>CM024639.1:3055345-5455345 GCA_014182715.1 Eucalyptus cloeziana | reverse complement strand
GCTATCCACCGCATAGAAGAATGGTTTGCGACTCTATCTACCACATGGAAGAACGTACCTGGTATGGAGCTGATTGCCACCCTGTTATGGCAAATCTGAAAATCAAGGAATCAATTCATCTTCAGTCGACAGAGGCCCGATCCCTTTCATGTGGTAAATGTCGCTCTTGGTCAAGTTCACTCAGCCCGCACCATCTCAGCTTCGATCTCTGGTCCTAGGTCTGATCACCGTCCATCTTCTGTTATGTTGTGGAGAACCCCCGATTCTGGAGCCCTGAAGATCAACACGGATGGGGCTTTTCAACCAAGAAGCAACACCGGATCAGTAGCATTTCTATGTCGTGATCACTCAGGCCGATTGCTAAAAGGCTTCACAGAATCTGTACCTGCGTCTTCGGCATTGCTGGTTGAAGTCCAAGCTCTATCTGCTGCTCTGACCTACTTGCTCGAGTCAAACCAAAACAGGGCTCTCCTCCTTGAATCCGACTACCTGGTGTTGGTGGAAGCGCTTCGTGATCCGGAGACATCGCCTTGGGAGATCAGGCCGCTGTTGAACGAAGTTGCAACCCTTCTCTCTTGCCTCCCTCGTGCAAGCGTTAGGTTTTGCCACAGGGAAGCGAATTTTGCTGCGGACTAGGCCACTCGGGTCCATGACAACGGCTCTCTTCCACATAATTGGGCTGTATCGATCCCAACTCCTTTACTTGATATTCTAGCTCTTGACGCTTTTAAAGCCGATTGTAATCTTCGTTAATAGTTATAATATGCTTATCTTCGTCCAAAAAAAAAAAAAAAAAAAGTCAAGCCAGACAAACCAGACCCAACTTTTTAGGTCTCAATAGTTTCTAGTGAAAGCCGGTCGTAATAGTTGATTTCAGAGCAAACTTCTACCACCCCATTCCTTTTTCATACTAATTCTGGATAATGCACTGTTCAAGATCAGACTGGATCAGATCCTTCATCTGCTGTGATTTTAATTGGGGTCGGTGCATCATATGTACAGTGACCATTCCATTCTCATCCTCATCAAATGCCAACTAGCTTTTCGGTGAAGAACAAAAGAAAGGCATTCAATGAGATGCGGACAAGCTGCGATGATAGCCAAAACCCTACCAACAAAAAAGGAAAAGGTAAGAAAGATTTGAATCCATGCTTTCGAGACCACCAACACACACGAAAATGTCCCCATCGCTAAGACGTTGCGGACCACCTCAATCGAGAAAAAAATTGACGGTGGAGAACTAAAGTAGCTAGCCCGAGAAGAAGCGACCCGTATAAACCATCAAGAAGAGGTTACATTGTCGCTGGCTTGTCGCGTTAACGTTGTCGACTAGCCACGTGACGTGTGCCGCCATAATCACCTCCTCCGGGTCATCGTCGGCGCCGCCACGACCGCTGCCGCAAAAAATTCAAAATCCATGTCGTAGTATAACCCAAGTCCGTTTCATTTTGCTCCATCGCCATTAGCCCAACCTTTTGCGTGATTGATTCCAATCATTTGCCTCTAATGCCCCCAAAAGGGAGGGGGGAGAAAGGAGGAAGGGACGATGACGTCAAAAACAGAGCCGCTAATTTGGAGATGGTAGCTAGAAAGCGAATTAATCATGGGGGGGCAAAGTTGACGGATCCATCCGATCCATCCCCATCATTTGACAATTTTCGGGTAATATATTGGGAAAAAAAAAACCCATCAAGTCAAGAGACCAATAAATTGATTCAAACTCCACAAGCCAATTTTTGCTGACTTTTTATTTTTTATTCCTTCCTTTGACTTTTCGAATGATCTCGGTTCCCTCCATCGACGGAAATCGCATCTCCCATCACCACCCACCTAGGAATTCCCCAAATGAAATACGTCGAAACTCCAAAACCCCCTTTTTTTTTGTAATTTCTTTGAATTAAAAATGTAATTTTCTTTTTCAAAGGCTTTGAGTTTTTTTTTTTCCCTTTTTTTTTTTTTCCTTTATTTTCTTACAACTGCGCGGGCGGCCTCTCGAGCAACTTCCTCTCGGATTCGTTGGAGCCCTCGCTTTCCTTGGCGACAGCCCTGTCGGCTTCGGTTCCCCCGTCGCGCGAGGTCGTCGCCTCGTCGTCGCTGCCCTGGAGGTCGCGGTACCCGGCGCGGCGGCTCTGCATGACCCCCATGGACCTCGACTTTCTCAGCCCCGCCCTCACCGCCCGCTTCGCCGCCGACCCATGATTGGTAGGCGGCGGCGGCTTTCTGCTGGCCGCCCAGATCTCGCCGGACGATCCCACCGACCTCGACCGCACCACGTGCACGCCCGAGCCGACCGCGACGGTTTTGTGGCCGACGCTGGCGACGACGGATCCCTCCCTCCCGCACTCCGCGGTCGGGACGCTGGACACCTTGCTGTTCCTCCTCCCGCTCCCGAGCCTCTTCATCGCCTTCGCCGTCTCATCGCCCGCCGCCGCGGCGTCGACGGCCGCGCTCGGCCCCGCCGGCCGCCGCCGCCCCCAGCTTCTCCACGCGCGGGCCCTCCTGCTCGCCTCTCTCAGCACCTCCACCACCTCGGCCATCTCAGGCCGCCTCCGCGCGCTCCCCTTGACGCACCTCGCCGCCAGCGCCGCCACGCTTCTCACCGCCGCGGGGTCCGCCGGCGGGTCGATCCGGTCGTCCCAGATCGCGTCGAACGCGCGCCGTCTGATCAGGGGCACCGCCCAGTCGACTATGGAAGGGGGGCTGAAGTTGACGTCGATTGCGTTCCTGCCGCTGACGATCTCGAGCAGCAAAATCCCGAAGCTGAACACGTCGCTCTTGGCGCTGAGATCGGACGGCTGGAGGTAACCCGGGTCGAGGTAGCCCAACGTGCCCGCCGGAGGGGTGCACCTGGCCCGCACGTCCTCCACGCGTCCCCTCAGAGCGAGCCCGAAGTCGCCCAGCCTCGCGTTCGACCCGCCGTCGATCAGCACGTTGGACGACTTGATGTCCCGGTGGATCACCGGCGGGTCCGCCGAGTGCAGGCACAGGACCGCCTTCGCCACCTGGAGCGCGAACCGGATCCGCCGCGTCCATCCGGGCAGCCTGGAGCTCCGGTGGAGTAGGTCGTACAGCGACCCGTTCGGCATGAACTCGACGACGAGATGGAGCAGGCCGTCCGACACGTCGTCGCAGAAGCCGATGAGGTTGACGAGCCTCGGGCTATGGACCCGGGACAGGATCTCAATCTCGTTCTCCGCCGGGCTCGCGTTGTTGTTGTTGTTGTTTCCGTCGTTGAAGATGAGATTGAGATTGTGGTTGGTCGTCATCGCCGCCGCCGATGCGCTCGAGGGTAATTTGGTCCTCTTGACGGCGGCGACGAGCTTGCCGTCGTCGAGGACGGCGCGGTAGACGCTGCCGTGGCTGCCTCTCCCGAGGAAGCTCTCGGCGGAGAACTCATCGGTGGCCTTCACGAGGTCGCAGTAGGAGAACTTGCGAATCTTCTTCTTCTTCGCGGGCTTGCTGGGCTTGTGCTTTGCAGCGGTGGCGGTGGCGGTGGCGGCCCTCTTGCAGTCCCAGTTGTAGGGGTCGCAGGTGGCCACGGCGGACTCGCCGCTGCAGGAGAGATAGCCCATGGCGGGACGGCGGCGCCCGACGGTCGGAGACTTTACGGTCCGAGCGAGGACACGGCGCGGGGAGCTGCAAAAGCCATGGCTTCTGAGAGAAAAGTGTGGTGCGCAAAGCTTTGATATATAAGCTGTTCTTTTATTATTTTTATTATTATCATTATTATTATTTATTTATTTCTTTACAAAGTTGATGGGATTTGAAAAAAGAGACGTGTGAAATGAAAAATATTCAAAAAGCTTGGAAATTCGGGATGCGGCTCTTGACTTTTTTTATTTTTTTTCTTTTTTACTAGCGGCGGATAATATATGGTCCCATTTACGAGTATTTCGAGGTGTTTATAAGATATATTAGGTTGGAAACCAAAAATTTCAAGATGTTAGTTGCGCATGTTACGAGCAAAATTGATGCATTGAATATTATAAAAAAATTTCCTAACTAGTTATTAAAGTCCCCAATCATATCGTGTTATATAGAATATCCCGAGGCGATAATTGGTAAGTTCAACAAATGCACGTCCTGCATATTAATTTTCTAGCATGACCGGCTCCGTTGGTTATTTTTTCTAATGTTATTAGGCATGCAATCGCGTGCAGGATTTGATGGAATTTCTTGGAGTAGGTCATAAAAGAGGGCGGGGGCCACGGGAGGGGGGAGGTCCGCATCTGAAGACGAGTCGATTTGCCCCCACGCCCTTTAGCTTTATCTTTATCCAATCAAGAGCCCAAAACTAAAAGTCGTATTTCTCATTTGAATAGCCAAAAAAACCGTCACAATTTCAGAGAGATCTCACCAAAAGCGATTTTATCCGCCTTCGATTTGAGAGTTTGGCAAGAAAGATTCGGCGAGGATCGAAACCCCTCGAATTAAATTATTTGCAAGATGCACCCGAATTCAAAATTCGCAGAAGTAAAAGGGGTGGTTAGTAAAGGGTCAGGGTGTTTTTTTTTTTTTTTTTTTTTTTTTTTGGGTTGCTCTCAATCCAACACGGACCGCGTTCTTTTTCGAAGCTTTCTCGTATTTTCATGGGTCGCTTTATACCTTTTTAATTCTTGCTGTCGACGGAAGGCAAGAATCGCGTCATGCTTTTCGATAAAGAAAGAGAGAAAAAAAACGCCACTGCGAAATTGTTGACAAGTCGCCGATTCACCTTTTTTACAGCCGAGTCGGAGTGCCCGACAGCTGATCTTAGCCAAGAACACAAAACGTCGTCCCTCCGGAAAAAAGACTGCACGATCGAACTTCCTACCTTCTGACAGATGACAGTGCGTTCGGATCGCAGCGGTGGACCCGTTCAGGATGCACCGCCGATGGAAAGAGGGTGCCGGGAATTCAAATCGATCAACTGATTGTCGGAACGGAAAGAAGACGAGGGGGATGGGAATCCTCGGATTTAGCTTCGTCCCGTGTTCGCTGGGTCTGCGGGGTTTTCTCAATTGGTAATCTAAGGATAAGACATGGGATGAAATGTGAAGGCGAAATCCACGATGGGCTTCGAAGACCTTTTGATGCACATTCCTTCGATGCGCTAAACATGTTCTTCGAACCGACAAATTAGCCTAAAGTAGGAATGAACGCTAGAAAGAGTCTTCAATCTATTGATCATTTTCAATTCGATCAATTTAATCTAAAATCTTTTTGATAATTTGCTAACGTGGATACTATCTATCCTATGTGATATGGCCGGCATTGACCGGCTACGTTGATATGACTCATCTATGAATTTTTTAAAAGATTTTTTATTCTTTCTTCTTCTTTTTTCTTTTTTTCCTATTTCTCTCTGCTAGTGATGGAGATATACGATTTAAATAACGGAAGATCCAATATTTAAAAATTGTATCCAGAATGATTGGAAAAGTAGAAACAAAATCCGATATAATTTGATTGTTGTGAGCAAATCCAAAATCTTTGTGGACCAATAATTAGTTTCCAACCATGGAGCGAATGGAATCCGATACATAAATCAGTTAATAAAAGGATAGAGAAAGCTTTTATTGTGTCACTTAAGTTCTCGGCAATGGCCAGTGAAGGTCACCATGAAATAGGGAAAAAAAGGAAAAAGGAAGGAAAGAAATTTAGAAAATTAAAAAATATATATATTACAAAAATCGCCAACACTAGACGAATGTCGTTGAATAGACTGTCATGTAAGTGATTTCTGGTCAAAATTACCTAGAAAGATTATATCGGTAAATCTTGAAAAGATTGAGGACTAAACTGAAAAGTTTAAGACAATTTTCCTTCTAAAATATGCTGCAACTTATTGCTACGGATACACTGTATCTATGTTGAGGGAAAACTACTTGCAAGTGATCCAGTACGACCCTCCCCTGTCGTGATTCGAAGGGCCTTTGATTTAGTGTCTTTCCAATGGGGAACTGATGGGGAACTGATGGACGAGACGGTCATCGCGAATCATTGCGATCGCACGTGAGGTGGCGCCACCAATTATGCCGCACGATGGAGAATTTGTCAGTCCGAAGAAGCATGCCCATGTTCTCGACTCTTGCATCCCCCCAGGCTTTGACTATGGCCACCCAAAAGCTTGAAATTCGATACGAAGCACCGATTTGTCCGGCCAATGTTACGGAAAATATTGCTGCCTTTGCCGGTTAATTTCGAAACTTCCGGTGCGGACCAGGGAATTGAGCTCGGGGGCGCAGGAGTTAGTTAGTAGCTATAGCTCATATGAGAGCTAGTAACGCAAAATTACTTAGTAGCTTTGTGAAATATGGTTGGCCGGCAAGACGAAGGAAAGTAATAACTCAATAGGGATTGTTGAGTTTTTAAAAGATCGTAAATGTCGATTAACAACTTGAATTGGTGTTTATAACACGAGATTAGTTGGTGACTCGATCAAGAGAGAAAATTGGTAAATCACACGGGAGGATCAGTAAGATAATAGCTCGGTAGATTTAAGAAGGTAAAAAGATGCAAATAAAAGTGGGTTAACACAAGGGAGGTTGGGCATTTACGAAAAAGAAATAGTAGTTCCTAGCTCAAACTAAGAATTTGGTAACATAGAGACAAGTTAAGTTGATTATCACTTTAATTAATGTTGGTAATCTCTACAAATAGTTTTTTTTTTTTTTTGTCAGTCCTACGCTAATCCTACTCTAACACTCACTCTCAGACTTTTGCTCTGCCTCCGTGCAGGGCGTGGGAGTCGAAACCCACTCCTGAAATGAAATCTTTCCCACCCCCAATCCCCCATGAAAAGGTGAGGATTTGAACCCCCAACTTCTCCCTTCCAAGATTATAATATCCAAAAGGCAGCAAGTAAGGAAAATATGTAACTTTAGAGAAATAAAATAAATGTCAGTGAGCAACTCGAATATGAGTCTGGTAAATCAAAATCAGTTAGTAATTTATTGAGAGAAAAGCTGCAAAGTCACACAATAAAGATTACTAAAGTCATATAAATTATATTTAATATTTTTTAAAAAAGGATAAATAAAATTTGTTACACGGCAAAGTTGATGAATTAAAGAAAATGAAATAATTTTTTTTTTTAAAAGCAAGTAACAGCCGATAAAAGGCATAAAAATTGGTAATTTCTAACGATCAAAGAGTCGAGAGTTCCATAAAATTGTCGATAAATTACCAACAAGCTATCGGGAAAATCAAGCGGCCTCTATCTGTTTTACAGTCAATTTCCCATTGTTTACAAACACTTTCAGAAATCTACTAACACGAAAAGGGCAAAAAAAAAAGTCCCTTTTGTCTTTGGAATGGAGCGGTAAAATCGCATGTCGGATTCAGAGACGAAACATTGAGCGAATTACGTTACGCACGGACTCGGTCGAAACGCAATCAACAGAAGACAAACTCCGTCAACTTGCTCGCTCTTCTTCGACCTCGACTCTCGGGTCGATGAGCTCCGCCGTCGCTCGCAATTGCTCGCCCGACGTATCACAATTCATGTTATTCGTGCCAGTTCAGAGCTTAAACGGAACTGCGGATGAATCCAACTGCAGCAACTGCTGTTGCAATCAATTTCAATTCAGGAAAAAGGATGGGGCACAGAAGGAAAGGCCGGTGAAGGGTCATTAAATTCATCTCCAGCAGACTGGGCCGTTGGTCGGACCGTCCCACCCAACATAACTGCGGGATCAACCGTCGGCTCAGACAAATTAATGCTGTCAGGCCATCCCCTGACGCCCCGGATCCAGGAGTCCAACCGACGATTCAAGGCAACGAAAAAGAAAGAGGGGAAAATGAAGGAGACGAGTTCAGACGTATCTGGTTCAGCTGTCCCCATTTATCGAACCCCATCTCTCGCTTCTTTAAGGACGACGAAAAGGTCGTCCCCGATGACAACTCATCGTCCGGGCCGGGGGAGGATGAGAGAGATCCAGTTTGCCAAATTCAAGCTTGAGACGTGTCGAGCGTTTCATGAGTTTTTTGAATCGAAAGGACTGTACGCACGTGCCCTAACGGTGATGAAAATTGTCACGTGAAAGTGACTATAGGGCTGATGACCATTACGCCACTAATGATGCCAAGGCTGTTGTATATATATGCTTGGTTTTACCAAATGCGAGGCCATCTAGATCTCCTCTTTCGGCGCGTCCTGGGCCTCTATATACGCATCGCCTCTGTCCCTCGAGCTTGTGAGCTTAGTCTCGTTGATATCTCTAGGCTTCATGCCTGAAAGTGTGACATTTGGATCCTCGCTTAGTAAAATTGAGCACTCTTAGGATACCAAGTCATCATCATTGTATCACTAAGCTCGCCACCGTATCATGACACCATCACACCAATCCACCACATCGCCTAGCCACTGCCGCCGTGGCACCACTACGGTGTGCGCTGAATACCCTCCAGATCCTAGACGCTTCTTCACTTGCCAAAGTGGATTCATTTGAGCCCAAAAGGGAATCACGCCCATGGAGAGGTAAAAGGTCAAAATGACCAACCCAAAACCAGCTGCTCAATTTTTGAGCTGTCAACTTGGTAAACTGAAATTCACCACCATTAGCCACATTGAACCCCAAAGTCGCCAGCTGCCTCTCATACAAAACTTGGCAATTAACCAAAGGAGGTTAAGCCAAAGCAAGCCACGTACTTGTAATTTTTGACAAGCTGTCAAGAAGATGCACGAGGATTTCCATCCAAAGTCCACGTTCAACCCCAAGTTCCGCCTCCTTAAGCAGTCACGGTAAGCAATGTTGACCAAGGGAGACTTCCAAAGGCGGCAGAAAGTGGGTATAAAACTAGCCCTTCACCCATTTTGTTCGATCTTCAGCAAAAACCCTCACCAATTTTCTTCTTCTTCATTCCCTAACCAAAGCATCACAACCCCTCATTTCGTCACGCCACAGCCACGAACAACCCTCATTCTGCTAGCCTAACATCGTATAGCTCTCGTCGCCCGCCATCCCGCCATCTTAACTGCCATCGACAAGCATTGGGGCAAGTAGACGTCGACTATTCTATAATATGTGAATTCCGTCATTGCTTGATGAGACGGTATTCCTTCGGATTTGAGGGTTAGGGTTAGTTTTGTTGCAATTCGTGTGATGATGGGCGGCTGTGCTGCAACTAGTTTGGTTGGGTCAATCAATTTTTGTGGTCTTTACAGTAAAGTTCAATTCTCGACCGCTAGTTTGGACGAGGGCCATTAGACTAAAGTGATTGGGTTATGGTTTAGGATTTGCAATTTTGGGTTGATAATGTGCTCGGAATATGAGGCGTGAACCATCGGTCTTTATTCTTGATAAGGGCTTACTCAATTGCTTTACTTTGGTTTTCTCTTTTTACTTGTTTTCCTGGTAAATTTTTCTCTTGTGGGTTTCTTTTGCTTAATGATTCGGTTTCATGAGAGGTAAATAGTTCCCAAAATGATAGAGCCACAACTCATATCTTGGTTCTTGGTTTCAGTACCTTATTTCTATAAATTTTTTAATTTGGCATGGCAATACAAAAAATGTTTTCGATTGAATTATTGAATCATTGCACCATGATATGAATTTGATGGATGCCGTCGATTCTTGGGATGACAATACCTCGGATGTCGAGATGCCTAGAGGGGTATAACATGGTGCCTTCTGGATGCCTGGGAGATGCAATAAGGGCCTCCGGAGGTCCTCACGATGCTAGTTGAGATGCAAGATGCCTAGGGAGGTGTAACATGGTGCCCTTCGGATGCCAGGGGATATAATAAGGGCCCCTAGAAATCCTTGTGATGCCAATTGGGGTGCGAGATATATGAAGGGACGCAACACGGTTCCCTTCGAAAGATAATGGCAACCGAACCTAGACTAAATATAAGTTTTGAAGTTCCCAAATGTCCATTTACTTCCCGGTATACTATCTTTGTGAATTTCTTCTAAAGCCACTACAAATTGAATTATTTTGATTTCGTATATTTTATATTTGGGATTCTATCGAGCAGGTAGTAGTAGATTCACGTAGTATAATCTAGTGGGCTTTTGCTTGCTAAAAGTCGTGCTCACTCTCGGTGAATTATCATTTTTTCAAAATCTCCAGATATGCCTCTGCTACCCATGTCCTCCACGATCCTCTACGGTGTTCCGATAGATCTCACGTGGAACCAAACAGACCAGGATGACCTCAACTTCATGGAGGTCACATTCATTCAGATCACCGCGATCCTAACTATCAATGCTGGCCTCCCATCGGGCCCGTTGCTGATTGAGTTGTCGCCCTTTATGCCCGGATCGGTAGGTGTACGATAGGGCCACTCCCACTCCCAAACGGCAATGATGATGGAGACAACGAGGTTGAGTAGGATGAGGGCTCGGGGGACAAGGGTGGCATTTTTGGCGAGACCAGGACTTGTTATATTGGCGGCCATGTAAATAGACAGTAAGATGGTTGAGGCAATATTTTAGACGGAATTTTAGATATAGCCAGGAGAAGGAACATATTGATCCCCGATGTACCGACCTAGGTTGTCTACAATATATCAATAAAGAAATGAAAGTGCCTGGTTTTATATTTCTACGTGTGTCGATTGAAATTATAGTGTATTGATTTGTCGTTACACTTTTTTGCATGCTTAAAAAAATGGAAAGAATTGGATAGTTACCCGAGTTATGACGTACCGGGGGTGTCTCAGCTCGAGCAATATCAAAGCTTAGGTTTGTCAAGAGTAATAAGGTGCACTAATGGTGGAAGGAGTTATGATGAACGCACACGATAAGGCACTAAATACATGTGTTTGATTTGCTTTGGAAAATGGGTGACTGATTAGGTGAAATTTTTGAATTAGATCGCGCTACTTTGAAATCCGATGGTGTTTTTCGTACCAGTCCAAGGGGTTGGTTTACTTGGACATGCTTCGTTTGCTCTGCTCTTCTTCTTCGGACACATTTGGCATGGTGCTAGAACCTTGTTCAGAGATGTTTTTGTTGGTATTGACCCCGATTTGGATGCTCAAGTGGAATTTGGAGCATTCCAAAAACTTGGAGATCCAACTACAAGAAGACAAGTAGTCTGATACAAGATTTCTCTCTTATCTTTTTCCTTTATTTTTTTGTCTTGCTCTTTGGGAGATAATCCCAAATAAACAGAACTCGTTTAGGAATAACCAATTCATGGGGCGGCTGGAGTATTACAGGAGGGACTATAACAAATCCGGGTATTTGGAGTTACGAAGGCGTGGCCGGTGCACATATTGTGTTTTCTGGCTTGAACTTCGATAGAAACAGAGGTTCTGTTTATACACCACTTTTTTTTTTCTGTCGATTGAATACAATATTCAATACAATTCAAAAAAATTAAGTGGAATCGGATGGATTCTTATGCAATGAAAAAATATTCAATTTACCCATATGTACCATTAACATTTATACGTTACCTATATGATCTTAGTAACATACAAACGTCATGTTCCTTATTAGTCAGTTAGTGACACTAAGTCACTAATTGTTCATGTGGAAAATACTTAGTAATATGCAGGGAAGTATGGTGCGATCAGGAAGTTCTTCTCCATTGAGGATGGAAGCCATTGCTTCAAGGACTGAACCCTAAATGGAGGATATTCTACAGGCGTTTGCCAATAGAGGGAGTCTGATGGAAAGACAAGCCCACCAGCAACCTCAAGTGGAACATTGTACTCAATAATTGGTGGAGCAATTTCTAAAATTAAAGGCATCCAAGTTTACTAGAATGGGGAGTCTTGAAGAGGCGGAAAAATGGATTGATGGGATGGAGAGGGTCTTTCGGCTACTGAATTGCAGTGACACGGAGAAGATAACCCTGGCAAAGTACCAACTGAAAGGAAATGCCAGACATTGGTGAAGATCCTCTAGAAACACGATCTCCCCCTCGATACTTTGTAGTAACATGGGATGAATTTGTTAAGGCTTTCAACAGAAAGCATTTCTCTGACTGTGCCAAGGATATGAAGATAACATAATTTGTCCAACTAGAACAAAAGGAGACGGCTATAGACCACTGCAAAGCAAAATTTTCTGAACTGTCTAGGTATGCTCCTAAACCGGTAGAGGACTGAGAGGAGAAAGCTAAGAGATTTCTGAAGGGCCTAGGAACGGATATCAAGAAGCAACTGGGTGCCCCTGAATATAAAGTATTATAATGAAATTTAGGAACATGCCTAGCTTGTAGAACAAGAAGTAATACGGGAACAGATGGAGAGCAAGGAACAAATAGAACCAAGACGACAAATGGCACTAAGTGACACCCGATGTGGTAAAAGACCCTATCCATCCCGAGAACTACCTTGGGATCTTAAAAAGAAGTAGAATTTTGGAAATTATGGAAGGACCAGGAATGGTCATGTCACAGGTAGGGTGCCATATCGAAACAATCCATGTTGAAGGTGTGGTAAACAACATGGGCCAGGACCCTGCCCAAATCACTAGAAGTGTTTTGGATTGGGGCAGAAGGGTCACTTTAAGAGGGACTATCCATAAGTGGGACCGCAATCGAACATTGATCCAATGCGACAGATGCAACAACGTGAAGGCGAAACACCTCCACAAGGAAATCCAAAGAGGCCACCAGCATAAGGACAGGTGTACGTAGTCACCCAAGATGAAGCAGAAGCTTCCAAGGATGTTATCTCAGATACATTTCTTTAAATGACAAAAAAACTTATGCATTATTTGACATGGGTGACATGCATTCTTTTGTGTTTGAAAGATATAAACGATTGGGTGAGATAGAACCCAAACCCCTCGATATGCCTTTTAGTATTTCTACAATGCTGAAAGATGCGGTGTTGTCTACATTAGTATGCGAGAAATGCAAAATATCTATAAGTGGACAAAATCAAGAAATAGACCTAGTAGTGATGGTCATGCATGATTTTCATGCCATCATAGGAATGGATTGGCTCCGTAAACAACGAGCTAGGATGGACTGTTATAGAAAGATGATTCAGTTCAACCCACCTAACAAACCTTAATTTTGAATTCTACGGAGATAAGATAAACCCCTCAATGACCCTTATTTCGGTAGTAAAGGCACATGCACTTCTTGACGAAAGGTGTTAAGTTTACCTAGCAGTAGTAAAGGACCATACTAAGGAAGAAGCCAAATTCAATGAAATTCAAGTGGTTCAAGAATTTTCGGATGTATTTCTTGAAGAGTTATCGGGATTGCCACCAAAACAAGAAATCGAAGTTCGTAATCGAATTGGTGCCTAGACCTGAACCAATATCAAAAGCCATGTATAGAATGGCTTTAGCGGAACTAAAGGAATTGAAAGTACAATTGCAAGAATTACTTGATAAAGAATTCATTAGGCCAAGCGGGTCCCCATGGGGTGCACTGGTCCTGTTTGTAAATAAGGATGGGTCAATGCTCCTTTGCATTAACTATAGGCAACTAAATCAAGTGACAATCAAGAACAAGTACCCGTTGCCTAAAATTAACGATTATTTGATCAATTGAAGGGAAGTTCAGTCTTTTCTAAAATAGACTTAAGGTCAAGGTACCATCATTTGAGAATTAAAAAGAAGGACATCCCTAAAACTACTTTCGGGACTCGTTATGAACACTACAAGTCCCTAATTATGCCATTTGGGTTGACAAACGCCCCGGCTGCATTCATAGACCTAATGAATAGGGTATTCAAGCCCTACTTGGATCAATTTGTGATCGTCTTTTTTGACAATATCCTAATATATTCAAAGGGGCCAAAGGAACACAAACAACACCTGAGAATAATACTGCAGAGCTTTAGAGACCATAAATTGTACATCAAATTTAGCAAGTGTAAATTCTAGTTAGATCGGGTAGTATTTCTAGGCCATGTGGTATCGGGAGAAGGAATCTCGGTGGATCCAACAAAGGTTGAGATTATAGTAAATTGGCCAAGACCAACGACCTCAACGGAAATACGAAGTTTCTTGGGACTTGCAAGATACTATTGGAGGTTTAGAGAAGGATTCTCACAACTTATAGGCCCGTTGACCCAATTGATTAGGAAAAATAAGAAATATGAATGGAGTGATGAATGTGAAAGAAGCTTCCAAGAACTCAAGAAAATATTGATCACGGTTCTGATACTAGCTATTCTTTTTAGATTTGGTGAATTCACGGTATATAGCGATGCCTCCCATAAAGGATTGGGGTGTGTCTTGATGCAGCATGGAAAGGTCATAGCTTATGCATCAAGACAATCAAAACCTTATGAATTGAACTACCTAACTCATGACCTAGAATTGGCGGCAATAATTTTTGCACTGAAAGTATGGAGACATTATCTATATGGGGAAAAAATTGAAATTTATACAGATTACAAGAGTTTGAAGTATCTATTCTCTTAGAAGGAATTAAACATGAGACAAATAAGATAGATGAAACTACTAAAAAATTATGACCGTGAAATACTGTCCCATCCAAGGAAGGCGAATAAGGTAGCAAATTCTCTCAATCGTAAGTCAGCAATGGTATGGCAAGTATAAGGGCAAGAGAATAGAACTTGCTAAAAACAATAGCAAATCTGGAGTTTAAGTTAGAAGTAGACCGTCTTACCAGTGTACTAACTGCACTGAGAATTGAACAAGAAATTATTCAAAAAATTAGAACACTACAACAATCTGACCTAAAAATTGTGAAGTTTCGAGAAGAAGTATCATCGAGAAAAAGACCTGAGTTCCAAATTTCTGAGGATGGAACGGTAACATATCAAGGACGACTATATGTCCCCAATAATAAGGAAATGAGAATGGAAATTTTATTGGAAGTACATAGAAGTAATTATAGTACCCTAGAAATACAAAGATGTATTGAAATTTGCGTCAATAATACTGATGAAACGGTATGAAGGCAAACATTGCTAAGCACGTATCACAGTTCTTGACCTACCAACAAATGAAGGTAGAACATCATAAGGCCACAGGAATGCTAAGACCATTGGATATACCGGAATGGAAATGAGAGCACATAACAATGGATTTTGTGTAAGGGTTACCAAGGACATCGAACGGCCATGATTCTATCTGGACAATAGTAGATTGCCTAACTAAATCCACCCATTTCTTAGCAGTACATATGAATTATCCGATGGAAAAATATGTAGAGATCTATGTGAGGCATATAGTCCGCCTACATGGTGTTCCTATAACCATCACTTCAAATCGAGACTCGAGATTTACATCAAATTTCTAGTGGGGTCTTCAGACTGCATTAGGGACCAAACTTCAGTTTAGTATTGCCTTCCATCCGTAGACAAACACACAAAAAGAGAAATCCAAGTGCTAGAAGATATTTAAGAGCCTACTTAATTGATTTTAAAGGAAACTGGGATGAGAAGCTGCACCTAGTAGAATTCGCATATAATAATAGTTTCTAGCAAAGCATTGATATTGCCCCATTTGAAGCACTATTCAAAAGGATTTGCAGGATTCTTGTATGTTGGAATGGGATGGGCAAGAAAAAACTAACAGGACCAAAGTAGGTACAAGCTACTTTGGATACAGTGGAAACCATTAGGAATCGACTCAAGACGGCTGAGAGTCGACAAAAAATTTATGTATATAAGCATAGAAGACCTCTGGAATTTAATGTGGAAGATCATGTATTCCTAAAGTTATCACCAATGAAGGATGTATCAAGATTCAGAAAGAAAGGTAAGTTATGCTCGAGATTTATTGGACCCTTCAAAATCCTTGAAAGGATAGGGGATTTGGTCTATCGACTAGCATTGCCTTCTAAGTTGTTGAATTTATATGATGTTTTCCACGTGTCGATGTTGAGAAAGTATCATCCCGACTCAGCCCATATACTGGATCACGAAATTATCGAATGGGATGAAAAAGTGAAATACGTGGAAGAGCCGATGCGGGTATTGGATCGAAAAAAGCAAGTCCTCAGAACGAAGGTAATCCCATTAGTCAAGGTCTTGTGGCGATACCACAACGTAGAAGAGGCCACGTGGGAAAGCGAGGAGGAAATGAGGCAAGAGTATCCCCATCTTTTCAATGAGATGTAAGGGATGCTCAATTTTTTCGGAAGAAATTTCTTAAGAGTGTGAGATTTGTGACATATGAATCCTCATTTAGTAAAACCAAGCACTTTTAGGATCCAAGTTGTCATCATCGTATCACTAAGCTCGCCACCGTATCATGACACTGTCGCACCAATCCACCACATCGCCTAGCCATCACCGCCACGACACCACTACGGTACGCGCCAAATACCCTCCGGACCCCAGCTGCTTCTTCATGAAATTTGCCAAAGTAGATTTATTTGAGCCTAAAAGGGAATCATGCCCATGGAGAGGTAAAAGGCCAAAATAACCAAAGAAGGTTAAGCCAAAGCAAGCCGCGTACTTGTAATTTTGTGCAAGCTGTCAAGAAGATGCATGAGGATATCCATCCAAAGTCCACGTTCAGGCCCAAGTGCCGCCTCCTTAGGTAGTCACGGTAAGGAATGTTCACCAAGGGATACTTCCAAAGCCAGCAGAAAGTGGGTATAAAACCGGCCCTTCACCCATTTCGTTAGATCTTCAGCAAAAACCCTCATCGATTTTCTTCTTCTTCATTCCCCAACCACAGCATCACAGCCGCTCATTTCGTCACGCCATGACCTCGAATAGCCCTCATTCTGTCGGCCCGACGTTGTATAGCTCGCGTCGCCCGCCATCCCGCCATCTTAGCTGCCGTCGACAAGCATTGAGGCAAGTAGACGTTGACTATTCTATATTATGTGAATTTTATCATTGCTCGATAAGACGTATTCCTTCGGATTTGAGGGTTGGCGTTAGTTTTGTCGCAATTCGTGTGATGATGGGTGATTGTGCTGCAACTAGTTTAGCTGGGTCAATCAACTTTGGTGGTCATTACAGTAAAGTTCGATTCTCGACCGCTAGTTCAAACGAGGGCCACTCGACCGAATGATTGGGTTATGGTTTAAGATTTGCGATTTTGGGTTGATGATGTGCTCGGAATATGAGGTGTGAACCATCGGTCTATATTCTTGATAAGGGCCTACTCAATAGCTTTACTTTGGTTTTCTCTTTTTACTTGTTTTCCTGGTAAATTTTTCTTTTGTGGATTTATTTTGCTTAATGATTCAGTTTCATGAGAGGTAAAAAGTTCCCACAATGATAGTGCCACGACTTGTATCTTGGTTCTTGGTTTCAGTACCTTATTTCTAGAAATGTTTTAATTTGGCATTGGCAATACGAGAATGTTTTCGATTGAATTGTTGAATCGCCGCACCATGATATGAATTTGATGGATGCCACCGATCCTTGGGATGACAATGTCCCCGGGATGCTTGGAGGGGTGTAACATGATGCCCTCCGAATGCCTCAGGGATGTGATAAGGCCCCCGAAGGTCCTTGTGATGCTAGTTGGGATTCGAGATACTTGGAGGGGTGTAACATGGCACCCTCCAAATGCCTGGGGGATGTAATAAGGGCCCCCGGAAGTCCTCGCAATGCCAATTGGGGTGCAAGATGCCTGAAGAGGTGCAACACGATTCCCTTCATGGCAATTGAACCTAGACAAAATATAAGTTTTGAAGTTCCCAAATGTCCATTTACTTCCTAATATATTGTTTTCGTGAATTTCTTTTAAAGCTACTACAAATTGAATTATTTCAATTTCGTATATTTTATATTTCAAATTTCATCAAACGGGTAGTGGTAGATTCACATAGTATAGTTTGGTAGGCTTTTGCTTGATGAGCGTCATCCTCACCCTTAGTGGATTATCATTTTTTTAAAACCTATAAATATGCCTCTACTACCTACATCCTCCATGATCCTCTACGGTGTCCCGATAGATCTCACGTGGAATCAGATGGAGCAGAACGACTCCGACTTCTCAGAGGTCACATTCATTCGGATCACTGCGATCCTGACTATCAATGCTAGCCTCCCACTAGGCCTAGTGCTGATTGGGTTGTCGCCTTCCATGCCCGGATCCATGGGTGTACGATAGGGCCACTCCCACTCCCAAACGGCAATGACAATGGAGAGAGCGGGGTCAAGTAAGATGAAGACCCGAGGACAAGGGTGGCATTTTTGGCGAGACCAGGACTTATTATGTTGGTGGCCGTGTAAAATAAACACTAGGATGGTCGAGGCAGTATTTTAGATGGAATTTTGGATACAACCGGGAGAAGGAACATTTTGATCCCCGATGTACGGATCTAGGTCATCTACAATATATAAATAAAGAAATGAAAGTGCCTAGTTCTATATTTCTTTGTGCGTTGATTGAAATTATAGTGTACCGATTTGTCATTACGCGTTTCCACTTGCTTAAAAAAATCGAAAGAATTGGATAGTCACGGTAGCCGCGACGTGCTGGGAGTGTGATGGAAAGTTCGTCGCTAACGATAAAGAAAGAACACTAATGATGATTAATGCTAGAATTCCAGCTCCCGGGGCCCCTTAATGTTGAGATCGATGTAACGCGGGCCTAGTTCCAGCAAAAAGAAGCAATCTAATTCAATTCGTGCCTTAACTTTTTTGCACAAAAGCCTTCTTCATCACTGCGTCCTCTCAAAACGTGAAGGCCAAGGCCCATCAAAGTCCCTCACTTTCCACAGCAGCAGCTGTAAAGGAAAGTCTCGTCCCCGCAATGAAGGACGTAAGGCGATTTTACCCTGTGCCTCTAGAAGCCTCTGTTTTTTTTTTTGATCGGTCATACTCTATTCCTATTCACACGCCAAAAAAAATTCTCCCCGATCAAGCCGTATTAGTTCTTTTATTGTAGAGAGGGAAAAAAGAAAAAAAGGCACGAGAGACGGTGACTAGCATAGCCGCCAAGTCCGGTGTTGCCTCGTCCCCGCATTGGATCGTCTCGATCGGACCACAAATCACTAGAGCTCTAGACCGACTTCACGAGAGGTATATCTGAAACGGGTCGCCCGTCGACATGGCTCGCTCGAAAAGTGCCAATCCGGTATGAGCGTTCTCCAACTTGGGTTGACTTAGAAGATCAAATGCTAGGACTCCTAGGATTTGACCGTCCGACCCAGCAGAACTAGAGATGCAATCTCGATGAATTTGGGCCAGGGATCTCTGAAGTCCTACAACCTTAACTCAGTTAGCATAATTTCATTCAGTATCAAGCAAACCCGACCCAATACAACAGCATGGTTAGGGGATCTGATTCGAGAAAGAAGTGAAATATCCCTCGGCCGTTCGATTCAAACATTTCTTAGTAGAAAGTAATTGCTAAAGAGTTTACGACATTATTTGTTTCGTGAAGAAATGAATGATTTTTCAAAAATAATAATTTGTACCACTCTAAAAAAAAAATTGAATAAACGAAAAATATTATCAACATTTTGAAAAATCTTTTGACAAAAACCATTGTTAATAATAAGAACTTTTTTCATTCACTAATTTTATTCAATTAAAACAAGCGATCATTTTTTAGTAAAATATTTTATCAAATCATCCATGATATGTGAAACAAAGATAGTCTACGGATTAAAACTTAAATAAATAAATAAATACAAAAAATAATAATTCACTACACAAAAATGCGAATGGCTAGTTCGCAATCGCAGCTTGAAATGCATCTAATTAGTAAGTGTGTACAAAAGAATTGGATATGACCTAACATCAGACCAGATTGGCCTAGAACCAATGTTCTCATGAGGATTGGCTCGGTTCCTATTTCCAATTTACTAGAGCCGGCAATTTTGATATAGTTCCTAATTCTACGCATGGAACTACCCATACGGACCAAACATGTTTGTGTATATACACATATATTCTTAATTTTGAAGTTTTGACTTTTCAAATCAAAAACTAAGTTTCCTCTTTGCCTCTCTCCATCTTTGACATCACTCATCTTACGACCTCGCCTCCCTCTCTCGCACTCACTCTAGGTGGCCTACGGCCTCATCGATCCTTTTCTCACTCTCGCTCTAAATTGTCGCCGGCCTCATTGCTCCCTCGTCACTCTTGCTCTCATTTACCTCCGGCCTCTGACTTTGTCACTCACTCTCAATTCTCACTTCTCTTTCAAAGTGGGGACAGTTTGACTGGTTCTTGAATGGATTCATGAAATTAATTGGCGAATTCCGATTTTAATTTTTCAAAACACGTCCTTAGTGGATAGTTCTTGATGCTCATCCTAGACTCAATTACCTCTGCTAATCAGCACCTTTTTGGAACTCGACCTGGTCAGTTTTCCTATGGGGGATCGCCATGACTTTCGCAGCTTGGAGTGCTCCAGATGCAAACCCTGTCGTGCCTTGCGGGATTAGAAAGAGTGCTCCGCGAGGTTTGATTAATCTCGTTCACGCCTAATCAGATCGTACATTATGCATTATATATTCGCATTGAATTTGATAAATAATAGAAAAGAGGGCCTTCTGTCGCTTCCTCCATTACTCAATTTGATCTTGCATTGGGGTTGAATCTCTCCAGGTCAGAGATATTTTAGAATCTCGGCGAAGATAATTGATTTATGTCGATTTCTTTCTCTTCTTAATGTAGGGAAAAATAAAGGAAGATTCTCTCGCGATTGGTGCCGGTGGAAAAAGGGTTTGCACGCTAATCCTCAAATTTAATAAGGAGGATAGGATAAAATTAGGGTTTGAGGGCGGTCATGATAAGAACATTATCATCAACAGCTAATCGAGCTCATCAATTAGGTTTTTTCTTCTTACGTAAAAGCCCTACCTAACCTAAATATCAACTTAATAAGGCAGGTTGATCATCAAGAACGTGTCGATCCATCTATTTGTCTAACCGGTCTACATTATACGGGCATCATCACTTTCTCGGTTAGCATATTAAGCAAAATTATGGGGTCCCATTAACCTGGTCTTTTGACTTTAGTCACAATGCGACGCACCAAGAGTCCTACCAAGAGTCCTAAAATTTAGTGTGCATTATAAAGAGTGTTATAGAGATTTTCAACCCACGATTTAAGTGATAGTACTTTTAATATGTTTTCAATTAAATTCTTACGTTAAATTTGATGGAAATTATACGCATTGGAATGTGGCATGACACAATGGGAGATTTCTATTGAACTTAACAATAAGAGTGAGCAGTTCTAGGTTTTATACAAATTCTACTTACAACCTAGAACCTACCTATTAGAACAAGTCCCTCATTTTATGGAACTTGAAACCTACCCTACATATTCTAGAACCTGAAACCTATTGTAAGTTCCAAGTTAGTTCCAGGACCTACTCAAGTTTCATTTTATTATTAATTGAACGATTATAGTGAATTATCACATTTAATAACCACCACTTGTTGTTTTAATTTACTGACCATAATTTATATTTAAACACACGAAAAATTAAAAAGCATTACTACAGTTAAAGTCTTAATCATAAAATGAAAGTTCGGACTAGTGATTTTAGCTTATACATTCATCATTGAATGTCATGAAATATCGTAGGATCGCACGAAAACATAGATCAAGAAAAACACAGAAACTTATTTCAAGTTCTAGGTTACAAATTTCAGGTTTTAGATTCCAACCTATCCGTCGAAACAAGTTTTCCAATTTTTGAAACTTGAAACCTACCCTACATATCTTAACAAAAACCGAACAGGTTCCTACCGATCCAATTCTCAAGTTGTAGGTTCCCTTTGAGAACCATGCTCAACCCTACTTAACGAACAGTTTTGGTTGAAAAACTAACGATTGTATTAGATTGCTCATAAAAAAAGTTTAAGCTTAAATTAGACTAACTAATTATGTTTTTTTTTTAATAGTGTACTTATTCCATATTTTTCAAGAGTAAAATAAATTTTCTTCTCAATCTGGAATAAGAAAAGGTTTCGTAGCTTGTAGGTACACGTATAGTCGCAATTGACTTGGAACTACATTTCTTATTTGATTTTGGGGAAGTTTGTTTGTGCAAAACTCTTGTTAAAAAATAAAATAAAATAAAATAAAATAAAATAAAAAGCAAAAGCAAAAGCAATTTTTGACACAACTCGTTTGCATAACACGACAAGCAATTAAACTGGTTCGGATTTGACATTAATGAATTTGTGTGTTGGATCCGACCAAAAAAAAAAAAAGAATTTGTGTGTTGGATGATATGATACAAAAACCGGGTCTCATATGAGTTGATAATACAATTTAGAAGTAATCTAAAGTGATATCTACTCATAATTTATAGAAGGGTTATGGTACAATCATATATTTTTAAACAAGATGTCATGTTGACATCTAACACGAGACATGTATCATAATCGAATTAGTCATGTAGTGTTTGCGCTAAGGTAATTTGACGTGTTTATTAAATGGGTCGTATTTTGATTAACCAAACTCATGTTTCAACAGGATACAATATCAATAACATGACATGGCAGGTTCATGGATCATGGCGATCACAATCATTAATTTTGAAATATATATTTATTTAGGATTCGCGTGATTAACAACAATTACGATGAGCTTGACACGTGGAGAGACGAGGGCATTTCATTATCATTATGTATATAACCCTCTCTAAGTTTGTAATGAAGGATAAGAATCACGTTAATGGATGATCCACTTCACGCATGAACAATTCAAAAAAAAATATTCAATTTCCAAATTATTAGTTACGCATGTCACCGAGGACAATGCAAAACCGAATTCTCTTTCAAACTTTATGAGATTTATCTAATGGAAAAGAAGCACTCATCTAACTAAACTTTCTAGAACAATTTAACCGATCCACGGATCGATTGGTGGTCAGAAAAACAAAATACAGCGAGGTTGTTCTTCACGATGATGGAAAACGACGGTGATGATAGGCGGATCTGATGCATCAATGGCGGGACCCGTTTTCATCGAAAAAAAAGGAAGAAGGAGAAAAAGGAGAAATTCCTCCTCACCAGTCGCCACCACCACCATTAAAATTACAGGTGAGGCATCTCCATCTTCCTCCCCGCACTCAACACGGCGGCAACATCGTACTCTCTTTTAGGACAATTTACAGGGGAAACTTCCGATGCAGACAAAAACAGAAAGCAAGTTAGACACCAATCGCCATGATCTGATCAATTAACGCTGGCAACGTCTCATCTCTCTCGTTCGCCAACTGGGTTCCTCTGTACACCGAAAACTTTGCAGACAATCCTGCGGTCCCTCTTGTCTTCGGATCAAAACTGGTACCCAGAAAGAAGGAAAAAGAAAAAAAAAAAAACAGGGGAAAAAGGAAGAAAGGAACAATTTTTAACACACCCATTTACAAGTAAATTCTCGATATGCGGTTTTTCTGTACGTCTTGGTTCTTGTTCGATTCGTCGTCGTCGTCGTCGTCAGCTCGAGACCTCCTCCAGGAGCTTGTACCGCCTGCCCTTGTTCCTGAACCCCTGCCTCGGGACCACGCGCGAAATCTCCTCCGATCTCGTCCTCCTCAGCTTCTCCTCGAGCTCTCCCTTGGTGATGATCCGCTTCCTGATCGGGGTCGTCGGGGACGAGATCCTCTCCGGGGATCTCTCCTTCTTGATCCTGCCGCCGCCCAAGGCTTGCAGATGCAGGGGAGGGGGTCTCTGTTGGCGATCGTCGACGATCCTGCCCCTCCTCAGCCTCTTGCTGCTCTTGCCGTCGCTATCCGGTTCAGCCCCGCTCTTGCGCGGCGAATTGGAATCCGACGAGTTCTGCTGCTGGGTCTTGACGACGGGGGCGCCCTCGTCTCGGCCGTCCTGACCGAGGCACCAGTTGCAGACTCGGTAGGTCTCGGCCTTCGGGTAGAGATTGCTGCAGTACCTGCACCGAATCCGCCATCGAAACAAGAAGACATTGTGAGGGTAATGCAACGAACGGCCGCAGATTCCCGGGTTTATGGTGGGGATGGGGGCGAGCGAGCGAGCGTGCGTTACCTGTGTTGAGATCTGAACTGGCAGATCCTGCACTGAAAAAGCTCGTCGGTCAAGCCGTGGTCGCCGCACATGCAGCAGTCCACGCTCGACTGCGGTGACGGTGGGACGATAGACGCTTTGCCTGTTGGAGTCATTATTTCGGTCTCATGTGGAGACAGACTAGGGAACAGAGAAAGAGATCGAGTTTCGACGGGAGGCAGAGTCGCCCTGCACCAGCACCACGAAAACAGAGGAATGAGAAAAACCGACAAAGGCAGAGCGAATTTATATATTTTCTCGGGGGAAGGGATCGTATGATGTTTTCTCCGTATATATTTCTGTAACATTCATGTCGCTGTCCCCGCGTGTTCGCAAGGCAATTTAGAAATTTTCTATCCCATGCCAGGAGAGGGCGTCATAATGGAGAGAAGAAGAAGAAGAAGAAGAAGAAGAAGAAGGAGGAGGAGAAGAGGCTCTGCTTTTTTTGTGGGGGAAAAGGTCATAATCGCTGGGATTATATTCGGTTTCTTTTTAAATATATCGCGCACAAATGAAATAAAAATTGATCGCAGCATATCTTTATCTATATTTGGCTATGAATATGATGTCGCATAATCAGCACGAAACTTTCTTCTTCTTCTTTTTCTGATTTGTGCTTTTTCAAAAGGAGCAAAAATAGCGCTTTGCTCTGTTTTTCTTTTGCAAATTTTTACGTGCTCTCCATAAGCGACAGTGATATTATTAAAATATGTGATCCAGGTGTCTCGTCGCATTTTGGGCACCTCGGTTTCTCCTCATGATGTGTAACTACAGCTTGCGTAGGTAAATATTCGAGCATAGGAAATGTCCCACTTGGTTGTCGAATTGACTCGGTAATCTTAACCGTCGGATATGCACCACGTGACCGGAGTCGTTAAAACCTAACCTCCCTTTCATCGTGTATTTCACCCTTCTTCTTTCTCTCATCCCTGCCCCCTCCCCTCTCTCGACCAGCACAATGCCAGAGCAGCCGCCGCCGATCTTCCCGACACCTCCGGCGACTTCACCTCCGGAGTTTGAGCGCCACAGCAGCACCGAGCCACCTCCATATCACTTGAGCGATTCATTTCTTAAACCCACGAGTTAATCCTCCTACACACATTCGAGATCAATCGTATCGAATATACTTACAACGTACATAAATGAGTAATTCCAATCACAGGTTCGGGATCGTTTTATCAACATGCACGACCCTAAAGTTCACCAACTCTTACCATCGCACCAAACTAATTGGACTAAAAGATGCACGTAGATTTCGAGAAATGAAAATAAGTTCTCGATGAAATTAGCAAGTGAGCAGGGCCCATCATTCGGGATGGATGGATGGAAATGAGAAGTTTAGGGCAAGATTGCTGGGAATCTGTTTGCCACAATAAGGCAAGAATCTCGTTTATTAGGGGCATGTGTGCCAGACAATGATTAAGTTAATGC
Organism: Eucalyptus cloeziana; assembly: GCA_014182715.1. Classification (NCBI taxonomy): domain Eukaryota; kingdom Viridiplantae; phylum Streptophyta; class Magnoliopsida; order Myrtales; family Myrtaceae; genus Eucalyptus; species Eucalyptus cloeziana. Next base: position 5,430,081 of record CM024639.1, on the reverse strand, counting down.
AGACAGCAAGTACTAAACTTAGATTATTCCTCCATTATTGCAGAGCCTATATACTAAGCTGACTTTTTCCGCCTAAAATGATTTGGTGGGTTAGGGGCTTACAGCCCCATCCATTCTGCTCGATTGCAGCGTAGCTGATCATTGATATGAAACTGATGGCGATTTTGATTCAATCACCGTACCAAACTTGTTATCATTGGCTCCTCTCCTCTCGCCTGCCATTGGTAGGTGAAGCAACTCTTCCGTCAATCCAGATGATATTACCGATCGCAGATCTGAATTGGTAAATCACTACAAAAATTCAAAACTAAATCGACGAAATTGAGAAGATAATGACTGAATTAGCCGTCATATCATAAATTTAAGATTATTTTTTAGACAATTAGCCCGTAATTAGTAAGTCACGGGTGCATATGGGACCTTGTGTTTACACTCGACTGAAAATGAACGAGCAAATGTCCATTCGAGAACTCTGAGGAGCTGGTATCAATTTACACCTAATTTGCTCCGTATACGGTTCCTCTATCCCCCCACACCTGACGATCAGACCGGACGAAATTTCCCTTGATCGTGATGCCGATTGAAACGGAAACCGATTTTGCCGATCCTTTCCGGTGTTCAAATGCGAAACCGAGCTTTTTCCCGCAATCCACGGTGAATTTCGGTGATCGTGTATATGACACACTTCAGGTGAATGGAAGAATCTGGAAGGTGGGAGGGGTTCGTTGACCTCTCAAATTGGTGGTGACTTGGAGCGTGTGGAATGCACCGTCAATTGGGGCCACACGTTTTCCAGATTCCTTGCCGTGTAATCGCCTAATGGAAGAATCTGGAACCCCCCGATATCTTTCTTTTTATGAAAAAGAAAGTATAATACTTTTTCCAATTCAAAAAATTGGAGAGATAGATTGCAACCTCATCGCCCTATTCAAAGGTCACCAGGCCAGAATTTTGCTTGGCTTTTAACGCATCTCAAATGCCAAGGTCACCAAACCAGAATTTTACTTGGCTTTCAACACATCTCAAATGCTAAAGCAAAAGCTTTGAGTGAGGACTCGAAGAGATCGACCACTGGGTTTCTTTCCAGTGGCGCCTCCTTCCATTGAAAGGGAGAGATGAGGGGTTCGAATCCCACCTTTTCAGGGAAGATTGAGGTGAGGATGTTGTAGTTTTAGAAGTGGGTTTCGATTTCCTGCACCCCGCAGCGAGAGGGCGGGGGAAAAGTTTGAGAGTGAGCATTAGAATAGAAATAGAATAGGAACAACCAAAAAAAAAAAAAAAAACTCAAGAGATAGCAGATCCCGAAATTCCAGGTGAGGCCTGAACATCAACTAGGCTCGTATTACGTTCTTGAGCACAGGATGCTGAGCAATGAAATGAGATCCACGATGCAGATGCAAAGGCAACCATTGGGGCGATGGGAACTTTACACGGTCGTCGTTGAACAGTTGACATATGAAGGAATCCCATTACAAAATGAATCCCGGATAAACTCGCCGCACCCCGCAAATCACTGAATTTTTTTATACCGACGGTGGAACTAACAATATTACTCGATGCATTCAGTAACGCTTATTTAACATGTTAAGAGTTGTCGGCCTTATTAATTAGCGTGAGGTCACATGGGCCTTGGAAGCAATTCAATCCACAGCCCGTTCCATCTAACGGATCGTCAGGGGTAGTAAGCAAAGACATGTTCTTAATTTCGGAGAGAAAGGCACCCTAACTTTCATTGGTAAAGATAACTATCGAATGTCACATTAAAATACTTGGAAATTGCACTGGAGCGTCGAGTCGAAAGACGGCAATTCCAATCGCGATGCACGCTCTGTCTCATGAGAAGCATTATAAATATCTAATGACCCCACAAAGACATGAAATTTTAGATCGCACAAATGAAACTTTCCCAACATATATCCATATCGATGGAGCCAGAGGAAATGTCATATATCGGTCTCGAGCACCAAGTGCACGATCGCACTGCGACGTTGAATTTCACATTCGACTTCACTAGTTACTAATCTAACCTACCACCATAGCACCATGTACAAACCAATTGAATGCTAATACAAAGCACACCTGAAACCCGAATGCAGCAAGACGCTTGCAGCTTTCTAGCAGCAGCCACTGTCCCCGACATTCGGCTAGACTGACAAAATATCAAATAATCAAACTCATCGGCATCCCCCGGATGGAAAGAGATCAGAGTATGGTGAACGACACTTGACCAGACACTCGGAGTAGGGAGCACAATAAAGATAACATGGTCCAGGTGGACCTCGTCTCTTCCTGGGATCTACACAAAGCATGAGCTATGGCAGCAAAGAGACGAGGGGATGAGGCAAGCATGAGTTGGCTCCCGCCTTGATCCTACGAAAAGCCCGAGCAACCACGGTAAAGAGACGGGGGAACGGGCAAGCAAACATGAGTCGGCCACCCCCATCAGTAATGGCATTGTATCAAGAATCTGTACACGGTCCATCAGCACTAAGTATAGGGCAACATGTTTTGCCAATGTTCACAGGACTTTAGAAGAGGAAGACCACAAGCCAAATCTCTTTCCGACTATTTTATACCAACCGTTACCAAAGGAAGATAGAACCAAGAATTTGTTCGTGCAGCCATCCAACTTCACTACCACTTCCAAGTGCAAATGCTCGATCTGTTAGCTGGAAAAATTCAACAGCCACGTAGTCAACTTACTCCTTGTGCTTTCTCGCCAAAGTAATGTCTCGCGGAGCAATAGTGAAAAGGGGCAACGGCAAATTTAACCTCCTCCAAGTCACATCGTAGAAAATCCCAAGGCTTTGGCTTCATCCTTCAGAGAATTGAAATAATGGATAGCTTCATCGAGTACAACAGTTGCATCCTTCCCTTTTGTGCCAGGAAGTACTTTCTCCAAAAGGCTTATGGTCTCGCAAATTCTGTCCCTGCACGACTTTTTGTTGCAACATGTGGAGCTGACTTCACCTGAAAAACTGCTCCTATCACCGGCATTAGAATCTGCCTCAATTTCATTCTCATCGTATTGGTTTTGAGTGGAAGAACTCAGGGCATCCACAAGCTTGCGCTTCTTTGTTGGCCATGCAGAGCTGGCAACAACCTCCGTGCTTTCTCCAAAACATTCTTCCCTCTCCTGAACAGTCATTATGCTAGGAGAATGACCAGTGCTATCAACTTCATCCTCATCAGAGCCATCAAAATCGTCATCAGAGTAAAGTAATGCATTCAATTCTTCCGTGTCTTCATGCATCTCGCTTTGCACATCACCCCCATGATCATCCTTAAAGTTGGCGATGGTAGGTCCAGACAGAAAATTAATATCATTTTTACTCCTCACGACTTCTTCATTGATGTTATGAGGGACACACGAGGAATTTGGGCAATGGTTTGGACTTTTTATCCCTGAGCTATAGAAAATTCTAGTGTGGTCCACCGATTGATCGAACACAACAAATTTCTTCTCAACGTATCCCGTACTCATCCAGGGCCTATTGTCACCATCAAAATCTACTGAAGGACCAACAAGAGGTCCGTCCTTTAGAACAGAACTGTTAAGCTCTGGTATAAAAGCCTGCCTAAAGCGTGGCAGCCAATAAAACCAACCGTGAGATTCATCAGGTTGACCAACGTGTGAAGTAGGCAGTTCTTTATGTGCATATAGTGGACACCCAGCATCATTAGAGGCCATTTTCGCTCCTGTGGCGGCACAAGTCGAAAGGACATATCCATGCCCCATAGCAAATGGAGCAGATAATGGATCGAAAGTAGGCAATTGCATGTTGAGATGGTACCGTGAAAACCAGGCCCCACAATCTTCTCCCAGCCAAAGAACGAGTTGGACCAGTCACCTAAGGACAAATACACATTTAGAAAACCAATTCTGAGGAAATAAAAACATGAAATGCTCAAGAAAACAAAGAACATACCCAAAGAATGATTTATATCGATTGAAGTTGTTTTTCACTTGCTGCTTCCTCCAAAAACAAAGTAGAAAGAACCTAAAAACTCCAGCTAAACTTGAAAAGTATGGAACGAGATCACAATCTACGTGACAGGTTTTAGCAAATGGCGGAAATATTCGGCCTGCAAATATCCAAGAAAGAAACCCAATCAGTATTCAGTCACAATGCTGTCGTTACCCTATTCAACTGTGTGACAAAATAAAACCAGGATCTCATTCAAACGTTGACAAAAACGCCAACGCACATAGGCATCCAACACTCTGCAAGGACAATCGCACCAACCTGGCAATCACGAAGAGGTTGAAAGCATGCTATGATTCTAACAACTATTGTTGAGCTCCCAGCAGTCCCGTTTTCATGTTTCGTTGCCCGAAATCTTGTCTGGCTTGCTGCTTGGCACACCATAACTACACTTCCCCACCCCTCGGATCTCAAGAATATGGAGGAAATAAATCTTCCAACAAGGATTGATCAACAACCAGAATGAATGAACAGATATAGACCCGGAAAGTGAACCAGAAAATAACAGACTGACAATCCCAAGAAACAAATTCCCAAGCTCAAATGACTAAAAGAGACGAAAGTTTATGACCAACTTCTCTGGCGAAATCTGAATCGGAACAAGTGGACAGCGGGATATTCAGCTAATTTGGCGGACGTAGCAGGGAACGACGACAAAGAAATTGGATCCCATTATAACATAAAGGTTCTATCGAAACAGAGTGAAATGAAGCTCAAAGTCTGTAATCCAAATTACAGAATGACTCTGCAATATAGGTTCAAAGAGATAACTTCGCGGAAGACATCAACAGAGAGACTCAACCAACAACGCATGCTGTTCTCTCCTTTCTGCTTGAACCACTACAACCGGTCCTCGCCAAGAACTGATTCAAAGACCCTGTAAAGTCATTCGATGAAGTGTTAGAGAAGCTTGTTCACTGCATAAGCAAATCCAGGCGCTGCCGAAACAAAAAAGTAAACAAGAAAAGAACAATACTAGGCCATTCCACACAGCTTTGTAAGACGTTGAAGCCGACAAAGATATGGACTCGGTTGTCAACAACTCGAAAGGTTTTTCTTTTGCGGTCGAAAATCTTTCACCGACCCAACACAAAAAACGAAAGATGCAGAACATTCAGGACGCAAAATGGAAGAACGAACAGTGGGAAAAACGGATAGCCCAGATGAAATGATTCACCTTTAGAATAAGTCGAGAGATTTCAGTTTGAGCCTCGGTTAAAGAACGGCGAAAACACTTAAAAGAGAGCTTTCACAGAGTATCGGCTAATGCAGAACAACAGAGAACAGAACACCACCGATTCACCGAACAAGCAAGAACCCATCTTCCACTTTCAGGCTCACATCGAAACACGGCGAAACAGCAAAAACCCATGAATGGAAAAAAAAAAACGACTTTAAGAGGGATTGCGAGTGCCAAACATAAAAGCCAGCGCAAGGGAGAGGCCACAGCGGTACAGACTGACTACAGAGCAACGGCATGCTCGAAAGACTTACAGAGGATGGCGACGAGAGAAGGACGAAGCTGTGCAGAAGAAACGGCCAAAAGATCAGTCCAGCACGCAGCACGCTCGCAAGCAAGGAGCAAATCTCACGAGGAGAGAGAAAGGGAGAGACAGAGAGAGAGAGAGACAGAGTACAATCAAAATCGGAACTTGGAGAACACGAGGAGGCAGAGATTTTATAGGAGGGAGCGAGTTGACGCTGGTGCCCCTCCCTCCCCGGTGGCCCGGTTTTTGGGATCGAGCCATGGTGATCCAGCGTAGACCGGCAGATGCGTGCGCCGAGATGGAAAATTCCCCGGATAATGTCGCACTCTTTTTTAAACTATTTGCTAACCCTATATTTTAGAATGATGTTTACGCTTGTGAAGAGTGGTAGTGAAGAAACACGGGGTCAAAGTTACAAGTTTAATGGGGGCAAATAGTTTAATATAGAGCCGGGTGTGAATAGATTTTGTTCAATAATACTGATCATTGATAGGGACGAATTCATGTGAACTTTTGAAAAAGTATAGTGGAGGAAAAGCGTGGACTCGTCAATTTAGCAGCAGAAGACGAGGTCAATCGTTAGGATGCCGGCCACGGTAGTGGTGTCACTGCCCAATCCATCTCGACATGGAGAGAGATGATGATCGCGTGCTAGAACAGGGCATTCTCAAATGCCAAGCTCTATTGCGTCGATGAGGCGTGTTCAATAACTTGGCCCCCTAAATCACTTTAGATCAAATTAGTACAAGCTGCTAGTAATTCAACTACTATAGTAATCAATATCGATTGTCTCAATGGCCACCCTTTTCGCATGGAAATGGAGAGGTAAAGAGTTCGATTATCCACCTCTTTAGAAGAAGTTGGGGGTGGGGATATTTAATTTTAAGTATAAAATCCAAAGAGCGAAAAGTAGAGCAAAAGTCTTGACATAAGTTGAGAATTAGAGTGAAATAGAAAATATACATATGCCATCTCAAGTAGTTATATAGGGCCTATTTGTTTTCATTCCAATTGATTCTGTTTTTTTATCCTCGGAAATAAAAGGAAAAAAAATCAATTTGATAAATTTTTTATTCCCGAGAACAAAAATCTATTTTTCTATTCCTAGGAATAAATTTGGAACATAATCAATAAGTAAAAAAAAAAAAAAAGTAATTTTTTATTGTGAGAATAATTTCTATAATCTTTTTTTTTCTTCTTTTCTCTCCTTCTTTTCTTTTTTTCTTTTCTTTTTCTTCTTCCTTTTAGCTAGTCACCAGCAACCTCGCCAGAGCATCACATGGTTGGGCGCCCAAATCTGTCAAGATTGAGCTCGCCAAGCCACCTCCAAGTTGGCGTGCCATAGTCATAGCGAGGTTCGGCCTCCCCAATCAACGCGAGGATGGGCCTCGCTAGGCCAGGACGAGGTCGACCCCGCACTGCCTAAGTAAGGTCGAGGCTCGCCATGGCTAGGTGAGCTCGCTGGACCTAGTCCAACCGGCGGTGGCTAGCGACTAGCAACAAATAAGAATGAAAGATTTAAAAAAAGAAATAAAAACCCTACAAAATGCATTTCTATCTCAGCAATAGAAATTTTGTGGAGTTATTAAATATATTATTTTGTTCAGAAATTATTTCCACAAAACAAAAGCAAAAACAATCAAAAATTGTTCTCAGAACAAGATCGTTATCCAATGCGTTTATAATAATCATGCACCCCTCAAAAAAGATAAAAAAAACGGGTGGGATGTCCTTGGATCCTTTCTTGTCTAAATTCATCTATCCGGCATTCCTCAGTACAAAATCTTGTCTCTGCACGTAGTACAACTCGACGTGCCGGTACCGGACGCTCCTCCTTATCAACAACACCATCGCGTCATTCTACGCGGTGTCATCGACGACCGGACCCCTCGCATACGCCATCGCCGCAGTGTCCACATCCCGCTTCATGCTTATCGAGCACGTTCATCATCCGGAACGGGTCTACGGGGTTCGGTTGCCAATCACGTCAGCCCAAATTTCGGCAAGTTGAGGGGAAAAACTAATGAATAAGAAAACGGAGACGCAACCACCGTCAACATGCAGCGAAAGCAACTCGGGTGGGAAAAGGAAAAAAATTAAAGGGGAAGGAGGAAGAGTATCGATGATGGATGGAAAGGGGCGGTATCCTATGTCGATACACGAAGACCAATTATTTGGCACTTGACCGTTCAAACCACGAACCGGAAAGGATCAAAAGCAGGCGAGGGAAGGGGCCCTTTTCTTCCTCCTCCTCGAACCATCCCTCTTTGGCTTTTGCACTCGATGATGATCCCCTTGCCCCTCTCTCTCTCTCTCTCTTCATTTTCCTCCCTTACACATGCGCTCGGCCAATGATTTCGCCACTCCTCGTTTCGTGCGAGAGTGTTGCACGATGCGCACAACATCCCTTTCTTTTTCTTTTTTTCCTTTTTTTCTTTCTTTCTAAGGCTCGGGGGTGAGATGTACACGTTCGTCTTTTATCGCTCGTGGGATGATGTCCACGGAGGATGCCTTTGTTCGCTTCATGCGTCGGGCTCGGACTTTGACTCCCGTTATCATGGTTAATCATCGCTTCGACACTAGCACTGAGGAACCCCCATTTTTTTTTTGTTCTCCCTTTTGAGCTAAGTTAGGAAGTTGCCCCTTTGCCCTTTTTGAGGGGGTCGTTGGACGGGGAATGTCTCGACAAAATGGCTAATCAAGTGTGCGTGAAAGGATAAAACTTTTACCTTCTTTACTTCTCTTACCCGTAATGCTCGGAACTTTCACACTATGTAAATGCCGACACGTAAATTTATCTACAGCTTCTTAATTTTCTTTTAAATTTGGATCGCATTTCAAATTTTGGGAAAAAAAGCGAGAGAAGGCTCTTTATATCCGGAATAACACAAACAAATCCTAAAATTTGGTCATGCATACGAGAACTTTCAAGGCAATTTTTTACTGAACAATGAAACAATTCTTAAATTTTTTTGACAATGTCATGGATAAGAAGCTGATTAAGTCTGCCTTTTTTCTTCGGACATCAGAAGGAGGAGGAGCTAAGGTTAACATTACGAGCTAATGGTACTGGATAAGACATATTTCTTATTAAAAAAAGATAGGCACAGTACAGAAGTGGTACTGCACAAAGGAGCCCCGAGGTGACAAAAGTTTACCCCGAAGTATGTGAAAAACCCAAAAAAAGGAAAAGTTGTTCAACCTAAGTAAAATGATTATCGACAGGGGAGGCCATGATTCCAACTCCTGCAAGAAATCTTCTCCACAGGTGGGCAGATCCACGGCCCCCTAATTGTATATTCATCTCTCCTGCTCCTGCGTATGATATAAGGGATCGGCGTGGTGCCGTCGGCTTTCTGTCGTTCCTCTTGTTTGGAGAGGAGGGAACAACGAAATCCCTGAGGCAATCGCTTTTTGCACATCCCTCCGCCTTGTTAATCCAAACGGGTCCTCTCTTTTGGTAGCAATACAGCACCCTGGGGGCGTTTGGATTTATATTTAGTTTTGGGTGAGATGTAAAGTGAAAGGATTCCTCCTCGGTGCTTAGCTTTAATCATCACATACATCGACAAGACGATGCATCTAAAAGAAAACCCACTGTTTATACACCAATGTATGTCGCGAGAATAGTGTTTGTAGTTTGACATACATACATACATGTTATATATTGAAGGGATTTTTGTTAAGAAGTGTCGCGAGAGTATTGGTCCGCACCTCCTCCCGGCTCCTCTCCCTCTCTCCTTGGCAGCCAAGCGACATGAGTGGGTGTTGGGCATCGATGGTGGCCGCCAAACGTCTCGGGTTGCCCAAGACGTTCGACGGTGGTCCATGGAAGGCAGTGGTGCTGTGCACTGAGGGAGCTAGTAGAGAGGGAGAAAATGGAATTGGGGTTTTGGTTGTTGATGTGATTTTTTCTCTTAAAAGTAAGGAAATCTTAATCTTTTTAATTCATATAAGCAGTAAATCCTCATCCATATATTTGTAGAAAATGTGGTCATGTGATGAATGACCTAAAGCATAGGAATGCTCACTATACATTATTTTTTTCTCTAAGAACATGTTACTTTCCTATAAAAAGAATGGGGATCTTAGTTGGTCATGTGATTTTTTCTCTTTGAGTTAACAGAATTTTAATCTTTTAACTCGTATAAGTGGTGAATCCTCATCCATATATTTGTAGAAAAGGTGGTCATGTCACAAATGACCTAAAGCATAGAGATGCTCACTACACGTTATTTTTTTCTCTAAGAAAATTATCAATTTCCTATTCCTAAATAGGACTCTGGACCGTTTCCAGTTTTGCTTCTAAAGAGCCTCAACTTTCTGCGTATTGATTTCACGCGAGATGGGCAATTAACATGCGACTTCTAAGTAATTGCCAATTACACACATATATATGTGCACATACATATGCATACATACGGCTACAAGCGTGATAATAAAGTCCCAGCAAAAGTGTGAAAACGCCATAAAGTAGTTTGCCTCTTGACGCACCAAGACAAGGAACCATCCAGCGACTTCAGAAGATTCAAAGGAAAAGGCAAGGCATGCCTTTGGACAGTATGGCCACCGCACAGATGAACCTGGTTTTTAACTTTCTTTTTCCTTCCCTTGTTTTCTGCCACTAAAAACTGTCTTACAATAAACAAAGGAGGGGAAAAGGAAAAGTTTATGATTGAGGGAATGGGAAAGAGACCTTTTTCTTTGCTTAAGCTAGGGTTTGGTGGGGCTAAAAAGCCTTCGATTGGCAATTAGAAAAACGAGGGGGGAAAGGGTTTGGTGGAGGAGCCAATTTGGTTGTGGATTCTCCAACAAATACAACCCACGCTTGGAAAGCGAAAGAATACCTTCTCCACTCCCCCACTCAAAAACCCTCACACGCCTCCCGAATCGATGCGCAAATGAGGAACCGGAGAGCATGGAATCGCAATCCATGCCTCATCGCCACCTTGCTTTTCTCTCGATATTCTAATGAGCATCACCCACTTCCTTGGACTTTTCATCCGCCATTCCTGCTCGTTCTTCAGCCCTAATGATTTTTCTAATGGGTGCTTGAGGTGGGGGTGGAAATTTAATACGAGCTCAGTACCTCGAGAGGAGGCCAATAGAAAAGATCGGAGATATTCGAGATGGGTTGGGTTGTGACGGCGACGAGCGGCGCATGGAGGTTTCATCATCAAACACGTGGGATCGGTTTGTGCTCGGTTGTTCCCATGACCGAAAGGATCCGTGGCATGACGGGAAGGAGATAAGCTTTCGCCAAAGCTTTGCTCGGGGCGATGGACACGCGAGCACATCCCTAGTGTCGTCACGGTGTTTCCTTTTATAATTTAGTTGTCATCGCTTTGAATTACCACTTCAGATCTTTTGTTTTGCCGACAAGATGTCTAAGGAGACAACAGCAAAGTAAAAAAAAAAAAGGGTATTCCGCATCATTGGCATGGCGAGACTTCAATCTTGCATCTCTGTGTTCCTTCAAAATTCAACTTCGAGATAGTGCAAAAGGGTGATTTCTTCAACGGCAGAGTCATTACATGGGGTTGACAGATTCGATTCAATCTAGCGACCACATTAACGATGTCATCATGGGATGGAAGCATTGAGATTCCATTATTTTGGCAATAGTGAACGGACGACGGACAAATCCATTCATAAAAGTAGGCACCTTGATTTCCACTTAGAAAGCAACTACGTGAGTGCTGGTTTTTGACATGGCATTAGCATCCACCCATGAAATGTTAAGGTCGTGGCCGGGGTCCATTCTTTTTTGACTTAGCCTAAATTTCCTATATTTCAATCAAGTTAGGAAATCCTACCGCGTGATAACAAATCTCATTTAGTCAAACACGAAATAGCATGAGCTATTGATTTCGCAAATCCTTCCTTTTCTCCCCCGCGTTGCACCTAATTATACTTTCAGATTGGAGCCTTTCAATCGGCATGACATCTACCGATGACATATTTGGTTCAATGAATGATCAAATCCATGTGCAGTGGCCACTGCTCGAGATGACCGTCACTGGGTTGATCCATGAGCATGGGTATGGTTCCGATGTTTATATCCAATTTGCCATGGTTTCAATCTAAGGAAGGGCGGTGAGAAATTTATAAGGGTTTCTCATTCAACTTGATTTCGAGATTTTTGGAAAAATAAATAAAGCATGATACTTACTAAAAAAAAAAATGTTAATATCACGTAAAATCTCAAACTGATATATCCGTATAAATTTATTTCAAATTAATTTTTTTACTATAAAAAATCCTAAACCAATAAACCTATAATAATTTCACTCTCCAATAATTTTCGTTAAATTTTATTATTATATTATTGAATTTGATGACACGTGACGATTGACGAATATATTGATTTGAAATTTTACTCTCCGTTTGTCATTTACATATTAGTTTGTGATTTTTTTGTAGTTAATTTAATTTAACATGAATTAATATAAATTTATCACAAATCATTTGGAGATTTTTTATGATATTAATTTTAAAAAAATGAAACAATTTTTTTCTTTATATATTTATAGTTCAGCTTATGGGTTTTGAAACGGGGGCAAAGAAAAAGAGATAAAAATCGGATGATGGTGACCACCGAATATCCACTATCCAGGAGGAGGGAATAAAAAGACCCACGCGGTTCCCAGGTTTGACGCGTTCGACAGTACAGAAATTTAATTTCTAGCCTAGTTTGAAAAAAAAAAAAAAACATTACAAAATAAAAGGCGAATAAATAAAAATACGGAGACGACGACGCAGCGTTTTATTCTTTCCCCCCCAAAAACGCGGTGCGCGTGCCTCCCACCGTTCCACACTCGCATGTCGTTTTCGGGTCAATGGGGACAACGGCTTACGTCAGCACGAAGTCGAATCCCCCCTACGTTTTTTATTACCGTAAAACGCCCCCCACGCGAAACGCGAAACGCGAAACGACTCGCTTTATGGAAACCTTACTTTTTCCAAAAGGGCAAAAAAAATAATAATAATAATAAAATTAGGACGTCATCCGTCCTTTCTATTTATAAAAATTTCATTCGAAACACTATGATACTCCATTTATTTTACGAAAAAATAACAAAAATTAAATTTTAGTTGATAATCTCATTGGTCACGAAGATGTAATGTACACTCATCGCCTCGTCGTCTGTAGATTAGAGGGATAATGCCCTCTAATTCATCTAGAGCTGTCATATTTGTGTATAAATAAATTTAATTTTTTGGTAGGAAAGTCCAAATTTATTTTTTATCTTAATTTTTTAGTGGTTATATTTGAAAACAACTGAAGTTTCCATATCAGTGACTTGATGATGGAATTTAGATTCCACGAGGGCGAGTTTCTATATCAATAACTTGATGATGGAATTCGGATTCTATGGGTGATGGATAATACAATGACTCTTATTATAATGTATAACTCACCGTGTTAAAAAAGTACTTTTTTCACTTTTACTATACTTGTTAATAGGACTTCTATAAAATATGGATGATGTTAACAACCGTCAAGCATGCTTTGTTTAGAATAATTTTTTTAAGGCGGCATTCGATCATGCATATCACGAAAACAGTCTGTACTTTAGAAATTATAAAATTTCATCGATTAGTCGTTAAACAAGTGTCCCTCGGACACTCCTTAAAGTATAAATACGATAATGATACATTCACGCCGCGCATGTACTCGTACGTCCTAATGTAATTTTCTAAACAATATAATTAATTGCGGGAATTCATAAGGCGATGGCCAAATTTCCAACCAAACATTACCCTTTTTTTTTTGGCTGAATCATCAAAACAAAATCTAACTTTCCCAATTCCCATTTTCTAGAAACTAGGCATGGGTAGGTTCTTTAAAAAAAAACAAATTAGGACGTCATCCATCTTTTCTATTTATAAAAGATTCATTCAAATTACAATAATAATCCATTTAATGCACGATAAATACAGCAAAATTGCAAAGATGTAGACTCATTACCTTGTCTTCGTGATCAATAAAATCTGTAGAGTAGACAAATAATGCCATCTAATTTATCCAGAGCTATTATATTTGCGTATACGTAAATTTAAATTTTGAATGGCAAAGTCCAAATTTATTTTTTTGTCTTAATTTTACGGTGATTATCTTAAAAACAATTGAAGTTTTCATACCGATACTGCAACGATGGGATTCAGATTCCACCGATAATGGATGATATAATAGCTCTTGTTAAAATGTATAAATCACCGACTAGTATTATTTTCACTCTTGACTAGTATCTTGAGGGTACTTATTAACAAGACTTTCGTAAAATACGGGTCATGTTAACAACCGTCGAGCATGCTCTATTTAGAATAATTTTTTCAAGATGGCATTCAATCATGCCTATCGCGAAGACATAATTGTTGAATAAGTGTCCCTCGGACACTCCTTAAAGTACAGATACGATAATGATACATTCACGCTATGCTTGTGTAAGTAGGTCCTAACGTAAATTTTCAAAACGAGTTAATTTATTGCAGGAATTCAAAAGGCCATGGCCAAATTTCCTACCAAACATGACATTTTTTCCCCTAAATTATCAAAACAAAATCTAAATTTCCCAATCCCCGTTTTCTAGAAACTAGGCATGGGTAGGTTCTTGGAAAAGAAAATTAGGATGTCATCTGTCTTTTCAATTCATACAAAATTCACTCAAAACACCATAATAATTCATTCAATGCACAAAAATATAGTAAACTTGCAAAGACGTAGACTCATTACCTTGCCTTCGTGATAAATAAAAAATCCGTAGAATAGAGAATAATGCCATCTAATTTATCCAGATTTATTATATTTGCATATACATAAATTTAAATTTTCGATGGCAAAGTACAAATTTATTTTTTGTCTTAATTTTACAATGATTATCTTAAAAATAGCTAGAGTTTCCATATCGGCACCTCGACAATGAAATTTAGATTTCACTGACGATGGATGATATCATAGCTCTTATTAAAATGCATAACTTGCCGACTTTTAAGATGTCTCAAGAAAAAATATTATCTTCACTCTTAACTAGTATCTTAAGGGTACTTATTAACAGGACTTTCGTAAAATACGCGGGGTGTTAACAACCGTCAAGCATGCCTCATTAAGAATAAATTTTTCGAGACGGCATTCAATCATGCCTATCATGAAGAAATAATCGTTGAACAGGTGTCCCTCGGACGCCCCTTAAAGTACACATGCGATAATGATAAATTCATGCCGCGCTCGTATAGGTAGGTCCAAACGTGAATTTTAAAAACAAGATAATTTAATCGTGGGGAATTCAGAAGGCGGTGGCCAAATTTCCTACCAAACATGACGCGATTCTTTTTTCCCGAATGACCGAAACAGAATCTAATGTCCCCAATTCCCGTGCTCTAGAAACTAGGCGTGGGTAGGTTTTATTCTCGACGACGGGGGAGGACTGATCAATGAACGAGGGACGGGAGTGTTTTTTTTTCCAAGGTCGGGGGTGGGGGCGATCATCTCGCGCCATCTTTAGAAAATCTCTTGGAAATAGGTGCTGGACTAATGGAGATTTTTTTCTGGATTTCGAGGAGGAGGGGGGGGGATGGAGAGAGGGGGAGGAGAGCATCGCATCACATCAATCACATCACATCCGCCACCGTCCCCGCATGCACGGGGGCGCACGCTCCGGCTCGTGCATCCACACCGCCCACGCCCCCGAATCTTCGCGCAGAGCCAGAGCCTGAACCAGATCAGCCCGCCGAGGTGGATGAAAACACACTCTCTTGCTCGGTCAAACCATTGTTTATCACAGCACGCGAGACAGGCAGAGAGAGAGAGAGAGAGGGCGAAAATCAGCCCGTGTAGCCTTTTGTCCATAGCCGTACTCATCAGCTGCAAAAGCGAGTGCATCCGCACACGCCCCGATGTTTATCCTTTTATTTCTAATTTATATTATGAAAAATTTTAAATTAACACATCATGACAAATTTACTTAAATCTCAAACTAATATAGATAACGAAAAAAATTACTCTAAACTCCACTAAAAACCTCCAACCTAGTATGAGGGGTGAGTATGGTCCCGTTTGACGATTCCCACACCCTAGAATCGATAATTGCCCACTAAGAATTAAAATTGGGAATCACCAATTAGTTCCGTAGATCCACCTTCGATCCAATTGGGTGGATGGAACTGATCCCACCAAGCTCCTCGCATTTAGTGCAACATTTTCCCGTAAGTGAAAGTAAAACAATAAACAAAGAACTTCCATAGTTTTAATTGCAATACCGATAAAATGATTGAACTCATATTAAAAGTTGAGAGTCGAAGTCATGAGTCGATAAGTGTTAAGAAGTCATGAGTCGATAAGTGTTAAGCTTGAAAGTGAAGACCTAAGTGAGAAATAGAGAGAGGACTTAGATGAGGCGAGGGTGAGATGAGACGAACACTCGGTGGGTGTTGAGCTCCAAATTATGGGTTTTAGGGTTTTCATTTTTTTTTGAAATTGTTTTTTGGTAGAAAAATTTTCTGAAAAATTAAGTATATATTCATATATTACCTATTCAATCTGTTTTAAATTTTAATGATAAAAAAATTAGTTTCATAGGTATATCAGTTTTGAAATTTTATGTAATAAAAAAATTAATTTGGGATAAATTTGTATATCAATTTAAGATTTTTAATGATATTAATCTTTATTTTTTTTAATTGACCTAGTTTCTACCGCAGGTCAATGCTCGTGCTCGCTCATTTGTCGCCGCGCGTGAAATCCTCTTTGCGGTGTCCAACTCCACTCGATGGGAAACAGGACGGAGCTTTCGCTAAGTGATTGTTAACTAGGCGACACGACATCGCGGGCGCTTCGCGTGCGAGCGACGAGGATTCTGCAAACTGCGGTCGGAGTTGAAAACCGGTCGTCTAAAGTAAATCGTCCGCGGAGCCGTCGAGTTTAATAAGAGCTCGAGACGCTGGACAGCAGCTGGGGGGGGGTGGGGCGGGGTGGTCTCTTCGACGGTCCAAAAGAGCGGCTGAAAGCGACGGCCACGATTCCGACTTGATCGCACGTGAGCAAGCAACAGCGACCAGACCGCCGGAATTTTCTTCCGATGCGCGGCCGGCCCGCATGGAGGCTCGTCTCGTCGGATCAGATCTCCGCGCGGTCGCGGGCGCGGGCCCCATGCGGGATTTCCGCGCGGTGAGATATGATGGTCGAGACGAAATGAAGCTCACACGCACCGTGCACGAATTGCTCACTGCCAAGCCATGGGGCCTAGCGAACATCATCGAGTCGGACGACGGGCGATTTGCCCCTTCGACTTTTCGTTGGAGGAACTATTGACCCTGCACGCGTGGGAGTTTCAATTGAGTCGTGTTGGTCCCGGATCCCGCCAATTCAACTCTACGCTTCTGCATGACTGGCAAACGGATAAATATATTTACGTGTTGGTTTCGTACCGAATGACGCGTGCGAGGGTTCACGCCCCGTTCAACGCGTTGGACCAAATCAGTGTTGGCTGATGAGTGCGTCACCACGAGCTCACGAGGCATGAGCAATGAAACTCGAGACTAGCGATACGCATGAGGCTAGGCTCACTCTTCGCAAATTAACCAAAATATCCTAAGATGGAGGGTAGGTTGGGAATCGAATTTATGACCTTGGACTTGCAAATGGAGCATCGGACCAAGCACGAAACTTAGAAAACTAAAGCCGCATTCGACCCCTTCGACACCATTACGTTGTAACTTCATGTGATTTATTCAAATAAACAAAATCGGTGACCTCCACCCTCCTTGCCAAGAACAGAAACGATCGAATAATTATTCACGTGATTGGCAGCAAACGAGATCGAAGGGCGGGCGGCCCACACGTGCCAGCCCAGGCCCCAAGGGCAAATGGATGATGGACTTGCGCAAATATCTCCAATTAAAAGGCTCGATCCACCCAACTTTAGCTCGAGCATCTGGCCGGATTCGAGCCCAACACTCTCATCTTTCTATTAGGTTAGAAACGAGCCTATGCAATGCATAAAGGTTGATCTCCTGAGCCGCCCTGATCAGGGCTTGGTCGGTGATCACTTCCAATTGGCAATCCTCCGTATTGACAGGGTGACGATTACACGAAAGAGCGACGGTTATCCCGCGCAACCCTTTATATTGATGTTACGGTACGCGATCTCGTAAAAAGGCACGTAGATGCTTGTTCAATTAGGGCCCGTGGAGATTAGTTGCGTAACTGGAATTCGAATTCATTTGGGCCTGGCCCAGTGACCAGCTCGAATTGTGCCCGGCCCCATTGCCTGACCTCAATTGGGCCAAGAATGAAATGATAGGCCTCGAAAGGTGGTCATGGGCTGTCGCTCTAGCCCAAGAATCCAAGCTGAATCTCGTCTCTTCAGCCCTGACATCTAAGAGAGACCACTGAGCTGAAGCCTGGTGACCAAAGGATGGGTGTCGATTTAAGTAAAGACCACATGCTATTTTTATAGGTAATTAATACGGTGATAGGCTCTAGGGTGAGACGACCCACCCTAGAACTGGACTCAGCGTGGAACCGGGAACCGGTTCTTAGGTGGGTCCAATAAATTTTTTTATTTTCCCTTGTATTTTCTGCAAGGTTGCATGCGAGCGTGTTCTCACTCTTAGCAAGTTGTCATCCTCGGAGGGGGTTGTCTTGCCTATGTAATCACCACGTTTCACGCTTGTTTGGAATAAACCTCAGTCAAACAATTGTTGAAACATAACATGACATGAAGGAAGCCATAAAAAGGAAATTAGGTGCACAAGTATGGGTCTCGAGTTCATTTTCTATAAGTCCCACTCAAGTTCATTTTCTATAAATCCCTAGATATCCGAATGAAGGTCGCTCTTGTTGGATTTTGAACCTTCTGCCCCCAAAATATCAGTTCAATTTGTACCAAACTAGGAACTAGACCGATGTCACTTGGAATTGGACTGATGCTCGTCCTTAGTAATTATAGAGGTAATAACCATACCATCTCATATGCCTATAATGTAGCATTGAATTTGAAGTCACAAAAGCAAATTTCCTACCTACGCGATCCGACTCTTCATACTTTTCATTCTCGAGGTGGGGCTTTCGAATTTCTCTTTAACCGCTCGCCCACATCTCGACTACTCCCGATCAAACATAGCGATCCGCCTATTTTTGTTTCATGTTTTCCAATTCGGCAACAGAAGTGCCGAAAAATATACCCGGATTTGTATTCTCAACGTTTCCATCACAAATGCCGATCCTTCCATGCAGCTTTTAAATTGCAAATGCTAAGCAAAATAGAAAAAAGGGTCAGCTGGCGATGGAGAAGCAAAACGTCCGATCGATCGGTGGCGCCCCCGGGGGCCCGAATCGGGGAACATTTTCTTGGTCGCAAAGAAAGCGCCAAAAGAGAGAGCACACGGGACCGGCCGAGCCAAATGCCCTCTCTTTCCCTTTCTCTATCGCCAGTGTTTTTCAGCCGTCGGTGTCATTCCCGTGAAGCTTTTTGAAATGATGGCATCGACCATCGAGGGTGGTGATCTGTCCTTGAGCTGGAGTCAACGTGGAAATCTGGGGAATTCGGCAAGTCCTTCCTTCGAAGTTAAAGCCAAATAAAATTTTGATTAAACTACGGTTTTCCGGTTTTTGATGCCAACCCCCATGTGACGAGCACACCCGGATTCAAAAAAACGGTACCTTCTGGTCGGTCCCCCCACCTTTGATGCTTGTCGCGCTGAAAAGGACATTATAGCCCGCTTTGAACTTCGGCTTGATGGAGACCCTCTTGCCTCTCTCTGGTACTGCCGCTGGGGTATGCAATGATTTGATCGTTTTTACGTTTTTTTCGGGCTCGAGTTATGTTTCACGACGGACAATAAATGGGGCGCTTTAATTTAAATATGACAAATGATAACAACCACCGACTTTAGTAATCGAAGTAGATGTGACAATTTGAAGTCATGATGTGAATTAGCGACGGTGTTGGGTGTAAGAGATACATTGGACAACATGCTCATTTCCATTGAAAGTATTTTGTGAAAATATGTTTATGTGCTTATCATATATCTCTCGATCTAATTCAAGATCTAAAAGTCTGCTCATCCTCTTTTTCGTGTCTCCATATGGTGATGACATCGAGGAGAGTGAACCTAAATTACAGTGTGTGTTCATCACAATGATGATATAAGATCCATTGGTCGGTCAATTTTTTATTTTGTTTTATAACGAACGTAATTATTTAAGGATCTTCAAGAGAAAATGAGAGAGAATCAACAAAGAGTATACCTTTCCTCGAATGGCTTTACTCGACAAGTTATTAAAGAATAGTATTTATATTTAGACAATATGTATAGGAAAGGAAATTACTTATTCTGGAATTTAATAAAACATCTATAATGATATTCTCTAATGGGAAAATATCCAATCTCCATAAATATACTTCATTATCTAGTGGGATAATAGTGTAGTGTACACAGGAGTATCGTGAATGAAATCTTTACTTTCGAATAAAAACTGAAGATTCGTGTAATCCTCATTTAATGGAATACTTAACTTGAAATCAATCGGACATAACGAATCGAAAAAGAAGAAGAAATTCTTCCCCGGAGAGCACGGCTGCGAGGAAGACAGAAGGCATGAAGGGGGGGGCGCCAGTGGGACCCGCTCCACGCCACTCACGTCAACCACGTTAGCGACTTCGTTCGCATTTAGCGGGAGATTAGATGGGATTAGATTAACAGCAAAAGGCAGCTTTATTAGCCATAACAAAATTAAAATAATTAAAAAAGAAGCAACAAAAGAAAAAGGAACCGAAAAAAAAAAAAAAAAAGAGAAAAGGGCGTGGGGGATGGAATAATAAGGACGTGCCTCCTCCGGTCCGCCCGTGGCCCCCACTTTCCCAACGTTCGACTGTTTAAGGATTTTTGTCTATTTTATTGTTAAAAAAAACCTTAAAACTTAGCCAACAAGAAAAGACCAGCTCCTCTCTCTCTCTCTCTCACTGCCACGTCGTACTTCCCGTTGCTCCCCACTCCCGTCGCTTTTTTACTACGTGCCCATCCCTTTTTGCTTCGGCGCAAATTTAAAGGAAATAATTCTTTTAATAAATAATGGCTCAAATAATTCCTCAATTCTAACTTTTGATTTATTTAACCACTGCGGGGTTCGCTGTGCCACCCTTCCAACGAAATAATTCTTTTAATAAATAATGGCTCAAATAATTCCTCAATTCTAACTTTTGATTTATTTAATGGGACTATCTTGAACATGATTCGTGTTAATCCAGGGATCACATTTCATATTTTGGTCAAAATTCAAGATTATTTATATAATTTTTTTCTTATTTAATTAAAATTTCCCCTCCTAAATAATCACCCGAGACGGGGCCCACGTGGATCGTATTCCAAATCCGACGACGTTTCCCTTTCTCCGAACGGGGCGGTACGAACCACTAAACGACGCCGTCTGACAAACTGTCTTCGAATTATTGGTCTCGCTCGGCGAAGGAAAAAAAAAAAAAAAGAGAGAAATTTTAAAAGAAGGGGAATCTTTCGTATTGGGATAAAAATTACATAACGACGACGATAGTGATATTAATAATGAAAAAGAAAAATCACCGATTTCTTTTTTTTATGGTTTTTTTGATTTTCAGGGAGAGCGACAGTCCCATAATCTGCTGCTTCCTTTTGGAAGAGAAGCCGTGGTGCATCGGCAGAAGCTGAAGTAGGAAATCTTCCGCAGCAGAAGAGCCAAGCAAAGCGCACATTCTCTCTCTTCCCTAATCTCGTGCTCTGCTCTGCGCTGCTCAGTAGTTTAGGCGCTTTAAGTGCGCTTCCGCATTAGCGTTACGTCTCCGAAGCTCCTCGTACGCAGCGTCGAGACGACGCACCCGGCTGCGCGTTCGCGTTCCGTTCCCACCTGGAGTCGAGGATCTGAGGATTTCTGTTGGGTAGGAGGAATTTCACTTGCTGGGTGGAAAAAGATGTTCACCGACGGCCTGGACACCAATGCCCTCAGATGGGTAAGAGAGGTCGGCCTCTTCCCCGGGTCAAAGTTTCTCCTTTTTCTATTGCGATGTTAAATTTTGGGTTTTTCGTTTGTGGGTCTTTCGTTTGTTGGTGATGGTGATCTCGGGGCACTTCGCATGTTGTGCTCTTTTTTGTGGTTGATGCTGTCGAAGCGACTGGAGAGATTGCGGATTTCTGTCCGTTTGATGTCTTAACATTCTCTAGAGAAGCTACATTCTCTGTTTTTGGATTTTTTTCTGTGTTTCTGCGTGTATGAGTGCTGCTACCTTGTTGTTCGAAAGAAAAATTGGATGGAGATTTGCAATTCTTTATATGGTTTCTCGTGATTATTATTCACTCCGACGCAATTAAAGTTGTGCAATTTCTCATTCGGTTGGTGCAAATTTTCTCAGATTCTGTCGTTTCCTGACACATGAGTTGGGGACTGTGATTTTCAAAGCTTTCAGTTAATCAATTTTTTGCAATGATTTTGATGCGTGAGTGTGGTTCTTGTTCCTTTTCAGAAGGACGGTGCTCTCCCACATTCGACTCTGAGGACGAGGATGGATCCTGTTATTGGCACACGAAAAGGTGGCCATGGTTTTGTACTACCTCCGACGTCGAAGTTCCGCAGTGGCCATCTACCTGCAAGTGCAATCCCAGTGGCAAGTACCATTCATCGCAATGTTGTGGACAGTGGGTCGGGGTCAGAGAATGATGAGATCACCGATTCAGAAGAAGAAGTTTATGGTGGCCGTTACTCCCAGGATTCATCTCCTCGAAATGAAAGAGTTGGCAATGGAAAGGCTCACGGCTTGAGGAACCCTTTGCAAGGCCGGCCACGATATACCACTGATTCTATGTACTCAGATGTCAGTTCTTCGGTGGAAACAATGGTGGGTAGACAGGCTAATATAAGAGAAAAAGGGAATGGGAGGTACCCAGTTAGACAGAATGGCTACACAGAGGAGGATGAGTCATCTGATTCAGCTGCTAGCTCAGAATTCTCTACCACACAAGTCGGTAGCATAAATGGGACTATTCCACGGAGTAGAGCTTATGGTTCTGAAGGATATGCCTCGAGTGTGCCTTCACGAGTTAATACAGAATCTACGGTTGTAAAGGTTCGTCTTTAAAAAAAAAAAATCTGCCTTTAATTGAGTTAGTCTTATCTGAAATTCAGCATATCTGGTAATTTTTGTGTCCAATATGACACTGCACATGTGCTTGATGATGGAGTAATCCTCCCTTTCGCATGCGGTGATCAAGGTATATTTGTTCAAATGTCTATAAGAACAATGGCCTGCAGAACAATACCTAGAGTTTAAGATAGATCATAGACTATATTGCTAAATGATGCATGAATTCAAGAGTGTTGTTCCCAAGCAGCAATGGGGTACACCATTGATCGAAAAAGTTTAATGTTTATCTATAAGCAATTACTCTCTGCTGATGCATATTAATATCTGCAGTAGATAAATACAGACAAGCTGGCATGCTATACTGATTGAACGTGATGAAGATCCTCTATGAAATGGTTAAAATAGCATAATCCGCATTTTTTCTGCTTTATTGTGATTAGGGCTATTGTTGTAGGTCACTAGTCTGTTACTCTTAATATTGGCATTTAACTTTGACTATGTACATGTGCGTTTGGAGTTGTAAGCAGGTTTTCCAATTTGTTGGCAATTGGTGCTTGTTATTGGTATTGTTACTGTTTCAAGAAACTTCTTACTTGGATGGAAGTAGTAACCAGAGATTTGAGTTCAGAATCCTTGTAAAGTTGATCATTATGCTGAAGTGGCCTTTTTTGCAGGATAGTGCCAGAAAAATGCAGAATGGCAAATATTCAGATGATGATATTCCCAGTGCGCCTCCTTTTAGCAGTTCTGCCCATGAAATCAGAAAACCAGTTGAACAAACACCAGCCTCTCGAGCTCAAAGTAGAGCAGGAATTAAAGACTCTGCAGGTCTCAAAGCTACCAATGCCCCAGAAACAGTTAAATCAACATCTGGGAATAATGGGAATGAAAGTGCGAGTAAGAGTGCAGAGCAATTTGTCAGGTGTGTTGAAGCTTTATAATTGTTCTCTCCATTAAAACCATATATCTGTGCACAAAGCACTAAAAGGGCTTTTGACTGATTTTCTCTGGAATTGACACTCACATTATGGCTTGCTCCCAATCCACAGGGCTACTCCTAGCGCAGAAACTGTTTTGCCCTCCAGTTCACACCCTCCTCGTCTTCCAGCGTTTCATGCAAGGTAACATTTGATGATCGTAGTTGTGGCTTCTGTTGACGATAAACAGTTCTTTTGACCTGTAATCTGTTGTTTATTCTGTTTCCTTTACTTTAAACACTATGCAGTGCATTGGGTCCTTGGCATGGTGTGATAGCATATGATGCATGTGTACGCCTTTGCCTCAATGCTTGGGCTAGGGGCTGCATGGAGGCTCCTAGGTTTCTGGAAAATGAGTGTCTTCTGCTGAGGGATGCATTTGGGTGAGTAAGCCTTTCTTTTTCAACATGGTTTCTGACATGAATTCTTTTTGTGTCAGAATTGCTTTCCCTCGTTCTTTGTCAAGTTAATGGTCAGCTGCCTGAAACCTTGTGTTCTACAGCTTGCAGCAAGTTCTCCTGCAGTCAGAGGAGGAACTCCTGTCTAAGCGATCGGCTGAGGTTGCCAGTGAGGGAGCTGCGCCGAAACCCAAGAAAATTATTGGCAAGATGAAGGTTCAAGGTATTCTATCATCCTTTGTTTGTTACTATAACTTTTTTGTCTCGATTCTTAAGCTGCATATAATTTTGTTTGCGTAGACCCTGAGCTCCTAAGATGTCCTTACCTTTTGCAGTAAGGAAAGTTAAAACAGTCCTGGATCCCCCTACGGGATGCAATATACTAGCTCTGAAGACACCTTCATCATTGAGAATGCCATCGCTAAAAATGGAAGTTCTACGACATAACTTCTCCAACATTCAGTCAACTCTGTCCTCTAAATGGCAAGCTCTTGGAAATGCCCGCAGAACGCCCAGAATTGCAGCAAGGGGTTCCTTCTCACGCCAGAGCATGGCGTATGTAAATGCCAGTACTCGTTACTTGAAGCAAGTTTCGGGACTTCTGAAAACTGGGGTGACAAGTCTTCGTAACAGCTCAACATCATATGAGGTTGTGCAAGGTAAATGAAGATTCACGGTGCCTTCCTAGTGGTGGGAAGTGAAAGCCCTGTGTTTTACTATATATCTGCAATTGCTGATATGTTTAGTTAGCGAGCACCTATAAGGACTTTGAGATATAAACTGGGGGTGACAGACAATTAACTAGTCCATCTACTATGCATCTTAGAACATGAGAATCTATATGGCAAGAAGTTCTTTTGCCAGTTTCTTAGAAATGTGAGCAAATTAGCCATATGGAATACGGAAATAGGGGCTTAGTTTGAGTGATGAATGTATATTGTTCCTCACAACAGCATGATATGTTTCAGTTTCATTTTCTTTAGAAATCTATCGCTATTTAACTCATGGACTAAACATTTTATATCAAAAATCATCAGAAACATACTCTTGTCTGTTGAGACTGAAAAGTACAAGTGAAGAAGATGCCATACGCATGCAACCTGGATCTGGTGAATCTCATGTCTTGTAAGTCGTCAGTGTTATTTTCAACTCTTTGTAATTCTATCGTGCAAGAAAAATTTTATTGAACAACTCTACAGCTTTCCAGATGGTGCAGGAGATGATCTAATTGTTGAAGTTCAGGATTCGAAGGGGAAGCATTATGGTCGTGTCCTGGCACAGGTGGCAAGTATTGCCGTTGACCCGGTAACTTCTTGTTATGACTTTTTCAATACAAGTTCTTAGTTCCTGCAGAAGTTTTAACTTGTGCAATACTTTGTTGGGGTGGTTACTCTCAGCTCCTGATAGATTTTTCAGTGAGGAAGATAACATAAGCTTGTCTTGATATTGGATTCAGGCTGACAAGTTGCGCTGGTGGTCTATTTATCGTGAGCCAGATCATGAGCTTGTAGGGAAACTGCAGTTATATATAAATTACTCAACTAGTTCTGAAGACAATAGTCATCTCAAGGTGAGTTTCTTTAGTAGCATTAGATTGATACTTGTGCTTTGTTGAGTAAGTTTAGATTATCATTACTTTCTAGTTTTCTACATGACGTATCTGAGATCTCATGTAGATGCCTACGACTATACAACACATAAATTGTGAAGTTTTTGTGTCCAAGTTGGCTCTTTCTTCTGTGGTCATTAAAGTAGAGCATGTGATATTAAGAAGCTGATAACAGAGTATCTTCAAACTGCTGAGGGCAGCTGTTTTTATAATCCTGTTTTCTAACAAAGGCCATGTCAGAGAGGAGGGTAAAAGTTTTGCAATTTTCTGGTTTGAAGTCGTAAATTTGATCTTTCAGAAATTTCCCTTCTTGTCCGGAAATACGTGTCATCATGTATCCTTTTGAACATTTCAACCAGACTAAATGAGGTTTCATTCTAATCCACAGGAAGTTAATGGGATAGAAGATGGATATCTATAGTAAGAAGTATCTTAGAATTAAAAAATTATTAAATTAACTAGGGAAGAACATTGGAGCAGAATCCGAAAATGCTTTTAGATTAAGCTTTCCAGCCTTCTTGCTTCCTTATTGTGTGGAGCTATGTGTGGCTAGTAACAACTGTTTAGAGGTTACCGTCGATTGCAATCACCTATTTACTTCTCTGAGAGCCTGCTAAGGCCCTGGGTCACAGTTGAACTGTCGGGTGGGAACTCTGCAAATTAAGCAGCTCAAAGACTTACCATGGTTTACTCTGCCAACTAAGCAGCTCAGAGATTTACCATGGTTCCTGCAATCTAAGCAGCTCAGAGACTTACCATGGTTTAATGCAGTGATTCTTTGTTTGATTGAGGAACATGCTTATCTCTTTAATGATCTGTCAATATCTCAGTTCTTTCTTGAACACTTGTGGATGATTTGAATTTTACTATCTTCTCTTGGTTGTTGTTGACTTCCTGTTTCTTTGGATTCTAGTATGGGACTGTTGCAGAAACTGTTGCATATGACCTGGTCCTAGAAGTTGCTATGAAGGTGCAGCAGTTTCAACAAAGGAGCCTGTTGTTGGATGATCCTTGGAAATGGCTTTTAACAGAGTTTGCTTCATATTATGGAGTTTCTGAAGTCTACACCAAGCTGAGGTAGGGAGACGGTTGGTTTCGCTGCACTTTCTGTTGGAGTTGTTAATGATGTCATCAATCAATAAACATCATTCTATCTTTTCTGGCAATTTCCTGTTGTGGTTGAGATTTTCACCTGTCTCTGCAGATACCTTTCATACATTATGGATGTGGCCACTCCTACTGCCGACTGCCTTATACTGGTGTATGGCTTATTGATCCCTGTACTTATGAAGGGCCAAAGTAGAGGCACATTAAGCCATCAGGAGGTAAATTTCAGCTTTGGAGTTCTTTTCCCGTCATAAGAATTTCATTGTGTTAGATGGTGGGACTGCCTCTGTAGCCTTTTGTACAATTTTTTTATTTTCTTTGATAGCTTCTTTTCTTCTTCAGTCCTTTCAATTCTGGGCTTTATTGTTGAGTGCATTCATCCTGAAATTTTATGTACTATCTTCACTCGCTTCAACAGAACCGCATATTGGGAGAAGCCAAGGAGCAGATTGAACAGATCCTTGCTCTTGTTTTTGAGAACTACAAGTCACTGGATGAGTCAACACTCTCAGGGATTATGGATGTTTTCAGGCCCGCAACTGGGGTTGCTGCACCTGCCTTGGAACCTGCTATCAAATTATATACGCTGCTTCATGATATACTGTCTCCCGAGGCACAGACTAGCCTGTGTCAGTATTTCCAGGTCCAAGATACTGGCATGCTCCCAAATGCCAATTTCCTTTATTTGTGTGATTTATTTACTCTTAATTCCTTTTTACCTTATTAACGTGCATTTTGCTTGCAGACTGCCGCGAGAAAAAGATCAAGAAGACACTTGACTGAGACTGATGAATATGTTACAAGCAATACTGAGTTTATGCAGATGGATCCTGTATCTATGTCCACTGCCTACCAGAAGATGACCGCACTTTGCATGAATATAAAGAATGAAATTTCTACAGATATTGAGATCCATAATCAGGATATACTGCCTAGGTATGCTCTCATGCTCATTGTAAGACACAAAAGGCTTGTTCTGGAAAATCGGTTGCATTTGCATTCAGCATTGCATTTGAGCTTGACAATGCATGTCAATTTCTTACAATTTGGTTCAATATGCCTAAGCACGAAAAATAGTTATGTGACTGCTCTCAAGCTTTTTCATTGTTAACACGGGTGTCACTAAAGTACAAAAGTAATACTCCTTATCTGCTGTGAAAACTAGCTGGGTTCTTTTAGTAGCCACAGCATTCTATTGCTCTCACACTACTTGCACTTGCAAGATTGCTGCCGATACTAGCCACATTTTGTTGATCACCCTAGGTATTTTCTTGTGCTAGTTGCACATGCATGAGTAGAACATCAAGGTTGCAACTTCATGGAACAAGATTACACATGCAACTCATCCGCATGCAATCTTGCAAAATGCTATTTTCTTGGGGGCATCTTGTGGGGAATGTCTGCACATTTCTGTTGCTTACTTGGTAGAACAGTTACTGAGTCCTGCAATTATTCTGATGATAATTTTTTGTTGCAGTTTCCTTGACCTGCCAAATTTATCTTCAGCAATATACAGCAATGAGTTATGCAATAGATTGCGTGCATTTCTTACTGCTTGCCCACCCTCTGGTCCGTCCCCTCCTGTGGCAGAGCTTGTCATTGCTACATCTGATTTTCAGAGGGATCTTGCTAGCTGGAAAATCAGGTAGGGAACTGTAATGAAATACGCTACTATTCTATGTGACACAGTGCCTTGGATGAAATTAACACCTTTTTTTTTCTTCTCAAAATTTTCAGTGCTGTGAAAGGTGGCGTCGATGCTAAAGAATTGTTCCATCTGTATATTTTGGTATGGATTCAAGATAAGCGCCTGGCCTTACTCGAGGCATGTAAATTGGACAAGGTATGAGTTTGCAAGGACTTCACGCATTCAATCTTATATTCTTATCTGATTCGCACTTTCGCAATGGAATAGAATGCCTGCCAGATTGGTTGCTTTTGTTTCAAGAATCTTAATCTGGTCGACACTTCCATCACTTTGCAGGTGAAATGGTCAGGTGTTAGGACTCAACATTCTACAACTCCCTTCGTGGATGAAATGTATGATCGGCTGAGAGAGATGCTGAATGATTATGAAGTCATTATTTGCAGGTGGCCAGAGTACATATTTGTGCTCGAAAATGTATGTCAACATGATTATCTATTGCTCTTTATCCATCTAAATGAAGTTGCTGATATTGATTATACTTGTTCAAATATTTCTTCTTCTATTCTTTAATTTATCTCGGCATGTGCCAGTGCGTGAGTTTATTTTCTACTTGAAAAGATTTAAAAGAAAGGAGGTAAGCT
Organism: Eucalyptus cloeziana; assembly: GCA_014182715.1. NCBI lineage: Eukaryota > Viridiplantae > Streptophyta > Magnoliopsida > Myrtales > Myrtaceae > Eucalyptus > Eucalyptus cloeziana. Next base: position 5,401,114 of record CM024639.1, on the reverse strand, counting down.
TGTTCTTTTGGAGGATATGAAGATGGAAAGCCATGTGTAATATAGCTGTAATTCTTTTGCTGAATAGGCTATTGCTGATATCGAAAAGGCAGTGGTGGAAGCTCTGGACAAACAATATGCAGATGTCCTCTCACCTTTAAAGGATAATTTAACACCTAAGAAATTTGGCCTTAAGTATGTTCAGAAACTTGCAAAGCGATCAGTATGCTCCTACACTGTGCCTGATGAGGTGAGTCTTTATTTTATGAAGTCTCCCAGTCCATTAATTGATATTTTTAAGTTCCTCTGGTGTTTGTTACATATAATTTGGTGTCCTAATGATGCTTTCGTGCAGCTTGGGTTACTTCTAAATTCCCTGAAGAGAATGCTAGATGTCTTGCGTCCTAAGATAGAACTCCAGTTCAAGTCATGGGGTTCCTGCATGCCCATCAGTGGAAACACTGCTCCTGGAGAGCGTCTCAGTGAAGTGACAGTCATGCTGAGAGCCAAATTCAGAAACTATCTGCAGGCTGTTGTGGAAAAACTCGCCGAGAATGTTAGTATCGACTCACCATTGATAATTTCTGTGAAAGTTATTATTTTTATATGGAAATGTCAGATGTTGAAGTATAATCTGATCTTGTGTCCATGCAATTTCGAAATGAGCACGCGTTTTCAAAAGTTGGCAAAAAAGTAGTCTTGGATCTTGTAGTATGGAGAGTCCCAGAGAAAGGGTGCCTGTCACACTAGAAGTCGTATCTAATAGCTGATGGTTCCCTATGGTGGAAGGCCCCTATTTTTTGTGAGGACTTGCAAGCTTGAGTTTGTTTATGGAGTCATCCTTCCAAAGGCTCTTGCTTTCTTATTGCCTCGTTGCTGGATTATATGATTATCATGCCACTTTTAGCGAGTTGCGCTTTTAGTAGTGCTTATCCTGTAAACTTGCATCACTCATTGTTTCAATCTCCTCGCGTCTCTGACTTCCAGTTTGTTTTTTGTCTTCTAGTCAAAGTTACAGGCCTCTACAAAACTGAAAAAGGTTCTGCAAGATTCCAAAGGGACTGTGGTGGAATCGGATGTACGGGGTAGAATGCAACCCCTGAGGGAGCAGCTGACGGAAACAATGAATCACCTCCACACGGTCGTTGAAACTCATGTCTTTGTCGCTCTTTGCCGAGGTTACTGGGACGGATGGGACAGGTAGATTATGCTCAAATGAATCGATGCAGATTGTTGCAGTTTCCTGATGACTGAAATAATAGGATTTGTGTCATCGATGATGCAGGATGTTCTGAGTTTCCTGGAGAACAGGAAGGAGAACAGGTCGTGGTATAAAGGTTCACGAATTGCTGTATCTGTAAGCAGAAGAATCTTAAGATTTTTTTATCTGACAGTGATTAATAGAGTAGAAGAGCATGCATAGAGCATCACTGGCAAATATTTAGGATACCTTTCTCAGTTTAACTGCTTGTTCACAAGATCAGCTTTTATCTACACTAATTGTTAATAGGGCACAGGCACTGTTTAAAAAGAGTCAGCTTGGTACTTTTTTATCTGACAGTGATTAATAGAGTAGAGGAGCATGCGTAGAGCATCACTGGCAAATATTTAGGATACCTTTCTCAGTTTTACTGCTTGTTCACAAAATCAGCTTTTATCTACACTAATTGTTAATAGGGCACAGGCACTGTTTAACAAGAGTCAGCTTGGTACCTTTTTTTTTGCTATACATTTCAATCAGTGGAAGTATATATAAATGTGTTTAGGATCTACTCTCTCCTTTTCCTTAAAGATGGTGATAACTTTAGCATTACCTGCGCAGATCTTGGATGATACTTTTGCCTCACAAATGCAACAGCTTCTTGGGAACGCTCTGCAAGAAAAAGACGTTGAACCTCCTAGATCGATAATGGAAGTGCGGTCGATACTGTGCAAGGATGCTCCTAATCACAAGGACAGCACATTTTACTATTAGGCTTGTGTATATAGACTCGAGTTGAAGATCAAGTAAAGCTGGACTTTAGGAGCCTGAGATATGAAGCCATCACATGATTAGTGATAGGGCAGGATGCCGGAGCAGAGAACACTTTCCCTGAAGTCTTCTCCTGCAATCTTTCTGTCTGCCGAAATGCACGTGGCATTGATAGTATTACAATTTTTTTATTCACTCTCGCGGCAATTTTGTAGAGGGAGCAACCAACTCTGCTGCTCCAAGCATAGTATTGTCAGTAGGGTTAATACCATTAGGGTTTGTTACCATATTGGTCTTTGTTACCATATTGGTCTTCAAAGTGACGGAAAGCTATGCTCATATTTATAGTTTTTATGTCATGTGCATATGTCAATGCAATAGTTTTGTTTTTCCCTCGTTTTATTCTAACTTTTCATGAATTGTTGGTTTTTCACGACGCATTTGGTAACGATTTTGTTCTTGGGAACCATTTTTGATCAGAAATGATTTTTTCTATTTCTGTTCTCAGGAATAATTTCTAAGTAAAACAACACACTTGATAACTGCACAAAATTTCTATTCCTGAAAAATAAATGCTTTTGGTAGAATTAATATTTTTATTATATTTTTCCTTTTCTCTTTTCTCTCTATCTTCTTCCTTTGTGGTCGGTGACCGGCAATCGGCTGGGCGAGATCCAGTGAGCTTACTTGCCACCGTGAGGCTCAACCTCGCTTAGATGGTTCGAGGTCGGCCTCACCTTGGCTTGGCCTTGCCAAGCCTTGCGTCAGTCAACGAGGCTCGGCCTTGCCTTGGCCTCATCGAGCCACCACTGGGTGACGTCGACTTGGTGGTGGCTTGGCAAGGTGGCTCAGCAAGGCCGAGCCTCGTCTATGGCTGGGCGAGCTCAGCCTCGCCAGATCTGGGCGAGCTCCGCCTTGCCAGCCAACGTGAGGCTGAGTCTCGTCTAGCCAAGGCGAGGCTCGGGCCGGCGATGCTTCAGCAAGGTTGCTGGCCAAAAGGAAGAAGAAGGAAAGGAAAGAGAAGAAGAGAAAATAGAATAAAAAAGGAGAAAAGAAAAAGTTGTTCTTGGGAACAAGAAATTACTTTTTTTTTACTTTTTATTTTTGTTTCAAATCTATTCTCGAGAACAAAAAAATAGATTTTTTTTTTTTTCGAGAACACAAATTTTACCAAACACATTTTAATTTTTTTGTCGTTCCCAGAACAAAAGAATGGAATAAATGGAAATTGTTATTCCAAGGAACATAAATTATTTTTGCCAAACATGCCCTTAATGACTAGGACAACTCCTCTACTGCTCCAATTAACTTGGGAGATTAGACCAGGGTTATTTTTGCACATTCAAGTATAATGTTGCCTCTATAAAATAGAACATTTCGAGAGTAGAGATCAAAGAACTTAAGAATTGGTTTACCAAGTTACTGCAATATAATATTTGACCCAAATAAGGATGCATAGCCGAATTGGAAGGTTGACAAATTCATATCTGATTTAGACCCTTTGTGTAAAGATAAATATGCAATGAATAGAGTTTCATGAGTGGATGGACTCTCTGAGTAAATAAAGAAATTATTTATTGCCGTGGGGGTGCAATTAATGTAAAAGATTATCGATCAAGTCCCCCTTGACATGACAATACTCGAGGTGTTCAAGATTTTCAAGAGTGAAAGAGTCTGAATTCAAGGTGGAAGATCTTGAATCACATAATGACCTAGAGTACAAAGTCGAATCAAGCAAGGAGGATGGCTTGGCAGTTGTATGTTTCTGGTGGGCTCTGCAACACAAATAGGCACTGTTATGTAAGTGAGTCGTAAGTCCTAATGCATGCTGAGTGCATGTGTTCTTAACACTGCAAAGTACTGAGAGAAGGTGTAAGACCAGTTCTGCATTCAATAGCAGATAATTTTTACATCGCATTTGTATCCAAACTCGAAATATAGAACATATACTCATTTACACGATTTTGGTGACACCAGAGGGTAATAAATCAAACTGGAAAGCCTAATTAATGCACCAATGTCAAACAACGTGGATAACATCAGACTGCATTGACAGCACGGGCATGGAATGAACTAATTAAGCTCCTCTTCAGGCAGATCGTGAAGTTCAGAGAAGCTTTGATATAACATGACAAGAAGTCCAAAAGGCATTCGAGGCAGCCCTGAGAAGTACTGGGTTCTGATAGATCCTGAAAAGAACAGACATTGACCACAATTACGTTGAGAGAGAGAGAGAGAGAGAATTGCAAAGGTCAAGAGCTGGATAAATCTGCAAGAGTATGGAGGCTGAGAATTGTCTAAAAGAACAGCGTAAGATTCAAACATGCTCCAGCATAGAAAATATAGGAAAGTCGCATGCTGAAAATAATAAACCAATATTTAAAAGGAGATTAACTAAAAGACACACCCGATGGCTGTTGCCCCCCAGGATGCTACATTATAGATGACTTTGCTCCCATCCCATGCCTTCCGGAGCTTTCCTTTCTTCTTTTTCACAGAGAATGTCTTGCTAAGAGCTAGTAGGAAATTGAAAGTATGTCAGGACTCTTCTTATCAACCAGTGATGTATAAAATGTTATCCCCTTTCCATGCACTGACAGCCTATCAAGAACTTTTTGTGACTAGTAGGAAAATACAGTAAAACGACTGAGAGGCTCCAATTTCTGACCTGCTTGGAGTTGATTAGGAGTTAATTCCTGAAAACACGCAGTGGCTCTGTTAGCAAAGTCATATGCACCTGAGGTATATTCCAATCATGCTTATATTGAAAAATTAGCATCAAATGAGTATGCCTATGACATGATTTGATCATTTATTTAATATGTCAGGCTTTTTAATGCATAACTTTTCAAGAAAAACACACATAAAATTGAAATATGACCTCAGCTCCAATATGCCTTTACAATATATGAAGCTTACGAAATTATGCAACCAATCTGTAGGACAGATATATATATATAAGAAACCTCTATCAACAAGTTCAAATAAAGAAATATTTGCCTCCTTTAAGATTCAAAGCGCTCTGAGGTTGGAAAAGCGTTGCTGAAATGCATGTCCATCATGCCATGGGTAAGGAATAAGCATGCCTTGCTGAAGATCAGAGGCAATAGTTGATGCTTCTCAAGCAGGTGACACAATTTTTCAATCATCTAAAACAGAACAGGTTCCTCTGATCTTTATCATTCAAGATACGTGCTATAGGACACCACTGCAATCAGCATCCATCATAAATTGATGCAGAACAAAGTTCTAGTGGAATATATTCTGTGCTAACCTAAAAGCAGCATAAGTTGCATCATTCAGGAAATAGGGCAGTCCGGAGCTCCTTTGATTTTGGTACATATGGGTAAAATGATGCATTATGAATTGTTCTCATGTCAAAGCAGTATAAGCCCAGGCGTGTAGACCTTTGTAGATCCACGTTGTATGAGCTCTTTACAATCACAACACTGTTGGAAGTCTGAAGAACTCAATAGTGCAGTCATCAACTTTCCATTGACCAAAACATCAGATTAACCAACATTTATCACAGTTTCAGGAGACATTACTGCCTGCATCCAGAGCCGTAGGCTAGTATATGTAAGTTGTTGGGTAAGGTGGATCCCATATGGGACCCACATGATCCACTGGATCAGATACATTACGCCATATGCTGCTGGTGCACCTAATGATCACACCAGTGCCAGATATACCAGAGAAAGTGGCCTAAAGTAAATCTGGTGGAATCAAGTGACCTCAAATCTCCAGGATGTACTGCCACTTATTCTGCTCCAACGTAACTTTTCTCTACTAGCATCAATAGTTGATTGTCCAACCACACCAGACAAGTTTTTATTGAATAAATCATTCTAATAGCATCAAAACAAAAGAATATCTAATGCAAAATCCAGCGCAATAGACATAGTAATAAATATGATATATTGGGTGAGTGTTCATCATTTGCGACTATCTTTGACCCTGGTTAATCAAGTGATGCATTTCATGTCCTATAACAAGTGTATGTCATTGAATTTATGGGCTCATTACGTCAGTACATCAAAGCTCTTAGTGAATGTTCTCATTATGCAATATTGAAATAAATAAGCAAAATATTTGAAATGACTGACTTCAGGGAACAAATTTGCATACCTTTGTCTGCTTGAGAGATGACAGATATGCAGCCATGAAGCATGCAATACCCTCTACAATATCTTCTTGCCTCACTAGAACATAATCATCTTCATCCAAATCGGCATTTTCAATATCCCAAAGGTCATTTTTATTGACCATATCCCAGGAGCTACCTTCCTCTGCTTGCATATGAAAATAACTATCAATTGATCTTAAGCAAACTATTAATTAGAATAGTTATGCAGTCTACCAATTGAAAAGTGCCCAGGGTCCAAAGGGCAACAGCTCTGAATCACATTCTACAACTAAAACAGGAAGCATACCATTTTGAGGAACTGACACCTGAGCACACTCAAGCTTTTCCAGGAATTCTGGGCATTCAACTCTAGATTTCAGAAGCTCGCATAACTGTATTAAAACAGGAAGAAAAGCATGCATCATTTGACAACATACATATGACTGGGTGAGCTTCCCGCAGAAATTTACTAATGGCTTAATGAACAGTATGGTCAACTGTTATCATAACTTTCTTTCATTATTTTTAGGGCACTTCTGGATTTTCTACTGGAAGGACCTTTTGTCAACTAAGAACCATCGAAGAATCAACAAAAAATTATCGGAAGAAGATCTGACCAAAAAAGAGAGTGAAGCACAAGTCACTCTTGTAAGATTACATATGCGACAGATGACAGAAAGCCCATCATGGATAGTTATGCAAAGCCATTTGTAATTGGAAGAAATTAAAAATCCTCCCCTCATAAGACAGCAAAGCCCATCACCAGTTGAATTGCTGTTATCTACAACCCTAATGTGGTCATGGAAATATTGCTCTCCAGTTTTTCATTCTTTTCCACTATGAAAAATAGGTCCTAGAAATGCATGATCACAAATCTGACTACTAAAATCTTTCACTTCCAAGAAAAAGTTCTCCAATCAACCAGCAAAAAAGCCAATGGAATCACAATTCTGACCTACGTAAGCCCGAAACATTGATGAAGCTGGAAAACAATCCACAGCCAACGTCAGGCCTACTTTAGAAGTCAAACATTCCTCTTATATTTGACCTGAAAATAGAAAGGCGTAGAATCCCTAGACTTAATACTATAAGTCAAAGTACCAGGGACCAAGAAAAGGACCAAAATATAAAAACATCGATGAAAAATTATAACGCATTAAAGCACACCAAGGTAAATGGCTCTGTCACATGATCCTCATATTTTGATAAAAATCTCATTTTGATCAGAGAAGCAGTTTTTCTTGAGGCCATGCTACTTCGAAGCAACGACCTTGGCAGTATAACAGTAGCTCTCAGTTAAACTGGTCAAGAATGCAATATCATCTATACACTAGCATGCAGCACCTCCGACACAATCAGCTCCATCAACAGGACTAATTTCCTGGATTTGGCTGTTGGACAGGGATCGATCACGCATAACCAATACAAGAAAATGAACAGCTGTCTATGAGATCAATCTTTCAGAATTTCTAATACGATGATGGAAATCTGCATATGTAAAGCGCACAAAGTACCAACATGTGAATGACTCATAGCAGCAAATACAACTGACATCCAGATGCTGCATTAATATCCGCTACCCAAAATGAAAGCACTCAACCATTAATGATTCCAAAGTCGTTATTAACATATATGACAGCTCTTGACATTACACACTTTCTGACCCCCTCAAAAAGAAGCAAGTGCCAATAGTTTACTCGATGTAAGCAGAAAGAATTGTAGTTCCATCTGCTATTTTCAACCCATACTCTTAAGTAACGAACAAAGATGGAAACTTTAACTGAATTAAATTCTCCCCATAACACCACCGCAATACGAATCAATTCCAGCAAAGAGGGGGGGGAATTCCCCGCCTGCAGATTTATCAAATTGCATATTTCATGAATTCAAAAGTTTCTCTTAGGCTCAAATTTCCAAGCCGAACGTCGCAATTGAACACGCCAAGAAAAAAGCTCCAAATCGCAACGACAAAACCCGAAATCCACCCTCCACGACCATACCTCATCAGCTTCCCGATCTTGGCAGGGAGCCACCGAGTCACGGCGGTTCGGCTCCGCGCCATCGCCGTCGCTGCCGTCGCCGTCGCCGTCATCGTCGTCCTCAGCATCCGCGCCACCCTCGCCATTGCCGACCATCTCGAGGGCTCTCTGGCACTGCTCCAGCACGGCCTGCAGAGTCTTCCGCTTCACGCGAACCGATTCGCGAGCTGCCTTGTCGTCGACCCCCACCTCCTCCATGAAGAATTCGACCAAAACAAAAAAAAAAAAAAAAAAAAGATTCGATTTTCCCAGGCGGAGGAACTCGCTTTTTCGGAGAATCCGAGACTCGCGTCTTCGAACTTCCTCGAGGAGATCCGAGGTCGAGGAGGAGGAGGAATTTACTTTGGTTGTCGGGGTTGGCTGATGATGTCGGGCACGGGGATGGTATTCCTCCCGACGGCGGTACCTATATCTTGTCCCACGCCTAGTGGCCGCCCCATCATCATTCTTTTTCGGTTTTGAATATCATAATATTTGTCGTAAGCTACCCATACGTTTACCTCGTTGTAGTTTATGTCTCGTGACTTTCTTGCCGTTCTCATAATTTATTTCCAATTATAATTAGTAATGCACTGATTTGTCTACGGAATTCGTAATTCAGGGAGTTCTAGGGAAATCCAGAGTTACTTTCCTAAGTTTTTTTTTTTTCCTTTTTGACTTGACGTGAATTCTCTTTTATCTGAATATCAAATCATGATTAGTTATTAAAGAACGAATTTCGGCATGTGAATATTTATCCACCCGCTCACTTAGCGAATAAGGAAATTAGGGTAATTTGAATTGGAGTTCATCGTCAAACCGACCCAATTCCAAATAAACTTGAATGACATGCAAACCAATAATCACCCGAGAATTTAAGAAGCAACCTAGCTTCATCCGAGCTTGAATCAATAAAACCAGCCCCCATAGACTAGGAAAAAGGAAGGATCCTTGAGAAGCCGATACACCAGGGATCTTGATGATGGCAACAGCATGGACCAATTGAAGTTGGGGTTTTGAGAGCGATTGATCGGCAAGGATGGAATCATCGAAGAAGCTAGGTGTGGTGACGCCGAGGGTCGCACAACCTTGACGACCTAGACTCGCGGACCTAGAACGTCAACAACTGTTGGCGGGCATCGGACCAGCAACCATATGTGGATCTGGAATGCTTGGTTTGGCAAAGGAGAAGACAAACCGTGATTTTGAGGGCAAACTAGGATTATCACAATTATTAGCGAAGTTGGAAAAATAATTCATTAAATGCTAGTGCTGAATGAAAACTTTATGAGCTCAAAGACATTTGACAAGCACATCAATATTTTGCTCAAATTTCTTTGACCCCATTAGTGCCTTTAGCAAAATGTTGAGGCGTTAGAAACTTTCGTTAAAAAATCGTATTGATCCGAATTTATTATAAATATTATTTTCCTACTTTCAATAACTTATCTTCACGATCGTAACATTCATTCAGAATTTGTAAACCTCAGAGGCATTATCAAGGAATAACTGCTCTAATACGTCGTGATTTTCATCAGTAGATAATAACATCTGACTTGTGTATTCCGATTACCCGCCTTTGCCTTTCGAAATTAGATATTCCCATCCCCGGCCCAACTACAATGCCCAAAGTACCCTGGAAAGACCAATCGGGATGAAGTGATGGGACTAGACTAGTCTTGAAACGACACCTGGGCAGGCCCGTTTGCGCGACTACTGGGCTCATAATGGGCCCAGTAACTGTAGGCCCACCATATTCAGGCAGTCTCGAGCAATTGACACTCGTCGAAGGACCCGGTTCAGCTTGTCCAACCTCAACTACTCGATCCTTAATAATAATAAAAATCAAGTAGGGCTAAACAGATGTACGTTTTCCCAATTTTTTTTTTTCGACCCAATCTGATCCTGACCTGATCCGTCTATCTGACGTTCCTTTTAAGTCAGTGTTGCATGCTGGCATAGCATTGTATGCGCCAACTGTAAACGTAAAGCAATACAAAAAAATACCAGATCCATCAAAACAAGAAGTCATTGGCAACGTTGCACCACCAGAAAAAAAGAAAAACAATTGAGAAAGGGAGGTGCACCTGGGAAGGGACGATGAAAAAGATGGCGGGGCCACCTGGCCACCGACAGCCGTAGCCGCCACCTCCTCCTCCTCCCCCCCTCTCTAGGGTTTGGGTATGCTTTATACTTCCCATCAACAAGAAACGCGAGTCATTATTTTATTTTGGACTCATGAATAATTACCGGATATATATAATCTTATTTTCTTGTAATTGAGGATTATAACGGAGAGATGTAGCGTCTTCCAACTGAGGATACAAGGCCAACAAGTCAGTTGAGAGATATTGTGCAAAGCACAGGTCAACCCTGTAGTGGATGTTTCACCCACCCTTCCACTTTTATCGACACGAACAGCTATTGTACCAATATACCAATTCCTCAAGCACTCCTTACGAGGTGTGGTGGAGTTCACTCTCCCCACTTGAAGGGCTCCTAATTCTTGAGTGTAATTTTTTCTTTCCCACCCGGGAGAGAATACCCTCGATGTTTTACGCCCCAGAGTTCAGATGAAGCAGTTTTGGGACATACTTGGGTCTAAGATATTGAATATATATAATCTCATTTTCTTGTAATTGAGGATTGTAACGGAGAGATGCAATGCTAATTATAGTGGAATCCTTTGTTAAATATAGCCCTGATTTAAAGATGAACAAGAATAAATTTTATTTCTCGCCTTTAGTCACTCTTTTCTTGTGTTCGCGTGATGAATCCAGGAAAGGCAAAGCTGCGGGGCTTCTAACTTCAGCCGCCTCTCCCAACTCTTTACCCGTGAAATTTCTGCCATGATCCTACCGGACAACATAATTACAAACCCTCAAAAAGTTTAAAAAATAAAAAAAAAAACGAGAGATGGAATCGGAATCCTCGGATGAGGCATCAAATTTGGAACAGGCACAATGAACGTTCGCGTTCTCGTCGTGGCGGTGCTGCAACACGTATCGTCCTTGAACATCGATTGAAGGGGACAAGCATCGGATTTGCAACAGGTACAATGAACGTTCGCGTCCTCGTCGTGGTGGTGCTGCAACATGTATCGTCCCTGAACAATGATTGAAGGGGACAAGCACTAGCAAGATATCTCCACCCCACCGAACATAAAGAACCTCCCGCGACTAGTTGCAGAACGCCCTGGTCCACACGCATCGAACGCTTTCAAGTTCATTCATGGATCGGAGAGACGTCCTTTGGATCGGGAACGATTCGATGTAAATCGGAGCTCTCCCCCACCGGAGTCGTAGACCCCGCTGACTAGACCTGCTGATTAGTTCGCTCGATCGAGCACGAGCCCTCAAATCGCCGCCCGAGTTTTTCCACGCGGATTAAATGCGTTCGCTTTCCCCTTCCTGTGCACGGCACTTGATTGTCACTCCACATATGCCAGTTTATTGGCAAACATAAAGATTAGCATGTGTTAATCGGCATTGGGAGGCATCAATGCAGTGCGCCCTGTTATCGAAATATGATGATGGATAGTAGCGGTCGAGATAAGTATCGGCAGTGAATAATTATTGAAGGGAAATTAAAATTCAATTTTGAATCTTAGGAAAAATTCCAAATGATAACCTAAAGTGCCTCCATTTTCTCAAATAAGATTTTGAAGTGGCAAAATCGTCTCAAATAAGGATACAAAATAGTCATATCAATTTTAAAAAAGAGTCTAACCTCTCATGCTGAAGGGAATTTTCATCTTTTACTTTAATTTTTTTTTTATTTATTTTTTTTATTTCATTTTTTTCTTTTTCTCCCCCTCCCTCCGCTGACCACGATGGAGGTCACCAAACTCAGGCAAGGGCAACCCTCGATTGTGTCAGGCAGCCCCTGTCGGTGTCGAGTGAGAGCGTTTGGAGGGTTGCCCTCACCTGGGCAAGCGAGCGACCTCCACCAACCATCATCGTCAATGGCTAGGGGAGGAAAGAGGAAAAAAGGGGAATGAAAAGAAAAAAAAGAAAAAAAAAAAGTATATATAATTACATTTTTTTATTATCAAAATACCCATTCTCCGATGGTTAAAATAGTCATAGGTCGGCCAAAGGCCCTTATTTAAAATGATTTAATCACTTCAAGTCTTTATTTGAGACAATTTGAGTATTTCAGGTCCATCTTTAAAATAAGGTTCATTTCGAGTTCTTATTTGAGAAAATGAGAGCATTTCAAATCCTTATTTGAAATTTTCTCTGAATCTTATAATTGACAAGGCAATTAAGGTTAAAGACACACATTTTTTGAGGGAACGGTTATTGCTTAAAGCAAGACTATGAGACAACCATAGATACAAGAAAGAAGATCATGGGTGAAGCTCGTGGATATATAGGAACATAAAGGCGATCAACGGAAGTTACTTAAGGAAGTGCAATCGCTAGAAACTATTATAAGGTGGTTACTAGGGGTGTGTACCGAGAATCACTCGGACCAAACCAGACGGATCGACCGGTTTTGGGCGGTTCCCAAAGAGGGCGGTTCGGTTCCTAGTTCTTGCTTTTGGAACCGGTTGTCGGTTGGTTCAGTTCCCGGTTCCAAGGTGGGAATAGAATTGACCAAATTGACCGGACTAGACCGGTTAATTTTACATATATATAATATATATTTTTGAATTTCTTAGATAAAACCCTAATTTTTCCAAAATTTTTTCTCATTTTTCATTTTATTTTTGGCCCAAAATAGTAAATTTACGGTTCTACCGGACCGGTTGGTTTGGTTCTCGATCTCGGAATTTGGGAACTGGGAACCAATCAGTCCTAATAGTTACTTCAAAATCATTATAAATACCGCGAGTCATCTATTATATAAGCCTCACAAAATCAAATAAAATATTATTTTTCAATTATCTTTAGCTTTTGTGAGCTGTACTTTTAATTTCCTTAGCTATAGTTCTCCAATTCGTGTCATCAATTAAATTTCAACTTATATATTTATCATGGGTGCTATGTTATCGATTAAATTATAGTGCAGTATCTTTGCCTTTTTGTTTTTGGGTTATGTCGTTGATTCCGAGTTTAATTACATTTAGTAATCCAATCGAGTTTGTACCTTCCGAATCTTACCTGTTAATTAAACTCTGGCCTCCTTAAACAAAAATCGAAGAATTAATTTCGATGAAAGATATTCCATCACTTGAACAATTCCGACCAAACACGAGAATGTCAATCCGACATTTACGGAGTCGAGAAAGTCGTCCCGGATTCAGGATGAGTCTCGCCTTTTTCCAATCAGATACGTTAGCAAGTGACGAAAGACCACGTTTTCCTACTGAAATGCCGGGTGCGGGGAATTATCTGAGATAGTATCTCCTATCTTCTTCGGGCAAAAATCCTGTCCTAATCCTACTTAAGAACATAATCAAAATATATATAAAAAAAAAAAAAAATAAAGAGGAAGGAGAGATGGAGATCGAAATAATCGGATGATTATTTGATTTGTAATAGGTACCGTGATTAATCACCTCCTCACGATGGTGCCGGTTGCTGAACCATGTTGTCCTCGCGATGATTCAAGAGAAGACAAAGAGCAGCAGCAGATCATCCACCCCTCCGCGTATAAAGAAGAGCCTTTCTGCATAATTAATTGCAGGACGGTCGGTCCACGCGCATCGAGTGCTTCAAGTTGGTGGTGGACTAGAAGGGACGTCTTTGGATCGGAAACGATTCGCTGCCGATTGGATGGAAAGTCTCCCCTCCGCAGTCAATTAAACCTACCGACAAGCTTGCCAAATGGAGAGTGGGCATTAAATCCGATGCCAAGTCTCGTGTCGCTAGATTAGTTTATTAAGCGCTCAATAAGAGTACGCAACATCGCTGAATAAGACGGGGTTGGTAAAACGATCTCGATATGCTTAGCATTATTTAATATCACGTACTTGCATTTAGTTCAGTATTCCCAAGAGGCTTTCGCTTCCAAAATCTCGTAAGGAAATTTAGACCGTTTGACAATTATTTTGAAAAAACTTTCAAGTGAAAGCCAACATTGGGCTTTTAAAATTTGATTAAATACTTAAACTTATTTTTTGTTCCAAAACTACCATCACCAATTTTTCAATTTTTTTTATTTAAAAAGTTGCGTACATCATTTTTTCAATTTTAAACAAATAAAAGTTAAAAAAACTTATATTAATTATCTAAAAGGCTTTTTAAATGTGTTTTCTACCAAATAGTATTTCTCTTAAAATTGATTTTCAAAGCATAATTTATCAAATAATTTTTGCATTTGCTCAAAACTTTTTAGGCTAAACTGCTTTGCATTTCTCGAATGAATTTTCAAAATGCTAAACTAAACGTACTCTTAATCAGTCCAAACGAATTTGCACTTCTCAGATTATTGAGCCATGATTGTCGATGAACTTTTGTGAACCGTCGGTTACATGGGATGCAAAGAGAAAAGATGAGGAGGTTGGGATTGCATGTATCTTCCATTGTATGACGTACTAATGCATATAACATAGGATAATGCTTGCGCGCATATATAATATGCTATGGTATCTTGTGCGCCGACGGAACTTAAGAATCGATCGCCAATCAACGTGTCATGTGAAATTCTAAGTCTCACGTAAGACATTGCCCCGTTTCGGCGGGCCACAAGTTTCGGGCATCATTGCCGGCGCCTTTGCCTTCCACCAAACGTCTGAGTGGAAAGAAGTGTGCATCCCACCTCCTCCCTACCAATCGTTCGGGCTCCAAGTGTCCCAACCCCTCATGTCCACTAGTCTATACAGTCGTAAGCACTAAAACTCAATGGCTTGACCAAAAAAAAAAAAAAAATTCCCCAAAGACCACCCTCAATTTTAGATCTAATCCTAAACCCATCCCAATTTTTTTCTAAGAAAAGTACCAAATTTTCACTGCCAGCTGAAATCTATCCTCATGCCTAAAAAATTGCCACTAATTCCTTCAAAATTATATGTATTTCAGGCGAAAGGAAAAGTCGGGGTAGAATTAAGAATAGACCTGAAATTAAGAAAGATAGAGCTCCAAGAAAAGGTGACGAACCCATTTGGAACCGCTCATCCGGCTTTTTACCGAGTCGTGCCTAACGAGTCAAGTCAAACTCACCTCGAATTCGAGGAGAGAGACGGCAGACCTTCCGCAGAGACCTCGAATCAGCGTCGATGGAGCGAAGCCGTATGAACTCCAACCTAAAAGCGACGCGAAGGAATTTCGCGTTTTCCTGCCGTGAGGTGCTCGGCTTTTCCCCGAGATCGAATCCTAGAAAAAACGACAGGATAGCAGTTTCGCCGAATAAACAATCACCCGAAAAGAGGGTCGCTGTCACTGACTTCGACCACGTGTTTTCGGGGGTAGGAATTTGCAGATTCCACGACCGCGCCCCGTCTCTTTTTCTTCGCTTTCACAAACCGCAAGAAAAACGCAAAGAATCAGCTCATAAAGCAAACAGCAATTTGATTTCGTCTCGAGATCAATCGGCCGAACAGCAAGAACAAGAACAAGAACAGCGTACTTAAATCACGATAAATTTCTCTACTAGGCATATAAAATGTTTGTCGTCGTCATCATCTGTCGCGGTGGCGAATCAAAAGTCCTTGAGGATCTTCCGAACTTGCTCGAGGGTCACGAACAGCACCACGGTGAAGGGGCCCTGCCTGGAGATGGTGGGGATGAACCCCTTGTACAGGGCCATCGGCCCCTCCGCTCGGATCGTCTTCACGGCGCAGTCCAGCGCCCCGGCGTACGGCGGCGCCTGCCCCGGCTCCACCTTCATGTTCATCACCCGGGTCTTGATCACGTCGATCGGGTTCGACGCAACCGCGGCCACGAACCCGGCCGCGAAGCTGGCCGCCACGTGGGTCCCGAGCCCGTCCCGCATCGCGCCGCTCTCCAGGATGGCCTCCTTGACCTGGTCGTAGGTCGCCAGCTGGGACGCGGTCACCACCATGGCGCGGTTCACCGTGAGGCTGGACCCGCGCCACAGGCTCGCCACCCCCTCCTGCTTCGACATGCTCGCGATGGCGTCCACCACGCTCCGGTAGTTCCGGCGCTGGTGCGCCGGGAGCCGCCCGTCCGCCTGCATCCGGACCATGGCCACGTCGGCCGGGTTCCCGACCACGGCGCCGACTGCCCCAGCCACGAGCCCGGCGGTGATCTTGCGGGACAGGGGCAGGGTGTTGGTCCGGGGGTCCGACCACTTCTTCTTGAGGATGTCGTACAGCCCCATGCGGGTGGTGGAGTAGAGGGTCTGGCGCAGCACGGTCGCCGAGACGCCGGAGAAGAGCGCGGCCACGCCCTCGGCCCGGACGATGCGGGCCCCGACGGAGACGAGGCCCACCCGGGGCGGCGGCGGCGGCGGCGGGAGAGGAGGAGGCGCCGCCGCGTGTGGGACGTGGAGGTGGGCGGCGGAGATGGCCGGGGAGTGGAAGGCGAGGGCGGGGCGGAGGCCGTGGGCGGCGGGGGCCGGCGCGGGGAGGGACTCGCCCTGGAGCTGCATCCGGACCTTGAGGAGGTCGAGCGGGTGGGTGGAGCAACCGGCCACGATGGAGGCAATACCACCCTCGACGAATCCCTTGACACCCATAATGCCACAACAAGAAAACTACCAAGAAAAGTCTCTACCTTGGAGAGCTAAAAGGAATCAAAGAATGGATATTTCGAAGGGGAAGAGGGACTCTCGAGGTGGGATTCTGGGGACGGGGTGGAGTGCTAGGACCAGTTGGAATTAGGGTTCATCTCACTGGAGACGAGGAGGTGGGAATGGAGGCCGCAGGCGATGGAGGAAGAGTGAGGGACGGAGGGTCTCTGAGACATATAAGAACCGGGGCGAGATTTGTGCTGTGGAATTTGGCGCTTTTGCCGGGTGAGGTTTTGAGAGGGATGGAGAGGAAGGAGGCGGAAGAGAGAATTTATATAGCGGGGTTGGGAAAGGAAAGAGAGAGTCGGGAAACAGAGGAAAGTGGGAGGAACGAGTTGCCCTACAAATTGGGAGGCACAGGACTTGAGGAATACGCGTGAAGAGAGAGAGAGGGCCGCAACTGGGACGGGTGGTTTCTGATTTTTGGGATGGCCCTGGCCCCTGGCCATTGAGAAGGTTCCCTGTTTTGTTCCTTCACTTGACTTTGACGCCAACTCGCAGCTGGTTCGGTTCTCTCTCTCTCTCTCTCTCTCTCTCTAGGGTTGGGGCCGTCTCCCTCCCTCCCTCCGCCAACTTCGATTCCCGTCCGTCGAAAATACTCCAATTCAAATCGTCTTTTAATAATAATAATGGGTTTTCGTTTGAGTGGGCCCCACTGGAGTGCTCCTTTATTAAAATGCGTTTCATGGTTGGACCGTGTACGCGATCAGTGGACCGGCTTGGCGGGGAGGGTCAAAAGGCATTGTTCTTCTGCCCACGCACGAAAAATTTAGGGCTAGTACTAAGAGAAACTCCAATGAACTCCAAAGTAGCATATTTATGAAAAATTTATCCTAAATTACCTTTTTGATCATCAAAAATTTCAAACTAATATACACCTTTGACAAATTTATCATAAATTAATTTTTTTACTATAAAAAATCTCAAATTGATGAAAACTAACGGAAGTTAAATTGAAAGTGGAAAAGAAAAAAAGAGGAAAAAGAAAACGAAAATGAAAAATCAGGTTAAAAAATATTGAAAGATTATTAAAAATTGTCCAAGTCATCACCGATTGTGACACGTGGCATTATCGACGCCCACATTAGTAAATTCCAACTAAATTTTGGTCAAATGGAACTCAATTGATAAAAAGTGGAAATGTTTATGATTGAATATGTAAAATTGAAAAGTTTAAGACTGAACAATAGATTTAGAACTTCTTGGATAATTTTTTCTCCAAAACTTTATGCCGGGTTCAATTTGGCCGATCCTAAACTTATGACCGAAAAACCTTGTCCGAGCACGCCCGAAAGTGTCGTTCGGGCTCGTCCTAGCTCGATTCAGCTGTCTTTCGCGGTTTAGTGGGAACGGAGGTCAGTGACATTTCTTTATCCCAAAAAAGGGCCTCTTTAGCCTTCTTTCTGACGACGACGAATGACACGATTTCTAGATGGGGATTCGGCTTTTTAGCTCGGAGCCGGTCAACCACTCGAAGTTTCAACGAGCATCGAGACCAGAACGGCGCTCGAACGGTTGGACTTCGTAAGAAGCGTGTTCCCATTGACTCGGCAAGCCCACCGATGCTCAAGATCACATGCGTTTGAACATGCACTAAGAGACGTGCTCTCCCAAAACTTGAATCCTTCCAAACGTGAAACTTGAATCCTTCCAAACGTTCACATCCTAAGGGAATTTGCATTCCGAGAAAGACTAATAATAATAGTAGACGAATATTAATCAATCGGTACGCGGATATTCGTCTCCCCCCTTCCTGCCAAACGAAGGGCCCGCAAAGTCTCTGGTCATCGTTCAATCCTACATTGATATGCACACAAAATCATCTTGTGTTTGGAGTTCTAGGATCCGTTTGGTAATTTTTATACTCTCAAAAACAATTTCTATTGAGAAATAGTTTTTTTCCATTTCTGTTTTCGAAATAAAGAAGTAGGTTTTTCTTATTTCTCATTTATGTTTTAAGTTTATTCCTTGGCCTTTTTTCATTCCGCGGAATAGAAAAATTTGGTGAGGTTACCAAACGGATTTATCTTCTTTTTCTAATTGTGAGAACAAAAGAACAAAAAAAGTAGAAAAACAAGATATTTACTGAACATGCCCTAATTTTTGTAACTAAACTCGTTTTGGTTCAACTAGTATTTGTAAGAATTCTTGGACTGCTAGTGAAATTGGGACACATTTTTTTGATGCACTAAGAGACGTGCGCTCCCAAAATTTGAATCCTTCCAAAAGTTCTCGTCATAAGAGAAATGCATTTTGAGAAAGACTAATAAAAGTAGACGAATAACAATATTTTGGAATCGGTACACGGATATTCATCTCCCTCCTTCCTCTTTTGCTAGTTTTGTTGTGCACCTGATAAAGGATCCATAGAGTCACCGATCATTATTCAATCCCACATCGATAAACACACAAAATCATATTGTGTTTTGAATCTTAGAACGCATTTGGTGATTTTTTTATTCTTGTAACTCAATTCTGTTCAAGAAATAATTTTTTCCATTTCTATCTTTAGAAACAAAGAAGTAGATATTTCTTACTTTTTGTTTATGTTTCAAATCTGCTCCCTGACCAAATTATGAGGAATACAAAAATTAGCCGACGTGATGAAACAAAATAGTCTTCATTTTCTATTCCGAAGAACAATATACTAAATATATCCTTACTTATGTAAACTAAACTCCTTCCGGTCCGATTAATACTAGTAAAAAGAAGCGATGCTGTCGACCGCAGGCGAAGTGGAGATACGATTTTTTGATGCTCGATACGCAATTAGATCCGACTGAGACGTCCATTTCGATTGGGGCGACCGTCGCATCACATCGGTCAGGTAGGCAATTACATTACGGGCTCCGCGGTTCATTGCACCGCGGAAAAGTCAGTTCCGGGGCTCTCATTAGTCCGTTTTCGGAAATCAATGAAGGTCCTTGCCTGGCGTCCGTTCCGCTTTGATTGCCGTGAAAACGACGGGGCCATAAATTGGACAGCCAACTTGGGCGTTGCGATTTGCAATCCAGCTCGTCCTGGGCTGGAATTGTCCTGACTCCTTCCCGTACGGCGACCGAAAAGGAAGGAAAATCGACAGCTTCGAAAAGGGAAAAAGGTGAACGTCGCCTGAGAGATTCGAACTCTCGCGGGGAAACCCCATGTACTTAGCAGGCACACGCCTTAACCACTCGGCCAAAGCGACGCTTCCTTGACAGTCGTCTCAGGTCAAATTTATTTATACAAATGTAATATTTTTTTATACAAATGTACTCAACTTGATAGATAGAAACAACCCCTCCATTTTATTACATGAAGCTCGCGAATAATACATGCCGAAAGAAATGTCAAGAAAGACGCAAAAAAGGTTCAATACATGAGACGATGACAAAAGCATAATACAAATTGCTGGGTGACTCTTTTCTTCTTTTTTTCTATCTCTCTCCCCCTCTCGAATTCAAATACAAAAAGACGCAAAACGCACACACAAAGCACACCAAACGACCAAACAATAAAAAGAAAATTGAACGGACGGACGGACGGACGGACGGACGAAAGTGTTCTGAGCTTGTTAGCCCCACCACTGATGCACGGCAACACCCTCATCCCTGAGCCTTCCATACAGAGCCAGACACTCCCAGTATGCCCTCCTGCTCCTGTCGCTCATCCTCGTCACCCCGCCCTTCGGCTTGCACTCCAAGAACAGCTCGTCCACCAACCCTATCGCCTTGCTCTTCACCATCTCCTCCACCACCTCCGCCTCCGCCTTCATCACCACGTACTCCTCCTCCTTCACGTTCTTCTTCAGCCAGTCCGACATCCCCACCTGCTCCGCCACCGCGGCGGTGGCGGCGGCAGCGGCCTCCTTGCTCGACGTGGCCGTGGGCTCCTCGGCCGCCACGGTCTCGATCTTGTACATCTCGAAGTGCAGGTTCCTCGTCGGGTAGTTCCTCGCGAACCACGCGGTGCTGCTGGTGCCCCCGTCCTTCTCCGGCAGCCCCACGTCGATGAACACGCGGCGCGGGTAGCTCTCCAGGGAGTCCCCCATCAAGTCGGGGAGGTACCTCGTCCTCTTGAAGTATGCCCGGGACCTCCTCGAGGCCGCTCGTGGGGGCTCGAGGAGCACGTCTTCAAGGTTCTGTAGCGCCGCCTTCTTTTGCTCCGGGGCGTATCCGCATAGCCGCCTTTGCGTGGCCGAGTTGGCCGTTTTCCTTTCGTCGGTTTTCCTGATAGCGAGGACGGTCGATTCGAATCTCCTAATGTAGGCGATCTTGTAGTTCGGGGGCACATCGAATTGCACATTAGGGTCGTTACCTAGCAGAATCGCCGCCACTCCACCGACCTTTAGGGTTCGATCAATGAATTCTGCAGAAGAAGTGAAATCGGTTGTGAAGGCGAAGTTGAATGTGTCACTCGGGATCGAACTTTGCCGCTCTAAATCGGTGATGGAAATACGATCCATCTCATTGCTGCCCGGAATAATAGAGGTGTCGACGGACTCCTCATATCCATTGCTCAATAGGGCAACACTATTTCCACTTTTCAACAAGCCTTCGTTTGCTAAATCTTGGAAAAGCAATGGCAACATTTCCAAGTTGACAGGATCCGATACGTGCTGATAGACCTCGGAAATGGCTCGGTAAGGATCAACGGATCTCTTCAGGCCCGATCTCAACCAAGAGAAAGATGTGATGACGAATGCTAGAACCAATGCACGGGCAAGAACCATCAAGACCCTCGAGCTGGGGATCTTGATGATCAGGTACTTAGATCCATAAGCATCGAAGCCGATGCCACCGAGATCGAAACGTTTGTGCCTTTTCGGGCGCTTCGGCTGGGAACCCTTACCCGATTCCAAGGCCATTCTCTTCGAATTCCAAAATTTAGCCAGAGGAAAAACACGGACGTGAGGACGGATTAAATTTGCAGAACTATCAAAGGTGAACGAGATCAGGCGGTATCTTGTGAGAAGATGAGCAAAGGAGCAGGAACTTGTGAATAGAAAAGGACATAAAGGAAAGCGAAATGATCCTAAAGAAAAATTAGAGATCTGAAAGCTAGTAAGAAGGCAAAGAGAAAGAGGGAGGAGAGGAGGGCTCGATCAGCAAAAACACTTAGCGGGTGCAAAATCTGGCTGCGGTGTGATTCCCACCCACAAGAGCGACACGGTTGCTTTGCTTCGATGACAATAACATCAACTGCCTCAGACGTTCCACCTCCATTTCCTCGACCTAGCGCATAACCCGTATCGACAGACGGCCCGCTATCACCAAGATTCCAATGGTTTTAGCGACCCATCGGAGGATATTAGGGATACAAGGAGCCTACGGAAAGGACATGGACGACGTCTCCTTCTTTCTTCTTTTTTTTTTTTTTTTTCTGGTTTTATTTATTTATTTGGTTTTACTATAATCGGGAAGACAAGATACACGAGAGAGATAGAAATGGTGGGGTTGGAGGAACTAGGAACTGGAGAGAGGGGGATGATATAAGGAGAGAGGAGAGGTGAGGAGAGGAGAGGGTTTGCGTTGGTAGGTTAAAATAAGAAGCGAAGTTGTATTGAAGCTTAATTTAGGGTTGATCGCAACGAGAAACCAGTTAAGCCATTGTTTCTGGAAGGGGGGATTTTATCTCTTCGCATGTTCGTCTGAATCATCAGCTGGAATGCCCTACAAAATCGCTGCCTGGTGCTCCCTATTTGATGCGCGTGTCTTGCGTGTTGATCACTGTTGTTTAAGCTGTTCTCGTGCATGGAAAAGTATTAGCTCATTACAGTAATCATCATGAAAGCATTTTCCATGAAAAGAAATTTGATTTTTTTTCGTTAAGATAAATATCGTTTAGGGATTATCCTGTATAGCAGGGCGTGAACATGTATAGCTTTGCACGCATCACCATGGTCGTGCGTTTATACATGCCTTCAACATACATAGTTTGATTCTGTTAAAAAAAAAACATACATAGTTTGATGAGAATTTACGGACGAGAGTTCTCTTTCTTCGTTTGTTGCTCTGAAAAACCGAAAAAAATAAGGCTACATTTGTTTTGTCGAAAATGTTTTCCAAATTTTCTGATATTCGTTTCGCGGAAAATGAATTCTTTGGGAAAAACATTTTTTATGAAAGAAAAAAAGTCTTTTAAATTAGGAAAAAATGCTTTTTATTTTTGAAAAGTGAAAAATATTTTCCTTATTTGATCTCTCTTATCTCATATCTCTACAAATCTTCATTTCTTCCTCCTTTTTTTTTGGCGAATTTTTTAATTTTCTTTCTCTTTTTTAATTCGAATTATTCTTTTTTTCTTTTCTTTTATTTGTTTCCCATCTTCTTCTTTCTTGGCCGGTCGCCGGCCAAGCGAGCCTCGAGCTCACCGATGAGCACTAGGGGTGTGCAACTGGATCGAATATACCTGATTCCCGGACCAGCCCACTCGGAAAACAGGGTTGGGAACTGATTTCTATTGAAACCGGTCCAGGAATCGGTTTCCAAAATTCGAAACCGGTTTAAACCGGTCCGGGAATAGGTTCTGAGTGATTACCCACCCGGAAATCGGTTCCTAGACCAATTTTGAAATCGGTTCTCGGACCGGTTTTGTAAGTAGAAATCCAAAACCCTTTTTTTTTCTCCCGATTTCTATTCTTACTCCCGCAATCATACGATGTTTTTCCTCTTGGCTCTCTCAAATACGCACGGCACTCCTCCTTTGTCATTCCTCTTGTCGCGACCAATTTCTCGAGTGTGAACCACCTAGGATTTGGCTAATGGATTATTAAGCCTAGACCTAACTTGGGCTCTCCCAAGCCCATACCAATTCACGACTTAGGTTCGAGTTATTAACATGCAAATGATTTTTTAATTAGGAGTCGCCACTAGTCTATTTTTGGTGGGTCGATTAGAAACTCAAATAAAGTAACGAGAATTTTACTTTACTCCTACGAACCAGAGATTTTGGGTACAGAGACTTGGTTACACTAGATTTTTTTAATGCCCTTTCGGTACCATTCTTTTATTTTCAAAAATGTTTGGCAAGCAGCTTGAATTGATTTTAAATCTATTTCCCTAACATGTGAAGTAATCATGCGGGTGCGCAATCCATCAATTTAACACCCAAGAAAGCAATGAATAAATTGTAAACTTACCTCAAAGCAACGAAAGCATCTGCGTTGTTAGATCAAAATTCGCATAATCAACCCTAGATATGATTTCTAATTAACACGCAATTTCTTTTTTTGTTTTCACTTTATTTAATGGGAACTTAATCTATATGCAATGCATGCTAGTAATCTAATATGACATGGCAACATGACATAAATTACATGACATGGCAATATGATCTAAATTATATGACATGAATAGAGTAAATCCTAAAGAAATGCAATAATTAAATGCAATCTAAATAACCTAATTCTATTGACAGGCAATTTATAATTAAATGGGCCTAAAAAAAAACTAAATGACGTGTATTTCATTTAATCTAATCCTAAATGACATGTTCATGACATTTTTCTTTTTCTTTTTCCTAAAAAAATGCAATTTATCCTAAAAAATGGAAGTAATTTATCCTAAGACATTTTTTGGATTTTTTATGAAATTCGAAATTAGGTAAATGTGAAAGTTACCTCGCTAGATTAAGATTCTATCCAACTTACATTAAGAATTGAGTTAGGTCAAATCTTAATTTAAATTAGGATGTTATCTTAAGTTGAAAGTTCCTAATCTATAATGCAATCTATCTCAAAATCTATCTAGACTTAAAATTAAACATGCAATTCTATCTAATATGCAATGACAAGCAAAGAATTTTCTAATTCTGATTTTTTTCTTTTTCTTTATGAAATTCGAAATTAAAATTGACACATATTTAAACATATAATTTAAAAAAACTAACATCCTAAATGAATGCATTTTTTATTTTTATTTTTCATGATTCAAAAATTCAAAATAAATAAATCTCCTATTCTAGATATACAAGATAACCCTAAGACGATAAACCTAATCTAACTCAATTTTTTACGAAAACAAAATCGACTCAAATGACACAACAAAGACATCTAACAAGATAAGATTGATATCCACAAATTGGCGAACCATGTCTCGCGCATGAGATTGAGTTGTCCAATTTTAAAATTAAATCGCGAATCGAATCTCGAGCATGAGATCGGATTGTCGATTTTTTGCAAGGGATTGCGAGTCGGATTTCGGGCGCGAAAATCGGACTGTCAATCCCTAATCTGAGGGGCCATCCATGTTGGAATTTCAATCATGCATTGGAAAATATTTCAAACAAAGAGATAAAAATATCAAAAAACTAAAACAAGATAAAACAAATCTACCTAATAAATTAAATCTACCTAATAAGATAAATCTACCTAAAAATAAACCTATCAAATAAAGTAAAACAAATTTCTACCTAAATTTGGATTTTTTGTAAAAAAAAAATCCAATTGGTAGATTGAACTAAGAAGGAAGCTTGGCGCGGCTATGGACGGTGCAAGGGCAGCGGCTATGGTGTCGCTGGACACCGGTCATTGGAAGAAAAATCCATCGCGATTATGTCACTGGATAACCTGCAAAGGACGACGAAAAAGGCAAAGCTCGGTAGACGCTGGACATCGATGAGGTGTGGTGGCGCAAGGAGCTGCTGCAACATCTTCAAGGAAGATTCAATCCCAAAGAAGCTTTCTTCGGCCTTGTTACTTTGTCCAAAAACAAACCTTGCTAACCCTTCAACCTTCTTGACCGAATTTGGTTTTTTTACGGTCTTATTTGATTATCAAAACTTTGACCATGAGGGTGTGTTGTTGAAGTGGACACCACCATGCACGTATCACTCATGGACAGTTGTGACAGAAAGTGCTAAGATGCATGGCGGTGAAGAGTGTTGGGCACTCGATGATTTGTTGGAAAACCTGGACTCCTTGATGATTGCCAAGGGACTCTTCTGGATCACCAAGATGGAAGATCATCCGTCGGAGAGCAACCGAGAACCAGAGCAAAACGCTTGCGTGAATATTTTTTCCTCCTTTTGTTATTTTCTCTTTGTGGCCGTATGTATCAATATGTGTGGCCTCCTAAAAAAAACCAAGAACCCCCTTTTTATAGGTGAAAGACTTGTGATTTCAATTTTTTTCGAAATCAATATCCATAATATTTTTCACAATTTTTTCACCTATTGATAACGATTCAAACTTCCGATAAGATTATTCTTTAATTCCAAATCCTGGAAAGCCAAATCGCAATGTTTTGTCATATCTACCCAAAATTCATCATATCTCGGAAAAATTTCGAATTTCTAATTTCTCACAAGATAATTTCTAATCACTTAAAAATAGGCTTGGCCAACCAATTTGAATCCATCCGCCACCAATTCAATAAAAAACAAAATATGCAAATAATAAATGCAACCTAAATCTATATACTATGAAATTAATAAAATTAACCCCTAATTATCTATGCAATAAAATAAATAAATTAAATCGCCAAAATTTAGGTGTCAACACCTCTTCCTCACTTGCTTCCCTTTCTCACTGGCTCCCTCTCGCACTGTCTGATGGACGAACGATGTTCGTCGCCACCAAATTCTTGTGTATCACATGGATTGGCTCGCCTAATTTCTCTTTTGTAGGAGGAGTTATGCTTGCATAAATGAAGTAGCTTCATGTAGTAGTTGTGGGAATAAGACTAATATTAGACCCATGTTTGTTGGTAATTCTTTGTCTTATGATTTTATTTAGGGAAAAAGCTACAAAAAAACCCCAAACTTTGCCCAAAGTGACAAATTTACCCCAAACTTTTATTTATGACACAAAAAACCCTGAACTTTCATTTGTGTGATACATTTACCCCAAATCATAGAGGCATTTTGGTTTTTACTTTTAAAAACTTTTTTACTTTTTTTTCTTTATTTTTTTTTATTTTTTTCTTTGTTTTTTCTTCCCTCCGCCGGCGTCTGGCAAGGGTGGCCCTCGCCGGCTTCCCTCTGCCGGCTCCGCCACAGCTGATGGAGGGAAGAGAGAAGAAAAAAAAATTTAAAAAGAAAAATAAAAAACAGCAAAAATAAGATGAAAATGCCCTTAATGGGGTAAATGTGTCACAATTTACAAAGTTGGGGTTTTTCATATCACAAAAAAAAGTGTGGGGTAAATTTGTCACTTTCGGCAAAGTTTGGAGTTTTTGGTGGCTTTTTCTCTTTTATTTATTATAATTAACCCTATGGATTTTTAATTTTTCGTTTAGTCAAAATGTTCATGTATTAATTTATTACCAGTGCTTAATGTTTCAATATAAATTAGAAGGATTATGTTATTTTTTCGCTTATTAATATAAAATTCAAAGTTGTATAACATATCGGGGGATTGCAAAATAGGTTCTAGTGAAAACAGGTTGACCTTGGAATTGGATCGGAAAAACATGGTGGGTTGGGTATAGGGTCCAATACAAACAGGATCAGGTATAGGGTCCAAAAAAGGGGAATCGATTATAATAGGGTCGAGTACAGGGTCCAGGTCTAGACCCGATCACCCCTAGTGAGCACGAGGCTCGCCCACCTTTAGCGAGCTCAGGCTCGCCGCTCGCCAGATTGGCCAACATGAGTGTTGAGTTTAAGGCTTGCCGATCCGGTGAGGCTTGAGGTTGGCGAGCCGCGAGCTTGCGGCGAAGCTCGCACCCGCTGACCCGACAAGTAAGGCTCGTGCTCGCCGGGCTAGGGCCTCACTAGATCGACAAGCTTCGAGCTCGCCGGCCACAAGCTCGTGCTCACCGATTTGGCGAGCCTTGAGCTTGTCACTTGCGTGATGCTTGCGCTCACCGATCTGGCAAGCGGCGAGCCTCCTGCTTGTCGACGAGCTTGAGGCTCATGCATGGTCAATCGTCGGTCGTCGCCGTGGCTGGCGACCGACCAAGAAAGAAGAAGATGTTACTAAGAAAAGAAAAATAAAAAAGAAAAAAAAAAAAAAAATAATTTGATAATTGTTTTTTTAAATGAAAAAAATGAAAATCGATTTTAAAAAAAATGAAAAATCAATTTTAAAAAATAAAATTAATGACAAAGAGTATATGGAGGAAAATATTTTCCTTACTAACAGCGAAAAATATTTTCCACTTCATTTTCAAGTTTTATTCAAACACCAGAAAATAATTACATTTTTTTTTTTAAAATGGCTTCTTGGAAAATATTTTCCAAAAACACCACATTTTCCGCAAAACAAAATGGCTGCATAAGCTTGTCGTTGGTAGTGCCTACACCAAACTAAAATCACTCGATAATCTATATGTATATTACAAAATGTACATTAGGGAATAATCTAATAAAATAATATGAGGGGTTGGCCAAGGTAGGCTTATTCGTGACATTCATTCAACATATTTCTTTGCCATATATATGTTTCAATGATCAAGTGCGCATTACATCTCTACAAATTACTCAACCGAAAATAACCTAAGCATCTCTCTTTCCTCATACTCTATTTATCTGCCACAGCTAATCACCACCAGGTTTATTGCTTTCACCACCTCGAGTGAAATCACCGTGAAGCGCCATATTTGACAAACAACACCGACGCCGTCTCCTCCCCGTCTCCAACCGATGATTGCTGTACCCTCTCCTTAGCTGCTTCTTCCTCCGACACGACCATCGTACCTCTGCTCTCCTCCACCGCCGACGCATGGCCTTTTCATCCCACCCATCGTGCTTCTCTCTGTCGAGCTCTGGCTTACCACAAGGAACATCGATTGAGAGAGGTCCGAGTTTCCACCGTGCCTCACATCAAGTCGCAAAGAGATTTGAGCCTCGTCGCTGTCGACATTCAATCGTTGCAAGGAGGAGAGAGAGGGAGAGAGAGGGAGAGGGAGAGGGAGAGGGAGAGGGAGTCTGTGTGTGTGTGTTTGTAGTGAAAGAGATACAACGAGAGACAATTAGCGCATACTACAATCCCATTATACAATGGCAAATTGTAGGCAAACATGAAATTAGGCACTCAGATTCGTTAACAATTAGACACGAACCTACAAGTCCAAGCCCCCAAAAAAGAAGAAGAAGAAGACAAGACGAGCCTACAAGGCTTTCAAATATTATAAAAGTTAATATCATAAAAAAACTCTAGATAAAAACCCTAAATTATATCGACTGTAACACCAATATCCTAATTTTTCTTAGTGTCACCAAAATCCCTAAATTATGTTCATAGTGACACTAATACCTTTTTTTTTTTTTTTTTTATGGTACTAAAACTCTTAAGCTTCTATTATTGTGACAGAAATATCATCTATCATAGTTTTGTCCAAGACGATGATTAAAAATTCAACATTGTAGCTTGCATGGACAATGGCAAACAAATGAAGTCGACGTGGATCTGGCGTGACTTTAGTCTAGTCCAAAACAACGTTGTTTCTTGAATTATGTCACTTTGAGGACTCCAAAAAATTGCCAAAGAGACAATTTGTTATCATGGAGGTCCAATTCTTCGAGATAATTAAACATTGGCAAGTCGGTACCTAGAAATATGAGTTCACGGTAAATTCTGACACATATAAACCATATATATGTCGAACCTACAAATAAATAAACGACTTCTCTTTGTCTTAAGCTAAATAAACATCAGCTCCATTTGCCTACTATTGTCCATGCAAGACACCATGTTGGATTTTTTAATGGCCCTCTTAGATAATACTGTAACATAAGGTATTTTTGGATCACTGATACAAGTTTGAGGTTACTTGTGAAACGAAAAAAAATTAGTTTGGGGAGTTGGTTTTGTAATAGACAAAGTCTAGAATTTTTCGTGGTAAACAGAATGTATTTTTGTCATGCTAGTTCAAATTTGACAGTTCTGATGATACAAGAACAAGTTTGAGGTATTCGTACCATAGCAGACATATTATAAGGTTTTTTG
Organism: Eucalyptus cloeziana; assembly: GCA_014182715.1. Lineage (NCBI taxonomy): Eukaryota > Viridiplantae > Streptophyta > Magnoliopsida > Myrtales > Myrtaceae > Eucalyptus > Eucalyptus cloeziana. The sequence continues at coordinate 5,371,508 of CM024639.1, read as the reverse complement.
TGATATTTTCCCTATCATAAGTAGGGGCTTCTCACATGTGGCCGGCCAGGCCGCGCAATCTGAACTTTTCGGGCTAGAGTTTTCCATGCCCGAAATCTAGGCCTGGCGAATCAAATGAACCACTTCTTTCCGGGCTCGTCAAGGCCTAAACACGAACGTATAAGAAATAATTATATTGAAAATAGCTTTCTACTCATCAACTTGCATTCTTTCAAAATCTAAACATAACGCTTGGGGGCGAACTTGAGCCTGACAGACATGTTTCGGTATCATTTGAGATACCCGTCCGGATCTGATCCCTTACTTTTCTTGTTTCTGTTCTGATTGTTTAATTCATTATTTGGCTTACTAATGCCAGTGGCATCGTTCGTTTGTCGTTTCAATTTTTTACTAATACTATTCGCAGTTCTAAATGTTTTCAAAAACCATGGGACCGAAGAGCACGCCGATCTCAAGAACAGAATGGAACTATAGCTCGACGGACCGACACGGTCAGTGGGTCGCACGCCAATAACAACACGGTAATCACTCATCAGTGAAAGAGTGGCGAAGGCCATAGAACGGCGTCCTACTCTCGTTCAGCGAGATGTCTAAAGGACACGCTTGTTGAGGTACAGTCAAATTTATGGACAGTTTCGGTTGAACGGCCAAATTAGAACTCAGACAGGAATCGCTAGTTCAGTGCACTAGACAACATCGTATCCAACAACACCAAAATTCATCTACGTCTTATTGATTGCAGCACCTTTCTTTTCGATGGGCGCAACTTCGTATCTCACATTTAAGGATGGAGAGAGAGAGAGAGAGAGAGAGAGAGCACGCAGAAAAGTAGGGAAAGACAGTACACGACACACTCAGCTCATCACGAGCAAACTAGTTGCAGAGCTCACGGGCAATCCCTATCCGAGAATTCGTCACGTCGTACATGATCCTCAGGTTCTGCTGCTGCAGACTGGCTATGACGTTCAGCACCGAGTTCACGTTGCTTGGCGCTGCGGCCATCGCCAAGCACGCCAGCGAGCCCGAGCTGCTGTGTATCAAGCTGTTCTCCAACGGCAGCTTCAAGTCCAAACCCGGGAAGTGGAACGTGACCACCGGCGCCACCGCCTCATTGGAGGCCGTGAAGCACGTGTCGAAAGCTCCTAGGCTCGAGAACGGGCCCGGCACTTGCTTGCGGAACTCGTCCCGTATGGCGTCGTACAGGGGCTCCACGAACCGGGTTATGACCGTGCCCGAGTCCATTATGGTCCCCGCCCCGGTGCTGGGGTCGAAGGCGAGGAATTTCGGGTCCACGGGCACCAACACCCTGCCCACGCTTATGCCGGTGAGGTTGACGTAGTAGAGGGACGGCCGGCGCGGGTTACGGAGGAGTGGGGTGGTCCGGATGCTCTTGGGTTGGCCGACGGGACCGAGTTTGAGAGAGCCCGAGAAGTAGTAAGATCTGAAACTGGGTAGGCAGTAAGAGAATACGCCAGAATAGAGCGATTCGGTTTGCGACAACAGTGACAATGGGCCCCGGCCCAGGCCCAACAAGCCTTGGGGCGGGATCGACTTGCCGGAGACTGCGCCGATGCATCCGAACGCATAATTCGGAACGACATCGGTGCCCAAAGTGAGGGAGTCCTTGATGAGGGTAGCGGAAAAGGACGAGTCTCCGCCGTAGGATTGGTTGAAGAAGCACCCGCCGGACCCGGTGGTGGTGCACTGGAACCCGCGGACCTGAGAGCACTGGGGCACGGAGCAGTCCAACGACCCGTAAGTGGAGGACGTATTGGGCGAGAAGGTGGTGGCGGAGCAGCCGATGCAACCGCTGCACGGTACCCATGCTTCATCGTTGCTCGTGTCTAGGACCATGTACATGAGTTGACCCGGAGTGCCAATTTTGACCCGGACCACGTAGTTGCCAATGTTAATGGTCTGCTGGCCGGGAGCAATGGGCACGGATACGGTCTTTTGGGCTACTAGGGTCGACAAGTACTCGACCCGTTCCGGGTCTTTCGAGGCCATGTCGAGGACCGTATTGACCCAAGACTCGGGCTTGGGAGGGTTGAACGGCGAGCACTTGCCATAGATGTGGACGACCGACAGACCCGAGTCGTCGGATGGCGAAGCGCAAGGAGAAGTGGCTAAGGCACCTGAGATGAGAAGACCAAAGAAGAGCAATGAAGAAATGGTCAAGTCCATGACTAAAAGGGGCACTTTGGGCTAGAAGGCAAGTGAGAGCTATATTTATATACGTGAATTTCATCCGAGACCCGCCAAGTTACCAAAAGGCCCTCCAATAATTTCTGCATAATCGATGGGTAAGTCCAGGCGAGGACAAATTTGGATGAGTTTGAGGCGATGGTGGCAAGCATCGTTAGCTGTGTTCAACACGAGAAAAATGATGAAAGGGGATAATGGGAGACTTGGCCCAAGTCGACGGGAGAGAGCTGCAGCTAAAAGACACTGTTTCGGCTATGACACGGGTTGGGTACAGAGAGAGCTAGGGACCCTTGATGCAAGAGTCCAAGAACAGCGAAGAAGCTGTAATGATCCAAAAGAGAATGTAGGTATCTAGTAAAGATGGAATTGACGTATCCGATAGAGACATGCGAGAAATGCCACCATGGGTAAGAGTAAAGTAGTTGAATAAGGATTTTAGAGAAAGATAATTCCCCAACATATATCTATCTTGTCCCGGAGGGAAGAGGCATATTTGGATGACATGTTCACTAATATTGAACTTGTATAGATTTTGTCAAAAAAATAATGAATCTCTCTCTCTCTCTCTCAACTTTAATCTAAAGAGGGATTATGCTGGCCAGCGTTACTTTTTGTCTATTATCGCCGATGTTCATTCAAGAAGAGCGCCGCTTGGAAACTTTGTTTTTTATCTCCTCTCTGCATTTTTCAGTACAGGACAAGATGTCGTCCGTTCTATATCCATGGACATTTAAAAGAAAGCTTTTACGGTGTGATCTTGAACTCCAAGCTTTTACGGTGTGATCTTGAACTCGACCATCGAATTATTTGCCTTACAAAGGTCAAGTCGGTGGTGAGACATCACCTCTGCTTGAGTCGCACGGACGCGTCTGAAATAGAGTGAAAAATTGAAAAATCTCTTAATGAGTCGGGAAGGTGGAACCGGGGGCAGGGGAGAAAAAGAGAAATGGAGTCACGTGAACGATATTTTTTAAAAAGCACGACGTAACAACGTTATGACCTGTCGTGGTGTGCGGCTGGAAGGGACGCGGTCGGTCACGGGCGCACGCAGACTTTCTGATGGGCCGGGTCCACCCGGACATGCTTCTGCAGATTTGTCATATGTGATTCGCGCATCAAGTTTTTGGGGTGGGGACTGTCGGGAGTATTTAGAATCAAATCATGCAGGACAAATAAATCACGAATTAACAAATATGATTTAAGCCCACTTGCTTGGCCATATGCTCCCGATATTTCTGCCTCAAGGACTCTGATTGGATCTTTAGTTCCGGCGAATCGGCACGAGATTATGCATCGGTCCTTGTGATAAGATCCTGATCCGTCCTTAATACTGCCCACTTGTTTTGGAGCCTTCAAGCATATCCTCTGAGAACTCTTAAAAACACGGTACCTTGTCGTAATTTTCTTTTGCTTGGACTTAATTTCAGAAAGATGTACAGACGAAAATAGAGTGCCGCAACTCAGAAGGGGGCACAGAGAGAGAGAGAGAGAGATGACCGGGACTACCGTGAAAACTTTGATGGTGAGAACTTTTTAATTCGATCTTTTTCGCTGTTACAGAGATTCAAATACCAAGGAGATGAAATGGAAGGACAAGCAAAGAATAGTGTGATTTCGAAGCACATGTGAAATCAGGAAATTTCGATAAGGACACAGCAGCAATAATATTTCGAGCTTTGTAAGTTCGTATCATCACAAGCTCTACCTTAAGCAATTTCGAACTTATCCAATCCGTTTCCTTCTCTAAAGAAGCGACGCACAAAAAGCAACATATCTACAGAGAAAAGAATGCAATGGAACCAGGTGAAAAGACAAAAGATGAAATGAGTGGCACCATCAAGATCAAACTGCTCCCACTTTGAACTTTTCCAATGATATCAGACGAGAGGCCCCACCCTTACTCACGGGAATCCCCATTGCAGAAGCGCATAATTCAGATTACAAAGGCAGGTTGTCAATTACTGAAGCAAAGAAAAGCAGCTCAAGTACCTTCAAGAAAATAATTTTACTGAAGATTCTCATGGCATGCCACAGAAGTAAAATTTTGTCACTACTCGCAGCCTAAAACAGCATATATCTTACCTCTATGTGGTTTGCTTCAAGTGCAAGAGGCATGAGCAATGCATAATGAATTGGCATTACCGTGGATGGCGACTCTGCCACCCAATACAGCAAATGTGCAGTGACTTCCTAAATTATGAAACCATACCCTGAGCGGATGGTAATTTACCATTCATTGCATGCAGCTTGGGAAAGCATAGGCACTTGGGAAATGAGGAGAGAAAAATATAAACAAAGTCCACAGCTAAAGAATGAGCAGATCGCACATCATTATTCTTAGTGAACATCCAGGCCAAGCTTCGATGCAAACAGAATAAATAAATGGGATAGATACACACGCACAAACATACACATCGGAATATAAAGTACAGAAGCAGCAAGAGGAGGCCACAAGTACCATCGGTATCATCATACATCTTCTGATGGCTAAAATCGGTGTGGTGGTACATTGGCTCCTGCTGCAAACCCAAATGATAACAGCTCCAGAGTTTCAATGAAGCACGCTACGACAACAACAACACGATCCTACATTGTGTGGTCACAAGGCATGAAAAGGGTGCAGCTGCCAAAAGGGAGAAAGAAAAAAACATACAGCAATAATGAGTTATTAAAAAGCAACCAAGAAAATACAAAAACATAACAACTAAGTCAGAAAGTAAAAAGAAACTAGAAAATGGGCCTAACTGAACATTAACAAACGCAACTAGTAGCTCAAGCTAATATGAACTTCACTGATAAAGAGATATATTTCTTTGAAAAAATAATTATGTTTAAAGAAAACGTTTTGGAAAATACTAAAATGATATGAGGTAGCATATGACATTTTAGGAACCCTCTGTGATATGCCTATACACATTCTTACACACGAAATAACTGTCTGAATACTTTTCCAATTTCTATATGCTCTAGATTGGAGTTTAATCTAGTGGATTAGGTGATTTGCCTTGGTTTAAAATGATCAAACTTTTTTGGGGCAAGTGAACTGGATACAATTTTAAAAGTACTAGAAAAATTCTAGCCCATTCTTGAAGAGATCTTTATCCAACCTTACTTCTTAGGTTTATTGCTTAATCATGTACCTCTTCCATCATTGAGGACTCCCCCAAATTAAAGAATGTCTGTATAGATAAGGAACTATTCTTTAGTCCAGTGACTTCAACAAATGGCTTCCGAGGTAGTTTATCATGCACATGAACTTCAGTTGTCTGTTTTTATCTTGCACCAAAAGACAAGTTTATGTACGCTACTTGCTGCTGCCTTTTGTCAAGCAGACTTGTGCAGCAATCCACATTCTCTAATTTTTAGGAGAAGCAACCTTTTGAAAGTGAATTTAACCCATCTGATGTTCAAAAATGCATTGCATTTTGCCTGATGCATAACGCTATATGCTGCATGTTCAACTGAAAAGTCAGAATCAGCACTGTTCACGCTAGATGTCAGAGATGAATGAGTGGACACAGAGTTGGGTCTCTCAGAAAGTTCGACCCGAAAGCTTAAGCAGATGTGGAATACCTTATCAACTCTCACACATACAAAGAGGATTGCGCATGCAAAATACACAATGGTAGACTCTGGCTCTGATATCATGTTAGAAAGTTTAACTCCAAAACTTAAGCTAACGGATGAAGCGAGACCACGTGAATATGAGGGTCATTGAAAAACTTCAAAACAAGAGATGTGAGATACATCAATGTGTCAAATATGTACTTAATTCATGAAAACAATATGTGCAATGCCTAGAAATAGTGTCAGGTTTACAAAGGTGCTCCATGCATCAAGCTATGAGCATCTGACAGTGCCAAATTTAGTGCACCAACATATAACATATAGACATATCCTCAGGGCAAAGGGACAGAGCAAGATGATATACTCATGCACAATGGTTTGACTGATAGTGTCAAATTCAGGGGTACTGATACAGAAAAATTAGATACATCCTCAGGGCAGAGGAACAAAGCAACATCATATACCAATGCACAATGTTTCAACTGATAAGTTGCCTCTCCACAGTATTGCGTCAGCAATTTGCCATCCTAATTACTGATTACTAGGGTAACAAATTCAATAAGCACAGTCAAATAAAGCATATACTAGACCAATCAACAACTCCTTATGAATATGAACAAAAAAAGAACAAAACAAGTTCTCAGAATGGTAATTGTCCATAATCAGCTCCTCTCAATCTGAGGCTTTATTCCATTTCTGGGACCTAAGATAAGACCTCCAGAAAAAGATCAAAGAGACAGGAGCATAGCCCATCAAACTACACGAAATTTTTTTTGGCAAGAGAGTTGAATTCCATATGACTTAATGCATTATTTAATGATACAAGATGAATACAAGTTGGAAATATTGCTTGCATTGCACAAGAACTTCGTAGTAGAAAGTAGACCCAAGAAGACGATGTGTGCAAACCAGTGACCATTAAAACCAAGTCCCTGCTTCCATGAATAACAACAAGATGATGCTATTGAGCTGCGCTGTAGTAATGAGTTATGACAGAGACAGATTGAGAACAACCCACTCCTGCTGCGATTCCCCACCAAGGGGAGAATAAACCATCGACAATAGTACAAAGAGAAAAACAAAACAATCAAAGAGAAGCATCGAGATTGATATGCAAACCTATTTCAGCTGTCAACAATCGCCTTTTTCCTTGATTATGATAACAGGACACTGAGCGTGGTTGGTGCAGTAGTTGCTCACGCTTCCCAAAAACATCCTGTCAAAGAACAATCAGTTCAAAAAGTACAAGGAGTTCATACAAGATTACCTGTTGATCCATTTCTAATAACTTCAGTGTTTTTGGAAAACAGTTTGTTTCATAAGGTATTACTCAAGTCTCAATTCTTCATAGCTTGTTTAATATTTCATATGCTCACTTACATGTGGTTAATGTTTGTCTTGTCCCCTTTCATCAATTCCATGTTCCGTTCTTAGATCAATTTGCACATGAGAAGGGGTGTTGATATTTTTATCACTTGTTATTGGTGTATGAGTTTAACACATAAAATCTCCCTCCCTCTGAAACTTTTGCTTCAGAGATTTTAACATAATTCATAGTTATTTCATTGATGTGCTTAAATCAACATCTTATCTACCATGTGCAAGGCTCTCACGAGGCGAAATGTCAAGAAATATGCTGTAAGTACATTGTCGGTGACTTCACTTTCCTAGCAGCAAAGTTTTCAAATTAAACAATTAATCTAACATTTCACTTTTGTCTCGACACCCCGACCAACCATTATAAGAATGTGATATCTCATATAAGACAAAACTCAAATGGTATTACTAAAGCCATGCATTTTATCTTACTAGGAGGTCATGTCCAAAATTGTCCATGGATAAGATGTTATTATGGCTCAATAAGGACGATAAAACTTATTAGTTCCATCCAACAAAATGAATTGAAAGCATGTGAAGTAGAGGAAAACACAACTTAGATGCGCCAGTCATGCGAATTTACATAAAACAGCTAATTAGTCAATTATAGGATCATCTGATGTCAAGGATCAACCTTTTAATAGGGCCAAAAGCTCGGCATCCCATCACTAGCAGGTCCGCATTCAAGTTCTCCACAACTTCACAAATCTTTTCCTTCGGATCCCCAATTACAACTTCCGTCTTGATGTTCACCTGCATCGAAAGCAATATGCAGAAATTCAACAACAATTCCTCTAATGACGGATGCTAGAACTATCAAGAGAGCCAGAGGTCCACAAAGGTTGCAGCAGCACTTAGCCAAGCATAAATACGATGCTACACTCAGAAACCATGCGCGGATAAGTTTCGGACATGGTCATAGAATCACTGCACGAGTGTTTCCACCAATCCAACATGGATGACGCGAACGCCCACAGCAAGAGTTTTCTCAACTTAGTCGGAACTATTTAGAGTAAATTAAGGACAAAATCCCGGAAAACAGAAACTGCTGATTCAAACGCCACGAGCTACGCCGTAAATCCGTGCTATGTCAAATCATCGCATATCTCGCGCCGCATACTCAACAGAACACGACGATTGCAATCGAGCTCTCCAACAGAGGCAATCAGAAGTCAAAACAGCAGCCGCGATCGACACGGAAACGAAGAAGCGTGAGACGGAGATGCCTACGTCCTTATCGGAGCATATCTCCATGGCGCGATCCAGTATGGCCTGCGTGATCCGCTTCTGGTGCGCCTCGATCGCTGCCGTGAAAGCCGGCACCTCCAAATCGCCTATTCACATATCACCAAATCAGACGATCGAACTGAAAATATCGGCAAAACGAGCGGAGAGGATAAGGAAATAGTCGAGCGCGAGGGGGAGGGGGAGGGAGTAGGGAGTACTGACTGGGGCCGCCGAAGGGGATGGCGCCGGGGTTGAGGCCGGCGACGATGGACGGCGGCGACTGGACGTGGAGGACGACGAAGGAGGAGGAGGAGGAGGAGGGGGATCGGCCGGGGGCCGGAGCTTGAGGTTGTCGAGGGCCCACCGGAGGGCGTTCATGCTCTCCTCGCTGCCATCGACGGCCACGACCACGCACCCCAGATTGCTCGCCATCGGTTGCCGCTGCTTCTTCTTCTTCCTTCGTCCTTTTCAAATGCAATGAACGTGAGTTGCTCAAATTGGTAGTTTTTGATGTTTCCTTTTTCATATTTATATATGTATTTTTTTTTTTTAAATTACGGCGGCTGTTGGTATGGGCCAACAGCCTCTTCCTGTTTGGCGGTTTTGCGTCTGGGCCCAGCGTGAAGCCCAATGGGCCCAATTCCTTCTCCAAAAGATGTGATTTTTATATTTGGGTCAGAACCAAAACTTGCAATGACAAGGCATGATTTAGCAGATAGATCAGCCGCTCGTGGCGTCCTAGTCAGCACATAGGTGGGCTTATTTTCTCGATTATAGCAATTCCCTCTTTGTATTCACTTTTGAGCGAATTTTTTTTTTTTTCTGGTCTCTAAGTGTTTGGATTCTTTAAAAATATGTGTCAATAGAAGACTTATGCTTAAATTCAGAGAAATAATTTTCGGAATATAAGTAGATATTAGTATTTTATACAAAGGACCGTACTACGCTTGGGCACAGAAATCCCAATACTGTCCCTGAGTTCTTGACAATGAGTTTATGCCCATTAAGGTCAAGCCTGGGTCCAAAGAGGGCGAGCCCAAGACTCCAGTGTTTGTACCCAGCTCCCCAACACTTGAGCCTAGATCCTTAAAGGTCGGCTTCAAGATGCTAGCACATGCACTTAGGACACTCATGCCTATGCCCCGGCTTGGTCCATAAAAGAATAGGGTCAATACCTTAGCACATGTCCCCGAGACCCCGATGGTTGTGTTTGGGTCCCCATCGCTCGGGCTCGGTCCATCCATGCCATGCTCGAGATCACGGAGTTCGAGCTTGGGTCCATAGAGGCAAGGCTTGAGACGATAGTGTCCATGCTTGGGTCTCGAGCACTTGAGTCACCAATGCCCATGCCCAAGTCCCAACACCTTGGCTCGAGTCCATAGAAGTCAAGCCCAGATGCCTATTCTCGAATTATTCGCACTCCGACCCAAATCCCAGTGCCCAAACCCAGGACTCCAATGTTTGTGCTCGGAATCCCTTGCACTTGGACTCAAGTCTTTGGTGCTTTAGCCCAAGTCCATTTAGGCCGAACCTGGCCTGTGTCCGGGGTCCCTTGCTCCGGGCCTCGGGTTATTGAGGTTGTGCCTTTTTAAAGTATGAAGGTTCCAACCCTTTCAGATAATTGATCGATCCTTTATTGTGAGCTTTACACAGTTTTATTAGGAAGCCCACCTTACATTCGTAGGCTCAAATTCCTCATTAACGAGCGAGTTGGGTAAAATAGAAGTTGAAATTTATGGGGTGCGGCCCATATGTGCGGCTCCTAGCATGGGTTGGGCATGGAACAAAAATCTGTGGTTGTATACTGAGAGAAAGTGAGGGTAATGAAAGTTTGGGTGGAAAATTTAGAAAATTATGAAATTTTCACGCTAGAAAGTAGAGGAAAATCTAAAAGTTTTGACAAATTTCTCTCCATTTTCTCTTCCCCTCCTACATCCAAACATAGCTTAGCCTAAAACAGCAAACACATGTTCCGTTCCATTAAGCAAATCTTGTTGGTTATCCCTATCTATGTAAAATTTTACCAGAACATAATCAATTACTCTGAAAATTTAAACTATTACAATATATAATTATTTAATATTTAAATATTCTGATGTCCTCCTCATGCATAGGTTGTGAACTTTTGCTCGAGATTAATCGTGAAAACAAATAATAGGGGAGACAAATAAGAGGTCTTAAAAAGATCCAAACTCATAACTTTTTATTTTCATATCATGTAAAGGTGAACTAAACAGTTAAATATTCTAACATTATACACTATTTCGAGTTGCTTGGCCCCTGAAATTCCTTCTGGAATGCCCATGAAAAGCACTGCTCTTACGATAATTCAAAAGAACACAGCGGTCAAATTCTGGCGACGTATACTTTTCCTCTAGCAATGCCTTCTGTTTGGACTCATGGACAACTGCCGAATCTTTCAACAGCGCTGAACACATGTTGTCCCTTCAGAAGCACTATACTCCACCGTTCTTCTAGCCGAATGTTCAAAGGTCTTCCATTTTTTAGTCAGAAAATGGATGCTCAAAGGATGATTTTGGAGACTTATTGGAGAGGTTTGTTGAATCACCTCCCCCAGATGCTATCGCATGAAATGTTTTTTCTTCTCGTGACTCGATGTCATAAGATCCTCTCAAGCTTGACCCTCTAGACTCCAATGCGGTAGGACATCGTTACATATATCTAGTATTCCTCTTCTTCTAATGTTTCATGCAACAAATTACTAGAGCCGAGAAGGGACCGGGCAGAATTTACTCCCGCCCAACGTGATCCTAACCAGCTAGTTATGCTTAGACAAGTCGAGATCTCATGATTCATGCATGGAATTCACATTGCCTTACCGATAGTTGCATTGCCGAGTCTCGGCCCGAGAGAGAGGGGAACAAAATATGTGGTCAACATCCTATAAACCTCTCGGCAACTGTCTCTCGGCACGTTTTGGAATGTAGTCGATCGGGCATATGACGAAGGAATATTCCAAACAAGGACCCCATATTTCCATAAACTAACCAACCTAAATATGCGAAACAACATCACAACGCGCACAATTTCTTTGTCCCTTCGTTAGATTTTGTGGTTTCCCTTCGCCCTTTTGCACCTTCCAAGAAGAAGAACGACAAAACAACAGACAAAGACAATGGCTGGACGTCCAACTATAAACCCACGAACCCCCTTAGTCTAATCCCGCTAGCCACGAGGGATGGCATTTGAATATGCAATTCGGCATCAGCCATGAGGTGGGTTTTCTGTCGGCGCAGAGAAGAGGCAACGACAGTAGTCTCAGTTCCATTGTCTCCTTCCTCGTTCGTGGCATCACGCTTTAGGGTCTAGAGAGCCTATATATGCAGAATCCTAAGCACGGTACGAGTGGGGTTGGCTAACAAATTGCAAGAGTTTCCGCATTATGAGACAAAACCAAATGAAATCTACTCCGTTTGGCCACTTTTGGACTTTCGGTGCGCGTTCCCCCTTGCCTTAAAAAGATGGTTTTGCTTGAGAATAAAGTTTGAGGAATAGGGAGATTAGGATCTCCCACAGGGTCAACCTAAGTTGCAAACCCATCGACACCAACCCGAGTTGGCTGATCAGTACGAGCAGAAAATCGAAGCAAAATCCACAGTGGGGCCTTCCGAGTTTAACCATCGCGTCCTTTTGTTGCATGTAGCTAGGGTTTTCTATTGAGAAAGATAGAGCATTCGAGCACAATCCGGACTGATGACCTCTGAGCTCACAGGAAGAATATATGGGATGGAGTGCGAAAGTGGAAGTGGGTAAAAAGACGTCCTTGGCTTGCTGTAAAATTTCCAAAGTGGGTGGCCTTAGTTAGAATCCGAGCCAGTGTGTTTGGGGTGATCGCCTTTGACAATGGCAGCACAAATGCGGTAAAACATCTTTGTCGCTCGCACACTCGTGCTTTTCCGATGATGTCATGACAGCGATGGGTTTTGAAAACCCAATAAGGTGAACCGTATGGAAAACCAGTTCAAAAATACACGACAGAATCCTCATAGATAGAAATATTAGGGACCCCATCAGCAATACTAACTCCGCCTAGTAAAAGAAACCAAGTATTTTTCCACCGACATTCTTCCTCCTAGCCTCTTCATGATCCATGATGCCGGCGGAAGTTGTCAGCACAATGTAGCCAAACTGTCTAGAGGGCAGCAACCTAGCGGTCCAGCCTTCGATCTCCTTGACACCAGTATCAAACTCTCCAATGTAACCATGCTTCCGCACCACCAGAAGAAACTTGATGATCACTTTCGACGAGGGTCTGATCATGACCTGTCTCTTCCCCCGCTTTTCGGCATTATACATGCTCACCCTCACCAACGCGAAAAATCAATAAACTGCAGCCTGAGATCCCAGATGACGGAGGAAGCGAAGAGAGCGCGCGCTGCAGCAGAAGCGACCGAAGAGGGTGAAGGTTTTGTAAAGAGAAAATTTGGCAACGATCAACAATTCCTGTTCAATGTCAGCCAATTTCCCGCGTTCGCACATATTCGTGTGCACGTGGCCCTGTGATCGTGTTCTGTTGTTTTGGAGGAAGAACGGGTTTCATACTCGAAAGCTAGAAACTTCGATATAAGCCGAGTTATTCTCCTTGACAAAATGAATCGAACACAAGATGTTGGTCAATATTTACTGCACGAAAGGGATAATACACGACGAGGTTACATCGATCCTAACTACCACTGGCTATCGATATTCATATTTAATGCCGACTGACGCGACGCACGAGCGATAGAATATCGTGAACATATATGTAAAGTTGCCATTCACGGATCGCAGCTAAAAAAAGGGTCATGGGAACATCCAAAGCTCACAATAGACTTTTGTGATTGCAAACGCCGAGCACTCAAATGAAATTCTTTTCCCCTCCTTCCAGGCAGCTTCCTATCTCGCTGTCTTGACCATGACTCTTGTCCACCAACATCGTCCCGCATGGCCCCGTCCCCATTTTCCAACTTATATCGCACGTACAAGTTACTTCTCTTTGACGCCATTTTTTTCCCCCTTCTCTCCTGTGATTCAATTTCATCCCCTTTTTTTGCTGGTCGAAATTAATTAGTCAAGCCGGTGAGGCGACCTAACAAAGACGCATCGAGGGGTACCCGACTTGCTCACGATCTGCACAACAAGACGAAGATCTGCCACCACTCGGACTTTGGAATCGATGACCCGTCTTCGATCAGATCGAGAGGCAACCCTTCTTCGTACGTAAGTAAACCCAATGCCATCCGATCAGCATTTCCCCAACAGTTTACAATTATTTCCAAATGAATTAATATCACGAAAATCCCAAATTGATATATAAATAAAAAATCTAAAATCAATATAGTTATAAAAAATTTACTCTTTATTAATTTTTGTTAATTTTTATCATCAAATTACTGAATTTAATGGTACGACAATTAAATAATATTTTAAATATATCAATTTGTGATTTTACGTGACATTAATCAAATTTAACGGAAACTAATGGAATATAAATTTAGGTGAATTTATCGCTGATGCATTAATTTTGGATTTTTATGACGTTAGTTCTTTTTAAATAAAGGAATCCATCTTTTCACGTCGATTAAAGTAATCCAAAAAGTCTCCCATTCACTGCGCATGAGTTTATGCGCATACCTCCTCCTTCCTTCCCGAGGAAGGCAAATTCAAGACGGCAGGCCGTTCCGACACGCCGTGCGTCCTTCCTCAGCTGTAAAACAAATGTAGACCCGAGAACGAACCAGAGCCGTCGATCGCCGGACAACGACAGGGTCCCGAGTCCAGACTTTTGACTCGGGCGGCTCCGCGGGACGGAACCTCTCTCCGAGGCCGTCGATCTTCAGGACAAGGATTTTTTATGACGATGATGTTTTAAATAATTCCTCGGCCTTATCTAGAATTACTACCGACAAGACAGGGACAGGACAATTTAATTTCCTAATTAACTTCGTTCTGCCTAACCCCGGTTTGGCTTGTCGCTGTCGAAAAGGTTGGAAGCCCCACATCTTGACGCCGGGCCCTGCCGAGGCGATTGCTTCCGCCTTGGTTTATATCCCCGAAGAGAAGTTAAACATGCAATATGACAATGACACATTTATATTTTTAGATGTACATGTTAATACTACGAAAAATTTTAAAAAAATTAGTATACATACGACAAGTTATTAATCATCATAAAATATATTTATGACAAATTTACCCTTTATTAATTTTTGTTAAATTGAAATAGTGCAATAAAAAATTACAAATTAGTACACTTATTATGAACGAAAGGTAAAACTCTAAATTGGTACACCAATCAACTATCATATAATAAAATTCATCAATTTTATAGTAAAATTCAATTGAAATTGACGGATCATAAATTTATCATAGATATACAAATTTAAGATTTTTCATGGTATTTGTCCTGTATTTAATAATAACAGTGATGATAATAGTAGTAGTAATAATAATAATAATAATAATAATAATAATAATAATAAATTTTTTTTTTTTTTGAGAGAAAAAAATCATAATTAGGATTAGCTAGTTTGGTTTAAAGGGTGTCCTCAAAATTGGTTAACACCATTTTTGACTTGAGGTATGTGCGTTCTAAGCTTTGAAAATTCGAATTTCTTTCTTCTTCTTCTTTTCCAGCCACGTTGGCGTGATTTTTTCTTTGGTTTAAAGGGTGTCCCTCAAAATTGGTTAACGCCATTTTTTCCTAGAGATATGTACGTTCTGAACTTTGAAAATTCACTGACCAAAAAAAAAAAAGAAAAGAGAACTTTGAAAATTCAAATTTCTTTCTTCTTATTATTATTTTTTTTCCAGCTATGTCGGCGTGATTTTTTCTTTCTTTTGGGCCGAAAATATGTTGGCGTGATTAACTGAGGATGACGCATGAATCTCAATTATTATGATCAGATCAAGATCAGAAGGGGCCATGGGATTCAGATCTCGCTATAATTCTAGTGGGGAAAAGCGGGAGGATGATTGGTTGGAGTGACAGAATAATCACATGCATGTAGGTACACACGTCTTCAGTTTTTTTTTTTATTTTTTTTCAATTTCGTGGTCCGGAAAATGTCCTTATTTATTTTATTTATTATTTTCCCTTTGTTTGTGTCAGAATGCTGTGGATTACATCACATGCGCATGGAATTTCACACTTGATAAAGACTTCGTTGCGTGCCAAATATGGTTTAGCTAATCCCATGGTTCGTACCTTATTCTTCTAGACTTAGTCGGACGCCTTGTTAATTTCAATTGCGTGTTTGATCTACCTTAAGAGGTCGCCAAGTTCAGAACATTAAATTGACCTTACGGCAAAATCGGTATCTTAATTCTCCAAATATTATGTTTTAATGCTCGCTCGGATGTGGATTTTCTATCCACATCACATCATTTTCTTCACCTGGTCACGTGCTCTTTTTACATGTTGCCTTCCTCTACTTATGTGAAATTTACTCTATTTGGTGGTTCACTAGCAGTTGTGATGATAAATGTACCTCAAGGAACAAAAACATCGGATCATAATAATTTGGCTAGGTAATTATTAATTGAAAAGAAGAATATAGGTGGAATCATGTTCCTACGGGAGATAATTGACTAAAGAGGTCAAGTTAAGTGCCACGAGTCAAATCTTCATCATGCAGCTCTAGTTCTATAATAATTGATATAGCCATTGCTCCTGATCATCTTGATAGCTAGCCCTAGACTATTTTGATTTTTGAATGCACGTTGCATTGAGCAATCTTGCATGACCAATTAGTTTCAATCATCGCATTGCATAAACATGCAAATTAATGCATTCGCAGGTTTGCCCATTGTTGATTTTGTTCGTGGTGTTTCTTATCACGGGGAATCAGGTGAAATTTCAGGTTTACTCTAATATTATCGTGTATATCTTTAGACCACCGATTATCCTAAAAAGAGGCCAATTGCCTTGTAGTTTTGTTCCTAGTATTGGATAATAAGTAAAATGTAGGAGAGCTCTTAATTTTCAAAAGGAAAAACTCAATTATAGTTAATGAGCCATTTAATTTAAGTATGAAAATATGGCTATTCTAAGTCATGTGATTTTTATTGTGATGCAATTTATCCATGAACAAAAGAGAAACTCAAATTTCTTAAAAAGCAAACTTGAATCATCTCACTGTAATTAGATCATTTTCCTTTTAGCCTGCAAATGATGATTGCAAGTGGTGATCTTCATGCTGTCCAGCCTTGACATTGTTTCATATAAAATTAGGAGACCTTGCAATTAAAAAAAAGAAAGATTTAAGATATTTTTTTATCCATCCAAATCACTTTATATTATAATTCTAACTCACGACCATCGCATAAATTATACTTGTCATAACTACCTCATAGGAACATAAAAACTCATAATTTCTAGAATGTTAACTTTGATTATATCGTTTGACGAATCAACGAGATGATGGTGCAAAAGGGCTACTCTAAATCCCCAAACGCTTTTGCTTGCCAATTTATAACTACATCTAAAACAAGTAAAAATGGAATCGAAAAAGAAATTAGAAATTGACTTTTTTAGGTGATTTTCCCTGTTCTCGAGGCTTTAATATAGGGTAGTGGGGCGACAAGTCGGTTAAAGACACTATGCAAAGCACAACTCAATTCAACAAGAATCCTTACGAGTTTCATCTCCTCACCTCAAGCTCGAGAAGTTATTATATCAACCCTACCTGAGAGATCCCAAAAGTTCCCACTTAGGAGCGAATACCTTTGTAGTTTCACGTCCTAGAGTTCAGATAAAGTAATTCAAGGGCTTACTTAGGTCCGTCTTCCTGAGGCTCCTTAAAGAGGAAGGAAGGAAATTGGCCCCGGGAAGGGAAAAAAAAAAAGAAAAAGAGAGAAAATGGAAACAAGAAACGACAAATGACCGGTCCAAACGAACCGGAACAGACCGGGCCGAGAATATATCGATGCGAGGGAGGGGAGGGGACGGGGGGGCGCTCGTTTCCCGATGGCAGGGAAAATTCCTTTCCCTTCCCTGTCAATCGCTTATTTCTAACGTTCCCGAATTTATATTCAAAAGCGTACGGAAAATATACACAGCAAAAATAAAAAATAAAAAATAAAAAATAAAAAATCAAATCAAATCGCGGAAAAAGGAAACAAATAAATTATGGGAAACATTTCCGATCCGTTTCCCGGAAAAATTATTCTCTCCGCCTTCACACGGACTCATCTCTCTCTTTCTTGGAAAACCGGCACCTCCCGAAATCCCTAAATTCTCGACTTCCGACAACTAGGACGACGGGAATTTCTCTCTCCTCTGTCCGAATCCAGCAGCCTCGCTTGGACTTCCGGCCCTCACTTCCTTCTTCAGCTCGCGAAGGAAGGCTTGCGAAGCATTGCGATCCCTGGCGAATTCCTCCCGCCCCCGATCGGAAGGCTCGATCCCGCGTCATCGATCGGCGCGCGCTCGCCGGCCCCGCCGATCCGCCGGAATTCTCCTTCGCCCCCCCGGGGAGGAGGAATCTATGTGTCTCCGCGCGATTAGGAGGTTAGGGATTCTGGGCCTCGCTACGTGCGCGTTGGGTGCGGGGTGAGCGCGATAAATGGTCGTGGCGTGGGATCTAGGGCTCGCTCAGGGGCTCGTCCTCTGCGCCTGCGGGCTGGTCCCGCTGGTGTTCGGGCTCGTGATCCGGAGGAAGTGGCGGCAGTCGGTGGAGCGGAGCCGCGAGATTAAGCGGCTGCTCGTGTTGGCCTCGGAGGAGGCCGCCAGGGCCGAGCTCGAGGCCTCCGTCGGGTACGGCGCGTTCTCGGCTCCCCGGGGGTATCAGTGCGCCATCTGCTACTCCACGACGACCACCCGATGCGCTCGCTGCAAGGCGGTGCGATACTGGTTAGTCAATTTTTGATCTTGCGGTGGTTTTTTCTGTTCTTTTCTTTTCGGTTGCTGGGCAAAGCTTCGATTTTGGAACGCTGTGGGAATACTTTTGACCTTAATGTTGGGTTTTGAGAATGTGGCAAGGTTTTGTTGCGCTTATTTTCGTCGTAGGAGTAAATTTTTTTTTAGGACTGGAAACATGGCATACATGCACAGATTGCTGGCGAAGCTGAATGAGATTTTTGCTTTTTCCCTTCAAGAATAGTTTGCAACTGTGAAGGTCGTGCAGATAGCGATTTTTTCTTTCATCATATTTTGGCTCAATAATTAGATCTACAAATGCAGAGAAAAAGGTTTCTCTGCCAGTGAGTTTTATATGTTGCCATGCCCCGTTTAATGGGCAAGAAATCCATCTTATGTTCATATGTGAAGCCTGCAGTGTGCAGAGACAATCTTGGGTAGTATAAGTTTTGCTTGCATCATGTCCTATTTAACATGCTACAAGTTTTGGGATTATGGGACTTTCATGGGAATCTTCGGATTTGTAAGATATTTATACTTTTCTGGTTTATCCTGATATCAATAGGCAGATTATAAGCTGCCTTTAGGCCTCTCATCAATGGTGGCGTTTTTTGTAGCCATAGCTACTTTGTCGCCGCTTCAAGAAATTCTATCACCAATTTCTTTGTTTTAGTTAGAATTTATCGATATTTATGTTTTGCTGGTTCGTGCTGATTTCAGTAGGCAGATTATAAGCTGACTTTAGACAGATCTCCTTTGGATGCCCTCATGGGCGGTGGTGTTTTTTGTAGCCACAACTACTTTATTGCTGCTTATAGAAATTGTATCCCCAATTTTTGTTTTAGCTAGTCAAGATTTTGTGATTTGAAAGAAACTTAAATCATGTTGCCAACTAGAGATGATAATGGTATTTTTATCTTTATTAAATCTAATTTGAAAATATTCTTTCTACTTTGCGTGAATGTGCTTGCAATTCTATGAAATATCTCATCTATAGAGGGTTCTTACTCATAGTTGTAACATGTGTTTAATTTGCCTTCTTTCAGTTCTGGTAAGTGTCAAATCATTCACTGGCGACAAGGTCATAAGGAAGAATGCCATCCTCCCGAGCCTGGGAATGACTATAATCCAAAGGTCGCAGGATTCGAGGAAGATGTAGATTATGAAAAAAATAAACTTGGGAGTGCATTTGGGGATGCTACAAAATCTACTGAAGGTTTTGTTGATGAACCAACATTGGCAGACAGTAAATGCTCTACAAGCACATCACCTGAGAAAGATAGCAATATCAAAGTTGAGTCGGAAAGTTATCTTTCTGATTCTTCAAGTACCAAATTTTCTGGATTCTCTGCCTCCAGTGCCAGTAATGAATTATCTGATGATGTTTCAACACGTGAAAGTGTTAGTTCGGGTGATTCCGGGAGTTCAGATGAGGATAGATCATCTAATGTTGGACAGAACATGCCTGATGCTATTTGTGATGATACTAGAGATGATGCTAAGCCACCCTCTCCAAAATTTGCAAGTTTAGTTGGTGCAGTCCATAGCACTAGTTTGGGTGAGTCAAATGAGAAGCGTGGCTGCAATGATGTGCAAGAACGATGGGATTTAAAAGGTGGAAGTATCAAAAGGCCTAGTGATCAGATGGTTGAGCCATCTGTGAACTCTCCTAATTTTTGGCAGGGTGTTGTGGATCCTGCTGAGAAGCAAAGTATCATCTCAGATAGAACCCTGCCGCCCAAGTTTAATAATGCCAATTCGAATGAAGTATCTTCTCAATCTCACATGCTCTTCTCCTCTAGTAAGTTCCAAAGTAATGAACAGGTCTTGCGTAGCAAAGGGTTTGAAGAAGAACGCTTCATGTCTCGTGATGCTCTTCCTCAGAGCAAGTTTGACAAGGAACCTACTTTATTGGGGAAAGTGGTAAAAGGCAGTTTGAGTGCTAGCAAATCACCACCTTTGAACTGTGAGAGATCTAGTCGCATAGGAGATGATGACACCACTTTTGTTTCTGATGGAGTTCCTTACAGACAGGAATATACTTCAAGAAGAGATGCTTCTACCGTTGGTGTTAGGCATCCGATTCCAACTGTCAATAAGGCTGAAAGTGCCAAAGTTCAACGGAGTGTTGCTTTACCCTCTCAGTCGGCAGCCTGTTCTTTAAAGGCTTTGCAAAATGTAAAGTCATCTATTGATACTGCTGGAGACCAATCGAAAGGATCTGTGTTGTCCAAACGGTATCTAGCTGGAGATGGAGGTGATGGATTTGGAAAATACAATGACAAGGTTTGACAATAATTATGAATTGCTTTTACTTATTGTGGATATCTGTTATAATGCCATGAACTGCATTTACATTTCTTTTACTTTGCAGGGACTCTTTCCTTATGATCTTTTTGTCAAGCTTTATACATGGAAAGAGGTGGAATTGCTCCCATGCGGTTTTGTGAATTGTGGGAACAGGTTAGTTGGAAAGATTCATAACTTTAGAAAGTAAACTCATAAATCAATAACAATTTTCGAAGCAATGTGGTAGATTTGGTTCTGAATGTTGATGTAGCAACTATCCATTACTTTGATCGTGTAGCACCAAACATGTTTTTGATCGACTTTTGGAGGAGGATAATTCTTCTATACAGGTGTATATTAGATATATGTCTTGCGCATTTTAATATTCTCCATTTTCTGGTGAGTTTGTGTTCACGTGTCTCGGTATTGACGTTCTCATTTTGCAAAACTTAAAGCTTTATTTGTTTTTGTGTGTCTTGAGATAAGCTGAGGGAGAGATTTGATTGGATATCTGGGAAATTCCGTTATGTTCTTAAACTCATGTTGTTAAGAAATTAAAAGACCTTAAAAAACATATTAATATGCATATATGTTGCACTTGTGCTCCTCTCTTTTGCTTAAAAGCTCTAAATTTTGAGCATAGTTGGAACATGGTATCTTTCAATGCGCTCTTCATAATGAATATGTCCAGTTATTTACTTGTGACATAGGCATGTCTATGTACCATGTGGGATTTATTTGTGCTATGGAGTCACTGTCTGGCGTCTTGTGATTATTTTAATAGCATCTGCATATGCTTGTCGTCTCAATAAATAATGATTCTTGCTGAGAATTACCATGTTCTGAAAGGGCTGAGTTTCATTTAGTTCCCATTTTTTTTTATTTCCCCATATTAAGAATTTTAACAGATACTTTAAGTAGCCTATTTTTGTTTGTGGTTTTCTGCAGTTGTTATGCTAATGCCGTGTTGCAATGCGTGGCTTTTACTCCTCCTCTCACAGCATATTTTCTCCAGGGACGTCATTCAAAACTTTGTAAGTTACTGAGACATTGTCCATTGGCATGTGTGATTAGTTGAGAATTATGATACTAATGACTCTCTCACTGTGTTAGGTCCAAAGAAGGAGTGGTGTTTCATGTGTGAATTTGAGAGCTTGATTCAAAAGGCCAAAGAAGGGACCTCTCCAATTTCTCCAATTAGGATCGTATCCCAATTACAGAAAATTGGAAGCCAGCTTCATAATGGGAGAGAGGAAGACGCCCATGAATTTTTAAGGTATTATTGAAAACATCCACTCTAGATCTGAAAATGCTCGTCTTGTTCCTATTTTGAAGTTCTTTCTTTTTGGCATACCAACTTTAGCAATTTTAATATGTCAGGTGCGCCATTGATGCGATGCAATCCATTTGTCTTGTGAAATCTGTGGAGATGGAGTCCGGTTCTTCAGAAGAGGAAACCACCCTGATGGGATTGACATTTGGTGGCTATCTTCGGTCAAAGGTGGGGTGATGCTCTTTTTCACCAAGATTTTCCTTCCAGTCCTTTCTCTTTTTGAATTATAGCCATTAAAGTACTTACTTTTCTCTGCATCATGTGTGAAAGTTCTTATATGGCCAAAACTTTGTTAACCGCAGATTAGATGCACCAAGTGTCAAGTAAAATCCGAGCGGCATGAAAGAATGATGGATCTAACTGTTGAGATAGAGGGAGATATTGGAACCTTGGAACAAGCTCTCCGTCGGTTTACCGAAAATGAGACTCTGGATGGAGAAAACAAGTATTATTGCAGCAGGTTGGCATTTTAGCTCACAAGAACAGTCTTGATGACATAATTTTTTGTCAATAGTTTGGTAGTGGATAGTGTACTTAGGGACAAATAGATCTTATTAGGAAGACTATTCCTCTTTTACAAATTGTAGTTTTGGTTTATCCTCAAGAAGATGAAATAGGTATTTCATTTTGGCTCTGCATCTGAATCTGAAGGCGCTATTAACTTTATCAATAAGAAGGGTACAATGATTGATTGGTTGGGGATTGTATTGTTTACTAATTACGAACTCTAAGCATAATGGTCTTTGTATGATATTCTTTCATTGTGTATCAACCTTGAGCTGATATGCTTCTATGCTCTGGCCTTAGAATACATGCAAGTGCGCTGCTATTTGCCTTTAATGTTGTTAATCCCTATTTAAAATGGTGATGGGCATGTAATACTGTTTTGTTGTTACAATTCTGTTCAAATTTGGTCTCATTTATTTATGCTGTACAATGCTATGGGCACTTCATCTAATTCCATTAGTACTTTTTTCGCATCTGCATAGCAGGTTTTGGGGATTGTACTCACTTTGTTAATGTTAATCAGGTGTAAATCCTATGAGAAGGCCAGAAAGAGATTGACAATATTGGAGGCTCCAAATGTGCTTACTATTGCATTAAAACGGTTTCAGGTACTGACGAAAGTTGATTAATCATACTGATGGTACTTTCAGCTGGTGATTTCCTTGGGTCTACTCTTGTGTGAAAAACTGATCCCTTTCTTCGATAACAGTCAGGAAAAATTGGAAAGCTCAACAAGTTGATTCGGTTCCCAGAGATCCTCAACTTGGCTCCTTATATCAGTGGAACTAGTGACAAATCGCCTATATACAGACTGTATGGAGTAATAGTCCACTTGGATGTCATGAATGCTGCAGTTTCTGGTCATTATGTGTGCTATGTTAAGAATCCTCAAAACAAGTGGTTCAAGATTGATGACAGCACGGTACGTCCATGCATCGTTGCTCTGGAGAATTTAACATTATTTTATGTTGCCTTTTCATTTAACTAATTTCTGTCGATTCATGGAATTGCATTTGGGTACATTCTGAATGTTCTGACCTTTTTACTTAATATCTGCATTGACATAAAATCCAGTGCCTTTAACCATTCGGAAATGTACGTGTGCTTGATGCATGGCCTTTTGCCACAATTATTTAAGATTTCTTGTAGTTGCTTTCACCAATTGTCCGCCTTTTGACGAGAGCGGAGCTTCTTGATGGTTTTAGTAGTTAATTCTTACTCTGTATGAAGCTTTATCGTAGTAGTTTTGATTGCTTATTCTGTTTGTTGAACTTATCTGCATGTTGCAGAATATAGATGGTTGTAGAACTTATGTTTTGACTGTACTTTGATTATTCTTGAATAGGTAACACCGATGGAACTTGAGAGTGTCCTCTCAACGGGGGCATACATGCTACTCTATGCTAGGTAATAATTTCTATATGCATTTGAGCATTTGATGATCAATTATGGTAGCGGTATATCGCTGAATTAGTTGAATTGTTGACCTTGTATAGGTGCTCGCCCCGGGCTCCCAGATCGATAAGAGACAAAATAATCTCTACGGACCCAAAACATAAAGCAGTACTTGGCAGAAACAGTGGGAAAATTGCTGCATTGAGCATTAAGCCGCCCGGAAGATTTTCCAGTGATATTTACCCCAATTCAATGTCTTCAGATGGTTCGGCTAACATTGAATCTTTCTATTCGAAGTTCCATCGGTTGCAAAGGATACTAGAAGAAGATTCTTCAAGCGACAGTTCTTCCCTATTCAGTAACACTTCAGATGAAGGATCTTGCAGTACAGATGGGGCCCGAGATTCTGCCAGCACAGACGACCTTTCAGATTATATATTCGGTGATACAGTGCGAGGTTGTAGCAGCTCTTGGAGGAACTCCTCTGATTCTGACACTTCATCTTCTTCTTCCTCTCCCCTTTATTCGAGGCACTCACCACTAGCCAATCCAGAGAGACATGCTTCGGGTTTTGCTGAAACGAGCCCATCTCAAAGAGACGGTTTGGATTCCAGTCTGGGAGGTGATGAATTTTTGAACTCGGACATTACTAAGTGGCGTAGTGAGTTAGAAATTAGTAGCAGCAGTAGTAGTAGATATAGAGAGACTGACTCGGAGAGATTAGCCTGGTCGAATGGCTCTTATGATGTGAAAAATGGCGTCTCTTTAAGAAGATCGGCGAGAGAAAGAACGGATTAAACCTTTTAATTACTTAGGATAGAGGGTGGGTAAATAAGAGTTCTGGGGAAGGTTTATCCGAAAGTGTAATCCTTTTGGCTGGTCATGTCTCGGTAAATATGAGTAAAATCACCATTTTGCATATACTCGGCCTTTTGCAGCTCACTTTTATTTTTGAAAATCCGTTTCGATTTTAAAATTGGGAAGCTCATGAGATCAAGATAGTGCATAGAGGAGCTTTGCTCTCGACAATGAATCTTTGTGGACATGGTGGAAAAGATTCGGAGTTAATTGCGAGTAGGTGCTGTCTTTTTTTTTTTTTTTTTATTAGGTGCTGTCTGCTCTTAAAGATTTGGTGAATTTTAGCAAGTTTCGTTATGGTGCAAGTAAGTATTTTTCGTATCCCCAGAATGAAATGTCTTGGTACTTACCTATTGATCTGAACCATCAGTCTCATTCTTACGATGGGTTCCACCGTTCGGCTAAGGTTGGCCGTGGAGTATGAAAAGATTCACGCAAATACCCCTGAACCAACATCGAGATTGAGGTTAACCTCAACTAGGTTGTCACTGGTGACGTCAGTCGAGATGAAAAATTATGTCTTGACATGTGAGTTGCGACCATTGCAACCTCCTATCGGGTGCCAAAGTTAAGATGCGTGGGCGAGTACATATGCAGATCAAGAAGGGAAATCTTCCCAAGTCTATGACAGCCCACGGCCGACGTTAAGATCATGAATAGCAGCCTCCGCTAGAAACCGAAAGAAGGTGCGGGAAAAAATAGTCAAAAGAAAGGACAGCCGACCCAAAAAAAAGTGGGACAGTAGATGAGGCGGATCGGTCCAACCACCGCCAAACCAAACCAAACCAGCTAACCTCGCACCTCCCTTCCGTCCAAGCAAACACGTGTGCGGACTCCCCATGAGCACGGCATTCTTAATGATCGCCAAAAGCGCATTAGCTCCGGGCTTCTCGAGTTGAACTTAAGAAGACAACGGTGCGCGATTCGAATTCAGATTTTAATCGAGGAGAACGAACCGACGAACCGACAAAACCTAAGCGATCTCTAGGATTGCACTAGGGGATGCTCGTGACTAGGTAGTGCACCGCCAAGAACGGGCCATGCATGCACGTGAAGAACTTCCCAGTCTGCTGCCATATCGCTGTGTGGGTCTGAAATCTGAAAAGAACCCCATGGCCTGCCATGGACGACTTTTGGAATTTCCTATCTTCTTTGCCTCCGGCGAGCAATTCAAGTCCTCCATGTGCGAATGAAGATTTGTCTTTGACTCGATCTAGATGGAGAATGGACATGGAATGGCCAGTTCCTGCATGTGGCCATAGTTCTAGATCGGTGTGCATTATTTGATTGGACCGGCGAATTCAATAATGGAAGGTCGAACATATCTATGACGACCGCATGCATAGAAAGACAAGCCCGTTTCAGGAAATTTCTGAAGCTAGGGTGACTCATGCCTATGCCAACGGAGAATAGACCCAGTGTACTTTCACTGTGTGAGCTTGGTTCATTTCTATACCAATGTGGGCCTTCTTTTACTTTTTTGCAGAGGCAAATGACGTTAATGTTGGTAACAAAATCGAAGTTACACAACCACTATAGGTATGTAAAAGTAAAAAGGTCGTATCTTCCTTAATCCCTTTTCTTACTCTTCTGATTGATGGGTTATGAAGATAGATATCGCCCATACTTATACTCAACTTAATTTGTCGAGCGGGAATTCCATAATTCGTAATTTACCGATCGGAGGTATAATGCATAGGAATATATAGCCCAAAATCAAATGAAAGATAGGGCTCCATGGGAATTGGTACTTGGTCAAATTATTGTCCAAAAGTGTCAAATCAACATAAAACTGTTGCAGAGAGATGATGGCATTACAAGCCGTTGAAGCTTTCGATGACGTAAACCTTGATTGAATGCTTAGGATAGCCGGGGGGATGACGACAAGCGACGGCCAATCCGAAAAGATCGCTCTTTAGTTGAATGTGTCTCATTGGATCAATTCACGGTAAAAATTAAAACGATCTAAGCTAGAATCACAACGTTGTCTTTCTCTGGTCAAGAGATTGCATTGACATTTTAACTGGGATTTTACTAAAGTTTAGCCTAATAAAGAAAGATTCTTGCATCATCAGGAAAATAATAGAAAAGTGGATTTTTAAACCTATTTTTGACACGATGGAGAGTATCTTGATGACAGAAACAAGGATTTGGAATCGGGTGGCCTGCTTGCCAAAAGAGGAGCAAGCCGAAAGAGGAGCAAATGAAAAGAACCCGCGCATGGCAGAAACAGTAATGACGTGACGGCGCATGCTCTGTGCATCCTCCTAACGAATGCCCCGTGCTGTTCTTTGGGTGGGCATGCCTATCCCGGCATTATTCGTTCGTGCACATGTCGACTCGGTCGTGTCTGTCCGCCATACATAGGCACGACTCATTTGCAGTTCGCGTGGGGGGACCGTTGCCCAAGTCGAAACAAAGACCGACGTAGTTGGATTTGCATGAACCGTGCTTATAAGGTGTCTACCGATCGTGTCGTGACAATAATTTCCCGCATGACATCCGTGGCAGTTGAAATCGATCCACGAAATGCTTGAATTTCAAGTATAACGCGCATGGCCGCGTCGTAACCCTTGACTTCGAAAGTTCGTTTCTGGTGGGCTAGACTGATTCTTTCAAGCCTTCGGGATCCACGAATGCGAGAACCAATGTCCCCAATATAAAATATGAAGCGTGATCCGATGGATTTATTGAGAAATTTTGATTTGTATCTACGGCTCCATTTAATACACGGAAAATACACGGAAAATGTGACATGTCTAGAAAATGATTTGCAAGAAGTCATTCTCTGAGAAAACGACAATAATTTTATAGTGTTTAGTTGAAACCTGAAAATAAAATGAAAAATATTTTCTATCGTTTGGTAATAAAAATCTATTTTCCTACATAGACTTACATTATTCAGGCTTTAGTGACTTGTGCATGGGTAGTCAAATAACCTGACATAGGCATCAAAGTCTCAAGCTTGAATTCCTGGCTCCTGAACATGAGCATGGGCATCAACCTTGAGTCCATCGAAACTGAGCTCAAGAATTTGATGCCCGTCCTGGCTCCCTGGCTCACTAGCCTAGGTGTACAGAGACGGGGCTTAGGTCCCTGGTGCCTAGGCCTGGGTCCATTGAGGCCAACCCCTAGACTCTAGCACCTAAGACTAGGACCTCGGCACCTAAGCCTAAGCAATTGAGGTCGGCCTTGGAAATCTATTATCGATGCTCGCACTTGGGTCCATCGAGGTCGGGCCCCCAACTCGACAATTGAGACCAGTTCTCTTGCTCCCAAACTCGGGTCCATTGAGGTTAGGCCGGAGACCTTGATGTCCATCCTCAAGTCCATCGAGGCCAAGTCCTGGTCCCCAATGCCCGGGCCCAAGTCTAACATCGATGCACCGGGGTGTGGACATGGGGGACCCCAGAGCCCTAGGCCTAGTCTTGGTGGACCCAAGCATGGGCATTGGGGTCCAAGGCTTGACCTCTACGGACTAAGGCACAGGCGCTAGGGACTCGGCATTGCTACCAAGGACTCGAGAATGAGCATTGGGATTCTCATGCTCAAGTATAGAGTTTCTGGTTCAAATGCCAATACTTACTCATATTTTGGAAAATGATTTTTGATTTTTAAAAAAGAGAAAATCATTTCCTTAAATTTAATTTTTGCTATGAGAAAACTTTTCCATTAACTTAAAAAACATTTTTTCATTTTCTTAAGTGATCCAAACACTGAAAAATAAGAAAAATATTTCCTAAAAAAATTCTTCATGAAACAAACGGAGTCTACAATTAAGTAGTTTTCGGATTATGAGTTTGGCTATTACTCTTTTTGTAACAACAAATCGTTCACACTTTAACTGTAATTACGACAACTTCGTTCTTAATCAAAAGAATTTAACGGGACTGCAATGTCGGGCGAATGAAAAATAAGAACATTCTTTTCTCATATTCCTTGCCGGAGAGTTAAGCTTCTTAAGTGAGCATTGGAAAAACTGTTCGAGTTTCGAGATTTGTTCAATCCGTGTTTCTACGAAAGTTTCACTCAATGTTTAATCCGTGTTTTCACCGTGTCAATACCGTTTGGTGTCCTTCCATGTGCTCCATCCTTCAAAGAATATAACAAGATGGTCGGAACTACGAAGGCATCAGAAAAGTCGGACCGCCACAGCATCCCATGCGTTGCGGACATTTGTCTAACAAAGCAACAGCAACTAAAGTCCCGAAGGGCAGAGTGTCAACCCAAATTTCTTTATTAAATTAATTTACTAGTAGCCTATCTTTGCGGCTGACACCGACAGTGATGAAATATAAGCATTTCTTATTTTATTTTTCACTAATATATATATACACACACATATGAGCAAATGCTACAAAAAAATCACAAATTGTGTCCACTATAACCAAAATATCTTAATTTTTTTATGTCACCGGAAACCTCGAAATTACCCACTTTGATAACCTAAATCATGCACGTATGTTTCGAGATAAATTTGCTATGCATGTATAAGTTTGAAATCTTTTAAGATAACAAAAACTTTGGGTTTTTCGTGATACTAAAAAAAAGTTCATGGTATTTATGTCATAATAACTATAGTTTTGAATTTGTTTTTGTGTTAATCTATACATATTTATATCTTTTTTTTCTTATCAACCGGAGACAAACATTCTCTTAAAGCAGAACCGACCAGAATTCAAATCACTGGGTTCAAATGTTTGAGGTTGCGTGTAGAGCCATGCCACATGAATCATTCATCTAAATTTTGCTTTAGTCAAGGACACGTGAATCCCTTGCCATCGAGTTCGGGTGGGCGTTCCAATTTGGAATGTCCATTCCGTCTCCAAATGCAATCATGATTCCTTTTTTGTTTTTGTCTAAACACACATAAGAAAAGCGATTTCTTAATTGCTAAGTGTAGATTGATGAATGAATCTTAAGCCGTGTAAATGTCGAAGACTTTAACAAACGTTCTACAAGTCTTGGTCTTCCAATAGCTTTTCGTTTTTTACCCCAAAAAGCATGTCGTTTTGTCCTGGAGCGATGCCGAATAATGCATCGAGAGTAGTGTTGGTTGTTTTGTCTTCTTGAACAAGCTCAAAAGTAACTTTTCAATTTTCCGACCAAATTTGGAAATTATCATCTAATTTATGAGAACTACGAAAGAATTACCAACTAATCCAAATACAGATTTTGTGAGTCTTGCGTTTCTTCGTATGGAACAGACAAAAAGGGAAAGCGTGCACGGCGCAAGATTTAAAAATTAACAATCGGAAAAACCTAGACACGATCGTCACTTTTAACATCAACACGACTTTCCATCGTCTACTTTTTATGATATACCATTTTGCATCTTGTGTTTTCGCGCGAGACACCAAATTGCATCCCCCATTAATTTGAAACTTAGATTTACTCACAAGATCACCCACTTCTCTTCTCAAATTAGCCCTGCTCATCTTCTGAATTCCTCAACCTTCCAAAGCGAACCCTAATTAGAAAAATTCTACCCTCCTAGTCTAACCAATTTACGCCGCTCCTGTACGCTACAAAACACGTCCAGTTGCCATCTGCGTCACCAATACTAAGCCATCCTCCACCCTGCCAGTCTCAATCGTCATCCCCCTGCCCCCATCCCTTAAGTCAAGGCGGCCGGCCTCCTCCAACCCACGGATGACCATCACGGCCATGGACAACCTTGACCGAGGTCACGCATGGCGGCAAGTGATCTCTAATGACCATGGCTGTCCATGGAGTACATAACATAGCATACTGTGACACCCAAAATTACCCATAGTATCACATGCTAGCCACAAGGGATAATATGTGAAACTACCTGTTTTGTTCGTAAAGTCGAGGGCAAATAGCTATCGTGGAGGCTACTTAGGTTGAGCCTCAATGGTATTCTAGAAGCAAATTCTAGAGTCGATGGCCAAGTAACCGATTGCCACGTGTTAGGTTATGGGGATAGTGCACTAGATTTGAAGATTAAGTGAAATTAGCAATAGAGCACAAGCAAGAATAGCTGCTGCAAGAGATATGCATAAAAATATGGAGCCGTTATTACATGATGAGCAAGTTGTCGGCATCATCAATAAGTTTGAAAGCAGTTGTTTATGGTTTAGGGTGTTAAGAAGAAATGAAAAACATGGAGAATGCTAAGAGTAACGGCCAATGAAAGGAAACCAACTGATGTTTACCAGTTCGTCCTATAAATACCACAGCCTATTTAATGAAGAGCCCCCTGAACAATACAACAACTATCTTTACTTCATCACATTTTAGGCTATAGTTTTTAAGATTCCCGTCATCGATTAAATTTCGGCGTGTGTCTCTATTCGGTCTAGCATTGTCGATTGGATTCCGGTGTTGTTTCTCAAGTCCAGCGCCGTTGATTAAATTGCAACGTTGTATTTTCTATCCATGAGTATTACTGTTGATTAGATTCCAACTTTACGCCTAAAGCAAGCTATGTCGTAGATTAAATCTCAGCATAGTTGGAGTTTGAAGCATAGAATATCCAGATTACATCATTGATTATATTCTGGTGTAATTTGTGCTTTATAGCAATTAATTTTTAAAGGATCAATTGTCAAGATTGTACATACAAGTTGAAATGAAATTTCTCCTTAGGTTTGACATTTTCTGTGTAAGCTCAACAAAGAATCCGAATATCTTATAATAAAACAAAAATGTAGCGCTTGGTCAAAGATTGTTCACGGGAATCAAAACCGGTGAAACACATGCAAAAAGAGAGGGGTGATGCATTGAAAAGAGAAAAAGATGAGCACCGGCGGCTAAGAGCAGGGTGATAGCTGCCCACAATAGTGGAGGCCACGATCTGATGACGGTAGTCATGGAGGATGGAGGAGGCCGAGAACTATAGGGCACGTGGTGGGTAGGAGAGTTGAAAATGAAGGCTAGGATTTGTGTTTGGTAAGTTGAGAATTGAGATGGTGTTTTTTTTTTTTTTTTTTTTTTGAATAGAGGGTAATCGGGTCATCTTGATTATGAGATTCTTGCTAACCCTTTCAACAAAAGATTCATAAGTGGAATCGAGACCAATTTTCAAAAGAGCACACGGTTTTTCCTCAAAATAATAAATAAAATATAAAAGTCAATTCAAACAAGTCCTAACAATTTAAACTTTCAAAAGTTCGACATCGATCAATCTCCAAATAAGAATCATGAGTGAAATGGTGACTGTTACGGATAATATAAGATGTTAGCTAATTTTGTATTAGGATTCGCAAAATCATATAATTTTAATTTCTTAAAAGGATCTCCGGAGGTCAAATGTTTTATATTGATCTATTAGCTAAATCCCAAAACAATCCCAAACTCAGGTTCAGAATACCACCAAGAGAAAGGGACTTATAAGATTACGAGCCTGGTTTTTCTACTGTTCGGTTTGCGTGCCGTGAGAGGAAGAAGACAAGCGTCATGATCGCAACGAGAAGTTTTAATGCAAAGACTGGGAACAGGCTCAAACCCATCCATGCATCCATCACTTATCGCTTGGAGGAAGGAGAGATGAACTTCATGATGGCTCCATCGAGAGAAACGATCCAAAAAACAAACTGGTATGGGCGAACGAGATAGAGGAAAAGATTGATGGGGACCTCCTGCATCGCGCAAGTTGCTTTCTGCGTGGGCACCGGGCCGTCCCCATTTTCCAATCAAGGGAGGAAAGGAAGCAGGAAGAGACAAATCAAAGTACAGATGGATGGCTTGATTGGTCTGCAATAGTCAGCCCAATTTGGTGACAAGTGGGGTTTGGTTTGCTCGTTTTCAATCTTTCACTAAGTGTGTAGGGATAAAGCAAAAGCTATGGCCACCCTCTCTCTCTTTCCCTCTCTCTTTCTCCCTCTAACCTGCCCCGACAAAGGAGCTGGCAAGCACAGACCAGGACCAAACCCTAGCGCCCAGGTTTGGTGACACCGCCTTTACCCTCCTCCCCGCGGGAAGTTGCAGACGATGATGATCTCTTTATCTAGAGACCACCCGGGTAGACTCTGAAAACCCTCTTGAAAAGGAAACCCAACCCCCTCAAAACATCAGCCCCTCAAAGCTTGGAAAGGCCGCTTTTGCTTGCTGATGGCGTTAGAAAAGGAGCTTTGTCGTTCCTGCAAAGAATCAAGATTCGCGAACCCTAAACAATGCCGGGTCAAATTCTTGTACTCGAGGATTAACCTTAGGAAGCGTGAAAATTGGATGAAACCTCGGGCTGTTCTCTCGAGTACCGGGACCTGGCCAAGTAAAAACTTCCTCTGATATGATGATTATCAACCTTAGCTTCGCAACGAGTCCTAAGTCAACAAATCCCCCAATGACAATGCTTCTCGCCAAAGAAAAAATGGAATGCTTAAAAAGATCTTGTCAATGAGTATATTCGACGCAATAGTCAATAATATATCATTTTCAATATATTGATTGTGGTCGATACGATACGAATAAATGAAAATGACCCATTTCGAGGGTCGAGGTCTTCTTCGTCAAGAAGGTCCATACTTTTAAATCGAGAAAAGCAAAGACAGAAAGGAGAGAAGGCCGAAAAAGTACGTGTGAGGATTATTTTACACTAAAATTTAGTGAGAGCTCGTTTGTAGATACTTCGAAAGAGCCAATCGTCCACTTTCCCACCAAAAAAACACCGAGAATAAGCAAAAAATTCAAGGTTTCCTGATGTCCTTAACCGACGACAAGAAACATAAACAGGGAGCAAAACAGCTAACGAAATGAAAGATTCAGTGCAGCCTCTCTCTCTCACGATTTCACTTCCCAAAGGAACAAGAGAAGATTCTGACCAAAAAAAAAAAAAAAAAACAAGGGAACAAGAGAAGATAACAAGTACAACAGTGGACAAGCCAAAAAGCAAAACCATTTCTGGACTTTCTTTATTACAAATAAAGTCAATCCAATAAGGAAAGGCAAAATAACCAAAGAGGATTCACAGTGCTGCAAAATCAGAACCCTGAAACGGAAAATTCGACTAAACTAAACTACAAAAGACCGTTGATGACAAAGGCCCCCCCTCCGCCCCGAAGAAGGGAGAAGAAAAAAAGAATCAGTAAGGCGGTGCTTGCCTCGGAGCTGAAGCCCAAATCGCATCGGACGGCAGATGGCAACTGTACATCGACACTCCAGAATCCGCCGGCGGCGCCTGCTGATGCGGCGGCCCGCTCTCGCAGCCTCCCGAAGCCGGGGGCGAGTGTTGCCCGTCCCCACCCCTACCGGACACCGAGCTGCTCCCGCCGCCGCCGCCGCCGCCGCCGTCCTCCTCCTCCGCGGACAACCGGTGGAACGAAGGGTTGTTGAACGTCGCCGCCACCACGAAGACGGGCCCGGCGGCCAAGAGGGGCCCGGCCACGGAGCCGCCGAGCATCTGGCCCTGGGGGCCGGCCACGGAGATCTTGAACCCGTCGGGGACGAAGAAGGTCGACGAGGCTGCCTGCGGGGCGACTAAGGTGGCGGAGATGGAGAGGATGTCGAAGCGGCCGTGGAAAGTGACGGTGGCGCCGGGCGGGGAGGCGGAGGGGTGGCGGATGGTGAAGTTGGCGACGGCGCCGGAGCCGGCGAGGACGCAGAGGCCGATGGCCTTGCGGCGGCAGAAGGTGGAGATGGAGTGGACGACGTCGGTGCCGCCGGGGACCTCGAGGATGTAGGGGGCCATGGTGGGCTCGGGGTCGCGGGTGATGATGAGGGGCGGCTTGGGCTTGTTCTTGGAGCCGGGCGGGCGGCCGCGGGGGCGGCGGACGACCTCGATGGAGGCGCCGTCGCCAGCGAGGTTGGGGTGGTCGGAGGCGGAGGCTGGGTTGTGCTTGCCGGGCTTGGCGGGGGAGGGGGCGGCGGCGGCGGCGGGGAGGAGGTGGTGGTGGAGGAAGGGTCTTCGTCGAGCTGGAAGTGGTGGACGAAGGGGCGGGGGTGGTGGAGGTTGGAGAACATGGCGGTCGGGTCGTGGGCGGGGGAGCTGGTCTTCTTGCTGTGCTGCTGCAAGTACTCGCCTTTCATCTGTATCTTCTCCTCCTCCTCCTCCTCCTTCTTCTTCTTCTCCTTTCTCTTCGGTGGTGGTGGTGGAGAGACGATAAAAGAGTTTCAGATGGAGGTAGAGAGAGAGAGGGAGGAAGAGAGAGAGAGAGAGGAAGAGAGGGAGATTGAGGAATGGAGGTGGATGAGCTTGGAAGTAAAGACTAATGGCGCCGCTGTTTGGGAGAGAGGGTCCCGCACAACACAGAGCCCGAAGAGAGAGAAAGAGAGAGAGAGAGAGAGATTAAGAAGATGGTGGCAATCGAGCGCGCAGAGTCCACCTTACCAAAAACAGGCTTTTTCTCTCCTTTCGCACCGCCTTCGTTCGTTCGCTTTGCCTCTCTTTCCAGAGAAAGGGTCACTTCAAATCCAATCCCTTCTCTCTCTCTCTCTCTCTCTCTCTCTCTTATATTGGATGCTCAGCTTTTGCGACATGGGGGATGTTTCTTTCCATTTGCCCCCTCTCTCTCTTTCTCCCCCGGTGATTCGAGAGCGAATTTGACCATCTCGCGATGGGGAAATTTCCATATGTTAACGAAAGAAAAAACGAAGAATAATAATGCCTTCTGCTGCTCATTTTTATGTTTGACCAAATTTGAGATGGGCCAGGATTTTTTTTTTTCCTCCCTTTTTACATTTCCGGCTTTGTTCGACACAGCTAGTGGGATTCGACGTTCCCTCCTCCTACCGCGGTTCCCATCGTTGGCGTCCATTTATGGAAACATCGAAGGTAAGGACAGGACACGTCTCAAGGTCTTTCCTCCTTTTAATAATTAGCCACCCACCGCGGTACGATGGGCTCGCTCTAAGTTCTCATCCTGCATCATTATTAATTTATTATCCTGTTCGGAACGTCTCCAGATTCCCATGTGGGTCGTGTGTTCTATTTGAAGCAACGTCTGACCCTCCCTCGAAAAGGGTCTTTCTTAATTAGGTAAAAAAAATCCGCCTTGGTTTCTCTAGATCGACTGGGGATTGGGGAAGCTGAAGTTTCTTGGGGCGAGTTCTGCTTCTTTGGCGAGAGGGAATGTTCTTGCCTCGACCGACTGTTTAGACTCTCTCGTTCGGTGACTTCTCGTTCGGTGACTTGGCGTACCGGGAATTGTTGCGTCTCTGATTCCTCTTCGTCTGCAAAGTCCGTTCCATTCCTTTCTCGGATCAAAGAGATTGGTCCGGGAGAGGGATTGGCGACTGTCTGAGCACGAGACTGCATAGAACTTTCCGTAGGTGTTATTGGGGTCTTGCTGATTGAATTTCATCGACTAAAGGTTTTATTGCTGAGGTTGTGAATGAAATTCTAGAGGGTCGAAAGAAGAAGTGTGGGGTAGATGGAAGAAGCAGGGACATGTACGCTTTTATTGGAAGGACACTAATGGCACAGGAAAATTGCCCAATCCGTGCTAATCCTATTATACGGAATCAATTCAGTCTTACACTTTTCAAATTTACCAATTTAGTCGTAAACATGTTTAACTTAAAGATTAAATTAGCAAATTTGAAAAGTGTAGAACTTAATTGATATCCATACAATAGGTTTATGAATAATTAAATAATTTTCCTTGAATGGCATTTCTACAAATCTTTTTGTTAAAGCATATGGAATCATTATGATTTGTGCTTCCTTTTATGCACACGATGAAGAACTTTATTGTGTACATGATCTGAGTGGAGTTTCTTTAAACAAACTTGGCATTGATGAATGACAGGTGTAAATCCGATCGATTCTAATAAATGGAAAACTCTAGAATTCCTAAGGCTGATTTACAAAATTGAATTGTTAAGTGATATGTCAAACCATCGTTAGTTCTTGAATACAACCCAAAATTGAATTGCTAAGGATGGTTTGTGTAATTGTGCATACAATATATATAGTGATGATTATATGTGTAATGTATGAGGTGCTTCATCATAAATGAGACACAGGGGTATCATATTTATCTTTTGCCAAAATCTTTTTTCGAACCAATTTTTTTGTATTTTTCTTTTTTATGTAATATATTGCCCCGGACCGTCACGAGAACCTCTTCATCCATAATAACTTCATGCGAGTACGGCCATGCAATAGCTATGAAGTCACCAGAAGGGTATGAGGTAAACCCGCCTGTAGTAGGTCACCTAACATTGAAATAATGTAATGTGAGGCCAATTACGTGTGAAAATGACATATACAATGATTGCTCGGGTTAATTATTAGAAAATTTTAAACTTATTACACAATTCAATCATAAATCTCTGGAAAAATTCTAAATAAAAGCTCGGAGTACTTCTATTTTCTCAAATAATGGCATGAAATGGGCTTTATTTTAAATAATAGCCCGAAATGCCATCATTTTCTCAAATAAGAGTTTGAAGTGTGCCTTATTTCAAATAATTGCCTGAAATACCCATATCAGTCTAAAAAAATGATCTCAACTCACGAGTTATGAAGGGCAATTTTGTCTTTTTTTCTTTTCTTAAAAAAAGTCAAGAGGGTGCTCCCTCCCGCCTATGGCCACCGCCCCATCGGTGACGACCCTCGCCTAGGCCGGAGCAAGGGCGGGCAACCCTCACCCAAATCTAGGAGAGGGTCCTCGCCTCTGGTCCGCAAGGGTTGCTAGCTCTCGCCCAGCGCCCCCAAACCTAGGGCGAGGTTCGAAGGCACTGGGTGAGGGCTAGCGACCCTCGCCCAAATCTGGGAGATGGTTGTCACCCTCTCTTATGTCTGGCGAGGGCTTACAAGGCCTCGTCTCTAGTCGGCAAGGGTTGTCAGCCCTCACCCAGGCACTGGCGACCCCACCAACCTTCGTTGCCACCCCACCGATGATGGGGCGACGGCCACAGCTAGGAGAAAGCCCCTCCAACCTATGTTTTTCCTTTTTAAAAGTTTTTTTTTTAATTTTTAATCTAATTTAATTTAAATTTAACTTGTATTTGGACGAAAATATCATTGATTGGCCAAAATATTTTTAAAATGGCCTAGTCTCGTCGAGCTCTTCTTTGAGATTAATATAGGCACTTCAAACCCTTATTTAAAACAAAGTCCACTGCAAGCTCTTATTTGAGAAAATGAAAACACTCCGGGCTTTTATTTGGAATTTTCCTTAAACCTTTCAATTTGATTAATTTAGTTCTGAACTTTTTGGCAATTTATCAATTAGTCAATTGGATCAATTTTCACAAAAAAAAAATGCTGACTTTAAAGTTAGCCATTTTATGTGATATAGCCAATACACAGTATGGTCAGAACTAACATGGACAATTTTGCAATTTTTTTTAAAAAAATTGTTCTCTTTTCTTTCTTCTTTGCTTTTTCCTTCTTCCTCCGCCAATCACCAAGCCCTCACGATTGCCAACAACTAGCCACAGGTGAGAGCTAGCAACGCTCACCCCCACCGGATCTAGCAAGGGTCGACCTCTCCTACCACCAAAGGTTGCCCCTCGCTTGCCTTGGGCGACCTCGCCCTTGCGAGGGCAAACCTCAATGAGGCTGACCCTTGCTAGCTGTTGCTTGTGGCCGTTCGTCGGCTATTACAGAGGCCCGGCAATAGGCGAAGGAAGAAGAAAGAAAAAAAAAAAAATTGGACAAATTTTTTTTATAAATTTTTAAAAAATTGTCCACATCGGTATCAATTATATTATATAGGAAAACTGATGTCCACATTAACTAGCTAAAATAGGTTAAATGGACTAAATTGACAAATTATCAAAAAGTTTCAAACTAAAATTGATCAAATTAATATATTTACGATTGAATTGATACATATTTAAAAAAATTTTTTTAATAAATTTCTCCTGATTGCCCCTTCGCTCAAGTCTTGCCCTTTTTTTCCTGCGTAATAAATGCACATGAGCAATGTGGATGACGAAGGACGCTGGGTTTCGTTTCGAGCCGCTGTTCTCGAATTGAGTGACGAGACAAGAGTTTCCTTATCAGTTACAGCTTTTGGTATAGGAAGCCCTTAATTATGCTAAGAAAAGAAGACAGCTTGCCATGAGGGTAGAATCACACTAAAAGCTACATTGAAATTTTCCAATTCGCAGATAATAAGGTAAGGGTCGTAGAATCCAACTTCTTCCCTTGTAGGTTACACACCCACCCAGGCCTCTGCCGCAGAACCCCAAGAACTTAAAACATGAAATGAATAAAACAATGTCGATCGATGGCTCGTGACCCCAGAGGATTTATTTTGAGGTGCTTCCAGAGCATTGTGATGACGTGCGTTCTGCCTAGTGTTATCATTTCAAGAGGAAAATAAATTATAAATTGCCCGACACAAAATAATTTGACACAGGCAAACGGAAACGTCCAAGCGCCTATAAAACGTTCTGGCTAAGGCAATGAGTTGGACGACACTCGACGTATGGTGTCTCGACAAAATATGCGCTCAGAACAGCCATTTTACTGTTTCTTTCCTCGAGTTTTAGACCAGCAAAACTAGGGTCTCGGCAAGATTTCAAGTTAGGCTGTGAAGGGTCGAGCGAACCACTCATGCACAAATCCACACCTATGTTCAGGCACACAAAAGATGCCTCCACATTATCGTCAACATGATGGCATTCGAGAAACCCAACGAAAGGAACGAAGAGAGTGCCAAATTCTCATGTCACACTAATGTCCATTTTGACAGTGGGGGCCTCTCAGGGTCAAACTGCCTCTTCGAGTCCCAATTGAATACGATTCCCTCTTCCTTTTTCTCTTTCACTGAGGTATAGAAACAGTAACCTTGGTTAAAAATGGAACGGAATCCGCAGATTCCCCCACCTTTTTCCTTTGACAGAACACCCATGACAAGAAGAGCAGCCAACGAAACTAACCGATCGAGGATTTATGCGCTCGCAAAAGAGTGACTTTTGCCCATAACCAATCGCATGAGAAAGCTAAAGACCAATGTGAAATCATATGCGCTGTCGGCCTGTGAGCAAGAAGCAACGTTGCCAAAGATCTTCTGCTGTTTTCACTGTGGTTCTTGTTGTGATTGCGTGTTTACTGGCGAGCATTCTCGCACAGTACACGCTCAGTTCTCCACGATGAGGGCGGGGAATTAACTTTTCAAGAGATGCTTAAGTGATATAAAAGAAGAGGGAATTACCCCATTTGTTACGCAGAGGTTTTATCCGTGCAGAAAAGCCACTAACGATGTCTCTAGGGCCCTTAAGTGCCATTGAGACAGTGCAATAATGCGCATCGCATTTGTATAGGGCGACATGCGATTTGTGCTTAATGTACAATGATGGTCTAGTCGTCAACAACATAGCGCATCTAGCCAATAATCTTCCGACGTTTTAAACTTAACTTGCGTATTGCTCTGGTTGGACACGCTTCACAAAACCAGCAAGTGTCTCTTCATTGCAAAGTATGGATTGAGTTGGCCTCCCATGCTCGGTGTTATTCACAAAGCCATATCATAACAAGGTCATCTAAGCAGGCATGGTATCTCCCAGTCCAACATTCACATACGTGATACGCCGTTCACTTCAAGAGCATGAGAAATAAACAAAACGACAATATCTGCCATTCATTGGCAAGACAAATTATAGGAACGACAGAATATCAAACCTCACATAAGTAAAGAAGAATAACAATAACTTCACAGACAATCAGAGAAACACGGGAAATAGCTAGTGCAGCATAGAAAACTCAAATGGGTGGAGATAGCAGAACTACAATCCCCTCACAATAACCTCAAGCCAGACACAATAACCTGTATCCACATAGTATAAGTATTACCTACTAAATAATAACAAGCGAAGTGATGTCAAACTGAGGAGATTGCTTGCTCAAGGACTGGATGAGTGGGGCGGGAAAAGAGAAGGGATGGTGGGTGAATCTTTTGGGAGCTAAGGGATGGTAGGCAAGGTGGGCTTCGGCAACTCAGGAACAACTGGTATTTCATGCAGCTTTGGGACCTCGGGCTTTGGCAGTGGAGGCAACTCGGGCTTTGGTAAGGTTGGGACTTAAGGTTTTGGCAGAGGCGGTAACTCCAGCTTAGGCAAAGTTGGGATTGTGGGAATAGGAGGTAGCTCAGGCTTGGGAAGCTCAGGAATCTTGGGCAAGCCTGCATCAAGAAGGTGACGGGAAGCAAGGACTCCATCACCAATTATTAAGGATAGAGTGAGAAGCAAGAGAGGAAACAGAATGAATTTCTTGTAACAAGCCATCTCTGTCGCTTTTGACTTGACACCTCTTGAAGATTGGAGTTGTGTTTAAGTTCAATTTGGATGTCAAGCCAATACTTCAGGCTTTTTATACTGATTAAACTGTGCAATGCGGCATCTAGGAGATAAGAGACCGGAGCAGGGTTGGTGGTAAAGACTTTATCCTGTGAGTTGAACCGTTCCATCCATCATGAGCACACATCAGAGAGGTTTGATGCATGGGCATGCCACATGTAGCAATGATCTTCAACAAAAGTCGATACAAGTGCTGCTGCTTATCTAAACTTTGCTGACAGAGGCAGAAGTCATCTTCTCGTGCACGAAATGTCCTTTTTCTCTACTTGGTTTTTCTTTCTTTTTTTCATTTGATATATCTCAGTGGACATGAGATTCAACATATACAACTTGCAACATAAGAAACACCTCAAAAATTCAGTTAAACACAATTCGTTAAATCCATCCTTCTTCCAAAAGGCTGATATTGATCGATACCCATAAAAGTAAGCAAAAGTTCACTCTTCTGAGAAGATTGATTGTACTTTAAAATTAAAAAGAGAAAAAACACTGAGAAGATGATCAAAGAGATGGAATCACATACAGTGAAAGGGAAAGCAAAAAAACAAAAAAATAAAGTTCTGGCAGAAAGAAGCTCAATAACCTCACATTCGAGCCACATAGGAATTAGCTTGAGTGACGTATCTCACCCACCGATAAGGATTATAATTACCGGACTTCTTTGCAATTTGCAAGTATTTCACCTACAAGAAAGGTCCGTCCACAACACAGTGAGTCTCTTATGGCACTCCAAAAAAGAGAAAGCAATGCAATAGCTCAGGATGGTGATGCCAATCGATAGGCGGATTTAGGCAAGACCAGTAACAGAAAATGGAACTCGGCCTCAACTGTACCATGCCTACTCTTTACATAAGTGATCCTCAGAAATCCATGGAAAAATTCCTAGAACCTAATTATAGCCAAGGACTTTTCAGGCCTGGCAAGGTAACACTCGGCTGAAGGCCTTCACCACAGCCAAGACCTTACCATCCTTAAAATCCGACATAGGGAAAACCAATCCAATAGCCATGAGGCCCCCAGGCCCCATGTGCAGGTGCAGTATTCCTACACCAAAATTCAGGTAGCTATACTTGACTTGATGGGTTTCAACATACAGTAAAATAAACTGCCAAGACTGAAGCACAATGAATGCCATGTACACAAACTATATATATAATGCTCCATATACTATTCCACAACGGAATTGTAATGGGTAGATTCCGAACTTAGAAGTTGAAAGTAAAATCACCTTAAACACTTGCCACACCCATGTTAAGATTTTATTACCTGAAGCCCTGAAGCATTATACATAGGAATGGTGAAAGTCATGCTAACTGGTCCAGATTCCTTCGTGATATTTCCTATGAAGCAACCAAACACATACAATAATTAATCATGGTTATCTCCAAAGAGGATATATCTATCGCAATCTAGAATCCTCATAGATGACAGACAAATCATACCATGGGATTCTTGAGAAAAACTTAGCTTGGCACGCAGCGTGTTTTCTGATCCACCAACAATCTGCCCCACACAACAGCCATAAGCTCATTAAAATGAATTCTGTGTGATGGAAATTCTGTGGTTAAGTTAAATGAATTAGATTCCTTGAAGACACTGGCAAGAAGGCACCTTTTTCAAACTCCATTCAAGTTTCTTGCTCACTTCTCTCAAATCTGCAGTTTGCCCAACTGCTCCAGGTTCCAGCTCAAAAGTAGCTCTGTAAACACAATCAATTTAAATCAACAAACATTTGATGCTGAATGCACCTTCTATAGTCTGCCGAACCACACCCCCCCGCCAACAAAAAAGAAAAGAAAAGAAAAGAATCTCCTCTTTCCCAAAAGTGAAAAAGTCAAAACATATGCCCCAGGCCCAATGTGACCTACCAGATAAGACTCAGTATCCATTCTAGAGTATAATCTGCATAACTCTTAAAGATCATAATGATGAAACTTCCCTATTTTAACCTACATCACCATCACCATCATAACACTGAGAAGTGGGATCACTTAATTGGACAACAGGACCTAAAGTGGAGAATACCTTGATGGTGATAAAGGATCTGACTAAGAGCTAATAGTGCATCCAATAGATAATTAACAGGTTTATCCAATTCCTCTTACTTCCAGCCTCTCAGTTAACTTGCATGGTTGGACTCCTTGGAATGGTCTTACAAAATATTATTCTTGTAGAATGATAAACTTTATAACACTATCATGATACAGCAGAATATCTCGAGGATGCTAGTAATGGAATGAGCTCCCATAAGCATTTCTTTCCATAAATCCAGCTATCTTCCAAAAGATCTCTATATAATAGCAAAATGCTGACAATATTGACTTATGAGGTACCAAACCAAGGAAGCAACTTTTCCTGTAACATTTTAAAAAAGAAAATAACAGTGTTCAGAGGGAATACCTGGTAGTATATTTTGGAAGAGGCATCTGTACAACAATTGTATTTGCGGTAATACTTGAAGAGAACTCAGCACGTACTTTAATAATTACTTCAGCCTATATGATTAGTAAAGTGGCACAGTTAGTACAACTGTTGCTTTACTGAAACAAACAGATGCAGAATGGGGTCCACAGCCACACAAATAGTTTGGTAGCACCTTCATAGCTGATATTAAATGTACTCACCTTGAGATTACCTGCTTCTTCAATCAATGCAGTTACACGAAATGGAGGCCTGAATTCCTGGGTCATACGATAGTTCATAACAGGAAATTCGCCATCTGGCGGTACCTTAAGCAGGGATGAGGACAAAACATTAAGTTGGCTAAGCTTTTTCTTATCAAAATTTTTAACTGTGATAAGATCAAATGTGATTCTACTTGTTGATATTTGTAAATAGTGAAAACTTCAGTGTTTTCAGCTAACAAAAAGTCAGAGAATATCTATCACAACATCTAGATTAAGCCAAAAACAAAAGGTAAAAGTCTATGTAGACACGCCCTAAACTTCTCTGCCCTTATGTTAAAGCAGATCAAGTAATCCCAATGCACCATACCAGAGTTAGAGTCCGATCCATGTCAAAGCTGTCAAGGCGCACAGATTCATGAAAATTACAATCGTCTAGTATCACCGCTCCAGAACCTGCTGAACTTCTGTAATCTGTCACAGTTACAAATAAATGACATAAGTAAGGTTGGGATTGCTTGCTTAGATCAAGTAGCTCTAACTAGATGGCCATCATAATTAGAGAGAGTAGCATCCCAAATTGCGATAGCAGTTTCTCTAAGAAAATTGTCAATGTTTAGAGCCTGAAAAAGAAGTACAAGAAATGCAAACAGAAGCATTTCCATGAT
Organism: Eucalyptus cloeziana; assembly: GCA_014182715.1. Lineage (NCBI taxonomy): Eukaryota > Viridiplantae > Streptophyta > Magnoliopsida > Myrtales > Myrtaceae > Eucalyptus > Eucalyptus cloeziana. The sequence continues at coordinate 5,327,384 of CM024639.1, read as the reverse complement.
CAAGAAAGTTGCACTCATGTCAAATTAGTCATGTATATTACAACTAAATAGAATCAGAGAGTAATTCGTTAAGGGAAACCCCAGGAACTACCATATAATGATCTCCCGCCTCTTCCAATATTCAACTCCTCATTCAAAGCCACTCGAATCTCCGGATTTCCAGATAGATAACTCTTCATTTGAATGGTTCCATCGATCTCAGAAGTCAGTATATATCCCTGCCAGAATTCAAGCATTTCACAGAAAGTCAAGTACATCTTATGGTTGCTAGCAGATCAGCACGTTTGAAATATGAGAAGCTTCATTTCTTTCAATTGATGTGCCACTATCCCTGCATGTTGATAGTACAGAGACTTGGATCAAAGTGCATTGACAAATAGCACAGATTCGATGGGTGATTTGGTTCAGCTGATAAGACAAATAGGACAGAAAAGGACGAGTTGCCAACACAATAAATGACCATAAGTTGAATGAAGATAATTCATCTAGCCAAAGTAACTGATGAGTAGTGCAACTAGACAACACTATTGAGGTTCATAGAGCACAGACAAGAGTGCCATGAAGGTCCATGAAGGAGAATCATCATTCATTTAAACTATTAACAGAAGTAGCATAAGCGACTATCAATAAGACCAAAGGGTGTCTCACCTAGATGTGAGAAGGCAAAGTATCTAGGATTCTTTTCATTTCCTTTCCTTGACTAATAAAAGAACATTTTTTAATTACTGTGGAATAATATGACTCAGAGAGGGTACAACAATTGAGATGAGTATCTCCTTGGAGAACAAGATCAAGTGGAACATTCTGAGTGGAGAAATGGCCAATCTGGAATATGAACCATCTTAAGTCCCATTTTCAAGATGATTTTTTCTCCTTTCAAATAGTACAATATTTGTCATGAACAGAATTTTGAGGCCCCCAAGCATTAAAAAAACACCACTTAAATGAAGATGACTGACGAATTCCCAGTGGAAAAGATACACACACTAGAGCTGAAAGTGACGCTGATCTTTTCAATAATATCCACGAAAATTTCCTCCCTCTTCCTTCCAGCAGGCTCATTTGCAATAACCGATTTTGTCACAGCCGTCCCTGGCATCCTTTTACTTCCTTGCTGCAAAATGGTTTCAAAATGCAAATTCACCAACTACATGACAGTGAAGTTTCACTTTTCTTCAGAACCATATAAAACTATTAGAAACACGATACCATGAAAATGGCAGCGGGACCAAGAGGAGGCAGACGAGAAGCATCCACAGCAATTGGCTCGTTAAATATATAGGATTTCAGTACTTCAGTCGATGTTGTTTGTACATAACCAAAATCCTAGGATAAACAGCAGTCAGAAATCATATTCAAGCAAATAGTCCTATCTTGCCATCAATGAATAATAGATATGCTTCAGTTTACTCGAATTTCAAAGAAAAGCCTTAAGCTAATACGTAGTAATCTGCTGTAAATTAGAGATCAATTGGCCCAATAACTACCGAGCCCTAAAAACTGCATGTAAGATATTGTTCTCAAAATACCTTCTAGCTTGTCATCAAAAGATCATTAAGCTTAAAAAAATTGACGTACATGAATGACAGCAATGATAATATTTAAAGGTAACTGTTCCATCTAGTAGTGCACCTAAGTTATGTCCATCATGCCATCGACAGGATAGTGGCACAGGAAAAGGGTTTCTTAACATGAGATCAAGACAAAGAACCAAAAAAAAAGAGGCAAAGAATCAGGCAAACTTACAATGGCCTCATCAAGCAACTCGTAAACAAGCACAAAGTTTTTCCGCAGCGAATCCTCACTAAGAACACCGAGGTAATCCTTGATGACACGTGCAATCCTCTGGAGGAGCTCCAAGACAAGAGAAGGAGATACGTTGACTCTCGTGGTTGCAACAAACAATAAGCCGGCCACTTTCACGTGAAAGTAGTTTACACCGTCCACATTCTACACCGGAAAAAATCTAGAGGTCAAACGAGAGTATCCCGGACCGAACTCAATTGGGTTTTCCCGCAATGCTCAATGCATAAAACACGCCACCAACTCTCCCAAACCGAATGAACGAAACCCATGTAAACGAAACAACAGCATCAGCAAGAACTTCCCAATTCAGATAATCCACGGACCTCCAAAATAACAACAAGTGCCAACACTACTCTCCCGACACATAAACTCAGCAGTAAAACGATCGATAGAGCGGCTCGAATTCACCGGCAAAGAGACGAGAATACCTACAAAGACAGGTGGCGCTTGCGCCTCTTCTTGCCCATCCTCTTTCCAGAACTTCACCTTCCGAAAGAACGTCTCGGTGCTCCCCTTCTGCACTTCCCCGCGATCTGAAACCCATCAAAAACAGCTCCTTCAGATCACACAAATCCGCAAACGAAAAACGCAAAACCACAACACTGGAACGCCGGAAATGCGGCCTCCATCTAGTTCGCTAAATTCACGCGATTCGAATCAGATTTTGCGCCGAAAGGAGAAACCCAATCGACACCGGAACAGCAATCGAGCGTCGCGAGCGATTGGCACAATTCGCGAACTCTTTTTCGACGCGCGAGATTACTGAATCGAGAAAGATTCGAGAAGAAAGGTCTAATAGTTCGATTCGGAGGCAGATCCGCGGGCCGAGGCGGGAGGTCTACTCACAGTCGCGGAAGACTATGTTGTCGCCCCGCTGCGAGAGCACGAAGAACTGAGAGATCATCGTCGATCCTTCGTCCTCGCGAGCGCCCCGAGCTCCGTTCGGTCCCTGCGAAATTTCTTCTTCAGCTCGTCTCTGATTTCCTGTTCGTTATCGCCGTCGCGCACCGTGGTCTGGTCTTTGTCATTTTCAGTTCGGCCCCTAATTTAAGCTTATGTTCGCCTTTTTACCCCCCAAGGAATGTGAAATTGCTGTTTTCTTGGAATTGCTTCTGCTTCAAGAAAAAGGCGATTGCCAATTTACTAGCAATGACGTTAGTCCGGAACTTTATCGTGAATTATACCAAAACTCAAGTTTTTTTTTTTTTCGTTCGTGTTTTGCCCCAAAAAAAGGCCCATTTCACCGATAACAGATCATATATCAATCAGAATGTGAGATGACCATTGGGTATTTATCAAAATAGTATAGTTCCGACAAATTTTTCCTCAACAAAATTGAAAATTTTAGGCAATACGAAGTGCCATTTTTTTGGAGATCTTAAGACATCATAAATAATGCATTACTCTCTTTTAAATACTCTCTTCCAGTCATATCGTAATCCTTTCATTCTCATAAAATATGTCTCGAGATATTCAAGGATTAATCTGAACATTAAGCTAGAAGTTGAGATTGCAAAGATGGTGAGCTCTGAGGTCCTAAAATAACTTTCACCTTACAATTTACAGGTAAACAGATCGACTCATTGGCTTCCATCGGTCACTACATCGTCGACTTTCGTCGCCTCCTATTGTGTCAAGACAATCTGCGGAAAGTTCAACCATCTGTGCAGCCACGTTCCGATTATACTGCATTGTTCATTTACATGCACTGCGCATTGCAATTTCCAGGACACATCGGAGTAAGATATCTCAGCGCCAGAACTGGTGATCTTTCGTTGAGTATGTCTTTCCTCCGATGGCGCCGCTTCCTTCAATGTCGAGACTCCATTTCTCGAACGTGCAGTCAACGAAATCATAGTACCCTCCGCTGATGGAAAGCAGTCCTTCCTCGACTCTTTCTTTTATCCATGGATATGTAAGCAAGTTGTTTAGGGACTGCGTGACGGATTCCTGCAACATCGGTGGATTCATGTACGAAGCATAGGTCAGAAAAGCATCAGCCTGCTGATAAAACTTCACTGTAGCCGGGAACTTGTATCTTCATAAAAGAAACCTTGCCAACATCAACTTGTTTGACATCAAGAAGTAGAAATTTTTTTAGTTCACCTTTTCACAATGTGTGCATTGCTGGTCAAAGCTAAGGTGTGGTGCAGCCGCTTCCGTTCGTAGCTTGGCAGCTTTTCCATTAACGACCCATCTCTCTACATAATTTCTGCAGATGCGCATCGTATGAAAGAATGGATTATGATGCATGAAAGCCAGGATTAAAAAGCGATTCTCATGAGCCTTTACTTTAACTTCTACAGAAAAGGAAGCTAGTAGTACCCTGTATTCGACTCCTGCATGCCCATGAGGGCTTCAATTCCAGCACATCGACTATGGCCTATGACTAATATATTCTCAACCTGAAACAAAACCGACAGAATTTTGACTGTAAATCCATTAAAATAACTGGGTGCGATAGGTATATGAGAGTAGGTGAATGATCAAGATGCGCACGGCAATCCCAATCATCTGTCAAATTGTTTGTCCTACTTATAGAGTGAAACTCTGAAATCTCATACGAAACCAAAGTCCCAGGCATTGAATGAGCATCTATCTAATTGAAGGAAGCTTGCACGTTGATGAATTCGCTCAAATGGAGACATCAGCTCAAAGACACGAGTCATGCGACCGAGAAAAGAACATGAGTACAGTATTTTAGAGGTAGGCTTACTTCAAGAGATTTCACTGCAAATTCGAGAGCAGCGCCAGTTTCCGATGGTCCAAACTGTGGAAACATGAAATCACTTTCCTAAGAGGCGAAGAAGAAGAAAAGCACTTTCTTAACAGCATAAAAATGCGAAAGAGATGAGAGCAAACCTCAATCGCTGGAACAAGATTGGCGACATTACGCACCATGAAGGCCTCTCCCGGTTGGAGTCCGAGTACATTAGTCGGGCACACCCGAGAGTCTACACAAGCAATCACCATGAACTGTCCCAACCACAATTTTTGTCCCAGTGAGACCACAAAGTCAGTTTACACCAAAATCAAGCAGTGTTTGCATTGGATTCAGAAAGAGGCATAAGAGAAAGTCCTGTTTTGTCATGCATCAGAAATATGAACACTATCAGTTCCTTTTGTTCACCTTTGGTGACTGAGCTCTAGCGAGATTCTGAAAATGCGCCGCCTCCTTCCTGTTCAAGATGATGAGTTACCTAACAAGCACAGAGTAAAAGACTCCTCAAGAGAACAAACCACAAAAAGGACATCGGCACGAATTAACTGCCACGTACGAGAACTTGTTGTTCTTGAACTGTAGAAACCTCTGTCTGATCTCGTCGAACATGTCCGAGCCACCGTCAGCTTTTGCTTTTGCTACATCCTTTCCAGTAAATCTTGTGCGTTGGTGAGTAATTCTAGATGAACCAATTTCCTCCGGCAGGGGCACCTCGATTCTCCTATGCAGATACAGGTCACGCATTTCGTGTAAATTTGCAGTTTCCACATTTTTCATAGATCACACCGACAGTCAATCTCAGTTTTTAGCAGAGGAGAGACATATTAACTAATCCACGTCGATATGACTTGATTGCTGTGACCTAAGATATATGAGAATGTCAACCATATCGTATTGTAAAGGCTCCAACTACATACGCAACCTTCCATCTGGAAAATAAGGCTTTGAGGACAAACCCTTGGAAACAGCAGGAGAACATTATGCGGTCATCATACAAACGGGTCGTCAGTTGACATAGTGATTAAATGGCGCATCACGGGTCATGATCACTCGCATTTTGTTCCTGGCTACACAATAAGCGGCACTGAGGTATGATAGCAAGAGTCGAGAGAAGAAAAGCCGATCTACCCTATCTCCTCTGAAAACCACAATTCAGGAATAACAGATCAAATTTGATCAGGCTCCAAACAGTAGTTTTTGGCTCTTACTTCAATAATTCGACTACAATTGATCAAGAACTGCAGACACTTTCTTTTTATGGTAAGAACTACAGAACAGACACAACATAAGTTACTCAAAATATGTGAAAAGGCAACCAGCAGAGAAGAAAAAGCTTGCACCATAGACCTGAACATTAAAACTTAAAACCGGCTCCAGTAGGCGATCAGCAATAACCAACTCAAATAAGAAGAGCAATCAAACATAAACAAACTCACTCTTTCGAAGGAGCCAAAGTGACCCGGGAGTCCTCAAAGCTCTCCAACACGACCTGCATAATCAGTCGCGGATCAATCACAAGTCAACCCTCAATGAGTCAAAAAGAGACCAGAAGCTCGAGATGGAAAATGCGAGGCCCCCACTTCACTGCCAGCATTCCATCTCGGGGTCAAGCTGGCGAAGCAGCGGTTGAGATTGATCCAGCGGGCCCTGTAACCTGAACAAAAAACCATCCTTGGATTAATGGTTCCAAAACATTTTCAAGATTAAGCAGAAAGATCATCATGTTCGAATCAAAGAAGGAAGGAGGAGGACTCACGAGTGCACCACGCCATCGTTTCCGGGTACGAACTGAATGGAAGTTGCTAGTTCCGTCGTTGCTGTCTTCGCGAGGGGAAAGAGGAGAGGAGAAGGAATGCGATTTGGTTACATGGCGAGCTTATCCGACGAGCGGACACGGATTACTATCCAAGTTTGTGGGAGATGATCGTGGCCATTGCTTTTGTCCCTTCTGCGGTCTCGCGAGTGTCTTGTCCTCGTCACTATCCCAACTTTTCTTCTTCTCCTTCGTTTTTTTTTGGGCTTGCGTGATGAAGAGGAAATGCCTTTTTTATCTGTGAATAACATTATTTTTCAGAAGAGAAAGAAGAGAAAATAAGTATAAACCGAGGGGAGCCCGCAGTCCGCGGTTCCAGACCGCACGCCTAACTTATTATTTAATATTTACCCAAAAAAAAGAATTAGGTTATGTGGACCAAGAATCCTGAGATTTACCAAAAAAAAATTACAAACCAATTTCTAACATTTGGGTCAACCTGAATTTTCGAGTCCGACTATCTATTCCACAAGTTTAATTTCTTAATTCTTGGGATTGAGTGGGTCCGCGTTCTTGGGTCGAAGATACTTAAAGCTGAATTGGCCATTATTATACCTAAAATTAGATAAAAAAAAAATATTTAAAGTGCAAGGTTATTCATTTATAATTGATTAACCTCCGCAAAGTTATAATATAAAAAATTAACGGTCAACAAAAGTTATAAGTTGAGATGTACAAGTTTCGTTTCTTTCAATGAAATTTACGAATTTTAAGCAAATTTACGATAGTTATTTGATAATTGTAAGTGCGGTTTTAAATCCAACTACATAGGATATTTTTGAAAATAATTTAAGAGCGAAAATTATAAGATAAAGACAAAAGCAGCGCGAACCAAATCGAGTAATTACGGTCGGGGCCTTTTCTTCCTTTTTTCCAGAGTGGGCCAACGAACTAGACCAAGAAAAGTCAATTTCGGTCTGGTCTGATCAGGCTGAAAATCCCTCTAGGCTTGGCCCGTTTGCACCCCCGGCAGCCACCAGCGATCGCGGCTGCCACCAACGGTTGTCGCTGGTGGTCATGCTGTGCTGGTGCCACCATTCACCACCTAAGCGAGGGTCGATCGAGCCTTTAATGGTGTTCCCAAGGGCCAGTTGATCCTTGCTTGTTGATGATGAGTGGTGGCACCATCTGTTCTTCGATATTAGAGAATCATCGTCAATATCTCAAGGTGGATAACCCTTTGAATGTTGAGTTAGCTCTGCCTTTAAGTGATAGGGGGCTCAGGGGTGACCGATCCAGTCGGTCAAAAATATAGGTTAAAAAAATGTGTGTTTGGTCAACTAGCAAAGGGCGTCTTTGCCCTTGCCCACTAACCGTGAGGGCTAATCACCATCGCCAGCGTTAGAGCAAGGGTTGTCGGCCCTTGCCAGCAAAGGCGAGATAGCTTCTTCACCACTTTGACCCACCTCCCCCTTTGCTTCTCTTCCTTGATCGTCCCAATTCCCTTTTGTCTCGTTATTCTGTCTTTTTAGCATTTTCTTTTCTCATCATAGCGCGCTTGCGCCAGCAATTGTATATTGCCATTTGAAAATATGCTTATGCTGTATTCAACAGGCAACTTCTCTTCATTACTGTGAAATTCATAGTTCCATATCAAATGAAAAATACCCATTGAGTGATTCATAAATGATACACTTAAGTAAAATAGTGACCATATTATGAAGCTACTCGAAGTATTGCATCCGGAATTTGGCCCACTAGAAACTAGTCAAAGTCGTTACTTATTATATTAGAGTACGATACCCCAAGTAGATATGTGATTTTATGGATGAACCAAACGCATACCGATACACAAATAAACAAGATGTGGCTTTAGGCAGGCTTCTAAGATAATGAAAATGATAAGAATGGATTGGACCGTATATCAAATATGAGGGGATCCGTAACATTATGCAAGTCAACAATAGTAAGAACCTCAATTCATTCAGGGAATTATAACATCCCAAAATCTCACATTGAATGAAAAGACAAAAAGGTCCTATTAATTGGTTCATAAGTGAATATTATCAAATAATGATCACCATCTTATGTGATTACTTCATGTTCTCTTTAAGGATTAGTTAAACCACTCACACCATCTAAGTCTACCGCGTCAAATTAAACTCTTGTGATTCTGCCTCACAAATTTTTCAAAATTTGCAAGTGAAGAGAGTAACCTCAAAGAAGCCATCAATGCTGTTCGGTACATCAGGGAAAGTGGGCTGCCACTAAAGAAAGCAGCTATAGAAAGCAGCCACGGAAGACGGTAAAAATTTGCGTGCTTGCCATGTCAATTGCATAACGCCTAAAAGCCTTCGCTTGGGAAGATTGTCTAGACTCATCACCGAACAAAGACAGTCATAATTGGTCGACCGGCTCCAAATCCGATCTTCCTCTTTCCTTCAAACTCTCAATTTCAGTTCAGCTTGCTTTTCTAGAAATGTCTCATTAGTGCAAACTCAGGGAAATTACAATATGCAGTACATCGGACTCTACGCAATCCTAGAGATTTTACTTAATCACAAAACGCATCTCTAGGTATTGGCTTTGTCATAAGATCTACTACCATTCTATGCGTTTTGGTCTTGCCATGATATTTTGGATCTTTGGTGTACGCTATAACAACTTGGCTATCACAATTAACTAATAATGGATTTGCAGCTTTCTCAATAACACCAAATGATCCAAAAAATCTCTTAAGCCAAACTCCTTCTTATATTATCAAAGGATAATGCCACGAACCCAGCTTTTATCGTGGACAAGGCTATTCACGTTTGTTTCTTCTTTTGCTCCAACATATGGTGCCATTATTCAATAAGAAAACAAACCTAAAGGTAGATTTCCTTTCGTCTAAATCTCCTCCCCAATCAGTATCAGAATAGCCTTCGAATCACAGATCCTTTCCTTGATAACTCAGCATCTAATCAGCAGTTCCCTTTAGATACCTCAGCATTCTCTTAATGGCTTTCCAATGTGCTTGACTTGGATTGGATTGGTATCTACTCACCATTCCAACTGCAAAACATATGTCAGGTCTTGTACACCTCATAGCGTACATCAAGCTCCCAATAGCACTAGCATAAGGAACATGTTTCATTTGTTCATTTTCTTGTGGAGTCCTTGGACACAATGGCTCAATCATTCACCTTTTGCAATAGGAGTGTCTATGAGTTTTACAATCTGGCATACGAAATTATTCAAGAACTTTATTTATATATGTTCTTGTGAAAGAGATAACAATCTCTTCGAACGATCTCTTGAAATCTTAACTCCAAGAATGTATGCAGCCTCACCCATATCCTTCATCTCAAAGTTGGAAGACAACCAACTCTTGACAATATTAACAAACTCCATATTGCTTCCGGCAATTAGTATATCATCAACATATAATGATATGATCACAAATTGATCCTTGGATCTTTTGATATATATACAATGATCCTCATCTATCATTGTAAAATCATATGCCATTATGGCATTATGAAAACGTATATACAATTGTCTTGACGACTGCTTAAGGCCGTATATCAATCTCAAAAGTCGGCATACCTTTTCTTCTTGGTCTTTCATTATGAAACCAGCAGGTTGTTCCATATATATTTCTTCCTCTAATTCTCCATTGAGAAAAGTAGTATTTACATCCATTTGATGTAATTCAAGATCCATACTAGCCACTATTGCCGAATAATGCGAATCGAGGTAAATCTCACTACAAAGGAGAAAATGTTTATTCTTGTGATTCTGCTTCAAGATGACAAATTTTTCAAAAGATGTTGCTTCATTGCAAGTGAAGATTTTCCATGTTGCTCAAAGTTCTTTCTTTTCCATGCAGCAAAAGCTTCCTTGTCTCTCTTGTACTGTGCGGTGTTTCCTTCTTTAGGTTCTTCAAAGAATTTGCAAATTTCATAGCCATCAATGCTGTTCGGTACATCAGGAAAGCGATGGCTGCCACTAAAAAAAACAGCAGCTACAGAAAGCAGCCACGGAAGACGGTAAAAATTTGCGTGCCTGCCATGTCAATTGCATAACGCCAAAAAGCCTTCGCTTGGGAAGATTGTCTAGACTCATCACCGAACAACGGCGAATGCAGAGAACGTGCGGAGAGCGTAGGTTGTACGTAGGCTTTGTCAGCAATACATGCTCAGGGCAAGTAACATGTGACGATTCAAATCTCTCATTATCTCATTCAATGAGAAAGCTTCGAGATTTCGCTACAGACTTGTGCCCGGAGGGTCAACCTGGACTGGCTTCTGTTCTTTTCTTTCCCCTTTTATCTGTGCAAGGAACAATGGGCATCTGAACCGGTACTCCCTGCATTTTTGGCCATCGCCAAGGTTCTTCTTTTAAACCAAGCTTTGATTCTTCTTTGCCTCCAATCTCTTCAGGCACCTCCAGCAAAACCACACTGTAAAAGCAGGCACCTGCGACTTGCCAATTCCGATGGAATTAACACCATAGCATCCGGCATTGGTTGCGGCTTGTGAGTGCGCCTCTATCCGAGAGGGAGAGGGAGAGAGAGATTTGGAGAACACGGCAGAGGCATGACAAATGAAGACAACCGAAACTAAGTTTCTCAAAATATGTGAAAAAGCAACCAACAGAGAAGAAAAAGCTCGCATTGCAACCAACTAGATTGCCATAGACCTGAACATTAGAACTTAAAACCGGCTCCAGCATGCGATCAGCAATAGCCAACTCAGATAAGCAAGTAAACATGAACAAACTCACTCTTTCGAAGGAGTCAAAGTAATCCGGGAGTCCTCAAAGCTCTCCAACATGATCTGCGTAATCAGTCACTGATCAATCGCAAGTCGACCCTCGATAAGTCAAAAAGAGACCAAAAGCTCGAGATGGAAAATGCAAGAAAAACGCAGAGGAGAAGCCCCCACTTCCCCCGGTGCCACCGTTCCATTTCGGGGGTCAAGCTAGCGAGTGTTATCGACCAAAAAAAAAAAAAAAGCCCCCACTTGGTTATTTCGGGGTCAAGCTAGCGAATCGCTGCGTTTTGGAACGTTTCTCTTCTCATAAACAATTTCTTTTCGAAACACTTTCTTTTTGCTATTTATGTTCTTGGAAACAGTCTATGAATATTTTAAGATATTTGATAACTATATAAAATTTATCCTGGGAACAAAAATACGTTTTTAGTATGACCTCAAATATTTTTGTGACTTAGAATTTTTTTAATTTATTAATAATTTTATTACATTTTCTTTTTTAATTTTCTTTTTTTTTCTTTTCTTTCTTCTAGTCAGTCACCCGCCCTAGCCATGGCCGGCTAGACTAGAGCCGGTGAGGTTGCCGGCCTCAAGGGAGCCTCACCGTGGCTTAGTGAGGCTCAGCCTCGCTCAGCCACCGCAAGAGTGGCCTTGCCCACCCAGGCGACGTCGACCTCACAGTGGTTGGGCTAGGTCGAGCCTAGCCACGACCAATCAAGGCTCGACCTCGCCTTGGCTGAGCTAGGCTCGATCTCGCCTAGATCTACAAAGCCAAGCCTCGCCTAGCCTCCATGAGGCCCGGCAATGCCGACCTCACAGTGGCTAGGTGAGGCACAATGGGGCCTCGCCCAACCATGGCGAGGCTCGGGGGGGCCTCACCAAAGGTTGGCAACCTCACCGAGGGCAGACGAGGCACTAGCGAGGTCACCAACCATCACGAGGCCGGCGACCACGAGGGAAGAAGAAAGGAAGAGAAAATAAAATTTTATTTCTTTGGTTGTTCCTGGAAACAAGAAACAATTTTTTTTTTTTTTTATTTACATTCCAAAACTATTACTTTAAAAAAAAATTATCAAATGCGTTTTACTTTCCATTTCTATTTTAGGAAACAAAATAACAGAAACGCTTGTTTTTAGGGCATTACCAAACGCTGCCTCAAATTAACCAAACGGGCATGTAACCTGAACAAAAACCATCCTTTGATTAATAAGTCCAAAACATTTTCAAGATTCAGCAGTAAGATCATCATGTTCGAATCAGAGAAGGAAGGAGGAGGGCTCACGAGTGCACCACGCCATCGTTTCCGGGTACGACGAACTGTATGGAAGAAGTTAGTTCCGTCGTTGCTCTGTCTTCGTGAGGGGAAGAAGAGAGGAGAAGGGATGTGATTTTGGTTACATGGCGAGCTTATCCAACTGGCGGACATGGATGACTATCCAATTTTTGGGAGATGATCGTGGCCATTGCTTTTGTCCCTTCTGCAGTCCCACAAGTGTCTTGTCTTCGTCACAATCTCAACTCTCCTTTGCATTTTTTGGGCTTGCGTGATGAAGGGGAAATGCGTTTTTGTCTGTGAATAACATTATTTTGCAGGAAAGAAAGCCTGCGGTCCATGGTTCCAGAACGCATGCCTAGCTTATTATTTAATTTTTACCCAAAAAGAATTAGATTAAGTCGACCTGAAATCCTGAGATTTACTTAAAAAAACTACAATCGAGTTTCAAACATTTGGGTCAACCTGAATTTCCAGGTCCGACTAAGACCAAGCTATTCAACAAGTTGGACTTCTTAATTCTCATTCGGAATTGAGTCGGTTCGCGTTCTTAGATCGAAGTCGCTCAGGGCTAAATTGGCCAGTTTATCTAAAATTAGATCAAAAAAATATTGATATTGAAAGGTTATTCGTTTATAATCGATAAACCTCCACAAGGTCATAAACATAAAAAAATTAACGGTCAACAAAAGTTATTAGTTGAGATGTGCGATTTTTCGTTTCTTTCGATGAAATTTATGAATTTTAAGCAAGTTAATGATAGTTATTTGATCATTGTATGTGCAGTTTTAAAATCCGACAACAAAGAATATTTTTGGAAAAATTTAAAAGCAAAAAGTTACAATCTACAGACCGAAGCAGCCTAGACCGAACCAAGTAATTATGGTCGGGGCCTTTTCTTCCTTTTTCGCGGACTTGGCCAACGAACTAGGCCAAGAAAAGTCAAGTCGGGTCTGCTCTGATCAGGCCGGCAAATCCCTCTAGGCTTGGCCCGTTTGCAACCTTACCCAATGACCTCCGGCGGCCACCAGTGGTCGCAGCTGGTGGTCATGCTGTGCTGGTGCCGCCATTCACTGCCTGAGCGAGGGTCGATCGGGCCTTTGATGGTGTTCAAGAGGGCCAGTCGACCCTCGCTTATTGATGATGGGTTGTGGCACCACAACTAGCCAAAGGCGTGCTTGCCTTTGCTTGCTCACCGTGACGGCTAATTGCCACCGCCTGCGTCCGAGCGAGGGTTGTCGGCCCTCGCTGGCCAAGGTGAGGTAGCGGCTTCACCGCTTTCACCCACCTCCTCTTTCGCTTTTCTTCCTTGATCTCCCGATTCTGTTTTTCTGGTTATTGTCTTTTTAGCATTTTTTTTTTTTATGTACCACTCTTTTGGTGCCGCATGTCTTTGAAAGTGCCAGCAATTGTGCATTGCCAATTGAAAATATGCTTACGTGGTGTTCAATTGTGCATTACCCTACCGAGTGATTCATAAATAATGCACTTAATTAAAATGGTGACCTCATTGTGAGATTACCGGAGTATAATATTTGGGATTTGACCCACAAGAAACTGGTCAAGTCATTATTATATTAATGAAGATTCACCCGAGTAGATGTGTGCTTTATGGTGGACTAGACGCAAACCTGATCTGCCGGGATGGGGAGGGACCATGGGGACGAGAGGGCACAAACAAGGAGCTCTTGGGCTTATTTGGTTTGGCATTTGGAATGGGCTTTTGAGCTCTAAAGGAGTTTGGCCAAATGCGAATGTGTTTGGTTCAATTTTTTGGATAACTTTGACAAGATACAATTGTATCTCCAAATAGCTCTAAGGACCTTTATCCCAAAGCATCTCCAGAGGTATTTTGAAAAGTTGTATCTTTGAAATGCAAGTCACGAGTACTGTTCATCTTCTCCGGAGAAAGAACGGAGGCCAACAACCGCCAGCCAAAGAGTTGCCCATGCCGGCGACCACCTCCTGAGGGGTCACCCGACCTCGGCGACCGCCACCCGAGGGTCACAGCCACCCGCCGACCACCGTTTGAGGTCATGCAACCTTAGGCGAGGCTAGGTTGCGCGACCCAAGCATTGCCTGAGGTTCGGCAACCTCAAGTGATGGTCGCTAGACCTCAGGCGAGGCCGTCCGATGACGGCCAAATTTGGCCACCGGTGGCTAGATTAAAAAAAAAAATTAAAACCTTTTTTTATTAAAAAAATTAGTAAATAACCTTTGCAAAATGTAATTTTCACCAAACGGCATTTAAGCCAAAATTATTTCATGTTGCAATTTAAAATTACAATTTACCAACCGTTATTTACATTTCCAAAAACCCTTTTAACTAAAAGATATTTATATTTTCTCAGGGACGTTCGCCAAAAGTCGAACCAAAATGGGCCCTTAATGGGCTTGTAGAATAATGAAATTGTTAGAAATGGATTGGACCACATATCAACTGTGGGAGGATGTGTTGGGTTATGCGGGTCAAATCAATGAGAACGGCAATCCTTAAAATGAGAAAGTCTGTAGCACCCCAAAATTTCACATCATGAGGAAAAAGGTCATATCAATTGATTCATAAGTAAATATTACCCTATAATAATCACCATCTTATGTGATTTACTTTTTTTTTTTTCGGTCCTATGCTAATCCTATTCTAACACTTACTCTCAGACTTTTGCCCCGCCTCTTTGCAAGGCGTGGGAGTCGAAACCCGCTCCTGAAATGAAATCGTCTCCACTCCAATCCCCCCTGAAAAATGTGGGAATTTGAACCCCCAACCCCCCCTTTCAAGATGAAGGGTGTGGAGCGAACCCCAGTGGTTTCTTATGTGGTTTTTATGTGATTTACTTAAAAGATTACTTTTTGGAGATTAGTTTCAGGTGGGACATGCGGAATAAATAAAACCATTTTTCGCCACTTTTACGGTGCGACACGATGCACCTTTTTGCACCGCATAAGTCCACGGCGTCAAATTGAAGTATCGATTTTGTTTCGCACCGTGTCCTACTTTACAAATTTTCCAAACTGAAATCGCAGGAGAACGCAGTGACCTCAAAGAAGCGATTAATGCGGTCACTTTTTCCGTTCGTAAATCAGAAAAAGCAGGCTGCCACTCAAGAAAGTAGCCATACGGAAGACCGTAAAAATTTAAGTGCCCGCAGTATCGATTGCATGACGCCGAAAAGCCTTCGCTCCCGGCGTTTGTCTGGAATCATCACTGAACAACGGCGAATGCAGAGAACGTGCGGAGGGCGTAGGTTGGACGTTTAGGCTTTGTCAGCGGTATATGTTTAGGGCAAGTAACAGGTGACAGTTCAAAAGCATCGATATTTTGATACAGCGTACGTCTGTCCATCTAACCACACCCTTGTGCCCGAGGGGTCAAACTTGGATTGGCATATGTTCCTCTTTCCCCCTTTTATCTATGCAAAGGAACACGGAAGGGCATCTGAACCGGTACTCTCTGCATTCGTGGCCATCGCCAGAGTTCTTCTTTTAAACCAAGCTTTGTTTCTTCTCTGCCTCCAATCTCTTCAGGCAACGCCAGCAAAGCCACACTGCAAAAGCGCCCGCGCACTCTATTGCCAATTTGATGAGAATAGCATCGTAGCATTAAGCATTCGTTTCAGTTTGTGCGTCTGCCTCTATTGGAGAGGGAGGGAGAACACGGCAGACGCATAACAAATGAAGACAATCGAAACAAAGCTTCGAATGCAGTCAGAGCCTGACACGAGACTGTTTTGCACGAGCGTTCGACCAAAGGTTGGAGGAGCGAGCATGGATCTTAAGCTCTCAAAAAAAACCAGACCATCAACCTAGCTAAGGAAGAAAACAGTTCAACACCAAAGTCCTCCCCTACGACCGCAAGCGCACAGCAATCGCGGCAGACTTCAAAATCCAAGATGACTGACTGTATTGGAGAGGATTACCCACCATGAGCAAAGAGGTTCTTACTTACTTTCTCAAGAACATCGCTCGACATCTCGAGCTACAATGTTTTACATCATCCGACTGCAGCGCAGGACAGTATACATAAACATGCCTAATAATCTACAGACAAAGACCGGAAGACATGACTAACAAACAACAACAACTCAACCTTTGCTTAAAGTTTCCCTCGCGCCGCCATTACCTCGATCTCTGCTCGGAGCATCTGATCAGAGACCCTCCTCGGCCTCCAACAGTGCGGTTATCTATTTCACCTCCCTCGAGCTCTCGCCCATGCCCATTTCCTCACCAAGAAAAAAAGAAAAGCCCGCTTTTTGAAGCTGATGATCTCTTGCTGTACTTCGAGATTCATCCGGCGATCGGAAGCATTGCAAAGTCCTCTGCTTTTTTACTTCAGCGGGATGACCCACATCCGCCGCGCTCCCCGTCACAACGGGTTCTTCCGCGGCCTCCCCCTCTTCCTCTTCGGCGGCGCCGTGGCGGCTGGCTGCTGCTGCTGTGGTGGCGCCATCCCGGCATTCTTGTCTGCCGACTGCTGCGGGAACCAATTCGGCAGCCCGCCCTCGGTGGGTCCGACCTTATCTCCGCCCTCGAACTTCCCGATCGTGAACCCTAGAGGGAACACCGCCCAGCAGCAGTGGTACGCCTCCTTCCCAGGCACCACGGGCGGCGGCGCCTCGATCGCCACCGCCTGGAACGCCCTCTCGCAGCTCTGGCACCTCAGGCAGCACTCCTCGTACACCGCCGGGTACTCGTACACCATGTAGCAGTACGGGCACGCGGTCCAGAAGCTCGCCGACCTCGCCGCCGCCGCCGCGGCTCCTCCCGCCTGCTTCTCGCTCCCCTTCCCGTGCCCGCTCCCGCTGCCGCCCGCCGGCTCCTGCTGCCCGAAGCCCCGGCTCAGCTGGCCGCCCCTCCGCACGGGCAGCTTCGCGCCGGCGGCCGCGGCCGCCGCCGGCGACAGATCGACCTTGGAGAAGAGGTTGAACTCCTTGTCGTAGAGGGACTTCTTGCCGGGGTCGGAGAGGACGGCCCAGGCGCCGGCGACGAAGCGGAAGGCCTGGTCGGCGAGGGGGTACTTGTTCTTGTCCGGGTGGAGGAGGAGGGCGAGGCGGCGGTACTGGCGCTTGATGAGGTCGTGGTCGTCGGATCGGCGGCCGATCTGGAGGACGGCGTACCAGTCGTGGTGGTTGTTGACGCGCTTCTCGGTGGCGAGGAGGACGTCGACGATGGCGAGGATCTGGTCGGAGCCGTCGAGGAGGGGCTCGCTCTCCTGGGCCAGGACGGCGAAGTCCTTGGACCCGGTGAGGTCGCGGGCCAGGAGGAGCTTCTCGGCGACGCCGAGGAGGCGCTCGGCCTCGGTCCGGCTGGGGCTCTGCATATTTTCTCGGGAAAAAAAACAAAAAGAAAATGAGGGAAAGTGGGGGAAAAGGAGAGATTGATGGAAAAGTGGTTGAGTTGAAAAGCGTTTGGCGACAGGGGACGTCCGTCCGAGGAGACGACGACGACGGAATGTCCGGACGGTAAAATCGTGAGTGGCGCCGAGTGGACGGAATTGGGTCTGGTGGTTTCGCCTAATCACGCAGGCTTTGGGCGTGCGCTGCGCGTTGAGCGCTATGGGTAATCTCGTCTTTTCAATTCTAACTCGGTTCAACGCCTAAACCAGGGGCCGGGGGATGGATTTTTTGACTTGTTGAGTTGCCTTCCAAAATTAATAATTTTTAAAGAAATTATATTTTAAAAAATGAGCTAATACCACGATAAACTGTAAATTTGTGTGACAAAAAACTCTAAACAAGTACACCTTGAAAAATTTTCCCAAAATAAGTATTTTTATGATAAATTTACCTTTCGTTAATTTCCATTAAATTTTACCATCAAATTGCTTAATTTAATTATATGTAACAATTGACAAAAATACAAATTTGGGATTTTACTCTCAATTTATCACAAGTATATTGGTTTTGATTTTTTGTAATATTTATTCAATTTAATGTAAACTAACGGAATGTAAATTTATCACAAATATACTAATTTAAGATTTTTTGTGGTTCAAAAATTAGTTTGAAGTAAATTTGAGTTTTTTATAGTCAAACAATTAATTCGAGATAAAATTATCACGAGTGTTATCAATTTGGAGTTTTTTATGCTATTAATCATTAAAAAAATATAAAAGTACTATTGTTTAGATATTAAGGAAAAAACAATCAAAAACCCTAAAATATGTTTAATGTGACACATTTATCCCTTTTTTTTTTGCAACGTAAATAACTACAAACTATACTCACTATGAGACATTTATCATAATTTTTTTTCTCGTGACATCAAAACCTCAAACTTGTACTTACTGACATATTTGCCCTTCATTAAAGTTTAGTTGTATGATTATCATAGCAAAAACAGCATCTTTTTTGTTTCTCTTTAGCCATGTAGCTATCATTGCCAATGCTATTTGGCTTTTGCCATCCATGAAGGCAAATTTTATTGGTGCTTACTAACAGAATATTGATATAGTAAATGTGTCCCGTAGATATGAATTTTGAATTTTTTGCACCACAACAAATTTAGAATGAACATGTCGGGATGGATATACTTTTGGGGTTTTTAGACTCTTATGATAAGTTTCAAAAGTTCCCCGTTAGAAAATGTCACAATTTAAGCTTTATGAAATTTGCAAAAATGTAAAACTTCAAAAGTTGTCAAATTTGGCAGAGTCTATTTATGCAATTTTCTCCACTCACATTTCCAAGTGGTGAGTCAGAAACATGCAATATTTTTTCCAGCCCAGCATTTAATCGGTGGTTACAAATCACATGTCTTGACTACATGCAAACTTAACCAAAATTAAATGTGAATAATGTCTACACCTATAACAAAACCAGTGTGACACAACTTGTAACCCATCAATTAAATATATGATTTAAGAAATTTTCTTTGTCCAAAAAAGAGGGTTATATTGCCCCTTAAAAGTAGGATAGTTTCTACTCCTATATGACTAAGTCCATTTTTTTACCAAAAAAAAAAAAAAATTACCCTCAATTATTAAATTAAAATTCAACGTCATAACCCCAAATTTATTCGCTTCTCTTTTTTATAATTTTTTAAATTTATATATAGTACATAGTTACATAATTAAGAATTTCACATGTTTGATTTTTTGTTATTGTAGGTATCCCATATATATTAAAGGCAATATGTTTTATCATTGTTAATATTTACTTCCATACAAATCAGTTTTATTGAAAAAGGAAATATTTGAGAAGCCTAGTTCTATTCTACGTTATCGAGAAAATTTATGGATATGAAGTCAAGTTGAATCTATAAAAGAAAATGAAAAGAGAGAGATTAACGTAGATAAATTTTTTCAGAGTCGCTTATTTATACCTTTTCACTTTTGTCATGCATAGCACCATCAAATCTCTTCTTATCGGTTTTCTTTTATATACATATACATAATGGGATGATTTGATGATGAAGAAAAAAACCTTAAAGATTTTCCAAAATAAAATCACAGTTTATCCTCCAACGTGAAACTTTAAAGAATAATAGCAAAACATTGCATCAAATGATAATTCTTAAAAAAAAAAAAAAAAAAAAAAAAAATGCTTCATTATTTTCAATTGACAAAAATATATATTATCCATTAAGTGTATATGGAAAAATATCAAAATGCCTTTTGATAATGTTTAAAATCAAGAATGTCAAATAATAGATAAAAGTATCTCCCTAATAATAGGAAAAAAGATAAATTATTTAGTGTAGTAAATAAAAATATTTGATATATATTTCAAAGCAATGAAATTAAAAAATTCACCAAGAAAGTGAGCTTTTGAGAAAACAAGAACAAATAATAGATAAGCTGTTATAAAAGCAATAACGAAGTGAGACTTTTAAGCTTTTTACTACATCACATATTTATCTTTTTTCCTAGCGAAATTCTTTTATCTAGATCTAGTAAAACATTATAGGAAAATCTAAGAATACACTAAAAAAAAACTCTATAGACTGAAAGATGCATTTGAAATGCTTATCAACAGCAACTAGATTAGAAAATATTAAAAAATGGACCGGGGGTCTCACTTTCTGTTTTTTTAGAGAAGTATTGGGGCCATTACTTTAAATTGCAATTGAATGATTGAAGGCCATTTTATCTTTTATTGTGAAATCGAGGTACCCATTCTACGATAAACATTATAATTATAAATATGTTTTTTGGGGGGTGCCATTCCCACTTGTACCCATTATCACTTATCTATCATTGGTTGATGTTAAACCACTTATTATCTTACTCGAGAAAGTTCGATTAAAATTCTTAAACAAACTATTCACCCCAGTGGCATCGTTAATCCCGTTGGCGCCCATTTGGGGTCCCGATGGTAAGTAAATGACGTATGCTCCGGCGCCCATGTCAGAATTTCGACGATCCATGTCTAACATAAATCTACCGGCAAGTACAAAAGTATAATATAACGCGTCGTATGTCGTGAAAAAACATGTGGTTTGGTTACCCACGGGCGCGCCTTGAGATTTTCCCTTCGAGTGCGAGAAAAGGTGGGGCTGATGGGGCCAGGCTGATCCGCCCAATGAAGCAGGACTGCTTGCCATTGGGCCTCACAGGAAGCAGCACTTGTAGCCTCATAAGGCCGAACGAAGTGATCTCGGATTTTATTGCGCCGGTACACCGGCCAGACCCTGAGCCCACAAATCAAGCACAGCTCACCAGAATTCCTAAAAGGAAAAGTTCCATTATGTGAAATTGAGCTCCAAAGTCGATTGTTAATTTGTCCTCAAGTGTGGCAACCGTGAAATTGGTCACTTAGGGTGCGCATGGTAAAATTTCTTGGCTGGGGAATCGTTTTTTTCCAGAAATAGTTATTTTCCATTTCTATTCCTAGAAACAGGTTTACGAAAGAAAAGAACCCGTTTGATAACCGCACAAAATTTCTACTTTCTTGAAATAGAAAAGAATAGAAATGTGTTTGGTAACGCAACGATTCTTTTTTATTTATTTATTTGTTTTTTTATTTGTTCTTTTTTATTTTTTTTATTATTTTTTGTATTTATTTGTTTTCTATTCTTTTATTTGTTTTTATTTGTTTTTTATTCTTTTTTGTATTTATTTGTTTTTATTTGTTTTTATTTGTTTTTATTCTTTTTTTGTATTTATTTGTTTTCTATTTGTTTTATTCTTTTTTTTTTTTTTTTTTGTTTTTTATTCTTTTTTGTATTTATTTATTTTTATTTATTTTTTTGTATTTATTTGTTTTTTTATTTTCTTGCGTTTGTTTTTTTTTGTATTTATTTGTTTTTTTCTATTTATTTATTTTTATTTATTTGTTTTTTTATTCTTGCTCACGGTGGCGGCGCGGCGGCGACGGTGGCGACCCGGCGACGGCGGCGGGCGCGGCTAGCGGCCGACGGCGGCGGCGGTCGGTGGTGGCTCCGACGGTTGAAGGTGGCCACAACGAGAGAGAAATAAAACAAAAATAAAAAAAGAAAATTTGCTTATTTCTAAAAATTGTTCTAGGACAAGAAGAATTTTTTTTTTTTCGTTTCTATTCTGCGCTAACTTTTCTATTCCTAAATATAAATCAACTTTTAATGTTACTAAACGGGTTTTACGTTCTTTTTTTTTGTTAGGGGAATAAAAAACAGAAATTGGGAGAATGAGAAATGTTCTCATCCAGCACCTTAGTGAATGTCTTGCAAACATAGGTCCCACTTCTTATTCTTACTTTTTGAAAATTCGTATTTTGTTTCTAAAGAGAAACTTAAATTCGAGCATAATTAGACGTTCTCTCCACTTTTGACTTCCTTTGAGATTTGTCTCCCCACCACTTTTTTTTTGGCAGCCCTCACTCTCTCTCTAGTACTCCTCTTTTTCTTTCTAAATCACTCATTTTGGGACTATTCTTTTATCCTCGTGTTTTTTTTTTTTTTAAATATCAATCGAGTGGCTGAAAGTTTTTAAACACTTGACCAATCTCCTTCCGATATTAGCTCCCCCATCACTCATATTTTGAAAAATTATTGCAGACACACAAATTTGTGCTCTCTTAGGAGTGACCTAATTATAACTCGCAAATATGGTGATTCGAATCTAAACCATAAATGAGAAGGACGGACATGCTTATTACTTCAGTAATGCTTCGGGCTGTTCACTTGCGTGGTTTTATGTAAGAATAAGTTGGATGGTAATTTTTTTTCCATGATTTAGATCAAGAATTAAACAACATTGTTACATGAGGCTAGCTAGCTCTCCCGAACTGCCAAGGGGTTAGGCATATGTATAATGTTGTCAAAGACTTTTCCCAGGCAGCAGTCCTAATGCCCTTACTTCGACTTGCTCAACTCTTCGTTCTTTTCTCTCTCTCTTTTCCTTGCAGACAATGAAGAAATTATATTAGATTAATAGAGAATGAGATTAGGAAAATATCATATTAACCTTTTAAAATATGGCGCAAGTCGAAACTTGAATGAATGATCGAGTATAAAATTATCTATGTATTGACAACGTAAAGATCAAGGATATGTCACTAGACTCATTTATGAATATTCACTCCTCGATCACTTAACTTAATTCACGAATTAACTCTTTTTCTCGAAATGGAGGACTAGGAGAACAAAGCTTGACCCTTTCATCTCAACAATCAGGACAAACTTCATTCCCTGAGTCTCAACTTTCACAAAACAAGGATGATCATGGCAACAGGATTATGGTTTTACTGTTGCACGATTGGTAGAATCCAAAAAAGAAACAAACAAACAAAAAGAACCAAAGAGAAAAAGGAGTGAAAGAGAGATTGTCTATTTAAGGATCAATCAACACACCTCTTGATTCACTCCATTAGATGCCATATCCATAATAGTGCTCCTATCTCACATGTCACGAAGAAGATCCTGATTAACAAGAACTATTAAATCTTATGAATCCTACATAGGGACTTAGATTAGTCAATTAATGACTAATATATTTTTGATCTACACATAAGAAGTGAGCATACTAATATTGCACAATGGAGAATTTCTTCAGTCTTGATTTGAAACTCACTTACCCAAATACCAAGTTCCTTAATAATTCATTAAAAACACATTTTGTGGGGGCGATACTGAGGTCTTTCTAGCAAATAACGTAGCTTTAATAAGCGCAATTTGTATAACCCATTTGAGCCATCCGTACCATTTCATCAGTTTCTCATGTAAAAACCTGGCTAAAGTGCAATGGTTTCCACATAATTGTCACTTTCCCACCCCTCTATTTCTCCATTCGAGAGAGAGAGAGAGAGAGAGAGAGAGAGAGAGTCTCAAAACGCTGCAAAACCCTTGTTAAAAAACACGGCACCCGTGCCTCGGAGAATGAGGACTTCTACAATGTTCCATTTCACTCGGCTAATGACCCAATACGCTGTACTTGCGCCTCGGACAACGATCAAGTTGGCACAAAAGAGAGAACAAGAACAGGAAGTGCTGTTCGAAAGTCCCATTCTCCTAAAGGGGGAGAATAAACTAATTCCAAAATGGCCTATCCGGGAACATATTCTAAGGGCTATACTAGTGCGCTTTCGCATGGATGATGACTCAGCCCTCCCCCCCCTCTCTAAAACTAGCAAAAAAGATGACTGGGGATCTGAAGAACGTGGGTGGGGAGTCCATGGCTATATATAGCAAAATATGCTTCCCGGTTTCCCTTCTCATTTTCCTTACTTTATTCTCACGATGTTTCTCCTCTAATTTCTATGGAATTTGCTTGTCTCCCCACGTCGGATTTTAAGCTTCTTCCCGAGGTTCTGAGGCTTGGTGCTTCGTGATTGGCTGCCGGAGCACCTGAGGCATGCCTTGATTTGCTCGGGGTCGGTAAACCCTCCTGCTATCAAGATCGGTTTATCGCTTCGAGATACTATTAAATTAGGCCATAATTATCCCGTGTATAGAAAAGAACGAAAAATGGACCAACAGGACAATAGAGAAATGTCTTTAGCTTAAACCATTTAGTGCGCACAAGCAAATTAATTTGATGCTGGTGATCAGTTCACGGTTCGTCGACACGCCTGACGGTGCGGGAAATAAATAAATAAAATTTAAAATGGCAGAAAAGACAAAATAAAATTCCTCTCTCATAAAAAAAAATAATAGGCGGCATATCTGTGGGGAATTTTAGTATGGCGTATTATTCTTCTTGTCGACAGCATGCTTTCGAACTGAAAATGAACGGGGAATTTCAGATGCAACTATGCAGTTTTCTTGCCCTTTGGCCATTGGCTTGGCAGCCCTTGATGTTTAATTGCTACTTTTTTTTCTTTCCCATATTATCTTGATTCCAACTTTTGGGAGAAATTTGAGATTCCTTCTTTCCCTTGGAAAAAAAAAAAAAAAGAGGGGTTGCGTTGACCAGAACCAGGGCCGATATTCTCGAGGAACAACTTTCTTTTTCCTTGGTTTCTTTTCTTATTTTGTATTTTTCGTGATTGACAAATGTTGACATGAACTGAGGGGTCGCTTTCTGGACAACTACGCAATTAATATGCAATTCCCAACTTTATTCGAAAAAGCTTAATTCGTTTACTGTGTAAAAAATGAATAATTTAAAACGATATTTTTCAAAAACTAATCATTTATGATGCCTATAGAAAGAATAAATGAAAAATATTTTTATTGTCTACGAAAATGTTTAAATATAAATTGTTATGAATAATGAAAGATTAATTATTTCGAGCGATATAACTGATTATTTTTTAAAAATATTTTATAAATCATTCATATTTTACGATATAATCTAAAGATTAATTCTTCTCCACATTTATAAAAATATCTATAGACGACCGTTCTGGGATGACATGTGTCACCGTCTTAAAAACATATTCAAATCATCTAACCTTTCTTCGTATGCAATTCCCACATGCGATTCCCGACTTTATTCACGTACGAAAATATTCGGACGCTGCTCTTTGCAATTCCCTTAATGGAAGGTTTTGAGAGACGACACGTGTCACCCCTTAAAGGCGTCCTCTCAGTGTTGTCGTTTTATTTTGTATTATCCAACTCATTTAACGTTTTTGTTTTATACTAAAATTTTTTGTTTGATTTTGCCAGTTAATCTTGACCCTTTTCATCACCATCTTTTCACTTAATAGCCAAAGAAGAAGCGTGCTGTTTTGCCTAAAACATTTATTAGTTTTACTTTCATTTAAAAAATAGCTTCTATTCTGCAAGCAAAGCGCAATTACATGCTAGTGTCACGGGCCGAGAGTTCCCTTGGCCTTGAAATGACCCGTGAGGCGCCTGGTGAGCGGAATTTACTAAGCCAGTCTTCCTTCTATAATTATCCCAGTGATCAATACGGTGAATACTCCTTCATACGAGATCTAGCCACGCCCAGCTTCGCTCGGGCATCTAGTCCATCGAGTGAGATAGCAGATCCATTTAGGTTAAACAACTGGTTTCGACCTGCCATGGCCTCATCGGGAAAGCGGCATCGCTCCCGACTCGCCAGGTTTGTGCGCGGGAGGCCTACCCCGTCTTCAGAGCTCCTAAGTGATGTAATCTTTTTATCCTAGACTCCTAACACAAACCGTCCTAACGCCACTCCCACGGACCAGTTGTGTTCTACCATTCTGTCTCACACTCTTCACCCGATAACCCCAAGCACCACTCACAAGGTCACGAGTACGGGAGGATTCACGGACCGTGACATTCTCCTCCACTCAATTCGCAACACCTTCGTTGCGATTTGCTCTGTCGCTTCTTTGCGTCCATTAACCATTGATGTGCCACTTTTGGGATTTCACATCGAATGGTCACGCTCGCCCAACAAAACAGGTTTTTGCTTCATCGGTAGCCTCTTTTGATCTCAGCCGCTCGGCCATTCTTCAGCCAAACCAGCATCTTGACCCCAACAAACCAAATGGAGGTTCTTTCCTTGTTGAAAACGTGGCAGTAGACCTCTTCTTCGAATTCACCGATCGATCTAGGAACGTTATCCCCATTCAGCAAGGGTTCGGTTTTTCTCGAACTCCCTATCGGCTCGGCGGTAAATCGACTCGTCCCAGTACCCATTGTCATCCTAGGAGCGGAGAGCCCCTATGTTTGGGCATCTTTTGGCCCCAGCAGATTCCTTCCCGCCCACTAAGACCAGTCCCACTAGGACTTATTTGTTCAACCCGCGCTAGAGCGAGAAGCTCGATTCTTCGACTCGCTCACTCGCTTACTGGAGGGATTCCGGCTCTGATACCACTTGTCATGGGCCGAGAGTTCCCTTGGCCTTGAAATGACCCGTGAGGCGCCTGGTGAGCGGAATTCACCAGGCTAGCATTCCTTCTATAATTATGCCAGTGATCAATACGGTGAATACTCCTTCGTACGAGATCTAGCCACACCCAACTTCGCTCGGGCGTCTAGTCCATCGAGTGAGACAACAGATCCATTTAGGTTCAACAATTGGTTTCGGCCTGCCATGGCCTCATCAGGAAAGCGGCATCAGCTCCCGACCAGTTTGTGCACGAGAGGCCTACCCTGTCTTCAGAGCTCCTAAGTGATGTAATCTTTTTATCCTAGACTCCTAGCACCAACCGTCCTGACGCCACTCCCACGGACCAGTTGTGTTCTACCATTTTGCCTCACACTCTTCACCCGATAACCCCAAGCACCACTCACAAGGTCACGAGTACGGCAAGATTCACGGACCGTGACACTAGTCTCGTATTTAGATGAAGGTTAGTTCGCTGCATTCAAACTGCTAGGAGGAAAAAGGACCTTCTTAATGAAAGGGTCGGAGGAATAGCAAACAGGTGGGATTTTCTTCATTGTGAAAGTATTATTATTTTTTTTTAATTTCCAAAGGTCATCGACAAAAAATGATGTTGATGTGGTTCGGTTTGGAGTATCAAGGCTCTAGATGCCACTTCCTATACGCTGGATCCTTGAAGTAGCTATCAAATGACGTATATTTTACAAGATAAACTTTTGAGAAATGTCCATACGATAATGTATACCAAAAGAGGGGAATTGCACATAAGATAAGGGAGAATCTTCATGGATCGACTTTTATCGTTCAAAGTTTCGTGCTTTTCAGATGACGACAGTGTGAAACCACATAAAAGAATTGTGATCGAAGATGACCTCATGCTCGTTTTGATGGTCTAATTGGCTTTCGATCTACAACATGTGTGGTACTATTTTTCTTGATTGGCACAAAAAATGGTGGATGCAATCCTGTTTAGGCTCGGAATTTGGTTCGAAACAAGAGTGCAAAGGCAGCTTGGTATAGATTAATTGGGATTAAGCCAACTTGAAGCAACCTTTCTAGTTGTAGGCTTATCACATATTCAAAAGATGGTCGTTCTGGTCCTAGCTCTAACTCTATTTACAATGGAAGAACATCGCTCGACAATTTGGTCCCATTTTCGGTTTGAAAATTCGCATTCAAATCCAAGTGTCGATCCATCCTTTTCCCAATTTAGAATTAATTGATATTTCATATTAGATATGTTAGGCATTTGTTAACGAGACTCATATATAAATCGAAACTTTTAAGTTATCGATTTTCATAGGTCGGGGACTTAATGACGAAAACGTCTTGATTCCCGATAATACATTTGAAAAGTAAAATATCGAAATCTGACGAATACCAACCACAAGAAAACTTCAGTCGATTTCGAAAAGCAAAAGGGGAATCAAGGAAAGGAAAAACGAGGAAGTACTTTGAGCGAATCGATATCCAGAGCTTGGAAGAAAAACGAGGCCTTCCTTTAGGCGACATCTATGACATATCTAGAAATGCATCCAATCCACCATATTTAAATGGAAAGCCTATGCGTGGTAGCATCTCGGCCACATCTTTTCTTTCGTCCTCGTGGTGCTTTGTTTCCTTCATTTGTGTCGAACCAAGAAAAATGTGCCCAATCAACGTTTATTAAACTCGAACCAAGAAGTGAGCCGCGACAAGACCACCTTTTTTTTAAGGTTTTTCCCCTTCACTCTTTCCGGTTTTCTCCTTTAAACGCTGACGACACCTTTTCCGGTGCTTCGGCGCATCATATGCCTTTTAAGATAGATTTTCTACCCGTCACATGTTCTAAACATTAAAAGGTGATCCGAACTTCAGCCTAAAATACAGGAAAATAGAAGCCTGAAAAAAATTTGAATTTGGAATCTTTTGCTTTAATATCATGTAAGATTTGTGAATCTGCTGATAATTATTCTGAAAGTTTTAACTATTTAATAGATGGACGATGTGATATTTAAATATTATAACAAGACAAAAATAATATGCTTTTTTTCTTGACTTTAACTCTACTTCTGCACACCAGCTAAACTCACGCAGATTAGACACCATCTTAGATTGGGTGAGTAGTCCGATTATGAGATTATTTGAGTCATGTCCTTCATCACTTGAACCGTTCGTTCTTAAAGTTTGAACCGTCAAATAAAATGGCGTGTGAGGAACTCTAAACATTTGATTATGACGCCATCTCGAAGTTGAGTGGACAATCATTTGTCCTTGATTACTTAACGCTTGAACAAAATCAGAATGTGATTTGCATCTTGACCTAGTAATATGGATTCAAAAACTTGTATCGTGCTCCTAACTCAGAAATTCATTTCTTATATAATTACTATAAGCCATTTTTTCAGGGTTTGATCTGGCCAAACTTTTAATTTATGAAAAATGGCACGTGAGAAACTCTAAACATTTGATTATGACGCCATCTCGAAGTTGAGTGGACAATCATTTGTCCTTGATTACTTAACGCTTGAACAAAATCAGAATGTGATTTGCATCTTGACCTAGTAATATGGATTCAAAAACTTGTATCGTGCTCCTAACTCAGAAATTCATTTCTTATATAATTACCATAAGCCATTTTTTCAGGGTTTGATGTGGCCAAACTTTTAATTTATGAATAGGGCTATAAAGGTGGATTAATTTGAGACATGTCACACTTTACAAACAGTAGGCCCATCGTGAGACCCATCGGGCACGTTTATTGCATCCCTATATATAATATAGTTAGGCATGTATCTTAAATGGGGCATGCTCTATCCTTTTATAAAACTCGTGACTCTCCTCGTCTCTTTGATTTATGGACGCATGTGTATTGACTTTAGCATGGGAAGGTCTTGGCAAATGCCTAGAAGACTTCCTTTTCTTTTGATGTGCAGTTTGCAAGCGGTGAAGTATTTTTCGGCAACCCGCAAGCATGCATATTTCACACATCATCAATGAAAAAAATGTAAAAAAATCATAAATTTATTACACTTTTGTCAATTCAGTTTTAAATTTTTAAATTTCATTAATTTAATCTTAAATAATTGAGTTAATCAACCTATTTTGGCCAGAAATAGATGTTAACCATTTTACATTGTATGATCGTCACGAAAATAATATTTTGTAATATTTAATATTTTTTTTATTAATTTTCTATTTTTTCTTTTCTTTCTATTTTCCTTCTTCATTGTTTTCTTGCTATGATCGATAGGGCTTGATGAGCGCTTGTTGGCCATGGGCGAGGTCAATCTCGTTGACCTCATCTAGATGTAGCAAGTCTGCCTTGCCCAAACCATTGTGATCTCATTGGCTGTGGGCAAGGCAACCTTGTCTAGATGTAGGTGAGACTGGTCATCTATGGCTATGATGGCCTTGCCCAAATTTGGGCAAGGTCAAGCAAGGGCTATGATGCCCTTGCCTACCAGCCAATGAGGGCTTGGTGACCCATAGGACATGATAAGAAAACAATGAAGAAGGAAAAGAGAAAGAAAATTAAATTAAATTAAATTAAAAAAATATCAAAATATTATTAAAAATTATATGCATTAATGCCGATTATATCATGTAGGATAACTATCATTCACATTAATGATTTCCGGCTAAAATTGACAAGATTGACTAAATTGGTAAAATATAAAAATGTTTAAAACTTAATTGATAAAATTAAAAGATTTAGGTCTGAATTAACAAAAATGTAATATGCTTTGCACTATTTGAATAATTTTTCTCATCATTAATAGTGAACTAAGTCTTGCGACAGACAACACTCATATATGGAAAATTTATTGCGGTATCTGAATTGTATTTTACTACTCATGCGCCGATTTGTTATTATTTAAGCACATGTGCATTTTTCGATGCAATTTTTTATTTGGATTTTGCAAGTGCGGAGGGATATTCAATATAAAGGGTTTTTTTTCTAGTGGTCCCACCAGGTTGCCCAAGTGATAAATGTATTTTCCCTTCTCGCTTAAGATATAGATTCAAATCACCATATTTGTACATTCTCTTTAGCTAAACTTATATTGCTAGTAATTACTCGTTGCGTGTGGTATGACTACAGGAGGCTCTAGATTAGCAGGTTCTTAAGGATTCTCGACTCTATATTGATATTAAAAAAATATATATATTTTCCATTCTCTTTTTTTCTTTGCCAATATTTAGTGAACATGATTTACTGTGACATTTCTGTATAGCTCGCCTTATATGCCCAGAGCAGCTCATACCCTTTATAGTTTCAATTTTTCTGACAAGTGGAAAATTTGAAACTTTCAAATCCTAATAGAAAGAGCTTCCTCTACGTTATACCCAGAAAAAAAAGCTCGGAAGTAATGCCTGGAATTCCTGATCTTGGTAATGATTAAAACCTTTGTGAAATGATTTTACACGCATACATAAGACCCCCTTGAATGGAAAGGCAGTGTAGATGCTTCCTCTTTGTGCTGCATTTGCACGTGGAGAAGAGAGCTTTTCCACCAGTTCAAGTCCTGATAAAGCACTTTTCTTTCATCTTTTGGGTATTGTTAATACGCGCGCTCGGGAGAATGTTAAAAGTACACTTAATTTATGATAATCTAATTTTTTAAAGCACCAATTGTGCGTAATCCGTTAATCCATCGAGAAATGTAAATGCCCTTAATCGGTTGCATAATCTATGCCCTTAGAAACTCATTAACGTTTTGTTAAAAAACGCAATTTTCTCTTTTAACTAGTTAGGTTGGTGCCTGTCCTCGCACGGTAATTGTTGCTTTTATTTCCGTTGACTGTTATGGAGTAATTACATTGAATTTCTATAAATAAGGTTTATAAGTTTTCATACCTTCATGATGTGTGCGAAATACTATATGTTAATCAATAATAGAGTAACATCTACATTATGAATGCATCATGCGTAATTCGCCTTGACATATTAAGAAAATCATCATTCGTAATTTATAACCGGTATCCTATGCTAAGAACCGATATCTACAATGTTAAACAAATTTAAGTTTTTTATAATCCATTGATAGGAAATTATAATGCATTTGAGTGCAAAATATAAATCCATAAAAAGGGCATTTGGTATGAGGAAGATCGACCCACATCTTATGTTAATGGCAGTGTGAGTTTTACGTAAATCGAAAAGTATAATATACGAAATTGATGGAGTTTATCTTCTAAATGCATAAAAAACATATATTCGAATTTTTTTAAATTTATATAAAGCTAGCACGATTGTGTCCTACTTTTCTAATTTGTCTGATTTTTGTTAGATTTTGGATCATGTATGGTCGGTTAGTTTCTTCTTAGCTAACCTTATTATGAATATGTTTTCCAAATTGATTGAAATTATTGTTTTCTCACCGGCTCCTAGATCATTTCATGCAAGTTTGGAGATCAGTCAACGATTTTTCTTCTTAGTAGGATGCGCGTGCAAACGCCTATAGGTACATTTAGCAGCACCTGCGAAATCAAGTTGATGCTCAGACTGCCGTGGAATGTGATTGTTGATGTGGAATGTCTACCTAATTTGAATAGGAACTCTCCTCTATCGTTCTTCGCACGCAACGCACCTGCCCTTTGTCTCATGTAAAGAAGGAAAACATGTGCGCGTTTTAATCAGCGTGTTTCGCTTTCGAACACACTGGCTTTCGTCGGGTCCATTTCCACTTAGATATTTTTTACTCCGTTGGTTGATGGAAGACCAAGTGTCCGAAGCTCAAGTCAATGCAATCTCGTGGATCGGAATCGGATGTGTCTCTCCTACCCAACTTATATGATAATAATTTAAATGGTTAATGAACTTGTAGTTCATGAACTTTTAATTTATTCAATATGATAATTGAACTTTTAGTATATATTTAAATTATTAACATTAAACATTTTCATATAAATTAATGACCGACTTAAACATGTAATAAAAATCTATGGATCATACTGAATAAATTAAAAATTTAGAAATCACATATATATTGAGCTAAAGTTCATGGACCTCATCTAATAAATTAAAAGTTCATGAATTATATTGTATATTAAGCCAAAGTTCATGAACCATTCGAGTCATTTTCCCTATTTCAATGTCCCTCTCCCGAAAGACACATAGAAAGTAAATGTAGGATCAATTTGATCTTGCAAGGAAAGAGTGCCAAGGTGCTTGTTCTGTGTAATTTTTCACGATGAAAATTTATACTTTTCATGCTTATCATTATTAAGGAAAACGATTAATTTTTATTCATTTAGTGGTACGTTGAAAACGCTTTTGGATATTTGAATCTCATTCAGAATAAAGAGGGTGAAGAAGCAAGTGTCTATTGAGATACATGTCATGCCTAGGAAAATTATCTCCTTTTTTTAGATCGTTTTCCTAATTTTAAGTGTATGTATTTTATTTTATCATAAATGTTTTTTTCACTGATTTAACCATTATCAGCAGACAAAAAAATTGAAAGTATGAAAAATTGATTTGCAGAAACTTCCATCATTGAAACATACGCACTATTCATTTTATATTTTCTAAATAAAAAAAACGCTCACGACTCTTTTCAAATTTTTAAAAAGTATTAATTTATTAAAAATCAGATGGGACTCGCTTAAGGGTGTCTTCTCCAGGGCGTTCATCTCTAGAGATGAACCTGTTGATGCTAAAGGGCATCCAAAGTCAGGGTGAGTTCGACTGATTCAGAGGTATTTGGATTTATGCTGTGCGCTTCCACCTTTTAAAGCACGCTACATGTTTAGAACAATATCACACAAATGGACCGGTAATAATTAGGACAAGATTTCTTAGCAAGATGGATTCTTTCTCCCTTTAGAAAAATCGTTTATTTACCGTGCTTCGCGCATGCAAGGCTGCATCAACATGACTCTCGCGGTATCATTAAGCATATGAATGGCATAAATTCACCTCTTAATTACATACGCAACTTGTCTATAGTGTCATTTAATCTGACAGGGTAGTAAATGCTAGAAGATCAAGTACTTCAAAGAATTCTATGCATTGATAATTCCGATAATTCGGGGCTGCATCACAAAAGTTATAGGATCTGTCGTTCAATCTTGCTAAGTTAATATCCACCAACTACGCAATTTAGAAGCTAAAATCAAATGAACTCGTTAAACTCGGCCTTTATGGCCTACTTCTGTATACAAACCGACGCTAAAATTGGTAATTAGACGGGCTCTATTCACAGGTACTCCAAATATTCACCTATTCCTATAATGCATGTCGTGCAGCTAACGCAGAATATACAGTTTATGCTCGTTTCTCTTTCCACTTCTTTTCTCCTCTCTGTTTTCGATTGTCAAATCTCGCAGAATCTTTCATGAGCAAGCATGGTGATCAAGCAAACTTCAGGCAAAGATGCCCTGTGAAAGTTCTTCCTTTGCTCTAACCCCCTTAAAGGAAACACCCCATAATCAGCACCCAGTAGGCAAGATTCTCAACATACTTAAGTTTTAAGCGTCGAAAATGACCTAAAAAGCAAAGGTTTCACCTTGAAGAGACTCGATGAAAAAACTTCTTGCTGGCTGCATCCTCGAACTTTATCAGGGCTCGCTTTAATTCTAAATCTAGGTTTTCAGAGTTTCTGGTATTTATCTGGTCATGGGCTCATGGCGACGGTGAAGTATTCATGGAAGAGATTGGGAGACGAAGATTTACCGTACTGAAAAGATGGGGCTAAAATTACTACAAGAATAAAATTTAACAAACCCCAATGATGATTACCTTGATACGATACGAACCAATAAAAATCAGACAAAGTAGGCCCTGGGGTGGCATTCTTATCTACAAAAAATCTCTGTACGCATGGCCTCCAAAAATTGATGAAAATCAGTAAGTAGAATTATCTAATTCCTTAACTATCTTAAATGAAAATCTCATGACATCGAAATAATTTTAAGAGGGCTTTCAAAATGAGAAATTGTGAAGAAAATAAGATATCGTGCTCACCTTAGAAAGTTCAACCAAAATACTTAAACTATTATCCTCCTACGTGTAAATTGGACTTGAGTCTAAGATAATATTGAAAATATATCCAATGATCATTTATGTGAAATTATTGTCATTAAAAGTTTAAATTCATATATTAAGGTAATAATATACTATAAATCCCCGTATTCATACGGCGTGACGTGGTGAAATGCTTACGATCGAGCACTCTCGAATGCGCAATGACATGGTAAAGTTCTGCACATGCTGACGTGGCCAGCCAAGGAGTGCATTCGGGACAATTACATTAATTGCGTACCAATCAAAGGTTAGGGCGGTGCACAGCGGATTCTAACTTTTCCCTAAGAAAATGGAGAATCCAGTGGAGATCGCTCGCTCGCTCGGGCTCGAAAAATGCCGCAGTGAATTGACGAGGAGAAGGCGACCGGGGAGACGGGGTTGGCCAAGACATCACTAGCAAATATCACACGCCAGAGAGAGAGAGAGAGAGAGAGAGAGAGAGAGAGAGAGAGAGAGAGGGA
This sequence comes from Eucalyptus cloeziana, assembly GCA_014182715.1. Taxonomy (NCBI): domain Eukaryota; kingdom Viridiplantae; phylum Streptophyta; class Magnoliopsida; order Myrtales; family Myrtaceae; genus Eucalyptus; species Eucalyptus cloeziana. The sequence continues at coordinate 5,292,422 of CM024639.1, read as the reverse complement.
TAATCATCGCCCTTCTGCGAATGTGATGGGACACATGTACGGAAGCCTGAACTCCCGAACAGTGTACATAAAAAGAAACGAAACCTGAAACCTTATTGAAGTTTTAATAATCGGGAGATATAAACCTTAACCCCTCCCCCCCGGGCCTTCACTGTCAGGAACAGTAATTTTTTTCCCCTTCTTTCTTTTTTGGGGTTCGCAAGAAAAGAACATAAAAGAAAATGGAGACCAGAAAAGAGAGGGAGAGAGAGAGAACAGAAAGTGACTCGCCCTAGTGTAGGAGTAGGCAGAGGCTTGGATGCACATTCCATATCGCCTCCTTGAAGCCCTCCAACGGCGCAGATATTTCCTTGCTTTTTTAGGCAAAATGTTGAAAAACTGGTGATAATAAAAAGAAGTCCTGTTTAGCTATAAAGGGAAGCCCCATCCTTTCCTCTCCCTTTCTCTTTCTTACCTGTCCCCCCACCCCTCCCCTCTCCCGGCTCTCGCTCTCTCTCTCTCTCTCTCTCTCTATCTCAGTTCTTTCTCGGACGGGTGTCTCTGCGTGGCTTTTGATCGGTCATCACCTGAGGCCGCGTCTGCAAGCAAGGTAAAAAATAAGCCAGACTAGGGAAAAACCCCACCCGTCTTTCCTCATCTTGCAGTTTGGTTTGCTTTCTCTTTTGAGGTTGGACACTGTTTGGTGGGTTTTCTGGGTTGTTTTTGGAAATGGATCTGGTTTCCTTTTCTGGTTACTTCTTTTTTTGGTCTAGGGTTTGTGTTTCTGCAAGATCTCCTCCACACAGAATCAATCCCCACTTGCCATTACCATTCTGTACAATTTTCCTATTTATGTTCAGTGTACGTCGAGACAATGTGTGGTTTTCATGGTTCGGCTCTTGATAAAGTTTCCTTCTTTTTCTCGTTCTTGGGTTTGCAGTGAAGAAGGAAGACAAGGAATATGGCGAGAGAGAAGATCAAGATCAAGAAGATAGACAATGTGACGGCGAGGCAGGTGACGTTTTCTAAGAGGAGACGAGGGCTTTTCAAGAAAGCCGGAGAGCTGTCGGTCCTGTGCGATGCCGAGGTCGCTGTCGTCATTTTCTCGGCTACCGGCAAGCTCTTTGAGTACTCCAGCTCCAGGTATGTGATCTGTGTTACTGTCCTTTCCTTTCCCTTTTCAGTCGTTCCTTCTGGTTTCTCTCTCTATTTTGACTTCTTCACTTGACATTTTGACCATCAAAGGTTGAGTGGATGTGTGTCTTTCCTCGTTTGTCTAAGTGTATCCTGTGCGTGTGTGCTTGAGAGAGAGAGAGAGATAGAGAGAGAGAGAGAGGACGCTCATGAATCATGATGACTATGAAATGAAATCAGGAGGCAAATCATGAGAGTACTAAAAACCGAAAGAATCAAGAGCTAAGATCTCTCGGGCTGAAGTGTCAGCGGTGATGCATGCGTCTCTACCACACCTCGTATTATATACCGGCTAATAAAATATTTACCTCAAATATATGTATTTTAACTATTTCGCTTCTCCTCAAAGGAATGATGCCATACGAGGATGCGATCTTGTCTCACTTATTTGTCTTACTAATGCTGATAGATCTCTAGGGTGTAGATTCTACAGATTTTCTTTTTTCCCGAAAATTTGGCTTCTCTCTCTCGCTGAGTCGTCAAAGTTACCCACTTCGGTATTCTGGTTTTCTGGCCTCGTCTTCTTCTTTTTCTTCTTCTTCATCGACCCACACACGCTTAATTAGGGTTGTGATTGATTTCAGCCACTCGTTGCTAAACCAGTCTTTCAGTATATAAACCCAGGAAACCGTTGAAGAGTGCTTTGTCTCTCACTCTGGAAGGATTTTTCCTTCGATCTGGTGGCGTAATAATGTAACTTAAATCCTCCCATGACGGGTGTCACTAATACATACATTCATACACACGACCATATAAGCGAGTACACGCGTATTTGTACACTGGAAAGTTTTGGAGGAGCTTTGAGTTATCATTTCATCGGACCGAATGATTTCATAGATCGCTTTTGAGATGTGAGGAGACGGGGTCCTAGGTTTTGAAAAACCACAACCACATGGTATCTTATGTGGGGACATACAACACACAGTAAGAATATACCCACTGAACAAGAAAGGGAAAAAGATCTAGCTCCAGTCACCTAGAGGTGCGTGTGTATCTAAAAAGGAAAAAAAAAAGAAGAAGAAGTATTTCCTTCATTTTCTGTCTCACTTTCAGAGATAAACTTATTTCATCCAGGAAAGCTGGACAAAGGACGGAGAGAGAAATCTTACCCTTAATCATGGCCTAATTAAGGCCCTGTAGAAGACTGCTCAGTATTGCTGTTGCTCTTGCTGGCCTATATAATGAGGTCATTGATGATCATAGGGTCTGCATGAAATTAGCCAGGAGCGTGCATTAATGTTCCTTGTTAACAAGAGCTTTCCCTGGGTGGCAATCCGTGTGTTTATTTTGGGTTATCATCATATGGTCTGGAGTTTACATCCGACTCAAATATATGACATGTTAAGTAATCGTGACATGACCCTGATATCACAACATTACATGTTGATTAAGTGAGTTACATGGCATGTTTATAATGTTTAAGACATGAACCCTCACATATAAACTTCTAAAAATGTTTTCAAACATGTATAAATATGTCTAAAACGGATTTAAATCGATCATATCAACATTAAGAACACGTTAGTCAATATAGTTGAACTTGTCTAAATATGTCAGACCTGGTTATAAATAGGTCAACCCGCACGAGGCATGTCTAATATTCGTTTATAAATGGGTTAACAAGGTTCAATCCGTTTTTGTCAGAATGTGTTAAAGCTTGATCCGAACACACTTAAGTGCGTGTTATGAAAATTGATCTTGTTGAAAATTGCCAATCCTAAGCTTAACCATGACCTCACCAATGACGCGCCACTGATGATGGGAGAGTTGCACAGGCGCCGAGGGTCGTCCTTTCTTGAGTGATATCTTCTGGTGTGTAACCTTGAAAAGATACTTGGGAAGACTCTACAATAATGCTTTAGCTTGTCCACGTTGGGCGCATTGCTGAGTACCTGACCATCACCACCTCGTTGTCCTTTCCTTTAGCTTCTCAATATCCAAAGGTTAGGTGTCACCAAAGCTAAATCGACTTGTGTATTAAAATGATAATTCAAATGTGCAATATTGAAAACTTAATGTTGGGGATTTCTAAGCATAGAAGGTCCACCTACTGAGGGCTTAATACATACCTAAAAAGGAGGGGAAAAAACACAGAAAACAAATGAGGTTAATGCTGGAGGAATAGAAATCGAACTCTTTGGGTTCACAAGGGTGCGTAAAGCCACTGATTTCCATCACCCTAAAACTTTTGAAACTGCTATCAGTACTAAGAACTGCCGCCCAACTTCTTTCTAACTTCTTACTTCAATTCTTGAGGATCCATATAAATCCATCTACTCGAGACTCTAAATGATTCGGGGCCTATTTTCACTAAAAGTAGTGCTTGGACTACTAAAGTTTTAATGGAAGTATGGTAAAACTATTTAAGTAGCTTGTAAATTATGGCATCCAAGACAAGGTTTTTTGCTTTGTTTAACCGCCAATCGAAGTTTGTTCATAATATACTCTCTCTTGTAGCAAAAGAAATACTCGCATGTTGCGTGATCTAGTGCCATATATTGACACACCTGTGCACACGAAGAACTCAATACTGCTTACATGGGATACATATGTCTAACCATATGCATACAATCATATGGATACAATCATCCAAGAAAAAGTGCAATGCAATGACATGGCGTCTGTTGCATGCTTAACAGATTGAGTATTCTCTCATCATATGCATACAATCATCCAAGAAAAAGTGCAATGCAAGGACATGGTCTCCGTTGATGCTTAACTGATTGAGTTTTCTCTTGTGCATGCCCCTTTAAATTTAATTTTACCGGTCGCTGTCGTCGGTCCTGACATCTTCTAAACCATATCAAGACAAACATCCGAGTATGTCTGGGCAAGTGGAGTTTGTAGGTTGTCTCAAGGGTCTTTCGTTTTGTCCTCAAACTCAATCTGCTGCAGCAAGCTGGTTTATGTTCAACCAATAAATAGCTTCTCAGTGGCATCTTCAAGTTTTTGGTCCTCCTTGCTGTGCTTATTTTCTTGTTTCCCTTGTTACCTCTTGACAACATTGACTTTTGACAAACTCAGGGTGACTTCTTTCTCTAACACAGCTTTCTTTTTTCGTGGACAAAAGCCAATTTAGTCCTTACTGACAACAAACTTAATGATATCTCACCTAATAGTTGTTCAGCTACTTCTGGTGCTTAATCTTTGTTGACCCTTCCCTTATGATCTTATCCTAGAATCAAGCTTGCTTTTATCTCTTCTGGTGCAATCCAGCTTTTATACCCTTTTTTAAAATAGTCTAGCACAATTGAAGTCTAAATATCACTTCAGGAGATCTAATAGGCAATGGCTAAATAATATATAACTTCTATAACATTTATGAGAACATAGTGATCTAGATTAGTCCCTTACTCTATAAACAGCCAACTGAATACACATTAAGATTGGACATAGTCACTCGAGATATGTATGATTGTTCACCAACTAAAATGATCTAGTGCTTGATAGAAGAGTTGGAAGGCTTTTTCATTCATGAAGAGGTTAAAGCACTTTCTAGTACTCTCAAATCCTTAAGATCGTTCCTCTCAGTTCTTTCCCACTCACCCTGTAGAGTGTTGGACTTAATCTAACTTCTTTGGAACTCCTCCTAACCTCTACTGGTTGAAGTATTTAAGTATTAAATCTTGTATCCATCTAACAATTTGCCTCCCATTATATTATTAATTAATACACTTAAGTGATAAGTCACATCTTCGTCTATGCTCATGAGCACTTGTTAGAAAGATTAAATTGCAAAGGGGAAGTGTGTATCGGAATGAAAGGTGAAACTAGATAGGTATTAGGAAAATGGAGAGATTGCACAAGAAGGAGAACGGAGATGAGGAAGAAAGATGGGCTAAAATTTCTTGGTCTTTCTTCAATAGTTTCTACTCTTTACATAGGAGAATTCTCCATGGTTTGTGTAGGATGAGGTTTTGAGCATTTGTCAAGAAGGAAAAAGGATAATGAACCTTGTAGAGAGAAAGATCGCCAAATGTTGGACCTTCTACTAAAAGTGTTCAAAAATGTCTAGATAACATACAGTGCTACAAAGGTAATATTTGCACAGTATATGCTTTTTTATGACGATAAAATCCTCCTATAACTTAAACTCGAAGAAAGAGCATAATTTATGTTATAAGAATCTTTGGATGCACAGTTGGACTAAGAAAAGTTGACATTGTACAACCAAAGGACATCAATACAGCCACAGAGTTTGTGGTTAAATGTGTTTACATCTTTGAAGTGAAACATAAAAATGATAATCTAAATTTCGCGTATATATAGAATGGACCTTCTGCTAAGACACTATAGAATATAGCTGAAGGTGCCACACTCTTTTTTTTTTCTTTTCTTTTTTCCAGATAAATTAAAATAGCAGTGGTCTCTTGAACCATGTAATAAATTTGAGATTATGTCCTTTAAACGTATAGAAGTTTTGCCCTTTTCTACGTCTTGGAAAACTCACTATTTGAATTTTGAACTTGGGTTCGAACCCATAAATATCTATAGTTAAAAAATAAATTTATCAGCTACATTGAGGTATCCGATAACTTAAATTAGTCATGGGATATAGATGTGCCACATTGACTCTTATTTAATTTTTTTTCCTTAAAAAAAAATGGTGTTCACAATTTTTTTAATTTTTTAAATGCGAAGAAGCACGGGGAAACTCTCACTACGTTCATATGTTGACTTATGAGTTTGCTTAAAAGTTTTGCATGATCTTTTAAAGTGTGGCTGATGGTATTAGAAAGACTGGACATGCATTGGTCCATATTAAGCAACACCTAGTAACCCACTAAAAGAGGTACCTATAAACAGCGATCTAAACACATATGTAAAGGCTGGTCACTTCATATTCGTCACAGCCCTGCGAGCTCTCTCTCCTAAAAAAACTAACTTAAGTTTCGGAAGGCCATACCAAGAATAAAAGCCAGATGCCTGAACCGGGAATCCTTTGTGCAGGTCAATTTTCCGGTTAATGCTCTGGCCAACTTCGTGACTCCCAAATCGGGCTTCAACTGTAATAAACAAATTGCAAGGAGCAATGTGTCTTCTCATGCATAAATTCCCTGTGTAATAAAGACTATTTTTCCAAACAATGATACTGCCTAACTTCAATTCCTTTCAAATGTGACTTCAGGATCAATATAATGTAAGCTTCAGTGAACTCCCTTCCCCATTGTAACACTGGAGATAACACAAGTACGGGCAACAATCTGGAGGTGCTTATTAGGGTTTGTGCGATTAAAGTTAGGACTAGCAGAAAGAAGTTGCGTGATTCCCCTTTGCTGTGAATGAACTAGCTCAAAAAATTTGATAGAAGCGTAGCCCTTGAAGATAGCTCAAGATAGCTGTCTAAGCAGCAGTCTAGTTGCTATGATTCATTCGTCATTGACCTCAATGGACTGTCTGAATTAGCTAATCGGGTTGTAGGGAATAAGATTCTATTTTGTGGAATCTTGGAGTGTTGAACTGGAGGTATAAGAAAACAAAATGTACATATCAATGCATAGGTATGGGCATGGCACAGCGAAACTCAGTGCTGTTTCATTGAGGATGAATCTAATTAGTGCTATCACGTTTCAATCATCATAAAAACGAGGAGATTATAAAAACGTTCGTTGGTGGTAGAAGTTGCCTTGACCGCCAACTTTACGGTTATAGACAAGGATAAAAGGATAGACATACCTTACCAAAAAAAAAGGATAGACATACACAGATAGTGAATTTGCATAAGTATACTTGTCCTGGAAACTGACGTTTGTTTTTGTCCAGCATGGGTGGAAGGAAGAAATTAAAGAATGATCACGGGCAAAAGCTTCTCATAAAAATCATAACACCTCCTCAGTGGTAGATTAAAGAATGATCTAAGCCATGATATTCCCAATACCAAATCTAGCAACCCTTATTTGTATATCGCCACTTGCAAGTTTTGTCATAGCTGTGTGATCTCTATCAAACCAATTAAGTTTTGTCATAGCTGTGTGATCTCTATCAAACCAATTAGATATATATATGTTATGGGTGCTTAACATGAAGATTGGTTGCTTGTCGTGAATTTGGAGTCTATGTGAACTACACTTATAGAAATGTTACTTTGAGAAGACCTTAGTGTATGCACATGATCACAGTTATTTTGATAGGCTACCAACATTAGTCAAGAGGTGTCACACTAGTAGAGCAATTGGTCCTTGAGAATTGTTCTGTATAGCGTTTCTTAGGTAGGTTGACATGATTGATCAGACTTTTGTTTCTCAAATAATTTGTCATTATTAGTCCTCTACAATTGTTGCATTCATGATGTTATGCATGCGACAGATTCATGGTTGCTGATCTGTTTCAACAGCTTAAGCTATGAGTTAGTGGCCTACAGCTTGGATCGCCTGTATATTAAGTAATCAGTTTAACGCCAGATGGCTCCCCGCTACCATTTTTTCCAACAGCTTAACTTTGTCGAAAGGATAAATATGTGTTTTATTTCACGCTGTGATACAAATTATTAATGCTCCACCAAAATTCTGATTGTGCTAATTCTACGTACCTTTGAATATTGAATATGAATTATGCTCCTGGTCCACAAGCACGCGTGTCAGAAGTTTTAGTCGATCCTAAAACATGTTTCACCTCCAAGTATCATGCTAGCGATGATGCCCTGAGTTTTAGTGAATAAGTTCCACTCTGAGAATTCTTACGTAGTGTGGCAGATGATTAGTTGCTCCGTTTATTTAGTTTCATTTATGCTCAGTCACAGATGAGGTCTGCACATTAGTAAATTTACAATTGTATTCTCTGTTTGAGAAAGACCTCTATAGAGCCAATGTTGACCAAATCATGCCCATCAGCCACACTTGGTCTCCAGAAGAACCCTAAGTTAATTGACCTGACACCTTTTGCACAAAGGATTAAAATCCCAGAGAGGATCGATGATACTCGTTTTTTAGCAATTTTTTTATGGAAAAGCTTTTCCATATCATGCATATTTGTTGTTAACTTAAACCAGACATCAGTACTATGTCCAGCCATTTGTTCTGATTTATGCCCCGAATTGAGCATGTCCATTTTGAGTGAGCGCTCCTCCAAATAGGGTAGAATAATGACTGACTGGTTTACAAAGTCCTGTATTGAGCGATGTGGCAAACTTTGCTCGAGTCTTGAATTTGACCCAATTAACTAAATACAAACTTAAAATCTACCAGATTGCATACTGTCATAGTTGTGCTGATCTGTCTCTTGCAAACTTAGCACTACTCGATAGGATAAGTGCGTTGAGGAGGCCCTTCAAAGTTCGGAATAATTGTTGGTTTAAATTACATGTAGCTTTGTGACTAATCTTGCTTGAGTTTGAATGTACGTTGTTTTCTGAAGTAGTTACTTGGAGGTTCAAAGAAACTAGATATTAATCTTCTTAGCATGTCATGACATGCTATTCTTTCTGGAAATGTTAGTTACATATGCGTAATCCTAGTGTTGATTATGACTAAAGGAGTGACGCCTAATATTCCCATTTATGTCTAAAGCATGAAGGACACTCTTGAGAGGTACACTCTCCACCACAATAATCTTGAGAATATGGACCAACCTTCTCTCGAGCTGCAGGTACTCTCTCTCTGATCTGAGGTCCCAATTTCTATTTTCTAATTGACTATCGAATGGTGTCTTGTGGTTTACCTTTAAAGTCCAAGCAATTGTATTGACATTTTCTCAGTTAACCATCATAAAATGTGTGATTTTGGTTAAATCCGTGTTAATTTATAGCTGGAGCATAGCAATAACATGAGGTTAAGCAAGGAAGTGGCAGAAAAGAGCCACCGACTCAGGTACACATTTTTAATTGGCCTACACGAAAAACTTGTCTTGATGCTTGTTTGCATTCCAACTGTGGATCTCTGGCTCCTGCATTGTAACAGGCAGTTGAGGGGTGAGGATCTTCAGGGACTGAATATAGAGGAGCTGCAGCAATTGGAGAAGATGCTTGAAGCGGGACTTAACCGTGTGCTGGTGACCAAGGTTCTGCGGTGTCATTGTTGCCTTTTCACTCCTTTTTAACTCCATTGAGTTGATCATGTGATGATAGCTGGAGTTGTTTTATCTATTTTTTTACAGGAGGAACGGATTAGGACCGAGATCACTGATCTAGAGAAAAAGGTCAGTTTGTGCATCAAGTGATTTTGAGTTGCAGCCTTATCTGATTTTTAACTCAGTATATACAGATTGAGGAATTTATTTTGAAGAACTGATTTTGAGGCCATGCATATGAAATCAATGTCTGATGAAGATGCTTATGTCAAAGTATGGGGCTAATAAAATTTCAACACAAGATCAACATGCATGACATTGCTAGGCTTACCAGCATATTTGGCAAATCCTAATATTTTCAAGAAGGCAACCGTTTCAACTCTTTAACACTTATATGTATCGACTAACCAACAATTGCTGTGATAGCTCTGGTATGACAAGTTATATCCATCAATTATTCAGTATGCTTTGATTGACAAAATAACAAACTGAGTTATTTTGGTACCAGACTTGATACAACTGCAGGAAAATATTAAATTACTTATATGGTGCAAGCCCTTTCACGGTGCTGATATCTATGCATGATCTTCCCGACATTTTGGTCGCCTTAACTATTGTAAAGTACTTCTATCTTTTTCGCTGTTTTGATGAATGCAGGGAGCGGAGTTGATTGAAGAAAACAAGATATTAAAGCAGAAAGTTAGTCACTCTTGTTCTGAGTTTATTATTTTACTTCATATATTCGACTGTAGACATTTGGAAAAAGGAATCGGCTGATCAATCTTGGTTATGTTTCAGATGACTACATTGACCAAAGGAAAGCGGCATATTGTCACGGAACCAGATGTTGCAGTTCCGGAGGAAGGGGTGTCATCCGAGTCTGCTACCAATGTGTGCAGCTGCAATTCCGGCCCTCCTTTGGAAGATGATGGCTCTGATACATCCCTCAAACTTGGGTAGAACGCTACTCTCCTTGTACTTCATCTTGATTGACGTCACCTAATTTGATGCTTAAGATATTATTTTTATGTCTGAAATTAACTGGTTCAAATTCATGATGGGAGTATGCACGGCAGTAAGTACTACTCCAGTCGTTGAGTTAGGAATCGAAAGAGAGGTGGATTAACAGATTTAGCAGATAGAGATTTGTGATTTGGTCAGGTCTTTATTCACTCTACAAAAATAGGTGTTAGATGTTGACTTTGTGGACCGAACTGCTAAAACTAGTGCAAGCAACAGGATGGGCTCAAGCAAACCCTAGCTATGTATAATGACTCCCACATACATTGCATTCAACAGTTAAAAAAGTGAGTCGTCTTCAATTCACCGCAAGCTAGTCATTGCTTTTGCACTCGGATTTATATCTGTTTCACATCAATCTAACGCCATTAATCAAGTTAAAAGTTATATCAAGTAAATGCGAAAGACATAATCTCTTCCCCAGGCATGAAACGATGCACATTGTCAATGCATTGAGCAGTCATTTTGCAATTATAAGCAGTTACTCTAAATGCTTATATCTGGCTTGTAATTGGCTTGTGATTTTCTTGCAGGCTTCCTTTCTGAAAGCTTAACTTGGAGAGTAACTGATGATTCAAAGGGATCTCAGTTTCTTATAATTACAAGAACCTTCAATGTGTAGTCGTTAATGATTATCTCGACAGATGTATTATAGTGCCTGTAACTCTTTTTCCATTCCCAGAAGCTTTGATATGTTGTATGTATGCTTTAACATGAGTGCTAAATGTTTAGTGAATATATATTACTATATAGTTGGTTCCACCTTTTGGAGAAATTTAAATATTATCAAGCATCGATGTACGCCATAGCAAACTTGGCTTTTCCATGCACCTTCTGAAAACCCCAAAGGACAGATGTCATATGTGGCTGCGGTCTTGCAAAGTGCAGTTCCATGTCAACTAATGACTGCAGTTGTTGATAATCTGCAGCTTTGATTATGGTCGAAGCCTACAATGTTTTTGGAAAAGCGCTCTCTCTCTCTCTCTCAAGCTTCCATTGCTCCATCCGTGGTCATTGCCTTGTACTCTATCCGTTCAAGTAGTCAATTCTTGGGTTGTGTTTGATTTGAATCTGACCTGAGTTGTAGATGCAAGACCTGATTTGTAGATCCCTTCGAACTTCTCTCTCTGAGTTGAAACTCCGGACGGCGAGGATGATGCCTCATACTGCATATGCCAATCTCGAGCTCTCAATGCGAGAAATCAGAAAGGGCGGCGAATCTCCTGTTTCCCACCATTTTTAATTGTCTTGCTTGCCTCGCTCAAGGACGTGCCAACGAGTCAATGGCAGGTTGATATGTGAACGAGCAATCTGAAGCTTGATGTCTTTTGGTTTGGTAAGTTAGTCATTTCATTTGGATGCATCAATTTAGTTCATCTCGAGCAGATGTTTTGTCTGGTGTGATCTTTTTTCCACTTTACTTTTTTTTTTCGATTTCAATGTTGTGCTCGCACTCTCTTCTGATGAGGAGGTGCCAATGTGAAATGTTTGGTGATGATTCCTATTTGAAGCTAATTACGTTACCTTCCTTTTCTTAGAGCTTGTGAGTTTATGATTGATTTGGGCTGCTAAACAGGAAGGTTATGGAGTAAAACCTGAACATTTTCTGATGTTTTGATTCCATTGAGGTTCTTCTTTTAGGCTTATTCTAGGTATCTGGGAAGAATTCCTGAAAACGTTTTTCCTTGAAGGGCCTATTCATGTGAATGTCAGTGCTTCGATCATTATTTTCTAAATTTAATGTCTTGCTATGTGGACATTCCCACTGTCTACTTGCATACTTATGGTACGTTTTGACAAGAGTCTGCTCTACTATCACATGTTTCGTGAGGAGGTATTGGCTTAAATTGCCTTTGTTGTTTTATTAACTTGATTTGCTTCAGCTACACCATTTCTTCCTGCTGGCAGATTACCCTAATTTTTACACCAGGTGGGGGCTTTTCTAAATGCTCGTAGTGGAGTTGGTCCGACAAGATGCGCATTCTTGAAGAAAATTGCAGCTTTAGTAAATACCATCAGAGCTTTGAATATGATCTGGTCCGGTCGATGTTGTTGCTGGTGGTTGATTCATCATGTTTGTGTTTTGCGACATGATCTACTTTCTTCATTTTCTGCATCACAGCAATCGTCTTCAAATGGGTTTTGGGATGTCACGATAATATTCATTTGTCAAAGAACCTGTCTGAGCTCCTATCTTTCCACGGCTCTGCTTAATTCTTCAGCATGGCATGAATTTATTCCTTTGGTTTTAAGAAAATGATATTTGTTGGACGACATGATGTTTGCTGGCTTATGTCTTGGCTTCAGACCGAGATGTCTCAAGACATAAAGATGGTGATGCATTGTTCCACCATTTATTGGCTAGCTCTCCGAATATTTATAGGGAACCGTTCCTTGCTGGCTTACAGTGCAAGGAGAGAGATAGGGCTTAAGGTGATTCTACTGGAGGACTCAGTCAGCAGGATGAGAAAGTTCAGGCTATGGCCTGGAGGGAGATCATATCTAGTCATTTTTCAGGCCTGTGATGCGGTTGCTAGCTTGCTTTACTTAGAGCCGAGGTTATTAAGCTCCCTCCTGTGGTCGGCATTCGTTTTCAGACAATGCATCTTGTTAGATATTTGTTCGCGAATCTGATTCTTAATCTCAAGATTTTGCAGGCGGTCAATTTGGAGACGAGGAACATGGGAGCTTGAGAGATTCTTTCTTGCTTGCGGAATTGGCTTTCGATTGTGCATTATCTTAAAGAAGTGAACCTAAGGTCTACAGCTGAGTATCTTGATGTACCTTTGAAGTTAAATCCTTCAAGAGCAGTGTTTGATTTTTGATTTAAGGTTGGTGTGATGGTTGTTTGAAATAAAATAAAAAACTCCACCTCAGTTGATTTCTCATGTAACGAAGAGAAAAAGGAAATGGAACAGATACAATGGTTGTTGTTTGTTTATGGTTGTCTTTTCAAAAGGGAAAATGACAAATGATTTTTGAACTTTGACTTTGACTCAATGTATAATGTCGTCTCTATATTTTAAATATGTTTATTATAATTCTTGAATTTTTGGTACATGTTTAGTTTAGTCTTATATTGAATGTTTTTATATAGTTTATGGATTAAATTAAACACAAACTGAAAGTTTAGGGACCATTGAATAAATAAAAAGTTCATGGATGTATTGCACATTCGAATAAAGTGTAAAGATCATGTCCTATTAGATCAAACTTCGCAGAATATTTGTACTATTGTCTCTTTTCAAAACCATAGTACTGGGTCATCGTTTCCTTTGTTTAATGGTAGATATAGTTACTCCTATGCTGGCCGTGCAACCAAAACTTACATGATAAAATATCGTTCACACTTTCGTCAAACGGTCTAAACTCTTAGCTAGAAGCCAAACTGATCAAATGGTCTAAACGATATGTTTTACCATGGGAGAATGCTGACCGTGTATGTGGATTTATATTTTAAACTGGCGCGGATAATTTGAAACTTGTTTTGGGAAACTTGTTTTGGAATTTACCTGAATTCAAAAACTTCCATTTTTTTTTTTATTTGGATTGGAGGAACAGTGAGGCAGCGAGCACTCGGCGTAAACCTTCAGGGAGCACTGGCGCGGGGACCCACCTCCCACGGTATTCCACTTAAGTTACGCTAATGCGCACACGGTGACTCGAACCTCCCCCCTTCTATAATTAGAGGGGAAAGATCCAAATCAACGTGCCCATAATGGGGTGGGTAAACAAAAAAAACTTACATTTGTACATTGAAATTCTAAAATCCGTCTCCGTCTTCCCATGTTCCTTAAATTAGTCTCATTAGCTTCTTGTGGACGGAGAAATTTACCCCGTTTATTTATTTCTTGTCTATTGTTAATTTTCACATCCACATGGCCAAAATTTCATTGCCGAAGCGTGGTAACTGTAAACCCAAAATACCATCAAGTGAATAGTTGTCCTGAAAATAAATGATTTGAAAAATATTTATTTGAAAATAATTGTTTATATTTTTTAAAATAATTAAATGATAGAAAAAATTTCATTATTGACAATAAATTATATCTAAACATCTTCGTGGATAATGAAAATTATTTTCATTCATTTTTGTAAGTTATACAAACAATATTTTATAGAAAATATTTTTCAAATCATTTCTTTTATGCGAAATAAATAAAGCCTGAATCGTAAATTTAAAAAAAAATGAAAATTCTCAACATGGAGTAATCATGCAACAGATTTTCTAATTGATTTGGGTGTGAATAATAACAATTAGGGCTAATACCACAAAAAGCCACAAATTGGTACACTTGTCAAATTTACCTTAAATGAATTTTTTAATCACAAAAAATCCTAAACTAGTATATCCATGACAAATATATCCTAAATGATCACAAAAATCAATCCCAAATCGGTATTCAAAAATTCCAAACTAGTATATTTGTAATAGATATACCTTCCGTTAAATCGGAATAATGCCACAAAAAATCACAAAACTAATATAACTGTAATAAATAGAGAGTAAAATTCGAAGCCACTACACCAATTAACTATCACGTGTCATCCAACTTGGCAATTTGACAGTAAAATTTAATGGAAGCTAATAAAAGGTAAATTTATTACAAGTGTATGAGTTTTTAGTAAATTTATCAAAGGTGTACTGATTTGAGGTTTTTGGTGATTAAAAAGTTAGTTTAGAGTAAATTTGCCACAAGTTTACCAATTATGGGTTTTTTGTTATGTTAATCCTAAACGATTTATAGCTATAAATATATTTTTATATTTCTGTTATCTAAATAAGTTTTTGAATAGAGATGCGTATTTGGTACAACACAAAATTTTTGTTCTTGGAACGTAAATTTGTTTGACAAACCTTCTTAAATATCTCCATCATACGCTCTTTTCCATTCATTGTGCTTCACTCTTTTGTGAGATAAAACATCCTTAATCAATTAAATTAAAAGCATTGATGTAGAAATTGTGGCGACGAGCAGTGAGTGGGTTGCGACTTGCAAGCAGTGAGGGGGAGTGATGAAAAAGTTTTTATTTTTGTTTTTCTTCTTGAAATAGAAAAGTAAATTCTTTCTACTTCTTATTTTTGTTCTAAACTTATTTTTGGGCTAAAATTTTGTCCCGAAAAAAAAAAAAAAAAATTGCGTTACTAAACGAATTTATGTTTCAAATCTTTTCCAAATAATAGAAAATAGAAAAATAAAGAAATATAATGATTATTATGCATGCCCTAAGTGTTGATCCCCCTCACCCCCTCCTTATGCAGTCCTCTCTCCTTGCCTTTCTCTATCTTTTTCCCCTCTTTTTCCCTCTCTTTTTGTTAACTTTAGTCCTTTTTTCCTTATTACAAGTAATTTTGTTTACGTGTTGCCTATATGTCAATACCTCAACACCACCCGTGCGAATAGTAAATTAAGGGCCCATTTGGTTCGGCTTTGGGGAAATGCCATTGGAAGAATGTAAATACCTTTGAGGTAAATGGGTTTTCCGAAATGCTAGACTATTTTTGATTCAGCATTCCCAATGGGCTTTCAGCCTCGAAAATCCATTGGGAAAAAATTTAGGTGTTGGGTGTCCTTGCCAAATGCTGGCCTTTGAAATGTCCCCACCTGCTTTGGGTTTTCAGCATTTCAGAAATGCAAGTCCACCTCCACTATTCATCCGTTGACTTCTTCTTTTTTTTTTTTTTTTTTTTAAATCGATCATTTTCCCCATACCCCAACCGCCATTGATTGACGATGGAATTTCATAAGATTTTATTTTTATTTTTTTAAAAAAATAATAAAAACCCTTTGCAAATGTTGGATTCACTTTTTTTTTTTGTCATTTTTATCTTTTGACAATAAATAGCCCAACTTTTTATCAATATACTAAAATGATAATTAATTAACGAAGATGATTAATACTACAATAATTAAAAAAAATTATTCAAATTTGAAAATAAACCTAAAAGAACCCTATGCCAAAAGTTGAGCTTTGCATCTAATCTATGATCAAATTCTTTTAATATAATTTTTAAATAAATTTACTAATATATATATTTTATATTACTCTCAAGGTGAAAATGTAAAAGATTATATAGTCATTGTTTTTTTTTTTTTGCAATTTTAAAAATACTAAAACTAAAAACTTAATTTGGTCATACTAAAGGGCTTTTCAAATATATGTTTACCAAACAGTTTTGCATTTCCCTAAAGACTTTTCAGTTATAATTTATCAAACAGTCTAAAGATTTTAGAAAACCTCTTTACGTCAAAGATATTTGCATTATTCTAAGGGCATTTCCCCAAAGCCGAACTAAACAGGCCTGAAAAGTGCTTTAGGGAAATGCAATATTGTTTGGTAAACATATATTTGAAAATTCTTTTAGTGTGATCAAATTAAGTTTTTTAGTTTTAGTATTTTTAAAATTGCAAAAAAGAAATAATGACTATATAACCTTTTACAATTTCATGTTGAGAGTAATGTAAAATATATATATTGGTAAATTTATTTAAAAATTATATTAAAAGAATTTGATTATAGATTAGATGCAAAGCTCAACTTTTGGCCAAAAGTTATTTTAGGTTTGTTTTCAACTTTGAATATTTTTTTTAATTATTGTAGTATTAATCATCTTTGTTAATTAATTATCATTCTAGTGTATTGACAAAAAGTTGGGTTATTGATTGTTAAAAGATAAAAATGACAAAAAAGAAAAGGTGAACCCAACATTTGCAAAGGGTTTTTATTATTTAAAATAAAAAATAAAAATAAAATCTGATGAAACTCTGTCGCCAATCAACGACGGTTGGGGTGTGGGGAAGATGATCAGTTTAAGAAAAAAAAGAAGTCAACGGATGAATAGTAGAGGTGGACTTGTATTTCAAAAGCCAGCATCTGACCAATGATATCTCCAAATGTTTAACCAAACATCTAAATTTTTTCCCGCGGGGCTGAAGCCCCCTGAGAATGCTGAACCAAACGGGGCCTAATAACAAAAGGTGATGTAAGTTTACTGTCCAAGAAAAGCACACGGAGTTAATGGAATGACTAATATGGAGGTTTGTGACAAATTTTAGGAGTCAAATGCATGAACTAAAGTTTTAAATTCAAGTGCAATATTGCAACAAGTTTTGGACTTCAACTATAATTTATTTTATGAGACAAATGACACGAGTAGTTTATAAATTTTGATTAAATGTGCAATGTGATTCATAAACATTAAATTTGTTCAATTTGATGACTAAGTTTTAATTCAATGCGCAATGTCGTCATTGAATATAGTCCTTAAAATTTTGGTATATATTCAATTTAGTTCATAGATTGTATAGAAATGTTCAATGTTGTCATTGAACTTGAATTAATGGAATAGCAACATTGAACATTTTTAAAAAGTCCAATGACTAAATTGAATATGTACTAAAGGTTAAGAGACTATATTAAATAAATTAAAAATTCAATGACGACATTATACATTTAGTGAAAGTTCAAGAATCCTATTGAAGAAATTTAAAGTTTAGGAATTACATTGCATTTTAGGTTAAATTTTATAAAACTGTTTGTGCCATTACCCCTATTTTATGCATTCCATGAATTTCATTCAATTCCCATGAGTTTTATTGAACAATTGTAGGAAGAATTAAATATATAAAAACAGATCAAAAAGAGATTAGTAGAGTCAGCATATCAATCTATGGATAATAATTGCATTGACTTCTCTAAATATCGATTGTTTGGATAGTTAAAACAAGGCACATCTCCAATATATTAAGTCAAAGGTTCTTTATGTAATTGTCATACACATTGCAGTTAAAAGCGAGCGATTTTAAAATATGAGTGCCATGTAAAACAAGCACATCATATGAATAAATATAATTGATTGCTCACATCACACCGCATATATCAGGCATTTTCCTACCTAGCTCCGTTTAAAGAGTAAATTTTGCCTAGGCTGGGTCCATGGACCCAAACAAACATGAAAGAATGTGAGGCACACGCCCAAGGTCTACAAAATCAGCGATCATGATGAATTCGATCCGTGTGAATTAAGAGTTTGCTCACAAATTGTTCGTGTGGGATTGTGCTTGTTCTTGTGTGCATGTGTGTTTGTTCTCGAGAGAAGAGAAAGTACTCGATGATTACATAATAATATATCTTAAGTCAATATCAAACATCGTCTTTATCAGAATCATATCACAAATCAACGTATAAAAAAGGATAAAAATCTGTCTACACATTTCACAGCCACGTCGGACAAATTAATTTTTATAATTCGAGAAATAACTTGAGATAAATATGTTATAAGACTATAAGTGTACTAATTTGAGATTTTCTGCGATATCAAAATTAATTTGAAGTAAATACGAGCAGTTAAAATTTTTTTTTTTTTTTTTTTTTTTTGGGGTGGGTGACATTAACCCTTCTTTTTACTCGGTAGCTCCCTGACGTCAACCCTTAATCTGGAAATGTAAATTTGGGAAGCAAGCCGGCGTTCCCCCGCCTCCCGAAGGTCACGTGCTCGTCACGTGACCTCCCCCCCACAAAATATTTGAATTCGGATCTGACCGCCTCTCCATTTTCAATTCAATCCGCCCTAGCCATAGCCATCATTTCCCTTCCCTCCTCCCCCTCTCTTCATCGTTCAAATTCCCCCCCCTCTCTCTCTCTCATCATCTTCTTCTTCTTCTTCGTCCGTTCAAAGAGACTCTCTCTCTAGCCCTACCATCTTCATTCAGTCTACTCAGCACAGTACAATCTCTCGATCTCCTCTCCGTTTCGCCAGATCAATCGCATCTCCAGCTCGAGAGCTCCGCGCTCTGCCCGAGCGTCGCCGATTCGATTTTGGTGAGTAACGTTCTTCCTGCAGTTCCAGGGGGGGCCTGGACCGGTCTCGGCTTGCGCGGCATGGACAATTGCGAGGCTAGGCCGGCGGCGAGCGAGAGGGACTGCGTCAAAGTCGCCGTCAACATCAGGCCTCTCATTACCTCGGAGCTCCTCATCGGCTGCACCGATTGCATCACCGTCGTTCCCGGAGAGCCTCAGGTACTGTGCTCCTCCTCGTCTGCGTGACACCCCGGCAGCATAGTTTTTATTGATGTGATTAGCGAGTGAAGCTCGAGTTATTTTTTTTTTGGGGGGGGGGGGCGTGGGGCGAGCTTGCTAAAGTTTCTGTCTTGGCCGGATTTATCCGTTAGGTGCAAATTGGGTCGCATTCGTTCACATATGACTATGTGTATGGGAGCACGGGATCGCCTTCTTCGGTCATCTTCAGTGACTGCGTTGCTCCGCTTGTCGATGCACTCTTCAGAGGCTACAATGCCACCGTCCTCGCATATGGCCAGGTTTTTCCGTCTAGATTCTTGTTGTCTCCTTGTGGATACTTATTCAATAGGAAGACTGAGATTGAACTTATGTTGTTCTGAAGACTGGTTCCGGCAAAACATACACCATGGGAACTAATTATAATGGTGAAGGGAGCAACAGTGGAATCATACCTAAAGTGATGGACACGATTTTCAGAAAAGTTGAGACTATGAGAGATTCCACCGAGTTTCTCATCAGGGTTTCCTTTATTGAGGTAAATGTGTTAGTATCCAATGCTGGGGTTTTGGTTTTGGCATCTCCTATCATCAACTAGTGACTGTGCCCCTGTAAACAATGATATCTCTTGGGGATATTCTTTGCTGGTGACGACAAGACTTTAAATTTTGCTATGGCAGATTTTCAAAGAAGAAGTTTTTGATCTTCTCGATCAAAATTCGTCTACTCTCTGTAAAGGTGAAGGGGTGTCTGCAGCAAAGGCATTAGGACCTGCTAGAGTTCCTATACAAATTAGAGAAACGGTACATGGTGGGATAACACTTGCCGGAGTGACTGAAGCAGAAGTCAAGACAAAGGAAGAGATGGTGTTGTATTTGTCTCGGGGTTCTTTGTCTCGTGCTACTGGGAGCACCAACATGAATAGTCAGTCTAGGTAATGTGTTTAAATTCTTGATACTTTGGTTGATTTTTTCGAACTTACCATACATGAGTTTGTGAATATGAAACATATCTCTTCCATAAGTTCTAGTAGTAATATGGTTGAAGCTTGCTATATTTCGAATTAAGATGGAGGCAAATTGTTTCAGGCCCTTTCTTATAATTGTCATTTCCACTTTCGTCTATGTTTGCAATGTGGTAAGTTTTTAAAGATGAAAATATGTTGTTTACACATGTTTCAGCCGATCACATGCTATCTTCACAATCACGATGGAGCAAAAGAAGATGGCTCATTTTCCCAGTGATAATGACTTTGGTGACGATATTTTGTGTGCAAAACTTCATTTAGTTGACCTTGCTGGATCAGAAAGAGCAAAACGAACTGGTGCAGATGGAATGCGCTTTAAAGAAGGTAGTACTCAAATGTTTCAAACATAGAGTAGTTTGATTAATCAAAGTTTCTTTCACCTGGTAATGTAATTATCAAGACTGGTTGGTAGCTTAAGCTTGATAATTTTGTGTATCTTCACCCATGGCAATATTCTTCTGGTGTTCTTTTGTAGACAGATTCAATGAATACTTTCTTGATTGTTGACTTTAAGTGACTATTGTGTAGGCATTCACATCAACAAAGGTTTGTTGGCTCTTGGCAATGTAATAAGTGCCTTAGGAGATGAGAAGAAGCGGAAAGAGGGAGGCCATGTTCCATATCGTGATAGCAAGCTAACACGCTTGTTACAGGCATGTATTGCATTTTTTGTCTTTTAAGTTGTGTCAAATGCTAACTTTGCATAGCCCTTCACTTTAAGTGTTTTCATTGTAAGTATCGGTCCTTGATCGGCAGAGGATTACATAGCCTTTTACATTTGCAATGGTTGCTTGAAAACTGAAGTGATGTTGAAATGAGAATGAATCTTCTTGCTACCAATACCATCATTTGTGATATATATAGCTGTTGCGAAGAAAGCAATAATCCAGTTGTGTGGGATTAACATAGAGATATAATATTAGCTAGTATGTGTAGTGACAACAAACAGCAACACGAGTAATTAGATGAGTTACAGGACTTTTGAAGAGCAAAACATCACTGAATCCTTGACGTTAGAAGCACTTGATGTTTATCTCCTGTCCTATGAATGGAACCCTGTCAATTTATTTTTAACGGTCATAACCTTTTTCGACAATTGATTTTCACAATTTGGCTATGTAGGATTCTCTCGGAGGAAATAGCAAAACATTGATGATAGGTATGCTACTGATTTGGTTTAGACTAGAATTTCGATCCTTTATGATTCTAACCTTTTTAATCCTCATCTTGACTGCATTTTACTGGTTATATATGTAGCTTGTGTGAGTCCTGCTGAAACAAATGCCGAGGAGACATTGAACACCCTTAAGTATGCAAATCGTGCTCGCAACATTCAAAACAAAGCTGTGGTATCTCTTCATGGCCCACCTTAACATGCTTTATGTATATCATCATGCACCTTTATTTTTGGTGATACTTATCTTCCTTATTTGGTTCTAGATCAATCGTGATCCGATGGCAGCTCAAATGCAAAGGATGCGAAGCCAAATAGAGCAGTTGCAAGGGGAGCTACTAGTATATCGTGGTGATGCTAGCGGACCATATGAAGAACTTCAAGTAGAGTACTATCCTTAAGTGCTCTCACAGTCCTTACAATGTGGTTTAGGTGCTGATCTGCACTTGCTTATACAGATCCTCAAGCATAAAGTTTCTTTGCTTGAAGCAAGCAATGTGGAGTTACAACGGGAGTTGCAAGAGCGTCGTATCACTTGTGAGCATTTGATGCAGCGTGCTGTCAATGCACAGGTACATCTGACTGGTTTTCCTACACCAGAACAGTTATTGCAGATTTTTTGCACATGCTTCAGGAAATCTTCTGATTTATGCTCCTTGGATGTGTTAGGTTGAAAAAGACAATTTGATTATGAAAATTGAATCAGCTCGAAGTGGCAAATCGTGGGATGAAATTGATTGTAACTCAGATCAGGTTTGCAAATGTATCTTCTGTTTTTTATTGTTCTGATTCTTTCCCTTGTAATTGGTTCAACCAAGTTGCATATGTTATTTAGGATTATGGTTTGGTCAAATCTTATGTGTCCAAAATCCAAGAGTTAGAAGCAGAATTACTTCGCCTACAAAGCTCACTTCATGCAAAACGTTATGTTCTGGATTCCATTGATTCGGACGATGATGGATCTCGCTCCAACAGCACGTTGGCTTCTTGCTTAAATGATTTTTCTTCTGGTTCCGAAGCTAAAAGTGTGGACCTCACAGGTATGATTTATATGCTTTGTATGGGTTTCTGGGTTTCAAGCTAAAGATAATGCTTGTGTGAGTACGCAGTGGGCTGAGCTAATACTATGCTGATCATTTTAGTTTCCGATTCCAAGTATCTGCTATTTTGTATCTGACACTATCAATAGAGACTTATGTAGTTTATTCTTGGTCATCTCCTACTGTTTTCTTTGAAGTAGGGGCTTTGTTTTTTTTTAACTTCTTTATTTAATGATGCAGGTTGTTTTTCCTTAGCAGTGGGGTGTGCAACCTATATGCACTAACAAAATTCTTTGCTTTTCTTATGTATGCAGATGAAATTGAAGTTGACGAGAAAGAGTTAGAACACTCTTCACTTCAAGAGAAACTGGGGATGGAGCTGAAAGAACTGGATAAAAAACTTGAGCAGAAGGAGGTAATATTTGTTCGCTCTGGTAAATTAGCAAATATGCCTGTCTTCTGTTTTTGCTGAGAATTGAGGAAAAAAAAGGTTTATCTTACTGCATCTTTATGAATGACGGGTAATTGTTTTCTATGATCCTTTTTCACCATTGGGCCCCTTACTTTAATGGAGATGGATCAAGAATAATTTCAGCCGACAGAGTAAGGAAAAAGATAATCCTGCATCTGAACGATTCATCTGAAAAGCTTTGTCCATGGCAAATGTGACCACTAAACAATATTTCTTGCAGTGTTTTGTTGCGCATGACAAAATTTCTGGAACAGAAGTTGATTTCTGGCCAAAAATTGATATCTCAATTTCTATTTCAGAAATTAAGAAGTTAAAAATTTTAGCTTCTGATTTTTTCTTCAAATCTATTTCTATAATAGAAATCTGTTCTAGAAATAGAAAAATCAAATTGCGTTACCAAACGGATTTCTGTTCCAAACCAGTTCCGGGGAACAGAGAAATGGAGAAATAGAGAAGTAGAAATTTTATCATGCGCGTAGTATACTAGTTTGAAATTTCTATCTTGTCAGTTGATGATTTGCTTGGTGACAATTTGTTGGGTGTTCCACCAATCAGTAATTGGGTTCATCCTTTGCTTTGTTTTATGTTTTGAAGGCTGAAATGAAGCGGTTTGCAAATGTTGACACTTCAGTTCTAAAACAACACTATGAGAGAAAAGTTTTGGACTTGGAACAAGAGAAAAAGTCTTTACAGGTTTGTCTTTGCTCCTGAATACAAAAGACAACGATTAAATGTAGTATGATACATCATAACATCACAATCCTGCAGAAAGAGATAGAAGAACTGAGATGCAATCTTGCAAACATTTCATCTACATCTGGTGACAATGCTCAGAGATTAAAGGAGGAATATCTTCAAAAACTAAATGTTCTTGAAGCACAGGTGAACTTTGAACTGCAGTTACTATTCAATTTTCATCATGTCCTGGTCTAATTCAAAAGTTCTCCAGGTGTTAGAGTTGAAGAAGAAACAAGATGCACAAGCTCAACTTTTAAGACAAAAGCAAAAAAGCGATGAGGGTGCCAGACGATTGCAAGATGAGATTCAGAGAATAAAAACTCAGAAGGTGCCAATTCTTACTAGAACAAAGCGATGTATTGGAATTCGTTGTTTTATTACTAATGTGAGAAATTGGGCTTTCTATAGGTTCAATTACAACATAAGATAAAGCAAGAATCTGAACAATTCCGACAGTGGAAGGCAACAAGGGAGAAAGAGGTCCTCCAGGTATATGCAAAATTAATGAATTCATAATGCTTTCAATTAAATTCATCAAATGTTTGTAAAATTGTTTGGATTCTTAGATTTCCAACTAGAACTAGAGAATCTTGAGATTTTAAAGGGGCAAGCCAAGGAAAAAATTAATGTTTGGGACACCTCCGACTCTTAATGTGACCTCTATCACCATTTGATCCCACAACAACACTGACCCACCCTGTATAATTGTTATGCAACCCGTGATCGCGATTTAACTCCTTTCTCCTTACCGCTTCTATATTTTCAAAAATGACATATCAATTCCCGCTAGGTCATGATATTAAGGGGGAGAAATAAATGATTTTTTTTTTTTTTTCGAAATGGGACTTTATTTTGTTATTTACAACATGCAAGATCCAGTGTCACAATTATTTGTATATTTGTGAAGAAAGTTGAATGCATAGGATGAACATTGCATTATCATATGGCTTTGATAAGAATTTGTCTGGACATTGAAAATTTTAATGTTCGGCTTTGTAACCACCTGTATTAGAGTGTCACATTCATCTTATTATAGGTTCCAAGAAATTATTTTTTGCTACTCATATTAGGTCTCCTATAAATGTGTGTTTCTGTCTCACAGCTGAAGAAAGAGGGACGGAGGAATGAGTATGAGATGCACAAGTTATTGGCTTTGAACCAAAGGCAGAAGATGGTAATTTAGTTTCTTCTTTGGTAGATTCCTTGAATTTTTTCTTAATCAAGAGTCTACGATTCTCTTACTCTTTCTATTATTTTGTGCTCATGATCAATATCAGGTCCTACAGCGGAAGACAGAAGAAGCTTCTATGGCTACCAAAAGGCTGAAAGAATTG
This sequence comes from Eucalyptus cloeziana, assembly GCA_014182715.1. Taxonomy (NCBI): domain Eukaryota; kingdom Viridiplantae; phylum Streptophyta; class Magnoliopsida; order Myrtales; family Myrtaceae; genus Eucalyptus; species Eucalyptus cloeziana. The sequence goes on along the minus strand of CM024639.1, from coordinate 5,267,422 downwards.
CTGGAGTCTCGAAAAGCTTCCTCTAGGGAGACATCTGGTAGGGAGCTTACATAAACATAGGCATTGTGCTCATCTTTTTGTCTTTATACTTTGTCAATTAATTTTTCTTTGATGTGCAGGTGCTGTGGGTGGCAATGGTCCAGGAATTCAGGTATTCTAAGCTTTCACATGAGTATTTTAGTGTCCATTTTACATCCTGTTTAACGTGTGATGAATGAAAGTTTATCTTATCCAAGAGGCCTACAGGCTCACTACACCTGGATAAGCCCAATTGAACCTTTAATCTCATAGATATCTAATGTCTTAGGGCATAGTGGAGTTCCTTCTCTAATATGATTCTGACAAATGGTATTTTGTTGAAAAAAGGCTTTGATGCGGGCCATTGAGCATGAGCTAGAAGTCACCATACGGGTTCATGAAGTACGTTCTGAATATGAACGTCATATGAAAGAGTGAGTTCAATTCTTACTTATCACGTAGGAACCAATTGAGTGTATTTCTCATCTTCATGATCATATGAAGTTTATTGTTTGTTTCGGTTCTAGATTTTCTTTTTCTTTAACAATCATTTGTCTCAGTTGTATAGTATATTATGGTCCTTCAATTAGCTCTTTTTTTTTTTTTTTTGGTTAATGTGGTTCACTGATGCCATCGTACTATAGTAGGTTTAATTCAGTATTCTGCTATACATGACAGAGGCAGTTGCTTCTTGTTTCTTGGTAAATGTCATTCTTGAATGAGTTCTAAGCACACTAAATTATGGGTGTTGTTCATGCACAAGCATATTTGGGTCTATATGCACGTTTATATTAGTTCAGTCTCCATTATTGTTTTCGGATTTTGGCCAGTTAGTAATGATGTGGGACTTTGTCATTTTGTGCTTTTAGATTGTCATTTGCATGCATGTGGCACAGTGTATTCCCTCTCCTAAATAAGTTCCATTCATTCTGTAGGAGGGCCAAAATGGCAAAGGAGATTGCTAGACTTAAGGAAGAAGCGGAATTGCAAAAGCAAGCAAACTTAAGGTTGGGGAAGTAGCAGCAGATTCTGTTTGCGATAATTCACCATTAGCTCGTTCATCATCTTCATATTGGTGTTGCTATGCTCTAAACATCTTTGGATGATGTACTTTGTAGTGATTGTCCACCTACCATGTCTCCTGGTGCAAGGAATTCAAGAATTTTTGCTCTTGAGAACATGCTTGCGACTTCTTCCAGCACCTTAGTGTCCATGGCATCGCAACTATCAGAAGCAGAAGAGCGTGAAAGGGTCTTCAGTGGCAAGGGACGTTGGAATCAAATTCGTTCCCTAGCAGAGGCAAAGAACCTGATGAACTACCTTTTTAATTTGGCATCTTCTTCGAGGTACTAAGCACTAATCATACTACACATGTCAGATTGACTTAATGTAGTACTATATTGTGATCTTCTAGTAGATTCTAAAATTTTGTAAGTCATGCATGTCTGGTAGGAAAGTATCATGTTCTATTACTTCTGAGATTGTTTGATGTTAATACATTTGATGTAGCTAAACTGTTTCCACCCTGCACTTGCTAAAAAGAATACAAGCTAAACTTGACTCTTCTTGAATTTTTAAAGGTGTCTACTGTGGGATAAAGAGGTCGATTGCAGAGAGAAGGACTCACATATAAGAGATTTGAAGGAGAGAGTTGTCAAACTGAGCACTGTGATCAGACAGCTGGAAATGCAGAAGTCAGAACTTCTTCATCAGCTAAAGTCGCAGGTGAGAACACTCGAGCATTATATGCATTCGGTAGCTAGAGCCTTACGTGGACAGGTGTACTTGAACCAGCTAAACCTGTGTTATAGCTGCAGTTTGAGTAACTCGGTAAATATGCTGCTAGTATCTTTAATGATTAGTTCTATTAAAGGAGCTAGATATTGATACGGTAGTTATTCTGAAAGTCTACCATAAGCATCTTGGTAAAGCATTCATCTGTTATCACACACAGACTAGTCTCATGGGAATGTGATTTGCTTCTATACGTAGCTATTTGTTAATTCTTCGGGTCAAACAATCCCTAATGCTCTTTTGTACTTGGATCTTTTGATAATATGAGTTTTCCTTTTTTTTTGTGCGTGTGATGTAATTGTCACTAGTTGATTATCTTGTATCTATTCTGGTCTTGATTATGCTTTTAAAGTGGTCTCAAACATTTGGCAGGACATCCTCTTGAAGAAGCACCGCAAATCAAATGCAGCAGATTCAGGGGATTCCAGCCTAAACATGGCATTGCATAAATATGGCCTACGCAAGCAGGTTTGGGAGATGTCTGCCTTTTTCTTGCTCTATTTTCCATTGAAGTGTTAGGAATTAGTACTTTTTCTGAAGTTTACCTTGTAGTTTATGCTTTGGTGATGTGTGCTTTATGTGCCCGCATAATGTTTGGATTTTCCATCTCATTGATTGGCTTGTATTGATTTTTTTTTTCTTTCTTTCTTTTTGGTCAAATTGGGTTCTACTGATTGAGGGGGGATTTTTTCTGTAGGAACATAGGGCATCGATGTTTCTATTCGAGGACATGGACACATCAGAATCAGATTCTTCAGATGGTGATGCAGCAGAAGATGATGATGATGAGTGGGTAGTAGATGACGATGATGAAGACTGGGTAGAGTCAGGCAAACGGCCACGAAGGAGAAGAGCCAAAAATGGACGCCATTCATCTTCTGATACCCAAGAACCAGAAATTAATGAAGTGAATGACGAAACTATGGAGAGTTCTGGCGAAAGAACCTCTTCAAAGGGTAGTACTGAGGTTTGCTGCTCATGCAGCAAAAGCTCATCATGCAAAACATCGAGATGTGAATGTCGGGGATCTGGATCACTCTGCGGCCCATCTTGTGGCTGCCTATCCATTAAGTGCACCAACAGAGAGTCTGCATCTGCAAAAGAGTTGGAGGAATCTTCAGAACAAGATAAAAGCGGTGCCTTGAACAATGGGAACAATGAAGAAACAGGTGAATCTAATCTAGCCTCCCATGGGGCAAGTTTACTTCAGAGTGCATTTGGTGAAAAGCCTGTTGACTCAACTGATGATGCTGGTGCGAGGAGGAAACCTTTATCCGACATTGGGAACACCTTGGTATGTTTCCTTTGTCATTGTTCTTTTGCCATGCAATAGTATGCAGGTGGCTATGTATCCCCAAAAAAATACTAGTATCTCACTTCTGGCATTGAACTCCAAAGGTCACGCCCTACCTGTAACTTGTTTTAAAACGATGGCAAGATTATCATCTTTAATTTTATGCTAGTCTAGATAAAGGGGAAAGTCTTTGCTTTTCGTCACCTCTTAAACTGCTTTAATTCAGGACTGTAGTCACTTTAGTACCACCACACTTACTGTCACATGTCACTTCGGTTCTGATTTCTCTTGCACATTCTTGCTCATTTCACATCCCTCACAGGCCAAAACAAATGCGCCAAAGCCTAATCAGAGAAAGAAATGGGGGAAAGCTGTAGTCCAGCTCGTTCCTGTGGCTCCACCTCCTGCATTGCCTGAGACAACAATGAAGGCATCTGAGAAGCCAGATGATGGTATATCTCTCCAGGGAGACATTCCTTTGAAGTTACCTAGGGCTATGCGAACTCCGGCTCCAAGCGGCAGTAATGTGCTAAGAGAAAGGAATGCTGATCGGAGTGATGAGACAATTCTCAGCAAGGAGGCTGGTGTAGCAGCTCCGGAAGTTTTGGTGCCGCAGGCAAGAAACTCAGATGAGAAGGAGAATCATGCATCTTGAGTCAATTTTTTCCCATTGGCGATTGATAATTCACCAATAGCTCCCTCATACAATGCATCCCATGCTGTGATCCTCATCGATTTGGGAAGGAAATAGACTGCATCACCATCCAGTGATCCTTGTCGATTTGGGAAGGAAATAGACTTGTGTATTCTGTTTATGTTTTGTAAAGCCACATTGGTTGGGAACTTGAGATTTGGTTACCTAACCCTTGCTCGCCAGAGATTTTGTTGCTAACGATTGATTGGCTCGCTGGTGTACGATATGTTGAAAAAGTTCGATGATTGAATTCTGGATTTCTTTCTGTTCTGATTGTTCCGTTGTGCTTGTCCTGCGATAAATGGAGACCGTCTTTTAGAGGAATGTTGCGCACAGTCCAAGTTCCGATAAGTCATCAGATTGTCTATCTGGTTCCATCCTTTATAGCTTGATATTGATTCTCAGTGCATGGAGTATGTGATAGAACAGTCAGAAATTGCGGTAAAATAGTGATCTTCATACATTATTAATTTTCCTGTCACGATTAGAAATATGGGAAAAAGATGACACATGAGGGAGAAACGCTTGTAAATGCATCTTTTAACTGTTCTTGATTTCTCCTCATCTATTGATTTCATGTAAAAGAAATCTTTCTCATTGAATTTTTGAAATTTTCTCAATTTTTGAAAGTCTACCATAAGCATCTTGGTAAAGCATTCATCTGTTATTGTACAAACAATAATTCATAGGAGAGATGTCTTGAAAGCTAGCTAATCAAGTGATAGATTCAAAAATTATATTAGAGCCACACACGATATGATGTATTACCACTATAAGACAGTCTAGTACATGGATATATTCCTTAAGATCGCTTTCTAAAGGACATCGAGAATAAATATTGACCTTTTAACATAATTTTATTTGGAAAAACACATCCACATATATTTTTGTGCCCTACGATGAATGTTTTCATTTGTCCTTTCCAGCAGAGTAAGTCTCTATGTCAGAAGCGGTCGCCTTGTCAGTAGGGCAAAAGTCCCCACGTTTCATTCCCACGTTTCATTAATCTCCTTCCTGATCTGTGTGATTTGAGCGTGGGGCAGGACCATTGTCACTGTTCTCCCAAACCCACCGCCCTTCTCATTCCCATTTCGTGGTCCTGGAAGGACCAACACCACTCCTTCATCTCCAACCCCAGTTATTGTGTAATTTGCAAAAATTGGCTTCTGGCCCCTCAACTCTAGCCCATATACATCTGCACCCTCTAAATTCACAAATGTCAAATTTGCCCCAAATGCAATGTAGTCCGGCTTCCCATCATCTTTCTCCACCATTTCTTCAATCAAGCCATTCTCATTCACGGCCTTGGCAATCAGTCTCGCAATATCGGATACTTCTGCATCTGCTGCTGAGAAATTCACTTCGGCCTTGCTCAAACCCATGCCATTTGAGGGTAACGGATTTAGTTCTCTACGGACATTGTTCTCACACACAGTTACAACCTTTGGCCCGTTGTCTCCCCTTATCTTCGACAAGGATTTCCATATCAAAGCGGACAGTAGTTCGAAATGTGATGTTTTAGATTCACCAAACAATCCGTATTTGCTCATGATGTGATCAAGTTGTTGCAAGGTGACGTGAACTGAATAGGTTTCCAACTTACGGTTATTGATGACTAACCAACAGTCCCCAACCGGGTCGACCCTTTTAATGGTGGATGGCACCGTGTCGAGCCCTGACTCGGTGGGGTAGGTGGGCCTTTCCGGAACCGGTGTGTGGAGGGGCTTAGGTGGCGCGTGACCTGCCGTCATCTGGCCCCACATGTTGATGAAGGACGAAGCTGCTAATGCATCTCCGAGGACATGAGCCCAGCTCAGACCCACACAGATTCCTCCGCATGCGAACCAAGTGAACTGTGACTCCAAGACAACATATCATCACTCACACGTCTGCTACATCTACGACCCTTTTCAAAGTTTCCAAACAAGCAAAAGAAGAAGATAATTGGTTCCACCAAACCAAACAAAACGAAGGAGGAAAAGCATTCCGATTGATAAAACAAGAACCTTCCTTTTCTTCTCCCTTCTTTCCCTTCTACTCTTCTATTTGAACAAACAAAACAGAAACAATGAACTAGTGCAGGAATGCTGGGGCGCAAATGACCAAAAAGAGCACGGTCGTTAAGTACGACACGAGGAATTTTTTCCTTCTTCATGGGAAGTTTACAATGCAACACCAAATAGGACGTATTTCTAATCGGACAACTAACAGACGGAATGAGTCGCTAATGAATGCGCGAGAGCGATCCTCGACAAGAGCTGAGCACACATCCTCGGCTAGGAGGTACCACGTTGATAGCACTTGCTACTTCCTATAGAAGCACAGGACCAATGAACTGGTGCAGGAATACTGAGGTGCAAATGACCAATTTTGGTTTAAAGCTTTTTCTTTCTTGTTTATTTCGGAATTGTTCATTTAGGGACCAGCCGTTGTTTAGGTAACACTTCGAAAGGGGTCCTAAATGAGAACCCGCCATGCTGCTTTCGCAATAACAAGTTGCAGGACAATCACTCCACATTCAGGGCCTCGGTAGAAACCTATTTCTACGATCGCTTCCATGCCATACCTTTGATTGGCAAGACATGGAGGTCCATGCCGTTTTAATGAAAAACAGATGCTGATTATTGATGATAGATAGAATGCAAGAACTCAACAAAAAGGAGTAATGATCATCTACTTCGTTTGATTCATGAAAAATAACGTTCAAGAAAACGTTTTTCAGAATTTTCGACATTCGTTTCATGGAAAATGAATTAGTTACGGAAAATACTTTTCATCAAGGGAAAAAGTCTTATATGATCGGGTAAAATATTTTCCACTCTTGAGAAAGAGCAAATCATTTCCTATATCTTCTTTCACCCTACTTTCCTTTATCAAATAATTTTTCCTTTTAATATTTTTTATTATTCTAAAAATCGATTTTTAATTATTTTTTATTCTTTTCTTTGTTTTTGTTTTTGTTTTTTTCCTTTGTTTTTTTTTTTTTTTTTTGTTGTTTTCCTTTTTTTTTTTCATTGGCCGGTCGCCGGCCATAGGTGAGCCGGAGCCTCGCTTGATCGGGCAAGGCTAAGCTCGCTTGACGTCGACAAGCTCAAGCGAGCGCAAGCCCCACCAAATCCGGCTGCTTTCTGGCAAGGCTCGAGCTCGCTTGCCTGAGGTTGCTAGACATCAATGAGGCTCTAGTGACCTCTAGCGAGGCTTGAGTCTCACCTCAGGTGGCCGATCTGATGGGCTTGATCTTGCTGGTGTTGGGTGAACTCGGCTTTTCTTGATTAGGTGAGGGGAAGCTTCGCCACAGGCCACCCAGGCTAGACCTCGCCGGAATCTGGCGAGCTTGAGCCTTGCCAGTCTGTGGCGAGGCTCCAGCTTGCTTGTGGCCAGTTGTTGGTTGCCCCTTGGCTGGTGACTGGCCAATGAAGAAGAAAAGGAAAGAGAAAGAAAAGGAAAAAGAAGAAGAAGAAGAGAATAAAATATAATTAAAAAATTGATCTTTTAAAGTAAAATAAAAAAATATTGAAAGGAGTGCATAGAGGAAAGATTTTCTTTATCGAATAGAAGAAAAATATTTTCTACTATATTTTCGGATTTCAGCCGAATAACAAAAAATATGGTTATTTTCCTGGGAAATGGCTTCCTAGAAAACATATTTTAGAAAAGCTAAATTTTTTGTCAAACGAATGGAGCCTAATTGGCATTTCTTTGCCATTTCGCTTGCCAACTATATTTTTCCTCTAACCCCTTTTGATCTAATTCGTGATTATGTTGATTAATCAATATTTCAAAGTCAATAAGTAGATAGTTCGTTCGTTTAGCGGAAAATGAATTTGTATTGCTCACAAAAATAAATAAACAAAAAGTATTTTTATTGTCCATGAAAATGTTTGTTGATAATAAAAATTATTTTTCATGGACTAATTATTCTACATGATATAAGTGATTATTTTTAGGAAAATATTTTTCAAATCATTTATTTTCTACAAAATAAATAGTATTAATTTCTTATCAAGATACTATGATGACCAAATCCTACAAGAAGAATTACCAAAAAAGTCATATACCTATTACAATTATGCCAATTTAGTCATAATTGTTTTTCAACCAATTGAGTCAAATCCTTTGTATTTGTGCTAATTTAGCCGATTTGGCCAAATTAGGCTGGCCGGTGCGGACATGGCATGACGGTGTTGGTGTGACATGACCAACTATGACGTGAATAATTTTAATAATTTTAATATCTTTTAATAATTTTTTCCTTTTTCCTTTCCTTTCCTTTTCTTTCTCTTTATTTATTTTTCCTCTCTTTCTTCCTCTGGCCAGTTTTTGGATTGAGTGAAAGTAATAAACAATTATTTTTTAAAAAATATTATTTAAATATTTATTTTTTTCAAAAAAAAAAGAAAAAGTAAACCTTATTTCCCTGTGGAAATACTACGATGACCGAGTCCTATGGATGGTGGCATTTGGCGGAAGAGGCAGGGTTTGCGTTCACAAACTGTACGAGGTCAAAATCGCTGAAGAATCTCTGCCTTGACGAGGCATCCGCAAAACCTCCTATCTCTTGCCATCCGAGTTCTTTTGACAAGGGATCAGCCAAAAGTCTTTATCTCTTGGTCCATCAAACTATTCAACTGTCAGAAAACTTGAAAGATGAGTGTCCGGTGCGAATGACTGGCCAGCCTAGATTGAGGTATGCTCACATTACAGAATGAAAGTAATGATTGGTGGGCTAGATTGACATGTTCCATGGTGCGAAGTGGAGTCTTCTTGTACAAATTCAATCTACTATATCAATCATCAACATAAGATATTTACAGTTCTAAAATAGAAGACTGACACACAGTAACTGAATTACCTGAACGTAAATCATGGGAGAGAAGCCAAGTTCAGGGCCAAGAACCTCAGAACGGACCAGCAAGTCCTGGAGCTCCCAGCCACCATCCTCGTTGGTTGCTGCCAGCCACTCGTCGAGTGACCTGTCGCACTGAGCCTCAACGATGCGGATCCCACCGTCGTTGCACTTGATGACAGGCCTCTCAGTCTCGGACTGCCTGATCCTGCCAGACGCCGTGGGGTAGAGCTCCAGTAAGTAGGCCATGGCCATCTTGAGGTCGAAGATGGTGAGCCCCTGGGCGGCGTCGCTCCTGAAGAAGTAGAGCCCCCTGAGGTAGTGGAGCTTCATCGCCAGGTCCATGCTAGTCAGCTCGTGCACTGTGTTGTTGGGTGTCACCTTAGCCGGCACCACTGACGACAACTTCACACTATGCACGAGGCTCTTCACGTCCGATGCAACCATTTTTGTGCAGAGAGAGAGAGAGAGAGAGAGAGAGAGGTGGTTTGATATTTCTGCTTCGTAGGCAGGCTGTTCTTAGGACTTCGACAATATATAAGGGTTAAAGAGATGTGGACAGAAAGGCACTTTGAAGGGACGGTTTTATGGTGCTCTTTGTTGGGTTTCTTGCAAATGAAAGAGAAACGACGCGTTCAGATCTTGCAGTAACTTTTATAGTACTTCATTCTGCAGATATGACAGATGTAATGATTAGTGGTTTCTTGATTCTCAATCCATAAAGCATGTGATGGAACAGTCTGAAATTGCGATAAAATAGCGATATTCAGACACCATTAGTTTTCCTGTCAAGCTCAGAAACATGGAAAAAAGATGATGCGTGAGGGAGAAACGCTAATAAAAGCATTTTTTTATCCGGTCTTGATTTCGACAAGATTTTTTCATATGGAAAAAATCTTTCTTACTGAATTCATGAAATCTTCTCAATTTCTTGTCACAAATTTAATTCACTGACATAGAGAGAAATCTTTCTCATTGGATTACTTGAACAGGAAGAAACTCTTGAAATATAAATTATATGTAATAATAAAAACTAGCATTCCAAGAAGTTCTTGTCTTATAAAAACAATTCTACTTACCAGTTACTATGTCCTCCTAGCCTATATAAATCAAGTTGTGCAAACACTAATTCCTTGGAGGGCTCATCCTGAAAGCTAGCTAATCAGGTGATAGACTCAAAAATTATATTAGAGTCACGCACAATTTGATGTATTCTCACTATAAGATGGTCTATTACATGTTTATTTTCCTTAAGGGCACTTTCTAAAGGACATCAAGAATAGATGTCAACTTTTAACATGACTTTATTTAGGAAAACTCAAATCCACAAATTTTTTTGCGCTATGATGAATTTTGTCATACGTTGTTGTTAGCAAAGTGAATCTCTGTGTCGTTTCAAAAGCTGTCACCCTATCATTAGGACAAAAGTCCCCACGTTTCATTAATCTCCTTCCTGAGCTCTGCCATTTGAGCATGGGGTAGGACAATTGTTACTGTCCTTCCAAACCTACCACCCTTCTCATTTACATTTCCTGGCCCTGGAAGGATCAGCGCCGCCCCTTCATCTCCAACCCAACTTATTGTGTAACTTGCAAAAATTGGCTTCTGGCCCTTCAACTCTAGACCATATACATCTGCACCCTCTAAATTCACAAATGTCAAATTTGCCCCATATGCAATGAAGTCCAGCTTCCCGTCATCTTTCTCCACCATTTCTTCAATCGAGCCATTCTCATTCACGGCCTTGGCAATCAGTCTCGCGAAATCGGATACTTCTGCTTCCGTTGCCGAGAAATTCACTTCGGCCCTGCTCAAACCCATGCCATTTGAAAGTAACGGATTTAGTTCTCTACGGACATTATTCTCACACACAGTTACAACCTTCAGCCCATTGTCTCCCCTTATCTTCGACAAGGATTTCCAGATCAAAGCGGACAGTAGTTCAAAATGCAATGTTTTAGATTCACCAAACAATCCGTATTTGCCCATGATGTGATCAAGTTGTCGCAAGGTGATGTGAACTGAATAGGTTTCCAACTTACAGTTATTGACAACTAACCAATAGTCCCCAACCGGGTCGACCCTTTTAATGGTGGATGGCACCGTGTCGAGCTGTGACTCAGTGGGGTAGCTGGGCCTTTCTAGAACCGGTGTGTGGAGGGGTTTGGATGGCGCGTGACCCGCCATCATCTGGCCCCACATGTTGATGAAGGACGAAGCTGCGAATGCATCTCCGAGGACATGAGCCCAGCTCAGACGCACACAGATTCCTCCGCAAGCGAACCAAGTGAACTGTGACTCCAAGACAACATATCATCACTCACACGTCTGCTACATCTACGACCCTTTGCAAAGTTTCCAAACAAGCAAAAGAAGAAGATAATTGGTTCCACCAAACCAAACAAAACGAAGGAGGAAAAGCATTCCGATTGATAAAACAAGAACCTTCTTTTTCTTCTCCCTTCTTTCCCTTCTACTCTTCTATTTGAACAAACAAAACAGAAACAATGAACTAGTGCAGGAATGCTGGGGCGCCAATGACCAAAAAGAGCACGGTCATTAAGTACGACACGAAGAAAATTTTCCTTCTTCATGGGAAGTTTACAATGCAACACCAAATAGGACGTATTTCTAATCGGACAACTTATAGACGGAACGAGTCGCTAATGGATGCTTGAGAGCGACCCCCGACAAGAACCGAGCACACATCCTCGGCTAGGAGGTACCACGTTGATAGCACTTGCTACTTCCTATAGAAGCACAGAAGCAATGAACTGGTGCAGGAATGCTGGGGTGCCAATGACCAAATTTGGTTTAAAGCTTTTTCTTTCTCGTTTATTTCGGAATTGTTCATTTAGGGACCAGCCGTTGTTTAGGTAACACTTCGATAGGGATCATAAATGAGAACCCGCCATGCTGCTTTCGCAATAACAAGTTGCAGGACAATCACTCCACATTCAAGGCCTCGGTAGAACCCTATTTCTACGATCGCTTCCATGCCATACCTTTGATTGGCAAGACATGGAGGTCCATGTCGTTTTAATGAAAAATAGATGCTGATTATTGATGATACATAGAATGCAAGAACTCAATAGAAAGGAGTAATGATCATCTACTTCGTTTGTTTCATGAAAAATAACTTTCAAGAAAACGTTTTTCAGATTTTTCGATATTCGTTTCATGGAAAATGAATTAGTTAGGAAAAATACTTTTCATAAAAGGAAAAAGTCTTATATGATCGGGGAAAATATTTTCCACTCTTGAGATAGAGGAAAACATTTTCCATATCTTCTTTCACCCTACTTTCCTTTATCAAATATATTTTCCTTTTAATTTTTTTATTTTTCTAAAAATCAATTTTTAATTATTTTTTATTCTTTTCTTTGTTTTTGTTTTACTTTTTTTCCTTCCTTTTCTTTCTTTTTCCTTTTTTTCTTCATTGGCTAGTCGCCGGCCATAGATGAGCCGGAGCCTCGCTTGATCAGGCAAGGCTAAGCTCACCTGACATCAGCGAGCTCAAGTCCCACCAAATCCGGCTGCTTTCTAACAAGGCTCAAGCTCGCTTGCCTGAGGTTGCTAGACATGAGTGAGGCTATAGTGACCTCCGGCGAGGCTTGAGCCTCGCCTCAGGTGGCCGATCTGATGGGCTTGATCTTGCTGGCGTTGGGCAAGCTCGGCTTTGCCTGATTAGGTGAGGTAAAGCTTCGCCACAGGTCGCCTAGGTTTGACCTCGCCAGAATCTGGTGAGCTCGAGCCTTGCTGGTCTATGGCGAGGCTCCAACTCGCCTGTGGCTAGTTGTTGGTTGCTGCTATGGCTGGGGACTGGCCAATGAAGAAGAAAAGGAAAAAGAAAGAAAAGGAAAAAAAGGAAAAGCAAAAGAAGATAATAAAATATAATTAAAAATCGATCTTTTAAAATAAAATAAAAAAAAATTGAAATGGGTGCATAGAGGAAAGATTTTCTTTTCCGAATAGAAGAAAAATACTTTCTACTATATTTTCAGATCTCAGCCGAACATAAAAAAATATAGTTATTTTCCGGGGAAATGGCTTCCTAGAAAACATATTCCGGAAAAGCCATATTTTTTTGTAAAACGAACGGAGCCTAATTCACATTTCTTTACCATTTCGCTTGCCAACTCTATTTTTCCTCTAACCCCTTTTGATCTGATTTGCAATTATGTTGATTAATCAATATTTTAAAGTCAATAAGTAGATGGTTCATTCGTTTAGCAAAAAATGAATTTGTATCGCTCACAAAAATAAATAAACGAAAAGTATTTTTATTTTCCATGAAAATGTTTGTTGATAATAAAAATTATATTTCATTGACTAATTATTTTAAGTGATATAAGCAATTATTTTTAGGAAAATATTTTTCAAATAATTTGTTTTCTACGAAATAAATGGAGCCTTAATTTCTTATCGAGATATTACCAAAAAATTTATATATTTGTTGTTATTGTACCAATTCAATCATATATATTTTTTTAAAACTAATTGAGTCATAAATCTTTTATATTTATACTAATTCAACCTATTTGGCTAAATTTGACCGACTGGCATTGAAGTGGTATGACGGTGTTGGCATGACATGACTAATGTTGATGTGAATAATTTTAATAGTATTTTAATATTTTTTTATAAAAAAAATTAATGATTATTTCCTTTTCTTTCTCTTTATTTATTTTTCTTCTCTCTTTCTTCCTTTGGCCAGTCGTTGGGTTGAGTGAAAGTAATAAGCAATTATTTTTATAAAAGTATTTTTAAAATAATTTGTTTTTTTGCAAAAAAAAAAAAAAAAAGGAAACCTTATTTCCCTGTGGAAATACTACGATGACCAAGTCCTATGGATGGTGGCATTTGACGGAAGAGGCAGGGTTTGCGTTGACAAACTGTAAGAGGTCAAAATCGCTGAAGAATCTCTGCCTTGATTAGAGCTGTTAAACGGGTGGGTCGAGTTGGGTTTGGATCGGGTTATTAATGGTCCGACCCAAATTGACCCATTAACCTATTTATGACCTATTTATGCTTAATGTAAATTTTCCGACCCATACCCGACTCCGACCGATACCCAACTCATACCCGACCCCGACCCATACCCAACTCATACCCAACCCAACCCATATTAATAAAATATTTTCATATTTAACCAAATTTAGAAAAACTTATTTCTATGTTTTTTTTTTTAATGATTATATTACTAAAATATTTCCAAGCTTATATATTTTCAAATGGTAATACTAAAATAGTTTTATACAACACAAATTTAATGGACAATTTTATAATTTTTAAAGTAATTATTTTAAAAAATCAAAATTTAATTATCTTTATTTATTTTTAAATATAATTTTTCTTTTTTTTTTTTTTCTTCTTCTTCTTTGGCCGGCCACGGGCGAGCCTCGAGCTTGCCCGATGCCGACGAGCTCGAGGCTCGCCCGACGCTAGGGAGCTCGAGGCTCGCCCGACGCCGGGGAGCCGGAGTCTCGCCCGGATCGGCGAGGCTCGAGCCTCGCCCGATGTCGGCAAGGCCTTTGCCTCGCCGGATCCGGTGAACTCGAGGCTCGCCAACGTCGGGCAGCTTGAGCTTGCCCCTCGTCGAATCTGGCGAGGCTCGAGCCTTGCCCGACGCCGGGTGAGTTCGAGTCTTGGCTGGGCGTCGGCGACCTCGTCAAATCCGGCGAGGGGCGAGCTCGAGCTCGCCGGACGCCGGGCAAGCTCGAGGCTCGCTTGGCCGGTCGCCGGCCATCGCCATGCCGGCGACCGGGGGAAGAAGAAAGAAAAAAAAAGGAAGAAAGAAAAAAGAAAATAAGAAAAGAAAATAAAAAAATTATTATAATTTCTATTTTTTTGAAAAAAATATTTTTGTAAAGTTAAAGAGAGAAAAGAGAAATTGTGAGGTTTTAGGTGAAAATAAATGGTTTCATTTTTAATGGGTTGATAAATGAGTCTTAAATGGGTGAAGAGCTGACCCATTTAAAACCATTTAATACCCATATATCTTAATCTCTTTATTTTTAAAACCCATTTATGGGTGTTTTAATAAATAAGTCTTGATCCATTAATGACCCATTTAAACATAAATGGGTCCATAAATGGGTCAATGATCCATTTAACACCTCTAGCCTATGGGTCTTAAATGGGTGAAGAGTTGATTAAATGGGTGAAGAGCTGACCCATTTAAAACCATTTAATACCCATTTATCTTAATCTCTTTATTTTTAAAACCCATTTATGGGTGTTTTAATAAATAAGGCTTGATCCATTAATGACCCATTTAAACATAAATGGGTCCATAAATGGGTCAATGATCCATTTAACACCTCTAGCCTTGACGAGGCATCCGCAAAACCTCCTATCTCTTGCCATACGAGTTCTTTTGACGAGGCATCAGCCAAAGTCTTTATCTCTTGGTCCATCAAACTATTCGACTGTCAGAAAACTTGAAAGATGAGTGTCCGGTGCGAATGACTGGCCAGCCTAGATTAAGGTAAGCTCACATTACAGGATGAAAGTAATGATTGGTGGGCTAGATTGACATGTTCCATGGTGCGAAGTGGAGTCTTCTTGCACAAATTCAATCTACTGGATCCATCATCGACATAAGATATTTACAGTTCTAAAATAGAAGACTGACACACAGTAACTGAATTACCTGAACGTAAATCATGGGAGAGAAGCCAAGTTCAGGGCCGAGAACCTCAGAATGGACCAGCAAGTTCTGGAGCTTCCAGCCACCACCCTCCTTGGTTGCCGCCGGCCACTCGTCAAGTGACCTGTCGCACTGAGCCTCAACGATGCGGATCCCACCGTCGTTGCACTTGATGACAGGCCTCTCAGTCTCGGACTGCCTGATCCTGCCAGACGCCGTGGGGTAGAGCTCTAGCCAGTAGGCCATGGGCTTCTTGAGGTCGAAGATGGTGAGCCCCTGGGCGGCGTCGCTCCTGAAGAAGTAGAGCCCCCTGAGGTAGTGGAGCTTCATCGCCAGGTCCATGCTAGTCAGCTCGTGCACTGTGTTGTTGGGTGTCACCTTAGCCGGCACCACCGACGACAACTTCACACTGTGCACGAGGCTCTTCACGTCCGATGCAACCATTTTTGTGCAGAGAGAGAGAGAGAGAGAGAGAGAGAGAGAGAGAGAGAGAGAGAGAGAGTGGTGTTAGATCTTTCTGCTTCATAGGAAGGCTGTTCTTAGGACTTCGTCTATATTTAAGGGTTAAAGAGATGTGGACAGAAAGGGACATTGAAGAGACGATTTTATGGTGCCTTTTGTTTGGTTCCTTGCTTATGAAAGAGAAACGGCGCGTTCAGATCTTGCAGCTCTTTTATAGCACTTCACGACGGAGATATGACGATGTAATGAATAGTGGTTTCTTTTAATTTTTTTCATTCTCTGACCACTCTGATTTAATATACAATAAATTATTATTTTTATCAAATCATTCATAAAAATCCATCTTTCTTCCTAATTCACATCATTCCATCTTGGAAGAGGGAGGTTGGGGGTTTAAATCTCACATTCTCAGGGGGGATTGGGGGTGGGGACGATTTCATTTCAGGAGTGGGTTTCGACTCCCACGCCCTGCAAGGAGGTAGGGCAAAAGTTTGAGAGTGAGTGTTAGAGTAGGATTAGCGTAGGACTGACAAAAAAAAAAAAATCATGTGAGGAGTGAGAGTTAGTTTGTCTAGACTTTTGAAAAGTCGAAAGTATTTTTCTTATTGTTTTACTTTTCCCTCAAAATTGAAATTATTACCAAAATTATGAACGGACTATATGTAACTCTATGTAAGGCCATTTTTAAAGGTTTCTAGTATGGATACTAGAAAAAGTGATAGTGTGTAATTATATCATGAATTATATGTCTTGAATAAAATTTGGAAGGTTGGATTTAGTAAGGTATAGGTAAAAATTAAGTTAAGGCATCACTGAACTGCTAAAACATATTTGCAAGTTTGGTACGGTAAAATATTTTAATGGATTTTATTAAACAGTGCTCCAAAGGCACTTATTATAATTTTTTAGACGCTGATTACTCTCGTGTTATGTATAATCGATACTTGAAAATTAAAATTTATCAAGTCAAGTATATCTAACAAATATGTTCGAAGACGCTCAATAATAAGACCTATTTAAATATCTTACACTCTCCCTCACACATTGGCAGGATTTTGGTTTAAAACTAAAGCATGGAAATTTGTTGATGGATGCAACTAGAGGTTTAGAAAGATTTGTACCTAGGACCTCTTATTATAATACCACTTAAAATTTTATAAGACTACTATAAACTATTCTAATAGCTTAAGGCTTGTTTAGATATTATCTAAATTTAAATAAAATGTGAAATGTTGTATGCAAATTCTTTATGTGCTAATATTAATACATTGTGAAACTTTCGAGCATTTGGGATTAAGGAAAAATCAAAGTGCATCGATTGCTACATTGAGCAAAAAGTTGAACGTGAAATTTTTCTAGATGCACCCTTAGGTTATTAGATAGACACCCAATTTGATACTTAAATATTCTGAAAATTTTGCGCTCCTTATCTAATACCCCTCACATTTCAAAACTTATATTTCGCATCTCCCAAACCTAAAAAGACCCATTTGACTCTCTCCCACTTTCTCTCCTTACCCTTTCTCTCTCCTTTCACATAACAGTACAGACGATTGAGAGCCCCTTGCACAATGTTAGGCCATCGCTGGATGCCACAACCCGACCTTGATGGTGATGATGACACCCTCGCCCTAGCCGTGGCTTGCGCTCCTCTCCCTACCTCTAGCTGTGGTGAGATCGATCATGACTCATGACAGCAAGGCTAGGCGACCTCGGCTTGAGCCTGCGGCTTGTGACCATCGAGGTTCTATGAGGTCAACCTTGATGTTGCGAGGGCTGGGGCTTGCATTGAGCCTCTATAATAGGCTCGCAAGCCACGGAAGATTTGTCGCAGAGTACGTGGCATGGCCACCTATTTTCTTTTTTCTTTTTCTTCTTTCTATTTCCCTCCACCGGTCATCAGGGTCAAGACACCTTCACTTGTAGCTGGCGATCGGCAAATGGAATAGAGAAAAAGAAAAAGAATAGAAAAAAAATGGAAAAAAATTAATTTTAAAAGAATTAAAAAAATTATTCATATTAATACTGATCATGTGATGTAGAACGGATGATGTTGGCTAGATTTTACATCAGCGATTTTTATTCAAAATTGCTGAAATGATTATATTGACAAATTGTCAAAATGTATAAAAGTAAATTGGTCAAATTGTAAAGTTTGGTAATGAATTGGCATTCTTACAATTGGTTTTGGACTTTTTTGGCAATTATCCTTTAGAGTGTGTGTGACTTTTAGGTTTTTTGGGGATTGGGTAATTTGGAAAATAAAATTGAACTTCTATAAATTATATATAGTCGAGAGATGCAACTCAATATATATTGTGAAAAGCGAAGATAATAATTGTAGGTTTGAAATGCATTTGATATCAAAAAGTGGGGTTGGCAGTACATGAAGTAATCCATACGGTTAAACGTCAAAGTGAAGGTCCTTATCGAATATAAGGACAATGATAAAGGGAGGAATCTCGAGAGTTTAGCCATGGGCCATGGGAACAGTTGATTGAATTACTTTTTATCGTTCCAGAACACCATGAAAGCTGCTCCTTCATCGTCATTCACTCGACAAAAATGCACCGGTAACGATCACAATCGGACAAATAGTGATGGAATTTATTGCTTCCTCGCTGCGATATTGAAATAGCTCGACAGCTTTCGACGTGCTCCTAATAATATGGTGCAGATCGATGCTTTTTCCCCTGATATAAATGATTGAGATGGATGTGGCCAGCTCCTTAAGTTAGGTACTATTCAGACGTGGACATTTAATTCCTTGGCGGTCACTTCATATGGAGAGAGAGAGGGAGGGAGAGTGACGATGAGCTTCGAATCAGGGAGACTATCCATCAGCCCCTTTCATAATCGTTGTACGATATTATGTACAGAGATCACTGCTCAGTCTCTCGTGGGATCATGGCCGCCACCAATCTAAGGGTCGTCGGCAGCTAAGCTAGCTGGCGCATTCATGCCAGCTCCATCCTTTTGGTAAAGGTCAAATCAGCTCAATCCGTCCTCGCCTTCGCTTCGTGCTACGCCCAAACTCTCTCATTTATGTGCCTCCCCTAGGTGGCGAGACCAAAGCCTCCCTCGTTATCTCCCCCTTCATCTTGTAGAAAGGGACTCCTTTACTTTCACCATCTCATTTTCTTGTCTCTACCACCATAAAAAGGGGAATGCTGACAAAGAATAATGACTGTTGTGCCTACTATAGTGCTTCCGTAAATTTCAAATGCTTTTAACGTGTAAACTAAGAACAGAGACGCAATGAGCTTAGAATATCATAAATCAAATTCATCAAATGTTTGTAAAATTGTGCGGAGTCTTAGATTTACAACTAAAACTAGAGAATCTTGAGATTTTAAATGGGCAAAGCCAAGGAAAAAATTAATGTTTGGGACACCTCCAATAACCTCTGTCATCACTCAATCCCATAACAACACCGTCCCATCTTATATAACTGTTATGCAACTCGTGATCGTGATTTAATTCCTTTCTCCTTACTGCTTCTATATTTTCAAATTTGACATATCAATTCCCGCTAGGTCATGATATTAAGGGGGAGAAATAAATGAACTTTTTTTTGAAACGAGATTTTTTTTTCTTATTTAAAACATGCATGACCCAGCGTCAAGATTATTCTTATGTTTATGAAAAAAGTTGAATGCATAGGATGCACACTGCAATATCATAGGGCTTTGCAAAGAATCTAGCTGGACATAGAGAATTTTAATGTTTGGCTTTGTAACCGCCTGTATTAGAGTGTCCCGTTCATCTTATTATTGGCTCCTAGAAATTATGTTTTTGCTACTCATATTAGGTCTCCTATTAATGTGTGTTTCTTGTCGCACAGCTGAAGAAAGAGGGACGGAGGAATAAGCATGAGATGCACAAGTTATCGGCTTTAACCAAAGGCAGAAGACGGTAATTTAATTTCTTCTTTGTTAGATTCCTTGAATTTTTTCTTACTCAAGAGTCTACTATTCTCTTACTCTTTCTATTAATTTGTGCCCGTGGTCAATATCGAATCTTACAGCGGAAGAGAGAAGAAGCTTCTATGGCTACCAAGAGGCTGAAAGAACTGCTGGAGTCTCGAAATGCTTCCTCTAGGGAGACATCTGGTAGGGAGCTTACATAAACATAGGCCTTCTGCTCATATTTTTTTTTTCTTTATCCTTAATCAATTAATTTTCCTCTGATGTGTAGGTGCTGCGGGTGGCAATAGTCCTGGAATTCAGGTATTTTAAGCTTTTACATGAGTATTTTGGGGGCATGAATGATAACTATTTAAGTCAGAAATTGATTTTTGGAAAAGAAATAATTTTTTTTTTAATTTCTATTTATGGATGAGTTTCTAAGTAAAAATACATGTTTGATAATGACATAAAATTTCTCCCTTCCAAGCAGCGACAGTCGACGACCGATGGCGATGGGAGGGGATTAGTGACCGACGGATTGCGACTAGCGATTGATGGTGGCAGCGGATGACAACCAATAGTCGACGGAAGATGATCGATGGCCAACATCTGTCGGCTGGCGGATGGCAGACGACAGATGGCGACTGGTGGCCAGTAGGCAGTTGTGAACGGCAAGTGGCGTTAGGCGATAGTTGATGGGCCGCGATTGGGCGGACAATAAACGGCGGATGGACGACTGGTTAGTAGCAATGACGAATGATAAGATGAGTTTTTATTTTTAATTTCTATTCAAGAAATAGATAAGTAAAAAAATTATTTCTGATTTCTGTTTCAAACCTAATTTTGGAGTAAAAATCTATTTTAGAAATAGAAAAATGAAATAACTTTACGAGATAGATTTCTATTTCACAAATAAGTTTGGAACAGAAAAATAATTCTGAAATAGAAATAAATCAATCACTAGGTCCATGCTCATTAGCTCGTGCATCGTGTTGTTGGGTGTCACCTTAGCCGGCACCATCGACGATAGCTTCACGCTATGCACAGGGGTCTTCACGTCCGATGCAAGCGTTTTTGTGCAGAGAGAGAGAGAGATGTGGTCACAAAGGGACAATGAAGAGACGATTTTGATCTTTGTTTGGTTAATAGCGGATGAAAGAGAAACGGCGCATTCAGGATCTTGAGCTAACTTTTATATGGCACTTTACTCCGGAGATATGATGACGTAATGATTAGTGGTTTCTTTTAATTTCTCTCTCTAATCACTTCAAATTTGATATATGTCGCGACCTGATTTTTGATGAATCACCTAAAACTAAGTTAATGGCTTACTAAGTCCTAAGACTCGGCGTGGACCCTCCCAAGTCCTACCAATCGCGACTTGATACTAATTAACCGCTTTAAACATGCAATTATATTTCAAATTGGAGCCGCCACTAACCAAATAAGGTTGATTAGAAACCCAGGTAAGTATGGGAGAATACTTTCCCTTTTGCGAACCAGAGATTTAATGGATTCGGGAACATGGTTACGTTAGATTAATCTAACGCCCTTTCGGTACCTCTTAAAAAAAAACATTATGCAGGCAGTCTTGATTAATTTTAACCTAAGATACTAACATGCAAATGGTGGTCATGCGAGTGCACAATCAATTAAATAACATTCAATAAATCAAGATGCTAAGAAATTAAAAACTACAACCTTATTGAAGTTTAAAAAAAAAAAATTCTCAAAAATGTTAATAAAAATGCATGCCCTAAAATGATTTTCTAAATGACATGATATCTAAATAAATGCATGATATCTAATTAGATGCAATCTTAATTTATTTTTGATATGCGTGACTTTTACTTTAATGATATGTGAGATGCAATTTATATGGACTAATATGAACTATATGTATGCAATCTAAATTATATAATCCTAATATGCATGTGTTTCATGATATGGGATGAATGACATAATAATTCCATATGCATGCTCTTTTTGTGATTTTTTATGATTCTTTTTTTTAATGTATGCAACCTACACTAAACAATGATGATATGAAATGGGATTAATTATGAATTAACCCTTTAATTAACCAAGTAAATAAATTTTGTGTTTTTCTTTTTCATTTTTTTCATTTTTGAAATGACCTAATAATATTTATTAAAAGAAAGTAACGTAATGAAGCAATGTTAATTTTTTGTTTCTTTTCTTTTTTTATATTTTATATTTTACTTTTTTTATATAAAAAAATTACATGATGGGAATAGTAAAATACAATGCAACCCTAATTTATTAATATGCAAACTCTAATTAAATGGGCCTATTATGTAAACTAGCTAAAATGCACCTAGTATTTTGTATATTTTTTATTGAAATTTTTTAAAAAAACCTAATTAAGTTATTCAAAATGAAATAATTTCCTAATTCAATTTCGAGATTCATTTGATTTAAACCCCATTTGTCTTAGAAAACTATTATTCTTTTTATTATTTTTTATTATCTTTTTATGAAAACATGCAAACTTTTCCTAAATACTTTCTTTAAAAAAAACTGTTTAAATCCAATCTTGACTAAAAAAAAAAAAAAAACTAAGGATGAAATCCTAAAAAATAATCCTAAAGGTCAATTTATTAAACCTACGTGTCTAATTTATTAAACCTATATATCCTATATGCTCATGCAAGATTTTAATTTTTCACTATTCCTTTTTTTTTTATAATGGTTTTTTTTTTTTAATTTTTCTTTTCTCGAAAAAAGACAAGTAATTATTTTTACATAAAAACTAAGATAAGAATTAAAATAACTGAAAAGATAATCCGTTGTCTCACGGATTAAATTAACAATCATTTTAACTCTATAATCACAACGAGGAAATCAAAATAATTAAAAATTTGGTCCGAAGTCTTATGGACCAAATTAAATAATTATAGTGATTTAACAATTGAAATTCTACCACAAAACCAAAAATTATTATAATTAAAAAAATGATCCGACGTCTCTCGGACCAAATTAATAGCTATAATAATTTTAGGTAAAATCTATGGATAATGCCTATAGAAATTACAAATATTAACACCCAATATTTAAATAACTAAACTAATATGCTATCAAATAAACAGAAAAATAACATAAAAGATAAAGAAATAACCTAAACTACCAAGTAATGAAAAATGAAAGTAAGAAAATGAAACTACCCATTGGTAAACCCACGGGGACAAGGCAGTGGTAGTTCGGAGGTTCAGCAGGGGGAACTCCGAGGAAGGCAAGCGGTGGCACGACAATCGTCAGCGGGCGGCGAGGTGAGGCGGGTCGCCGTGCTTGTGTCGGGCTCCGAGCGATCAAGCGAGGTCCAGTGAAGGTGGACCTGCAACAAAACAGGGGAGGAGGCAGATGGTTCCCCTCAGGCTTGGAAAGACGACGGGTAGCAAGCTAGAGCGATCGGCGGCCGGGTAAGGAGACAGGCGTGGGTCACGTGCAAATCGGGACCTCATGTGTTTGGGGGCTGCGACATCAACCACGGCGAGGACAAGGGGATTAGAGAGTGGAGCTGGACGCTAGTGCTACAGGCATTTGGTCTCGCGGGTTGTTGGCTTCGAGCGTCGGGAGATCGTCTTCACGGGCTTCAGACAGCGATCGGCGAGGAGGGGCTTCGCCAGAGGTTGGTGCGGGCGTCAATTGTAGAGACGTGGCAAAAACCTGCGGAGAGCGTTTGCAGAGATGGGTTGAAATAGGGCACGGCGGAAATGGAGGTGCGGCAGTGCGAGTTCACCGACTGCAGGAGAGACGGGACCAACAGAGGTGAGCGGCGTTCGGCAATGGGCAGCAGGCACGGTGGCGTGGCGAGCGCGAATGGCTTCAGGGCGGTTGGGTGCGTCGCGAACTGCTGGGCGGCCCGCGTCGAGCTTCGGTGCAATGGTGAGACCTTCGGGGCAGTCGTTGGGCTCGGCGACGGTGTCTTCACGGGGCGAGGCAATGGCGTCCGACGAGCAAAGGTCGAGCGCGAGCAGACCAGCACATCGGAGAAGAAGAAAAGCCCTTTTTTATGTTTTGATTTTTGTTCACTCTCTCCTCCTCACACGTCTCACTCACTGGTCTCTTTCACTCCTCTTCGTACGTTCTCTGCTACAACTTTTTAGCAAAAGAAAAAGTGTCCCATTTTGCTAACTTTGAAACCAGCAAAAGGAGGCTTTCACTTTTCTATTTTTTGTCGATGGAAGACAAAACGAAAACTTCCCCCCCTCGCTCGGTTCTGAAGTCTCACATTTTATAGTGAAAAATGCTCGAAGTTGTTGAAGATTTGCAAATATTTACTCAACCATCCAACAGTAAAAAGGCTCCAAAATCACACAACCGAAATTTTTTTAAATTTTAAAACGAAGATATGTGTTCAACAAGAAAAAATATTTTATTATTCAATTTTTTTTTTTGAAATCTCCCTCCACAAACCCAAATGTCTTATTTTATTTATTATCCTCTATTTTATTTTCTAAAAAAATAATCCTAAATTAGGTGTCAATAGCTGCCACTCTTTGAAGGGAAGCTCGTAGAGGTTTCCTTCAAAGATATATGACACCTAAATTTAAACTATGCAAAATGAATATGAAATGAATATGCAAATGTTAATTGTAATGACCCCTTTTCCTTTTTTTTTTTTTTAAGAATAAAGGATGCAATGTGAATGCAATGATTAAATCAGGAACCTAGATATCTACGTGTCTATAATCAACGAAATGCAAATGCAAAGAAAAGCACGTACCTGCCGTACATGTTTGGGGATTTAGGTGTGAAATGATTCCAATGAGACCTAATAATCTTCTGGAATTCCATTCAGATAATTAAAAGGCTCAAAGTTTTTAAGGATCTGGAATTCTCATCAGATTCTAAGCACCTGGAAATTGCATCAAGTACTTGAAATTTCAAAAATCTGATTCTTATGTCAGACATTTGAAAACATTTATTAAACATCTGGAAATCACATTAGATGTTTGGAAAGACAAACACTTGGAAACCACATCAAGCGTTTAAAGGTTCAAATATCTGGAATTCACACTAAACATTTGAAAATATTTTATAAATGGGTACTTGGAATTCTCATCAAGTACAAAGATGACTGAACAAACTCAGGGTTTCAAGGACAATTCTTTTTGGTCTTTGAGGAAAAATTCAGTTATAACGTGAATCTCTTGAACATGCTAAATGAGACACTTTTGGTGTGAAAAGGCTTTTTCACTCGCTCTCATTTAAGAAAGGTTTTTTGTCCCGACCATTGATGCGGGAATATAACACTCAATCTTATCATCATCTTGTCGACAAGAGTTCGAATTTTCTTGCAAGCAGTACGACTTTACCAATCTGAGAGGTCTTTGACAAGGACTGTAATGCAGGTTTGGTCAATGGTTTAACAAAGGGACTTTTCGAGTCAAGGCAATTGAAAGAACAATTCTGTAATTATCTCTGGATTTACAAGTCAAGAACCCTGCAAAATGAGAAAGAAATAAGCTTGCTCGCACTTCTTCGAGCAATGCTTAAAACATGTGAATTCCTATGTTAATTCAAGTGCCATAATCTGAAGAGACTTTGTAAGGGACGTAACATAGGCTGGGTTCATGGGTTGAGAAACGAAAGGATCGTTAAGCTCAAAGATGTGTATAGGGGTCAAAGTTGGTGATCATCTTGACATGGCCACCGGTTTTCTTCGCCACGGATTGTCTTCTTGACAAATTTCTTTATTGGCTCAAGAGTTTATCCCCTGATGCCAATGATCATTCAATTGGAGATCTTTTCTCATCATTTTTCTTTTGAATTTCATTTTCTTTGATGATGGGCATCGGTCATGCTTTTATCAGGCACACCTCTTTTATGTCCCCAATTCATCAGTCATTTCTCTTTTCTTTTCACGGGCATTGGCCTTGCTTTTACCAGGCACATTGCTTTTTCATGCCCCTTAGTTCTATTTTGATTTCAGTTCTTGCGCACAATGTGTGTGTCAAGTATATTTTAAATGACACTCGAACCTTCAAGGATCTTCATCTGTCTCTTGCCTTGCCCCAGTGTGGGGGATGATCATCAACTGGGCTTAAAAGAAACAAAATCATAGGCTCAAGTGGGCTATACAAAGGATATAAGTGTGTAGGATAGTGAAAGAAATGTTCTTCGTCATCCTAAGGCACTTAAATTACCACATGAATTCAATGTAATAGCATGACTTGAAGATTAATGCAAGTGAGAGCAAGAAAATTTCAATTCATTTTCATCACTTCGTGATGTCATTTTATCTCCCAGTTGCCCCGATGTGGGGTGATTCTTGACAGGGGTAATTTGAAAAGAACATCCATAAATGCATGGGCTCAAAATGGTTAAGCAATGGAACACCTGTAGTGTTTGGGATAGAGAAATGAATTGCCTCTCGTCATTTCAGCTGTCGTACTTTTTGCAAGAAAATTCTTCACCTTGAAATACAAAATGTTTCCATACTCACCTCACAATGTATAGACAGGGGACGGTGTATGGGATTAGGCTTGCCTTTCACACCTTATTTAGCATGCTCAAGTAACTCAACATTTTTCACTAAATTATCAATTTTGATAAATTTCAAGTGGAATTGACGAATTACACAATATCATGTGAAAGCATTCTATAATGACAAAGAGGGCATGCTCATAAAGTCAAAACTATTATGTGTCCATGTCTTGCCCTTCCTTTGTAAAGGAGCTCATAGAGATTCCTTACAAAAATAAGACACCATCGTTCACATCCATTCTTTGCCCCTGCAAAAATAAAATATGCAACATTATACACTAGATATTTGACCAACTTTGAGCGAGGAAAAGGTTTTTACGAGCCCTTTTATTCATGGATAGTATTTCTTTATAGCATCAGAATTTACAGGATTTGTGAATTCCCGCCCATCCATTTCTGCCAAAATTAAAGCACCTCCAGGAAGTACTTTCTTCACAATGTATGGCCCATGTAATTTGGAGTGAATTTGCCATGAGGATCAAGGTTAGTTGGTAGCATCTCGCGTAGCACCGAATCTTGGACCTTGAAATGCCTTGGGCGAACCTTCTGATTAAAGGACTTGGCCACCCGCTGTTGATAACATTGACCATGGCATACGACCTTCAATCGTTTTTCTTCAATCAAATTGAGTTGGTCATACCTCTGTTGTGCCCATTCAGCTTCTGTCAGCTTAGACTGAGACAATACTCTTAGAGAAGGGATTTCTACTTCAACTGGCAGGACTGCTTCCATGCCGTACACCAGAGAAAAAGGAGTTGCCCCAGTAGAAGTGCGAACTGAAGTCCTATACGCCATCAGAGCGTAAGGAAGCCTCTCGTGCTAGTCACGATAATTATCAACTGTCTTTGCCAGAATCTTCTTGATGTTCTTATTCGCTGCTTCAACCGCACCATTCATCTGAGGGCGATAGGGCAAAGAATTCAAATGACGAATTTTGAACTCCTTGAACAAATCATTAACAAGCTTGTTGTTTAGGTTTGTCCCGTTATCTGTGATGATGGCTTCATGCACGCCATAACGAGCAATAATATCCCGCCGCACAAACTTCACGACATTCTTTGCGGTAACAACTGCATAGGATGCTGCCTCTATCCATTTTGTGAAATAATCAATAGCGACCAGGATGAAACGATGGCCATTCGAGGCTTTCGGATTAATTGGGCCGATTACATCGATGCCCCACATTGAAAAAGGCCATGACTCTGACAGTTGATGTAGCTTATTTGGAGGAACATTTATCTTGTCTCCATAAATCTGACAATGGTGACAACTTCGACATGTTGAATGCAATCGCCCTCAAGGTCGGCCCGAAGTAACCTAGTCTCATAATCTTCTTTGCTAATATGTGGCCGCTCATGTGAGGACCACACACTCCTTCATGTATTTCTTCCATCAACTGAGTGGCTTCCTTAGCGTTGACACATCTAAGTAGGATGGAGTCGAAAGACCGTTTGTATAATGTATCTCCACTAATGAAGAATTTGGAGGCAAGTTTCATGAGATGCTTTCGGTTAGCTGAATTGCTACCTTCTGGGAACTCTTGCTTTTGAATATAGGTCATGATGTCATGGTACCATGGTTTTCCATTCGGTTCCTCTATCACTACCATGCAATAAGCTGGCTTTGGCAAAACCTCTATTTTCAAAGGCTCGACCTTTAACCTATCAGTGACTTGCAGCATAGAAGACAATGTCGCAAGTGCGTCTGCAAATTGATTATGAGACCTTGGCAGGTATTCAAACGAAACTTCCTCGAACTTTTCCATCGGATCTTCTAAATACTCGTGGTATGGGAGCAACTTGGCCTCCTTGGTCTTCAATTCACCTACGGTCTGCATTATGATTAATGTGGAATCCTTGAACACTTTTAACTTAGCCACACCTATCTCAATTGCAGCTTGAAGCCCGAGGATGCAAGCTTCGTACTCAGCCACGTTGTTAGTGCATGGGAATACCAATTTTGCAGCCACTGGATGGTGCTGTTCATCTGGGGATATCAGAACTACCCCAATACCAGAACCGGACAAGTTTACAGCTCCATCAAAGAACATCTTCCATGAGTCTTCATTTATACTCAAGACGCGGTCATCAAGGAAACTGTCATTGTCATTAGAGACTCCCGAATTTTCGGCCAATAGGTCAGCGATCACTTGACCCTTAATCGACTTTTGTGGCATGAATTGTACATCAAACTCGGAAATTAAAATTCGCCATTTGGCCCACTTACCCACCAAAGCTGGTCGATCAAGTAAGTACTTGATGGGTCGCTCTCAGTCACGAGGAATGTCTGGTAATGCAGTGTGTATTGTCGCAATCTATGCAATACCCACACCAAAGCCACATAGGTCTTTTCAACATCAGGATACTTTAACTCTAATACAGTGAACTTCTTGCTTAGGTAATAAATGGCTCGTTCTTTTTTGTCAACGAGACTTTCTTAAACCAACATTGCACCTAGTGAGTCACTATGAATAGTGAGGTAGAGAGTTAAAGGATGCCTCGGCGATGGTGGGACAAGCATCGGTGGATTCATCAAGTAACACTTCAACTTGTCGAATGCTTCTCGACATTCATCATCCCAGTTGACTCGTGCATTCTTCTTTAGGAGCTTGAAGAATGGCTTGGCGGTTTCAGAAAGTTGGGAAATGAATCGAGCAATGTAATTCAACCTCCCCAAAAGGCTCCGGACTTCTTTCACCGTTGACGGAGGTCGCAGCCCACAAATGGCTTTAGCTTTAGCTGGGTCGATTTCAATCCCTTTATTGCTCACAATGAATCCGAGGAATTTACTGAATGTTGCTCCGAACACGCACTTAGCGGGATTTAGTCAAAGCTTGAACTCGCGGAGTCCATCAAATAGCTTCTTCAAGGTTTCGATGTGGCTTTTTCCAGGTCGAGTCTTTGCAATCATATCATCGACATAGACCTCTATCTCTTGATGCATCATATCATGAAACAATGCTATCATGGCTCGTTGGTAAGTTGCCCTTGCATTTTTTAGTCCGAAGGGCATAACCTTATAATGAAAGGTTCCCCACGGGGTGATAAATGCAGTCTTCTGATTGTCTTCCTCCTTCATCCTTATCTAATTGTACTCAGAAAAACCTTCCATAAATGAGAATAGTTCAAAACCAGCGGTACTATCCACAAGGACATCTATGTGCGGTAATGGAAAATTATTTTTTAGATTGGCCTTGTTCAGATTCCGATAATCAACACAAACTCAAACCCGATCGTCTTTCTTCATTACTGGTACAATATTGGCCACCCATTTAGGGTACTGTGAGACTTCAATGAATCCCACCTTCAAGAGCTTCATCACTTCCTCCTCTATCTTCTTTGAGAGTTCGGGCTTGGTTCTCCGTAGCCTTTGCTTCTTAGGTGGCACATCCGGATTAGTAGGTAGGCAATGCTTCACAATTGATGGGTCTAAACCAGGCATGTCAACATATGTCCATGCAAAGATATCCTGATATTCCTTCAGTAATTGAGTTAGGCGCTCGGCCTCATCTTTGGGAAGACTCGCCCCAATTTTCACTTCTTTAGCTTCTTCAGTGTCACTTAAATTAATAGTGACGGTCTGCTCGGATATGGGAGTCTTAGCCTTTTCATGTTGCTCCCAGCTACGTTGCACTTCACTGGAGTCTTCGTTTGAGTCTTCGGGATCATCATTATTAGCACCTGCTGTATTAGATTGGACCATTCTCACACCTTTGCCAATCTCAATATCGTTCCTGAAACAGCAAGTAGATGAATCAGAAAGACAAACATAATAACCTATTTTTTGAAATTCTTTTTGCAAAAACCATTTTTAAATATTTTGACACGATGAAGCATGATGAAGCCCAGGCCTCAGAATTCTCCTTGGATTTTTTTCTTTTATCGGCTGGATATCATCACCGGGCTAGTTTGGTGTACTTCAACATGCCCTCAAAACATAGAAATTTCCATTTATTTTATTGGATGAAAAGCAAATTACATTATTGAAATGATAGAAATCCTAGGAATGGAAATGCGAATACGGAAAGTAATAAAAACTCCTGCGCAGAGGAGTGTGCAAATAATTAAAATTCTCCTACTCTCGAACTTCGTCGATGACCAACACGAAATTCTCTTCGAACAATTCAGCCATTCCTCCGAATGCATCGTCTTTTCCAGTGGATCGAGCGGTGTCTGCAACCGGCTTGTCTACCACTACCCATTCGGCAGGAGTAACATCTACGTCAGCAATTGGAGGCTTGGAGTACTGAACACAGGTATCGATCGCCCCTTCTTCCTCATGCATCATTCTCGCAGGCCTAGGGAATGTGGACCTAATGTGGGGTCTAATGACGCCAGTTCGTCCTCGTCCTCTTCCTCTTCCTCTACAGGATCGTCCACCTCTATCATGATAGCCCAATCCAGTAGTCTATGAATTCCGCCCGGCCTCAATTGGTTGGCGAGTGCCCTGACCATATCGGCCTATACCATTACCTGGAACAAAACCACTCCTGACCATGATCTTGCCTACCATGATCGCCGATTTTGATAACTTTGGAGTGGGTAGGGTAGTACCTTGAGAGACATGAATGGTCGAAACCAACTCAAATGCTTGAAAAATGGATTCTTCTTTACAATCTGGTTCAATATAAGGGGTAGCCGTTTCGTGATAAATCTTGAACTCATCCTCTCCTCGAACTGTAATAAGCTTTCCCTTAATCACAAACTTCACTTTCTGGTGAAGACTTGAAGAAACTGCCCTTGCTGCATGTAGCCATGGACAACCTAACAAAAAGTTGAAGGCTGTAGGTATGTCCAAGACCCGAAAAACTGCATTAAATAACACTGGCCCTATTTGCAAGTCTAAATCCACTTCCCCAACTGCTTCTTTTTTGGTTTCGTCAAATGCTCAAACAGAGGTTTTAGCCGCCCGAATTTTCCCTAAATCATACCTAAGACGCTTTAGAGTTGCAAGGGGGCATATGTTTAAAGCCGATCCATTATCAATGAGTACACGAGATACCAAGGTATTTCGACACCTGGCTGAGATATAAAGGGCTTTGCCGTGTCCCCTTCCTTCATCCGGGATTTCATCATCTGAGAAAGTGATCCGGTCGTTTAGCAAAATGGCCCCCACGAATTCCCCCAACTTCTCATGCTCAATGGACTTTGGGACATGTACTTCATTAAGGACTTTCATCAAAGCCTTTTGATGTTTCTCCGATGTCAAAAGCAACTCTAATATGGAGACTTGCGCTGGCAGTTTTCGAAGTTGGTCCACTACACTATACTCGCTTGCCTTGATTACAGCTAAAAATTCTTTAGCCTCTTCATTAGTGGCTAGCTTGACGGGTTGTGAGTTGGCCTGAGCATAAGTGCGTCCCGATCGAGTGACCACATCTATCTCCACATCATAACACCATGGGACCGCCTTATTATTCGTGTATGCATAGGGTTGCGTAACATCAAGAATCAATTCTTCATCATCTGATGGCGGCACATCATTGATGATTAATCCATCTTCATCCGAAGCATCTTCCAACGGTGGTATGTCAAAAACTAGGGGATCGCTAGCCCCAATGTTCAAGCCGGTAAATTCATTTTCAAAATCAGAAAGCTCCTCCTCCAAATCAATAATGATTGGAGTGATAGTTGAAACCGTGTCGGCAGGATCTGCGCAAACAATCATCCCCTTCTTGGACATTACCTTAATTCTCTGCACCTTTTGAGACATGGTAGGTTCTTCTACATCTGAGTAGTATCTAGCTCGAACTAAATCATTATAAACATCGTCCATATGTACTCTCAAGCTCTTCTTTCGACTAGCATCAAAACTGAAAATGGCATTCATAGCTTCTGGGTGGTCAGGGAGTGGATTATTCTGGATGTTCGGCTGTGCTTCACGGAATGAGACCACTTTAGCATCCAACAGATTTTGGATTTTGTGTCGCAGCGTATATCAATCATCAACAGAATGCCCTACCTCTCCCATATGGTAAGCACATGTCTTGGAAGGATCATAGTTGGGGAAACGCTCGGGATTAGGTCGCTTAGGCTCCTTAGCGAGTAATCATTTCTTCTGAAGGGTCGGCAAGATCTTGGACAACATCTTAGGAAGAGGCGTAAATGATGCCTGGAAGAGTTCCTCTGCTGGCCAAAGAATGGACGTGCTCTTCCCTGTTGAGTGTTCGAGATAGGGCGAGGGGGTTGAACATAAGTTGTATTAACTTCCGCTACGGGCTCTTTATCCTTCTTGGTCGAAAATTTCTTATATGAGCTGGTTTGATCAGACGCCCATCCATTACGCAGGGCTATTTCAATTTGCTCGCCAACAGGGACTAGTTGATTGAACGACTCGGCAGTCGATCCTAACATTCGATTTCGATATTCAGGCGGGAGCGTCTTCATGAACAAATCCATCAGCTCCTTTTTAGTCGGCTCCGGAGTAATTTGAGCAACTACAGTCCTCCATCTCGTGACATAGGCCTTGAAAGATTCTATCTTCTTCTTCTCAGTGCGAAGTAAATCCTCTCGAGATGGAGTGACATCAATATTATACTTGTACTACTTGAAGAAGGCATTAGTCAAATCCTCCCAAGTCTCTAGGAGATTAATCTTCTTCATAATATACCACTGGAGTGCCGGTCCTGTTAGGTTTGCTTGAAATTGCTGAATCATCAGGGGTATGTTATCAACATATGGGGTCATCCTAACCACATAAGTCTGCAAATGGATCTTCGGGCAAGAGGTGCCATTATACTTTTCAAAGTTTGGCATTTTGAACTTCTTTGGTATCTTGATTTTTGCATAATGGGATAGATCAGTTGGGTCTTAGTTAAATGCACCCTGCAGTTGCTTAAGTTTCTCCTCGGTTTTCGCCAAGCGTTTTTCTTGCTCATTTTCGGTACGGCCGGCTGTATCACTTGTATCTCCTCATCAACAATGATTTGAGGCGTGTCAGTAGTTTTCTCCCTAGAGACATCATTAGAGCTTGATGGGCCACTTGTGGATATATTCTTGCCTTTATCTCTCGAATCAGTCATAGGAGCATGTTGTGATAACACCACTTCAACTTGCGGAGGTGGTGGGGCAGTGTTTGCTCGGAGAGAATCGATTTGTTTAGAGAGCTGCTCAAGGACATTCAGGACTTGCTTCATTTCCGTTTCGAGGGCGGCGACACGAGCTTGTTCAGCACCACGCATTTGTTCGGCGTCATCAGCCATTGTTACTCTAGAACGAATACGGATTGGTGATCTTGGGTGAGCCGTGTTGTTACCTAAGAAAAGAGATAATATAAGAAACAACGATAAGATAGGAAAATGGCCCATGACAATGGTCTAATCATCTTATTTTATTTATTTTAAATGTTTGAACCAAACTCCCTAACAATGAACCAAAATTTGAAATTCAAATCCCTAAACATTGAACTAAAATTGAAAACACTGAATTGAAGTCAAGATCCCTAAACATTGAACTAAGAAACTAAAATATCTCATTTTATATGCTTTCGGGAACCCAACGCCTTGCGAAGCTTCTTATTTTCAGCTTCAATCATTTCCACTTTTCGCTTAAGATGCTCAATTTGTGCTCGTTGGGTGGGCTTCTCGGTCACATCAGGGACCACTAGACGCAAGGCAGCAGGAATCGGTGTTGCTGGATGTAGAACACGGATGCATAGTGAATCTCCTCCTCGCCTTTCAGTCTCTTGGGCTCCAAAATCTTCTCTAGATGGCATTCATTCCATGTAGCAATGATATTTGCACCTTGTTAAAGTAATCATAGCTCTTATGATCAAAACGAACTTGAAATAATTTCGTCTCGAGGGGCGGAGGAACTTCTTGAAGAGCTCTGTACTGACGGGCCACCTTATGTGGGTAATAAGAAGTCGCATCGGAAAGGCCCAGTAACGGGATTGGCTCATCATGCTTGTGTGAGAAACGAGCCTCCTCAACTTGGAACCATTTAGTATGCCATAGGAATGCCTTAGGATCAGGATCTTTCAAAAAATTAATCCAACGGGCATACTGCTTGTGTGGGGAAAAACGTTCTAGGAGCGCAAATTTTTGTATGGGGTGCCTAAAATCGTCATCTTAAATTATTTCATAAGGTGCCAAAACCCTCTTATGTGGGAGAAAAACCATATTTGCAAAATCTCAGGGAGGGCACGCATAGTCTTTTCCTCATTTTGTTTGAAATGGGTTAATGACAAAAATGTTTCAGCTAAAACCATATTGACATAATTCAATCCGTCACAAACTCGATTAACCACCCATGAAATTGAAGGATTAATGGCATTTTTTCGATAAGGAAAAACGATTAGCCCAAAAAATGCTAACATGAAAATCTTAGCTTTTGAAATCATTGGTTGGTTTGTAAAACGCTCTTTCAAAAATGAAAATGGGCATGCATAGCAATTGGCTTTAACAACCTTTCTTACCACTTCGGCCTTAATTTTTAAAAATTGTGATAATTCAGAAATGGAATCAATACCGATAGGTGGCCTAATAAGTTCCTTCTCCAGGGGCATTCCCATGGAAACACTATATTCATCTAGTGTTGGGGTTAGCTCATACTCGCCAAACATAAAGGTTGAAGTTTGTGGACACCAGAAATGGGGCAGCGCCTGTATAACATCAGAGTGGATGCTGATATCTAACAATGGAAGAAGTTGGGCAATCTTGGCTTTCACATATCTCTGCCGTCTTGATCTAACTGGTCCAGCCACATTTTGAGTTCTTTTTTGGGAGTGGAAATGAATTGTACGTCGGTTTTCCCCATTGCATATAGAACAAGACTGACGATGAAACCTATTGTCATGGACCGACAAAATTACAATAAAATAAGTAAATTGCAAAGTAGCAGTTTAGACAACTTACTTTTACCAGAAATGGATGACAATCACATAGACACACGCATGAAATGTGTGGCTCGATTTCTATCTAGATGGCTTAACAAAGTAGAGCTAAGGGGATGATCTGATTGTTGTAGTCTCGCATTAACGTGTCAGGTCCCCTTAACTCCGGCTTAGTCGAATGGAATGTCCAATAATCACGCAACCTTGCGGATATGGACAAACACATTTGACACCATGAAAGAAATTTCGAGGAAGAGAAGGTCAACCTCTACATAGCAGTCTCGCTTTAGAGGAAGTATCCTTCTCAACACCATCCTAGAAATCCTATTGTAGCCTAGGTCTGGCTATAGGTCGTGTGTGCAATGTGTAGTGCTAAAACAATTTGAAAATCATGCACAACAATTTATAATACAAACAACACTTCAACATAGGGAAAAATAAATCATTTATCTTTACACCCTCCTGCAAGACAAGGATTAGCAAAGACTACTCCCCTTATACCTCCAATTTACAAGAACATTTAACACTTTAGAAATGTTAGTGACATACCTGGTGTCCTTGCTGCCAAACAAAAATATTTTTTTAAAAAGAAACAGAGGCCTATGTCCACTATGAGTTTTAACTCTAAGTCCCCAGCGGAGTCGCCAAGCTGTCGCGACCTGATTTTTGATGAATCACCTAAAAGTAAGTTAATGGCTTACTAAGTCCGAAGATTCGGCGCGGACCCTCCAAAGTCCTACCAATCGCGACTTGATACTAATTAACCGCTTTAAACATGCAATTGTATTTCAAATTGGAGCCACTACTAACCAAATAGGGTTGATTAGAAACCCAGGTAAGTATGAGAGAATACTTTACCTTTTGCGAACTAGAGATTTAATGGATTCGGGAACATGGTTACGCTAGATTAATCTAACGCCCTTTCGGTACCTCTTAAAAAAAAACATTCTGCAGGCAGTCTTGATTAATTTTAACCTAAGATACTAACATGCAAATGGTGGTCATGCGGGTGCACAATCAATTAAATAACATTCAATAAATCAAGATGCTAAGAAATTAAAAACTACAACCTTATTGAAGTCTAAAAAAAAAAACTTCTCAAAAATGTTAAAAAAATGCATGCCCTAAACATGATTTTCTAAATGACATGATATCTAAATAAATGCATGATATCTAATTAGATGCAATCTTAATTTATTTTTTATATGCATGACTTTTACTTTAATGATATGTGAGATGCAATTTATATGGACTAATATGAACTATATGTATGCAATCTAAATTATATAATCCTAATATGCATGTGTTTCATGATATGGGATGAATGACATAATAATTCCATATGCATGCTCTTTTTGTGATTTTTTATGATTCTTTTTTTTTAATGTATGCATCCTACACTAAACAATGATGATATGAAATGGGATTAATTATGAATTAACCCTTTAATTAACCAAGTAAATAACTTTTGTGTTTTTCTTTTTCATTTTTTTTATTTTTGAAATGACCTAATAATATTTATTAAAAGAAAGTAACGTAATGAAGCAATGTTAATTTTTTTGTTTCTTTTCTTTTTTTATATTTTATATTTTACTTTTTTTATATTAAAAAAATTACATGATGGGAATAGTAAAATACAATGCAATCCTAATTTATTAATATGCAAACTCTAATTAAATGGGCCTATTATGTAAACTAGCTAAAATGCACCTAGTATTTTGTATATTTTTTTATTGAAATTAAAAAAAAACCTAATTAAGCTATTCAAAATGAAATAATTTCCTAATTCAATTTCGAGATTCATTTGATTTAAACCCCATTTGTCTTAGAAAACTATTATTCTTTTTATTATCTTTTTATGAAAACATGCAAACTTTTCCTAAATACTTTCTTTAAAAAAAACTGTTTAAATCCAATCTTGACTAAAAAAAAAAAAAACTAAGGATGAAATCCTAAAAAATAATCCTAAAGGTCAATTTATTAAACTTACGTGTCTAATTTATTAAACCTATGTATCCTATATGCTCATGCAAGATTTTAATTTTTCACTATTCCTTTTTTTTTTTTTTTATAATTTTTTTATAATTTTTCTTTTCTCGAAAAAAGACAAGTAATTATTTTTACATAAAAACTAAGATAAGAATTAAAATAACCGAAAAGATAATCCGTTGTCTCACGGATTAAATTAACAATTATTTTAACTCTATAATCACAACGAGGAAATCAAAATAATTAAAAATTTGGTCCGAAGTCTTACGGACCAAATTAAATAATTATTGTGATTTAACAATTGAAATTCTACCAGAAAACCAAAAATTATTATAATTAAAAAAATGATCCGATGTCTCTCAGACCAAATTAATAACTATAATAATTTTAGGTAAAATCTATGGATAATGCCTACATAAATTACAAATATTAACACCCAATATTTAAATAACTAAACTAATATGCTATCATATAAATAGAAAAATAACATAAAAGATAAAGAAATAACCTAAACTACCAAGTAATGAAAAATAAAAGTAAGAAAATGAAACTACCTAAGGGTAAACCCACGAGGACAAGGCAGTGGTAGTTCGGAGGTTCAGCAGGGGGAATTCCGGCGAAGGCAAGCGGTGGCGCGGCAATCGTCAGCGGGTGGCGAGCGAAGCGGCAAGGTGAGGCGGGTCGCCGCGCTGGTGTCGGGCTCCGAGCGATCAGGCAAGGTCCAGTGAAGGTGGACTTGCAACAAAACAGGGGAGGAGGCAGATGGTTCCCCTTAGGCTTGGGCAGACGACGGGCGGCAAGCTGGAGCGATCGGCGGCCAGGTAAGGAGATAGGCGTGGGTCACGTGCAAATCGGGACCTGATGTCTTTGGGGGCCGCGACGTCAACCACGGCGAGGACAAAGGGATCAAAGAGCGGAGCTGGACGCGAGTGCTGCAGGCATTCGGGCTCGCGAGTTGTTGGCTTCGGGCGTTGGGGGATCGTCTTCACGGGCTTCAGCAGCGATTGGCGAGGAGGGGCTTCGCCAGAGGTTGGTGCGGGCGTCAATTGCAGAGACGTGGCAAAAACCTGCGGAGAGTGTCTGCAGAGATGGGTCGAAACATGGCACGGCGGAAATGGAGGCGCGGTAGTGCGAGTTTGCCGACTGCAGGAGAGGCGGGACCAGCAGAGGTGAGCGGCGTTCGGCGATGGGCAGCAGGCATGGTGGTGTGGCGAGCGCGAATGGCTTCGGGGCGGCTGGGTGCGTCGCGAACTGCTGGGTGGCCCGCGTCGAGCTCCGGTGTAGTGGCGAGACCTTCGGGGCAGTCGTTGGGCTCGGCGGTGGCGTCTTCACGGGGCGAGGCAATGGCGTCCGATGAGCAAAGGTCGAGTGCGAGCAGACCAGCACACCGGAGAAGAAGAAAAGCCCTTTTTTCTATTTTGATTTTTGTTCACTCTCTCCTCCTCACACGTCTCACTCACTGGTCTCTTTCACTCCTCTTCGTACGTTCTCTGCTACAACTTTTCAACAAAAGAAAAAGTGTCCCATTTTGCTGACTTTGAAACCAGCAAAAGGAGGCTTTCACTTTTCTATTTTTTGTCGATGGAAGACAAAATGAAAACTCCCCCCCTCGCTCGGTTCTGAAGTCTCACATTTTATAGTGAAAAATGCTCGAAGTTGTTGAAGATTTGCAAATATTTACTCAACCATCCAACAGTAAAGAGGCTCCAAAATCACACAACCGAAATTTTTTTAAATTTTAAAACGAAGATATGCGTTCAACAAGAAAAAATATTTTATTATTCAATTTTTTTTTTGAAATCTCCCTCCACAAACCCAAATGTCTTATTTTATTTATTATCCTCTATTTTATTTTCTAAAAAAAATAATCCTAAATTAGGTGTCAACAATATACAATAAATTATATTCCTTTGATCCGGTCATTAATAGAAATTCCTTCCAAACATTATGGACGTCTAGACTTCAGAAAAGTCGAAAGCATTTTTTTCAGTTAGATTTTCCATCAAAATTCAAATTATTATCCAAATTTTATTAAATATTATGAATGAATGACATATCACTCTATGTAAGACCATTTTTAAAGGTGCCTACTATGTAACGTTAGAATAAGTAAAGTGTGTACCATCACGAACGATATGTCTTTAATCGAGTCGGAAAGGTGGATTTAGTAAGGGATAAGTAAAAATTAAGTTGAGGCATCATCAAACTGCTAAAATATATGTGAAAGTTTGGTGAATGGATTTTGTTAAAAAGTGCTCCAAAGGCACTTGTTAAGCAACTGGTTAAAGAATCTTTATAGTTTTCAATACATCGATTGCACTTGTATTATGTATAATCCATACTTGGAAATTGATATATACCAAGTATATTTAACAAATATGTTTTAAGAGATTCGATAATAAGAACTTTGAATATCTAACACTCTTCCTCATAGATTTTGGTATAAAACTAAATTGTGGGGAGAATTACCAAAAAAGTCCTAAACCTATTACAATTGTGCTAATTCAGTCCTAAACTTTTTTTTTTGGCCAATTTAGTCCTAAACCTTTTATAATTGTGCCAATTCAATCCATTCGGCCAAAATTGGCCGGTCAGCGTTGACGTGGACATCGGCAGGGGACAGCTGGTCGGCGAGGCAATTTTTTAATATATATATATTTTTATTTTTTAATTCTTTTTTTTTTATTTTGTCCCACCTTCCCCTTCCTCAGCTTGCCGGTCGGCGCTAGCTAAAGGCGAGGGCCGGTGAGGCTCGCCCCCGCCAGCCGGAGGCAAGGCCGGCCATCGGCGAGGGCCTCGCCTTGCTAGATTGGGCAGGGCCTTGCCCAGTCACGGCGAGGGTCGACCTCGCTAGTGGTCGACGAGGTTGTCGTCACAGTGAAAAGAGCACGGAGTTGCACGTGCGAGACATTCTCCAAGCAAATGCCGCCGCCCTGTACTTGATCCCTGCCCTCCCCGACTGAATTCGCCCTCTCGAGGGCCACGATACCAAGCACCGAGGAGTGGGGGCAGTTCACAGCGTGCTTGACGACGGGAGGGAAGTCACAGATACGGCAGCCTCGCCGTGGCTACTGGCAAGGTCGACCCTCACCTTGGCTGGGCGAGGCCTTGTCGGATCTGGCGAGGGTCGAGCTCGCCAGATCTGGGGGGGCCTCGCCCTTGCTAGTGGGCTGGCGAGGTTGACCTCGCCGGCCCTTGCCTCTGGCCGGCGTCGGTCGATCGGAGGAAGGGGAAGGTGGGAAAAAATAAAAAGAAAAAAAGAATTAAAATATTTAAAAAATATTAAAAAATAAAAAAAATATTAAAAAATTACCTCGCTGGCCAACTTTTCCCCACCGGCGTCCATGTCAGCGTCGGCCGGCCAATTTTGGCCGGATGGATTGAATTGGCATAATTATAAAATGTTTAGGACTAATGGTGCGTTTGGGAACTGCTTTGAAAAGGGCTTTGGAGGGCTAAAGGCCTTTGGGCCAAAATGGGGGTGTTTGGGAACAACTTTCGAAGGGGCTTATGGGGAAGCTAACATTTGCAAGGCTGAAAGCCCAAGGCAGGTCCTAGGCTGCCTTGGGCTTTCAGCATTTTCGGAATGCCCAAGGTACTGTTCATCGTCTTCCTTCTCCAGCCATGCCGCTGATCAGAGACAAGCTCGAGAGGCTGACGAGGGCACGGCTGAGGTCGGCGAGGTCGCGGCGATCGTCACCGGCTAGTCGCGCGACCCCGACGAGTCGCGGCAACTGCTCGCGAGTTGCGTGACCCGGCGAGTCGCGTCGCCGCGACCTCCGGCGGACCTCCCCGGCTGGGTCGGGCGACCCTCGCCCGAGGTCGCCCGACCCCGAGGTCGAAAATTTTTTTTTGATAATTTTTTTTATTAATCACTAAAATTGTTTTTTTTTTAAATTTTTTTTGATATTTTTGATATTTTTTGATATTTTTTTATTAATTACTAAAGTTGTTTTTTGATATTTTTTGATATTTTTTATTAATCACTAAAGTTGTTTTTTTTTTATATTTTTTTAATCACTAATTTGTTTTTTTTTTTTTTTTTTTTTTTTGTAAAGGTTAATCACTAAAGTTGTTTGTAAATGTAATTCGCCCAAACACCATTTTACTCAAAGGTACTTACAAAGGGCTTTCAAACTATAATTTACCAAACACAATTTGCATTTTGGAAAACACCTTTAACTCAAAGGTCTTTGCATTTTCCTAAAGGCTTTCCCCAAAAGTCTTCCCAAACGCACCCTAAATTGGCCAAAAGAAAAAGTTTAGGACCGAATTGATAAGTTTAGGACTTTTTTTGGTAATTCTCCCCTAAATTGTGGAAATTTATTGATGGATGCAATAGGGGCTTGAAAAGGTTTGTACATATTATGATACCACTTAAAATTTTGTAGAACTATTACCAACTATTGTAAAAGCGTTTTTAAAAAGAGGTAACCAATTTTTTTGTTTTCTTGCCGAATTTTAAATATTATCTAAATTTAAAGAAAATGTGAAATGTTGTATGTGGATTCTTTATGTGTCAATATTAACATATTGTGAAAATTTTGAGTGTTTGGGATTAAGGAAAAATCAAAGTGCGTGAATTGCTACATTAAGCAAAAAGTTAAAAGTGAAGTCTTTCTAGGCTAGCCAATAAGTTATAGACGAGTGCCTGATTTGTCACTTAAATATTCCAAAAACTTTGCTCTTGAGTCTTGACATCTAATACTCTCCCCATATTTCAAAACATACATTTGGTATCTCCCAAACCTAAAAAGACCCATTTACCTCCAGACGTGCCCAAAACTGTCCCACTTTCTCCCCTTACTCTCCCCCTTCTCTCTTCTTACACACAGTAGTACAATGTTGAGCCACCGCTCGACGCCACGACCCGACCCGACGGGGATGACGACACCCTTGCGCTAGCTGTGGCTCTTGCCCCTCTCCCTATCTCTAGCTGTGTTAGATCGGTCATGGCTCATGATAGAAAGGCTAGGTGAGCTCGGCTTGAGCCCGCAGCTTGCAAACGTCGAGGCTCCGTGACGTCAACCTTGACATTGCGAGGGTCACAGCCTGCAGTGATCCTCTGCAACAGGCTCGCAAGCCGTGCAAGATTTGCAGCAAAGCTCGGCCATGGCTACTAGGTTGAGGTTGTTTGACATCGATCTAGTCTTTACCCAGCACGGGGATCGCCACTGAGCTTGGATCTAAGGTCAGCAACAGCCTTGGAAGCAACAATGATGGCACCTGCAGTGGAGAGGGGGAGACTAGTGGCTCAGCCTGAGGAAGCCTTTCGGGTTGGGTGAGAGAGCGCGAGGAAAATTGCCAAAAAAAATCATAGACTTTTTTATGGATGTCAATTCAATTTTATATTTTTCAATTCGATCAAGTTAATCTTAAATCTTTTGACAATTAATTAATATAGTCATTCTGGGTAATTTTGACCAAAAATCGCTGACGTGGAAGCCAGTTGTTTTACAAGGCATGGCTGATGTTGATAAGGATAATTTTTTGCAATTTTTATAAATTTTTTGTAAATTTCTTTTCTTTCTTTCCTCTTTTTTTTTTTTTTTTTTTTTAACTATTTCCGTCCGCTAGTCATTGGGGTTGGGACACTTCCGCTGGCCAATGCCGAGGCCCTATGACAAGCGAAGGGAATAGAAAAAGAAGAAAAAAATAAAAAAAAGAATAGAATAGGAAAAAATGGAAAAAAGCGAAAAAAATAGGAAAATTTTAAAAGAATTGAAAAATTTATTTATAATGACACTAGCCGTGTCACGTAAAATGGTCGGCGCTAACTAGATTACTATGTTAGTGATTCCTAACTAAATTAATTGAAATGACTATATTGACAAATCAACTATATTAATCAAATGGGAAAAAGCCACCAAAAACCCAAAACTTTGCTTAAAGTGACAAATTTACTCTAAACTTTTTTTTGTGACATGAAAAACCCTAAAGTTTGCTAACTGTGACACATTTACCCCAAAATTTTATTTGTGACACAAAAAAACCCTGAACTTTCATTTGTGTGACACATTTACCCCAAATCATAGGGGCATTTTGGTCTTTTTACTTTTTTTTTTTTTTTTTTTCTTCACTCTGCTGGTGTCCGGCGAGGGCTGCCCTTGCTAGCATCGGCAAGGGCTCCGCCTTGGCCGGTGGAGGGAAGAGAGAAGAAAAAAAATTAAAAAAAATAGAAAAAATAAAACGAAAATGCCCTTAATGGGGTAAATGTGTCATAGTTTGCAAAGTTTGGGGTTTTTCATGTTACAAAAAAAAGTTTGGGGTAAGTTTGTCACTTTGGGCAAAGTTTGGGGTTTTTGGTGGCTTTTTCCCTAATCAAATTGAAAAGCTTAGGAATGCATCCGCATTCATACAATTGGTTTTATCCCCTATAGAGTGTGTGAGTGTTAGGTTTTCTAAATATTAGTTAGTTTGGGAAATAAAATTGAAATTCTGTAAATTATATATAGGTGAGAGATGCAACTTGATATCAATAGTAAAAAGTGAGGATATTAATTGTAGGTTTGAAATGTAAGAAACGCATTTGATATGGAAAAGTGAGGTTGGAAGTTCATGAAGTAATACACATACGTTTTCTCTTTAGTGAACGTCAAAGCGTAGTTCCTCCTTATTGAATATAAGTATAATGATAAGGGGAGTTATCTCAAGGGTCTAGCCGCAGGCCGTGGGAACAGTTAATTGAAGTACCTTTATCGTTCCAGAACACCATTGAAGCTGCTCCTTCATTGTCATTCACTCGACCAAAATGCGCTGATGACGATCACAAGCAAACAGATCGTGATGAAATTTATTGCTTTTTCACCGCGGTATCAAAACAGCTCAACGGCTTTCGACATGTTCCTAATCAGACGGTGCAGATCTATGCTTCTTCGTTTTCCCGGCATAAATAATTGAGATAGATGTGTCCACTTCTTAAGCTGGGTACTTTTCAGACGTGGACCTGCAATTTCTTGGCTGCCACTTCATAAGGAGAGAGAGAGAGAGAGAGTGTGGCGATGAGCTTGCAACGAGAGAGACTAGCAGCCAGCCCCTTTCGCAATCGTTATACGATAATCCCTACGGAAATCACTGCTCGTCTCTCATAAGAGCATGACCTCCATTAATCGAGGGTCGTTGGCAGCTAAGCTAACTAGC
Organism: Eucalyptus cloeziana; assembly: GCA_014182715.1. Lineage (NCBI taxonomy): Eukaryota > Viridiplantae > Streptophyta > Magnoliopsida > Myrtales > Myrtaceae > Eucalyptus > Eucalyptus cloeziana. The sequence continues at coordinate 5,223,283 of CM024639.1, read as the reverse complement.
ACACGCCTCCATCCCTCTTTTTGATAATTGCATCGATGCGACTTGAGAAAAGTTGGATCAGCTCGATCCGTCCTCGCCTTTGCTTCGTGCAATGCCCAAACTCCCTCATTTATGTGCCTCCCCTTGGTGGCGAGACCAAAGCCTCTCTCGTTTTTCCCCCTTCATCTTGTAGAAAGGGGCTCCTTTACTTTCACCATCTCATTTTCTTGTCGCTACCACCATAAAAAGGGGAATGCTGACAAAGAATAATGACTGTTGTGCCTATTATAGTGCTTCCGTAAATTTCAAATGCTTTTAATGTGTGAACTAAGAACAGAGACGCAATGAGCTTAGATTATCATAAATCAAATTCATCAAATGTTTATAAAATTGTGCGGAGTCTTAGATTTCCAACTAAAACTAAAGAATCTTGAGATTTTAAATGAGCAAGCCAAGGAAAAAATTAATGTTTGGGACACCTCCGACTCTTTATGTAATTTCTGTCATCCCTTGATCCCATAACAACACTATCCCACCTTGTATAACTGCTAGGCAACCCATGATCTCAATTTATTTCCTTTCTCCTTACCATGTCTATATTTTCAAATTTGACATATCAATTCCCGATAGGTCATGCATGATATTAAGGGGAGAAAAAAATGAACTTTTTTTTTTTTTTGAAACATGATTTTATTTTGTTATTTAAAACATGCAAGACATAGGTCATGCATGATATTAAGGGGGAGGAAAAAACGATTTTTTTTTTTATTTGAAAAGGGATTTTATTTTGTTATTTAAAACATGCAAGATCCAGCGTGACGATTATTCGTATATTTATGAAGAAAGCTTAATGCATAGGATGCACACTGCAATATCATATGGCTTTGCTAAGAATCTGGCTGGGCATTGAAATTTTATTAACCACCTGCATTAGAGTGTTACGTTCATCTTATTATTGGTTCCTAGAAATTATGTTTTGGCTACTCATATTAGGTCTCCCATAAATATGTGTTTCTTGTTGCACAGCTGGAGAAAGAGGGACGGAGGAATGAGTGAGATGCAAAAGTAATTGGCTTTGAACCAAAGGCAGAAGATGGTAATTTAGTTTCTTTTTTGATAGATTCCTTGAGTTTTTTCTTAATCAAGAGTGTACTATTCTTTTACTCTTTCTATTATTTTGTGCTCGTGGTCAACATCAGGTCTTACAGCGGAAGACAGAAGAAGCTTTGACACGAAATGTGGAACAATGAAAGTAATGTGTTGTGTATTTCATTGATCTGTCTATTGTACAAGCCTAAGGCTGTATATATAATACAAGAAATAAAAGAAGGAAATAATACACGTAATATTGTCTTCCTTGAAATATTCTATGTCCCTGATCTACTGTATCATCTACGAGATCGGAATCGCAATCAAGAATCAATCAAGGATCAAAATAAATTCCTTCTCCAACACTCCCCCTCAAGCTGGCGGCTTATATATGTCAAAGACGCCTAGCTTGCTTAATAAGTATGTGTGTTGTCTCTGACATAACAGTTTAGTAAAAATGTTTGCAGGCTGCTCCACCGTTCCAATTCCTCTAGTCATAACAATCCCTGCTTGAATTTTTTCTCTAGTAAATTGGCAATCAACTTCTATGTGCTTCGTTCTTTCATGAAAGACTGGATTGGCTGCTAATTTAAGTGCGGCATCATTGTCGCAAAACAGTTCACTCGCACCATCAACTTGCACAGCAAGATCTAGTAGTAATCCTCGTATCCAAACTATTTCACAAACAGTTTTTGCCATTGCTCGATAGTCTGATTCTGCTGATGATAATGAAACTGTTGACTATTTCTTTGTCTTCCACGAAATCAAGGATTTTCCCAATTTGATGCAAAAACCAGTAATGGACCTCCTCGTCATTGGACATGTAGCATAATCCGTATCACAATAGATCGTCATCTTCATGTTGCAGTCACGGGATAAAAGAATTCCAAGTCCTAGACATCCCTTTAAGTACTTTACAACCTTCAACGCTGCGTTCATATGAGATTGCTTCGGGTTGTGCATAAATTGACTAAGTATTTGTACTGCATAACATATATCAGGCCTAGTCATAGTGAGATAGATTAATTTTCCAACAAGCCGCTGATATCCTAAAGGATCCTTGAGCAGTGGATCTTCATTGGCTGATGGAGAATCCGTATCATACTCGAATGTCGTCAATTTAACATTTTGCTCAATAGGTATCGCGGCTGGTTTACATCCTGACAATCTTGCTTTTGATATAATTTCTAGGACAAATTTTCGCTGGCTAAGGCAGATTCCTTTTTCGGATCGAGCTATCTCAATTCCAAGAAAATATTTGGGATGTCCTAAATCTTTAATATGGAAAGTAGAATGCAAATATTTCTTAAAATGTTGAATTGCTTGTTCATCATTTCCCATTATCAGTATATCATCCACATAAATAAGCAGATAGATTGATGAAGTACCTTTGGTCCATGTGAATAGAGCATAATCATGCTTGGAATGATGGAAGCCTGCACTTGTGAGAGCAGCGGTGAATTTTGCATACCATTGTCGAGAGGCTTGTTTGAGTCCATATAGGGATTTACGAAGACGACATACTCGAGATTCCCCCTGCCCGCGTAAACCCTGTGGAAGTTCCATGTATATTTCTTCATCTAGGTCACCATGAAGGAAGGCGTTGTTGACATCCATTTGATGCAGGTTCCAATTACGGAAGGCAGACACTGACAAGAAAGATCGAACAGTAACCTCCTTAGCAACAGAAGAAAAAGTCTCATGATAATCAAAGCCTTCACGCTGTGTGAATCCCTTAGCGACAAGGCGGGCCTTGTAACGCTCCACAGAACCATCTGCCTTGTACTTGATTTTATAAACCCATTTGCAACCAATGGGCTTTCTATGAGCAGGTAAAGGAACAATATCCCAAGTATTATTTTTTGAAAGAGTAGATAATTCGTCTGCCATAGCCCTTTGCCAGCGTTTATCACAAGCTGCGTCCTCATAAGAGGGGGGTTCCCGTTCTTCAGAAATTCGACTAATGCAGCAATTATGTTGTGATGATAGTCGACTAAAAGAAATATATGAAGATACCGGATATTGCATACCTGGAGTATCCAAGGTAGGACATACATAATCTTTTGTCCATGTCGGGGGATGAGTTTGTTGTCTTGATTGTCTAGGCTTATCAGTTTGCATCAATTCGATAGTTGGCGATGAGGACCCATTAACGCATGGTTGTGGCGATGAATTGTTCATATCACAGGAAGAGATAGGAGATTCAGCCAAAGTGATGGAAGATCCAGGATCTGGCACTGTAAGAGATAAGGCGGGCAATAGCTGCTCAGACAATGATCGCTCAAGTGCAATTAGAGCATATTGGGGTGTCATGGAAATATCCTCTCCCGATAAGAATTGCCGATGATCTGATGTAGATGTCGATGGCTCATGGAAAGACCTCGTTTCCTCGAAGGGGAATATATCCTCATGGAAGACAACATCTCGGCTAACAAAAAACCGACCTGTAGATATTTCCATAACCCGGTATCCCTTCTGTAGAGTAGGATAGCTCATAAAAACACATCGAAGAGCTCTAGGATCCAATTTATCTTTATGGCCCAGATTTGTCACATGGCAGAGACAACCAAAAACTCGAAGATGATCAATATTTGGTTGTTTCCCAAAAAGCATTTCAAATGGCGTGTGCCTATTAAGAATTCTAGTTGGCATGCGATTGATTAAATAGGCTGCCGTGACCACACAATCTCCCCAAAAAAATTCAGGAATGGAAGCTTGATATTTTAATGCTCGGGCTACTTCAAGAAGGTGTTGATGCTTGTGTTCTACAATCCCATTTTGTCGAGGTGTGTATGTACAAGAACTTTCATGAAGTACTCCTTGTGTAGACAAAAAGATTGACACTCAGTAGAGAAAAATTCGCGTCCATTATCAGTGCGAATTCTTTGAATAGGTTTATCAAACTGAGTTTTAACCATGGAGAAGAATTTTGATAGATAAGAAAAGGTTTGGCTCTTGGATTGCATGAGAAACACCCAAGTAGCACGAGAATAATCATCCACGATGGTGAGAAAGAATCGAGATCCATCGCGATGTGGAATGTGATAAGGACCCCAGATGTCGATATGAACTAAGGAAAAAATATCGGTGGCCCGAGTAACACTAGTTGGGAATGGTGCTCGTGATTGTTTTGCCAATGGACATATTTTGCAATTAGGAGACGGGAAACGAGCACTATGTCCCATACGTTTATGAGAAAGAGAGATTTTATTACTAGGAGCGACATTACATGAAATGCTTGCATTCAATAAATTAAAATTTCTTGGAAATTTGATCCAAAAATATAGCCCTTCAGTCATACTACCCAAGCCCATCAGTTTCCCAGTCGAAAGGTCCTGAAAAAAACAATTTTTGGAATTGAAATTGGCACGACAGGAATTATCTTGACAAACCTTGGAAACTGATATGAGATTGAATTCAAATTCAGGAATATAAAGAACATTATTAAGAGTAATATGTGGGCTTAAGTGAACAGTACCAACTTTTGTGACATTTGTGATATTCCCATTTGGGAGATGAACTGATATGGGATAAAGAGATTTTTTTTATGAATATTAGAAAATAAGCACTCATTGCAAATTATGTGATCATTGGCGCCAGAATCAATAATCCATGCATCAACTGAAATATTTTTGGGCTCGCATAATGAAGTACCTAAGAAATTTGCCGATTTATCATTTGTTTTTAATTGACTGAGTGCCTTCATGATATGTTGATACTGATCTTGAGTAATTGGCTGATGAGCTCTATCAATTCCTGATACTTGATAAACATAAATTTCTTTTTCTTTTCTCCTTGTCAGTAGGCTTTCCATGTAATTTCTAGCATGTTTCAATGGTACGATGTGGGCGTTGACAATATTCACAATACTTACCCTTAAATTTAGAATTTTGCGCCCCTCTTTTTTGTGATACAAAACCACTTGATCCGGTCCCGTAAGGGCCGTTCGATCTGCGCCCTTGCTTAAGATCTGAGCCGTTAGATCGAGATAAGTGCTGGCCGTCCGATCCATGCCTGTGTCTTTGATCTGCACTGTCGATGCGGAAGAAAGGAGAGCCGTCGGATCCATGGCTCTGATCTGGGCCGTTGAACCTCAAGCTTTTAGGGTTTATGTGACCTTCTTCTTCCCAGTGAAGAGGATTCGCAGCAGGAAGTCCCCCAAGGCTTTGTCCCTGCTGTGATGATCGGAAGCCACCCCTAGATCGGTTCGAGAGTCCTGCCGGTGCAGCCAAAGCTACGCCCTCTCCTCCTTTCGCATATCCCGTGGTCGCAAGCTGCTGATTTTCTTCTTGGACAGCTAATTGAAAAATGCGTCCGAGCGGAGGTACGGGATCCATAGCAAGAATCTGCGAGCGAAGAGGTATGTAACTTTCGTTTAGGGTTAGAAGGAACCGAGTTATCTTCTCCCTCTCCTTGATTTTTCGGTACTGTTGAAGAGTTGCCTCCGGGCCTTCGAGTTGTTCTTCGGTGGCTTCAAGTTCATTCCACAGTGCTGAGAGACGATTAAAACAAGCGGTAACCGAGAGGTTCCCTTGTTTTGTTTCCGAGAGGGCTTGGGTAAGAATTTTTTTTAACTTGATCGAGTTTCCCGTACATTTCCTGAATGTTTTCCCACATGACTTTTGAATCTTCGGTTGGTGGGAGGCCGGCAGCAAATTCGGGAGATACACAATTTCCAATCCAAGTGCGAATGAGTTGGTTGCATTTGCGCCAATGTCGTCGCATTCGGTCATCGGCGGGGAAGGGGACGGTTCCGTCGATGAACCCATCCTTATCCTTGGTTACGAGAGCTCACTGAAAATCTCTTGCCCAAGAAGAATAGTGTTCGGGGCCGTTGAGTTGAACCGAAATCAGTCGCAGCTCTGGCCCATCTGCCGGCGATGTGTGAAGAGGGTCTCCTGGTTCTGGTCGGCCACCCATGGCCGGAAAAACAAACGGTGTAAAGCCGGGTTGAAGACCCGGGTAGAGATTCGTCCTTCTCTGGTTTGATTCAGGTCTGTGACTCGGTGAACTCGGGTCTGGATCTCTATTTGGGTGGAGCCCCGAATTGGTCTCCTGTCTAGGCGGGCCGTAACCTACCCATTGCTGATTGAGACCGTCAACCCATGGACCCTGGACTGGAATCCATGGCATGAATTGCCATTGAGCAGGCGAAGGAAGATGTGTGGTGACTGGAGTAGGAGCTGGTGCAGATTCTCTTTCTTCATATGCCTGATCGATCTGTTCAGATGTTTGGGTGGACGACTCCTCCCCTGCAGGTAGGGTCGGATCTTGGCCACCTTTGTTGATTGGATTCTGCATATTGAATAAAGAAAAGAATTCCAACCCGAGGTGCTAATCTGTTTTGCAGTATATGATTTGCAACAACAAACTAGAAAACAATCGGGAGCAACTCAGAAGATTTTTTGCGGAAGCTAGGTCAGAACCGTTTTCGCTCTGATACCATGACACGAAATGTGGAACAATGAAAGTAATGTGTTGTGTATTTCATTGATCTGTCTATTGTACAAGCCTAAGGCTGTATATATAATACAAGAAATAAAAGAAGGAAATAATACACGTAATATTGTCTTCCTTGAAATATTCCATGTCCCTGATCTACTGTATCATCTACGAGATCGGAATCGCAATCAAGAATCAATCAAGGATCAAAATAAATTCCTTCTCCAACAAGCTTCTATGGCTACCAAAAGGCTGAAAGAACTGCTGGAGTCTCGAAAAGCTTCTCTAGGGAGACATCTGGGAGGGAGCTTACATAAACAAAGGCATTGTGCTCATTTTTTTGTCTCTATTTTAGTCAATTAATTTTCCTTTGACAGGTGCTGCGGGTGTCCATTTTACATCCTGTTCGACGTGTGATGAATGAAAGTTTATCTTATCCAAGGGGCCAACAGGCTCATTGCATTTGCACCTGGATAAGCCCAATTGAACCTTTAATCTCATAGATATCTAATGTCTTAGTGAATGTTCGAGTTCCTTCTCTAAAAAGATTCTGACAAATTGTACTTTGTTGAGAAAAGGCTTTGATGCGGCCCATTGAGCACGAGCTAGAAGTCACCATATGGGTTCATGAAGTACGTTCTGAATATGAACGTCATATGAAAGAGTGAGTTCAATTCTTAATTATCACGAAGGAAATCCAATTGAGATGTATTTCTCATCTTCATGATCATACAAAGTTTATTGTTTGTCTGGGTTGTAGATTTTCTTTTTTCTTTTACAATCATTTGTCTCAGTTGTATAGTATATAATGGCCTTTCAATTAACCTCTCTCTCTTTTTTTTTGGTTAATGCCGTTCACTGATGCCATAGTACTATATTACGTTTAATTCAATATTCTGCTATATATGACAAGAGGCAGTTGCTTCTTGTTTCTTGGTGAATGTCATTCTTGAAAAGTTCTTCTAAGCACGCTAAATTAGAGGGTTTGTTCATGCGCAAGCGTTTTGGGTCTATATGCACATTTATATTAGTTCAGTCTCATTATTGTTTTAGAATTTCGGCCAGTTAGTAATTATGTGGTACTTTGTCAGTTTTTGTGCTTTTAGATCGTCATTTGCGTACACGTGGCACAGTGTATTCCCTCTCCTAAATAAGTTCCATTCATTATGTAGGAGGGCCAGAATGGCGAAGGAGATTGCTAGACTTAAGTAAGAAGTGGAATTGCGTAAGCAAGCAAACTTAAGGTTGGGGAAGTATGTCGCGACCTCTTTTTTTCGGCGCCCGATCGGGGCGGGAACGCCTAAGGAGGCTAATGGCTCGGCTAAAATTAGTTATGCCCGGACTCTCCCAAGTCCACCAATTCACAACTTTAATAGTCTAAGATTTTAACCTGTAAGTCAATTTTTAAAATGGAGTCGCCACTAATCAATTTGGGGTGGGTTGATTAGAAACCCAAACGAAGTATCGGGAGAAATACTCACTCCTACGCAACCAGAGAAATTAGGATCGGGGACTTAATTACACTAGTTAATCACTAATGCTCTTTCGGTACCTAATCTTGTTTAAACCTTGAGGTTTTTTTTTTTTTTTTGATGTTCAAAGGATTTTCCATGCATTTTTGGAGGAAAAACATTTTTGAGTCTTTTTTCTAATTTTTTTGGACATAAAAGGAATTTTTGGATTTTTTTGGTATTTTTGGGAAAATATAAGTCTTTTTGGCTTTTTCTGAATTTTTGGCTTTTTCATGAATTTTTGGCTTTTTTGGAAAATATGGAATATTTTTGATTTTTGATTTTTTTGATTTTTTTTCGGAAAATAAAATATTTTTAATATTTTTCAATATTTTTGGAAAATAAATTATTTTTGATTTTTCTCGATTTTTTTGGAAAATAATTTTTTTAAACATTTTTAAAGTATTTTTTGAAAATAAAACATATTTTGATTTTTTTGAAAATAAATTATTTATTTTTTATTTATTAGAATATTATTTTATATTAAAATAATAAAACAAAATAGAACCGACTTGGGTCGAATCCGCAGGTTGGGTCCAACTCGGGCATTTGGGGATGCCCGGCCCGGCCCGACGACCCGGGTTCTTAGCGGAACCCTACCCGACTCGCCGACCCGGATTCCCGCCGCCTCCGTAATTTGCGGAATCCCTACCCGGTTCCCTATCCGGGTCCGACCCGACAACCCGGAATTGCGACTCGGAAAATCGGGAACTCTAGGGCTTCCGAATTGGGGGCGTCGAAGAGGTGCAGCGGCGACGATGGCGGAGACGGCGGCGACAGCGACGGCACAATACCTGCTTGGCGATGGCGCGGCAAAGGCGAAGACGGCGATGACAGCGGTGATGACTGGACTTATGGAGAGGGAGATGGCGAGGGCAACGGCGATGGCACGATACCTGCTCGGCGATGGCGCGGCAAAGGCGAAGACGGCGACGACGGTGAGACCCCACGCGAATCCCCTCCCCTCCTGCGTCTCTCTCTCTCTCTCTACTCCGGCGAAGCCCAGATCCGAAGTCGCGAGCCCTCGGCCCCCCTGAAGTCTCTCAGTGGGGTGTCCAAGGGTCGCGACCTCGATCCCTCTCCCTTTCTCCTTCCTCCGTCTGTCTTCGATGATGGAAATGGAGGCCTATTTATAGGCCGAGGGGGCGGCCAGTCGACGAAGCTTGACTGGGGGCTGCCACACCCCTCGTCGGCCGAACCAGCGTCCCATCCGACGCCAACCACCCCTCTGCTTCACGTCCCATCGCCGCCTGCTCCTCCCTGCTCCATGTGCGCCATCGCTGCTCCTCCCCTCCACTCCGGCGTCGCGCCTCTGGCGCGTGTGCTGCAAAGATGCAAGGAAGGAGACGAAGGCGTGCGAGCCGGGTTGCAGGCTGGGCCGAGGAGGCTTAGGGAGGGGCTATTTTCCAGTTTTTTCTACCTTTTTTTGTTTATTTATTATTCGAAAAAGATCAAATAAAATAAAATAAACTAAAATAAAATAAAGTAAAATATAATTAATTAAAAGGAAAATTTAGGCGTCAACAGCTGCCCCACTTTGAAGGTGAGCTCGCAGAGGTTGCATTCAAAGACAAACTGATGCCTAAAATTTATCCATACATGCATAGCAAATTATATTTTATTTGGGACCTATTATTCTATGCAAAAGAGTAATATAACTTTACATATACTAAGATAGATAGGAAGATACCTGGAATTACTTACCGATAATGAGTGAGATAAGGTGTGAACCCCGAGTTTTGGCAAGTATCAAGGTGTCATCTTACCTGGTGATATGAGAAGGTTGCTTCTCTAGGACCCGAACCATTCTTCAGTCGCCTTTTAGAGCAATCAATAGTTTGTCTTGGACTTGAACCTTTCTTCGGTTGCTTTGACGGGAAATTGCTTTTCTAAGACCTGAACCTTTCTTCGGTCGCCTGTCAGAGCAGTAAGTGGTTTGTCTCGGGTTCGAACTTTTCTTCAGTTGCCGTGACGGGAGATGCGCCGACCTTTCTCGGGGCATCTATTTGTGGGTGTCTGATTTGTATCGAGGACACCAGTTGGTACCCGACCTCTCTCGGGAGATGCGCCGACCTTTCTTAGGGTATCTATTTTGTGAGGGTGTCCGACCTTTGTTAAAGACACCAGTTGGAACCCGACCTTTTTTGGGAGGATGCACCGACCTTTCTCAGGGCATCGATTTATGGGGTGCTTGATCTTTGTCAAGGACACCTGTTGGAACCCGACCTTTCTCGGGAGGATGCACCGACCTTTCTTGGGGCATTGGTTTGTGAGGTGCCTGATCTTTGTCGAGGGCACCTATTGGAACCCGACCTTTCTCGGGGGATGCACCGATCTTTCTCAGGGCATTGGTTTGTGAGGCGCCTGATCTTTGTTGAGGACACCTGTTAGAACCCGACCTTTCTTGAGGGATGCACCGACCTTTCTCAAGGCATCGATTTGTTGGGGATACCTGGACTTCCACAGGCATTGAAAGAGTACCTGGATATTCACAAGTACTAACCTGGAGGATATTTGGGCCTTTGCAAGCGTTGAAGGGGTACTTTGATGATCACAAGTACAAACTCTTGGAGGATACCTGGATGTTCGCAGATATTGAAGGGGTACCTGTATGCTCACAAGTACCAGATGCTGGAAAATACCTAGCAAATGGAATATCGAGGATGGGTCTCGCATATTCATGAAGGTCTCTCATCTTCTGGAAATTGGGAATATCAATGACATACCTCGCATATTCGTGAAGGTCTCCCACCTCCTGGCAATTAGGGAATATCGAGGATGTACTTGGGATATTCGTGAAGGTCTCTCACCACCTGGTAGTTGAGAATATCGAGGACATACCTTGGATATTCGTGAAGGTCTCTCACCTCCTGGTATGGGGAATATCGAGGACGTACCTCGCATATTCGTGAAGGTCTCCCATCTTCTGGAAATTGGGAATATCGAGGACGTACCTCGCATATTCGTGAAGGTCCCCCACCTCCTGGCAATTAGGGAATATCGAGGACGTGCCTGGGATATTTGTGAAGGTCTCTCACCTCCTGGTAGTTGAGAATATCGAGGATGTACCTGGGATATTCGTGAAGGTCTCTCACCTCCTGGTAGTTGAGAATATCGAGGACATACCTTGGATATTCGTGAAGGTCTCTCACCTCCTGATATGGGGAATATCGAGGACGTACCTTGGATATTCGTGAAGGTTTCTAACCTTCTGGAAGTTGAGAATATCGAGGACGTACCTGAGATATTCATGAAGGTCTCTCACCTCTTGGTAATTGAGAATTTGAATGTAGCACAAGACTTACCTGGATGGCCCCAGGCACACAGGTGTATAAAGTAGAGGGATATTTGGATGAACACAGACATTTAATGATATGATCAGAGACCACTCAACTGGTCCGAGTGTAAGAAAGCATACTTGGGTAATTGCAGGCGTATAATGTGGTGGAATACTTGAGTAGCTGCTAGTATTCAATGGCGTAATTGAGGACAACTCGAACAGGTCGAGTGTCACGGAAATGGAGTATTCGAACAGTGGTCGGTACTCAAAGACAAGAGGATATTTGGATAGTCACGAGCATCCAAACTTTAAGGACAACTCGAACATGTTGAGTGTCAAAAGAGGGAGTACCTGAGTAACGGCATGTGCTAAAAAACAATGGGATATCTGGATAGTCTCAAATATCAATATTCTGGGGACAACTCGAACAGGTCGAGTGTCGATAAGAGGGAGTATCCGGCAAATGGTGGGTATTCAAAGATAAGGGGATACTTAGACCGTTGCAAGCACCCAAACTCAGGGGATGACTCGAATAGGTCGAGTGACAAGAAGAGAGTACCTGGACAGTGGTAGGTACTTTAAGACAAATGGGGACAGGAATATGCTTACCTGGCAATATCTCTGATTACTGAGAGTATGTTCACTATTTACACAATATGCAGACATGTACACAATGATTGTATATGCTGTAAACTCATAAATTCAAATGTGATTTATGCACGACAATTTTGTCAGTTTTGTATCATCCGAATTCCACTGGGGAAGATTTTGAAAGACAACCCTAATTTAGAATGTAGATATCTTGAGCATGCCAGATGAGAGACTTTCAGTCTGAAAGGACTTTTCACTCACTCTCATGGAAAGGCTTTTTTATCCTGACCATTGATGCAAGATTTATAAGGATTACACTTCTTACTGTCATCATGTCAGCAGGGTCCGAGTATTCTCGCAAGTGGCACGACTTTACCAATGTAAGAGGTCTTTGTTGAAATTGTGATGAAGACTTGGTTAGCAGCTCATCAAAGGGGACCATCAAGGTCGAAGTTGATGGACGAAAATGTTGCACGATCATCTCTGGGTCTACAAGTCAGGAGCTCTGCAAAAAGAGATAGAGTAATCTTGCTCGTATTTCTTTGAGCGATACTTATGCACATATGAAATCCTACGTTAATTGAAGTGCCCCTAGTCTGAAGAGACTTTTTACAATGGGAATATAACGTAGACTCGACTCACATGTAGAAGGGTGAGAGTTGGTGACTATCTCGGCATTCGTCACTGGTCTTTCTTCTCATGATCAGATGAAGGTTTTATCAATTGAACCACAACAGCAACTTCTCTTGGGAATACAAATGGCCGTATTTTCTGTTTGGGACATCGGCCTTGCTTTTACCAGGCACACTGCTTTTTCATGCCCCTATTTCTCATTTCAATTTTTATTCATGGGCATTGACCTTGCTTTTACCAGGTACATTGCTTTTTTATGCCCCTAGCTTTTTTATTTTTGCTGCTTGAAGAACTAATCTAGGCGAGTTCAATCGAAGCATCATTATTTAGACTTTGAGTCTTCATCTTCAGCCAGCGTTCTAGGCTATGGCAATAACTTCTACTTTGTCTCAATGTGAGGGTAAAATTACAAACTCACTTGAGTTGTACAATGTATACAAACGCGTAGAAAAGGAATTTCTCTTCGTCATTCTAAGGCACTTAAATTAACGCGAGTGTTCATATGCAATAAAGACACCCGAAGATTGATGCAAGTGCGAGCAAGAAAATTTATATCTCTCTCCTCACCTTAGGATGCTGATTTGTCTTGTCATTGACATGCCCCAATGTGGGGTGATTCTTGATGAGAGAAGCTTCACCAATGTATGGGGCTAAAAAGGGGGTGAGCAATGAAATGCCTCTCGCTATTTTAGTTATCGTACCATTCGCGAGAGAACTCTTTACCCTGCAGTCATGGAATTTTCTGCACTCATCTCACAAGTGTATAGATGGGGGACTGTGTGTAGGATATGGCTTGCTTGCCATCATTCTGACGCGCCTCATCATGCTCAATCAATCTTGTATTCTTCACTTAGCTATCTATTCTAGTAATCCTCAATGGAATCAGTGATTTAGACAGACAAAATCATCTTGCAAACATCCACTTGGAGAAAGTCATGCAGCATTTTTTAAGTATGAGAGAGTTTGTACTCTCAAAACAAATGAATGATTTTTCCTATTGACAACTTTAGGGATGTTTACTTGGTGAAATTGTATTTACAAATGTGTTGAATTTTGAACATCAAAAGAGTTATTTATAAAGGGGTGCCAATGGATTGTCCTTATTAAGTAAGGAAATGACACAAGAAGAATCAGCTGGGGTTGGGGATCTGATCATTTGATGGGCCTTTCTGCTTTTGCCCCTGCAAAAGAGAATATGTGGAAATAGATCAATTAGTAGGGTCAATATCACACGTGATTTGAGGCCTGAAAGGTTTCTGTCATTTGCTTGAGACGTCATTTGGCTTGGAAGAGTTTATCATGGTCTGACATGCCTCTCATTGATTTGTTTTCTGCATCTTTGACGATCAGGTGATCTTGCAACAGACAAGAGGGATCATGTTAATCAGAAGCTCTTTTAAGAGTGGAATAACTTGGAAGCGATACAACATTACCCTTCACTGGTTTACATATGTTTTAATAGACCCGAAGTATGATAAGGATATGAATTCCTGTAATTTTTACTCCATTGGGTCATTTGCGCTCTTGTAATTTGCAGGTGCAAGAGAAGCAAATTATTATTTAAGCGGCTAACGGTTGCGCTGGGGATTCGAACCCTCGACTTTGAACCATTTTGCTTCCTCCCAGGTACTACTCGACCAGAGGTGCTGACGGTGTCTGTAGGGCGCTTCTTTTTTCTTTAACCAAATTGGCTTTTGGACGGCACATCCTTTCATACCAATTTAGGTAAATCAATATAGGTCACTAGATTTGCCCAAATTAACCATTAAGCTTGTTTTTTTGAATCCTATGCTTCCTGTCAAATAGGAGAATGTATTAAAAGTGAATTCAGATACTGGAAGTATTGGAAACGATACCAAATTACTCTTCCCCAGAGTTTGTATTTGCTGACTCCTAGGGATATTTGAGTGTCAATGACGGCCTTTTGTCTTTGACACGGTTCAATGTCTCTTTTGATTGGCCCTCCTCATTTGTGGCCCTATATGCATGATTGCTGGTTGTTGATTCATCTTCAACTCCTTCCTTTTGTGGAATTTCTTCTTCTGTCTTTGATTATAACAGCATTGGGTAAAGTCGTGTACTTCAAGCCTCTATGGAATTTGAGATGGACAATCAAAACTTCCCGTTTTTTTTTTTTATGGCAATTATGTTTTGGAAGAATACGTGTTTGCAACATGGAGTGAAGCTCCCACATTCTAGAGTCATTGTCTGAAGTGGGGGCTATAGATCGCCTTGACTGTATGAATTTTCTCCCTATTGACAGTAATCAATTCAAAGGAAGAGAAGAAATTTCTTCTTTATGCTTTTGGGCTTGTCGAATTTGGAAACCAGAACGTCTAGTTGTTCGGGCATGTCGGGGGTAGAAGATATTGTTCCGTCTTGAGAAGGAGTTGGATGGGAGTGAAGTGGAGTGCATAGAGCTCCTGAGGAGGGCTTGCAAAAATGGGAAGGTCAAAGGCAGCATGGGGGAGGTTATCCTGTCTCGAGCTACCATGATGTGCATGCTTCGAGTTTAACCATATGCCTATGCCTATTGCCTCCTTTCGTTTCCTGTACACAGAAGAGAGGAGACATCATTTTCAAAATTATGTTCAAGGAATAAGACTTACCTTCTTTGAAACATGATGATCCTTTTCGTTTTCCCCTGTTTCCTTGAAAGGGTGTCTTTGAACTCGGTCTGTTCACATGATGTGCCAATTTTAAATACTTTCTATTACACTAAATCAAAGGGGATGATATTCTGAGACATAAAGTGAGAGAGTCAGAAAGACAAAACATGGTTAAATTTATCATCTTGTTTTGACGAAAGCTTTTGGTGATGAAGTAATCTTTTATTGTCAGAATATGTCTTCGGGGAAGAAAAAGCATGAGGAAGCCCAGCCCTCAGTATTCTCCTTGGATGATATTTTCTTTTCATGGTTGGATAGCATCACTGGGCTGGTTTGGAATACCGCCTCATGCTTTCAAAACAAAATATTATAACTGTACATTAAAGTACTGAAATGAAAAATACAACAGTAGCACACTAGATAAGAAACATAAAAACAAGCAAAACTAATAAATTTCTATGAAAAGGAGAGTTTTGATAGTACTGGTCTTGAAGTCAAGCGTCTTTGAATTCCTCGCCTCCAGTAGACTCGAAATATTCGCATGCGATGACAATTTTGTTGAAGTTACGGAAGTGTAACCCATGCAGCCAACAGCGATGTTCGTGGGGCAAAGCTTCTACGAATTGCTTTATCAATTCTTCTTCGGTCAGTTGAGGGTAGGTTTGCATCATAAAAGCCTTCCACCTTCCTGCATATGCTCGGAAATCCTCCATTGGTCTTCTTCTGAAGTAGGCCAAACTCTTGCAAGGCAGCTCAGTTCCAATCTGGTTTTGGTATTGATGCAAGAATGTGGAAGACAGCTCATTCCAATCCTTTATGAGGTAAATACTTGCGGTGACGAACCATTGCAATGCAGACCCCGTAAGCGTTTCTTGGAACGCCTGAGTTGTGAACGACATCGGGCCATGGTACTGGCTCATTTCAGTGTGGAGATATTGCAAATGAGCCACGGGGCAAGTCGTGCCATTATACTTGCGGAAATTAGGTATCCACACTTCGCTGGGGGTCATGATCATATGAGGGCAAGACGGGCCTGACATGTCTCGGTTAGGCCACTGGTTTTCCCACTGCATATTTGTTGTAGTAGTGAATTTTTCTGTTTTAGGGAAGTTGGACTCTACCGAGATTACTCCATTGCTTTCTTCTGGGTCAAAATTTCCGAATGAGGATGAAGTTTGAAGCTATCCTCATGGTCAGAGGACGAGTTTAGTAGCTCGTTAGGATCGTAGCGGATAAAGACGTACGTTTCTTCTTCTGACGGGCCTTCATCCCCGGGTGAGAGTAGGAAACAATTATACAATGAGTCGTCAGTTTCATTGAAATAACGCTGGAAATCCTTGGGATTGTATTCTAGGGACTGGAAGTCATCAGGGTCGTACTCTAGAGGGCGGTAGCCTTCGGAGTTGTATTCCAGAGAATGCTCGAAGTTTTGGTGCAGCAGCTCACCAGTTATCAAATTTCGCCCGTACTTAGTGGTAGATGTCGAATTGATTTGTTTAGGCTTTCTTTTCTTGGCTCCTGGTCCAGACCTTTTGAGTAAGGCCCTTCGTTTCACCAGTTCGATTCTGTCAAGGGGAATGAGAGATATTAAGGCTTCACTATCTGCTTCACTTTCTATGTTGATAGGGGTCGGTATTCTTTGAACCCTAGCTCTTGCAGTAAGCTTGGGAGCTGTCTGTCGTGCCCCGGTCTTGAAACAGCTCCGTGTCCGTGATCTCGTACATAGGTTCCTTGCCTTTCCGAGTGGGAAACTTTTCAATAATATGATGTTGCTCAGTTGCCCATTTATCATGCAAGGCTTCATTGATATCTTCTTCTCCTATCTCAGCAACTGACGGCTCTTCGTGCTCCGGGATCATCGGTTCTTCGTAGGGCAAGGCGATGTCAGGGCTGATGTCAATATTATATTCTTGATGGAAAATATGGATTAGTTCATGCCAGGTTTTAAGGGAACTAATCTTCCTGACAATGTACCATCGCAAGGCAGGGCCGGTTAGGTTTGATTGGTATGATTGAATCATCCTTTGGACCAGGTAGGTCTGTAAGTAGGTCTCTGGGCGGAAGGTATCAGCATACCTTTCGCATTCAGGCGTTCTGAGCTCTTCAGGGATCTCGGCACAATTAGACGAGTCGATGGGATTCTGCTCCTGCAGTTGTCTCAACTTTTTCATGATCTTTTCAAGCTGTTTATCTTGTTGGTCATTATCTGGCATATTTGCAGGTGCCAGGAGTGTGCTTAAAGCAGTTATGGAGTTGGGTTTAGCTTGAGTGGATTCCATTTGCCTTGAGAGTTGTCAAAGGACAATGGACATCTGTCCTACACTGTCTTCAATGTTGGTGAAGCGATTTTGTACATCATTCTAATTGGGTTCTATCACGTGAGGCCATTCGCGGGTGGCTGATAGTTAATGATTCATAATTACTTGTGTCGCAAAAATCATGAATGAGCACGAAAGTAAAAAAAGATTGACCCATGGCAATGGTCTAACTACTTTTTTATTTATCAAAAAAAGGACTTTATTGACCACAGACTTCTGACACTTAAACCTTGAAATTAAAATGACAGAAGGAAATACTATGTATTAAACAAAAGTCCCTAAACAATGGGACGGAATCAACACTAAGGGACACATGATTGCTATTTTATATGCGACGAGGAGCCTTGTTCTTGCGCAGATGCTTGTTTTCTTGGACCGGCTCTAAGACATGTATCCAGCCCATCCCCAAATTCCTTTGCATAAGCTCTGTTTGTTCATGCTGGCTGATCTCATTGATTGGGTGAGGGATTGATGGCTTCCACTTTGTCGGGATACGATGGTTGAGGATGTAGGATTCAGAGGCGTGGTGGGCTTTTTCTTGTCCCTCAAGCCCTTCAGGTACCACGATCCTTTTGCAATGGCACTTGCTCTATGTTTCTTCATGGATAGAAATTTCGACCGCGTAGTCATGGCTTGTGTTGAAAAAGAGTGGAGGAGACTTCCTCTTGAAAGGCGGTGGGATCTCCTGGAGGACTCCATACTGTCATGCCACCCGATATGGAAAATAGGAAATGGCGCCAGTGAAACCGAGCAACGGAATTGGACGGCGGCGTTTATAAGCAAAACGAGCTCTCTTTTCATGGAACCAACCAGCACACCATTGGAATACTTCAGGAGTCGGGTCTCTTAGGAAGCTCACCAAATTTAAACAGCTTTGATAAGGAATGCGTGGTCCTAAAACCATAAATTTTTGCAATGGATTTTCGAAATTATTTGTTTCAGATGATCGCATGAAGCATCGAAATTCACTTAGGTGAGAAAAGAACTAGACTTGTAAAATTTCCGGGGAGACCCGCATGACTTTTTCCGTGTTTTCTTTAAAACGATTGAGGGACAATAATGTTTCAGTTAAAATCATGTTGACATAATTTTGCCCCCTTAAGATCTGATCAACTATCCATGCCATCTTTGGACTTATGACATTTCTTTGATGGGGGAAAATGATGAACCCGAAAAAGGCCAAGAGGAAAATCTCGCTTTTCTGAGTCATGGGTTGATTTTCAAAATAGGCAGTCAAAAATGCTAGGGGGTAGGTACTATGGTTGTTTTCAAGAATTTGCCTCATAACATGGACTTCAGTTCCTAAGAGTCGTGCTAACCCACGCAATGGGATAATGCCTGTTGATGGCCTAACAAGCCTTTTCTCGAGAGACATTCCAGTGATGATGCTGTATTCTTCCAGAGTTGGGGTTAGCTCGAACCCACCAAATATAAAAGTAGTTGTCTTCGAGCACCAGAAATGTGCCATGGCTTGTATGACTTCGGGATGAACACGGACTTGGATCAATGATAGAAGATGACCGACTTTGGCTTTCATACGCTCTTGGGCATACTGGTCCAATTGACCCCACCACCTGAAGAGCTCTGCTTTGGGAGTGGGAATAAGCTGGATGTCACCTTCTCCCATCGCATATAAACTGGGACTCGAAAAACTTACCCTAAATTGCCATGGGCCAATAAAAAAGACTGAGTAAAAGTAAATAAATTACTTTGCTTTTAAAGAAAATGGCAAGCACAAAGACATGCACATGAGATGTGTGGCTCGATTTCTAACTAGCGAGAAGGCTTGTTGAAATTAAAAGGGTATCCGCCCGTCGCGCCTCGCGCTAGCGGATACCCTCTTAACCTCGGCTAGAGAAATTCGGGAAAAGAAAGGCAACCTCTACAGCAGTCTCGCGTTCGAGGTCGTATCTTTCTTGACACCATCCTAAATATCCTATGGCGGCCCAGGTCCGGCGGCCGGGTTGTGTGTGTCATGTGTAGTGCTGAAACAGTAAAACATGCACAACAATTCATAATCATAGGAAAATCTATTTTAAGCAAAATTAAAATAAATTTCTAAGCTATTGACCTGTATAAAGAAAAACCTAAGTTAGTAAAGAATTTAAACAAGGCAAAAAAAAGGCCTAAGTCTTCAAAGTCCTCAGCGGAGTCGCCAAGTTGTCGTGACCTCTTTTTTTCGGTGCCCGATCGGGGCGAGAGCACCTAAGGAGGCTAATGGCTCGACTGAAATTAGTTATACCCGGACTCTCCCAAGTCCACCAATTCACGACTTTAATAGTCTAAGTTTTTAACCTGTAAGTCAATTTTTAAAATGGAGTCGCCACTAATCGATTTGGGGTGGGTTGATTAGAAACCCAAGCGAAGTATCGGGAGAAATACTCCTGCGCAACCAGAGAAATTAGGATTGGAGATTTGATTACACTAGTTAATCACTAAAGCCCTTTCGGTACCTAATCTTGTTTAAACCTTGAGGTTTTTTTTTTTTTTTTTGGATGTTCGAGGGATTTTCCATGCATTTTTTGGAGGAAAAACATTTTTTGAGTCTTTTTTTCTAATTTTTTTGGACATAAAAGGAATTTTTGGATTTTTTTGGTATTTTTGGGAAAATATAAGTCTTTTTGGCTTTTTCTGAATTTTTTGGCTTTTTCATGAATTTTTGGCTTTTTTGGAAACTATGGAATATTTTTGATTTTTGATTTTTGATTTTTGATTTTTGATTTTTGATTTTTTTTTTTTTTTTCGGAAAATAAAATATTTTTTTTAATATTTTTCAATATTTTTGGAAAATAAATTATTTTTGATTTTTCTCGATTTTTTTGGAAAATAATTTTTTTAACATTTTAAAAGTATTTTTGAAAATAAAACATTTTTTTGATTTTTTTGAAAATAAATTATTTATTTTTTATTTATTAGAATATTATTTTATATTAAAATAATAAAACAAAATAAAACCGACCCTGGTTGGATCCGCGGGTTGGGTCCGACCCGCCAGCTCGAAACGCAAACGGGCCCGACTTTTTTTTTTTTTTTTTTTTTTTTATATTAAACAAAATGATGCCGTGGCTAGGTGTTTGGGGATGCCCGGCCTGGCCCGACGACCCGGGTTCCTAGCGGAACCCTACCCGACTCGTCGACCGGATTCTCGCCGCCTCCGTAATTTGCGGAATCCCTACTCGGTTCCCTATCCGGGTTCGACTCGAAATCGCGACTCGGAAAATCGGGAACTCTAGGGCTTCCGAATTGGGGGTGCCGAAAAGGTGCAGCGGCGACGATGGCGGAGACGGCAGCGACAGCGGTGATGACTGGACTTACGGAGAGGGAGATGGCGAGGGCAACGGCGACGGCACAATACTTGCTTGGCGACGGCAACGGTGACGGCACAATACCTGCTTGGCGATGGCGCGGCAAGGGCGAAGACGGCGGTGACAGCGGTGATGACTGGACTTACGGAGAGGGAGATGGCGAGGGCAACGGCGACGGCACGATACCTGCTCGGTGATGGCGCGGCAAAGGCGAAGACGGCGACAACGGCGAGACCCCACGCGAATCCCCTCCCCTCCCGCGTCTCTCTCTCTCTCTACTCCGGCGAAGCCCAGATCCGAAGCCGCGAGCCCTCAGCCCCCCTAAAGTCTCTCAGTGGGGTGTCCAAGGGTTGCGACCTTGATCCCTCTCCCTTTCTCCTTCCTCCGTCTGTCTTCGACGATGGAAATGGAGGCCTATTTATAGGCCGAGGGGCGGCCGGTCGACGGAGCTTGACCGGGGGCTGCCACACCCCTCGTCGGCTGAACCGGCATCCCATCCGACGCCAACCACCCCCCTGCTTCACGTCCCGTCACCGCCTGCTCCTCCCTACTCCACGTGCGCCATCGCTGCTCCTCCCTACTCCACGTGCGCCATCGCTGCTCCTCACCTCCACTCTGGCGTCGCGCCTCTGGCGCGTGTGCTACAAAGATGCGAGGAAGGAGACAAAGGCGTGTGGGCCGAGCTGCAGGCTGGGCCGAGGAGGCCTAGGGAGGGGCTATTTTCCGGTTTTTTTCTGCCTTTTTTTTGTTTATTTATTATTCGAAAAAGATAAAATAAAATAAAATAAACTAAAATAAAATTAAAAAAATAAAGTAAAATCTAATTAATTAAAAGGAAAATTTATGCGTCAACAAAGTAGCAGCAGATTCTGTTTGCGATAATTCACCATTAGCTCGTTCATCATCTTCATATTGGCGTTGATATGCTCTAAATATCTTTGGATGATGTACTTGGTAGTGATTGTCCACCTGCAGTGTCTCCTGGTGCGAGAGATTCAAGAATTTTGGCTCTTGAGAACATGCTTGCGACTTCTTCCAGAAGCAGAAAAGCATGAAAGGGTCTTCAGTGGCAGGCAAAGAACCTGATGAACTACCTTTTAAATTTGGCATCTTCTTCGACGTACTAAGCACTAATCGTACTACACATGTCAGATTGACTCAATGTAGTACTATATTGTGATCTTCTAGTAGATTCTAAAATTTTGTAAATCATACATGTCTTGTAGGAAAGTATCATGTTCTATTACTTCTGAGATTTTTTTATGATAATGCATTTGATGTAACTAAACTGTTTGCACCCCGTAACTACTAAAAAAAATACGAGCTAAACTTGACTCTTCTTGTATTTTTAAAGGTGTCTACTGTGGGATAAAGAGGTTGATCGCAGAGAGGACTCACATATAAGAGATTTAAAGGAGAGAGTTGTCAAACTAAGCACTGTGATCAGAAAGTTGGAAATGCAGAAGTTAGAACTTGTTCATCAGCTAAAGTCGCAGGTGAGAACACTCAAGCACTATATGCATTCGGTAGCTAGAGCCTTATGTGGACAGTTGTACTTGAACCTGCTAAACTTGTGTTATAGCTGCAGTTTGAGTAACCTGGTAAATATGCTGCTAGTATCTTTAATGATTAGTTTTAAAAGGAGCTAGATATTGATATGGTAGTTATTCTGAGAAGTCTACCATAAGCATCTTGGCAGAGTATTCATCTGTTATTGCAAGCAAACTAGTCTCATGGGAATGTGATTTGCTTCTATACCTAGCTTTTTGTTAATTCTTCAGGTCAAACAATCTCTAATGCTCTCTTGTGCTTAGTTCTCTTGATAATATATATATATATATATATATATATATATATATATTTTTATATGTATATAGTGTGTCTGTGATATAATTGTCACTGGTTGATTATCTTGTATCTATTCTGGTCTTGATTATGCTTTTAAAGTGGTCTTCACTTGCAAACATTTGGCAGGACGTCCTCTTGCTGAAGCACTACAAATCAAATGCAGCAGATTCCGGGGATTCCGGCCTAAACATCGGACCACATACATATGGCTTGCGCAAGCAGGTTTGGGAGATGTCTGCCTTTTTCTTGCTCTATTTTCCATTGAAGTGTTGGAAATTAGTATTTTTTTCTGAAGTTCACCTTTGTAGTTTATGCTTTGGTGATGTTTGCTTTATGTGCCTGCATAATGTTGAGATTTTGCATCTCATTGATTGGCTTGCACTGATTTTTTTTTTTTTTTTGGTCGGCTTGTACTGATTCAGGTGCGGTTTTTTCTGTAGGAACACAGGGCATCAATCTTCACCAGAATCAGATTCTTCAGATGGTGATGCAGCAGATGGGAAGGATGATGAGTGGGAAGTAGATGATGATGATGAAGAGTGTGTAGAGTCAGGAAAACGGCCACCTATGAGAAGAACCAAAAAGGGACGCCATTCATCTTCTGATGCCAACCAGAGATTAATGAAGTAATGGCGTGAATATGGAGAGTTCTGGCGAAAGAACCTCTTCAAAGGATAGTACTGAGATTTGCTGCTCATGCAGCAAAAGCTCATCATGCAAAACATCGAGATGTGAATGTTGGGGCGCTGGATCACTCTGCGGCCCATTTTGTGGCTGCCTATCCATTAAGTGCACCAACAGAGTCTGCATCTGCAAAAGAGTTGGAGGAATCTTCAGAACAAGATAAAAGCGGTGCCTTAAACAGGTGAATCTAATCTAGCTGCCCATGGTGCAAGTTTACTTCAGAGTGCATTTGGTGAAAAGGGTGTTGATTCAACTGATGAAGCTGGTGCGAGAAGGAACACCTTGGTGTGTTTCCTTTGTCATTGTTCTTTTACCATGCAATAGTATGCAGGTGTCTATGTATCCCAAACAAACACTAGTATCTCACTTCTGGCATTGAAATCCAAAGTCACGCCCAATCTATAATTTGTTTTAAAACGATTCCCAGATTATCATCTTTAAATATTATGCTAGTCTAGATTAAGGGGAAAGTCTTTGCTTCTCGTTACCTCTTAAGCTGCTTTAATTCAGGACTGTAGTCACTTTAGGACCACTACACACTAACTGTCACATGTCACTTTGGTTCTGATTTCTTCTGCACATTCTTGCTCATTTCACATTCCTCACAGGCCAAAACAAACGCACCAAAGCCTAATTGGAGAAAGAAATGGGGAAAGCGGTAGTCCAGCTTGTTCCCGTGGCTCCGCCTCCTGCATTGCCTGAGACAACGATGAAGGCATCTGAGAAGCCAGATGATGGTATCTCTCTCCAGGGATACATTCCTTTGAAGTTACATAGGGCTCTCCAAACGCTGGCTCCAAGTGGCAGTAATGTGCTAAGATAAAGGAATGCTGATCGGAGTGATGAGACAATTCTCAGCAAGGACGCTGGTGTAGCAGCTCCAGAGGTTGTGGTTCTGCAGGCAAGAAAGTCAGATGATAAGGAGAATCATACATCTTGAATCAATTTTTTTCCCATTGGTGATTGATAATTTGCCAATAGCTCCCTCATACTGTGATCCTTGTCGATTTGGGAAGGAAATAGACTGCATCACCATCCAGTGATCCTGGTCGATTTGGGAAGGAAATAAGACTCGCGTATTCTGTTTATGTTTTGTAAAGCATCATCACCTAACCCTTGCTCGCCGAAGATTTTGTCGCTAACGATTGATTGGCTCGCCGGTGTACGATATGTTGGACAAGTTCGATGATTGAATTCTGGATTTCTTTCTGTTCTGATTGTTCCGTTGTGCTCGTCCTACGATAAATGGAGACCGTCTTTTGGAGGAATGTTGCGCACAGTCCAAGTTCCGATAAGTTATCAGATTAGTCTATCTGGTTTGCATCCTGTATAGCTTGATCTTGATTCTCAATCCATAGAGCATGTGATGGAACCTAAGTAGCACGGACACGCGACACGGACACGCGACACGACACGACAACACGTCATTTCTCAAAAATAGAAAATTCTGACTCATAGGGACACGTTATTATTAAATATATATTTTTAGTTTTAATTAATTTGATTCAAATTCACAAATAAATAAATAAATAACAAGGACTTATAATGAATTTGCACTAATAATATCAATAGATATATTCATAGAAAATTTGAAAGATATATTCATAATTAATGCTTAACCATATTTGAGAACATATTTTTAACTTTAACAAAAATTATGGATAAAACTAATGACTAACAAAAAAATATAATCAACTTTATTTAAATAAATCTATGATCTTTTATAATCATCAAAATTTATCATTATTTAACATTCAATATTTTTATTTTGTGAAATCATTTTATAACTCATTTATTTATTTTTATAACAAAAATAATTTTACCACTCAAACGTTATTCCTCTCAAAAACCTCTTAAAATTATTTTTCTCTCTTTTTTTTTCTCTATACGCTCATCCCCAAAAATTATTTGTCCTCCCCCATTTTTCTCTCTCCAATCCCCCACACCACCCCCAAAATCCGGGCACCCAATCTTTTCTTCAATCCCACGCCACCACCTGCTCCCTGCCCAGCCTCATCAATCACTCCACCCCCATCAATCATCCCCAACCCACGCCTTGCCCCCATCAATCATCCCCAACCACGCCCCCACTTGCTCTCCCGCCCCCACCAACCAACCCCCCAAGCTGTCTTCTTCTCCCTTCACACGCTCTCATGTTGGGGGAGAAGAGGGTCGCAGAATCAAGGGCGACAATACCTCCGACCCGACTCCGTCTCCGACGTGCAAGAGCCTGATCTCAATCAGTCACGGATGAAGAGGATGAGGAGTACCAGAAAATATCAGAGCAGATCAATGAAACTCGAACATCTTTGAAGCCTCGCCGGCGGCCCTCCATCACAGCGTCGCAATCACGGCCCTGCCCTCTGGATCGCCGGCTCTTCCTTTGGCCCTCCCTTGCCGTCGCAGCATTGCCTCTACTCCCCGGTCTCGACTCCACCCTCTGTCTTCTTCAACGATCCCTCTCCCTCGGACACGCTCCGACGCGCGTGTCGAGAAAAGTTGACTATGTGTAGAAAAATCCAACACACGGTCAACGTGTGTTCGAGCGTGTCGAGGTGTCCGACACACTCCGACACGTGTTGGACACGACATGGAAGCTTCGGCGACGAGTCCAGGCCTCATAGGATGGAACAATCTGAAATTGCGATAAAATAGCGATATTCAGACACCATTACTTTTCCTGTCAAACTCAGAAACATGGAAAAAAGATGATGCGTGAAAGAGAGACGCTAATAAAAGCATTTTTTGTCCGGTCTTGATTTCGACTAGATTTTTTCATACAAAAGAAATCTTTCTTATTGATTCATGAAATCTTCTCAATTTCTTGTCACAAATTTAATTCACTGACATAGAGAGAAATCTTTCTCATTGGATTACTTGAACCGGAAGAAACTCTTGAAATATAAATTATATGTAATACTAAAAACTAGCATTCCAGAAAAGAGAGACTAAAAATAATTTCTTGTCTTATAAAAACAAATCTACTTACCAGTTACTATATATAAATCAAATTGTGCAAACACTAATTCCTTGGAGGGCTCATTGTGAAAGCTAGCTAATCAGGTGATAGACTAAAAATTTATATTAGCGCCACACACGATTTGATTTATTACCACTATAAGACGGTCTATTACATGTTTATTTTCCTTAAGGGCACTTTCTAAAGGACATCAAGAATAAATGTCAACTTTTAACATAACTTTATTTAGAAAAACACAAATCCACATATATTTTTGCGCTATGATGAATTTTATCATATGTTGTTACCAGCAAAGCGAGTCTTTATGTCGTTTCAAAAGCCGTCACCCTATCATTAGGGGAAAAGTCCCCACATTTCATTAATGTCCTTTCTGAGCTCTGCCATTTGAGCCTGGGGTAGGACCATTGTCACTGTCCTTCCTAACCCACCACCCTTCTCATTCCCATTTCCTGGTCCTGGAAGGATCAGCACCACCCCTTCATCTCCAACCCCACTTATAGTGTAACTTGCAAAAATTGGCTTCTGGCCCTTCAACTCTAGCCCATATACATCTGCACCCTCTAGATTCACAAATGTCAAGTTTGCTCCATATGCGATGAAGTCCAGCTTCCCATCATCTCTCTCCACCATTTCTTCAATCAAGCCATTCTCATTCACCGCCTCGGTGATCAGCCTCGCGAGATCAGATACTTCCGCTTCTGCCGCTGAGAAATTCACTTCGGCCCTGCTCAAATCCATGCCATTTGAGGGTAACGGATTCAGTTCTCTACGGACGTTCTCACACACGGTTACAACCTTCGGCCCACCGTCTCCCCTTATCTTTGACAAGGATTTCCAAATCAAAGCGGACAGTAGTTCGAAATGCGATGTTTTAGATTCACCAAGCAATCCATATTTGCCCGTGATGTGATCGAGTTGTTGTGAGGTGACATGAATGGAGTAGGTTTCCAACTTACAGCTATTGACGACTAACCAGCAGCCCCCAACCGGCCGACCTTTTTAATGGTCGATGGCGCCGTGTGGAGCCTCGACTCAGCGGGGAATTTGGGCCTTTCAGGAATCGGTGCATGGAGGGACTCGGGCGGCGCATGACCGGCCATGATGGTGCCGAACATGTTGATGAAGGAGGAAGCTGCGAATGCATCTCCGAGGACATGTGCCCAGCTCAGACTCAAGCAGATTCCTCCGCATGTGAACCGAGTGAACTGTGACTCCAAGAAAAACATAACACTCACATATTTGTTAGGTCAACAAACCCTTCTCTAAACTTTTTTGAAGAAGCAAAAGAAAAGATAATTCGTTCCCAAACCACATAAAACGAAGAAGGAAAATTATGCCGATTCATAAAGCAAGAACCTTCTTTTCTTCTCCCTTCTGTCCCTTCTAATCTTCTATTTGAACAAACAAAACACAAACAAGTAAACAAAAGAGGAAAAATTTCCCTGTTCTTCATGGGAAGTTTACGTTGCAACACCGAAGAGGATGGATGTCTAATAGGACAACTAATGGGCGGAATGTGTCCTCCCTAATGAATGCTCGAGAGCAACCCTCGACAAGAACCGAACACACATCCTCGGCTAGGAGGGACCACGTTAATAGCACTTGCTACTTCCTATAGAAGCACAAGAGCAATGAAATGGTGGTGGAATGCTCGGGTACCCATGATCCATTTTGGGTTTAAAGCTTTTTCTTTCTTGTTATTTCGAAATGTTCATTTATGGGCCGACCGTTGTTTAGGTAACACTTAAAAATCATAAATGAGAACTTGCTATGCTGTTTTGACAATAACGAGTTGCAGGACCATCCCTCCACATTAAGGCCTCGATAGTAACCTGCTTCTGCGATCGCTTCCCTACCATAGCTTTGATTGACAAGACATGGAGCTCCATGCCATTTTAATGAAAAATAATTGCTGATTATTGATGATGGATAGAAAAAACAAGAACTCAACAGAAAGTAATAACTGTCGTCTAAGTTTATGTTTCTTTGCCATTTCTCCTGGCAACTGTATTTTTCCTCTAACCCCTTTTGATCTGAATCGTGATTATGTCGATTAATTAATATGTCAAATTAGATAAGTAGATGACCTGTTCGTTTCGTGAAAATGAGCTTGTATCGCTTATTAAAATGATTAAACGAAAAACATTTTAATTGTCCACGAAAACATTTAAATAGAATTGTCGTCGCTAATAAAAATTATTTTTCATTGGCTAATTATTCTAAATGATATAAGTGATTATTTTTAGGAAAATATTTTTCAAATCATTTATGTTTTGCGAAAGAAATGAAGCCATAATTTCCTATCAAAATACTATGATGACCCAATCCCATGTAGATTGTAATAAAAAAAGTCTTATACTTATTGTAACTATGCCAATTCATTCTTTAACTCTTTTTTTGGGTTAATTGAGTTCTAAAATTTCATATTTGTGCCAATTCAATTTATTTGATAAAATTTGGTTGGCCGACTAGCGTTGACATGGCACAGTCTATGTCTACTAAATGATATAAATGATTATTTTTAAGAAAATTATTTTAAGTAATTACTTTTTCGGGAAACAAATGAAATCTTAATTTCTCGTGGAAATACTGTGATGACCGAATCCTGTGGATGGTGGCATTTCACGCAAGAGGCAGGGTTTGCGTTAGAAAACTGTACAACAGTACGAGGTCATAACTGCTAAAGCATCTCTGCTTTGATGAGGTATCAGCAAAAACTGTCTCTTGTCATCTGAGTTCTTTTGACCAGGTATCAGCTAAAAGTCTCTATCTCTTGGTCCATCAAACAATTTAAAATGTGAGAAAACTTGGAAGATGGATTGTTTGGTGCGATGGCTGACCAACCTAGATTAAGGTAAGCTCACAAATAATATGTTACAGAATGAAAGTAACGATTGGTGGGCCAGATCGACGTGTTCCATGGTATGAAGTGGAGATTTTCTTGCACGAATTCAATCTTAAGGGATCAATCATCGGCATGAGATAGATACGGTTTTAAAATAGAGACGGGCACAAAGTTACCTGAACGTAAACCAGGGGAGAGAAGCCAAGATCAGGGCCAAGGACCTGAGAATGGACCAGCAAGTCCTGGAGCTCCCAGCCATCATCCTCCTCCTTGGTTGCCACTAGCCACTCGTCGAGGGACCGATCGCACTGGGCCTCGACGATGCGGACCCCGCTGTCGTTGCACTTGATGACGGGCCTCTCACTCTCGGACCGCCTGATCCTGCCGGACGCTGTGGGGTAGAGCCCCTGCGTCCAGGCCATGGCCTTCTTGAGGTCGAAGATGGTGAGCCCCTGGACGGCGTCGCTCCTGAAGAAGTAGATTCCCCTGAGGTAGTGGAGCTTCATCGCCAGGTCCATGCTAGTCAGCTCGTGCACTCTGTTGTTGGGTGTCACCTTAGCCGGCACCACCGACGACAACTTCACACTGTGCACGAGGCTCTTCACGTCCGATGCAACCATTTTTGTGCACAGAGAGAGAGAGAGAGAGAGAGAGAGAGAGAGGAGAGAGAGAGAGAGAGAGAGAGAGGTGTTAGATCTTTCTGCTTCATAGGAAGGCTGTTCTTAGGACTTCGTCTATATTTAAGGGTTAAAGAGATGTGGACAGAAAGGGACATTGAAGAGACGATTTTATGGTGCCTTTTGTTTGGTTCCTTGCATATGAAAGAGAAACGGCGCGTTCAGATCTTGCAGCTCTTTTATAGCACTTCACGACGGAGAGATACGATGTAATAAATAGTGGTTTCTTTTAATTTTTTTCATTCTCTGACCATTCTAATTTAATATACAATAAATTATTATTTTTATCCAATCATTCATAAAAATCCCTCTTTCTTCCTAATTCACATCATCCAAACATCATGTGAGGAGTGAGAGTTAGTTTGTCTAGAATTTTGAAAAGTCGAAAGTATTTTTCTTATTGTTTCACTTTTCCACCAAAATTCAAATTATTACCAAAATTATGAACGGACCATATGTAACTCTATGTAAGACCATTTTTAAAGGTTTCTAGTACGGATACTAGAAAAAGTGAAAGTGTGTAATTATATCATCAATTATATGCCTTTAATAAAATTGGAAGGTTGGATTTAGTAAGGTATAGGTAAAAATTAAGTTAAGGCATCACCGAACTGTCAAAACATATGTGAAAGTTTGGTAGGGTAAAATATTTTAATGGATTTTATTAAAGAGTGCTTCAAAGGCACTTGTTAAGCAATCGATTAAAGAATCTTTATAATTTTCTAGATGCTGATTACTCTCGTGTTATGTATAATCGATACTTGAAAATTAAAATATATCAAGTCAAGTATATCTAACAAATATGTTCGAAGACGCTCGATAATAAGACCTATTTAAATATCTTACACTCTCCCTCACACATTGGCAGGATTTTGGTTTAAAACTAAAGCATGAAAATTTGTTGATGGGTGCAACTAGAGGTTTAGAAAGATTTGTACCTAGGACCTCTTACTATAATACCACTAAAAATTTTATAAGACTACTATAAACTATTCTAATAGCTTAAGGCTTGTTTAGATATTATCTAAATTTAAATGAAATGTGAAATGTTGTATGTGAATTCTTTATGTGCTAATATTAATACATTGTGAAACTTTCGAGCATTTGGGATTAAGGAAAAATCGAAGTGAATCGATTGCTACATTGAGCAAAAAGTAAAAAGTGAAATTTTTCTAGATGCACCCTTAAGTTATTAGATAGACACCCAATTTGATACTTAAATATTCTGAAAATTTTGCGCTCCTTGTCTAATACCCCTCACATTTCAAAACTTATATTTCGCATCTCCCAAACCTAAAAAGACCCATTTGACTCTCTCCCACTCTCTCTCCTTACCCTTTCTCTCTCCTTTCACATAACAGTACAGACGATTGAGAGCCCCTTGCACAATGTTAGGCCATCGCTGGATGCCACAACCCGACCTTGATGGTGATGATGACACCCTCGCCCTAGCCGTGGCTTGCGCTCCTCTCCCTACCTCTAGCTGTGGTGAGATCGGTCATGACTCATGACAGCAAGGCTAGGCGACCTCGGCTTGAGCCTGCAGCTTGTGACCATCGAGGTTCTGTGAGGTCAACCTTGATATCGCGAGGGCCGCGGCTTGCATTGAGCCTCTATAATAGGCTCGCAAGCCACGCAAGATTTGTGGCAAAGTACATGGCATGGCCAGCTATTTTCTTTTTTCTTTTTCTTCTTTCTATTTCCCTCCACCGGTCATCAGGGTCAAGACACCTTCGCTTGTAGCTAGCGATTGGCAAATGGAACAAAGAAAAAGAAAAATAATAGAAAAAAAGGGAAAAAAATTAGGAAATTTTAAAAGAATTTAAAAAATTATTCATATCAATATTAATCATGTGATGTAGAACAGATGATGTTGATTAGATTTTTACATCAATGATTTCTATTCAAATTTGCCGAAATGACTATATTGACAAATTGTCAAAATGTATAAAAGTAAATTGGTCAAATTGTAAAGTTTGGGAATGAATTGGTATTCTTACAATTTATTTTGGACTTTTTGGCAATTATCCTTTAGAGTGTGTGACTTTTGGGTTTTTTGGGGATTGGGTAATTTGGGAAATAAAATTGTACTTCTATAAATTATATATAGTCGAGAGAGATGCAACTCAATATATATTGTAAAAAGCGAAGATAATAATTATAGGTTTGAAACGTAGGAAATGTATTTGATATCGGAAAGTGGGGTTGGCAGTACGTGAAGTAATCCATGCGTTTAAACGTCAAAGTGAAGGTCCTTATCGAATATAAGGACAATGATAAAGGGAGGAATCTCGAGAGTTTCGCCATGGGCCATGGGAGCAGTTGATTGAATTACTTTTTATCGTTTCAGAACACCATGAAAGCTGCTCCTTCATCGCCATTCACTCGACAAAAATGCACCGGTAACGATCACAATCGGACAAATAGAGATGGAATTTATTGCTTCCTCGCTGCGATATTGAAATAGCTCGACAGCTTTCGACGTGTACCTAATCATATGGTGCAGATCGATGCTTTTTCCCCTAATATAAATGATTGAGATGGATGTGGCCAGCTTCTTAAGTCGTGTACTATTCAGACGTGGACATGTAACTCCTTGGCGGTCACTTCATATGGAGAGAGAGAGGGAGGAAGAGTGACGATGAGCTTCGAATCAGGGAGACTATCCATCAGCCCCTTTCATAATCGTTGTACAATATTCTGTACAGAGATCACTGCTCAGTCTCTGGTGGGATCATGGCCGCCACCAATCTAAGGGTCGTCGGTAGCTAAGCTGGCTGGCGCATTCATGCCAGCTCCCTCTTTTTGGTAAAGGTCAAATCAGCTCAATCCGTCCTCCCCTCCGCTTCGTGCAACGCCCAAACTCTCTCATTTATGTGCCTCCCCTAGGTGGCGAGACCAAAGCCTCCCTCGTTATCTCCCACTTCATCTTGTAGAAAGGGACTCCTTTACTTTCACCATCTCATTTTCTTGTCTCTACCACCATAAAAAGGGGAATGCTGACAAAGAATAATGACTGTTGTGCCTACTATAGTGCTTCCGTAAATTTCAAATGCTTTTAACGTGTAAACTAAGAACAGAGACGCAATGAGCTTAGAATATCATAAATCAAATTCATCAAATGTTTGTAAAATCGTGCGGAGTCTTAGATTTCCAACTAAAACTAGAGAATCTTGAGATTTTAAATGGGCATGCCAAGGAAAAAATTAATGTTTGGGACACCTCCAACTCTTTATGTAACCTCTGTCATCACTCAATCCCATAACAACACCGTCCCTTCTTATATAACTGTTATGCAACTCATGATCGTGATTTAATTCCTTTCTCCTTACCGCTTCTATATTTTCAAATTTGACATATCAATTCCCGTTAGGTCATGATATTAAGGGGGAGAAATAAATGAACTTTTTTTTGAAACGAGATTTTATTTTGTTATTTAAAACATGCATGACCCAGTGTCACGATTATTCTTATGTTTATGAGAAAAGTTGAATGCATAGGATGCACACTGCAATATCATAGGGCTTTGCAAAGAATCTAGCTAGATAGAGAATTTTCATGTTCGGCTTTGTAACCACCTGTATTAGAGTGTCCCGTTCATCTTGTTGGGATATAATATGCGGAATTACCAGGATCTTGCAATTTACGTCAACGCGAAATCACCGGAGAAATTAACGAGAAAAATAAGAACACTAGAAATTTACGTGGTTCGGTCCAAGTATCGGTACGTACGTCCACGGGGAGAGTCAGTAGCAAATAATATACTAAAATCGGAGAATCAGAGTTTACAATCGCTCAATTGCTCAAGTGTTTCCCACACTTAGATTTAACCTCAAACCAAAGTGTTTATAAAATAAACAACTTAATTGGGTATAAACTCACGGCACAAAATTACCGCCCGTTCAAGCTCAAAGCGGCAGCGGCTCCATGTAGGGTTTTAACAGCTACCCTTCTATGTAGGGCTTCTTTTCCCTTTTTATATGCGTGTGCTCAAAGAGAAAATTCTTCTTTATTTTTTATTTTCTCTTTTGTAATCCTTCGTCAAGTTCAATTGGATTTCTTTTACTTGGGAAATCTTTATCAATAAAATTCGGTTTAACAAATTGTTATCCGAATTCAAACTCGAGACATTAATTTAACAATTCTCCACCTTGGCTCCATGTTTGAAGCTAAGTTTATAGTGCTCATCATCCATGCTGCTCTCCCAACGCCCCAACGGGCGCTCACTCTCCACAGATGCCAATAGAGCTCAAGCAGAGCTTAAGTTTCGCCAAAGAAACAGACTTAGTCATCATGTCTGCTGGGTTATCTGCTATAGCAATCTTTTTGACAATAACAATACCCTTAGCTAAGACATCTCGGATGAAGTGGTACCTAATATTGATATGCTTCATTCGCTTGTGATAAACTGGATTATACGCCAAATATATCGCCCCTTGGTTATCACAGTGTATATCCACACTTTTCTGTTCTAACCCAAAGTCCGAGAGCAAACTTTGTAACCATATCGCTTCCTTCGCTACAAAGGTTAGTGCCATGTACTCTGCCTCAGTCAAAGACAAGGCAATGTGATCCTGTAAGGATGCTTTCCAACTAACTGCACCACCTGCTAGCGTGAATATGTACCCTGCTAAAGATCTACAATCATCCAAGTCACTGGCGTGATCTGAATCCACAAAACCAATGGTCTCACTGCCATTACTGTCCCTCCAGTATACTATACCCACATCTGTTGTCCCCTTCAAATATATGAGGATCCACTTCACAGCTTCCCAATGAGCTTTACCAGGACGCTTCATATAGCGACTAACCACGCTCACAACTTGTAAAATATCAAGCCTAGTGCATACCATAGCATACATAATACTACCCACGGCACTAGAATAAGGAACACGGGACATATGCTCCTCCTCCTCCTCAGTCTGCGGTGATAATTTATCTAAAAGTTTAAAGTGCTTCGCAAAGGTGTACTTACAGATTTTGCCGACTGCATATTAAAACGTGATACGATCTTCTCAATATATTTCTTTTGAGATAGACGTAAAACTCCTGCAATCCTGTCACGCAAAATCTCTATACTCAAAATTTTCTTTGCAGCACCTAAATCTTTCATCTCAAATTCAGCATTTAACTACCTGTTCAGCACATCAATATCAGACATATTCTTAGTTGCTATCAGCATATCATCAACATATAAGAGTAGATAAATCAAAGAACTATCCTCCAATCTCTTATAGTAAACGCAGCTATCCATCTGACTTTTCAAGTAGTCTTGACTAGCCATGAAAGCATCAAAATGTTTATACCACTGCCTAGGAGACTGTTTCAGCCCATACAAAGATTTCTTTAACAAGTAAACATGATCTTTCTTACCCGGAATAGCAAATCCCTCTGGTTGCCTCATGTAAATCTGCTCCTCCAATGCACCGTGAAGAAATGCAGTTTTCACATCTAGCTGCTTTAACTCGAGATCCTAGGAAGCAACTAAGGCAAGTAAAACATGAATAGAAGTATGTCTTACCACAAGAGAGAACACCTCATTGTAGTCAATTCCCTCACGCTGTGTATACCCCTTCGCCACAAGTCTCGCCTTATACCTTGCTACCTCGACACCGAGAATGCTCTCTTTCCGTTTAAAGACCCATTTACTTTCGACAATCTTTTGGCTCTTGGGTACTTTGACCAGCTCCCATGTCTAATTTCGATGAAGAGATTCCATCTATTCACTCATAGCCCCTAGCCACCGCAATGACTCCAAATTAGCCATCGCCTCAGAATAAGATAAAGGCTCATCTGTCTCCACCTCATCACCTACAATCAATGCATAAGCAATATCCGTATAACCATAACGTACCGGTGATTTAATTTGCCTTCTTTGTCTATCTGCGGCTATAGTCTGCTCCTGCTTTGCTGGTTGTTCACTATCACCAACTTCAGGAACTGCGGCCTCAACTGCAATTTCAACTTCTGTTACCTTCGAGGTTTCCGAAGTCTCTACCTGAAGCTCCACCTCACTAATGACACAATGATCTGTCTTCTCTGCTGGTTGTGTCTCAGAACTCCTCCTTTGAAGCATTGTAGTCTCGTCGAAGATCACATCTCTGCTGATTAGAAAACCGGGTGATCTAGGATCAGTGCACCACAGTCAGTAGCCTTTCGCCCCATGTGCATAACCTAGAAATATGCACTTCTTCGCCTTTGGCTCAAGCTTACCATCACTCGCATGAGCATACATAGGACATCCGAATATACGTAATCCGGAATAATCAACAGGTTTCCCCGACTATACTTCCTCAGGAGTCTTCCACTCGATAACAAACGATGGAGATCGATTTACCAGGTAACACGACATGTTTATTGCTTCGGCCCAAAATTCCTTGCCAAGTCCTGCATGCAAAAGCATGCATCAAGCTCGCTCAAGCAAAGTTCTGTTATTCCATTCTACCACGCCATTCTGCTGTGGTGTCCCAGGTATTGTGCGGTGTCTCACAATACCTTCTTTCTCGCAGAACTTGGTAAAATCTTTACCACAGAACTCCATGCCATTATCGGTTCTCGGGCACTTGATTTGCTTATATGGCTGCTTCTCAATCAATGCCTTAAATTTCTTGAACCGATCAAACACATCATATTTGTGCTTCAGAAAGTAAACCCATACCTTCCTCGAATAATCGTCGATAAAAGTCAGCATATATCGGGCATCTCCTTTGGAAGGAACCGAAGACGGGCCCCAGACGTCTGAATGAATATATTCAACTGGTCGTTTGGTCGAATGAATAGCTGTAGTAAACTTAACTCGATGCTGCTTTCCATAGATGCAGTGCTCACATAAGTCCAGTTTTCCTGTCTTTTGACCATTCAACAACCCCCTTTCACTCAGCATCGTCATACCTACCTCACTCATGTGCCCTAAAAGCATATGCCATAATTGAGTCAAATCAGAATCTGACTCACCTGATGAAACTGCAGCGGTTCCGGTCACGGTCTCTCCCAGTAGATGATAGAGAGTATTCACTTTCTTCCCCTTCATCATTGTCATGGTACCTCGAGAGATTTTCAGTACTCCACCTTCAGCGGTGTACCTACACCCGATGTCATCGGGTGTCCCCAGAGAAATAAGGTTCTTCTTGAGCTCCGGTACATGCCTCACATCTGTCAATGTGCGCACCACCCCATCGTGCATCCGAATCTGAATTGTCCCTATCCCCACGCCCTTACTGCATCGCATTATTCCCCAAAAGAACCCTACCACCATCTGCAGTCTGGTAAGTAGTAAACCAGTTCTTATAAGGCGTCATATGATAAGAACACCCCGAATCTAGCACCCATTCGTATCCTGATGAAGTAGCAGTCACACATAAGACAGCTTATGCATCACTAGTGCTCCCCTCAGCAACGTTTGCCACACTGCTTGTGGCATTCTACTTATCAACTTTATTCCTCCGCTTTGGACAATCTCTCTTGATGTGCCCCTCCTCGTGACACTCAAAGCACTTCACGTGTCCCTTGGACTTCCTATGCCGTGATTTTGATCTGCTTTTACCTCTGCTGCTACTAGGCCATCGATGTTGTTCTCTACCCTGAACCGTTAGTGCTTGCGCTGCTCCTTGCGCCAAATTGTCATCTCGCAACTTTCTTTGCCATTCCTTAGAGAATAGGGCGGACTTTATCTCTTCTGAGGTAATTGTAGTACGCCCCTGCAACAGTGAATCAATAAAGTGCTCCCATGACTGTGGTAAAGAGGCTAATAACATCATGCCATGTTCTTCATCATCAAGTATCTTACCGACGTTCTTCAGATCCAACATGAGTTTATTAAATTCATCTAGGTGGGTTCTCATAGACGTACCTTCAGTATATCTAAATTGAAACATCTTCTTCAGCATGTACAAGCGATTGTTCAAACCTTTCTTCACATAGAGTGCTTGAAGTTTTGCCCATAATGCTGCGGCATCCTTCTCCTCAGCAACTTCTATTAAGACCTCATCCGTCAAATTTAACAGGATTATGCTCTTTGCTTTTTCCATCAGCTCTACCCTGTCTGAGGTTTTCATTATAATCGGCAACTCATCTTCACCATCCAGTGCCTTGGCCAAACCTTGTATTATCAATAAAGCTTGCATCTTGATGCTCCATAACACAAAGTTGTTGCTCCCATCAAACTTCTCAATCTCAGATTTCCTCTCAGACATAATTGCTGTCACGCCCCGAACCCCGAGACACGTGAACATCCCACCATGGTCATACAAATGCGACATTCCCAGGTGGTGTCGCTGACCCAATTAATTCATTATGCGCATGCGGAACTTGTTAATTAACCCCTGACAAAAACTCACGAGATAGGAAAGTAGGAAATAAGTACAAACATAACCAAACATACTTCCATAAACAAATAACCTCCCAAGGTTTACATATATACCAAAAAGGGGCCTATTCACAAAAAGGGATCAGTCCACCAAAAAGAATAAACGGTCCTAAGGCTACTAGTCGGACTCGTTCTTCGATCCCACTTCAGACTGGACAGTCTCCAAGGGCGGTGATTCCTCCATCTACGGTCCTGAAAAATTTTGGCCCACAACGGGGTGAGACATCGTCTCAGCAAGTTCGACCCCCTAAACCCCTATTAGAAAGCAAATACACCTAGGGTGGCCTAGCCCCTCACACGTACGACTTACCTCGTCTTAATTCCTCCCCGCAGTTA
Organism: Eucalyptus cloeziana; assembly: GCA_014182715.1. Taxonomy (NCBI): domain Eukaryota; kingdom Viridiplantae; phylum Streptophyta; class Magnoliopsida; order Myrtales; family Myrtaceae; genus Eucalyptus; species Eucalyptus cloeziana. The sequence continues at coordinate 5,184,791 of CM024639.1, read as the reverse complement.
GCACAATATATATCACGCAAACTCGTGTAATAATAAGAGTTTAAATAATTGGAACGACATCACTATCATGTAAAATCACAATCGTACTCAACTCGCATTCCAATTATTCACCGCCACACAAGGGCATAGCCTACTCGCCATTCAGCTATCTACTGACACTCATGTCGCATCGCTCCCCCATGGAGCGCGGCTTCGTCACTACGTCGACGGCATTCCCGAAGGAGCATCGGTCCACGCCTCGGCCCGGCCTCTCTATCAAGCGACCGGCATTCATTGCGCGGGCATCCCATATAGGGTATGTCTAGCTCAACAGCTCAGGACGGTTCCTCATTAACCAACACATGACAATCATTACTGACTTCCGGACATTCCACAATTCAATCACACACTTCAATTTCAATAGTAAACTATAACAATCAAATTTCTGCATCAAAATCCAACACTTGGGTTTTTAGGACTAAAAACCCTATTTATCACAATCAACACTCAATTTGTCACATCCATTCGTCAAATTCAGATTCTAAATGCACAGCATCGATCAGCACAAAATTCTAAGCAATTGAGGCCAAAAATAATTTTTTCGAGTTTTTTTTTAAAATTAAATAATAGTAATAATAGCCGACACTCAATTTTTCCACTTCCGTTCATCAAATTCAAATTCTAAGAGCACAGTGACGATCGGCCCGAAATTCTAAGCAATTGAGGCCAAAAATAATTTTTCGAGTTTTTTTTTAATAAAATAATATTTTAATGATTTTCGGAATATAATATATTATTCTATTTTCCATAATTTCGAAACAATAAAATAAATCAAAAATAAAACCCAATAAGTCACATCAAGCTTAAATTAAATAAATCCACTTAACTTTAATCTAAACACACTTAACACTAATCAAATCTCTTAATCCAAATCACAATTAAATAAACTAAATTAACCACCTAAACCTAATTAACCTAGGCTAAGTACACTTAGGGTATTATTAACTCTCTAATCAAGGTTTAGTGAGTTAAACTCACCGGATTAGCGAGCCGAAAGACGCCAAAACGACCGGGCCGACGCGAGGATCGACTTTCCTCAAGGCGGGCCGAGAAGAACCGGGGCCGGGAAGGCGGCCAAAGAGGGCCCCGAAATTCCAGATCTAAGCTGGAATTTCGGCTCCGTTCATGGCCGAACGAAGGAGGAAGAGGGGCTGCTCGGACGCGGAGGAGGCGGCGGCGAGCTCCGGCGGCGGCTTGGCGGCGGCGAAGGGGGCGGCGAAGGGGCTGGACGGCGCGGGCAGCGCGCGGGCGTGCGGGCGCGCGGCGCGCGGGCGCGGGCGTGCGGGCGCACGATGGCGGTCCGGCGGTGGCGGCGGCAGTCCAGCGGCTGCTGCTCCCCCTCCCCCTTCCAAGCTCCTCTTGGCTGCTGGTTTTTGAAGGAAGTTGCAGAAAAAATGGAGGAAGAAAGCTACGGGAGGAAGAAGAAGAAGAAGAAGAAGGAGAAGAAGGAGAGAGGAGAGAGAATGGGGTTTCTTTTCTTTTCTTTTTGTATTTTTTTTATCCACAATATGACCTCACCGTGACATCATCATGATGTCATACCCCACTAACTCTCCACAACCTTAGTCCAATGGGTCACATTTCATTTTCCGCTGCGCCTAAAATCTCGTACTTGAATTTCTCAAATCCAATCAATTCTCGTCCAATTGAGCCCAATTAAAATCCATAAAATTAATACATGATCCTCATAAGGTATGTGACACCCCGAGACTTCCAATTTCTTAATTTAGTCACAATTTCACAGTTAATTTCATTTTGGCACGATATTAGCGCGTCCTAACTTACCGGTTAGCTTTTAGAAATTTTTATGCACTCGACTTGTGGTTGATAAATCTCAAGCCACAATGTACATCTTTGACACATTGGCAACCCTCGGTTGTCGTGAAAATCTCAAGGTTTTAAATACGAACACAGGGGATCCAATCGACAGAAAAGTCGGTCCAGTGCCGACTGACAAGAACAGTGTGACCTAGTGGAATCACCCACACCCGATCACATGCCTCTGTCGAGCCGACCTATCCCCGGCTTCTAATCGATTTTTAACTGTGCCATAATGACCCTTGCAGATTAGCCCGGTCGAAAGGTCGTTTCCTGGTCAAATTCTCGAGTCTGATGCATTAGAATTTCTTACCGGCTTCACCTGATAGACTGGTTTTCACATGAGTGGCCAATTCAAGGAAATGAACTATATGCGTGCAGATGAAATGCCCGTCTCAATTTACTAAAAATAAAATTGAAAAATTCGAGATGTCACAATTGCCATAATAGAATTTCCAGATAATAATCAGACAAGCAAAAAAGCTCCAAATCACAATCAAGAAATCCAACCTCAAGCAGCTCTAATACCAATTGTTGGGATATAATACGCGGAATTACCAGGATCTTGAAATTTACGTCAACGCGAAATCACCGGAGAAATTAACGAGAAAAATAAGAACACCAGAAATTTACGTGGTTCGGTTCCGAGTATCGGTACCTACATCCACGGGGAGAGCCAGCAGCAAATAATCCACTAAAATCGGAGAATCAGAGTTTACAATCGCTCAATCGCTCAAGTGTTTCCCACACTTAGATTTAACCCCAAACCAAAGTGTTTATAAAATAAACAACTCAATTGGGTATAAACTCACGGCACAAAATTATCACCCGTTTAAGCTCAAAACCAAACGCCAAAAACAAGAACTCCTTTTCTTGATCGCGTGGGTGGCTTCACTTAACGTTGTGCGGCAACGGCTCCACGTAGGGTTTTAGCAGCTACCCTTCTACGTAGGGCTTCTTTTCCCTTTTTATATGCGTGTGCTCAAAGAGGAAATTCTTCTTTATCTTTTATTTTCTCTTTTGTAATTCTTCGTCAAGTTCAACTGGATTTCTTTTACTTGGGAAATCTTTATCAATAAAATTCGGTTTAACAAATCGTTATCCGAATTCAAACTCGAGACATTAATTTAACACATCTTATTATTGGCTCCTAGAAATTATGTTTTTGCTACTCATATTAGGTCTCCTATTAATGTGTGTTTCTTGTCGCACAGCTGAAGAAAGAGGGACGGAGGAATAAGCATGAGATGCACAAGTTATCGGCTTTGAACCAAAGGCAGAAGACGGTAATTTAGTTTCTTCTTTGTTAGATTCCTTGAATTTTTTCTAACTCAAGAGTCTACTATTCTCTTACTCTTTCTATTAATTTGTGCGCGTGGTCAATATCAAATCTTACATCGGAAGATAGAAGAAGATTCTATGGTTACCAAGAGGCTGAAAGAACTGCTGGAGTCTCGAAAAGCTTTCTCTAGGGAGACATCTGGTAGGGAGCTTACATAAACATACGCCTTGTGCTCATATTTATTTTTTCTTTATCCTTAATCAATTAATTTTCCTTTGATGTGCAGGTGCTGCGGGTGGCAATAGTCCTGGAATTTAGGTATTTTTAGTTTTCCCATGAGTATTTTGGGGCATGAATGATAACTATTTAAGTCGGAAATTGATTTTTGGAAGAGAAATAAATTTTTATTCCTATATTTGGATGAGTTTCTAAGCAAAAATACACGTTTGATAATGGCATAAAATTTTCCCCCTTCCAAGCGGCGACAGTTGACAACCGATGGCGATGGGAGGGGACCAGTGACCGACGGATGGTGACTGGTGATTGACGGCAACAACAGATAGCAACAGACACCCGATGATGACGGTGGTGGCGGATGACAACCAACAGTCGATGGGAGATGATCGATGGCCGGTGTCGTCGGCTGGTGGATGGCAGACGATAGATGGCGACTGGTGGCCGGCAAGCAACAACGTACGGCAAGTGGTGGCAGGCGATAGTTGATGGACCACAATTGGGCATACGGTAAACGGCGGATGGACAGTTGGTTAGTAGCGAGGACGAACGATAAGAAGAGTTTTTATTTTTAATTTCTATTCAGGAAATAAATAAGTAAAAAAGTTCACCATCAAAGATAGCTTCACGCTATGCACAGGGGTCTTTACGTCCGATGCAAGCATTTTTGTGCAGAGAGAGAGAGAGAGAGAGGTGTTTAATTTTTCTACTTCATAGGAAGGCTGTTCTGGGGACTTCGTCTATATTTAAGGGTTAAAGAGACGTTGTCACAAAGGGACAATGAAAAGACATTTTTTATCTTTGTTTGGTTAATAGCGGATGAAAGAGAAACGGCGCATTCAGGATCTTGAGCTAACTTTTATATGCACTTTACTCCGGAGATATGATGACGTAATGATTAGTAGTTTCTTTTAATTTCTCTCTCTAACTACTCCGATTTGATATACAATTAATTATATTCCTTTGATCCGGTCATTAATAGAAATTCCTTCCAAACATCATGGACGTGTAGACTTCTGAAAAGTCGAAAGCATTTTTTTAGTTACTTTTTCCATCAAAATTCAAATTATTATCCAAATTTTATTAAATATTATGAATGAATGACATGTCACTCTATGTAAGACCATTATAAAGGTGCCTACTATGTAACGTTAGAATAAGTGAAAGTGTGTACCATCATGAATGATATGTCTTTAATCGGGTCGGAAAGGTGGATTTAGTAAGGGATAAGTAAAAATTAAGTTGAGGCATCATTAAACTGCTAAAATATATGTGAAAGTTTGGTGATGGATTTTGTTAAAAAGTGCTCTAAAGGCACTTGTTAAGCAACCGGTTAAAGAATTTTTATAGTTTTCAATACATCGATTGCATTCGTGTTACGTATAATCCATACTTGGAAATTGATATATACCAAGTATATTTAACAAATATGTTTTAAGACATTCAATAAGAAGAACCATTTGAATATCTAACACTCTTCCTCACACATCAACAGGATTTTGGTATAAAACTAAAACGTGGAAATTTATTGATGGATGCAATTAGGGGCTTGAAAAGGTTTGTACATATTATGATACCACTTAAAATTTTGTAAAACTATTACCAACTATTGTAAAAGCATTTTTAAAAAGAAGTAAGCAATTTTTTTGTTTTCTTGCTGAATTTTAAATATTACCTAAATTTAAAGAAAATGTGAAATGTTGTATGTGGATTCTTTATGTGTCAATATTAACGTATTGTGAAAATTTTGAGTGTTTGGGATTAAGGAAAAATCAAAGCGCATGAATAAGTCTTTCTAGGCTAGCTAATAAGTTATAGATGAGTGCCTGATTTGTCACTTAAATATTCCAAAAACTTTGCTCTTGAGTCTTGACATCTAATACTCTCCCCATATTTCAACACCTACATTTCGCATCTCCCAAACCTAAAAAGACCCATTTACTTCCAGACGTGCCCAAAACTGTCCCAATTTCTCCCCTTACTCCCCCCTCTCTTCTTACACACAGTAGTACAATGTTGAACCACCACTCGACACCACAACCCGACCCGATCCGACGAGAATGACGACACCCTTGCGCTAGCTATGGCTCATGCCCCTCTCCCTATCTCTAGCCGTGTGAGATCGGTCGTGGCTCATGACAAAAAGGCTAGGTGAGCTCAGCTTGAGCCGCAGCTTGCAAACGTCGAGGCTCCGTGACGTCAACCTTGACATTGCAAGGGCCACAGCCTGCAGTGATCCTCTGCAACAGGCTCGTGAGCCGTGCAAGATTTGTAGCAAAGCTCAGCCATGGCTACTAGGTTGAGGTTGTTTGACATCGATCTAGTCTTTAGCCAGCACGGGGATCGCCACTGAGCTTGGATCTAAGGTCAGCAACAGCCTTGGAAGCAACAATGATGGCGCCTGCAGTGGAGAGGGGGAGACTAGTGGTTCAGCCTGAGGAAGCCTTTCGGGTGGGGTGAGAGAGTGTGAGGAAACGTGCCGAAAAAATTGTAAACCTTTCTATGGAAGATGGATGTCAATTTGATTCTATATTTTTCAATTCAACCAAGTTAATCTTAAATCTTTTGACAATTTATTAATATAGCCACTCTAAATAATTTTGGTTAGAAATTGCACGACACGGAAACCCCGTCGTACGTGACTTGGTTAGCGCTGTCATGGATAATTTTTGCAATTTTATAAAAATTTTCTAAATTTCTTCATTTCTTTTTTCCTTTCCTTTCCTTTCCTTTCCTCTCCTCTTTCTCTTTTTTCTTTCCTATTTCCCTCCCCAAGTCATTGGGGTTGGGACACTTCTGCTGGCCAACTTTGAGGCCTGGTGACAAGTGAAGGGAAGAGGGAAAGAAGAAAAAAAGACAAAAAAAAGAATAGTAGAGAAAAATGGAAAAAAAAAAGAAGAGGAAAAATAGGAAATTTTAAAAGAATTGAAATTTTTTTTCACATCAACGCTGGCTATGTCACATAGAATGGTTGGCACTTATTAAATTACTATGTTAGCGATTTCTAATTAAAATTGGCCGAAATGACTACATTGACAAATCACCAAAACATATAGAACTAAATTAATTAAATTGAAAAGCTTAGGAATTTATTGGCATTGGTACAATTGGTTTTATACCCTATAGACTATGTGAGTGTTAGGTTTTTTTTGGATATTAGGTAGTTTGGGAAATAAAATTGAAATTATGTAAATTATATATAGGTGAGAGATGCAACTTGATATGTATAGTAAAAAGTGAGGATATTAATTGTAGGTTTGAAATGTAAGAAATACATTTGATATGGAAAAGTGAGGTTGGAAGTTCATGAAGTAATACATACGTTTTCTCTTTAGGGAACTTCAAAGCGAAGTTCCTCCTTATCGAATACAAGTATAATGATAAGGGGAGTTATCTCAGGGGTCTAGCTGCAAGCTGTGGGAACAATTAATTGAAGTACTTTCGTCGTTCCAGAACACCATGAAAGCTGCTCCTTCATCATCATTCACTCGATCGAAATGCGCCGATAACTATCACAAGCGAACAGATCGTGATGGAATTTGTTTCTTGCTCACCACAGTATCGAAACAGCTCAACAGCTTTCGACATCTACCTAATCTGACGGTGCTATCTATGCTTCTTCGTTTTCCCGGCATAAATAATTGAGATAGATGTGTCCAGCTTGTTAAGATGGGTACTTTGCAGACATGGACCTGCAATTTCTTGGCTGCCACTTCATAAGGAGAGAGAGAGAGAGAGAGAGAGAGAGAGAGGCGATGAGCTTGCAACGAGAGAGACTAGCAGCCAGCCCCTTTCGCAATCGTTATACGATAATCCCTACGGAAATCACTGCTCGTCTCTCATAAGAGCATGACCACCATTAATCGAGGGTCGTTGGCAGCTAAGCTAACTAGCACACAACTCCATCCCTCTTTTTGATAATTGCATCGATGCGACTTGAGAAAAGTTGGATCAGCTCGATCCGTCCTCGCCTTTGCTTCGTGCAATGCCCAAACTCCCTCATTTATGTGCCTCCCCTAGGTGGCGAGACCAAAGCCTCCCTCGTTTTTTCTCCTTCATCTTGTAGAAAGGGACTCCTTTACTTTCACCGTCTCATTTTCTTGTCTCTACCACCATAAAAAGCGAAATGCTGACAAAGAATAATGACTGTTGTGCCTATTATAGTGCTTCCGTAAATTTCAAATGCTTTTAATGTGTGAACTAAGAACAGAGACGCAATGAGCTTAGATTATCATTAATCAAATTCATCAAATGTTTATAAAATTGTGCGGAGTCTTAGATTTCCAACTAAAACTAGAGAATCTTGAGATTTTAAATGGGCAAGCCAAGGAAAAAATTAATGTTTGGGACACCTCCGACTCTTTATGTAATTTCTGTCATCACTCGATCCCATAACAACACTATCCCACCTCGTATAACTGCTAGGCAACCCATGATCGCAATTTATTTCCTTTCTCCTTACCATGTCTATATTTTCAAATTTGACATATCAATTCCCGCTAGGTCATGCATGATATTAAGGGGAGAAAAAAATGAACTTTTTTTTTTTGAAACAGGATTTTATTTTGTTATTTATAACATGCGAGACATAGGTCATGCATGATATTAAGGGGAGGAAAAAATGAACATTTTTTTTTATTTGAAAGGGATTTTATTTTGTTATTTAAAACATGCAAGATCCAGCGTGACGATTATTCGTATATTTATGAAGAAAGATTAATGCATAGGATGCACACTGCAATATCATATGGCTTTGCTAAGAATCTGGCTGGGCATTGAAATTTTATTAACCACCTGCATTAGAGTGTTACGTTCATCTTATTATTGGTTCCTAGAAATTATGTTTTGGCTACTCATATTAGGTCTCCCATAAATATGTGTTTCTTGTTGCACAGCTGGAGAAAGAGGTACGGAGGAATGAGTATGAGATGCACAAGTAATTGGCTTTGAACCAAAGGCAGAAGATGGCAATTTAGTTTCTTTTTTGATAGATTCCTTGAATTTTTTCTTAATCAAGAGTATACTATTCTTTTACTCTTTCTATTATTTTGTGCTCGTGGTCAATATCAGGTCTTACAGCGGAAGACAGAAGAAGCTTCTATGGCTACCAAAAGGCTGAAAGAACTGCTGGAGTCTCGAAAAGCTTCTCTAGGGAGACATCTGGGAGGGAGCTTACATAAACAAAGGCATTGTGCTCATCTTTTTGTCTCTATTTTAGTCAATTAATTTTCCTTTGACAGGTGCTGCGGGTGTCCATTTTACATCCTGTTCGACGTGTAATGAATGAAAGTTTATCTTATCCAAGGGGCCAACAGGCTCATTGCATTTGCACCCGGATAAGCCCAATTGAACCTTTAATTTCATAGATATCTAATGTCTTAGTGAATGTTCGAGTTCCTTCTCTAAAAAGATTCTGACAAATTGTACTTTGCTGAGAAAAAGCTTTGATGCGGACCATTGAGCACGAGCTAGAAGTCACCATATGGGTTCATGAAGTACGTTCTGAATATGAACGTCATATGAAAGAGTGAGTTCAATTCTTAATTATCATGAAGGAAATCCAATTGAGATGTATTTCTCATCTTCATGATCATACAAAGTTTATTGTTTGTCTGGGTTGTAGATTTTCCTTTTTCTTTTACAATCATTTGTCTCAGTTGTATAGTATATAATGGCCTTTCAATTAACCTCTTTCTTTTTTTTTTTTTTTTGGTTAATGCCCTTCACTGATGCCATAGTACTATAGTACGTTTAATTCAATATTCTGCTATATATGACAAGAGGCAGCTGCTTCTTGTTTCTTGGTGAATGTCATTCTTGAAAAGTTCTTCTAAGCACGCCAAATTAGAGGGTTTGTTCATGCGCAAGCGTTTTGGGTCTAAATGCACATTTATATTAGTTCAGTCTCATTATTGTTTTAGGATTTCGGCCCGTTAGTAATTATGTGCTACTTTGTCAGTTTTTGTGCTTTTAGATTGTCATTTGCATACATGTGGCACAGTGTATTCCCTCTCCTAAATAAGTTCCATTCATTCTGTAGGAGGGCCAGAATGGTGAAGGAGATTGCTAGACTTAAGTAAGAAGCGGAATTGGGACAAAGTACATTCCAAGTGCCAAAACTTGGCACGAAGGGGCACTTAAGTGCTAAAAATTAGGAAAGTGACACTTAAGTGCCAAAATCGGAGCAAAATAGATCACTTAAGTATCAATCCGGCAAAAAGGCTGACGTGGTGATTTTCCGGGGAAGGAAGTGCAAAACGACGCTATTTTGCACGCTGACGTGGCTAGACAATACAAGAACGACATCATTTTGATGTTGACGTGGTAAAAAAATTAATATAAAAATTAATTAAATTAAATTTAAAACTAAATTTATTTAAAACATTTAAAAATTTAAAAAAAATTAAAAAATTAAAATATTAAAAACAAAAAACAAAAAGGGTGGGGGGGGCAAACGGTGGAGGGGGAGGGTCAGCTGGGGTTGTCAGGCCTTGGCCGAGGGCCGGCGACCCTGGCCGACCCTCCCTTTTTTGTTTTGTTTTGTTTTTTTTTTTTTTTTAATTTGTAGTTTTTTTAAATATTTTTATTTTTTAAAATGTTTTAAACCTTTTTACCACGTCAACACCAAAACGACGTCGTTTTGCATTTCCTTCGTCGGAAAATCGCCACGTTGACATTTTTGCTGGATTTTGATCAGAGTGGCATTTAAGTGATCCATTTTACTTTAATTTTGGCACTTAGGTGTCACTTTCCTAATTTTTGGTATTTAAGTGTCTCTCCGTGCTAAGTTTTGGCACTTGGGATGTATTTTGTCCAGCGAAATTGTGTAAGCAAGCAAACTTAAGGTTGGGGAAGTAGCAGCAGATTCTGTTTGCGATAATTCACCATTAGCTCGTTCATCATCTTCATATTGGCGTTGATATGCTCTAAATATCTTTGGATGATGTACTTTGTAGTGATTGTCCACCTGCAGTGTCTCCTGGTGCTAGAGATTCAAGAATTTTTGCTCTTGAGAACATGCTTGCGACTTCTTCCAGAAGCAGAAGAGCATGAAAGGGTCTTCAGTGGCGGGCAAAGAACCTGATGAACTACCTTTTAAATTTGGCATCTTCTTCGAGGTACTAAGCACTAATCGTACTACACATGTCAGATTGACTCAGTGTGGTTCTATATTGTGATCTTCTAGTAGATTCTAAAATTTTGTAAGTCATACATGTCTTGTAGGAAAGTATCATGTTCTATTACTTCTGAGATTTTTTTATGATAATGCATTTGATGTAACTAAACTGTTTCCACCCCGCAACTACTAAACAAAATACGAGCTAAACTTGACTCTTCTTGTATTTTTAAAGGTGTCTACTGTGGGATAAAGAGGTTAATCGCAGAGAGGACTCACATATAAGAGATTTAAAGGAGAGAGTTGTCAAACTAAGTACTGTGATCAGACAGTTGGAAATGCAGAAGTTAGAACTTGTTCATCAGCTAAAAGTCGCAGGTGAGAACACTCAAGCACTATATGCATTCGGTAGCTAGAGCCTTATGTGGACAGTTGTACTTGAACCTGCTAAACTTGTGTTATAGCTGCAGTTTGAGTAACTAGGTAAATATGCTACTAGTATCTTTAATGATTGATTTTAATAAAGGAGCTAGATATTGATATGGTAGTTATTCTGAGAAGTCTACCATAATAAGCATCTTGGCAGAGCATTCATCTGTTATTGCAAGCAAACTAGTCTCATGGGAATGTGATTTGCTTCTATACCTAGCTTTTTGTTAATTCTTCAGGTCAAACGATCTCTAATGCTCACTTGTGCTTAGTTCTCTTGATAATATATATATATATGTGTGTGTGTGTGTGTGTGTGTGTGTGTGTGTGTGTGTGTGTGTGTGTGTGTGTGTATAATTGTCACTGGTTGATTATCTTGTATCTATTCTGGTCTTGATTATGCTTTTAAAGTGGTCTTCACTTGCAAACATTTGGCAGGACGTCCTCTTGAGAAGCACTACAAATCAAATGCAGCAGATTCCGGGGATTCCGGCCTAAACATCGGACCACATACATATGGCTTGCGCAAGCAGGTTTGGGAGATGTCTGCCTTTTTCTTGCTCTATTTTCCATTGAAGTGTTGGAAATTAGTATTTTTTTCTGAAGTTCACCTTTGTAGTTTATGCTTTGGTGATGTTTGCTTTATGTGCCTGCATAATGTTGAGATTTTGCATCTCATTGATTGGCTTGCACTGATTTTTTTTTTTTTTTTTTTTTTTGGTCGAAGTGGCTTGTACTGATTCAGGGGCGGTTTTTTCTGTAGGAACACAGGGCATCAATGTTTCTATTCGAGGACATGGACACACCAGAATCAGATTCTTCAGATGGTGATGCAGCAGATGGGAAGGATGATGAGTGGGAAGTAGATGATGATGATGAAGACTGTGTAGAGTCAGGAAAACGGCCACCTATGAGAAGAGCCAAAAAGGGACGCCATTCATCTTCTGATGCCCAAGAACCAGAGATTAATGAAGTAATGGCGTGAATATGGAGAGTTCTGGCGAAAGAACCTCTTCAAAGGATAGTACTGAGATTTGCTGCTCATGCAGCAAAAGCTCATCATGCAAAACATTGAGATGTGAATGTTGGGGCGCTGGATCACTCTGCGGCCCATTTTGTGGCTGCCTATCCATTAAGTGCACCAACAGATTCTGCATCTACAAAAGAGTTGGAGGAATCTTCAGAACAAGATAAAAGCGGTGCCTTAAACAGGTGAATCTAATCTAGCCGCCCATGGTGCAAGTTTACTTCAGAGTGCATTTGGTGAAAAGGGTCTTGATTCAATTGATGAAGCTGGTGCGAGAAGGAACACCTTGGTATGTTTCCTTTGTCATTGTTCTTTTACCATGCAATAGTATGCAGGTGTCTATGTATCCCAAACAAACACTAGTATCTCACTTCTGGCATTGAAATCCAAAGTCACGCCCAATCTATAACTTGTTTTAAAACGATTGCCAGATTATCATCTTTAAGTCTAGATTAAGGGGAAAGTCTTTGCTTCTCGTTACCTCTTAAGCTGCTTTAATTCAGGACTGTAGTCACTTTAGGACCACCACACACTAACTGTCACATGTCACTTTGGTTCTGATTTCTTCTGCACATTCTTGCTCATTTCACATTCCTCACAGGCCAAAACAAACGCACCAAAGCCTAATTGGAGAAAGAAATGGGGGAAAGCGGTAGTCCAGCTTGTTCCCGTGGCTCCGCCTCCTGCATTGCCTGAGACAACGATGAAGGCATCTGAGAAGCCGGATGATGGTATCTCTCTCCAGGGATACATTCCTTTGAAGTTACATAGGGCTATCCAAACGCTGGCTCCAAGTGGCAGTAATGTGCTAAGATAAAGGAATGCTGATCGGAGTGATGAGACAATTCTCAGCAAGGACGCTGGTGTAGCAGCTCCAGAGGTTGTGGTTCTGCAGGCAAGAAAGTCAGATGAGAAGGAGAATCATACATCTTGAATCAATTTTTTCCCATTGGTGATTGATAATTTGCCAATAGCTCCCTCATACTGTGATCCTTGTCGATTTGGGAAGGAAATAGACTGCATCACCATCCAGTGATCCTGGTCGATTTGGGAAGGAAATAGACTCGCGTATTTTGTTTATGTTTTGTAAAGCATCATCACCTAACCCTTGCTCGCCGAAGATTTTGTTGCTAACAATTGATTGGCTTGCCGGTGTACGATATGTTGGACACGTTCGATGATTGAATTTTGGATTTCTTTCTGTTCTGATTGTTCCGTTGTGCTCGTCCTACGATAAATGGAGACCGTCTTTTGGAGGAATGTTGCGCACAGTCCAAGTTCCGATAAGTTATCAGATTAGTCTATCTGGTTTCCATCCTTTATAGCTTGATCTTGATTCTCAATCCATAGAACATGTGATGGAACAGTCTGAAATCGCGATGAAATAGCGATATTCAGACACCATTAATTTTCCTGTCAAGCTCAGAAACATGGAAAAAAGATGATGTGTGAAGGAGAAACGCTAATAAAAGCATTTTTTGTCCGGTCTTGATTTCGACTAGATTTTTTCATATAAAAGAAATCTTTCTTACTGGATTCGTGAAATCTTCTCAATTTCTTGTCACAAATTTAATTCACTGACATAGAGAGAAATCTTTCTCGTTGGATTACTTGAACCGGAAGAAGCTCTTGAAATATAAATTATATGTAATACTAAAAACTAGCATTCCAGAAAAGAGAGACTAAAAATAATTTCTTGTCTTATAAAAACAAATCTACTTACCAGTTACTATATATAAATCAAATTGTGCAAACACTAATTCCTTGGAGGGCTCATCCTGAAAGCTAGCTAATCAGGTGATAGACTAAAAAATTATATTAGAGCCACACACGATTTGATTTATTACCACTATAAGACAGTCTATTACATGTTTATTTTCCTTAAAGGCACTTTCTAAAGGACATCAAGAATAAATGTCAACCTTTAACATAACTTTATTTAGGAAAACACAAATCCACATATATTTTTGCACTATGATGAATTTTGTCATTTGTTGTTGCCAGCAAAGCGAGTCTTTGTGTTGTTTCAAAAGCTGTCACCCTATCATTAGGGCAAAAGTCCCCACATTTCATTGATGTCCTTTCTGAGCTCTGCCATTTGAGCCTGGGGTAGGACCATTGTCACTGTCCTTCCAAACCCACCACCCTTCTCATTCCCATTTCCTGGTCCTGGAAGGATCAGCACCACCCCTTCATCTCCAACCCCACTTATCGTGTAACTTGCAAAAATTGGCTTCTGGCCCTTCAACTCTAGCCCATATACATCTGCACCCTCTAGATTCACAAATGTCAAGTTTGCCCCATATGCGATGAAGTCCAGCTTCCCATCATCTCTCTCCACCATTTCTTCAATCAAGCCATTCTCATTCACCGCCTCGGTGATCACCCTCGCGAGATCAGATACTTCCGCTTCTGCCGCTGAGAAATTCACTTCAGCCCTACTCAAATCCATGCCATTCGAGGGTAACAGATTCAGTTCTCTACGGACGTTGTTCTCACACACGGTTACAACCTTCGGCCCACCGTCTCCCCTTATCTTTGACAAGGATTTCCAAATCAAAGCGGACAGTTGTTCGAAATGCGATGTTTTAGATTCACCAAGCAATCCGTATTTGCCCGTGATGTGATCGAGTTGTTGTGAGGTGACATGAATGGAGTAGGTTTCAACTTACAGCCTATTGACGACTAACCAGCAGTCCCCAACCGGGCCGACTTTTTTTAATGGTCGATGGCGCCGTGTGGAGCCTCGACTCAGCGGGGAATTTGGGCCTTTCAGGAATCGGTGCATGGAGGGACTCGGGCGGCGCATGACCGGCCATGATGGTGCCGAACATGTTGATGAAGGAGGAAGCTGCGAATGCATCTCCGAGGACATGTGCCCAGTTCAGACCCAAGCAGATTCCTCCGCATGTGAACCGAGTGAACTGTGACTCCAAGAAAAACATAACACTCACATATCTGTTACGTCAACAAACCCTTCTCTAAACTTTCCTGAAGAAGCAAAAGAAAAGATAATTCGTTCCCAAACCACATAAAACGAAGAAGGAAAATTATGCCGATTCATAAAGCAAGAACCTTCTTTTCTTCTCCCTTCTGTCCCTTCTAATCTTCTATTTGAACAAACAAAACACAAACAAGTAAACAAAAGAGGAAAAATTTCCCTGTTCTTCATGGGAAGTTTACGTTGCAACACCGAAGAGGATGAATGTCTAATCGGACAACTAATGGGCGGAATGTGTCCTCCCTAAGAATGCTCGAGAGCAACCCTCGACAAGAACCGAACGCGCATCCTCGGCTAGGAGGTACCACGTTAATAGCACTTGCTACTTCCTATAGAAGCACAAGAGCAATGAATTGGTGGTGGAATGCTCGGGTACCCATGACCCATTTTGGGTTTAAAGCTTTTTCTTTCTTGTTATTTCGAAATGTTCATTTATGGGCCGACCGTTGTTTAGGTAACACTTAAAAATCATAAATGAGAACTTGCTATGCTGTTTTGACAATAACGAGTTGCAGGACCATCCCTCCACATTTAAGGCCTCGATAGTAACCTGCTTCTGCGATCGCTTCCCTACCATAGCTTTGATTGACAAGACATGGAGCTCCATGCCATTTTAATGAAAAATAATTGCTGATTATTGATGATGGATAGAAAAAACAAGAACTCAACAGAAGGTAATAACTGTCGTCTAAGTTTATGTTTCTTTGCCATTTCTCCTGGCAACTGTATTTTTCCTCTAACCCCTTTTGATCTGAATCGTGATTATGTCGATTAATTAATATGTCAAATTAGATAAGTAGATGACCCGTTCGTTTCGCAAAATGAGCTTGTATCGCTTACTAAAATGATTAAACGAAAAACATTTTAATTGTCCATGAAAACATTTAGATACAATTATCGTCGATAATAAAAATTATTTTTCATTGGCTAATTATTCTAAATGATATAAGTGATTATTTTTAGGAAAATATTTTTCAAATCATTTATTTTTTGCGAAACAAATGAAGCCATAATTTCCTATCAAAATACTATGATGAGCCAATCCCATGGAGAGTGTAATAAAAAAAGTCTTATACTTATTGTAACCGTGCCAATTCATTCTTTAACTCTTTTTTTGGGTTAATTGAGTTCTAAAATTTCATATTTGTGCCAATTCAATTTATCTGATTAAATTTGGTTGGCCGTCTAGCGTTGACATGGCACAGTCTATGTATATTAAATGATATAAACGATTATTTTTAAGAAAATTATTTTGAGTAATTACTTTTTTGGGAAACAAATGAAATCTTAATTTCTCGTGGAAATACTGTGATGACCGAATCCTGTGGATGGTGGCATTTTGTTGACGCCTAAATTTCGTCTCCTTAAATTAGGTTTTTTATTAATTATCTTTTTTTTCCTTTTTTTTTTTCGGATAATAAATAATAAAGACAAAAAAATAAACAACAAAAACAAAAAGAGAAACAAAACAAAAGAAAAAAAACAGGGAAGCAGCCTTCGCATGGGCCCTCAGCCCATTTCCGCTTCAGCCCGGCCCATCCACGCCTTCTCCTTCCTCGTGCCTCTACAACGCACGCGCAGGGGGGCGCGATGCCGGATGGGCGGACGGACGGCGACACAGAGGGGCAGCTGGCGTCGGATGGGACACCGGTCCGGCCGTCCGGAGCCGCTCGGCGCGCGAGGGGGACCGGCGGTCGAAGCTCCGTCGACCGGCCACCCCCTCGCCTATAAATACCCTCGTCCCCGCCTCCGTTGAAGCACGCGCAGCGAGCTCGGCGAAGCCCCGAGGACCCCGAGAGACATCGGGGAGCTTGGAGCGAAGCAAGGGCAAGGCGGTCGGGTCGCAAGCTCGCCGATCTCCCCCGAGAGACTTCGGGAAGATCGGCGACGAGCGAGCCCCGGATCTGCGAGCTCGCGGCCGAGAGAGAGGGTAGAGAGAGAGAGAGAGAGAGAAGGTGAAGAGGAAGAAGCGTCGTTGCCGCCGTCCGCCACCACGGCCGGTAGCTGCCGCCGCCGTCGCGCTCACCCCCTCCCCTGTCACCACCGTCGCCGCCACCGCCGCCGTCGTCGCCGTCGCCGCGTCCTCCTCCTCAGCGCCGCGAATCGGGAACCCTAGGGTTCCCGATTTTTTTCGGGTCGCGACCCGGGTCGTTGGGTTGGACTCGGGTCGGGGGGGAACCGGGTAGGGTTCCCCCCTTTCAAAACGACGCAATCTTGTTTTTAAAAAAAAAAAAAATTTCGGGACCCGGGTCGTCGAGTCGGACCCGAGTCGGGGAACTGGGTAGGGTTTTTTGACCGGTTCCCCCCCTCCCCCAAACGGCGCCGTTTCTTTTTAAAAAAAAAAAAAAAAAAGAAAAAAAAACGTTGAAAAAAATCCGAGCCGGGCCCGCAATGCGATCGGCTTTTAAAAAAAAATCCAAAAATATTTTAATTTCCAAAAAAAAAAAAGAAAAATATAAAAAATATTTTATTTTTGAAAAAATAAAAAAAAAAATCAAAAAATACTTTATTTTCCGAAAAAAATATAAAAAATATTTTATTTTCAAAAAAAAATCAAAAATCAAAAATAAAAAATATTCCATATTTTCCAAAAATGCCAAAAATTCAGAAAAAAACCAAAAAAATTGTTTTTTTTCAAAAAATATCAAAAATAAAAAAATCCCTTTTATGTCCAAAAAATTGGAAAAAGGTCCAAAAATGTCTTTTTCCAAAAAAAAAAAAAAAATGCATGGAAAATCCCTAAAACATCCAAAAACCTCAGGGGTTTAAACAAGGTTAGGTACCGAAAGGGCATTAGTGATTAACTAGTGTAATCAAGTCCCCGATCCTAATTTCTCTCAGTTGCGTAGGAGCGAATATTTCTCCCAATATTTCGCATGGGTTTCTAATCAACCCACCCCAAATTGATTAGTGGCGACTCCGTTTTAAAAAATTAACTTACGGGTTAAAAACTTAGACTATTAAAGTCGTGAATTGGCGGACTTGGGAGAGTCGGCTTAATGAATCCAAATGAGCCATTAGCCTCCTTAGGCGCCCGCCCGATCGGGCACCGGAAAAAAAAGAGGTCGCGACAGCTTGGCGACTCCGCTGGGGACTTTGAAGACTTAGGCTTTTTTTGCCTTGTTTAAATTCTTTACTGACTTAGGTTTTTTTTATGCAGGTCAGTAGCTTAGAAATTTATTTTAACTTTGCTTAAAATAGATTGTCTTGTGATTATGAATTGTGGTGCATGCTTTACTGTTTTAGCACTACACATGGCACACACAACCCGGCCGCCGGACCCGGGCCGCCATAGGATATTTAGGATGGTGTCAAGAAAGATACGACCTCGAACGCGAGACTGCGATGTAGAGGTTGCCTTTCTTTTCCCCGAATTTCTCTAGCCGAGATTAGAAGGGTATGCTGCTAACGCGAAACTGCGATGGGCGGATATCCTTTTAATTTCAACAAGCCTTCTCAGTTAGAAATCGAGCCGCACATCTCATGCGCATGTCTTTGTACTTGCCATTTTCTTTAAAAGCAAAGTAATTTATTCTTACTCAGTCCTTTTATTGACCCATGGCAATTTAGGGTAAAGTTTTTCGAGTCCCGTTTATATGCGATGGGAGAAGATGACATCCAGCTTATTCCCACTCCCAAGGCGAGCTCTTCGGATGGTGGGGTCAATTGGACCGGTATGCCCAAGAGCGTGTGAAAGCCAAAGTCGGTCATCTTCTATCGTTGATCCGAATCCGTATTCAACCCGAAGTCATACAAGCCGTGGCACATTTCTGGTGCCCGAAGACGACTACTTTTATATTTGGTGGGTTCGAGCTAACTCCAACTCGGAAGAATACAAAGATCATCATCAACGGAATGCCTCTCGAGAAGAGGCTTGTTAGGCCATCAACGGCATTATCCCGTTGCGTGGGTTAGCACGACTCTTAGGAGCTGAAGTTCATGTTATGAGGCAAATTCTTGAAAATAACCATAATACCCCCCCTAGCATTTTTGATCGCTGTTTTGAAAATCAACCCATGACTCGAAAAAGCGAGATTTTCCTCTTGGCCTTTTTCGGGCTCATCATTTTCCCCATCAAAGAAATGTCATAAGTCCAAAGATGGCATGGATAGTTGATCAGATCTTAAGGAGGCAAAATTATGTCAACATGATCTTAGCTGAAACATTCTTGTCCCTCACTCGTTTTAAAGAAAACACGGAGAAGGTCATGCGGGTCTCCCCGGAAATTTTACAAATCTGGTTCTTTTCTCACCTAAGCGAATTTCGAGGCTTCATGCGATCGTCTGAAATAAATGATTTCGAAAATCCATTTCAGAAATTTATGGTTTTAGGACCATACATTCCTAACCAAAGCTGTTTAAATTGGATAAACTTTCTAAGAAACCCAGCTCCTGAGGCATTCCAATGGTGTGCTGGTTGGTTCCATGAAAAGAGAGCTTACTTTGCTTACAAACGCCGCCATCCAATTCCGTTGCTTGGTTTCACCGGCGCCATTTCTTATTTCCCATATCGGGTAACGCGACAGTATGGAGCCCTTCAAGAGATCCCACCGCCTTTCAAGAGGAAGGCTCCTCCACTCTTCTTCACCCAAAGAAAGTCGTGAATACACATTCGAGATTGACATTGTCGAGGAAACATGGAACAGGTGCCATCGCAAAAGAATTGTGATACCCGAAGGGCTTGAGGGACGAGAAAAAGCCCACCACGCCTCTGAATCCTACATCCTCAACCATCGTATCCCGACAAAGTGGAAGCCATCGATCCCTCACCCAATCAGCGAGATCAGCCGGCACGAACAAGCGAGCTCAGTGCAAGGGGATTTGGGAATGAACAGGGATACATGTCTCGAGCCGGTCCAAGAAAACAAGCATCGGCGCAAGAACAAGGCTCCCCGTCGCATATAGATTAGCAGTCATGTGTTTCCTAGTGTTGATATCGTGAAAATTTCGTCCCATTGTTTAGGGACTTTTGTTTAATACATAGTATTTCCTTCGTCATTTTAATTTCAAGTTTTAAATGTCGA
Organism: Eucalyptus cloeziana; assembly: GCA_014182715.1. NCBI lineage: Eukaryota > Viridiplantae > Streptophyta > Magnoliopsida > Myrtales > Myrtaceae > Eucalyptus > Eucalyptus cloeziana. Next base: position 5,164,821 of record CM024639.1, on the reverse strand, counting down.
AGTCTATGGTCTCTAAAGTCCTCTTTTGATAAATAGAGAAGCGGTTAGACCATTGCCATGGGTCAATCCTTGTTTACTTTCGTGCTCATTTATGATTTTTGCGCCACAGGTAATTATGAATCGTCAACTATCAGCCACCCGCGAATGGCCTCACGTGATAAGACCCGATCAGAATGAGGTACAAAATCGCCTCACCAACATTGAAGATGGCATAGGACAAATGTCCATTGTCCTTCGACAACTCTCAAGGCAAATGGAATCTACTCAAGCTAAACCCAACTCCATAACTACTTTAAGCACACTCCCGGCACCCGCAAATCTGCCAGATAATGACCAACAAGATAAACAGCTTGAAAAGATTATGAAAAAGTTGAGACAGCTGCAAGAGCCGAATCCCATTGACTTGTCTAATTATGTCAATTTTGAGATCCCTGAAGAACTCAGAACGCCTAAATGCGAAAGGTATGCTGATACCTTCCGCCCAGAGACCTACTTACAAGCCTACCTCGGTCCAAAGGATGATTCAATCATACCAATCAAACCCGACCGGCCCCGCCTTGCGATGGTACATTGTCGGGAAGATTAGTTCCCTTAAAACCGGAAGGAACTAATTCATGTTTTCCACCAAGAATATGATATTGACATTAGCCCTGACATTGCCTTGCCCTACGAAGAACCGATGATCCCGGAGCACGAGGAGCCGTCAAATGTCAATGAAGCCTTGCATGATAAATGGGCAACTGAGCAACATCATATTATTGAAAAGTTTCCCACTCGGAAAGGTAAGGAACCTATGTACGAGATCACGGGCACGAGCCTGTTCAAGACCGGGGCACGACAGACAACTCCCTAAGCTTACTGCAAGAGCTAGGGTTCAAAGAATACCAACCCCTATCGACATAGAAAGTGAAACAGAGAGTGAAGCCTTAATATCTCTCGTTCCCGTTGACAAAATCGAACTGGCAAGACGAAGGGCCTTACTCAAAAGGTCTGGACCGGGAGCCAAGAAAAGAAAGCCTAAACCAATCAATTCAACATCTACCACCGAGTATAGGCGAAATTTGATAACTGGCGAACCACTGCATCAAAACTTCGAGCATTCTCTGGAATACAACTCAAGGCTACCTTCCTCTAGAATATGACCCCGATGACTTCCGGTCCCTAGAATACAAACCCAAGGATTTCCAGCGTTATTTCGATGGAACCGATCACTCATCATATAATCAAGTTTCCTACCGTCACCCGGGGATGAAGGCCCGTCGAAGAAGAAACATACGTCCTTATCCGCTATGATCCTAACGAGCTACTAAACTCGTCCTCCGACCATGAGGATAGCTTCAATACTTCATCCTCATTCGGAAATTTTGACCTAGAAGAAGGCAACGGAGTGATCTCGGTAGAGTCCAACTTCTCTCAAACAGAAAAATTCACCACTTCAACGAATATGCAGTGGGAAAACCAGTGGCCTAACCAAGACATGTCAAGCCCGCCTTGCCCTCATATGATCTTGACCCCCAATGAAGTATGGATACCTAATTTCCGCAAGTACAATGGCACAACTTGCCCCGTGGCTCATTTGCAATATCTCCATACTGAGATGAGTCAGTACCATGGCCCGATGACATTCACAACTCAGGCGTTCCAAGAAACTCTTACGGGGTCTGCATTGCAATGGTTCGTCACAGCAAGTATTTACCTCATAAAAGATTGGAATGAGCTGTCTTCCACATTCTTGCATCAATACCAAAACCAGATTGGAACTGAGCTGCCTTGCAAGAGTTCGGCCCACTTCAGAAGAAGACCAATGGAGGATTGCCGAGCATATGCAGGAAGGTGGAGGGCTTTTATGATACAAACCTACCCTCAACTCGATGAAGAATTGATAAAGCGGTTCATGGAAACTTTGCCCCACGAACATCGCCGTTGGCTGCATGGGTTACACTTCCGTAGCTTCAACGAAATAGTCATCGCATGCGAATATTTCGAGTCTACTGGAGGCGAGGAATTCAAAGATGTTTGACTTTAGGACCAGCACTCCCAAAGCGCTCCTTTTCATAGGAGTTTTTATTAGTTTTGTTTGTTTTTTGTGCTATTATTGCCTTTTTCATTCCAGTACTTTAATGTATGGTTATAATATTTTGTTTTGAAAGCATGAGGTAGTATTCCAAACCAGCCCAGTGATGCTATCTAACCATGAAAAGAAAATATCATCCAAGGAGAATACGAGGGCCGGGCTTCCTCATGCTTTTTCTCCCCAAAGACATGTTCTGAAAATAAAAAATATTTCATCACCAAAAGCTTTCGTCAAAACAAGATGATAAATTTAACCATGTTTGTCTTCCTGACTCTCTCACTTCATGTCTCAGAATATCATTCCCTTTGACTTAGTGTAACAGAAAGCATTTAAAACTGGCACATCATGCGAACAGGCCAAATTCAAAGACACCCTTTCAAGGAAGCAGGGGCAAACAAAAATGATCATCCTGTTTCAAAGAAGGTAAGTCTTATTCCCCGAACATAATTTTGAAAATGATGTCTCCTCTCTTCTGTGTACAGGAAACAAAAGATTGAACATAATAGGCATAGGCATGCGGTTAAACCCGACGCACGCACACCATGGTAGCTCGAGGCGGGATAACCTCCTCCAGCTGCTTTCGACCTTCCTATGTTTGCGGCCGTCCTCGGGAGCTTTGTACGTTCCACCTCACTCCTGTCCAATTCCTTGTCAAGACGGAGCAAATATCTCCTCCCCCCTGACATGCCCGAACAATTAGACGTCACAGTTTCATTGAAGGGATTTCCAGCTTCGACAAGCCAAGAAGTACAAGGAAGAAATTTCTTTTCTTCTCTTGAATTCATTACTGTCAATAGGGAGAAAATCCAGACAAGGCGATTTATAGCCCCCACTTCAGACAATGACTCTAGAGTCTGGAAGCTTCACTCCGTGTTCTAGACACGTATTCTTCAAAAAATAATTGCTATCAGAAAGCTGGAGGTTTTTTATTGTCCATCTCGAATTCCATAGAAGCTTGAGGTATGTGACTTTTTGCTCAATGCAGCTATAGTCAAAGACAGAAGAAAAATTCCACAGAAGGAAGGCGTTGAAGATGAATCAACGACCAGCAACCATGCATACAGGGCCACAAATAAGGAGGGCCAATCAAAAGAGACATTGAACCATGTCAAAGAGAAAAGGCCGTCATTGACACTCAAACATCCCTAGGAGTCAACAAATATGAACTCTGGGGAAGAGTAATTTGGTATCGTTTCCAATGCTCTCAGTATCTTAATTCACTTTTGATATATTTTCTCCTATTTGACAGGAAGCATAAGATTCGAGAGCACAAGCTTAGTGATTAATTTGGGCAAACCAAGTAGCCCATATCGATTTACCTGGCTTGATATGAAAGGACGTGTCATCCAGAAGCCGATTCCGTCAAATGAAAAAGAAGCGCCTCCTGCAGACATTGTCGGCGCCTCTAGCCAAATGCTACCCGGGAAGAAGCAAAATGGTCCAAAGTCGAGGGTTCGAATCCCTGACGCAACAGTTAGCCGCTTGAAGAAATAAATAAAAATTGCTTCTCTTGCACCTGCAAATTACAAGAGAGCAATTGACCTAACGGAGTGAAAATTACAGGAATTCATATCCTCCTCGTACTTCGGGTCTATTCAAACATTTGTAAACCAGTGAAGAGTAATATTGTATCGCTTCCAAGTTAATCAACTCTTGAAAGAGCTTCTGACTAGCATGATCCCTCTCGTCTGCATTTGCGGGATCACCGATCGTCAAAAATACAGCAAACAAATCGAGGCATGTCGACTATGATAAACTCTCCCAAGCCAAATGGCGTCTCAAATATCGCCAAAGCAAATGACGAAACCTTTCAGGCTTCAACTCACGTGTAATCTTGACCCTACTGATTGATCTATTTTCACATCTTCTCTTCTGCGGGGGCAAAAGCAGAAGGGCCATCAAATCAATGATCAGATCCCCAATCCCAGCTGATCCTTCTTGTGTCATTTCCTTACTTAATAAAGGACAATCCATTGACACTTCTTTGTGAATAACTCTTTCGATATTCAAAATTCAGCACATTTGTAAATACAATTTCACCAAGTAAACACCCCTAAAGTTGTCAATAGGGTCTCTTGAGTAAAAAATCATTCATTTGTTTTGAGAGTACAAACTCTCTCATACTTCAAAAAATGCTGCATGCCTTTCTCCAAATGGATTTTTGCATGATGATTTTGTCTGTCTAAATCACTGATTCCATTGAGGATTATTAGAATAGACAGCTAAGTGAAGAATATAAGATTAGTTGAGCATGCTGGATGAGGTACGCCAGAATGATGACAGGCAAGCCATATCCTACACACAGTCCCCCATCTATACACTTGTGAGATGAGTGCAGAAAATTCCATGACCACAGGGTAAAGAGTTCTCTCGCGAATGGTACGATAACCAAAATAGTGAGAGGCATTTCATTGCTCACCCCCTATTGAGCCCCCATACACTGGTGAAGCTTCTCTCATCAAGAATCACCACACATTGGAGCATGTCAAAGACAAGGCAAATCAGCATCACAAGGTGAGAAGAGGGATAGAAATTCTCTTGCTTGCACTTGCATCAATCTTCGAGTGTCTTTATTGCATATGAACACTCGCATTAATTTAAGTGCCTTAGAATGACGAAGAGCAATGCATTTGTATACATTGTACAACCCAAGTAAGTCTGTAATTTTACCCTCACATTGAGACAAAGCAGAAGTTATTGCCATAGCCTAAAGCGTCGGCCGAAGATGAAGACTCAAAGTCTAAAATAATGGTGCTTCGATTGAACTCGCCTAGATCAGTTCCTCAAGCGACAAAAATGAAAAAGCAGGGGGCATAAAAAAGCAGTGTACCTGGTAAAAGCAAGGTCAATGCCCATAAATGAGGAACTGGAATAAAAGCAGGGGCATAAAAAAGCAATGTGCCTGGTAAAAGCAAGGCCAATGCCCCCCAGTCAAAAAAATACAGCCAAGAAAAAGTTGTGGTTGTAAAATCTCCATTTGATAATAAGAAGAAAGACCCGGTGACGAATGCCTAGACAGTCACCAACTCTCACCCTTCTACATGTGGGCCGAGTCTACGTTATATTCCCATTGTAAAAAGTCTCTTCAGACTAGGGGCACTTCAATTAACGTAACATTTCATATGTACATAAATATCGCTCGAAGAAGTACGAGCAAGATTACTCTATCTCTTTTCGCAGGTTCCCGACTTGTAAACCCGGAGAGAATCGTGCAACATTTTCATCCATCGACTTCAACCTTGATGGTCCCCTTGGATGAGTTGCTAACCAAGTCTTCATCACAATTTCAACAAAGACCTCTCACATTGGTAAAGTCGTACCACTTGCGAGAATACTCGGACCCCCGCGACATGATGACAAGTGGGAAGTGCAATCCTTATAAATCATGCATCAATGGTCGGGATACAACAGCCTTTCCATGAGAGTGAGTGGAAAGTCCTTTCAGGCACCGAAAGACCCTCATCCGGCATGCTCAAGACATCTACGTTCTAAATGAGGGTTGTCTTTCAAAATCTTCCCAGTGGAATTCGGATGATAGAAAACGACAAAGTTGTCATGCATAAATCACATTTGAATTTACAGCATATACAATCATTGTGTACATGTCTGCATATTGTGTAAATAGTGAACATACTCTTAGTAATCAGAGATATCGCCAAATAAGCATATCCCTATCTGTCTTAGAGTACCTACCACTATCCTGGTACTCTCTTCTTGTCACTCAACCTACTCGAGTCATCCCCTGAGTTTGGGTGCTTGCAGCGGTCTGAGTATCCCCTTGTCTTTGAGTACCTGCCATTTGCCTGGTACTCCCTCTTATCGACGCTCGACATGTGCGAGTTGTCCCCAGTATTAGTGTCTGCAACTGTCTAGATATCCCCCTGCTTTTGAGTGCCTGCCATTACTTAGGTACTCCCTCTGTTGACACTCGACCTGTTCGAGTTGTCCTTAAAGTTTGGATGCTTGTGACTGTCCAAGTATCCTCTTGTCTTTGAGTACCGATCATCGTTTGGATACTCCCTTTCCGTGACACTCGACTTGTCCGAGTTGTCCTCCAAATTGTATCTTTGAATTCTAGCAGCTACTCAAGTATTCCACCACATTATGCGCCTGCAATCACCTGTATGCTTTCTTACACTTGGACCAGTTGAGTGGTCCCTGATTATATCATTAAATATTTGTGTTCATCCAAATATTTCTCTACTTTGTACACCTGTGTGCCTGCCGCCATCTAGGTAAGCCTTGTGTTACATTCAAATTCCCCATACCAGAAGGTGAGAAACCTTCACGAATATCCTGTATGTCCTCGATATTCCCTAATTGCCGGGAGGTGGGAGACCTTCACGAATATGCGAGGTACGTCCTCGATATTCCCAATTTCCGAAAGGTAGGAGACCTCCACGAATATGCGAGGTACGTCCTCAATATTCCCATTACCGAAGGTGAGAGACCTTCACGAATATCTCGTGCGTCCTCGATATTCCCTAAATTGCCAGGAGGTGGGAGACCTTCACGAATATGCGAGGTACGTCCTCGATATTCCTAATTGCTAGGAGGTGGGAGACCTTCACGAATATGCGAGGTACGTCCTCGATATTCCTAATTGCTAGGAGGTGGGAGACCTTCACGAATATGCGAGGTACGTCCTCGATATTCCCATTACCGAGGTGAGAGACCTTCACGAATATGCAAGGTACGTCTCGATATTCCCATTAACCGGGAGGTGAGAGACCTTCATGAATATGCAAGGCACGTCCTCGATATTCCCCAATTATCAATAGGTGAGAGACCTCCGCGAATACGCGAGACCCATCCTCGATATTCCATTTGCCGGGTATTTTTAGAAATTCGTACTTGTGATCATCCGAGTACCTCTTCAACGCCCGCAAACGTTCGGGCATCCTTCAAAGTCTGTACTTGTTAACATCCAAGTACTCTTTTGACACTTGCAATCAATCGGGTATTTTCCAAAGATCTAGTATTTGTCATCATACAGGTACCCCTTCGATATCTGCGAACAGCTAGGTATCCTCCAAGAGTTTGTACTTGTGATCATCCAAGTACCCCTTCAACGCCTGCAAAGGCCCAAATATCCTCCAGGTTTGTACTTGTGAATATCCAGGTACTCTTTCAATGCCCGTGAATGTCCGGTATCCTCAACAAATTGGTGCCTGCGAAAGGTCGGTGCATCCCCCGAGAAAGATCGGGTTCAAACTGGTGTCTTCGACAAAGATCAAGCACCTAACAAATCGATGCCCTGCGAAAGGTCGGTGCATCCCCCGAGAAATGTTGAGTTCCAACAGGTGTCCTTGACTAAGATCAGGCACCCCACAAATTGACGCCCTGAGAAAGGTCGGTGCATCTCCCGAGAAAGGTCGGGTTCCAACCGGTGTCTTTGACAGAAGATCAGACACCCCAACAAATATGATGCCCTGAGAAAGATCGGCGCATCTCCCGAGAAAGGTCGGGTGCCAACCGGTGTCTTTGACAGAAGTCAGACACCCCAACAAATATGATGCCCTGAGAGAGGTCGGCGCATCCCCCGAGAAAGGTCGGGTTCCAACCGGTGTCTTTGACGAGGGTCGACATCCCCACAAAATCGATGCCCTGAGAAAGGTCGGCGCATCTCTCGAGAAAGGTCGGGTACCAACTAGTGTCCTCGATACAAATCAGACACTCACAAATGAGATGCCATGAGAAAGGTCGGTGCATCTCCCGTCAAGGCGACCGAAGAATGGTTCGGGTCCTGGAGGAGCAATTTCCCGTCAAGGCGACCGAAGAAAGGTTCGAGTCCTAGACAAATCATTGATTGTTTTAACAGGCGACCGAAGAATGGTTTGAGTCCTGGAGAAACAGTTTACCGTCAAGGCGACCGAAGAAAGGTTCGAGTCCTAGACGAATCATTGATTGTTTTAACAGGCGACCGAAGAATGGTTCGAGTCCTGGAGAAACAGTTTACCGTCAAGGCGACCGAAGAAAGGTTCGAGTCCTAGACGAATCATTGATTGTTTTAACAGGCGACCGAAGAATGGTTCGAGTCGTGGAGAAATAGTTTACCGTCAAGGCGACCGAAGAAAGGTTCGAGTCCTAGACAAATCATTGATTGTTTTAACAGGCGACCGAAGAATGGTTCGAGTCCCGGAGAAGCAATTTCCGTCAAGGCGACCGAAGAGAGGTTCGGGTCCTAGATAAATCGTTGATTGCTCTAACAGGGCGACCGAAGAATAGTTCGGGCCCTAGAGAAGCAACCCTCTCATATCACCAGGTAAGATGACACCTTGATACTTGCCAAAACTCGGGGTTCACACCCTATCTCACTCACTCTCGGTAAGTAATTACAGGTATCTTCTTAGCTATTTTAGTATATGTAATATTATATTGCTCTTTTTGCATAGGATAATAGGTCCCAAATAAAATATAATCTGCTACGTATGTATGGATAAAATTTAGGCATCAGTTTGTCTTTGAATGTAACCTCTGCGAACTCACCTTCAAAGAGGGGCGGTGCCGACGCCTAAATTTCGTCTCCTTAAATTAGGTTTTTTATTAATTATCTTTTTTTTTCCTTTTTTTTTTTCGAATAATAAATAATAAAGACAAAAAAATAAACAACAAAGACAAAAAGAGAAACAAAACAAAAGAAAAAACAGGGGAAGCAGCCTTCGCATGGGCCCTCGGCCCATTTCCGCTTCGGCCCGGCCCATCCACGCCTTCTCCTTCCTCGCGCCTCTACAACGCACGCGTAGGGGGGCGCAATGCCGGATGGGCAGACGGACGGCGACACAAAGGGGCAGCTGGCGTCGGATGGGACACTGGTCCGGCCGTCCAGAGCCGCTCGGCGCGCGAGGGGGACCGGCGGTCGAAGCTCCGTCGACCGGCCACCCCCTCGCCTATAAATACCCTCGTCCCCGCCTTCGTTGAAACACGCGCAGCAGCCGGCGAAGCCCCGAGGACCCCTGAGAGACATCGGGGAGCTTGGAGCGAAGCAAGGGCAAGGCGGTCGGGTCGCAAGCTCGCCGATCTCCCCCCGAGAGACTTCGGGGAAGACCGGCGACGAGCGAGCCCAGATCCGCGAGCTCGCGGCCGAGAGAGGGAGAGAGAGAGAGAGAGAGAGAGAGGTGAAGAGGAAGAAGCGTCGTCGCCGCCGTTCGCCACCACGGCCGGTGTGCCGCCGCCGCCGTCGCGCTCACCCCCTCCTGTCACCACCGTCGCCGCCACCGCCGCCGTCGTCGCCGTCGCCGCGTCCTCCTCCTCGGCGTCGCGAATCGGGAACCCTAGGGTTCCCGATTTTTTTCGGGTCGCGACCCGGGTCGTTGGGTCGGACCCGGGTCGGGGGAACCGGGTAGGGTTTCCCCCTTTCAAAACGACGCAATCTTGTTTTTAAAAAAAAAAAAAATTTCGGGACCGGGTTGTCGAGTCGGACCGGGTCGGGAACCGGGGTAGGGTTTTTTGACCGGTTCCCCCTCCCCCAAACGGCGCCGTTTCTTTTTAAAAAAAAAAAAAAAAAAAAAAGAAAAATGTTGAAAAAATCCGAGCCCGGCCCGTGTTGCGGGCCCGAATGCGATCGGCTTTTAAAAAAAAAAAAATCCAAAAATATTTTAATTTCCAAAAAAAAAAAAGAAAATATAAAAAATATTTTATTTTCGAAAAAAAAAAAATCAAAAAATCAAAAAACTTTATTTTCCGAAAAAAAATATAAAAAAATATTTTATTTTAAAAAAAAAAAAAAATCAAAAATAAAAAATAAAAAATATTCCATATTTTCCAAAAATGCCAAAAATTCAGAAAAAAGCCAAAAAACTTGTTTTTTTTTTTTCAAAAAATATCAAAAATCAAAAAATCCCTTTTATGTCAAAAAATTGGAAAAAGGTCCAAAAATGTCTTTTTCCAAAAAAAAAAAAAAATGCATGGAAAATCCCTAAAACATCCAAAAACCTCGGGGTTTAAACAAGGTTAGGTACCGAAAGGGCATTAGTGATTAACTAGTGTAATCAAGTCCCCGATCCTAATTTCTCTAGTTGCGCAGGAGCGAATATTTCTCCCAATATTTCGCATGGGTTTCTAATCAACCCACCCCAAATTGATTAGTGGCGACTCCGTTTTAAAAATTAACTTACAAGTTAAAAACTTAGACTATTAAAGTCGTGAATTGGCGGACTTGGGAGAGTCCGGGCTTAATGAATCCAGCCGAGCCATTAGCCTCCTTAGGCGCCCGCCCCGATCGGGCACCGGAAAAAAAGAGGTCGCGACACATTTCACGGAAGAGGTAGGGTTTGCGTTAGAAAACTGTACAACAGTACGAAGTCATAACTGCTAAAGCATCTCTGCCTTGATGAGGTATCAGCAAAAGCTGTCTCTTGTCATCGGAGTTCTTTTGACCAGATATCAGCTAAAAGTCTCTATCTCTTGGTCCATCAAACTATTTAAACTGTGAGAAAACTTGGAAGATGGATTGTTTGGTGCGATGGCTGACCAACCTAGATTAAGGTAAGCTCACAAATAATATGTTACAGAATGAAAGTAACGATTGGTGGGCCAGATCGACGTGTTCCATGGTATGAAGTGGAGATTTTCTTGCACGAATTCAATCTTAAGGGATCAATCATCGACATGAGATAGATACGGTTTTAAAATAGAGACGTGCACAAAGTTACCTGAACGTAAACCAGGGGAGAGAAGCCAAGATCAGGGCCAAGGACCTGAGAATGGACCAGCAAGTCCTGGAGCTCCCAGCCACCATCCTCCTCCTTGGTCGCCACTAGCCACTCGTCAAGCGACCGATCGCACTGGGCCTCGACGATGCGGACCCCGCTGTCGTTGCACTTGATGACGGGCCTCTCACTCTCGGACCGCCTGATCCTGCCAGACGATGTGGGGTGGAGCTCCTGCGTCCGGGCCAAGGGCTTCTTGAGGTCGAAGACGGTGAGCCCCTGGACGGAGTCGCTCCTGAAGAAGTAGAGCCCCCTGAGGTAGTGGAGCTTCATCGCCAGGTCCATGCTCCTCAGCTTATGCTCCGTGTTGTTACCCGTCACCTGAGCCGGCACCATCGACGACAGCTTCACGCTGTGCACGGGGCTCTTCACGTCCGATGCAACCATTTTTGTGCGCGCACATAGAGAGAGAGAGAGAGAGAGAGAGAGAGAGAGAGAGAGAGGTGCTCAATTTTTTTACTTCATACGAAGGCTGTTCTTAGGACTTCGTCTATATATAAGGGTTAAAGAGATGCGGACAAAAAGGGACATTGAAGTCTGAAGAGACGATTTTATGGTCATCTTTGTTTGCTTTCTTGCATATGAAAGAGAAACGGCGCGATCTTGCCGCTAACTTTGACAGCACTTCGCTCCAAAGATATGACTATGTAATGAATGGTGGTTTCTTTTAATTTCTCTCTCTCTAACTACTCCGATTTGACATACAATAAGTCATTTTCTTCTTATCCAGTCATTTTTAAAATTCCCTCTTTCTTTCTAATTCACATCATACAAATATCATGTGACGAATGAGAGTTAATTTGTCTAGACTTCTAAAAAGTCAAAAGCAATTTTCTTTTTGTTTTACTTTTCCATCAAAATTCAAATTATTATCCAAAATTATTAATGAATTTTATGTAACCCTATGTAAGACCATTTTTAAAGGTTTTTAGTATGTAACACTAGAAAAAGTGAAAGTGTGTAATAATATCATGAATTATGTCCTTAATCCGATTGGAAGGGTGGATTTACTAAGGTATAGGTAAAAATTGAGGCATCATCAAACTGTTAAAACATATGTGAAAGTTCAGTAGGGTAAAATATTTAAATGAATTTTGTTAAAGAGTGCTCCAAAGGCATTTGTTAAGCAATCGATTAAAGAATCTTTATAATTTTTAATACACTGATTATCCTCGTGTCATGTATGATCTATACTTGAAAATTGAAATATACCAAGTAAAGTATATCTAACAAATATGTTTGAAGAAACTAGATAATAAGACCTATTTAAATATCTTACACTCTCCCTCACAGATTGGCAAGATTTTGGTTTTAAACTAAACCGTGGAAATTTGTTGATGGATGCAATTAGGGGTTTATAAAGATTTAAACCTAGGACCTCCTACTATGATACCACTAAAAATTTTGTAAGACTACTATAAACAATTCTAATAGCTTAGTGCTTGTTTAGTTAAGCTTTTTAAACAGCAATAAGCAATTTCCTTGTTTTCTTGTCAAAATTTTAGATATTATCTAAATTTAAAGAAAATGTGAAATGTTGTATGCAAATTCTTTATGTGCTAATATTAATATATTGTGAAAGTTTCGAGCGTTTGGGATTAAGGAAAAATCAAAGTGCATCGATTGCTACATTGAGCAAAAAGTTAAAAGTGAAATCTTTTGAGACATACCCTTAAGTTATTAGATAGACACCCAATTTGATACTTAAATATTCTGAAAATTTTGCTCTCCATATCTAATACCCTCCTCACATTTCAAAACTTACATTTCGCATCTCCCAAGCCTGGAAAGACCCATTTGCGCTCATACATGCGAAAACTCTCCCACTTCTCTCCTTACCCTCTCTCTCCTTTCACATAGCAGTCCAGGGCGACTGAGAGCCCCTTGCACAATGTTAGGCCATCGCTCGATGTCACAACCCGATCTTGATCGTGATGATGACACCCTTGCCCTAGTCGTGGCCCGCGCCCCTCTCCCTATCTCTAGCTGTGGTGAGATCGGTCATGACTCATGACAGCAAGGCTAGGCGACCTCGGCTTGAGTCCACGGCTTGCAACCGTCGAGGCTCTGTGAGGTCAACCTTGATGGCGCGAGGGCCGCGGCTTGCATTGAGCCTCTGCAATAGGCTCGCAAGCCACGCAAGATTTGTAGCAAAGCTCGGCCATGGCTACTAGGTTGAGGTTGTTCGACATCAATTTAGTCTTGAGTTGGCATGGTGATCGCCATCGAGCTTAGATTTAAAGCCAGTAACAACCTCGGAAGCAGCAACGGCAACACACACGGTGGACAAGGGAAGACTAATGGTTTAGCCTGAACAAGCCTTTCGGAAGGGGGCGGAGAGTGCAAGGAAAATTACCAAAAAAATTTTAAATCTTTTTTTGGATTACAATTCAATTCTATACTTTTCTATTTGGGCAAGTTAATGCTAAATTTTTTGACGATTTGCTAATATAGTTATTTAAGCTAATTTTGGCCGGAAATCGCTGACATGAAAAATTAGTTATCCTATGTGGCATGACCAACTAATTTCTTTCTATTTCCCTCCACCAGTCCTCGGGGTTGAGATACCTTCACTTGTGGCCGGTGACTGGTGAAGAGAATAGGGAAAAAAGAAAAGAGTAGAAAAAATGGAAAAAGAAGAAGAAGAAGAAAAAATTAGGAAAATTTTAAAAGAATTACAAAATTAATCACATTAATGCCGATCGTGTCACATATGACGGTCAATATTGACTAAACTTTCACATAGCAATTTTCATTTAAAATTGGCCGGAATAATTATATTGGTAAATTGTCAAAATGTATAGAATTAAATTGGCTAAATTAAAAAATTTAGGAATGATTGACATTCGTACAATAGGTTTTAGACTTTTATGACTAATATCCTGTAGAGAGTGTGTGCGTGTGTGCGCTAGGGTTTTTTGGGGATTGGTTAGTTTGGAAAATAAAATTGCAATTATATATAGGTGAGAGATGCAACTCCATATCTATCATAAAAAATGAGGATATTAATTGTAGGTTTGAAATGTGGAAAATGCATTTGATATGGAAAAGTGAAGCTAGAAGTTCATGAAGTAATACATACGTCTTCTCTTTAGTGAACGTCAAAGTGAAGATCCCCCTTATCGAATATAAGGATAATGATAAGGGGAGCAATCTCAAGTGTCTAGCCGCAGGCCGTGGGAACAGTTGATTGAATTACTTTTTATCGTTCCAGAACACCATGGAAGCTGCTCCTTCATCGTCATTCACTTGACCAAAATGCACCAATGACGAACACAAGCGAACAGATCATGATGGAATTTATTGCTTGCTCGCCACAGCATCGACATAGCTCAATAGCTTTCGACGTGTTCCTAATCAGATGGTGCGGATCGATGCTTCTTCGTTTTCCTCGACAGAAATGATTGAGATGGATGTGGCTAGCTTCTTAAGCCGGGTACTATTCAGACGTGGATGTGCAATTTCTTGGCAGTCACTTCGTATGGAGGGAGAGAGAGAAAGAGAGTGGCAATGAGCTTGCAACGTGAGAGACTACCGGCCAACCACTTTCGCAATCGTTGTAGGTTAATCCCCACTGAGATCACTGCTCGGTCTCTTGTAGGAGCATGACCTCCATTAATCGAGGGTCGTTGGCGGCTAAGCGCTGCCACCTGCCGCTTTTTGGAAACTGCGTCGATGCGACATGGAGAAAAGTCGGATCAGCTGGATCCGTCCTTGCCTTTGCTTGGTGCAACGCTCATACTCTCTCATTTATGTGCGCCTCCCCCATGTGGCGAGACCAAAGCCTCTCTCGTTCCTATAGAAAGGGACTCCTTTACCTTCACCATCTCGTTTTCTCGTCTCCATCATCCTAGAATTTATAATACAGTGCCAGTGTGGCCCATTCTGCAAACCTAACTTTAATGGTCCCTGTGGCCAATTGGTTGGACGTGTGGATCGACCGGTGAACTGTACCTTTCATTAACACTATTGGCTCGGTGCACACTGCACAGGCACAATATACAAACTGTGCACGTCATAATTGACAAAACCTAGATCATGGTGCAAGAAATAATGAAACATTATCTTGGATTTTCAGAGGTGAGTAACTGGAAGTAGAGGGACCCTTATTATTATTACGTCACAACAAGTTCACCTTCATTGAGTTCGTCCACACTTTATTATTGTACGGCTCTTGGTAGCTGGAATTGGTTCATCCAATTTAGTGCGAACTCATCTTTCATAGATGTGGTGATGGGATGCTTGATCGCCATGGTAATTTAATCATTAAGACTCGGGACGACTTGGGGCACAAAACATTGAAGGTGAATGAAGAGCGCCACAACTTCTAGAGTCCCTCATCGGATTTTTGGTCAAAATTGGCCTAATAAATTCAATTGGCAAAACATGAGAACATTTCAAACTTAATTGATAAAATTAGAATTAAATTGATAAAAATAAAAAAAAAAAAAGGATTTTTTAGATAATTTTTCGTTATGGCTGAGCAGTCTAAGCTGTCAAATCTTAGCTCAAAATGCCCAAATCACTACTCAAGTGTATGAGCCTTTGTGACATTCCAAAATATAATCTTATGGGATGTGGATGGCACCTAACTCTGCATATTTTCTAAAAATATGTTGGAGCATGATTTTGAACTTTCCTACTTAAACAAGAGAGCTCTTGTAATTGTTAGCTTCTTTGAGAGAGTCTTTGATATTAGGTTATGCATTTACTACTTGATATGTTTTGAAGAGTATTAAGTCGATAATAAAGTTACTAGCACTAAACTGTTAACCTATGTTGACAAAGTGATCCCAATTGGATACTATTCTACTATCAAGGATTGAAACGAACATAAAAGCAAAAGGGACATCATCACTAGATATGTTTTCTCTTCCCACAATTAGGCTTATATTTATGGTTTAAGTTGTTAGGATTAACATGTTTCCAATGGATCGAGAATAGAAAGTTGTCTCATCAATTGTTGAAGTCGACACATTTCCGATCAATTCAAACTACTTGGATTTGTGGTGGTAGTCCAAGAAAGAAGCGACTAGCGGCAACTTCCTTTTCCTTATAAACGACACGCTTCGCTTGCGCCCTGCCCATGCCCACTACTCTAGTACTTGCGTCTAGAGCCTCGGGATCTGTGATCATATCCAAGGAAGTAGGAAGAGCTACAATCACATCCTGTCCTCAAATTCTAGGAATTTGTTGGAAGTTAGAATTAGACTTGTACGCAAATCCTATTAATATGTTCTCTCTCTTCTTCCTTCTTTCAACTTCGTTAAAAAGTGCTCCAAGAAACTTGAACATGTTAATTTATCTTTTTATTTCCAATGCACTTTTTCTTGTGTTATATATGATTAGTATATTGAAAGTCAAAATGTTTCCTTGTTAAGTATAGTTAACAAGTATCCTCATGCGACTTTTTTTAATAACTGATATTTACAATATGTAATTGTTTTCTTATTCTTTGTGTAAGAGTGAAAGAAAAGATATATAATTATTTGTAAATTTAATATAGCTCAAGGGTGCTCCTGGTGAGTTACTACAAGGATGCATTTATGTTTTGCACTACCACCGTCACAACCCCTCACAGTCTACTACTTTTTACCACTAAGGAAGTTCGTTTTCAATCACCAATAGATTCATAAAAATATGCCCTCCAATAGAAGAAAGTACATTGAGAATTAAAGTCTCTCATAAAAATTTGCCTTGCATTAGAAGAAAGTACTTTGAGAATTAAAGTCTCCAATAATAAATTTGAAAGGTTACGGATCGCTTCGACCCATGCATGAATATGCAACAACATATTGGAAACAATTACAATATAGTTTATATAGATATGGATATTGGGTCTGATGGGCTTTTGTGTTGGGATTTGCAATGCGGCCAAAAAAGCCCAAGCTCAAACAACGGTGTGTTTCTGGCCTTCTCCCAGTTCAAATTCCACATTAATGTCCCACATCTATGGCAAGTACACAAACGTGAAGAGACATGCTTGTACAAAGTAGAGAGTTCTAGAATGTTCCAAATTAGCTCAAAGGGAAACTATTCTTTCGCGTTTTGCTTGCCAGCATTCCGGAGGTGAGCCACCCACAAGATCAAATCAAAAGTTTGGGTCGGACTCTAGTCTCTGTTTTTGCTACTTAAGAGCAATAAGTTAGTGTATAAGACTTGAGTCTATGTTTTTTCTACTGAAGAGCACCCACAAATCGAATTGAAAGTTTTGGGTTATGTTTCTTGTGTTTGGTGAATGAGACATGAGTCTGTTTTCACTAGTTGATGATGTGAGTTGTGCATTTACTTGGACATTAATGGTGTGTTTGGTAACGTTTGTTCAAAATTGTTAGGAACGAAAATATAAAAAATTATTTATGTTCCGAGGAACAATTTTTGAACAAAAGAACGCGTTTGGTAAACTTGTTCTGAATAAAAAAAAAACAAAACACGTTTGGTAAATCTATGTTCTTTTTTTGTTTCTTTTAATTTTTTAATATTTTTATTTTATTTTTCCTTTTTTTTCTTTCTTTTTTCTTTTTTCTTTTTTTCTTCCTTTTGGCTGGTCACCGGCCTCGGCCATGGCGGCAACCGGTCGATGAGGGTCGACGACCTCGCCGGCCGGCGTGAGGTTGGCCTCGGCCGGGGCCGGCGACGCTCCGGCGAGGTCGTCGGCCCTCAACGGCCGGTCGCCAATCATGGCCGAGGCCGGCAACCGGCCAAAGAAAAAAAAAAGAAGAAAAGAAAAAAGAAAAGAAAGAGGAAAAAACGATGAGAGAGAAAATTTATTTCTCAAAAGTGTTATAGAAACAAGAAACAAGTTTTTTTTGTTTCTTGTTTCTGTTCTTTTTTTGTTCTCGAGAACAAAAAATACATTTTGAACAAAAACGCAAACAAATGCGTTTATGTTCTTTTTTGGTTCCCTGGAACAAAAAAACAGGAATTGTGTTCATAAACAGAAATAAAGAACACAAACAAACAGGATCTAAGTTTATGCAAATGTCACAGATCAGTGAGCTGGTTGATTTAGTTTTCCTAGCTATAGGATTTTCTTTTAGTCAGTCTTACTCAAAATATTCACACAAGAACAATTTACAGGTACTAGACACCACCTTAAACTTGTTTCCGCGCTAAGCTTGACACTTAGGGTGCGTTTGTTTGTGTTTATGTTATTTTTTTGTTCTAGGGAACAAAAATAGAAAAAACTATTTATGTTATTTCTGTTCCGAGGAACAGTTTTTGAATAAAAGAACGCGTTTAGTAAACTTGTTCTTGGAATAAAATAAAATAAAGAACAAAAACATGTTTAGTAAATTTGTGTTCTTTTTTTTTTATTTCTTTTAATTTTTTAATTTTTTTAATTTTTAATTTTTTTTTTCTTTCTTTTTCTTTTTTTTTTTTTTCTTCCTTGTGGCCCGTTGCCGGCCTCGGCCATGGCCGGCGACCACCCAAAGAAAAAAGAAGAAGAAAAGAAGAAGAAAAAAAAAGAAAAAAAAAAAAAAAAGAGAGAGAGAGAAAAGTTATTCTTTTTTTTTTTTTTTGTTAAAAACAAGAAACAACTTTTTTTGTTTTTTTTTCTGTTCTTTTTTTGTTCTCGGGAATAAAAAAATAGATTTGGAACAAAAATACAAACAAACGCATTTCTTTTTTTTATTTGGAAATGCAGAAGGCAAAACTTGCTCATGAGCTAAAGTGGAGTTATACGCATTCGTTAGCTAGATCCCTTATGTTAACAAACTCAGTGTAGAATCAAATCGGTCAAACTAGTTGTAGTCTAGGTAACTTCGACAATTATCTTGAGAAAATTTCAAATAGGACTTGAAGTGCGTTCATTTTCTCAAATAAGAATTTGAAGTGAATATTCTTTCAAAAAAATGCTAGAAATGACTTTTTTTTTAAAAAATAAAAATAAAGGCTTGAAATGAACCCTATTTCAAATAAAAGTCCAAAGTGACCATATTAGTTTCAAAGAAAGACCTAATCTCATCGGCTAGTCAAGGGCATTTTCGTCCTTTACTTTTTTATTTTCTTTCCTTTTTCATTCTTTTTTCATTTTCATTTTTAAAAAAAGAAGAAACTCAAAAAAGATTAAAAAAAAATCTATAAAAAAAAAAAAAAAACAGATACAGGCGAGAAGGGCTGCCCTTCCTCGCCTGTGGCCACCACCCCATCACTAGTGGGGCGTAGGCCACAAGCGGAAGGGTGGCCCCCGCCCTCCCATCTAGGTTTTTTTATTATTATCTTTTTTTCTTTTTTAAATTTTTAGCCTTTTTTTTTTATTTTGTGTTTTTTTATAGAAAGGAAAAATGAAAAAGAGAAAAAAAGAAAGAAAGAAAGATAAAAGGAAAGAACATAAAAATAAAAATAAAAATTTAATGACGAAAATGTCATTGAACAACCGAGGAGGTCAAGCCTTTTTTTGAGAATAATATGACCATTTTATGTTCTTTTTTGAAATAAGATCCACTTCGAACTTTATTTCAAACAATGAAAACATTTAAACCATTATTTAAAACAATATTCATTAGGACCCTTATTTAAGAAAATGATGATATTTCAAACTCTTATTTGTTGTAAACAAACTAATTTTGCAACTTGTTCAACTTTCTAGGGAATCGGATTTGCTTATAGTTCTGAATGAATACAAATGAGAGAGCCACCCTATTTATACAAAAAAACTTCTCTAATTAAACCGTGGACCTCCAACTCAATATGACAGTAGAGATTGATGAGAAATCTCTAGAATGCAAGTATATTTCCTGTTTTAACCCTAAAGAATACTTTAGAACGCACTTGTGTACATTTCCCATATTATCATTAAGAATATTTCTAGAGTAGTCAAGAAAGATCCTTAGACGTTTCCAAACTTGCCCAATTATCTTGGATAATTCCTCGCAACATTATGTTTTGAGACCTTGGGACGTTACACTAGCATGGTACTTGTCTTCTAACCCTTTTGGTGCTGCACTTTTGGAAAGTTGTTACGACCTTTATCATGGAAGTCTTTTAGGTACATCTACGAACAACAATGATTAAACATCTTTCAATTGATCATTTTAATAGGTTGAGTAAGAGAATGGAACCTCTGTAAAATGCCTTCTGTTGGTTTTAAGCTCATATTCTAAAGCATGAATCATGCAGGGAGTTTACTTTCTGCAGAATGGTTCTGTTTAGGCAATTGCAGAATCAACTTAGCTTGCCTCCCTTAGTAGAGGAGGGGCTTGGATGAAGTATTTTGCGCTTTTGCACTTGATACGTTTTGAGATAATGTGGAACTTCGGGGAATGAAATGCGGAGATGCCTTTGCGAGCATACATTTGCAGGGCAAGGAACCCTGTCGATATACTTCAATCATCTCTTCATCAAGACACCGATTTGATTGGATCGATTTGAGGACCTCCTCGGAAATTGCACTTGCTTTAGCGCTTCCGGAC
Organism: Eucalyptus cloeziana; assembly: GCA_014182715.1. Taxonomy (NCBI): domain Eukaryota; kingdom Viridiplantae; phylum Streptophyta; class Magnoliopsida; order Myrtales; family Myrtaceae; genus Eucalyptus; species Eucalyptus cloeziana. The sequence continues at coordinate 5,144,620 of CM024639.1, read as the reverse complement.
TTTTTGCACTTGCTGTAGCTTCTCAGTACTCATTACTTGATATAAGATTTGGGAGTTCACAATCGTCAGAAAGAAATGCTTGGGCTAGTCTATGCCGCGCATGAGTTACGTGACTGAACTCAAAGTGGTGTATTTCTTGAAATGGAGTTGGAAGCAGAGGTGCATCTTTGCAGACAAAAAAGAAAGATTGGGAAGATTGCTGAGTCCCGTCTGCCATGATTATCTGTTCGAATATGTGAATATCCAAGCAAAGAGCTACCTCCATGGGCATAGGAATAGAATACTTGTTTTTTTGGCAAGTTCATATACAGTTTCGTGAAATTTAGGATCAGTGGTTGGAGGTTTTGTTTAGTCCAAGAACCTATTTATCGAAACAAATTCCTTATTTTCGAGAACTTCAAATATATCTTACATACATTGGAGCATCTATCAGACTATCACTATTTTAGGGTTTTTCTTTTAGGATTTACTCGAGAACTGGCCAATTTCCTTTTTTAGTTGTTTCATTTTGAGTTACCTGTATGACAAAGAGATCTCCGACTTCACCCTTGGAATACGTGCAAGACGAGCTAGGCTTGTCCGTGGCTGCATTCACCTTGATAGTGATGATCGTGGCGTTGGAAGGAGAAGAGATTGGTCGAGAGGCAATAATAGACGAGAATAGCGGTGATCAAGCCCATGAGGGCTATAGAAGAAGTTCAAGTATTAAATTGAAATGGATTTAATAGGTTATAAATGAGTTTAGAGAGCATCTTTATTTCGTGAATCTATTATATAGATCCGTGAAATTTAGCATAATTCATTTAAATGTTTTTGGGATTATTCAATAAATGGACCCACTTTTGACGGGTCCGGTCAGAAGACACTCGGATTCAAGTTCCAACAGCTTCCTTAGCCCCCTCTCTTCCTTCAGATTTCCCGCCGTCGTCTCGCCGCCCGCCGGAAAAGATGCACGGCCGGCCTCGGACGGCGCTGAAGCCGGAGGACGCGGCGGCGTCCGCCGCCAAAGCTCAGAAGCTGCAAGCTCTTCAATCCCGGTTCCTCTCGTATTACCACAGCCGCATGTACTCTTCTTCTTCTTCTCTCTCACCCTGTCGCTGAATTCTCATTTTCCACTTGCGAGATCGAAACCGTCGCGCAATTAGGGTTTTTCTTTCTCGGAATCGATCGATTGGTGATGCGATGTTGCCGTGGCAGATACACGGAGGAGGCGCTCGACGCCAGCACCACTCCTGGAGATCAACCCCGAGTACTACACCGCTTGGAATTACAGGAAGCTCGCGGTGGAGCACCGCGTCGGGGAGTCCGGATCGTCGCCGGAATCCGTGAAATCCATCTTCGACGAAGAACTCAAAGTGGTGCGTTCTCTGCTGTTCTAAGCTTTTCTAGGATGTTTCGGGAGGATCCGAAGTTGGTCCCGCTGCTTGTCCCGCATCTGGGTTTTTCTTTGCTGCTCCGAGACTCAGGTTGATGCTTCAAAATTTCGCATTTTGAGATTAATTCGCAGCGTAATGCTTTAGCAATTCGTAGCTTTCCGGTTCTCCTCCTCTCGAATGCGATGTGGGGTCGTTTGAGGTTGTGAGTTTTGCCTGCTGTTAGGAATCGGGATTGAATTCTGGATTTCTTTCTGTTCTGATTGTTCCGTCGTTCTTGTCCTGCGATAAATGGAGACCGTCTTTTGGAGGAATGTTGCGCACAGTCCAAGTTTCGATAAGTCATCAGATTTGTCTGTCTGTTTCCATCCTTTGTAGCTTGATATTGATTCTCAGTGCATGGATAATGTGATAGAACAGTCAGAAATTGCGATAAAATAGTGATCTCCATACATTATTAATTTTCCTGTCAGGATTAGAAACATGGGAAAAAGATGACACATAAGGGAGAAACGCTAGTAAATGCATATTTTAAGGGCGTGAATAATAACTATTCTTGTCAGAAATTGATTTTTGGAAGAGAATCTATTTATATTTCTAGAAGAGTTTCTAGACAAAAATACCCGTTTGATAACAATATAAAATTTAGAAATTCGTTTGATAACGATACAAAATTTCTCCCTTTCAGACGGTGGCAACCTGCGCGGGACGGCGGCGCCGACCGACCACTGGCAGGCGGCGAACGACAGCGGCGGCGATCGGGCGGCGGTGGACAGCGGCAATGGCAGCCGACAACTAGCAACCAACAACCGGCGACCGATGACCGACAATCAGGGTGGCGGCAACCAGCGAACGATGGTTAGCGACAACAGATGGACAATCGGTTCATAGCAAGAACGAATGATGAGAAGAATTTTTATTTCTCATTTTATTCTAGAAATAGAAAGAAAAAAAATACTTTTGATTTCTATTCCAAACCTATTTACGGAACAAAAATCTATTTCAAAATAGAAAAATGAAATAATTTTATCAACGGTTTCTATTCCGAAACAAGCCGGAATAGAAAAATTATTTGGAATATAAATTTTGGTTTGTCATGCACCCCCTAATTGTTCTGGATTTCTCTTCCCATCTTCTATTGATTTTCATGTAAAAGAAATCTTTCTCATTAGATTTTTGAAATTTTCTCAATTTGTTAAGTTCGCAAGTTTAATTCACTTAAATGGGGAGAAATCATTCTCATTGGATTACTTGAACCAGAAGAAAAGCCTTGAAATATAAATTATATGTAATACTAAAAACTAGCATTCCAAGAAAGTACTTACCAGTTACTATATTCACTTAGCTTATAGACGGATCTTATAGTACAAACAATAATATATAGGAGAGATCATCTTGAAAGCTAGCTAATCAAGTGATAGACTCAAAAATTATATTAGAGCCACACACGATATGATGTATCATCATTATAAGACAGTCTAGTACATGTATATATTCCTTAAGATCGCTTTCTAAAGGACATTGAGAATAAATATTGACCTTTTAACATAACTTTATTTGGGAAAACACAAATCCAACAGAGTAAGTCTCTATGTTAGAAGCCGTCGCCCTGTCAGTAGGGCAAAAGTCCCCACGTTTCATTAATCTCCTTCCTGATCTGTGCCATTTGAGCGTGGGGCAGGACCATTGTCACTGTTCTCCCAAACCCACCGCCATTCTCATTCCCATTTTCTGGTCCTGGAATGACCAACACCACCCCTTCATCTCCAACCCCACTTATTGTGTAATTTGCAAAAATTGGCTTCCGGCCCTTCAACTCTAGCCCATATACATCTGCACCCTCTAAATTCACAAATGTCAAATTTGCCCCATATGCAATGTAGTCCAGCTTCGCCTCATCTTTCTCCACCATTTCTTCAATCAAGCCATTCTCATTCATGGCCTTAGCAATCAGTCTCGCGAGATTGGATACTTCTGCTTCCGCTGCCGAGAAATTCACTTCGGCCCTGCTCAAACCCTTGCCATTTGAGGGTAACAGATTTAGTTCTCTACGGACATTGTTCTCACACACAGTTACAACCTTCGGCCCGTTGTCTCCCCTTATCTTCAACAAGGATTTCCAGATCAAAGCGGATAGTAGTTCGAAATGCGATGTTTTAGATTCACCAAACAATCCGTATTTGCCCATGATGTGATCAAGTTGTTGCAAGGTGACGTGAACTGAATAGGTTTCCAACTTACGGTTATTGACGACTAACCAACAGTCCCCAACCAGGTCGACCCTTTTAATGGTGGATGGCACCGTGTTGAGCCCTGACTCAGCGGGGTAGGTGGGCCTTTCCGGGACCGGTGTGTGGAGGGGCTTGGGTGGTGCGTGACCTGCCGTCATCTGGCCCCACATGTTGATGAAGGACGAAGCTGCGAATGCATCTCCGAGGACATGAGCCCAGCTCAGACCCACACAGATTCCTCCGCATGCGAACCAAGTGAACTGTGACTCCAAGACAACATATCATCACTCACACGTCTGCTACATGGACGACCCTTTTCAAAGTTTCCAAACAAGCAAAAGAAGAAGATAATTGGTTCCACCAAACCAAACAAAACGAAGGAGGAAAAGCATTCCGATAGATAAAACAAGAACCTTCTTTTTCTTCTCCCTTCTTTCCCTTCTACTCTTCTATTTGAACAAACAAAACAGAAACAAGTAAACAACCCTTAATCTGAATCGATACCAAAAAGGGTACGGTCGTTAAAGTACGAGACGAGGAAAATTTTCCCTCTTCTTCATGGGAAGTTTACAATGCAACACCAAATAGGACGTCTTTCTAATCGGACAACTAATAGACGGAATGAGTCGCTAATGAATGCTCGAGAGCGACCCTCGACAAGAACTGAGCACACATCCTCGGCTAGGAAGTAACACGTTTGCTACTTCCTATAGAAGCACAGGACCAATGAACTGGTGCAGGAATGCTGGGGTGCCAATGACCAATTTTGGTTTAAAGCTTTTTCTTTCTTGTTTATTTCGGAGTTGTTCATTTAGGGACCAGCCGTTGTTTAGGTAACACTTCGAAAGGGGTCATAAATGAGAACCCGCCATGCTGCTTTCCCAATAACAAGTTGCAGGACAATCACTCCACATTCAAGGCCTCGATAGAAACATTCTATCTATCATCAATAATGAGCATCTATTTTTCATTAAAATGGCATGGACCTCCATGTCTCGCCAATTAAAGCTATGGCATGGAAGCGATCGTAGAAATAATGAAAAATAGATCTTTCATTAAAACGGCATGGACCTCCATGTCTTGCCAATAAAAGCTATGGCATGGAAGCGATCGTAGAAATAAAGAAAAATAGATTTTTCATTAAAACTGCATGGACCTCCATTCTACGATCGCTTCCATGCCATAGCTTAAATTGGCAAGACATGGAGGTCCATGCCGTTTTAATGAAAAATAGATGCTGATTATTGATGATAGATAGAATTCAAGAACTCAACAGAAAGGAGTAATGATCATCTATTTCATTTGTTTCACGAAAAATAACTTTCATTAAAATGTTTTCTGGATTTTTCAACATTTGTTTCAATGAAAATGAATTAGATAGGGAAAATATTTTTCATCAAGGGAAAAAAGTATTCTATGATCGGGGAAAATATTTTCCACTCTTGAGAAAGAGGAAAACATTTTCCATATCTTCTTTCACCCTACTTTCCTTTATCAAATACTTTTTCCTTTTATTTTTTTCTTTTATTATTTTTTTATTATTCTAAAAATCAATTTTTAATTATTTTTTCTCCTTTTCTTTTGTTTTCTTTTTCTTCTTCATTGGCCGGTCATTGACCACAGGTGAGTTGGAGCCTCGCTTGATCAGGCAAGGCTAAGCTCACCTAACATCGGCGAGCTCGAGCCCCACTAGATCCAACCGCTTTCTGGCAAGGCTCAAGCTCGCTTGCTTGAGGTTGCCAGACATCGGTGAGGCTCTAGCGACCTTCGGCGAGGCTTGAGTCTCACCTTAGATGGCCAACCTGGTGGTCTTGATCTTGCTTGCGTTGGATGAGCTTGGCTTTGCCTAATCAGGTGAGGCGAAGCTTCGCCACAAGTCGCCCAGGCTTGACCTCACCGGAATCTAGCCAACTCGAGCCTTGCCAGCCTGTGGCAAGGCTCCAGCTTGCCTGTGGCCAATTGTCGGTCGTTACTATGGCTAGTGATTGGCCAATGAAGAAGAAAAGGAAAAAAAGAAAAGAAAAGAGAAGATAATAAAATATAATAAAAAATTGCTTTTTAAAAATATAATAAAAAATTATTGAAATGAGTGCATGGAGGAAAATATTTTCTTTATTGAATGGAAAAAAAATATTTTCTAGTATATTTTCAGATTTCAACCAAACAACAAAACATATGGTTATTTTCCTGGGAAATGGCTTCCTGGAAAACATATTCTAGAAACGCCATATTTTCTGTAAAACGAACGGAGCCTAATTCGCATTTCTTTGCCATTTGACTTGCCAACTGTATTTTTCCTTTAACCCCTTTTGATATGATTCGCAATTATGTTGATTAATCAATATTTCAAAGTCGATAAGTAGATGGTTTGTTCGTTTCGCGGAAAATGAATTTATATCACTCACAAAAATAAATAAACGAAAAGTATTTTTATTGTCCATGAAAGTGTTTGTTGATAATAAAAATTATTTTTCATTGACTAATTATTCTAAGTGATATAAACGATTATTTTTAGGAAAATATTTTTCAAATCATTTGTTTTCTACAAAATAAATAGTCTTAATTTCTTATCAAGATACCATGATGACCAAATCCTACGGGAAGAATTACCAAAAAAGTCATATACCCATTACAATTATGCCAATTTAGTCATAATTTTTTTTTTTTATCAATTGAGACATAAATCCTTTGTATTTGTGCAAATTCAGCCGATTTGGCCAAATTTGGCCTGCCGACGCTAACATGGCATGATAGTGTTGGCGTGACACGACCAACGCCGACATGAATAATTTTAATAATTTTTAAAATTTTAAATTATTTTTTATTTTTTCCTTTCCTTTCCTTTCCTTTTCTTTCTCTTTATTTATTTTTCCTCTCTCTTTCTTCTTCTCGCCAGTCGTTGGATTGAGTGAAAGTAATAAACAATTTTTTTTTATAAAAATATTTTTTAAAATATTTTATTTTTTGCAAAAAAAGAAAAAGAAAAGAGGAAACCTTATTTCCCTGTGGAAATACTAGGATGACCGAGTCCTATGGATGGTGGCATTTGACGGAAGAGGCAGGGTTTGCGTTGACAAACTGTAAGAGGTCAAAATCGCTGAAAAATCTCTGCCTTGACGAGGTATCAGCAAAACCTCCTATCTTTAGACGAGGTATCAGCCAAAAGTCTTTATCTCTTGGTCCATCAAACTATTCAACTGTCAGAAAACTTGAAAGATGAGTGTCCGGTGCGAATGACTGGCCAGCCTAGATTAAGGTAAGCTCGCGTTACAGAATGGAAGTAATGATTGGTGGGCTAGATTGACATGTTCCATGGTGCGAAGTGGAGATCTTCTTGCACAAATTCAATCCACTGGATCGATCATCAACATAAGATATTTACAGTTCTAAAATAGAAGACTGACACATGGTAACTGAATTACCTGAACGTAAATCATGGGAGAGAAGCCAAGTTCAGGGCCAAGAACCTCAGAATGGACCAGCAGGTCCTGGAGCTCCCAGCCACCATTCTCCTTGGTTGCCGCCAGCCACTCGTCAAGTGACATGTCGCACTGAGCCTCAACCATGCGGATCCCGCTATCGTTGCACTCGATGACAGGCCTCTCAGTCGCGGACTGCCTGATCCTGCCAGACGCCGTGGGGTAGATCTCCAGTAAGTAGGCCATGGCCATCTTGAGGTCGAAGATGGTGAGCCCCTGGGCGGCGTCGCTCCTGAAGAAGTAGAGCCCCCTGAGGTAGTGGAGCTTCATCACCAGGTCCATGCTAGTCAGCTTGTGCACTGTGTTGTTGGGTGTCACCTTAGCCGGCACCGCCGACGACAACTTCACACTGTGCACGAGGCTCTTCACGTCCGATGCAACCATTTTTGTGCAGAGAGAGAGAGAGAGGTGTTAGATCTTTCTGCTTCATAGGAAGGCTGTTCTTGGGACTTCGTCTATATTTAAGGGTTAAAGAGATGCGGACAGAAAGGGACATTGAAGAGACGATTTTATGGTGCCTTTTCTTCTTTTTTTTTGGAGACAGGAGGAACCCACCACCACGGCATCACGTTTAATACCACTAGCGACCACGCTGGGATTTGAACCCGTCCCTTTCGTGAGGGGGATGAAAGCCTAAGCCAACGCGGCCACCACATGGGGTAGTATGGTGCCTTTTCTTTGGTTCCTTGCATATGAAAGAGAAATGTTGCGTTCAGATCTTGCAGCTCTTTTATAGCACTTCGCGAGGGAGATATGACGATGTAATAAATAGTGGTTTCTTGTAATTTTTTTCATTCTCTGACCACTCTGATTTAATATACAATAAATTATTATTTTTATCCAATCATTCATAAAAATCCCTCTTTCTTCCTAATTCAAATCATCCAAACATCATGTGACGAGTGAGAGTTAGTTTGTCTAGACTTTTGAAAAGTCGAAAGTATTTTTCTTATTGTTTTACTTTTGCATCAAAATTCAAATTATTACCAAAATTATGAACGAACTATATGTAACTCTATGTAAGGCCATTTTTAAAGGTTTCTAGTACGGATACTAGAAAAAGTGAAAGTGTGTAATTATATCATGAATTATATGTCTTTATAAAATTGGAAGGTTGGATTTAGTAAGGTATAGGTAAAAATTAAGTTAAGGCATCACCGAACTGTGAAAACATATGTGAAAGTTTGGTAGGGTAAAATATTTTAACGGATTTTATTAAAGAGTGCTTCAAAGGCACTTGTTAAGCAATCGATTAAAGAATCTTTATAATTTTCTAGACGCTGATTACTCTCGTGTTATGTATAATCGATACTTGTAAATTAAAATATATCAAGTCAAGTATATCTAACAAATATGTTCGAAGATGCTTGATAATAAGACCTATTTAAATATCTTACACTCTCCCTCACACATTGGCGGGATTTTGGTTTAAAGCTAAAGCATGGAAATTTGTTGATGGATGCAACTAGAGGTTTAGAAAGATTTGTACCTAGGACCTCTTACTATAATACCACTTAAAATTTTATAATACTACTATAAACTATTCTAATAGCTTAAGGCTTGTTTAGATATTATCTAAATTTAAATGAAATGTGAAATGTGTATGTGAATTCTTTATGTGCTAATATTAATACATTGTGAAACTTTCGAGCATTTGGGATTAAGGAAAAATCAAAGTGAATCGATTGCTACATTGAGCAAAAAGTAAAAAGTGAAATTTTTCTAGATGCACCCTTAAGTTATTATATAGACACCCAATTTGATACTTAAATATTCTGAAAATTTTGCGCTCCTTGTCTAATACCCCTCACATTTCAAAACTTATATTTTGCATCTCCCAAACCTAAAAAGACCCATTTAACTCTCTCTCACTCTCTCTCCTTACCCTTTCTCTCTCCTTTCACATAACAGTACAGACGATTGAGAGCCCCTTGCACAATGTTAGGCCATCGCTGGATGCCACAACCCGACCTTGATGGTGATGATGACACCCTCGCCCTAGCCGTGGCTTGCGCTCCTCTCCCTACCTCTAGCTGTGGTGAGATCGGTCATGACTCGTGACGGCAAGGCTAGGCGACCTCAGCTTGAGCCCGCGGCTTGTGACCATCGAGGTTCTGTGAGGTCAACCTTGATATCGCAAGGGCTGCAGCTTGCATTGAGCCTCTATAATAGGCTCGCAAGCCACGCAAGATTTGTGGCAAAGTACGCAGCATGGCCAGCTATTTTCTTTTTTCTTTTTCTTCTTTCTATTTCCCTCCTCCGGTCATCAGGGTCAAGACACCTTCGCTTGTAGCTAGCGATCGGCAAATGGAATAGAGAAAAAGAAAAATAATAGAAAAAAAGGGAAAAAAAATAGGAAATTTTAAAAGAATTAAAAAAATTATTCATATAAATATTGATCATGTGATGTAGAATAGATGATGTTGATTAGATTTTTACATCAATGATTTCTATTCAAATTTGCCGAAATGACTATATTGACAAATTGTCAAAATGTATAAAAGCAAATTGACCAAATTGTAAAGTTTGGGAATGAATTGGTATTCTTACAATTTATTTTGTGTTATGAAATACATGAATGAATGAAATATATGAATGAATATTCATTATATTCATTTTATCTAATGTACTTATTATGGTACATTTGTATCATACATTCTAAGTTCATCTCCCTATACAATGGACATTCATCTCTCTTATCTAGTACATGTATCATTCGATACATTGATATTAGTGATAAGTATATTTTTGTTCTCCTATAAATAGGAGTTTAGTTTTGATGTACAAAACAACAATCACCACACAGAACAACTATCAGAACAACAATCACAATATAGTGAAATTCTCTGGCTTTCTTTACTATCTCTGGTGTTCACTTGCTTTCTCTTCTCAATCTCTTCTCTATTACATATTCATCACAATGCAATATTTTACAACACGTTATCAGCACGAGAATCTACCAATTGAGTAAGTAATTTTTGCAAGCACGAGAATCTATCGATTAAGTAAGTAATTTTTGCAAGGTGAGTATTTTGTTTATTAATCAACTTATACTTTATCTTCTTCTACCAATTCTTCATTTTTATTTTTCTTGGCCCGAAGCCAAATTTCCAATCTAAAAGTATCATTCTGCTCCTGAAGTGGCAGTGGATATTTCGAAATCCTTTAAATTAATTTAAGGATTTGATTTTGTAAGGATTATATGCAAATTTTATGATACTTGATACCTGAAGTTGTCACCATAAATGCAAATGGAAAATACTGAGAAAAAAGGGAGATGTTTGTTTGCTTGATAGTGCAACAACACATACTATATTTCGTAGTAGACACTTTTTCTCGAGTATGACATTGCGTAAGGCGCAAATCCATACAATATCATATCCCGTTCCGATTATTGATGGTTGGAATGCCACAATTTTTTGCCAAATGGCATAGTCCTGGATATTGAGAATGCGTTTCTAAGCATTAGATTAAAAAGGAATCTGCTTAGTTTCAAAGATGTACGTCGTAATGGGTAACATATTGAGACTATTTATGAGCAAGATAAGGAATATATTGGCATTTCCTCTTATAAGATGGACCTAAAGACCATCCATGAGAAGCTAGAAACTTCTTCTATGGGTTTGTATTGTGTCATGATGAAGGCTGTTGAAACCTACACCACCACATCCTGGAGATTGGTAAGTTTTGATCAGTTTGGACTGTGGCATGATCGCCTTGGTCATCCTGGCACTTCAATGATGTGTAGGATAACTCAAAATACAAAAGGGCACCCTTTAAAGGATATAAAGGTATTGTTGTCCAAAAATTATAATTGTGAGGCTTGCTCACAAGGAAAGCTCATTATCAAACCTTCTATAACAAAGGTTAATTTTGAATCTCATTTTATTCTTGCAAATGATTCAGGGTGATATTTGTGGACCAATACAACCACCAAGTGGACCATTTCGATATTTTATGGTACTAGTGGACGCATCCTGTAGATGGTCCCATGTTTGCTTATTATATACGCACAATGACACATTTGCATGCACTATTATCATATTCCAGCTGCAAATGCTCAAACTAGGATAACTGTTCCTGAAAGACAGGCTAAAATAGATCAAAATCCCCTCACTTGAAGTGTGGTAGACCGATAGAATCAAAAGATACCGCTCCTAAAAAACGAAGGGGAAAGAATCAGGAATCCGCTCCAGAAGAGCCTATTGTTGTGCTTGTTCTTGAAGAGCTTATTGCCCCTGAAGAGGCGCAAACCCATGAAAGGAACACCAATCACTGGAATATTGAGAATTCCATTACACATTATAATGAAATTTGTGATCGAAATGAAATCATCGTTGATGATGCTTTTGCATTCTCAGTTGCTCATAAAATTATAGATGATGATTGTGAGCCGCAATCTATTATTGAATGCCGTCAAAGGCAAGATTAACCTAAGTGGGAGGAAGCAATTAAAGCTGAATTAGCTTCCCTAACTAAACGAGAGGTTTTTGGACTTGTAACTTGTATCCCCGATAATGTAAAGCCCGTTGGATATAAATGGGTATTTATCCGAAAACAAAATGAGAAAACGAGATTGTCAGGTATAAAGCTTGACTCGTTGCCCAAGGATTCTCCTAGAGACCTGGGATTGATTATAATGAGACATATTCACCCGTGATGGATATGATTACATTTCATTTTCTCATTAGCCTATAAATATTTGAAAGATTGGAAATGTGTCTTATGGACGTTGTGACGACATATTTATATGGCTCATTAGACTCTGATATTTATATGAAAATTTCCGAGGGATTCAAAATACTTGAAGCATGCACTCCTCACAATTTATTCTTAATAAAATTGCAAAGATCCTTGTACGAGTTAAAGCAATTCGATCGCGTGTGTTATCAACGCTTAAGTGAGTACCTAATTAAGAAAATGTACAAGAATGATCCTATCTGCCCATGCATGTTTATTAAGAAATCAGAAATCGGATTTGCTATTGTAGCAATTTATGTCGACGATATAAATTTAATTGAAACTCCATAAGAGTTAGTTGAAACTGCTGAGTATTTGAAAATGGAGTTTGAAGTTAAAGATTTGGGTAAAACCAAACTTTGTCTTGATCTAGAGCTTGAGCATAAAGCAAATGGAATAATCGTCCATCAATCAGCATACATTGAAAGATTGCTTAAACGTTTCAACATGGACAAAGCTCACCCATTGAGCAACCCTATGGTTGTAAGGTTTCTAGATTCCCAAAAGGACCCATTTCGTCCTAGAGAATCTGATGAAAAAATACTTGGTCCTAAAGTACCATATCTCAATGCAATTGGGGCTTTGATGTACTTGGCACAATGTATGAGACCAGATATCACTTTTGTGGTAAATTTATTGGCACGTTTTAGTTCTGAGCCAACTCGAAGACATTGGAATGGAGTTAAACATATTTTCCGTTATCTCCGAGGAACCATAGATTTATGATTATATTATTCCAAAGATTCCACTAACTCTGGTTTAGTTGGATATGCTGATGCTGGATATAGATCCGATTTACATAATGCTCACTCTCAAATCGGGTATATATTTTGTTATAACGGCACCGCTATTTCTTGGCGTTCTACGAATCAATCGCTCATAACTACATCTTCTAACCACTTTGAGATTATTGCTTTATATGAAGCTGGAAGAGAGTGTGTTTGGTTAAGATCCGTTATAACACATATTCATAATTCTTGTTGTTTAATACCGATTACAATTCTCCCACTATAATTTATGAAGATAATGCTGCTTGTGTTGCACAAGTCGGGGGAGGATATATCAAAGGTGATAGGACCAAGTATATCTCGCTGAAATTTTTCTATACTCATGAACTCTAAGAAAGTTGACAAATTGATGTTAAACAGATTCAATCCATAAATAATATTGCAGATCTTTTTACCAAATCATTGCCAACATCAAGTTTTGAGAAATTAGTATATGGCATTGATATGCGGCGAGTTCACAAGATGCAAGATTGATTAGCCCCAGAAGTGGCTATATTGCTCAATTGAGGGGGAGATATTATGAACTATGCATTGCAGCATTGATATGCGGCGAGTTTACAAGATGCAATATTGATCAGCCCCAACAGTGGCTATATATGCATTACACTCTTTTTTGTTTTTGTTCGGTTTTTTCCCATAGGGTTTTTCCGGCTTAAAGTTTTTAACGAGACAATCAATGCATCCATAAAATGGAGAGATCATAACATTTGTGCTATGCACTCTTTTTCCCTTTTGTTTGGTTTTTGTCCCACTGGGTTTTTCCGGCTTAAGGTTTTTAATGAGGCAGTATCATTCGATGCATATTTTTTTTTTTGGTAAAGATCATTCGATGCATATTCGTAATGAATACAATGAATATTCAAAGGGGAGTGTTATGAAATATATGAATGAATGAAATATATGAATAAATATTCATTATATTTATCTTATCTAATGTACTTATTATGGTACATTTGTATTATACATTCTAAGCACATCTTCCTATACAATGAACATTCATCTCCCCTATCTAGTACATGTATCATTCGATACATTGATATTAATGATAAGTACATTCTTGTTCTCCTATAAATATGAGTTTAGTTTTGATGTACAAAACAACAATCACAACACAAAACAACTATTAGAACAACAATCACAATATAGTGAAATTCTTTGGCTTTCTCTACTATCTCTGATGTTCACTTGCTTTCTCTTCTCAATCTCTTCTCAATCTCTTCTCTATTACATATTCACCACAACACAATATTTTACAACATTTTGGACTTTTTGGCAATTATCCTTTAGAGTGTGTGACTTTTGGGTTTTTTGGGGATTGGGTAATTTGGGAAATAAAATTGAACTTCTATAAATTATATATAATCGAGAGAGATGCAACTCAATATATATTGTAAAAAGCGAATAATAATTGTAGGTTTGAAATGTAGGAAATGTATTTGATATCGAAAAGTGGGGTTGGCAGTACATGAAGTAATCCATGCGTTTAAACGTCAAAGTGAAGGTCCTTATCGAATATAAGGACAATGATAAAGGGAGGAATCTCGACAGTTTCGCCATGGGCCATGGGAGCAGTTGATTGAATTACTTTTTATCGTTTCAGAACACCATGAAAGCTGCTCCTTCATCGTCATTCACTCGACAAAAATGCACCGGTAACGATCACAATCGGACAAATAGTGATGGAATTTATTGCTTACTCGCTGCGATATTGAAATAGCTCGACAGCTTTCGACGTGTTCCTAATCATATGGTGCAGATCGATGCTTTTTCCCCTAATATAAATGATTGAGATGGATGTGGCCAGCTTCTTAAGTCGTGTACGATTCAGACGTGGACATGTAACTCCTTGGCGGTCACTTCATATGGAGAGAGAGAGGGAGGGAGAGTGACGATGAGCTTCGAATCAGGGAGACTATCCATCAGCCCCTTTCATAATCGTTGTACAATATTCTGTACAGAGATCACCGCTCAGTCTCTGGTGGGATCATGGCCGCCACCAATCTAAGGGTCGTTGGCAGCTAGCTGGCGCATTCATGCCAGCTCCCTCTTTCTGGTAAAGGTCAAATCAGTTCAATCCGTCCTCGCCTTCGCTCCGTGCAACGTCCAAACTCTCTCATTTATGTGCCTCCCCTAGGTGGCGAGACCAAAGCCTCCCTCGTTTCTACCCCTTCATCTTGTAGAAAGGGACTCCTTTACTTTCACCATCTCATTTTCTTGTCTCTACCACCATAAAAAGGGGAATGCTGACAAAGAATAATGACTGTTGTGCCTACTATAGTGCTTCCGTAAATTTCAAATGCTTTTAATGTTTAAACTAAGAACAGAGACGCAATGAGCTTAGAATATCATAAATCAAATTCATCAAATGTTTGTAAAATCGTGTGGAGTCTTAGATTTCCTACTAAAACTAGAGAATCTTGAGATTTTAAATGGGCAAGCCAAGGAAAAAATTAATGTTTGGGACACCTCAAACTCTTTATGTAACCTTTGTCATCACTCAATCCCATAACAACACCGTCCCATCTTATATAACTGTTATGCAACTTGTGATCGTGATTTAATTCATTTCTCCATACCACTTCTATATTTTCAAATTTGACATATCAATTCCTGCTAGGTCATGATATTAAGGGGGAGAAATAAATGAACTATTTTTTGAAACGGGATTTTATTTTGTTATTTAAAACATGCATGACCCAGCATCACGATTATTCTTATGTTTATGAAAAAAGTTGAATGCATAGGATGCACACTGCAATATCATAGGGCTTTGCAAAGAATCTGGCTGGACATAGAGAATTTTAATGTTCGGCTTTGTAACAGCCTGTATTAGAGTGTCCCGTTCATCTTATTATTGGCTCCTAGAAATTATGTTTTTGCTACTTATATTAGGTCTCCTATTAATGTGTGTTTCTTGTCGCACAGCTGAAGAAAGAGGGACGGAGGAATAAGCATGAGATGCACAAGTTATCGGCTTTGAACCAAAGGCAGAAGACGGTAATTTAGTTTCTTCTTTGTTAGATTCCTTGAATTTTTTCTAACTCAAGAGTCTACTATTCTCTTACTCTTTCTATTAATTTGTGCGCGTGGTCAATATCAAATCTTACAGCAGAAGATAGAAGAAGCTTCTATGGTTACCAAGAGGCTGAAAGAACTGCTGGAGTCTCGAAAAGCTTTCTCTAGGGAGAGATCTGGTAGGGAGCTTACATAAACATACGCCTTGTGCTCATATTTATTTTTTCTTTATCCTTAATCAATTAATTTTCCTTTGATGTGCAGGTGCTGTGGGTGGCAATAGTCGTGGAATTCAGGTATTTTTAGCTTTCCCATGAGTATTTTGGGGCATGAATGATAACTATTTAAGTTGGAAATTGATTTTTGGAAGAGAAATAATTTTTTATTCCTATATTTGGATGAGTTTCTATGCAAAAATACACGTTTGATAATGGCATAAAATTTCTCCCTTCCAAGCGGCGACAGTCGACGACCAATGGCGATGGGAGGGGACTAGTGATCGACGGATGGTGACTGGTGATTGACGGCAGCAGCAGATAGCAACCGACACCCGATGATGACAGTGGCGGCGGATGACAACCAACAGTCGATGGGAGATGATCAATGGCCGGTGTCCGTCGGCTGGCGGATGGCAAACGATAGATGGCGACTAGTGGCCGGCAAGCAACAACGTACGGCAAGTGGTGGCAGGCGATAGTTGATGGACCGCGATTGGGCATACGGTAAACGGCGGATGGACAGCTGGTTAGTAGCGAGGACGAATGATAAGAAGAGTTTTTATTTCTAATTTCTATTCAAGAAATAAATAAGTAAAAAAGTTCACCATCAACGATAGCTTCACCTTATGCACAAGGGTCTTCACGTCCGATGCAAGCATTTTTGTGCAGAGAGAGAGAGGTGTTTAATTTTTCTACTTCATAGGAAGGCTGTTATGGGGACTTCGTCTATATTTAAGGGTTAAAGAGACGTGGTCACAAAGGGACAATGAAGAGACATTTTTTATCTTTGTTTGGTTAATAGCGGATGAAAGAGAAACGGCGCATTCAGGGTACGTTTGGTAATGATTCTGTTCAGGAACAAATTCGATCGAAATAATTATTTTTAATTTGTTCCCGAGAACCGATTCGAGTAAAAAAAACGTGTTTGGTAATCGTACAAAATTTCGATTCGGAATAGAATTGCGTTTGGTATCGTGTTCATTGATTCTGTTCCAAATAAATTTATTTTAATTTTTAAATAAAATTTTCCTTTTCTTTTTTTTTTTTTTTTTTTTCCTTTTTTAATTTTTTAATTTTTTAATTTTATTTTCTTTATTTCTTTTTTCCTTTATTTTATTTTATTTTCTATTTTTTTATTTTTTCTCCTATTCTTCTTTCTTTTTTTCCTTTTTTCCTTTTTTTCTTTTTCCTTTTCTTTTCTTTTTTTCCTTTTTTAATTTTTTCTTTATTTTATTATTTTATTATTTTAATTTTTTTCTCCTATTCTTCTTTCTTTTTTCTTTTTCCTTTTCTTTTCTTTTTTTCCTTTTTTTAATTTTAATTTTTTTCCTTTTTCCTTTTTTTCTTCTTTTTATTATTTTATTATTTTATTTTTTCTCCTATTCTTCTTTTTTAGTTTTTTTAGTTTTTAATTTTTTCTTTTATTTTTTATTTTTTATTTTTTCAGGCCAAATGAGAGCCTCCGGCGAGCTCGTCGGACTAGTTGTCGGTGACCGGCGGCGGCGGACGGCGGCGGGCGGCGGTCGCGGGATGGCGGTCGATGAAGAAGAAGAAAAGAGAAGAAGAAGAGTTTTGATTCTCAATTTTGTTTCCGGAACAAGAATCAACTTTTTTTTTTATTCTTGATTCTCGTCCCAAACTAATTCTTGGAATAAAAAATCAGAATCCAAGACTGTTGGGATGGTTACCAAACAGGCCCTCAGGATCTTGAGCTAACTTTTATATGCACTTTACTCCGGAGATATGATGACGTAATGATTAGTAATTTCTTTTAATTTCTCTCTCTAACCACTCCGATTTGATATACAATGAATTATATTCCTTTGATATGGTCATTAATAGAAATTCCTTCCAAACATCATGGACGTCTAGACTTCTGAAAAGTCGAAAGCATTTTTTTAGTTACTTTTTCCATCAAAATTCAAATTATTATCCAAATTTTATTAAATATTATGAATGAATGACATGTCACTCTATGTAAGACCATTTTTAAAGGTGCCTACTATGTACCGTTAGAATAAGTGAAAGTGTGTACCATCATGAATGATATGTCTTTAATCGGGTCGGAAAGGTGGATTTAGTAAGGGATAAGTAAAAATTAAGTTGAGGCATCATCAAATTGCTAAAATATATGTGAAAGTTTGGTGAATGGATTTTGTTAAAAAGTGCTCTAAAGGCACTTGTTAAGCAACCGGTTAAAGAATATTTATAGTTTTCAATACATCAATTGCACTCGTGTTACGTATAATCCATACTTGGAAATTAATATATACCAAGTATATTTAACAAATATGTTTTAAGACATTCGATAATAAGAACCATTTGAATATCTAACACTCTTCCTCACACATCAACAGGATTTTGGTATAAAACTAAATCGTGGAAATTTATTGATGGATGCAATTAGGGGCTTGAAAAGGTTTGTACATATTATGATACCACTTAAAATTTTGTAAAACTATTACCAACTATTGTAAAAGCATTTTTAAAAAGAAGTAAGCAATTTTTTTGTTTTCTTGCTGAATTTTAAATATTATCTAAATTTAAAGAAAATGTGAAATGTTGTATGTGGATTCTTTATGTGTCAATATAAACATATTGTGAAAATTTTGAGTGTTTGGGATTAAGGAAAAATCAAAGCGCATGAATAAGTCTTTCTAGGCTAGCTAATAAGTTATAGATGAGTGCCTGATTTGTCACTTAAATATTCCAAAAACTTTGCTCTTGAGTCTTGACATCTAATACTCTCCCCATATTTCAAAACCTACATTTCGTATCTCCCAAACCTAAAAAGACCCATTTACCTCCAGACGTGCCCAAAACTGTCCCACTTTCTCCCCTTACTCCCCCACTCTCTTCTTACACACAGTAGTACAATGTTGAACTACCGCTCGACACCACAACCCGACCCAACGGGAATGACGACACCCTTGCGCTAGCTGTGGCTCGTGCCCCTCTCCCTATCTCTAGCCGTGTGAGATCGGTCGTGGCTCATGACAGAAAGGCTAGGTGAGCTCAGCTTGAGCTCGCAGCTTGCAAACGTCGAGGCTCCGTGACGTCAACCTTGACATTGCAAGGGCCACAGCCGGCAGTGATCCTCTGCAACAGGCTCGCGAGCCGTGCAAGATTTGTGGCAAAGCTCGGCCGTGGCTACTAGGTTGAGGTTGTTTGACATCGATCTAGTCTTTAGCCAGCACGGGGATCGCCACTGAGCTTGGATCTAAGGTCAGCAACAGCCTTGGAAGCAACAATCATGGCGCCTCCAGTGGAGAGGGGGAGACTAGTGGTTCAGCCTGAGGAAGCCTTTCGGGTGGGGTGAGAGAGTGTGAGGAAACTTGCCGAAAAAATTGTAAACCTTTCTAGGGAAGATGGATGTCAATTTGATTCTATATTTTTCAATTCAACCAAGTTAATCTTAAATCTTTTGACAATTTATTAATATAACCACTCTAAATAATTTTGGTTAGAAATTGCCGACATGGAAGCTGGCCGTCGTACGTGACTTGGTTAGCGCTGTCATGGATAATTTTTGCAATTTTATAAAAAATTTCTAAATTTCTTCATTTCTTTTTTCATTTTCTTTCCTTTCCTATCCTCTTTCTCTTTTTTCTTTCCTATTTCCCTCCCCAATTCATTGGGGTTGGGACACTTCTGCTGGCCAACTTCGAGGCCTGGTGACAAGTGAAGGGAAGAGGGAAAGAAGAAAAAAAGAAAAAAAAAAAGAATAGTAGAGAAAAATGGAAAAAAAGAGAGGAAAAATAGGAAAATTTTAAAAGAATTGAAAAATTTATTCACATCAACGCTGGCTATGTCACATAGAATGGTTGGCACTTATTAAATTACTATGTTAGCGATTTCTAATTAAAATTGGCCAAAATGACTACATTGACAAATCACCAAAACATATAGAACTAAATTAATTAAATTGAAAAGCTTAGGAATTTATTGGCATTCGTACAATTGGTTTTATACCCTATAGACTATGTGAGTGTTAGGTTTTTTTGGATATTAGGTAGTTTGGGAAATAAAATTGAAATTATGTAAATTATATATAGGTGAGAGATGCAACTTGATATCTATAGTAAAAAGTGAGGATATTAATTGTAGGTTTGAAATGTAAGAAATACATTTGATATGGAAAAGTGAGGTTGGAAGTTCATGAAGTAATACATACGTTTTCTCTTTAGGGAACTTCAAAGCGAAGTTCCTCCTTATCGAATACAAGTATAATGATAAGGGGAGTTATCTCAGGGGTCTAGCTGCAAGCTGTGGGAACAATTAATTGAAGTACTTTCGTCGTTCCAGAACACCATGAAAGCTGCTCCTTCATCATCATTCACTCGATCGAAATGCGCCGATAACTATCACAAGCGAACAGATCGTGATGGAATTTGTTGCTTGCTCACCACAGTATCGAAACAGCTCAACAGCTTTCGACATGTACCTAATCTGACGGTGCTATCTATGCTTCTTCGTTTTCCCGGCATAAATAATCCAGCTTGTTAAGCTGGGTACTTTGCAGACATGGACCTGCAATTTCTTTTCTGCCACTTCATAAGGAGAGAGAGAGAGAGAGAGTGGCGATGAGCTTGCAACGAGAGAGACTAGCAGCCAGCCCCTTTCGCAATCGTTATACGATAATCCCTACGGAAATCACTGCTCGTCTCTCATAAGAGCATGACCTCCATTAATCGAGGTTCGTTGGCAGCTAAGCTAACTAGCACACAACTCCATCCTCTTTTTGATAATTGCATCGATGCGACTTGAGAAAAGTTGGATCAGCTCGATCCGTCCTCGCCTTTGCTTCGTGCAATGCCCAAACTCCCTCATTTATGTGCCTCCCCTAGGTGGCGAGACCAAAGCCTCCCTCGTTTTTCTCCTTCATCTTGTAGAAAGGGACTCCTTTACTTTCACCGTCTCATTTTCTTGTCTCTACCACCATAAAAAGCGAAATGCTGACAAAGAATAATGACTGTTGTGCCTATTATAGTGCTTCCGTAAATTTCAAATGCATTTAATGTGTGAACTAAGAACAGAGACGCAATGAGCTTAGATTATCATAAATCAAATTCATCAAATGTTTATAAAATTGTGCGGAGTCTTAGATTTCCAACTAAAACTAGAGAATCTTGAGATTTTAAATGGGCAAGCCAAGGAAAAAATTAATGTTTGGGACACCTTCGACTCTTTATGTAATTTCTACCATCACTCGATCCCATAACAACACTATCCCACCTCGTATAACTGCTAGGCAACCCATGATCGCAATTTATTTCCTTTCTCCTTACCATGTCTATATTTTCAAATTTGACATATCAATTCCCGCTAGGTCATGCATGATATTAAGGGGAGAAAAAAATGAACTTTTTTTTTTTGAAACAGGATTTTATTTTGTTATTTATAACATGCGAGACATAGGTCATGCATGATATTAAGGGGAGGAAAAAATGAACATTTTTTTTATTTGAAAGGGATTTTATGTTGTTATTTAAAACATGCAAGATCCAGCGTGACGATTATTTGTATATTTATGAAGAAAGATTAATGCATAGGATGCACACTGCAATATCATATGGCTTTGCTAAGAATCTGGCTGGGCATTGAAATTTTATTAACCACCTGCATTAGAGTGTTACGTTCATCTTATTATTGGTTCCTAGAAATTATGTTTTGGCTACTCATATTAGGTCTCCCATAAATATGTGTTTCTTGTTGCACAGCTGGAGAAAGAGGGACGGAGGAATGAGTATGAGATGCACAAGTAATTGGCTTTGAACCAAAGGCAGAAGATGGTAATTTAGTTTCTTTTTTGATAGATTCCTTGAATTTTTTCTTAATCAAGAGTATACTATTCTTTTACTCTTTCTATTATTTTGTGCTCGTGGTCAATATCAGGTCTTACAGCGGAAGACAGAAGAAGCTTCTATGGCTACCAAAAGGCTGAAAGAACTGCTGGAGTCTCGAAAAGCTTCTCTAGGGAGACATCTGGGAGGGAGCTTACATAAACAAAGGCATTGTGCTCATCTTTTTGTCTCTATTTTAGTCAATTAATTTTCCTTTGACAGGTGCTGCGGGTGTCCATTTTACATCCTGTTTGACGTGTGATGAATGAAAGTTTATCTTATCCAAGGGGCCAACAGGCTCATTGCATTTGCACCCGGATAAGCCCAATTGAACCTTTAATTTCATAGATATCTAATGTCTTAGTGAATGTTCGAGTTCCTTCTCTAAAAAGATTCTGACAAATTGTACTTTGTTGAGAAAAAGCTTTGATGCGGACCATTGAGCACGAGCTAGAAGTCACCATATGGGTTCATGAAGTACGTTCTGAATATGAACGTCATATGAAAGAGTGAGTTCAATTCTTAATTATCATGAAGGAAATCCAATTGAGATGTATTTCTCATCTTCATGATCATACAAAGTTTATTGTTTGTCTGGGTTGTAGATTTTCCTTTTTCTTTTACAATCATTTGTCTCAGTTGTATAGTATATAATGGCCTTTCAATTAACCTCTTTCTTTTTTTTTTGGTTAATGCCCTTCACTGATGCCATAGTACTATAGTACGTTTAATTCAATATTCTGCTATATATGACAAGAGGCAGCTGCTTCTTGTTTCTTGGTGAATGTCATTCTTGAAAAGTTCTTCTAAGCACGCCAAATTAGAGGGTTTGTTCATGCGCAAGCGTTTTGGGTCTATATGCACATTTATATTAGTTCAGTCTCATTATTGTTTTAGGATTTCGGCCCGTTAGTAATTATGTGCTACTTTGTCAGTTTTTGTGCTTTTAGATTGTCATTTGCATACATGTGGCACAGTGTATTCCCTCTCCTAAATAAGTTCCATTCATTCTGTAGGAGGGCTAGAATGGTGAAGGAGATTGCTAGACTTAAGTAAGAAGCGGAATTGGGACAAAGTACATTCCAAGTGTCAAAACTTGGCACGAAGGGACACTTAAGTGCTAAAAATTAGGAAAGTGACACTTAAGTGTCAAAATCGGAGCAAAATAGATCACTTAAGTACCAATCTGGCAAAAAGGCTGACGTGGTGATTTTCCGGGGAAGGAAGTGCAAAACGACGCCGTTTTGCACGCTGACGTGACTAGACAATATAAAAACGATGTCATTTTGGTGCTGACGTGGTAAAAAAATTAATATAAAAATTAATTAAATTAAATTAAAAACTAAATTTATTTAAAACATTTAAAAATTTAAAAAAAATTAAAAAATTAAAAACAAAAAACAAAAAGGGTGAGGGGGGGGGAGACGGTGGAGGGGGAGGGTCAGCTGGGGTTGTCGGGCCTTGGCCGGGGCCGGCGACCACGGCTGACCCTCCCCTTTTTTGTTTTTTTTTTTTTTTTTTATTTTTAATTTGTAGTTTTTTTTAAATATTTTTATTTTTTAAAAATGCTTTAAATAAATTTAGTTTTAAATTTAATTTTATTAATTTTATATTAACCTTTTACCACGTCAACACCAAAACGATGTCGTTTTGCATTTCCTTCGTCGGAAAATCGCCACGTTGACATTTTTGCTGGATTTTGATCAGAGTGGCATTTAAGTGATCCATTTTGCTTTAATTTTGGCACTTACGTGTCACTTTCCTAATTTTTGGTATTTAAGTGTCTCTCCGTGCTAAGTTTTGGCACTTGGGATGTATTTTGTCCAGCGAAATTGTGTAAGCAAGCAGACTTAAGGTTGGGGAAGTAGCAGCAGATTCTGTTTGCGATAATTCACCATTAGCTCATTCATCATCTTCATATTGGCGTTGATATGCTCTAAATATCTTTGGATGATGTACTTTGTAGTGATTGTCCACCTGCAGTGTCTCCTGGTGCTAGAGATTCAAGAATTTTTGCTCTTGAGAACATGCTTGCGACTTCTTCCAGAAGCAGAAGAGCATGAAAGGGTCTTCAGTGGCGGGCAAAGAACCTGATGAACTACCTTTTAAATTTGGCATCTTCTTCGAGGTACTAAGCACTAATCGTACTACACATGTCAGATTGACTCAGTGTGGTTCTATATTGTGATCTTCTAGTAGATTCTAAAATTTTGTAAGTCATACATGTCTTGTAGGAAAGTATCATGTTCTATTACTTCTGAGATTTTTTTATGATAATGCATTTGATGTAACTAAACTGTTTCCACCCCGCAACTACTAAACAAAATACGAGCTAAACTTGACTCTTCTTGTATTTTTAAAGGTGTCTACTGTGGGATAAAGAGGTTAATCGCAGAGTGGACTCACATATAAGAGATTTAAAGGAGAGAGTTGTCAAACTAAGTACTGTGATCAGACAGTTGGAAATGCAGAAGTTAGAACTTGTTCATCAGCTAAAAGTCGCAGGTGAGAACACTCAAGCACTATATGCATTCGGTAGCTAGAGCCTTATGTGGACAGTTGTACTTGAACCTGGCTAAACTTGTGTTATAGCTGCAGTTTGAGTAACTAGGTAAATATGCTACTAGTATCTTTAATGATTGATTTTAATAAAGGAGCTAGATATTGATATGGTAGTTATTCTGAGAAGTCTACCATAATAAGCATCTTGGCAGAGCATTCATCTGTTATTGCAAGCAAACTAGTCTCATGGGAATGTGATTTGCTTCTATACCTAGCTTTTTGTTAATTCTTCAGGTCAAACAATCTCTAATGCTCACTTGTGCTTAGTTCTCTTGATAATATATATAGAGATGCTCACTTGTGCTTAGTTCTCTTGATAATATATATATATATATATATGTGTGTGTGTGTGTGTGTGTGTGTGTGTGTGTGTGTGTGTGTGTGTGTGTGATATAATTGTCACTGGTTGATTATCTTGTATCTATTCTGGTCTTGATTATGCTTTTAAAGTGGTCTTCACTTGCAAACATTTGGCAGGACGTCCTCTTGAAGAAGCACTACAAATCAAATGCAGCAGATTCCGGGGATTCCGGCCTAAACATCGGACCACATACATATGGCTTGCGCAAGCAGGTTTGGGAGATGTCTGCCATTTTCTTGCTCTATTTTCCATTGAAGTGTTGGAAATTAGTATTTTTTTCTGAAGTTCACCTTTGTAGTTTATGCTTTGGTGATGTTTGCTTTATGTGCCTGCATAATGTTGAGATTTTGCATCTCATTGATTGGCTTGCACTGATTTTATTTTTTTTTTTGGTCGAAGTGGCTTGTACTGATTCAGGGGCGGTTTTTTCTGTAGGAACACAGGGCATCAATGTTTCTATTCGAGGACATGGACACACCAGAATCAGATTCTTCAGATGGTGATGCAGCAGATGGGAAGGATGATGATGAAGACTGTGTAGAGTCAGGAAAACGGCCACCTATGAGAAGAGCCAAAAAGGGACGCCATTCATCTTCTGATGCCCAAGAACCAGAGATTAATGAAGTAATGGCGTGAATATGGAGAGTTCTGGCGAAAGAACCTCTTCAAGGGATAGTACTGAGATTTGCTGCTCATGCAGCAAAAGCTCATCATGCAAAACATCGAGATGTGAATGTTGGGGCGCTGGATCACTCTGCGGCCCATTTTGTGGCTGCCTATCCATTAAGTGCACCAACAGATTCTGCATCTACAAAAGAGTTGGAGGAATCTTCAGAACAAGATAAAAGCGGTGCCTTAAACAGGTGAATCTAATCTAGCCGCCCATGGTGCAAGTTTACTTCAGAGTGCATTTGGTGAAAAGGGTCTTGATTCAATTGATGAAGCTGGTGCGAGAAGGAACACCTTGGTATGTTTCCTTTGTCATTGTTCTTTTACCATGCAATAGTATGCAGGTGTCTATGTATCCCAAACAAACACTAGTATCTCACTTCTGGCATTGAAATCCAAAGTCACGCCCAATCTATAACTTGTTTTAAAACGATTGCCAGATTATCATCTTTAAGTCTAGATTAAGGGGAAAGTCTTTGCTTCTCGTTACCTCTTAAGCTGCTTTAATTCAGGACTGTAGTCACTTTAGGACCACCACACACTAACTGTTACATGTCACTTTGGTTCTGATTTCTTCTGCACATTCTTGCTCATTTCACATTCCTCACAGGCCAAAACAAACGCACCAAAGCCTAATTGGAGAAAGAAATAGGGGAAAGCGGTAGTCCAGCTTGTTCCCGTGGCTCCGCCTCCTGCATTGCCTGAGACAACGATGAAGGCATCTGAGAAGCCAGATGATGGTATCTCTCTCCAGGGATACATTCCTTTGAAGTTACATAGGGCTATCCAAACGCCGGCTCCAAGTGGCGGTAATGTGCTAAGATAAAGGAATGCTGATCGGAGTGATGAGACAATTCTCAGCAAGGACGCTGGTGTAGCAGCTCCAGAGGTTGTGGTTCTGCAGGCAAGAAAGTCAGATGAGAAGGAGAATCATACATCTTGAATCAGTTTTTTTCCCATTGGTGATTGATAATTTGCCAATAGCTCCCTCATACTGTGATCCTTGTCGATTTGGGAAGGAAATAGACTGCATCACCATCCAGTGATCCTGGTCGATTTGGGAAGGAAATAGACTCGCGTATTTTGTTTATGTTTTGTAAAGCATCATCACCTAACCCTTGCTCGCCGCAGATTTTGTTGCTAACAATTGATTGGCTTGCCGGTGTACGATATGTTGGACACGTTCGATGATTGAATTTTGGATTTCTTTCTGTTCTGATTGTTCCGTTGTGCTCGTCCTACGATAAATGGAGACCGTCTTTTGGAGGAATGTTGCGCACAGTCCAAGTTCCGATAAGTTATCAGATTAGTCTATCTGGTTTCCATCCTTTATAGCTTGATCTTGATTCTCAATCCATAGAGCATGTGATGGAACAGTCTGAAATCGCGATGAAATAGCGATATTCAGACACCATTAGTTTTCCTGTCAAGCTCAGAAACATGGAAAAAAGATGATGTGTGAAGGAGAAACGCTAATAAAAGCATTTTTTGTCCGGCCTTGATTTCGACTAGATTTTTTCATATAAAAGAAATCTTTCTTACTGGATTCATGAAATCTTCTCAATTTCTTGTCACAAATTTAATTCACTGACATAGAGAGAAATCTTTCTCGTTGGATTACTTGAACCGGAAGAAGCTCTTGAAATATAAATTATATGTAATACTAAAAACTAGCATTCCAGAAAAGAGAGACTAAAAATAATTTCTTGTCTTATAAAAACAAATCTACTTACCAGTTACTATATATAAATCAAATTGTGCAAACACTAATTCCTTGGAGGGCTCATCCTGAAAGCTAGCTAATCAGGTGATAGACTAAAAAATTATATTAGAGCCACACACGATTTGATTTATTACCACTATAAGACAGTCTATTACACGTTTATTTTCCTTAAAGGCACTTTCTAAAGGACATCAAGGATAAATGTCAACCTTTAACATAACTTTATTTAGGAAAACACAAATCCACATATATTTTTGCACTATGATGAATTTTGTCATATGTTGTTGCCAGCAAAGCGAGTCTTTGTGTTGTTTCAAAAGCTGTCACCCTATCATTAGGGCAAAAGTCCCCACATTTCATTGATGTCCTTTCTGAGCTCTGCCATTTGAGCCTGGGGTAGGACCATTGTCACTGTCCTTCCAAACCCACCACCCTTCTCATTCCCATTTCCTGGTCCTGGAAGGATCAGCACCACCCCTTCATCTCCAACCCCACTTATCGTGTAACTTGCAAAAATTGGCTTCTGGCCCTTCAACTCTAGCCCATATACATCTGCACCCTCTAGATTCACAAATGTCAAGTTTGCCCCATATGCGATGAAGTCCAGCTTCCCATCATCTCTCTCCACCATTTCTTCAATCAAGCCATTCTCATTCACCGCCTCGGTGATCACCCTCGCGAGATCAGATACTTCCGCTTCTGCCGCTGAGAAATTCACTTCAGCCCTACTCAAATCCATGCCATTTGAGGGTAACAGATTCAGTTCTCTACGGACGTTGTTCTCACACACGGTTACAACCTTCGGCCCACTGTCTCCCCTTATCTTTGACAAGGATTTCCAAATCAAAGCGGACAGTAGTTCGAAATGCGATGTTTTAGATTCACCAAGCAATCCGTATTTGCCCGTGATGTGATCGAGTTGTTGTGAGGTGACATGAATGGAGTAGGTTTCCAACTTACAGCTATTGACGACTAACCAGCAGTCCCCAACCGGGTCGACCCTTTTAATGGTCGATGGCGCCGTGTGGAGCCTCGACTCAGCGGGGAATTTGGGCCTTTCAGGAATCGGTGCATGGAGGGACTCGGGCGGCGCATGACCGGCCATGATGGTGCCGAACATGTTGATGAAGGAGGAAGCTGCGAATGCATCTCCGAGGACATGTGCCCAGTTCAGACCCAAGCAGATTCCTCCGCATGTGAACCGAGTGAACTGTGACTCCAAGAAAAACATAACACTCACATATCTGTTACGTCAACAAACCCTTCTCTAAACTTTCCTGAAGAAGCAAAAGAAAAGATAATTCGTTCCCAAACCACATAAAACGAAGAAGGAAAATTATGCCGATTCATAAAGCAAGAACCTTCTTTTCTTCTCCCTTCTGTCCCTTCTAATCTTCTATTTGAACAAACAAAACACAAACAAGTAAACAAAAGAGGAAAAATTTCCCTGTTCTTCATGGGAAGTTTACGTTGCAACACCGA
This sequence comes from Eucalyptus cloeziana, assembly GCA_014182715.1. Lineage (NCBI taxonomy): Eukaryota > Viridiplantae > Streptophyta > Magnoliopsida > Myrtales > Myrtaceae > Eucalyptus > Eucalyptus cloeziana. The sequence continues at coordinate 5,116,136 of CM024639.1, read as the reverse complement.
AGAGGATGAATGTCTAATCGGACAACTAATGGGCGGAATGTGTCCTCCCTAAGAATGCTCGAGAGCAACCCTCGACAAGAACCGAACGCGCATCCTCGGCTAGGAGGTACCACGTTAATAGCACTTGCTACTTCCTATAGAAGCACAAGAGCAATGAATTGGTGGTGGAATGCTCGGGTACCCATGACCCATTTTGGGTTTAAAGCTTTTTCTTTCTTGTTATTTCGAAATGTTCATTTATGGGCCGACCGTTGTTTAGGTAACACTTAAAAATCATAAATGAGAACTTGCTATGCTGTTTTGACAATAACGAGTTGCAGGACCATCCCTCCACATTTAAGGCCTCGATAGTAACCTGCTTCTGCGATCGCTTCCCTACCATAGCTTTGATTGACAAGACATGGAGCTCCATGCCATTTTAATGAAAAATAATTGCTGATTATTGATGATGGATAGAAAAACAAGAACTCAACAGAAGGTAATAACTGTCGTCTAAGTTTATGTTTCTTTGCCATTTCTCCTGGCAACTGTATTTTTCCTCTAACCCCTTTTGATCTGAATCGTGATTATGTCGATTAATTAATATGTCAAATTAGATAAGTAGATGACCCGTTCGTTTCGCAAAAATGAGCTTGTATCGCTTACTAAAATGATTAAACGAAAAACATTTTAATTGTCCATGAAAACATTTAGATACAATTATCGTCGATAATAAAAATTATTTTTCATTGGCTAATTATTCTAAATGATATAAGTGATTATTTTTAGGAAAATATTTTTCAAATCATTTATTTTTTGCGAAACAAATGAAGCCATAATTTCCTATCAAAATACTATGATGAGCCAATCCCATGGAGAGTGTAATAAAAAAAGTCTTATACTTATTGTAACCGTGCCAATTCATTCTTTAACTCTTTTTTTGGGTTAATTGAGTTCTAAAATTTCATATTTGTGCCAATTCAATTTATCTGATTAAATTTGGTTGACCGTCTAGCGTTGACATGGCACAGTCTATGTATATTAAATGATATAAATGATTATTTTTAAGAAAATTATTTTAAGTAATTACTTTTTTGGGAAACAAATGAAATCTTAATTTCTCGTGGAAATACTGTGATGACCGAATCCTGTGGATGGTGGCATTTCACGGAAGAGGTAGGGTTTGCGTTAGAAAACTGTACAACAGTACGAAGTCATAACTGCTAAAGCATCTCTGCCTTGATGAGGTATCAGCAAAAGCTGTCTCTTGTCATCGGAGTTCTTTTGACCAGGTATCAGCTAAAAGTCTCTATCTCTTGGTCCATCAAACTATTTAAACTGTGAGAAAACTTGGAAGATGGATTGTTTGGTGCGATGGCTGACCAACCTAGATTAAGGTAAGCTCACAAATAATATGTTACAGAATGAAAGTAACGATTGGTGGGCCAGATCGACGTGTTCCATGGTATGAAGTGGAGATTTTCTTGCACGAATTCAATCTTAAGGGATCAATCATCGACATGAGATAGATACGGTTTTAAAATAGAGACGTGCACAAAGTTACCTGAACGTAAACCAGGGAGAGAAGCCAAGATCAGGGCCAAGGACCTGAGAATGGACCAGCAATTCCTGGAGCTCCCAGCCACCATCCTCCTCCTTGGTCGCCACTAGCCACTCGTCAAGCGACCGATCGCACTGGGCCTCGACGATGCGGACCCCGCTGTCGTTGCACTTGATGACGGGCCTCTCACTCGGACCCGCCTGATCCTGCCAGACGATGTGGGGTGGAGCTCCTGCGTCCGGGCCAAGGGCTTCTTGAGGTCGAAGACGGTGAGCCCCTGGACGGCGTCGCTCCTGAAGAAGTAGAGCCCCTGAGGTAGTGGAGCTTCATCGCCAGGTCCATGCTCCTCAGCTTATGCTCCGTGTTGTTACCCGTCACCTGAGCCGGCACCATCGACGACAGCTTCACGCTGTGCACGGGGCTCTTCACGTCCGATGCAACCATTTTTGTGCGCGCACACAGAGAGAGAGAGAGAGAGAGGTGCTCAATTTTTTTACTTCATACGAAGGCTGTTCTTAGGACTTCGTCTATATATAAGGGTTAAAGAGATGCGGACAAAAAGGGACATTGAAGTCTGAAGAGACGATTTTATGGTCATCTTTGTTTGCTTTCTTGCATATGAAAGAGAAACGGCGCGATCTTGCCGCTAACTTTGACAGCACTTCGCTCCAAAGATATGACCATGTAATGAATGGTGGTTTCTTTTAATTTCTCTCTCTCTCTCTAACGACTCCGATTTGACATACAATAAGTCATTTTCTTCTTATCCGGTCATTTTTAAAATTCCCTCTTTCTTTCTAATTCACATCATACAAATATCATGTGACGAATGAGAGTTAATTTGTCTAGACTTCTAAAAAGTCAAAAGCAATTTTCTTTTTTGTTTTACTTTTCCATCAAAATTCAAATTATTATCCAAAATTATTACTGAATTTTATGTAACCCTATGTAAGACCATTTTTAAAGGTTTTTAGTATTTAACACTAGAAAAAGTGAAAGTGTGTAATAATATCATGAATTATGTCCTTAATCCGATTGGAAGGGTGGATTTACTAAGGTATAGGTAAAAATTGAGGCATCATCAAACTGTTAAAACATATGTGAAAGTTTAGTAGGGTAAAATATTTAAATGAATTTTGTTAAAGAGTGCTCCAAAGGCATTTGTTAAGCAATCGATTAAAGAATCTTTATAATTTTTAATACACTGATTATCCTCGTGTCATGTATGATCTATACTTGAAAAATTTAATATACCAAGTAAAGTATATCTAACAAATATGTTTGAAGAAACTAGATAATAAGACCTATTTAAATATCTTACACTCTCCCTCACAGATTGGCAAGATTTTGGTTTTAAACTAAACCGTGGAAATTTGTTGATGGATGCAATTAGGAGTTTATAAAGATTTAAACCTAGGACCTCCTACTATGATACCACTAAAAATTTTGTAAGACTACTATAAACAATTCTAATAGCTTAGTGCTTGTTTAGTTAAGCTTTTTAAACAGCAATAAGCAATTTCCTTGTTTTCTTGTCAAAATTTTAGATATTATCTAAATTTAAAGAAAATGTGAAATGTTGTATGCAAATTCTTTATGTGCCAATATTAATATATTGTGAAAGTTTCGAGCGTTTGGGATTAAGGAAAAATCAAAGTGCATCGATTGCTACATTGAGCAAAAAGTTAAAAGTGAAATCTTTTGAGACATACCCTTAAGTTATTAGATAGACACCCAATTTGATACTTAAATATTCTGAAAATTTTGCTCTCCATATCTAATACCCTCCTCACATTTCAAAACTTACATTTCGCATCTCCCAAGCCTGGAAAGACCCATTTGCGCTCATACATGCGAAAACTCTCCCACTTCTCTCCTTACCCTCTCTCTCCTTTCACATAGCAGTCCAGACGACTGAGAGCCCCTTGCACAATGTTAGGCCATCGCTCGATGTCACAACCCGATCTTGATCGTGATGATGACACCCTTGCCCTAGTCGTGGCCCGCGCCCCTCTCCCTATCTCTAGCTGTGGTGAGATCGGTCATGACTCATGACAGCAAGGCTAGGCGACCTCGGCTTGAGTCCATGGCTTGCAACCGTCGAGGCTCTGTGAGGTCAACCTTGATGGCGCAAGGGCCACGGCTTGCATTGAGCCTCTGCAATAGGCTCGCAAGCCATGCAAGATTTGTAGCAAAGCTCGGCCATGACTACTAGGTTGAGGTTGTTCGACATCAATTTAGTCTTGAGTTGGCATGGTGATCGCCATCGAGCTTAGATTTAAAGCCAGTAACAACCTCGGAAGCAGCAACGGCAACACACACGGTGGACAAGGGAAGACTAATGGTTTAGCCTGAACAAGCCTTTCGGAAGGGGGCGGAGAGTGCAAGGAAAATTACCAAAAAATTTTTAAATCTTTTTTTGGATTACAATTCAATTCTATACTTTTCTATTTGGGCAAGTTAATGCTAAATTTTTTGACGATTTGCTAATATAGTTATTTCAGCTACTTTTGGCCGGAAATCGCTGACATGAAAAATTAGTTATCCTATGTGGCATGACCAACTAATTTCTTTCTATTTCCCTCCACCAGTCCTCGGGGTTGAGATACCTTCACTTGTGGCCGGTGACTGGTGAAGAGAATAGGGAAAAAAGAAAAGAGTAGAAAAAATGGAAAAAGAAGAAGAAGAAGAAAAAATTAGGAAAATTTTAAAAGAATTACAAAATTAATCACATTAATGCCGATCGTGTCACTTATGACGGTCAATATTGACTAAACTTTCACATAGCGATTTTCATTTAAAATTGGCCGAAATAATTATATTGGTAAATTGTCAAAATGTATAGAATTAAATTGGCTAAATTAAAAAATTTAGGAATGATTGACATTCGTACAATAGGTTTTAGACTTTTATGACTAATATCCTGTAGAGAGTGTGTGCGTGTGTGCGCGAGTGTTGGGTTTTTTGGGGATTGGTTAGTTTGGAAAATAAAATTGCAATTATATATAGGTGAGAGATGCAACTCCATATCTATCATAAAAAATGAGGATATTAATTGTAGGTTTGAAATGTGGAAAATGCATTTGATATGGAAAAGTGAAGCTAGAAGTTCATGAAGTAATACATACGTCTTCTCTTTAGTGAACGTCAAATTGAAGATCCCCTTATCGAATATAAGGATAATGATAAGGGGAGCAATCTCAAGTGTCTAGCCGCAGGCCGTGGGAACAGTTGATTGAATTACTTTTTATCGTTCCAGAACACCATGGAAGCTGCTCCTTCATCGTCATTCACTTGACCAAAATGCACCAATGACGAACACAAGCGAACAGATCATGATGGAATTTATTGCTTGCTCGCCACAGCATCGACATAGCTCAATAGCTTTCGACGTGTTCCTAATCAGATGGTGCGGATCGATGCTTCTTCGTTTTCCTCGACAGAAATGATTGAGATGGATGTGGTTAGCTTCTTAAGCCGGGTACTATTCAGACGTGGATGTGCAATTTCTTGGCAGTCACTTCGTATGGAGGGAGAGAGAGAAAGAGAGTGGCAATGAGCTTGCAACGTGAGAGACTACCGGCCAACCACTTTCGCAATCGTTGTAGGTTAATCCCCACAGAGATCACTGCTCGGTCTCTTGTAGGAGCATGACCTCCATTAATCGAGGGTCGTTGGCGGCTAAGCGCTGCCACCTGCCGCTTTTTGGAAACTGCGTCGATGCGACATGGAGAAAAGTCGGATCAGCTGGATCCGTCCTTGCCTTTGCTTGGTGCAACGCTCATACTCTCTCATTTATGTGCGCCTCCCCCATGTGGCGAGACCAAAGCCTCTCTCGTTCCTATAGAAAGGGACTCCTTTACCTTCACCATCTCGTTTTCTCGTCTCCATCATCCAAGAATTTATAATACAGTGCCAGTGTGGCCCATTCTGCAAACCTAACTTTAATGGTCCCTGTGGCCAATTGGTTGGACGTGTGGATCGACCGGTGAACTGTACCTTTCATTAACACTATTGGCTCGGTGCACACTGCACAGGCACAATATACAAACTGTGCACGTCATAATTGACAAAACCTAGATCATGGTGCAAGAAATAATGAAACATTATCTTGGATTTTCAGAGGTGAGTAACTGGAAGTAGAGGGACCCTTATTATTATTACGTCACAACAAGTTCACCTTCATTGAGTTCGTTCACACTTTATTATTGTACGGCTCTTGGTCGCTGGAATTGGTTCATCCAATTTAGTGCGAACTCATCTTTCATAGATGTGGTGATGGGATGCTTGATCGCCATGGTGATTTAATCATTAAGACTCGGGACGACTTGGGGCACAAAACATTGAAGGTGAATGAAGAGCACCACAACTTCTAGAGTCCCTCATCGGATTTTTGGTCAAAATTGGCCTAATAAATTCAATTGGAAAAACATGAGAACGTTTCAAACTTAATTGATAAAATTAGAATTAAATTGATAAAAATAAAAAATAAAAATAGGATTTTTTAGATAATTTTTTCGTTATGGCTGAGCAGTCTAAGCTGTCAAATCTTAGCTCAAAATGCCCAAATCACTACTCAAGTGTATGAGCCTTTGTGACATTCCAAAATATAATCTTATGGGATGTGGATGGCACCTAACTCTGCATATTTTCTAAAAATATGTTGGAGCATGATTTTGAACTTTCCTACTTAAACAAGAGAGCTCTTGTAATTGTTAGCTTCTCTGAGAGAGTCTTTGATATTAGGTTATGCATTTACTACTTGATATGTTTTGAAGAGTATTAAGTCGATAATAAAGTTACTAGCACTAAACTGTTAACCTATGTTGACAAAGTGATCCCAATTGGATACTATTCTACTATCAAGGATTGAAACGAACATAAAAGCAAAAGGGACATCATCACTAGATATGTTTTCTCTTCCCACAATTAGGCTTATATTTATGGTTTAAGTTGTTAGGATTAACATGTTTCCAATGGATCGAGAATAGAAAGTTGTCTCATCAATTGTTGAAGTCGACACATTTCCGATCAATTCAAACTACTTGGATTTGTGGTGGTAGTCCAAGAAAGAAGTGACTAGCGGCAACTTCCTTTTCCTTATAAACGACACGCTTCGCTTGCGCCCTGCCCATGCCCACTACTCTAGTACTTGCGTCTAGAGCCTCGGGATCTGTGATCATATCCAAGGAAGTAGGAAGAGCTACAATCACATCCTGTCCTCAAATTCTAGGAATTTGTTGGAAGTTAGAATTAGACTTGTACGCAAATCCTATTAATATGTTCTCTCTCTTCTTCCTTCTTTCAACTTCGTTAAAAAGTGCTCCAAGAAACTTGAACATGTTAATTTATCTTTTTATTTCCAATGCACTTTTTCTTGTGTTATATATGATTAGTATATTGAAAGTCAAAATGTTTCCTTGTTAAGTATAGTTAACAAGTATCCTCATGCGACTTTTTTTAATAACTGATATTTACAATATGTAATTGTTTTCTTATTCTTTGTGTAAGAGTGAAAGAAAAGATATATAATTATTTGTAAATTTAATATAGCTCCAAGGGTGCTCCTGGTGAGTTACTACAAGGATGCATTTATGTTTTGCACTACCACCGTCACAACCCCTCACAGTCTACTACTTTTTACCACTAAGGAAGTTCGTTTTCAATCACCAATAGATTCAAAAAAATATGCCCTCCAATAGAAGAAAGTACATTGAGAATTAAAGTCTCTCATAAAAATTCGCCTTGCATTAGAAGAAAGTACTTTGAGAATTAAAGTCTCCAATAATAAATTTGAAAGGTTACGGATCGCTTTGACCCATGCATGAATATGCAACAACATATTGGAAACAATTACAATATAGTTTATATAGATATAGATATTGGGTCTGATGGGCTTTTGTGTTGGGATTTGCAATGCGGCCAAAAGCCCAAGCTCAAACAGCGGTGTGTTTCTGGCCTTCTCCCAGTTCAAATTCCACATTAATGTCCCACATCTATGGCAAGAACACAAACGTGAAGAGACATGCTTGTACAAAGTAGAGAGTTCTAGAATGTTCCAAATTAGCTCAAAGGGAAACTATTCTTTCGCCTTTTGCTTGCCAGCATTCCGGAGGTGAGCCACCCACAAGATCAAATCAAAAGTTTGGGTCGGACTCTAGTCTCTGTTTTTGCTACTTAAGAGCAATAAAAGTTGGTGTATAAGACTCGAGTCTATGTTTTTTCCACTGAAGAGCACCCACAAATCGAATTGAAAGTTTCGGGTTATGTTTCTTGTGTTTGGTGAATGAGACATGAGTCTCTGTTTTCACTATTTGATGATGTGAGTTGTGCATTTACTTGGATATTAAGGGTGTGTTTGGTAACGTTTCTGTTCAAAAATTATTTCAGGAAATAGAAATAGAAAAAACTATTTCTGTTCCGGGAACAATTTTTTAGCAGAAGAACGCGTTTGGTAAACTTGTTCCCTAATAAAAAAAAAAAAAAAAAAAACACATTTGGTAAATTTACGTTCTTTTTTTATTTCTTTTAATTTTTTAATATTTTTATTTTATTTTTCCTTTTTTTCTTTATTTTTTCTTTTTTCTTTTTTTCTTCCTTTTGACTGGTCACCGACCTCAGCCATGGCTGGCAATCGGCCGATGAGGGTCGGCACCTCGTTGGCCGGCGCGAGGTCGGCCTCGCCTTGGTTGGGCGAGCTCGGGCGAGCTCGGGCTAGCCCAGATCCGACGAGGCCGAGCCTCGCCGAGGGCCGGCGACACTTTGGCGAGGTCGTCGGCCCTCGATGACCGATCGCCAGTCATGGCCAAGGCCGGCGAGCAGCCAAAGAAAAAAGAAGAAGAAAAGACAAAGAAAAGAAAGAGAAGAAAAAAACGAGGAGAGAGAAAATTTGTTTCTAGAAAATGTTCTAGAAACAATAAACAAGTTTTTTTTGTTTCTTGTTTCTTTTCTTTTTTTGTTCCCCTGAAACAAAAAAACAGGAATTGTGTTCATAAACAGAAATAAAGAACACAAACAAACATGGCCTAAGTTTATGCAAATGTCACGGATCAGTGAGCTGGTTGATTTAGTTTTCCTAGCTATAGGATTTTCTTTTAGTCAGTCTTACTCAAAATATTCACACAAGAACAATCTACAGGTACTAGACACCACCTTAAACTTGTTTCCGCCCTAAGCTTGACGCTTATTGAATTCTTAAAGGTGCTTATTGTTTGATAAAGAGGTTTATTGTAGAACTCACGTATAAGAAATTTAAAGAAGAGAGTTGTTAAACTAAGCATTGCGATAAGATATTTGGAAATGCAAAAGGCAAAACTTGTTCATGAACTAAAGTCGAGTTATACGCATTCGTTAGATAGATCCCTTATGTGAACAAACTCGGTGTGGAATCAAATCGGTCAAACTAGTTGTAGTCTAGGTAACTTCGACAATTATCTTGAGAAAATTTCAAATAGGACTTGAAGTGCGTTCTTCTTCTTTTTTTAAATAAAGGCTTGAAATGAACCTTGTCTCAAATAAAAGTCCAAAGTGGCTATATTAGTTTCAAAGAAAGACTTAATCTCATCGGCTAGTCAAGGGCATTTTCGTCCTTTGCTTTTTATTTTCTTTACTTTTTCATTCTTTTTCATTATCATTTTTAAAAAAAGAAGAAACTCAAAAAAGATTTAAAAAATCTAAAAAAAAAAAAAAAAACTGATACAGGCGAGAAGGGCTGCCCTTCCTCGCCTGTGGCCACCACCCCATCACTAGTGGGGCGTAGGCCACAAGCGGGAAGGGTGGTCCCCGCCCTCCCATCTAGGTTTTTTTTATTATTATATTTTTTTCTTTTTTAAATTTTTAGCCTTTTTTTTTTAGTATGTGTTTTTTATAGAAAGGAAAAATGAAAAAGGGAAAAAAAGAAAGAAAGAAAGATAAAAGGAAAGAACATAAAAAAATAAAAATTTAATGACGAAAATGTCATTGAACAACCGAGGAGGTCAAGCCTTTTTTTGAGAATAATATGACTATTTTATGTTCTTATTTGAAATAAGATCCACTTCGAACTTTTATTTCAAACAATGAAAACATTTAAACCATTATTTAAAACAATATTCATTAGAATCCTTATTTGAGAAATGATGACACTTCAAATCCTTATTTGTTGTAAACAAATTAATTTTGCAACTTGTTCAACTTTCTAGGGAATCGGATTTGCTTATAGTTCTAAATGAATACAAATGAGGGAGCCACCCTATTTATACCAAAAAACTTCTTTAATTACAACCATGGACCTCCAACTCAATCTGACAGTAGAGATTGATGAGAAATCTCTAGAATGCAAGTATATTTCCCGTTTTAACCTTAAAGAATACTTTAGAACGCACTTGTGTACATTCCCCATATTATCATTAATAATATTTCTAGAGTAGTCAAGAAAGATCCTTAGACATTTCCAAACTTGCCCGATTATCTTGGATAATTCCTCGCAATATTATGTTTTGAGACCTCGGGACGTTACACCAGCATGGTACCTGTCTTCTAACCCTTTTGGTGCTGCACTTTTGGAAAGTTGTTACGACCTTTATCATGGAAGTCTTTTAGGTACATCTACGAACAACAAATGATTAAACATCTTTCGATTGATCATTTTAATAGGTTGAGTAAGAGAATGGAACCTCTGTAAAATGCCTTCTGTTGGTTTTAAGCTCATATTCTGAAGCAAGAATCATGCAGGGAGTCTACTTTCTGCAGAATGGTTCTGTTTAGGCAATTGCAGAATCAACTTAGCTTGCCTCCCTTAGCAGAGTGGGGGCTTGGATGAAGTATTTTTCCCTTTTGCACTCGATATGTTTTGAGATAATGTGGAACTTCGGGGGATGAAATGCGGAGATGCCTTTGCGAGCATACATTTGCAGGGCATGGAACCCTGTCGATATACTGCATCAGTTCAATCATCTCTTCATCAAGACACTGATTTGATCGGATGGATTCGGAAATTGCACTTTTGCTTTAGCGCTTCCGGACTTTTTGCCCACATCGCCAAGTAACTGCAGCAGTGCGAAGCTTCTCAGTACTCATTACTTGATATGAGATTTGGGAGTTCACATTCGTCTGAAAGAAATGCTTGGGCTAGTCTATGCCGCGCACGAGTTACGTGACTGAACTCAAAGTGGTGTATTTCTTGAAATGGAGTTGGAAGCAGAGGTGCATCTTTGCAGACATAAAAGAAAGATTGGGAAGATTGTTGAGTCCCGTCTGCCATGATTATCTGTTCGAATATGTGAACATCCAAGCAACGAGCTACCTCCATGTGAAATACTTGTTTTTTTGGCAAGTTCAGATGCAATTTCGTGAAAAAATTTGGGATGAGCGGTCGGAAGTTTTTCTTTTTTTTTAGGTCGGTCCTATTTTATTTATACCCTAACTCTCACTCTCATACTTTTGTCATGCCTCTTTATAGGGTGTGAGAATTGTCCTTCATCCTAATTCTCCTAAAGTAAGGATTCGAACCCCACACATCCCCTTCCATGTTGGAAGAGTGGCCATTGGGGCAAATCCGATGATTAATTGAAATGGATTTAATAGGTTATAAATGAGTTTATAAAGCATCTTTATTTCGTAAATCTATTATATAGATCCGCGAAATTTAGCATGATTCATTTAAATGTTTTTGGGATTATTCAATAAATGGACCCACTTTTGACGGGTCCGGTCAGAAGACACTCTGATTCAAGTTCCAACAGCTTCCTTACCCCCTCTCTTCCTTCAGATTTCCCGCCGTCGTCTCGCCGCCCGCCGGAAAAGATGCACGGCCGGCCTCGGACGGCGCCGAAGCCGGAGGACGCGGCGGCGTCCGCCGCCAAAGCTCAGAAGCTGCGAGCTCTTCAATCCCAGTTCCTCTCGTACCACCACAGCCGCACGTACTCTTCTTCTTCTTCTCTCTCTCCCTCGCTGAATTCTCATTTTCCACTTGCGAGATCGAAACCGTCGCGCGATTAGGGTTTTTTTTCTCGGAATCGATCGATTGGTGATGCGATGTTGCTGTGGCAGATACACGGAGGAGGCGCTCGACGCCAGCGCCAAGCTCCTGGAGATCAACCCCGAGTACTACACCGCTTGGAATTACAGGAAGCTCGCGGTGGAGCACCGCGTCGGGGAGTCCGGATCGTCGCCGGAATCCGTGAAATCCATCTTCGACGAAGAACTTAAAGTGGTGCGTTCTTTGCTGTTCTAAGCTTTTCTAGGATGTTTCGAGAGGATCCGAAGTTGGTCCCGCTGCTTGTCCCGCATCTGGGTTTTTCTTTGCTGTTTTGAGACTCAGGTTAATGCCTCAAAATTTCGCATTTTGAGATTAATTCGCAGCGTAATGCTTTAGCGATTAGTGGATTTCCGGTTCTCCTCCTCTCGAATGCGATGTGGGGTCGTTTGAGGTTGTGAGTTTTGCCTGCTGTTAGGAATCGGGATTGCAGAGTTTGGCTTTTACTCAATCTTCAATGAGATTGTCTTCTCTTGCTAGCTCTAGGAGCGGAGTCTACGTATTCCTAGCCTCTTTAGCTTTCCTCAGATTATGGTACCGTTGCAGGTATGCCTCCACAGCGCATGACTTGGATGTGTATGAATTATTTTTTGTAGGTCGAGAATGCGCTGAGACAGAACTTTAAATCTTACGGAGCGTGGTATCATCGAAAATGGGTGTTGAGCAAAGGCCACTCGTCTTTAAATCATGAATTACGGCTTTTGGATCGGTTTCAGAAGGCAGATCCTCGGAATTTCCATGCATGGAATTACAGGAGGTGTCAAATTTCATTCTGCAGGATATGTATACCATGATAAGCGCATCACTCTTATTGTTTCTTCTTTTGAAATTTATTGCCAGATTTGTGGCAGCACTGCTGGGCAGATCCGTGGAGGATGAGCTGCAGTATACAGAAGATTTGATAGGAAACAATTTCAGTAATTACTCTGCTTGGCATAATCGTAGGTATGCTTGTAAGGTTGCTGCTTATGTTGATTGTTGTCAATTACACTGCTAGGGAGGTCATATATGGACTTATTTTGGACTTCTACTGGAATTATAATATAATGAATGGTGAGATCACTTGTTTTAGCTGACTATTTCTCCAAAATTCTTAGGAATTTGTCTCTTTTGTTATAGGGACTGTGTCACTCCCTTGCACTTCATATGAGTTTGGTAATTATAAGAATGTCGACTAATTAGGGTCTTTTTTTTTTTAATTTAAACATTTGATCCTCAAAATTAACCCCTCACTTTATTCTTCTTGCTGCACATCTACCATGTGAAAGTTTCTCAGCCTTTTATGCAAATTAAGAGGGAGAAATACAATTGCAAGTTGATTTTAATTGCATTTTTTCAAACTCATGAGCTCATCTCTCACCTGGTAAGAGATTTTTGCAGTATGCTGTTGTCAGAGATAGTGAAGAAAAAGGAACAAGAGTCATCTTCTCAAGATATCATAAGCAAGGAGTATGAGTTTGTGCTCAATGCGTTATATACTGACCCTGATGATCAAAGCGGTTGGTTTTACCATCTTTGGCTTCTTGATCAAACTTTTAAAGCCAAGGCTCCTTTGCTCGTATCTTCTTGGCCTGTTCCTGGATCTGATCTCGTTGTGTCAGGAAACGTGTCCCTTGCTGATCATCCTTTTTCTTCATTCTCTGAGTTTACTGTTGCTTTAGAAAGATTTCCTGTTGTCCTGTATTTCAATCAGAACGTTGAAGGTGTAAACTCGTCAACAGTTACCATTCAATCTACATTTGTTCAGAATGAAGATGTTACATGGAAGCCATTGTCACTCCAGAATTCCCGGGCTTCTAAAGTTTGGGTAGGATATCTTGATTTATCTGGTGTAGATCATCATTCTTCAGCACCCTATACTGTTGAGATCAAGCTTGGACATCATCAGGGCATCATGTCATCAAATGGTCTACAGCTTAGTATTCCTTTTGATTTATCTTTTACAGTAAGTGTAAAGCCATTGGAAACCCAATCTTCTAAAGATGAGAAAGTGGCATGGGAGGAGGACAAGTTTTGTGCTTGTGAAACGCATTTGCAAGCGGCCATTCCATGTCTTTGTTATGATGGAATTGCTGTGGACAATAAGTATGAGCCAACAACTTCAGATTGGCAGATTGGAACTATAGCTGAAGAGATAAGTCAAATCAGAAACTTGTTGGCCATCTCAGATAGGTAAACCTTATCCCAAAGCTGGAAAATTATACCTCTGATCAGACTAACTCTGGTTAATTAATGATCTGTCTATTATGCTTATTCCATTTTTCAGCAAAATTGGGAAAATCACACTGGCAAGATTGTTGATGGCTCATGATGCAATGTCATCTCCATATGCTACGAAAACTGTTCATGCTGAAGAAGTTCTTGGGTTATACAGTGAGCTGATGAAATTGGACCCATCTCACTATCAATACTATAAGGATGAGAGAAGCTTAGTTTTGTTGCAACAGGTAACTTACACTTTCTTTGAATTAGATCTTGCAGGAAAGCATGTCTTTTCATTCTCAGTAATGGGAGGCTGCACATGCATTTGTATCTTTGAAATGACTGTTGTTTTGAAAGGATGACCTACTTTTGTGTCTGTCATTGCCTCATTGCTTATGTGATACTTCATTGCAAAAGTCGAAAGGCAAGAAACTGGAGTTCGTTGGTATTTATTATAGTCTAAGAGATAAAGTTTCTCCTGTCAACTATTTGGATTCTCATGCTTTTTCGAGTGTAACCAAGGTGGGTATAGCTTGTTTCTAGCATATGAATTGGTGTTTCCCAAGAATATATCATATTTATGAGATATTGTGAAGGGCTGCTGTTGTTTGCACATTATTAGGCAATAAATTTCAATTTTTTCACATGATATGAAATTCACAATGGCATTTGGGAGGTGTGCACAAGTTTCAATGAGACTTGTTCGACTGTAAATGAGGATTACCCCATTGTTCTGTGCTACTGTGAATGAGAATGAAATGAGCTAAGAGATTAACATTTTTATAATTCTGTACGTGATACTGCAGCTGCTTTCCAGCAGGGAGATGCTGTTGAGGTACTGCTTTTGCTACGGAGGCATCACTTCGCCCAGTGCTTATGGACCCATATGTCTACGTCTGAATAATCAGTCAATATCTCGAATGGGATCATTTGATAAACTGTTATGGGTTCAAATGCTAGACCTTAGTGACAACGAACTTCATTCAATTGAAGGTGAGTTATTATAGTTTCTTTTTTGACCTTTTTCTTTTCTATTCTATTCTTTCTTTTTTTTTTTTTTTTTTTTTTTTTGGGGGGGGCGGGGGGGCGGTGGGGTGGGTTGTGTTGGTTGGCCTTAACTTTTGTTGGCTTAGTTGACACAGGTGATGTATACACTTTTCTTTGTGCAGGCCACCCAAAGTTGATTTACTTTACTCAGCAGATGAACTTTAGCTTTTACAGTAATAGGTGTAGTTTAATTAACCTACAAGAATTTCCTCGTGGGACCTTTTCAAAGACAAAACAACACAAGTGATTTCATATTAGCACAGCCTCCCTTTTGTGTAAATATCTGCTGAAGTTCATCGTTAAGAAGTTAACATTTCCCTTGCTTGTCTTTGCCCATCTACATGAGCCAGGGTGAGTGTGTTCATTTTGTTTATAGTTCTCCGCCCATCAAATCAGTGGTTGATCACTTTACACTCGGCACATTTGTGAGTTAACTACTGAGCCAGTACCCATGCTTAGGTTAAACTGGGACAAAATGTTGTAGCTGTTCAAAAATTCAAATCGTTTGGGCTATTCAGGTTTCTTTATCTTATTTAAGTGCAAAAAGAATAAAATAAAGAGTAAGCTTTGCACTGGTTCTGTTTCAGGACTGGAGGCTTTGCAGCTTCTTCGTTGCTTGAACCTGGGAAGAAACAAACTGCGGAGTTTCACTTCGTTGGACCCTTTGAGATATCTGCAATCCTTGAAGGTGCTGAATATTTCTCACAATGAGATAGGGTTACATTCTATAGACACCACATGCTACTCGTGCTCTGCTTCTCCTCTGTCCCATAATGGAGAAATTATCTGGAGTGATGATGTTTTTCCCCCTGAAGATGCCGATGTGACAAACTATTGGGAAGCTTTTATGGTGTTCAAAAGTTTGGAGTTGACACGATTAGATATTGTAGGAAATGCGGTCGCCAATGAAAAGTTCAAGTCATTTTTGCTGAAGATTCTGCCGAAGCTACAGTTTCTGGATGGTCAGAATTTGCACCGAATCTGAATTTACTAGTTCCTGAGTTTCTTGCTTTTGCCTTCTTTTCTATACGGCTAGTACATCTGCGGATCTCTTTGTTCTTTACTGGGACTCAGGGGGACTTTGCATTTGTTATACAAACGTACCTTCTTCGTTTCCTTTTGGCCATTTACCTTCTTATCAGACATTCATTCCCTCGATATAACTCATTTCTACGCTTGGGTGTGTTCAATGACGAAATTTAACAATTCAAACATCTGTAAGGGGAGAAAGATTACAGCACATTGTGCGGTAGTCTTGGTCATAGATAATTGTTTGCTATCAAAGAAATGTAGATAGATGATAGCTCATGACTACAAGATTAATGAAGAGGGCCGACATCTCTCCCCTGGTGAGTATTGGTAGTTCTGTGCCTTGAATCAGGGAATGCCGCCATTGCTGGATTTAAACAATGAATAATTTCGTAACTTCACAAAACGGCTAACCAGTCAATGTGCCAGACACCACTCCAACTTGTACATACAAATCGTCACCTCGATTAAGGCAATTGAACAGGAGGGCAAAATTGGGTGGCAACAAGATATTTGATAAATGAAGGCAATTGAACAGGAGGGCAAAATTGGGTGGCAACAAGATATTTGATAAATGAAGGCAATAGAACGCAACAACTACACAGGGCAGGCGACCGACCCAAATTTAGGCGCGGACGTCTACTCCTTGGGAGTTAAAATTCACTATGACAAAAGAACCGAAATAAGTTGACGGACGAAAGTCCAAACTATCCTTCAACAATCGAACCCTCTTCGAATAATAACAGCAAGCAATTCTACTCTAGTAATGGAAGAGCTCTTTTTCACCTTTTTTTTTTCTGCACATGACGTCTTAAACTTCAGAACCAACACATCTTCATAGAAAGCAACTCAAAATTAGCCATTGAAGCTGTCTGGGAACCCAAAACAGAAGAAAGCAATGCGAGAATGTCATTCCTCTTTCGACTACATTCCATGAAAATGCAGTTTGAGTCGTTTGTCTCCAGATTCATTGTCCAACTACTCCAATGCTTGGTTGCCAGCAAGTGACAAATGAGCAGTAACTGTCCAAGCCAATAGAATAAGCAATGGCTATGCAGAAGAATTGACCAGAACTTCCAGCTACTCTTGCAGTGTTTTCCTCAGGGTGTCGTTGTGATGCTGTGGTACAGATCGTTTCAAAAACTTCCTTCCATGGCATGACGAGTGTTGTGCCAGATATCCAGAGGTTCACAAATTCTTCAGGAAAAGTAAGAAATCTTTCCTAGTATAGAAGTTAAGATGATAGAAATGGAGAGCAAGTCATCCAGCTCTCATAATGAGAAACCTTTCGCATCTTTCAAGTTATGGAAAAGCAAAAGGAGATCGAGTATTACATGTAAATTGAGCTACAAAATGCGCACAGCAGTTCTCCCCTAACTCGTTCTTTAAAATGAACCTGGAGCACTCATGATTTGCAGAGAAAAATTGTCTTCCTTCCAAGCCATATTGGTATGAGGAAGAAGCAGGTAACATAGAAAAGAAGCTGCACAATGTCCAGAAAGGCAGTAGGAACTGCCAGTAACTGGAAGGAACGTATGCAGGGAACTTTTCAACTGTGCAACGTCTAAAGGTGGCTAAAACATATCCCAGAAAATTGTAGGTGCATCCTCCCTGATGAGAGAGAGCAATAATTACTCATGCGTAACTATAGCATCAAACTCATCAACAGGAAGATGAAGGTCTCGAGTTATATCTGCTAATCTATTCCCGATGTCGGAGTTTTATCGGTGAACTTCCAATTCCACTTCAACTGAAACATACAAATACCTCTCAATTTTAGATATTTGAGATAACTTCAATGTCAGTCATAACGCTGACCAATTCTTCGGATAATATTTGTACATGATTCATTATTAAAGAGTTGGCTGTTATCCACTGAGGCAGTGCAGAGGTAAAGAGCAAATATGATTTAAACCATCCCCAATAAAAACTTAGCAGCATCCAATCAAACAAAAATACAGAGACAACAGGCAAACAATTACACTGGCCGAAAACATTTGACTAGTTTTATCATATTCCCCCTATTATGCTACTGATAGATGAAAGTATTTCCTTAGAACAGAGATCAACAGTTTCCACTCAGATGCCATACTGCTGAGACCTTAGAGATGCTAAAAATGACATTGTCACATCATGTTCCAATGCAAGTTCCATTTTCAACACTAAGAATTTACATGAGCATGTGCCTTAGGATGTGTAAAACATATTGATCAATTTTTAGCCGTCCACAAGGGAAGAGAACTATGAACGTGAAATGTCTCATTAGCTATACAGCACCTCTCCTTTCCATCTCAGTTAGCAGACTACCTTAATAACTTTCTTGTGGGAATTGGGCAAGCTAAAATGAAGAGCTACTTGTTTTATTTTGAATAACTAATAAATCATCAAAAAGGTATATTCTTGTCAATTTGCAACTCACAGATATATGAAAGAGAGCGGAATTGAGTGAATTCAACAATCCTAACACATATGTTTTACACATGCCCAATCAACTTCTGTGGCTCCACATCCTCTGGTGAAGATATGACGAGATTGCCTTCAGTCTCAACCAAATGACAACAATCAATTCAATTACCTATCTCAGCACAAGTCGGCCTCATATGATTAAGCTCAAACCTTGAGATTTTTAACAGTATAAGAACAAGTAAGCATTCATATTGCGCGTTTCAAGTCGAAATTAAGTGAAACGAGAAACAATGCATCTCTAAAAGCTTCTTCTGGAAATTAAGATCATCCATGTAAATTTGAGTAAGGACTGGGGAGTTGGATTAGAACAGACAGGTCCCTGCTCTTTTACCACAGGCAGCAAGCTACTAGACAAATTTAGATCAATTCACTAATTATTTAGTTTAGTCGATAAGGATGCCAAGAGTCGAGGATTTTAACTCCAATACTAGCTGCAATTTGTCTTGCTCTTCTGAAAAGGACATGATGAAAACTGATAATTGGCAGCCAAAAAGAGGTGGAGATAGAACAAAACGACCAATCCAAATCCAAAGTTCCAACTTTCCAGTTCCACGCTCGCATGTGAGCATAACTATACTTATCAGAAACCATAAATCACACCTATGAAAGAGAACAATTTCATTGAAAAGCAAAACTTCATCCATTCATTAGCGTTGCGATACAATTCAATTACACCCAAACCTAACCACTTTGCAGACTCAAAGTGCAGCCCCTCCTTGATTACAGCAGAGAAGAGAACCAATAGAAGAGAGAGATTACAGTCAATAAGAAAAGAACCACGCGTTGCAAAAAGGCGAGCTATGAGCCTAACCGGTCAAGAGCCTCTCGTGCGGCTGCGAGCGTCGGCTCCATCCCGAGCGCCTCCTGGTAAACCTTCACGGCCTCCTCCTTCGATTTCTTCGCCTCGTAGCACTGCCCCAACAGCAACAGCGCCTTGGCGCCGCAGCTCAGCTTCACGGCCTCAGTCAAGTCGTCGATGGCCGAGTCGACCCGGCCGCGCCGGCTGAGCGCGAACTTCAGCTCGGCCCGCCGGAACAGCGCGTCCCCGCGCTCCCGATCGCTCAGGGACCGGGCGGCCAGCGGGGAGAGGGCCACGTCGAGGGAGTCGAGGGCGGAGGTGCGGAACCCTTGCAGGTCCAGGGCGAGGGCCTTGAGGATGTGGGAGGCGGCGTCGCGGGGGTCGAGCAGGATGGCGCGGTCGGCCTCGGCGGCGGCGTCCTTGGCGAGGGAGGAGGCGGCGGAGCGGGAGGGGGCGGATCGGGCCTGGCCCAGGAGCTGGGCGCCGCGGACGAAGTGCTGCTTGGCGCGGAGGCCCTTGCGGCCCCGGAAGCGGAGCTTGGAGAGGGCCCGCTGGGGGATGTCGTGCATCGCCAGGAACATGAAGACGGTGACCAGCATGATGCCCGCCTGCAGCAGGATGTCGTACCACATCTTCGCGCGATCGCTCTCCGATCGGGGCTCGATCTCGCTCGTCCAACGACTTGCTGCGACGAGATGGAGGGAGTCGAGTTCGTCGCTCGAGAGAGAGAGAGAGAGAGAGAGAGAGAGTCCACACGGTCAGGAATCGCCGTCCCGTTTCGCTTCTTTTTAACTGAATGAAAGCCAGCCGCGGCGGCGGTCAAAGAAGGATCCTCTCGAGACGGCACGATAGACTAGGCGGGGGACACAATGCATGACGAACTTTCTTTTCTTTTACTTTTTTTTAATAGGGTAATGTGACTTGGTGGGGTCCAATTTCCTTCTATTGGCGCGACATCGTCCGTCCATTAATTTTTTTATAATGATCGATCCATTTTAACAGTGTGTATTTATATATTTATTTATTAATATCGACCTTCCATTTAATAACTGCAGAAAGTGTGCTGTCGTTAGCTTGGCGGTCGATCCCATTGTGCGTGTGGGAATCGCCGCAGCTATTCATCCATTCAATAGGAACGCCGCCCTATGACCGAAAAAAAGAAAAGAAAAGAGGAACGCCACCCTAGACAAATGAACAAGGATGCAATAAGAAAGATCTGACCGACGTGTGATGGTCAATTTGTGAACTCAAATTCCTCTTTGTTTTTTCATACTTTACCGACGGAGACTTCAATTTCATATCAATCAATCAATTTCTAGTGCAGAGCGCAGCTAAAATTACGTTAAACCAGCTAAAACTGGCATTAATCGAGATTAAAGTCGCCCACCTCAGGAATATTTGAGTAAGGTTTAAACCGGGGCCTTTCCTTCTTGTGGAAAATTCCCTAATTCCGGGGCTCTATTTGAGCAAAAAAATGAATTTTATAACAATTTCGAAAGTGCACATCCTAATATGATGGCGATCGGGTGATCAGGTGTTCTGCTGTCTCCTGTTCATCGACCGTTGCAAACCGCATCCACGACTCACTCACAGGCCACCAGAAATCACCGTGTTGCTAAACCGAGCGAAACTACAATACAATAATCTGCTGAAGCAGCTTATCATCAAACCAGAATACGACCGAAGTACGTAAGACCCGATCGATCCGGACCCTAAAGTACAACTTGCATCAAAAGAAGCAGTGCTCGTGGGAAGAGGCTGAACCCCAGAGAATCATATGGATTAAATAAATTGCATACGGCAGTTGTTCCCCCGAGGCAGTTGTAGTGGATAGACTTTGAATAACAGCTAGGCCGGAGAAATATTTACAGTTACCTACCACCAAATTGTATGGAGTCCAGGAAACGCCGAGGATCGGAGTTACTACACTAATTAGACATAACCCAGATCCAACAAGCTTCGAGATGCAACTTAAAGCTTCTATGTGGTCCCACTTCCCATTTGGATGAACTGCACCGGAGATTTCAACAGCTTCTTCAGCGAGTTGACGATGCTGGCAAATGATGGGCGCTGAGCAGGATCGCTGTCAAGGAAATAACCAAATGTTTAGACCAACAAAAGTTAGCAGCTAGGCAATTCAGGTAGAAACCAAGAGATTATTGGATGTTTCCAAGCCAGACAATACTGGTTGTTTCCAACCAACGATGTTGAGATGAACCGCCTCGCGAGACAACAAAAGAGAAAGGGAAGGATAAAAAGAATAAAACTCCAGTCTGGGAAAGTTCTTCTTCTTGCACCAGGAAAGCATCTAGAGGCAGTGCACAGCAATAATATGTATCCGCAAGCGCGCGCACTATTTTTCCCAATCAAAGTGGCATGGACATTAACCGACATGCTACTATGAAAGACGTTCATCCAGTCCCTCAACAAATTGCTCTTTTATAGTTCACCCTCTTTATCATCTTGCATCTTCTATTCCTTCCATGATCTAGACTCCATTTCCACTCAAACTCGAAAAGGTGGTATTTCTAGTTACACCTAGTCCAAAACCAAGGCTAAGTTCAGCTCACTCTGAGAATGTCCGATGACCTTGTAGAATGGTTCAGGACTGATTGTAAGCTGGCCATGGGATTCGGCACATGTATGTGTAGACGGTGAGCACATGGTGTGGCAGGCAGCCACAGCCACAACTCTTATACTTACAGTGGCAAGCTTGGGGAATGAACAAAAGAAATTCACGGACATATGATACAGAAGTTTGAAATCAAGCAAGTTGAGTCTTAAAAACCAAACAGGGACACTTTACTTATGACATCCATTGGGACAAAAAGAAAAGCTCTAATGAGAAATTTAACCCTCCCGACAAATATATTCATTTTCATATGATATATGAGCCAGGAAGTTTAGAATGTGCCAGTGTCTACTATTCTTAGGGGCAGGCTTCATTCTGCCTAACACTGAGCATTTTCAGACACAGAAAACCACATTGATCTCTCCCCCTCCCTCTCTCTCTGTAAGTCCAGTGAACATCGAGCTCTTTATACAAAATGGAAAAGGAAAATCAAAAGGCTTAAAGCTCTTACTCTGCCCAGCAAGATTCCATCAAAGAAGCCAGCACAGGGGAGGTATTCTGTGGAATGGCTAGTCTTCTGTTCTGGAAAGCAACAGCCCCAACGACCTGCAGGTTTGCACCATCAAAACCAATCAAAATGAAATTAAAAGAATTAAGAAAGAGAAGCTTCACAGCGTCTATATGCCTATAACTGTTGAGTGGTGGCAATGAAGACTGCAATAACCAAAACAAATGGATGGAAAGATGTAGAGTGAACCACCTAACTGGCAGTCCATGGATATAAATATTATGTTAATACCTGGGCAGGGCTGAGTCCACTCCAAGGCTGTTGCAATGTCACAAGTTCCCATAAAATCACTCCAAAAGAATAAACATCAGATTTCTCATTCGAACGCTCACCCCGAAGAAATTCCGGAGCCATCCACTCGGGCTGAAAATAAAAGCAAGATGGTCACACGCTAATTGATGCACTAGGAAGTACATTCGCAACCTACAAGGTTTTCCATACAAAATATGATCCGAGGAAGAAACGGGAAAAAACAACAATCACAAGAGAAAGCCAGACAATGTGAATCAGTCATTAACTCCTCACTGGGAAATGGAGAAACCCTTAATGTAATTGAAGCATAAGTCAAAACTTAAACAATTTCTGGAGGATGAAGAAATAAATTTGCATCTTTTGAAATACATATTTCAATGGTTTAAAATTTTTGGTGTTCCTGCTACAGCTGAATGGAACAGCTTAATCAACTGATATAACCCATTTACTAGCACAAGCAATGCTTGATGCTTTCTACTATCTTATGGCTGTTTATCTGCCTAAAAGAGAATTCTTTCCCTGATCTTCTTATGTTTATGACTAGCAGATTTAAAGGCAATAGAAAATGGACAATAGATGCAACAGAAATGGAAATCAACATGTGAATGATGCAGGCGTGGGAGCATGTGTGTGTGCATGTTTATGTGCATTCCTCTATGTGCGTGTGTGCACCAAGCTCGCACGTGTGCACTGTCTCTGTGTGTGTGTGAGAGAGAGAGAGAGAGAGAGAGACTCACTGTTCCCGCAACAGATTTTGACGATATAAATGTGTTTGCTTTAAATCTCGACAGGCCAAAATCGGCTACCTGTAAATCCAAATAAGAGGTTAGAAGTAAGCCACCAGGTGGAACTTTAAAATCAGAACTACAATGATATATTTGGATGATTACCTTCACCGTCCAGTTTTTATCAACCAGCAGATTTGGAGATTTTAGATCCCAGTGAACAATGGGAGGACTCAAATTATGGAGATAATTTAACCCCTTGGCCTGTTATAAAACGTGATGGTGAGTTAATTTTCCCCAGAAAGCTTCATAGAAGTAGAAGCAAGAATTTTACATATGATACAGACCACATCCAATGCCATTCGTAACCGCCTTCTTTGATCCAGCATCTCCCCAGAAGCTGGTCTGTGTATAAGACGATAGAGACTACCCCTGCTCCACAACACAAGAATCGTGAGATGGTAAATGACAGAGACTACTTAAGATGGATTGTACCAAGCCAAAATGAGTCAAACCTAATAGATTACCTAGGAAGATACTCTGTCACTATCGACAGATTCGGACTCTTTGTGACTGCTCCCATGAAAAGAACCACATTTGGATGCCGCACGCGTTTCATTATTGCAACCTTAAAAGATACAGATACACAAATCTTAGTTTAGGGATGATGAAAACATACATACTGAATTTGCACAGAACACCTTTGTATAATGCATATAGATTATTCATATACAGGTATTCCCCAGAGACACATGCATCAACCAGTAAAAATGAAGAGATAAAGCAATTCAAACAACCAAGATAAAACACGAGCAATTCTCCCTAGCTCACACTTAGAAATGCCCATTACGACCACATGGCTTACTTTTGTAATTAGTTTAATATTTAATTTTGAACTTCCATATAACCGAGAATTTCACGATTGCAACTTGAACTGACTTTACCTTTCGGAATTAAAATACTTGGAGATCTTTTTTCTTTTTTCTTTTTTTGGGGGGGTCAACATACTTGGAGATCTTTGAATGCTTAGTTTTTTACCATGTTAGTGAAAATCTTCAATTCTGAAACTTCTATGATGTAATTTATCAAATCAAGATTGCAACTTGGAATGTCTGCATCTTTTTGAACTTTAACATCTCAGAGAGCTGTGAAACCAGTGCAAGATGAATATTTTGATTTAAACTAGGATAAAAGCTACAGAACAAAAATGAATTTGCATAAGAACACAAACATCGAATTGTCCTAAAGTCCTACAAAATGTGGACCATAAACATGTATATTTTTCTAGGTTAGTTTCAATTCAAGAATTTTAACTTCAAAAGGTAGAACCATGAGAGAAAAAATATTAACAGCCATGTGATGCAGACCCAGTTAGCGAAATATGCAGAAAGCATATACCACTCTTACTTTCCCTTGGATCTAATCGACCTCAGAAATCCAGAACCGGAGCATGTGCTCTCGAATGTATATAAAATGAATTTTAAGGAAGGGAAAGAAAATGACAGCAATAGAAAGAGCCACAACAACAGAAAAAGAGATACTCTTGAGGATGACAGTTTGTCATGAAGACATTAATTGAACAACAAAAAAGCAAAGGTGAGACAACAGATCGGGAAGGTACTTACCTCTCGTAGAAACTCCTTCAACTGATCATCATGAAAATCCTGCAATTGTAGAACCTTGACAGCAACATCCTGCATTGTATGAGTGGAATCACTATATGAAGCCAGTTAAGGGCTTGGCCTACATAAACTAGCCTGGTTTGTTATGTGTTATGGTTCCTCTTCCTAAAACAGTGTTGCTCATTGGCAATTTAAAAAAAAAATAAAGGAAAAAGATAAGAGAGAAATCTTGTATCAGACTACTTGTCTTCTTGTACTTGGATCTCCAAGTTTTTGGAATGTTCCAAATTGCACTTGAGCATCCAAATCGGGGTCCATACCGGCAAAAACATCTCTGAACAAGGTTCTAGCATCATGCCAAATGTGTCCAAAGAAGAAGAGCAGAGCAAACGAAGCATGTCATGTGTACTATTTATCTTAAGTTCTCTATTTTAGAAAACAATATTGGTCCTGGCCTGATAGGATAGCATCCACACATGCCCCAAGAACAGGATCATCAGTGATTAAGTGAAAAAATTCAAGTTCCTAAAACTTGCTGAAACTCTGGATTTCCCAATTGCAGTTCTAACCTAAATAATATGATAAGCACTGACTTCTTCTGCTGGAAAAGGACCAAATAGAAATCTATAGAACTTATGAGCACAACAATCACAGCATGCAATCTTCTCTTAGGCAATCAGCATTTTAGGAATAATAACTGTGTACAGCATTGCAATAAGAATCAAAATTGAGCACAGTATTGCAACTCCTAGCAGCATCAACTATAAATAATCTTAATGAAATAAAGCTCTATATGAAGATAAGGATGCTAACCGATCCATGCCACTCTGCTCGATGCACAGTCCCAAAGGAGCCTGCAAGCCAATCAAAGTATTTATATCCATGCTACATTTATTTAACCGAAAATTGCAGAGTGGACAAGAAGAAAGAGAGCCAATACCAGCGCCAACACGTTCCTTAATATGCAACTCTTCCCATGAGATCTCGAGCCAATCCATTGCAAGCGAAGGTTCAAGATTCACATATCTTGGAACAGTAATTGCAGCAAAGTTGCCTTTACTCCCCAACTCCTCCAACTCCAACTGATTGGAGAGACTTACATCAAGTTGCTTGGTTGTGTCCTTGGAACTTTGGTTTCCAGCTATACAGATCTCTTTTTTGTAAGTTTGGTGCATAATATAATTTCCCTGAACTTGCTTAGAAGAATCGGTTGTTGATGCTCCAGTAGAAGCATCCAGAACTTCAGACACGTTTAACTGGAGACTGGATCGTACTGGATTATCACAAATGCAACAATTTATATTATGTTTTAACTGCAAAGGCATTGCCGATCTTTCTGCTCCTGAACAAGTCATCTTCCCTTTATCACCTTCTTCCCAAATGCCTGTAAGAGATTAACAGTGCAGTTTTAACTTTCTTAAAGCAAGCATACCTTTTTATAATGCATAACATGCAGTGGGTTGACATTAACATCAATCAAAAGATGTTGCCTAGGCAAGTT
The DNA here is from genome assembly GCA_014182715.1 of Eucalyptus cloeziana. Lineage (NCBI taxonomy): Eukaryota > Viridiplantae > Streptophyta > Magnoliopsida > Myrtales > Myrtaceae > Eucalyptus > Eucalyptus cloeziana. The sequence continues at coordinate 5,089,798 of CM024639.1, read as the reverse complement.
ATGATAGTCACATTTAACATCCATTTGAAAAGCAAGACTGCAACAACAGTACTAATAAAAGGGTACAACTCCACAAAGCACCTCAGGAACAAGAACCAGAGGTGAGAAAATGCAATCACAAATTTCATTATCTAAGGGTGTGTTTGTTTGAGTGAAAGAATTTGCCGCAATATAGTTTTCTAAACTTTCACGCATGATTTGCTAATCAATCAATAGAAAACCATTTACATCCAAAGAAAATATGTGAGCTTAAAGTTAGGAAATAAATTCCCTAACTAGAAAAGGGGTAACATTTCCTGGAAAAGGATTTCCCGGAAAGCATTTTCTTTTATCAGGAAGTTTTCCCCAAAACAAACACGTCCTACATGGTAGAGGAAAGGGAGGGGGATGGATGCTGTCAGGGTAGATGAGGCTATTATCTGAACCAAATTGAAGACTTCATCTGCATATGAAAAGTACAGAATTTAAACTTGAATGATTTCATCATGACCAACAGCTATTTCAGCCTGCTGACAACTATTAGAAATAAGAAAGAAGAATGATCGTCTGTTTTTCTATATTTACTGAAACATTTGAAATCAAACAGAAGCTTGTGTAGGAAATATGCTAACCAAAGGAAATAGTTAAGAAGAAATGCGAGATGAGAACTGACCATGTTGATGAGATTAACTCTTTACAGGCCCTAGGCCTGAGGTTGAAGTCTCACCCCTCATCCTACCCCACCTTTTTTTTTTTTTTTCGGGACAACTACCTTAGTACAGCCTAAAAAGACACAAAGATCTGAAGTTTAACTAATCACAAAGGCAGAAATATTTAGTTGATTTAGTCGACCAATTTATTCAGTTATTCAGTGAGGGAGAAAAGCCAAAATCAAATCGATGAGAAGTAACTGGCAGGTTAAATAAATTTCACCACAGAGGCTCTCAATTATTATCTACATTACAAAAAGCTAATCCACTTCCCCAATATGTTCATACATCCTTCGAGATTTCCTTCATTGAACATAGATATTGTAAGTTCGAGGTATTCACAACTGTATACCTGAATGGGCATCATCAGGAAGACCACATCGTGCAGAGCTTAAAATTTGACATGATGAGGCATCATCCATATAAGGCTGTTGAAAGTCTCTCAGATGAGAAATTTCAAATGGTGATGGCATCAAAGAAAAAAAGTACCCATTGATTGAAGAATCAGGACCATGAACATTTCCTGGTTCCCCGACAAGATCCACCACATATTCCCTGTAAGAAGAAACATAAACCACGATAACCGAACTTTAATGGGGGCAAAAGTTGAAAAATAAATTTTTAAACACTTGCAACGCCTCAATTAAAGTCAACCTAACAAAAAGTTCATGACCCATGAACTACAAACTATAATGATGACATATGTAGAAGAAAGTAATCATCAAATGGACACTAAAATGGTTTTAATGAGTTAAAAGTTCAAACAAAAGTCATTCTTATGATATCCATTTAACAGGAAGAAATCAAGTATCTTTCAGCCAGATAAATTACCTAGATAATTGCCTTTCATCTTCAATTTTGACAAGACAAGATGACTGATGATCTGTCTTACAATACATGCAACCTCGAGCTATCCGACAAGGCAACCCAATGTTGTCCGCCAATTTCTGCACATGCAATAGCCATTGTTATTTATGTGAAGTTAAACACATATCCTCACAACTAATTACTAGGTCCAATCATCTCTGCACCAAAATAAAAAAAGTAGAGTGAGAAACAGACAGAGAGAGGGAGGAGGGAGGGAGGGAGCACCTTTGTCTTAATTAAATTTCACCAAAGTGTGTAGCTAGAAGAGACCATGGTAAAGAGGCTCTAAATTATCTTCTATTTCCCACTGATACAAGCATCTACATAGTGCATCTATCGTGCACTTAAATAGTAGAGGAAGTTAAAATTATTAATGCTTCTGATCTCTTTTCTTAGTGATGACCTCAACGAAGCATTCAAAAGGTCATGATTGAGTCTAGATGTATCTCAAAAAGTTTAAGTAATATATCTTAAAACTCCCGATGCAGAGTTAAACCACAATATTGCACTATTTCTAATTAGATTATACTTCCCTAGAATGAAAAGAAGAGTTTCTCCCTGAAATTACCCATTGTGAACTGCATGTCCTATAACGATTCATTAATTCGCTGGGCCTTGCTGCAAGTAACTCCACTAACAGCCTCCAACCATCATCCTAACCAACTGTTCTACCCTCATGGCTGTCATTTAATACCTCCCTATACGTTGTAAGTCAATTGCATTGTGGCTTGTACTGTCCAACAATCACTGATTGGCAGTAAAAATCAACAAGTAGGGTGTCTAAGCTTCAATAACCCTATTTGTGTTGTAAAGTGAATAGTATTTTCCAAAAGTAGTTATATGGCTATCATAGCATTCCTACTTTTTTCTTATGGCACAATAGTGCACTTGTAACAACTAAAATGTTCTTGTTACATAGAAGCTATGGCAGTGATTTCAGAAAGCATCTGCTGAATATTTTGCTTTAGGAAAACCATGTTAATAGATCTGCCAAATGCAACCTTTTCTCATTCAATAGTCAAGCTCAAGATTAGTGCAATCTTGCAGCAATAAAGAATAGTATCTTTAGCAAACACACTTCTACCATAGAGGTTCTATGAGGACGATGGAATTGTTCATTTTTTAAGTAGGACTTACAAATAAAGTATCCTTCTTACCTTGAAAAGGATGGCTCGATGTCTACAGAGACCCATAGACAGGCTACCGATGGGAAAAACTATACACTTATTGAAGTCCTTCAATCTCTTGCTAACCACTTTCCAGCGCTTGTGGAGATCACCTTGCTCCCCTGGGAAATTTCCCCTATATAATTTAACAGACTTTTACAGACTAAACATTAGAGAAGCTTTAAATGGGCTCGATCTTGACTGTGCCATGCTCTCCTCCAAGGAAGTGTTGCCTTCTATGAACAAAATCACTTAATTAGATGACAGCAATGGAGAAGGTTCAGACATACCCCATCGAGATGGCAACGAGCTTGCCTAGTCTCTTAACCAGGACTAAACTATTCTCTGAATCAGAAAACAGTTCTTGTGCTTTATCTTCCAACTCCTTAAGATGTGAATCCCCGCGTTTATCAATAAGAACAACTTCCATAGAAGACTCGCCGGGTTCCACCTCTTGAAGTGACATCAATGATGGCAGCCTTCTTCCCTCCTCTAAGTCGTTGCACATTATCCACAGATGTGGATTCATGCCCAGTATGTTATAGAACCCATCAGATATTTTGTCGGCATATGATAAGCACCCACTAACCTGGAACAAGCAAAAGATCATATCCATCATGAGGTTCGACATTGAATTTAAGTTGTTGTTCGACTTTATCCCAAGTCTAAACAAAACCGTAGGCACTTTAACAGAATAACAGGTGAAGAGTAATCAAGCATTTAATTACTTGAATGAAAGCGGAGGACCTCAATTTCGGAAGCCTTGACCCGGATTTATTACAATGTGCATGTAAAAAGATTAAATTTATCTCCTATGAAAGACTCGGACTAGTAAGGTGATGTCTACCACCCCCTCCTAAGACCATATTGATAAGCATGTTGCGACGAAGCAAATTGTTTCAATTAAATTGTTTCTTATATTAGCTTGGAACTGAAGACATATCAAGCACATGCGTAATCTTCTAAACAAGTTCTGCGGGGGGGAAAAAAAAGGAAACAGCAAAGGCCAAGCATACCCAGAGACGATACGAGACGGTCTCTGCATTGGTACAGTCCTCCTGCGCGCTCGCTTGCAGAAGTACGGGCTCAATAGAGAGGCTCGCTTGCGATGTGAGTCTCCTAGCCAGAGTGAGTTGCAGGTAATAGCTCTCTCTGGTTCTCTGAGCCAAGCTCTTCTTACCACGCCCCTCCTCCTCCTCCTCATCCCGCCTCGGCCGAGTTGACTCGGTTCGCAAAAGCGAGTCCTTAACATCGCTGGACGCATTCCCGTCCAAAGTCGTCCCCGAGAAAAAGCTCGCCGCATAGCTACTCCCGCTCGACAGCCGCGACAACGACACCTGCCGGTCGAAGTTCCGGTCGACGCTCCGGTCCCGGATAGCGCCTGCGACGGCGACCTCGATCGGAACCGGGGCCGGCTCCGCGGGCGTCGGGGGCAGCAGAGGCTCGCGGTCGCAGTGGTCGCTGGAGGAGGACAGCCGCGATTTCACGTGCCAAGACGACGACGAAGATCTGATCTTCTCTCCTTTTCTCTCAGCGAACCAGTCGCAAAAAGTCGCGAGCTGTTGCCTCTTGCTCTTGTGCTGCCTGCCGTTGATGCCGACCGTCTCGCCCGTGAAGAGATCGGATACAGGTGGATATTTCGCGACCGCGCGCTTCGAGACCGACTTGCCGTCGCTTTCGACGCTAAAGCCGTCCCTCACTGCCCCGCTGTTGATGATGCTCGCGAAGCCCGTGGACGTGGCGGTGGTGGCGGGGACGGACGAGATGATCTTCTGCTTTTCGTGATCCGACAGCTGCTTGCCGTTGGCAGATGCATCGCCCCCTCCTCGCTGATGTTGATGCTGGTGGTCCGGAAATTGCCTCGGGAAGAAGTAAGTCGTCCTGTGAGGCATTTTTCCACCCTCTCACGAGCCTCACGAGATTCGGAAGATCAGTCAACACTCAACGCTCCCTCTCCCTCTCTCCCTCTCTCTTTGTCTCTCTCCCTCGCGGCGACTCCGCGCGGTAGAACCTAACCGGCAATGGCGACGAGGAACCGGCCGGAGAAGCGAAGCACCCGAACGTCCAACACACGACCCCGATCGAGGAATCTTCTTCGACGACCGAATAAGTACGTAATCCTCGAAGCCTCGACTGACCTCGCGGAAACCGGGCGGCCGCGTCGGGACCGGTCCGGACCGACGCGACGGCGGCGACGAACGAGAGCGATCGCGGCGATCTCAATGCCCGAGCTATCCGCTCACCGACTGCACCGCGCGAAGAGGCCGGAGAAGACGGAGCCGGGCCGAGCCGAGCCGAGCAGAGAATCCGGTCGGAGGTGGGCGGGAGGGGATGGACACAGCGGTCTCATTCGCGGGAGCAAGTAAAAGGGAAAGACTGGCGAGGGGAGAGGAGAGGAGGGAGGGGGAGGTGGTGATGGCGGCGTCGTCGTTGCCGGGCGCGAATTCGCGAGCTTCGTCTGTGGAGAGCACACGTAACACTTTACAACGCGGGGCGTTGCGACACGTAAAAGGGGGTGCGCAGTGCGCACTCTGGAAGGCGTTTTCGGGGGGATAAGCTGCTGCGAGAAGGGGAGCGATTATAATAATATCTGGGCAAGCTTAAATACGGTTGGGGCTCGGGAGGGAAAAAGGCCAGAGGGCCCCTGAAATGTCGTCATTGCCCCTCCCGTGCCCCGACGAAGAGGCTTCATCGAACGGTGGAGATTCGCTAGAGGTTGCCGAGTTGGAGCATCCTGCGGCTGAGGGGATCGTCGCCCCATTTTCCATATTTGCATTAAATCGTCGGCGTCACGTAACTAACCGATCGTACTATTTTCGTGTCATGCAGACGGCCTATTTGGTATTTGGAATTTCAAAGGCCCATCTTAACATTAGCTCGATGATTGATCTGTCCATCGTCACATGATATGATGTGTCGAATAAATGAAAAAGGAAAATTCTTTTTAAATGATTGGATTAATATTTTCAAAAATCCAAACTAATACACATGTGACAAATTTACCTCGACTGACCATAAAAATCCAAACCGGTACATTTATGACAAATTTACCCTAAACTAATTTATTCAACCGCAAAAAACCCTAAACTGATAAATTTGTGACAAATATACATTCCGCTAAATTAGATTAATACCACAAAAAAATCACAAAAATTGTAAATTGTGACAAACAACGCGTAAAATCCCAAATCAATATACTAATCAACTGTCACGTGTCATTTAACTTAATAATTTGACGATAAAATTTAACGAAAACTGACAGAGGGTAACTTTGTTACAAGTGTACCAGTTTTGGGTAAATTTGTCAAATGTATACTAGTTTTGGGTTTTTGGTGGTCAAAAAAATAGTTTGGGGTAAATTTGTCACAAGTGTACCAGTTTGGGATTTTTCAAGGCATTAACCCTAAAGGATTTGTGTGAACCGAATGTCATGTTTTGGAAATGTGCATGAAGGCAATATATTTGTACTGCTTAAAATGAAATTTGTTCCGGATAGAATAGAGATACGTCGATCTTCGTAAACATCATAAATCATAAATAGGTTATTTTAGCTAACCAAATCAGTTTTAACACGAAAATGGCCAGCAAACGATCTCCCTTTTATATACAATTGTCGCCATCGAGGCCATCCTTGCCTTCGAAATAATCTTTCCAATCATTTTGAAAAGATATTTTTTCAAAGTATTCACATTCCGCAGAACAAACGCACTCAAAATAGAATTTACGTGTGAATTTTGCATGCATCATCATCCTCACCGATACAAACTTGACTCTGATGAGTTGCATAGATGTCCCTTCCAGCGAGTCTAAGCAATGAAGCTGCTTCGCATGAATATGAAGAAACAAAGAGCTGTGTACCGAGCTTTAGCTGCCAAGTTGCCAACGTCGGTCGTCCATTTCCTAGCTATTAAGGGATGCACGAACTAAAATGGTCTCATGGTGGCAGATGATCTCACTAACATTGTCCTTAGAGCCAATGTTTGGTCGTCGAGCATGGAATTGGGATAGAATCAAATAAGATGGGATAAAAAAAAAAAAAAACCCTTATGAACACATATCTAATCCATTTAAGTATTTGATATAAACATAGAACGGTATTGAAAAATAAATTAATCAAATTTAAAAAACAAAGAAAAGGAAAAAGAACGAGACGAAAATAGACCTAAGGAATGCGGCCGCCACTGGCATGGTGGTTGCAATTGACATCTGTGACCACAAATGGTGGGGATTGCCACTATCGCAATGGTGCAGCACAATGAAATCATAGGGAATCAAGAGTGACGGAATGCCAAGAAGCTGAGGCATCATGAGTAATGGTGGTGGCACCCTAGGAAAATCAAGGCATCACAACGATGCTTCCTAGGGTGCAACCACCACCGGGTGATTGCCTAAAGACAAATTCCTCATGATAGCCATCTACAGTCTCATATAGCAAGGGGAAATCGCAAGCAACCACTACATGGGGTTGCTTGCTTGAGCATTGTTTGTGTTTTCTCGAATTTTTCAAGTAAGAATTCTCCTTATCCAACCCAAGTCTATCCTCCCAAGCCCCGAATATCTTATCAAGCTATTTATCTAGAGACATTTGGACTTATCCCATTCAAAGGACATCGTCACCGAATAGGATAACGTGATATATTATCCCCGTTAACCCATTTCAATACTACACATAATTATTTAATAGCCTAAATTTTTAGACCAATTCAATTGATTTCGCGTGAGTTCACACGAGATCAAAGCACAAGGTCGTCATTCCAATCTTTTTGGACCCTATTGGCTTTCCCCGCTGCACATTTTCGGTCTCATGTCAACACGCCACGCTCACACGCGAGCGTTCAACCATCTCCCGATCACGCCAGTTAACGGGCAAGATCCGGGTCGCCAAGCCCTCCCCATTTTATATTACGAGGCGTGCGATGCACACCATCCACATTTCTAGACGATGATAGGCCGACGCCTGCACCGTCGAGCTCCGCTGGTTGGCTGCCCGTGACGGCAGATGACGGTGGGCGAGCCGGAAGGGGCTCGGCTGGCGCCGGGACATGCCGTCTGTCAGAAGTCCTCCCCCTGTCCGTGTCGCCTGCCTCCCACCTCATTCTCTCCTCCATTCGCGTGGCCCCATCGGCTTTCTATTTTAAGCTTTTTCGAGTACTTATTGTTTCGCTCGAATCGAGAGCTTTGGATTGGACACGACGCGAGGGCACCGTGCGCCAGTTTCCAGTTTCCAGTTTCTGCCTTTCTTCTGTTTTAGTTATTGTTTTTGCCTGGAGTGGTGGGACTGTTGGGTCCTTGAAAGGGTACGTGTCTAGAACCGAAGCAAACCCCCGAAAGAGTTCGTGCCTTTTTTGCGGTGATCGAGGATATTAGGCGACGAAACGGTGCTGACTCTTGCGGTTTTGAATGCTCCGTGGCCCGTGCAGACCGTGCGGATGTTAGTATCATGCTCGTTGGGACTGAACATTAGACCTTTCCAGCGATGGTCATGCGGAATGATTTCATTAATACGTGCTTTGGTCCCGAGTTGGATACAGTGATTATGCATCTACAGTAACTATTTTTTTTATGTGAATGTTTAACAAGTATCGTAAGGATGCTTGTCAACAAAATATATGTGATATGTACACATTTTTTTGTCATTTTATTTTTGGGAATAGCAATATGCCTCCTCGTAATAAGAACCGAATCCATTCAGAATAATACTCAATGGCATTGCCTATGATTGACAACAGTGCAATGGGCGACTATTGTTTGTATCACAATTGGAACCCTTTCGCTTTGTTACTTTCGAAGGATAAAAATCATTTTCCTTTCTTTGATCCTTTGAGAAATTTTCTTTGTAAACATGAAAATTCTTTGTAATCTCCTTTGGTCATTCATAGACTACACAAGTGTTTTACCCTATTTTATGTGGTTTTCACTCCTTCACCCATAGATCCAAAGAATTATGAAAGCGCTGTAGAAACAGTGCAAGATTTACCATTAAGATAGTTGGTCCAATGGTAAAGAAGTCACGAGATAACGAGTTCGATATACTTATAAGCAAATCTCTAAACATTGACCTGTCTTTGTGGAAGACCTTTAAGTCACAAGTGGTGTAGAATAGTCATGGCTAAAATTGAACATGCCCAAAAAAGGAAGAAACGTATAAAAAAAAATTCTAAACATTAAACTTTTTTATTGGACCAATTTAATCTCAAACATTTTCACGTTTTATCAATTGAGTTTATTTGACTAATTTAGGCCTAAAATTATTGACATGGACGTTAGCTATCTTATGTGGCACAATTGATGGTAATGTTGACATTTTTTTTCTTTCTTTTTCTTTCATGGCCCGTACCTTGCAAGGTCTAGCCTAGATAAGGGCGAGGCTAACCCTTGCCTAACCCAAGGTCGATGCTTGCCCAAGTAACGCCAATAAAGAAAAAAAATTATTAAAAAATGTTAATATCAACACCAAAGGTGCTTGACCCCAAAAAAAAAAAAAAAAAAAGCTAGTCATGTCACAGAAGATAATTGGTGTCCACGTCAATAATTTCCGGTGTAAATTGACTTAATGAATTCAATCGACAAAATATAAAAATATTTAAGATCAAATGGACCAAAGTGAAAGGTTTCTCAATGTAATACGTTTAGAATCCTTATTTTATTTTTTTTGTACTTTTTCCCCAAAGAAGGTGTCACCTGTCCATGCCTATTTACCCAAAAGAAGAAAAGAAGGAAATAATGCAGGCTTTCCCTTTCTCCCCTATTAGAATGCCGGTCTATTTGTAAAATGTGCTAATGGACCATCATCACATCACCTCCAAAAGATTAACCTTACTCGATAAACAGACAGGAAAACCGACTTAACAAGCTATAATGACCGCTCCACTTGCGTGACATTATTAAACTTGTAACCATCCAACATCCAAAAGTAGCAATGCACGGTTGCACGCAGCATGGGGACAGAAAACTGCGGGTCAAATTTGGCCGTCCTGTAGCCACGACCGGTTCATCAGAAACGATGACTTTTCCCACGACTGCTTTCCCTTTGCCAGCAAGCTAATCCCGCCCTACTGGTCGATCGATTAACGAGCCAAATTCAATGTACCGAGCACGGACGGGCGGTAATCGCCATTAAAGTAATGAAGATGGAGAAATGTGGTCCTCCTCCGTCGCTAATCATTGTACCACGCCCGATTATTTAAGCCTGCTAATGACGCTTAAAAAAGAACTTGAGATTCTCGATCCCTCCAATCATCTTGCAGCTTGGTGGCCCTACAGGAGGAGCAGCCATCTCTCGTTGGGGTTCTTGATTGGTGGGATTCGGCACATGACTTCGGGTCTCTTTTGGGGACAAAAGCTTGACCGCCCAGGCAAGTTCTATTTAAAGAAAGGAAGGGTAGATCTCAAGCAGGCGCTTTCTGGAAAGGAAGATAGGCTCCGATCCTTTTTCCTCTTTTTTTCTAAGAGGGTGGATGTTAGCGATTATTCCAAAGATGCCGATTAAGCGTGCATTATAATAAGCGATGATTTGATGATGAATTTTCCGAAATGTGTGTCACGGAAAAAGTCGGTGCTTTGCGAGTTTATAAGTTCTTCATACGTGAGCACTAAGCAAGTACTCTCAGGGCAACCAATAACAAAAATCTTCTACAATGATTCGAACGTTTTAAGGGATTTCCTGCTCCTTATTGGAGGATGATACCTTTCTTTTCTCCTAGGTACCATCTTACGCACGCAATGAACAGCTTGAATGATCCATGGCGAATAATTGCGTAGCAGATTGGCCGAACGTGGTGGTTGGTTGTGGCCGGTGATAATGGCCGATCCATGCTTCGATTAAAGATAACGAAAGGGGGCAAGTAGGAGTGAGATGGGACTATGTTCGAACAGTGATGCGCACTGATCCCACGTGCTGAGGTTTTCTCCGAGGTTAAGCTTGATTGCTATTAAAAGAGATAAGAAGTCTCCCAAGCAAGCAGACGGTGGCAAAGCATCAAAGGATGTATTGTTACACAAAAGCTCGTACGTTTGCATCATGGTGAATGCCAACCGCATGACATAAAATTTATGAACACCGGATGGACTTTTACTTTTTATTTGTTTAGTTAACATAAATTTTGCTACTCAAGAGGGAAAATTGTCCAAAAAATTATAAATTTATTGTATGATGGTCAATTCAGTTTTATAACTTTTTTTGGCTGGTTCTATCATATATCTATTTTACACCTATTGTGTATGCTATGTGTTGGTTGTAAGACCCTACTCCCTTACCCAAACGTCCCCACTTGATGCGGTTATGGGATGGGCGAGAGTTGTTTTGAGTGATTATTGAAGATGGGTGAGTGTATGGGGATGGATGTTGATGGGTAAAACCTAAATGAGGGATATAATACGATTGGAACCAAGGAGTACAGGATGTGCCACCAGCCGAGAATCAAGAATGGGATAGATGAAGCTCACCACCAAGGCCTATAAGAAAACCACTAGCCAAGAATACAATGCTTTCCTAGCTCATCACCAAGGAATAATTCACCTTCCAAAGTTACATAAACCAAGAGTGATCTACTCTGCAATGATATTTGCTCATGTAAAGGAAAATCTCAAATATTCATTTACTCAAAATTTACTGTCTTACATTTGAGAAATTGCCTCATTGCATAAAGGGAATATTACCTAGGAAATAGACTAAACATTAAAAACACGGAAACTGCCCAACATTAGTATCATGAAAACTAGAAAACACAATAAAGACTTAGAAACTATAAAATGCATTAAACAATCTAGTGACTTGAATTTTGACTCTTTGAAAGCTACAACACCTTAAAACTGACTAATGACACTTGCCTAGATGTAAAGTAATTGAAATTATGCTGTAAATTCGTTCGTCCTCACAGGTGGCCCAATTGATACCTTGAAAGATTATCAAACACCAAAAGAAATTGTCCAAAACAGTCTTTGGTTGCTAGATAGTCGATTATAGTCTCAGAAACGATAACAAGCTTGTAAACTAATATCGACAACCATGAAATCGACAACTCTCTTGCATAATTGACATCTTCAACTTGAATCAATCGACAAAGCTTGATCCTCCCGCATCACCACTCTACCTCTCAAGAAGGTGAGGAATCAAATTCCTCACCTCCTCCTTCCCAAGTGAAAAGGGTGAGCATTAGGGCAACCTCCAGTGGTTAATTTTAAATCTTTCAATCATATTATTTAGTCATAATTATTTTGATAATTTGCTAATGTAGTTCTCCAGGTCAATTTTGGCTAGAATTTGCTTAGGTGGATAATAGTCATTCTACATGGCATGGTCAGCGTTGATGTGGATTGATTTTTACAATCTTTTTTTAAATTTTGAGTTTTTTCTTTTTTTTATTCCTTCCTTCTCTCTCTCTCTCTCTCTCTTTTTATTTCCTTTTGCTGGTCATCGGGCCTTAGCAAGGACCTCACCTCCCCAGCCTCTGGTGAGAGGACCCTCACCCAAGGTTGGTGAAGGCGGCCCTCGTTGGTGTCTTGCAACCTCCATCAGCCATCATTGAGGTCATTGGAGGGAAATAGAAAAAAAAAGACAAAGGTAAAAGGAAAAAAATTCAAAAAAATTCAAAAATCTTAACAAAAATTTTCAATGTCAATGATTTCCGATTTAAATTAGCTGAAATTGTTATATTGACAAATTGACAAAAGATTTAGAACTACATTAATAAATTGTAAAAAAATTTAAGACTAAAAAATGATTGATTGGTTAAATAACGTCACTTCACACTGATAACATTTATGCGCTCTTGATTCGTTTGTATATAAATTAACATTATCATTTAGCCCTGATTTAAGCAGCACTAATGCCCACCAAAAAAAAAAAAAAAAAAAAAGATTTCAATTTTCGCTACCACGTCTATACAATTTCATTCGTTCCTTTTAGTACCATTGCAAAAGATGTTCAATCAAGTATTTTGGTGGCATGAGACTGGGATTTTTTGGGTGCCTCCTTGATCTTGGAGATGTCACATGAAAAAGTCGTGTTAGATATTATTGCAATTTGGATAGAAAAGATTGGCTAGGGTTCATCTAATGGGCAAGGGTGGCACACCCACTAGACATCGAATACGCCACGAAATATATATTATTAAATCAGCTTATAAACAAACACCTCGAATTACGCCATCTCTGACCCATCCGCTCTGTTCCTTTTTAAAGGTTTTGGCCAATTGGAGAAAGGGCTTTCCTATTTTACATTAATTTAATCCAATTTAAAATGATGATAAAAAGATAAAAGAGGAAGGAAGTCACTTACCCAATAAAGAAACATCAAGTGGATGACGACTAGATTGTACATTTTATTCATTAGGTGGGTGAGCCACAATACATTATTAATATCATAAATCTAGAGTCGAGCTAAATCCACGTGATGCGTGTCCTATGTATAAGACTATTCGATTTACAAGGTTTTTTTTTGGGGGGGGGCTCTTGTTGGTTTACGGTGGATGAGGGTTGAGTTAGCAAGTTTCTACAATAAATTCTACACCATCGGACTAATTGGGTGGTGGTCTGATAGGAGCGTTGCATTTATTTCATCGAATCATATCAAAATCTCTTTACAGAAACATCCGCAAATAACATGAAAATTCACGAATGACGAAAAATATCGTATGCTGGTATCATGACGGGTTCAATTCATCGGCAGCATTTGGAAGTATCTAGTGCTCGAGATTTCTCAACTATTATTGGTGGAGCGAAATGATTTTTTTAAGAGGGAAGGTTTCCCGTTTGTGGCTGTTTCTCATGCGTGTTTGGCAAGTAATCTTTGGCATTGGGCCGAATTCAGCATTTAGGCGAGACCGCGGGGCGGCGCATAAGTGGGGCCCGGCGGGTGCTGGGTTGGTCAATGAAAAGCGAGAGTTGACTCTCTTGGACAATTTGACAGGGCAACGTTTTCCTAGGACTCGTCGCTTTCCTCAGGACAAACGAGGCACGAGATTTGATGACCAAACATGATGCATTGGAAGATAGAATATTTTACTTTTTTTCTAAAAAAAAAAAAAATTCTCCCCTTCTTCCATTGGCCCGCCAAGCAAAACAGTATCTGGAGGAATAATTTTCTGCACCCTTTTCCCTAGGAATAATTTTACCAATGAGTGAATAAGTCCACGGCCGATGAAAAGCGCCTGCGGCGGCCCCATTCCACGATATTTTTTTTGTCCTCTAGTTTAGCCCTTCACAGGCTGTTTACTTCCTTTTGACGTCGTACTTCTATCTGGTCATACGAGATGCTTTTTATTTCCACAAGACCATGCTCCGTTAGGTTTTCACTCGTTATTATAAATTTCTCAAGGAGGGAGAGGGGTGGAGGGTTTATTTATCTCTTCACAAGTAATGTTTAAAACAGATGAATAAATATTTATCTAAGATGAAATAGAAAAGATGTGCCAAATTTTTGCACTTTTGATATAGTACTTTATAATATGTATGTATTGATTCAACGAGTTTAGAATGGAAAATTACTCAAAAAATCATAAATTTATTGCACTCTTGTTAATTGATTCTCAAACGTTTCAACTGTATTAAAAGAGTTTCAAATCTTTTCTTGTTTTACAAATTGAATACCACACTTAATTAATGTGCCATTCCACAGAGAAAGTGATGTGGGGTCCCAGTTTTTTCCTTAGACGGTAGCAAATAGCAATCTGCTCATAATACCAAAAGTGCATTCTGCCGCCCTTTGAGTTGAGGATGTCTTTTTATCGTATAACCCAAGGCAAATCCACTTTTCCCGGTCCAATCAAATGCCCTTTCTTTCACGGCTTAGGGTTTTTCAAGGATATTATTTTGGGCATAATTACAATTCAAATCACTAAGTTGGCATTTATTATTTAATATATAAAAAACCATTAATCGAAACTCAAATCATAGCAATATGATTAAAACTCATACTCAACTGTCACTCTCGTTTCTTACTGCAAAAGTCAATCATAAGAAGTGTAACCTAATATTACATTTAATTTTTGTTGGTTTGAATCGAAATCGATCAAATGAGAAAAATGTCATGATTCCTAGGACCGAGTTAATGAATGATATTGTGTTAATTATTTGATTTGATTTGGTCCAATTATTTTTCTTTTTGGTTTTTTTGGTCCCCTTCTTTTATTTCACTATAAATACCCTAGATAGATATATATATATATATATATATTTGCAGAACTATGAAGTTTATGGTTAAATTGTAAATTTAAAAGCATCTAACAACCACGTAATACTACTTATTATATTACTTCCATTGCCACTATCAGTTTCCATTCTTCCTATACTGTCTATGCTATTATAAAGCATGAGAAGGGCAATCGGTTCTCAATTTTTCTTCTGTACCCTCAATATCTTATTTTAGATATCCATTCTAATTAAAAACTTAAATTTATAAGTGTATCAAATTTATATAGCTACTACTGATTTTTTTTCCTTCCATCTCTCTTTCCGTTTTACCATTCTCAATAAAATTCGAATTCTACATGACTTACGTGGACTAGGAATTATAATTTTTTTTTTTAAAAAAAGCATCATTTAAATTTTCAGTAAATACGCGCAATTTGCGGATGTGGGGGTGGTTGGTTGCGGAGAGATAAGCAGGCGATGACTGATGGGACAGGAGACGTACTCCAGATGGGGCCCATTTAAGCATCCAATTTATTTTAATCTGATCAGTGGATTATCGCTTGGACCCTCCTTGCCTCGAACTCGCCGATTTATTTGTCCGTTTTAATTTGCTTCCGCATTCAAAACGTTCAAAACGCAATGAAGACTCCTTTGTTGATGTTCCCTTTCCCAGGTGGAGTTTTTGGGTTAGATGGCGAAAGAGTTTGCTCATCTTTTTATCATATCGAGCTCGAGTTTTGTAAGGAAATACTCAAAAAGTGAAAGCCTAAATGCATCTATAAAATAGTCGGGAAAGCTATCTAATTAGTTCTAAATTCATTATACGGATGTCAATCAATTCTACCGATCGTTTTAAGTAGATCAATTAACCAAAGTGCATGAAATCTTATCTAACCTTTGACTAAGAAAAGGTGGAGAGAGAATGTGGAATACTTAAAGTTGGATCGAACTGAAATATTAATACAAAACTTTAGCGTCTGACTTTTAAGGATTGAATGGCATAAGTACTAGAATTATTTGTATTTCTTGATCATCGTAATTACAGTATAGTTTGCTCCAGCTTTCAACAATTTAAACTTTTAGAATAAATAGTTAAACACTTGAATTTATATTGATAATAGGTCTTTGCAAAAGGGGAGATGTAAAATTCAAAATCTATATAACATCACACTCCAATTGTTTAAAACACATTTTGGAATAGAAAGTCGTGCATTCTTACTACCATATTGAAAATTACCGCATAAGTTTATTTAATTTTGTTCTCTAATTTGAATTTTTGAGCCGAACTGGCCTGTTGTAGTGGTGATTAAAGTCAGCTAACATTGACAACAAACATGAACATTTGGAGCACAAGATATTGAAATCATTCAAGTAAATATTGCTCTAGCTTCTATGAAAAGAAGCAGTGTTGAGCTGATTATGCTTCGACAAGCATGGAAAAGAGCAAGCTCCTTCGAAGTCACTGGCACGAAGCAGATGCATCCAATAAAACCATTAAAGTACGTGTACAGCCGTTATTTAATAGAACGGTTGAAATCGCCATGAATGTAACCCCGAAGTCAATGACAGAGGTTGCATTTCCCTGTCGTCATAATTACCACCGCCACCGTCTTGGCCATCACTAGGACCGTACTCGATTTCCACCACCTTCTTCGACCACCATGATAATATATTTTCGTCGTTTCCACTATCCGCCGACTATTGTTGCCGCCGTTATAACCACGACACTAACACCACCACCCCTCCCGCCTTCTACACTTTTTATTTATTTATTTATTTATGGCCTTTCAGATCATGTATTCCATCATATTTGAAGAATCTCCTAGTACAACAAACTCGTCCATTCGAAAAATAGAAAAGTAACTAATGTATGTTAGTATGCAAACTTTTATGTTGTTACATTGGGAGGCCAAAATGAAGCATTCATTTGTTTTCTAATCGATGATAACTAACAAATGTCAGTGGCCAATGATACCTTCCTCACGTCGCAGTGTGGCGGTGTCTAGGTTGGGAAATTTCCAACACCCGGACAAATGCACTTCCCCAGACGATTTTAAGGCATGATCCCATATAATGGCCACGTGATACTTTTAATTACGAAGAATCGAAGGTCCTGTGGTAAAAGCCCCTCCTATTATTTCCCACTAAATAAAATTAAATTACACGCATGTAAATGCTGTCGCACTAAGCTTGAAATCTAATCATTAATAGTCAAGGCAAAGAACTATACTAGCATCAGGCGATTGGCTAAGTAATTAGCCAAAGAATGATAATCTATCTAACTGCACATGACATGGCCAGAGAGATGCCGTTTGTCCATGTTACTTTTTTCAGCAACTTGCGTTTAAAAATATTGGAACGAGGGGGAGCATCGGGATAGGAAGGGAAAGCATATCCTGACGAGCGATCCTAAAGGGGTTTGATTAGTGGCTCGCCATCGAACTTACGGGAACCACATCCTGGAACAAGCAACCTTGATTTTTTTTCATTACTTTAACGTTCGTAGATTAGGATGTTAGGTGTTGGCTTTCAAATGCTCGACCTTGGTTGTTGAGCACACGGGCGTTCATCCCTCTGGCAGCACTTTTCCATGCCTGCAAATTTGAGCCTGTGATCATTGAAACCCGTGGAACGTGATTGGCTTGTTTCACCGAAAACTTCATCTTCATGAAAATCATTTTCAAGAAAAATGGTTAGTTTTGATTTATTTTGTGGTCTAGGGAAAGTGGGTTTTGTTCTTGCCTAAACAGGGGCTATTTTCCTACAATTTAAGCCTGTTGTTTTCGGTCTATGGAAAAAAAATTCTATGGATCGATAGGTTTTTTCATTATTCAAATACTAGAAAGTCGAAAAACAAATTTCTGAAAATGATTTTCTTTTAAACAAATGGACCCTAGTGGAAATAAAGGGGCTTGATGGTTGACCACGAAAAAGAGACTGTATTTCTTAAACATACTTGGTGTAAATTAAACGTATATACCAAACAAATTTGAGTGGACATGTTTAGGATGAGTGACTCGTGAATAACTCATGAGTGGCTCGATGACTATTGAGATTGACTTCCTTAACTTCTAATCAAGCTCAAGTTTGAGCTATTCGAGTGTCTTATTGGGCCAAGCTCGAACTTGTTAATACTCAGCTTGATAGGTTTGTAAATCTAGCCCAGTAGGGTTTTCAGTAATTATAAAGCTAGATAAAACACATTTAAATTTACATAACATTCAAGCTTATAAGTTGATTGTAATTGAGACAAGTCAGGTTGAGTTCGAGTATCTCGATTTTCTACTCTAGTTGAGCTCGAGCATAAAATCAATATTTGATCGAGCTTGAGCTTGAATTCGAGTTTCGATTACGTGAATTTAGTTGAGCTTGAGCTTGGCAGTGCAACAGTAGGCTCCATCGCACACTTATTGGGTTTGCCAAAATTATTAGGTCCAGTATCATCATGATGGGCCGGGCTTTCACTCTACTGGGCCCACTAAGTAAGAGAAAGGGATCTAAAAGGGATCGGAGATACGTAAATGGGCCCGGTTGGATTATTGAAGTGTGCTCCCTTTAAAAAGCAAAATTCTTAGTTCGAGGTAAAATATAAAGGATTCGATAACGGTTGAATATTTCACATATCGTTACGTGACTTAGGAATGATTTACGAGTAAATAATAATGTTTTTGTTATACTCAGAGCTAATAAAAATCATCAAAAGAAATGCTTATTAGAAAGAGTTACATTGCTAATTTTGCACATAAAATCTCATTGAAATCAGCTCTATTGAATTAGGCGAAAACCCATGAGTTTGGAGAAATACTAATTGGATCCGAGAATAAGCAAGATAAATGGGAAGTGCAAAAGAAGTTATCTCTTTTTTTGCGGCCTTAAATGCTTCAGACTTCTTTACGGATCGTATTTATGGATTTGTTTGTTATAATCCGAGCTGTCTGAGCCATCTCTGAATATTAACATTCTACAAATTTCTTAGTTGCTAAAGGTGTTGAGGAGGCACTAGAGAGCCTGCTTTCTAACCCGATTCTAATACATTGGCCTTTGAGCACGGTGGGATTATGCGAGCTTGCAATTGCCTCGTCGTCCGTACCTTCTATTTTTTTCACTTCGTTAGAGCTTTCGTAAGCCGGGCGTGATGGCCGGTCGGTAGAGAGGGAATTCCGCAATTGGAAATAAGAAAAAGTTCAAGAGAAAGGGCCATTATCGGAAATAAAGATAACTCACGGGGCTAAAGTCTAATTACTCATCATTTTCTTCCTTATTCCTTTCGTCTCCTCTGCCCGGCATTCCCTTTAGCATCGGCGACGCCACTGGAGAAAAAAAGCTGCGACGATCTTCGGAAGCAGATCTCCGCCCCAGAAAACCAAAAACCTAATCCCCTAGAGCTCTCCTCGGAGGATTCCGCCGGCCTCAATCCGATCAGGTACCGTCCGTTCCCGTCTTCGGCTCTCCCCCCCTCCCGGGATCATCGTCGGCGGAAATCGTCGGCCGGTTCGTCCGGGAGGTTTGAGTTTCCGGTTGTCAGTCGGTCGCGTGACCTTCGATTGGATGCTCTCAATCCGGAGCGACTCTCTCCGTTGAAGCTTTGTCGATCGCTTCGCATTCTGAATCCGGAGTTGCATTACTCTGTGAAGTCCAGAGAGGGATGGGAGATTGCTACGTATCTCGGCGGAGACTGTAATCCGTTTGATTCGTCTATTTAGATGTATTGGAGTGAGCTCGAACGTTGTCTCTCTCTCTCTCTCTCTCTCTCTCGTGTCGTGTCGCTTGGAGGGGGGAGCAAGGGGAGGGAGCAACGGTAGTCGTTTCGAGTTGACTTGATTCGGAGGAGACGTAGTCTTGTGGTGGGTTAACTCTTTCAATGTACAGATTGATCGAGCTGTGGACTGTTTCTTGAACAGGAATGAGTATCTCCTTGCCGATTATCAGAAGGTGAAGTTTCAAGTCTGGTCCAAAGCATGAACATAGTTAAGGGTGTTGCTGATTTAATTCGAAGGACTTCGAGCGGACAAACTGGAGACTCCAGTTCTGGGTTACAAGGGGAGAGGTTTCCACCTCCAGCGCCACAAATCCGCTTCAGGTACTATCGCCTAATCTACTAAGAGTCTATCTTCTTTTTCTTTCTCTCTTTTTTCATTTTGTAAGTCCAAGCACTTCAATGGACTCACAAGATAAATTTTATTTTGGACAAACAAGTATGATCCGTCAGGAGTAGATTGTTTCTTAAATATGAAGAGTGAGATGGGACTGAAGTGCTTGTTTCTCACCTAAAGAAAGGCGAACCAAGTGTCATTGCTTATGATTGCAAACTAAGCTAGAGAAACATATTGAGGGTTTAGAAAAATGCACGCATCTTGCATGGGATGTATTAGCAGTATAATTGTTTATATGGCATTCTGGAAGGAGGGAATGGGGCTTAAATGGATTCGCAACTTTACTCTGGTTTTATTGAGTTTTTGATGTAATATTCGTTGAGTGGGAATGGATATGCAAAGGAATGTCAAATTCATTGCATCCCACCATGAACAAAAGTTTAATTTCCTCTTTGTCGTACTTCTCTTTCTGTTTTAATTCTTTAAAGGGGTAGCTTTAGCATTTTGACATTTCATGAATTAATTGTTTTGATTGACATGGATTTTTCTTGTTGCAACTTGCGCCATCATGATCCTTATACCCATCGAAAACTGCATTCAAGGGGCATTGTTCAAATATTTTCACTGATGACTGAAATGATGACATAATTAACCCTGTTGGGTACTCATGCAATTAACAGATTGAACATGAAAATACTGCTACTTTCTCAATTTGGAAAATGCAGTGTACATAATTTTTAATTGATAAATGAAGTCAACATGACTTCTTTTTCTTATTTTGAAAAAAAAGCTATAAAATAACTATTATTATGTATTCCGATAAAACAGCAAATGACTCTAGCATGCTTCATAATGTAGTGTGACACAGTGAAGCAAACTGCCTATTGCTTGTGTACCACTTAAGGAGTGGCATTACCTTATTTTGTTTGATGTATCGTAGCATATCATAATCAAGGTTTTAGGTACCTATGGTCAAAACTATACAAAGGAACAGGAATTTTGAGTCCGTTCAATTTCTCATCTCATCCAGCCTTGATTTTAGTCCATCCTACTAAATGTGGTTTAAACCTTCTAGAAAGGCTGGGAATCAAGAATAAGTTGGAGAATATTATGATAGCACAAGGTCTCATCTCTAAGGAAACTGATATTGCTTGTGAAAATTCAGTTTCTTGGTTTTGATATGATTATGACTGGCACCTGAATTCTAACTTCCTTGATATTTTTTCCAGTGAAGTTGGTGATGAAGCAATCTTGTATACATTGTGGGAGAGATATGAGAAGGAAGTTGATAAGGTAATTAGAAATTTCTCAAATATTCTCAGATAGTCTTTCTAGGTATTGTTTTGCATCTAAGATCCTTTCTAGGTATGATTTGGCAATTTCTAGTTGTATTTGTTCTATTTACATTCATGAAATGGAGATGGTTCATACTTCATGACAAGATATCTAGGTCTCTAAATGGATGCAATACTGTGCTTTAGTGGATGAACGATCTTTGTCTGGAGATTGTTTTTTTTTGTGTTTTGCTATCTGCATAATGTTTCTTTGCCCCTGGACCTAAAATCCCAGTAATGACTGCATATCCAAAGGGCTACTGCCAAGAGACTGAAAAAGATAAGGTGGTTAACCAATGATCCGTCATAAAACCTCTTGGACTTTCCTTATTTTGGAAAGCCCTTCTATCTTTTCTTTCCAAATAGCCCTGAATAAAGGAGCGATTAAAGGCAGAAGAGTTTTCCGACCTGTGGATGAAGTCAATAATGCCAAATTAAGAGTTCCTCTGTGACAGGTCCTGCCATGGCCCAAGGAATGTGTTAGGATGACAAGGTTGAATTTCAAAATTTTTTTGAGAAGAAGATTAATGGTTCTGCGTACTGCGGAACAGCTGCTGACCAGCAGTCAAGCTTTTCTATTTATATTTTCTGAATTTATCATAAGAAAGATAACCAATGCAGGTGATTTTGTTTACCAGCAAGGTAAAGTAAAAAATACCTGTTTCTTTTATATCCTGGAGCTGATATAAGTTGATTTACTGAGAAGTTTCTATTTCTATTGCAAAGTAGTAACAAATTTTCCTTTCCCTGCTAGGATGCTGAGCGCAATAAGCAAGTTACCAAAATTGCGTAGGATTCTAATTATACTACCTTTGGACTAAAATTTTTCCCCAGTTTTCATGTACACAACATTCCTGGAATGTCTGTATCATTATGGTTTTGGTGTTTTCCTTTTTGAGCAGATTTTATGGGCACTTTTGGACAGCTTGATATATTCACCCTCCCCTAACCTAAGTATTCATTATGATTTTTTCTTGTCCAAATGATTATATATAATAAATATATTCTAGGATGTCTAGTTGGCTTCAGACCTTTTCTTTGCTGTATCGGTATTTATCTGGGGCAACTGTTTATTATCCTATCATTGGACCCTAGGTGGAAAAGAAGAAGTTGTTTCAAGTATTCCTGAAGCAGTTCCTGACTGTATATGAGAACTGGAAGCCGGTTAATTATGGTCAGTTTTCAGAGGCTTCTGTTTCAAGTGAGCTACTGGGGGAATATTCATCGCATGTTGATGATGTTGTTAGCGGATGCTCAATTGGACATCCTGCTGGAGTAATATCAATTTTCATTCAGGAGATTGCACAGTTAACTGCACTAATTAATGAGCGTAAGTTGACCTTTTACTCATGTATCATTATGTGCTCTATGGAAATGCTTTTCTGATGATATATATATTTTTCCATCTCTCAGAGTATGAAAACTTTGTGTATGTATAGTAATCATTCTTGTTGATCACTAGTTAAGAAAATACTGCTTTCCAATTATTTTACTTCATCATTTTTGGCCAGCATTTAATTTTCTTCATTGAAATACAAGGTTTTTGCTACTTTTTTGGTGTGACAATGCCTTTCTATGACCTACAAGCTCTTTGGTTTCTGTGGCCTACTCAACTTTCTTTAACTGGACAACTTTGTGCATGCTGTTTGCTGATCTTCATGTTTGCTTTATAATGAGCAGCATTCTCATATTGTGCTCATCCCTTATAACGACTGAGATTGTTGTCACATAAATACAAAGTGGAATAGTCTTAAGATTCCAGATTGATCTCAGTAGTTGTGTGCACAATGAAGTGTATCTTAGACTCAGGTGTAAGTGGAACTTTATCAATGAATGCTTCCGATCTGGAAAGGTTGTTTTGCTCCCAAATTGATAAGAAATTATGCTCTGTCTGCTTCCTTTTATTTGCCTGTGGAGCATATAGCTTAAGTACCGGTGTTTAGCATCTATAGCAGTTAGCTGAATCTTCTATGATATTCGATGTTTGTTTTTTGGTCATTTGTTTAATTACTGCTTGAGGTAATCAACCAAAGTTAGGCATATAATTACTGAGCTTCAACTGGGTTATTCTCTTCCACTTCTCTGATTGGGGTGAAAATTAGATCAAGTGGAGATCAGAAATTTATCAAGTATAAGATGATATAGATGAGATTCTACTTTGTTAATATGGTATCAGTCTAGAGTAGGGCAATTATAGGAGTTGAAATTTGAGTTTACTGAACGTTTTGGATCTCCAAGATCTATTTTGAGGGTTGAAAAGGCTGCTGGAAATTCTGTAACTGTAGTTGAGAGGATGATTGATTTGGATTTTTCTGTGGTTGTAATGTCAGAAGGGCTGAAGTTCATCTATAATGATGTGAACTTGATCAGGAACCAAATCTTGTGCTGCTAGTCCCTGGTAATTGGGGTACTTTAGAGCAGTTATCTAGGATAGCTCTCTTAAAGTCATGATTATTGTAATAGCTTCTCATTTGATGTATGGCACATCCATTAAGGCAATGCAACTGATGGATGGATCAAAGATCATTTTCTCTCATTGCATGAGCAATCACGAAGTATCCCCTTTGGCTATTTTTCTGTAGACAATTTTTTGGAAGCATTATTTGGAGGGTTTACCACAAAAGGTTATTGTGCTGTATGCCCTATTGTTGTTCTGGGATCTGTTCGGTATCTGTTATGTACCATGCATCTCTTTGAACAACTCTAGCTTGCTTGCCTATGTCGAGCGTGATATAAGACGAAGAGTCCCTAAGTAGAGAGGCGGCAGTTAAGTTATGATTAATATTATTTAGGGATAGCACTTAAATCTTCTTTAGCATGACATCTATGGTTTCTAAAGCATCACAATTACGAGAAGAATTGCATCACACAATTAAAAAGGAAAGACTTTCTAAATTCAATAATTTATCATATCTCCATTGAATAGAAATTACCATGATATTTGTGGACTATTTTGAAAATCCTACTACTAGTTGAAATAGAAACCTCTAAACAGAAAAAGTATTTCACTTGTCTTGTTATACTCCTAATTTAATAAAGAAAATAACTCTAGTTACTATCTAAACATAGAAGAACTCAAGTTACTATCCAATCGTTAATTACTAACTTAACACTCTTTCCATAGGTCTTTAAACCATGTTTGAAGCATTCTGCATCAGAATGTTAAGAGTTGAGTTGGCATTTCTTTGGGTGCACCTGCAGTGGACACTTAATAGTGGTGATATTATATCTACAAGTACTGAGCAAATTTCTACCCATGCTTCTTACTGTTGGCTGGTTCTTTGACAGTTTCTGTTCAGTCATTTGTTTGACAACTGCTAGGTTCCACTTCAGATGAGATAGCTTTTCGGTCTTAATCAAATTGGGTCAAGGGCATGCTATGAGGTCCGTGGCAATCACGTTTTCTTAAAGAGAAACCTATCTTGGATCGATAAGTATAAACAGAGATTAGTGCTTGCTTGCTGTTAGGTCTTTAGAAATTCACTGACAATAATCTAATTAGCAACTTTATCTGTCATACCTAAGTGACTCTGTCAGAAGATGTACTTCTTTTCATCTCAAGGCTCAGTTCTTGTGATGCATTAGGATTTCTTCTGTTTATATTTACCATGTGCATTGCTCTTTATCCCCCAATCAGGGCATTAGTACGGTGCTTTTTATCTTATATTATGCAAGCAATTTGCGGTTATAAAAAGCGAATAACTCTTTTCCAAATAAATTCAGTGAGTTCCAGCATCATGCAATCAAACATCAACTTAGTGGGGCCTTCTACAAGCTTCATTGTTACATCTGAAGGCATACCCGTGTTGGTCGCTCTGTCAATTGTTACACGTTCGATACATAACTGCAGAGTCTTTGACTACTATGGAGGGGTACAAAAGCTTACAGCATTGATGAAAGGTAGGATAATACAAACTCTTTGTCATGTAGAACTGCTGGGCATGTTTTTGTCTTGTTTTTACCGGCTAAGTTGTATCTTTGTTTTTAAATACTTTCTTTAAGTTCTTTTCTTGTAAGACAATTGTCTAGTGGACCATGATTGCCGTGCGACTGCTGATCCCTGGTGAGAATGATGTGCTGCACTGTTCTTTGTCCTCATTTTCTTTCTGTCTCATGTTTGATTATACCATTTTTCTTATTTCTGCATGGGATTTCGGGAGAGTTAATTTTGTGCATGCGTAATATGTCCCAATAATTTCTGGGCTTGAATTAGCATTCCTCAAATCTATTCTCGAATCCCTTAGCCCTTTCCACCTTATGGCGAAAGTTGGAACGGGTTAACAGTTTGCCTTTACTTCTCAAGTATATGAAAATATTATTGTCACTTGCAATATTTAATGAAGTTGGCTTTTTAGGGTATGAACTTTGGATGGGATTCCTTATGTGAGTCTCTTGTAGGTTCGCTCATCCATGGAATTTAATAATGTGGGGTCACTTTTTTGCAGGTGCTGTTGTCCAGCTTAAGACAATAACTGGCTCACTCTCTGCAGATGAAAATTTCTCCAACTTTACATTAGAGAAGATCAAGCTTTTGCAACAGATCCTTGTACATGTTGTGTCCATAATTTATAGTTTCATTGATTGGATTCCACATTCGTATAAGAAGGCTCAGTTTGACAGCAGTATCAGTTGCTGTAATCTGCCTTGGAAATCTCCCTCTGTATTTGATTCTGATAGTGTCATGAACATTCCTTTGTCCGAAACAAGGTCACTTTGGCATCAGAAGGCCGTAGTTTCTTTGATGGAGGCTGGTGGACTTAACTGGTTAGTAGGTAAGGTAGGAGATTTCGAGTTTCTTCACAAATTTAGCATGGTATGGGCATAGAAAATTTCTGATTTGTCATGTGGATGTTCAAGGTTCTCGCTGCTTATGTGACTTGCATAATTGCATCTGGCTATGTAGATTGTCGTTGTTCAATTTAGAGATATAATTTGTAGTATTGCATTCTTGGTTTTTGTAACCCATTCATTTCTTGTGATTATAGAGTTTGAATAGCTAATGAGCATTGTCATGAACAGAGTCTTTCTTCCTTAGATATATTATTAAAAAACTTTTCCTTTCGCTACTTGTGAGACTTGCCATTCTTAATGAATGACCTTGTGCTTTGAGTTTTGCAACATTTAAGGTAAATTTGCTTCAGCTGGGGTGAAAACAAATGGTGCAGATGCGCGTACTGTCAATCTTTCTGATTGCTTTCTCACATAAGATTCCTTCTTTATATTTTATTGATCATTTCCTGTAAGAACTGCTTTTCAAGTAGGATACAATAAGTTGAGGTAATGGGAGTGGGTTAGGCTTTCACTGGAAATGCAATGTCACTACCTCTTAAATGTGCAGACTTCTGGTAGAGTGCTTATCTCTGTGGTTCAGTTGTTGATTCAAAAAGATCCCTTTATGTTTCAGATCTCTTGCGTGTAATCAGAAGGTTGAGTATGAAAGAACAGTTTATGGATGTCAATCTTCAGCATTTGACCTTGAAAAGTCTTCTATCTGCTTTATCTGGGAATCTGAGGGGCCAGAACCATTTCAAAAGCATAGGAGGACTTGAAGTTTTACTGGATGGACTTGGACTTCCAACAAATAACGTGTATAATTTGAAAAATATCTTCAATGTCATTGAGAAAAGGTATATTTACTTACTAGCAGTGTTATTGCTAAGAAATGTTCTTTAGGTCCACTTTAATATCATTCAGAAATGTTCCATTTACTCCTGCAAGCCTTACTTGGTGATTATAATCTTATTTTCACTCATTAGCTTATCATTTTTTCGAATCCGTGAAATAAACAGCGAGTTCATTATTAATCAGTAACATGCCATAACAATGAATTGTTGTATCAGCTAACATAAATGCTTTGATTGATAAAGATATGTTGTGTAGATCCCTCTCCCCCTCTTCTTTCAGTTTTAGAAGAAAGACACATGATTCGAGATAGAAAGGAAAATAAGTTCATTGAAATAAGTCTACGCCTGAAGGTGACATCATTCATAGCTCAAAAAGTTTCATTAGCCCTTTTGAGTCAAGGCTGAAATTTCGGACATTAGAAATGCCAAACTAGGAACAGCGTTTGATATATTAGTGCCCTCTCTGTATAACCATCA
The DNA here is from genome assembly GCA_014182715.1 of Eucalyptus cloeziana. Classification (NCBI taxonomy): domain Eukaryota; kingdom Viridiplantae; phylum Streptophyta; class Magnoliopsida; order Myrtales; family Myrtaceae; genus Eucalyptus; species Eucalyptus cloeziana. Next base: position 5,062,416 of record CM024639.1, on the reverse strand, counting down.
TTGGAAGATTTTATGCTTTCAAATGAATCTATAATGCTTCTGTACCTAAAATAGCATGATCACGTTATGGATATATCAAAATGCACGCATTCTTCTTATGTTGATCCAGAGGTATCACTAATACAAATATATTCATATACACATGTATTTTATGATGTGTTTTGTCTACTTCTACTTGCCAATTGAAAGAAAAAGCTTGTCTGCTGCAGTAATTCGTTGTGCGTATTGCTTTTGTCGATAGTATTTATCTCCTGACAGTGTGAAGATGATAAATTTGTTATCTAGTACTAGAAAGATTATAACATCAGGGGCATGTGTTGTTAGTTTTGGTGTTTTGAATGTTGGAGAAGGATTAGTTGCAGCCATGTTATTTATATGATGCTTCTTGGTCAACTAACTTTTACGAAAGTCAGATATTCGACAAGAATGATGATTGAGCTCTGTAATAAGTGGGTAAATGATATTGCTGAGGCTGATTTAATATCGGGACATACTTGGGCATGTTGGCTAGTGAACAGTCATTTTCAATTGTCACTGTGTTAGTATAAGAAAGCCAAAAAGCCTTTTGTGTGTGTGAGTCCGTGCTTTGGATATAGGAGGTGAGCAGTAGTGAGTGGGCTGGCTACTTTGTTGTGACTCAAAGCTCATTGAAGTCATAGAATCATTGTCTCTCAAATTCAGGAATAAAGCTGTGTCTCTTAACTTCTTTAGTGTCAAGATGGTGGGCCTCTTGCACCTGTTTGTGCTTTCAAAATTGCTTAGCTACTAGCTGAAGGGCCCATGTTATGCACAAGAAATATAGATGAATTTTGTTTTCCTTAAGAATGAAATGGAATCTATTAACGAACACAAATTTTTCAGCAATAGCTATAATATTATTTCTGAGATCATTTATACAAGAAAAAAAGTAAATAAGGAGAAATTAGGCTTCCGAGTTTTTAAGGTATGCAATATATGTGATACGAATGCTACAACCATGAAGTTTCACAGAAATGCTTGTAGGTTGTCATAATTTGTTTATTCCAAAGGTTTGCAAGAAGTTATATTATGACTAATTAATCATGCACTCTAGTATAAATATCAATTGGTATAATTATCCATGCCAATTCCATGCCAATTATTCGATAGTGGGATGAATCTCATGTTCATACTTACGTTATTGTACAAGATTCTTATCATATCATAGAATAGAAGGTGAGGCATTGGAGTATGAATTACATCACTTAAATTGATGCTTGAAATGGATTTCAAATGGCTATAGGGTTATGTTGTTTACTTGCTTTCAGTGACACTGTAACCAACCTTAAAAAATTTGATTAAGTTATCCACTTGGGTGCTGCGTGATTGTGTTGGATGGATAGACATTTACTTAATGAAATTCAGCATAAGTTGGTTGATTTAAATTCTCAAATGAAAATGATTCAGGGTTGCTTTTAGTTATTTTAAAACGAATAAGTGCCAAAAGCTGAATAGAGGGTTATATGAATATTGTCAGTCAATCAAATCGAAAGGGTTTTCTGATTTTCTCTTCTTCCGGAGTAAATATTGCTAATAAGAGAATTGACATCAGAAAACAAGTGAATGACACACATCGTTGCCTCAATTCTTTTACTGATACACAAAAACCTGCATAATTTACAAGTGAACCTCAAACTCCATGGAGCATCAAGGGTACGTACGGTGGAGATTTTCTATAACTGAATAAGATTGACAGTAACTGAAATGCGTAGCCTCTATGATGAAGCGGCAGTTTTATCTTTATCCAATGGAGTTGCCGTGTGCTAGTTTTTGTTTCTCTTGAAATATCTGTATAGAAATGTGCATCAATAATTGTCATTGGATGTGGTTCTGAGATGGTAATCTTCAATTACTGCATATTGATTTATGCTTCAATGTTCTAACATTTCAATTTTATTGTAGAGATGAGAATCCTTTGCTGCATTTACTTCGGCTTCATATTCTTTCACTGGAAGTTCTCAGGGAAGCTGTGTATCCTTTATTTGGAATGAATGCGAGGATCTTCTTCATTTTTTTTTTTATTGACGTGTTATAGGTGCAGAATACAAGGACCAAGAAGGGAGGGATGGGGGTTGAACTGTTTATTATGTTAAGTTGGTGTTTATTTCGAAAGAATTCGCATAAGTGTGGAATTCAGACAATTCAAGCAACAATAAGGCAATAAATGAATGAGTTAACAAGGTTGAAGCTTAGATTGATGTTAATAAAGGTTCAGCCACCTTTAGCTACTTTATTTCTTCTAGTTCTAGCAGCCCAATTATGCTTGAATTCATTCATTAGACAAATTTTACATAATTGCCCACAGTGTGGCAGGACTTTTTCCTTCCTCTGATCTGATGCCCCTTAGCACTCTGCCAGTACCTTGGAGTGTAAGCCACTCAAACTGATACCTCATAATGGGAACGCACCTTTTTACTGCACAGTTGAATTACTAGGTTTTTCCTTACACTGGTTTGTGGATTCCATGGCAGAACTTACAGCCTCTGATATAGCTCACAGGAGAATTGCACCCTCTACTTTTACATCGTGGTGAACTATCTTTCAAATGTCAATCACTCTACCCCAATGTTTACAGACAAAAACGAATACTCAAGAATGAGTTAAGCAAATTTGACAAACCGCCAGCATAAGAAATACAAAAGAACGGATGTATGAGGTGCAAGAGTAGAAAACTGCCAGTGTAGCAAAACTTTTCTCAACTTGGAAGTTGAATATCTGTCTTTGAACTGCTTGTCTTACTCCTTTTAAATTTCCATGAGAGTGACAGTCCATTTCTCATTTAGGTGTAATAGACTCTCCATATCTTCAGATTGTCCCAGTTGCTAGCTGTACACAATCATCTATAAATGACTGGTCATCCATATATTTTCCGTTTCCAATAACTTAGTCAAATAACCTGCGATTTTCCTGCAAACCAAAGCTGTGAAGATCCCTGACAGATGTTATTTAATGCCATGAGTTATTATCATGTTTCACAAACAAGATTTGCTTAGTGAAATTTCCTTCTGCCATCTGCTTCCTTGTCACTAGCAGAACTTGGAATTTTGTGAAATATCTTTTTAACACTCAGTGTTTTTCCCTTTCACATGCATGTCTTTCTTTTTTTGTAATGTTTTAATGATATTTTGCAAATCTAGAACATGATGGCTTTTGTATTTTTTTTTTTTTTTGGGAAAGGTAGCTTTGTATAATCAGGTGCAAATTATGTGGCGGGACTTTCAACTTCTGCCTTTATGCTTCTGTCTTACCACAGTGTTTATTGCATTCCCTCGAATAACTAATGATAGCTCTTTTCTAGCCAAAAAAAAAAACTCATCATAGCTCTTAATGAGAACTTGTGATCATCACAATGAACAAGGGTGCTCAACATTGGTTTCAAGATATTTGTGACAACATGCCTCTCCTTATTTCATAACAAACATGTGAGCCTTGTCTTTTGTTGTGCAGTCCTTGACTTGGTTACAACTAATTTACTGTTCTTCTTCAAATGATGCTGTTTGCTTTGATTGTTCCCTATGCTTCAGCTTTTGTTTACCATGAAAGAAATTATGTAATTGATACCATGCATTTGTATATCGTTAATTGTTTGTCACTCGATTCATGTTTGGTTCTTCTCTTGCTAGTGCTTTCACTAAAACTGTTATGAATTGGCACCTTAACCATCGCACAGCTTTGGGAATCTGAGCAACTTGCAGTTCCTTTGTGAAAATGGAAGAACTCATAAGTTTGCAAATAGCTTTTGTTCTCCTGCTTTCGTTTTCCAAGAACACAAGCAACGGGACAAGGTGTTGCCTCACCAAGATAATTTGGAAAATGATAAGCAATCCACAACAAATCCTTCATCTCCCACTACACTTCCATCCAATGGCTTCAGTTCTCATCTATGGGTTGATTACATAGTCAAGTTGAGCATCGTGCTATGCTCTTTTCTGTATGCTCCAGAAGATGTTAGTTCTCATCATGTCCAAGGAGCACTTAATCGAACTGCAATGCCAGGCTACCCTGCATATGGTGAACTTTCAGTCAAGTGGGTCTTGAAGGTTCTTCTTACGGTCTTCCCTTGCATCAGGGTTTTCTCAGATCAAACTGAGCTGCCAAGCCATTTAAGGTAGATGATGAGATTTATAAAGCTGCTTGTCCTCTATATGATTACTTTATTTATGGTGGTTGACATCTCTATTTGAATCTTATGCTTTCAAGTCCAATATTTGAACCTGAGACAGTGGTCTAGTAAACATTCAGATCCTGATTAAGAAATCTTAGGATTGGTTGTTTCTATTTGGAACTTTGATGTCCACAAGGACGAAATAGCTAACACAGACTATTACTTGTTTAAATTTTTATTAATAATTACTCAAAAGTTTGGTTGCAATTTGTGAGTTTGCATTATTTATGTGGTATCATTCCTCTTTCTTAATTTCCTTGCCTGTCTACAATCTGCAGGATCTTCATTAATACTTTGCAGCACTTCACTCTTAATGCCTTAAGGAAAGTTCTTGTTTCATTACCTGCATCGATTGAAGTATTCAGAGATGAGGGGTTATGGGAGCTCTTCTTCTCTGAAAATTTCTTCTATTTTGGCTCCGCCTTCCATGAATCATGTACAGAGATATGCAAAAGTCATGAGGGTTCTTCAGCAATGTGTGAAGTATCTTCCTCCAATTTCACTGTCAATCAATTAAAAGCCAGTCACACAGAAATTCTTCAGATGGAAATTATTTCATTTGTTGAATTGGCTGCAACATCCCGTGAAAATGTGCACAACTTGGTAGTTCCCTTTTCCTTGTCTTAAGAATTTTATATGATACATGTTTCTATCCAGCTGATGCCATGTATATCATACAGTAGTGGAATACATTTTGAAGATCTGTTTTAGGCATCTGATGTGGTTCACAGCTAGTGTTACCCATTGGCATTGATTTAGATGCCATATAATTGTAAGTATATGGCGACTAAAGTCTTAATGTCAAATACAGGTATCATATAGCAATTAATATGCTTTCTAATGGCCATATAATCTTGAAGATTGGACAAATGCTTGGAACTGTCAGTGTTCATGATTTAGTTTTCCACATACTCTGACTATTAGTAGTACACATTTTAAAATAGGATAGAGTTCTTTATGGAAATTTCTTTAGCTTTTTCTTAAGTTTTTCATTGCGGTAAACTGTTATTGTTTTTGTAGTTATCTATGCACCAGTACTGTTGCAACTCCTTATGTTTTTCTTTCTCTATCTCATGCTGTGGCAGCCTGAATTGTCAGTTTTGTTAGATGCCCTTGAACAGTCTGCTTGCAACTCCAGACTCTCTAGTGCTCTTGCAAGGAGTCTTCTTCATATATTACAACTTTCAGCAGAGAAAACTCTTGCTTCCTTTAAGGCACTTGATGCAATTCCTCGAATACTCAAGGTGGTGCGCATTCAAGCCCAAGAACTTCGACGGTCTGGAAAAACAGGGCCATCTCTTGGGAGTAAGGAAACGGTGGTTCCTGCTCATAGGTCTCAGGAATCTGATTCATCTGATACAGCACAGAATTGGCAGAAAAGTATGGAAACGACCATGAATATATTCTCGGAGTATCTATCATCAGATGATGATGCAAAGTTATCTATTTTGGTCAGCAGCACATCTGTCGATTGTTTATTTGATTTATTCTGGGAGGAGGATTTGAGGCGTTGTGTGCTTAATCACATTCTGGAGCTCATGAAGGTAATATTATTCTCTGTTTAGTGGACAGGCTTCAGTACTTTCTACAGCTCAGAGAACTTACAAATTATTTTTTGCCTTCCCAGATTGTTCAATCTTCTACGGAAGATGAAAAGGCAACCTTGTACTTATGCTCTAAATATTTGGAAACTTTTACTCAAATAAAGGAACGAGGGAAAAGCTTTGTGGAGCTGTCTATTGATCTATTGATTGGAATTAGAGAAATGGTCCAGAGTAATTCGAAGGTAAATCTGTTTTTCTTTTTTTTTAATGTTCCCCGTCCAGTCAGTTGGCCGTTTTTTTTGTGGAAGTGCAGTAATTTTTTCCCTGTCAAGTAAGCAAATGGGCTATTTGTTGTCTGACGAGGAACTTGTTTGTCTTCAGTATTATCAGGCTTTGTTTCGAGAAGGACAGTGCTTTCTGCATGTTGTCTCGTTATTAAATGGTAATCTTGACATGGTCAAGGGAGAGGAGTTGGTTCTGAATGTCCTTCAGACTCTCACTTGTCTTCTCGCTGGTAATGATGTCTCAAAGGTAATACTTTGTATATAGTTGATAATGCATTTTTACTCTTATCTCATATGGTGCTTTGAAGTTATTTTGCTAGTAATACCATTACTTTGTCCTCTAATTTGTGGTTGAAATATTCCTTCCATTAGACAAGCTGCCAGGGCATGGTGATAAGCAGAGCATTTTTAGGTTTTAGCTGGTCATAACATCTCTAGACTTAGCTCTCTATATTTCCTTTAATAATATATTTTGGATTATTCCATCTTTGATGACTTTAGCCTACGGCCTGTAACGTCAAGTCCTAACATCCTCCTTTGTTTATCCTACCTCTGTGCAGCTACATTAGATATTGATTTTCCAGCAGGTAATCTAAAGATGACAATGGTGTAGATTATCATTTCACTTTATGCACTCTTGGTTGTTTGTTCACATTGTTGGATCCAATAACGTATTTGTGGTTGTGTTGTGTGGGAAGGTTATAACTTAAAGTTAATTTATGATCTTGTCGAGAAATCCCTTTTTGTTTCAAGAGCAGTCCTGGTAATTTGAGTGCATAACTTTGGATATGCCTTACTTCATGAAGTATGGAACATGGAATAACTGCAGTGATACAGTGAGATTGTGGCGCCCTTGTTTTGGCTTGCTAGATAGATGCACTAAGTGGATCTGTGCCTTTGGAATAACTTTTACAAGTATTTCAGTGCTTGTTATCTTCCATATTAAAAATTTTCCATTTGGCAATGGTACTAAAACGTTGTACCTATCGTCTTGAATTACATTAGTCCCTCCAGTCAAGTGACTCCAGGTCTGCAATGGAGAAATTGGATAAATTCAGATAGGCTTTTTGTGACATGCTCATATATTGGTTATTGCTATTAAAGATTTCAAGGTCATTATCTTCATCAATTTCAGAGATGCTGTTCCTGTGGTTATGGCAACTGTAAAGTAGGAATATCTCAGGGATAAATTAGGAATTCTGTGCTTTAAGTAATACTGTTAATCTAATCGGGCAGTTCCTTTGGAGAATGAGGATACATAGATTGTTTTCATTATCTACTGATTGATGCTTAATGTTTTGGCTGTATTTAGTAGTGATCTTACTCGAAGAAAGTTAATGATCTCATAGATAGTAGGTTAAACTGTTGGGGTTTACAATAATTGAAATTGCCTTTCTAGGCTGATTGGTACTCCTATAGAGGCTGTACAAATTGCTTAGTCAATTTAGCTTGAAGGCACAGCAATGGCGTTTCTGGTTCCTCATTGATGGAAATTTTTGCAAAAACTCCTTTGAAATTAGTAGCTTCTAATCCTTCCTTATTGGAAAGAGCCTTCAGGAAGAGCGTTGATTGTTTCTGATCCTTTCAATAAAACTGAGGTTTGATGGAATCTTTTGAACATTTAGTGTGGCATGGACAACAATTTGACAGTTCTAGTTCATACTTTGCCCATTTATGCTCATGCAGGCACATCATTTTTGTGAAACCTGCGCACAGTATGGTGTGAAATTTTCAACTGAATTTTGTTTGGATTTTCATGAAATGACTCTTTTCATTAGGATAACCTATTTGGCATATGTTTAATGAGTGCTGATCATGGGTAACCTCTATTCATAGAACAAAAGAAATATTTTCACGTAGATCCAAAAAATGAGCAGGTCATTCTCAATATGTTGAAAGATTGAAAATGACCTATATATAAGTGGATCTTCTAATTCTGAGCATATTCATTTTGTTGATTTGACATAATCTTTCTTTGTACTATTTTTCCAACCCAGCAGAAGAAATAATCCCTGTGCAAGAACTTATAATTGCTAGGTTGTTCTGCTATTGGATTTCTCTTCATTTTGGCAGATTGCATTCAGAGCGCTTGTTGGCAGTGGTTACCAGACACTTCAAAGTTTGCTACTGGACTTCTGTCAATGGCAGCCCGGTGAAGCACTCCTAAATGCTCTCCTTGATATGCTTGTAGATGGAAGATTTGATGTAAAGTCTAACTTTATTGTCAAGGTGACTCAGTGATGCCTCTGTTTTTAGAAAGTTGCAATTACAAAATGAGATTTAATGCTTCTGCTACTAAGCCATGATCTTTTGCTTTTCATTTGTTTTGACTCAGAACGAAGATGTAATCATACTTTATCTCAGCGTTCTGCAGAAGGTTGGTAGTATAATCTCCTCAGACTTGGTGAATAAGGGTTATTTACATTGTTGTTGTGAAGCCTTATAGCCTTATATTCACGGTTATTGCAAGTAATTAATTTTTTTACCATATTCTGTGGTTGGGCAGAGCAGTGCTTCTTTGCGTCATCATGGGCTTAATACTTTCCAGCTATTGCTAAGAGATTCCATATCGAACCGAGCTTCCTGCATCAGAGTGGGAACGCTCAGTTTTCTTCTCGACTGGTTTTCTCAAGAAGATGATGATCATGTCATCATGCGGACTGCCCAGTTGATTCAGGTCATGGGTGGTCACAGCATATCTGGGAAGGATATTCGCAAAATTTTTGCTCTTCTTCGCAGTGAGAAAGTTGGAGCCCGGCAGCAGTATTGTTCATTACTGTTAACTACTGTTCTATCAATGCTAAATGAGAGGGGACCAACTGCCTTTTTTGACCTCAGCGGTAGTGATTCTGTAAGTGTGCACAGCAATCATTGGAAGATGTGAAGTGAATAGTCTTGCTTATGGATTAGGTTGTGAACTGTATTTGTTGCCTCATTGCTGGGTCTGCCCATCATGGAATATAGGATCAGCATGTGATAGGAGAGAAATATAGTCCTTGTCCAATCATGCCTTCCTCATAGGGGGAGGGACTAAAGTGATATTGGATTTATTGGTGAAGAGAACAACATACTAGATGTGAATGATGCTGGGTGTTTATTTGGTTAATATGGACAAGCTGTTTTCCATCAAAAAGATTTGTCTCCTTGCTGTTTTTTCCTTTCTGTGCTTTTCTCCTTTTTTGATGAAGATGGGCAGGGACCATAATTTTCTTTGTGATGTGTGTCACTTGGTGAGCATCATAGTTGGATTAGATGGTACCCTTGGTCAATCTGCAGTGCTCACCTGAGGATCTGATACTTTTTGGAGCATTTAAATACTTAACTACGCTTTCGTTTAAGTGCTTAAGCTTTTAGAGCAATTGGAAATTCTACGAAATTTTCAAATTATTAGAGCATGATGTCTTACATTCAAATCTCTCAAGACTCCTTTGCATCCTCAAGATAGTTAATTTCTACCCTTAGTGTTAGGCCAAATACAAGCCTACATGTGAGGAGTAGTAGAGTATATTAATATCAAATAGCATCCATATCTTATTATTTAAGCTTTAGGAAAGTTTTCCTGATAGAATTTTTTAATTTCCTTATTGGGTTTCTACCCACAGAACTAGAATTCGACTTGGTTCTTTAGTTTATTGTTTGTCGGCAGAGCAAATCATTATCAAGGGATATAAATCAAATGTGGTCAAGGTCTGCTCAATGGGACTTTTTCACATAGGTGTCTTTCATAAGTCACTTATGAACTTATGTTTTTCCTAGGTTTGGATTAGTTCAGGCTAGTCATTTTAGTTCCATTGGTAATATTGTGTGGACCTGTAAATTTCACAGATTCCCAATCATGTGATGTGGTGGAGAGAAATAGCCCATGAAAAGATGATAAATATGTAACTTGATGGACTGTTTTGTGATTAGTATACAAATTCATCTATGCTTTATCACTTTTCTTGTGCCATTAAGCATGCTTGTTATATAGTTAGATATATTAACTGATCTTTTGCTTTCTTGTTTCGAAGCAGGGTATCCAGATCAGATCACCTATACAGTGGCCTCTTAATAAGGGCTTCTCTTTTTCATGTTGGCTCAGGGTAGAAAATTTTCCTAGAAATGGAGCAATGAGTCTTTTTAGTTTTCTCACAGCAAATGGAAGAGGTTGTGTGGCTCTACTTTCAAAGGAGAGGCTAATATATGAGGTAGACATGTCTCCTTTGGTCTTAGTCATTTCTTGAGATGAATTTAACTAACTTTTCTAGTGAGATATCACTCTATATTGATGTGTTGAATATGAAAATTTGTGGTTCTTTGTGCAAGCAGAGCTGACACTGATATTTCTTATGTTCACCTTTTCTGCAGTCAGTCAACCTTAAGGAACAGTCTGTTGGCCTGCAAGTTAATTTAGTGAAGAAAAAATGGCATCATCTATGCTTAACACACAGCATCGGAAGAGCATTTTCTGGGGGAAGTCTTTTACGGTGTTACTTGGATGGTGATCTTGTATCATCTGATAGATGCAGGTTTTGTCGCATCCGATTTTTATGATATTTACTTCTTTTCCCTCGCGTAGGATTTTATTTCTATGGAGATTGCTGTGAGAGAGAGCGGTGGATATGCACTTCAATCTCAAATGCTGTCCACATTAAAACTGAACCACTTAAAAGGATGATAATAAATGCTGTTTATTGAACCATTGGATCTGATTTTACTGTTATATCTGGTGATCTTAACTATAAGGGCCCTGGTTAAAGGGTATGTGCAATGAGCATATGTTGTGTAATGCATTTCCATTCTGGTGACATTATCCTTCTTAGAACTCAGTGACTAAATTGCACATAATTCTTTCAAACACTTGCCCTGGCCATTTGATCTACTAACTTTTTTTCTTCTTTCTTCAGCTATGAAGTTAATCTTTTGTATACCTCCTGAATGTTACTCAACGCTAAGTTAGGAGAGGGTATACTTGTTTTCTTTTCAGTTAAGAATATTGAGGTAAAATAGCTTTGTATTGACAAATCAATATGGTAGCGGATGAATGAAAGCATGAAGGCATTTATGAGAACACAAGATTTTGTATCAGAAACAAGGGTTAATTAAGAAAAAGAGGCTGTAGGCACAACCTTTGAATTTGGCCCAACATTTTGGTTTTATCAAAGTATCTTATATACTTATCTTAATTGAAATTCTGGCTACTTTGAGTCTACTATTGATGTTTTCCTTCAAGAGGATGATGTGGCAGATGGAAATGCGGACTCCATGTCAATTATATGTGCCAACAAGGGTGCATCATTTTAAAAGCAAACATCTACTTCATATTGTCCAATTTAAAGGAAAAGATGAGAACAACACTAAGCAAATGTAAAATAGAAAATATATCCTTCTTTGTTAGTATCATCGACTATTCCTTTCTTTGTTGACTGTCTTTAGAGTTGCTGAAAGCTAAGAGGATTTGCTTCAATCTAAATGTGTTTCGGTTTTGCAGTCTTTCTCTCCATATGTAAAAGATTCTCTTTTCACCAAGTGAACAAACAAAAAGTCAACATCAATTTATATATGATATTTAATTCTATAATTTATTTTCCCTCATTTCATTTGAAGTTGTTCGTTCTTTTAGCAACCTTCAGTGTCAAGGATTGGGTAATTTATAAAAGCAGTTGCCAGTGGGTGATTACTTTGAAATACATATATAGAAATCATATTGTAAAATGTTCTCTAGTTGCACAGAGCTTCTCCCAGGAATGTCGCAAATCAAGTTTCAGTTGCTCCTCGCAAATAAGTAGATGGAGAAACGAACTCACATTCCAAAGCCTCTCTCTCTCTCTCTCTCTCTCATGGCTTAGTCCCCTTGGTTTTCTTCTAATTGGATTCTTCACTTCTCACTGAATTAGAAGAGCCTTTTCTGTTTTTTTGTGGGTTTACTATTATTTCTTTGCTCTTTATTTCTTAATTCAGACAAATTTAGTCTACCTTGGCTTTTTTGGAGTGATGTGCATTCCACATGGCACTTTTAATTGAGGTGCAGCATTTCGATAGTATTTACCACTTACATGTTGATGGAAAACTCTAACATCAGACTAACAGGACTAGACTCGATGGACTAAAATATTTAGTGAGTTGTGAGAAAATTCAAACGTCGGGCAGATTTGATGATCAGAACAAACTATATGCTTTTCCTCCCTTTAATAACCCTAAAGATAGTATGTTATATAACACACACATGTACAGTTCCTAGTTATTAAGGACGTGAGATTGTCTGACTTCCATTTCTTTCCTTTCCTTTCTGATTTCATAATTCAGGTATCCAAAAGTTAATGAGCAATTGACACATTGTACCATTGGTGCAAAAGTCTCTTTATCCATGAATGAAGAAGATGGTGTTATTGAGTCCAGAAGTTCGTTTGCTTTCCATGGTCAGATTGGTCCTGTTTATTTGTTCAATGATGCTATAACTCCCGAGCTGGTTCAGGGTGTCTATTCCCTCGGACCCAGCTATATGTACTCGTTCCTTGACCATGAAATTGCAACTTTCAGTAACAACCAGTTACCAAGTGGGATTCTTGATGCTAAAGATGGTCTTGCATCCAAAGTTGTATTTGGACTTAATGCTCAGGTAATTTACTCTGCATAGAAAGAGTTCCTATTATCCTCCGTTATCTGTACTTTAACAAATACATTGGTATTGGTTTTCTTTGTCAGGCTAGTGATGGCAAGAGATTGTTTAATGCATCAGCAGTGTTGGACCATGCGTTGGATAGGAACTTATTTGAAGCGAATGTAATGGTTGGGACACACTTATGTTCAAGACGCTTACTTCAACAGATAATATACTGCGTTGGTGGTGTCTCAGTCTTCTTTCCTCTGATAGCACAGTCTGAGAGATATGAACATGAGGAAAGTGGAGAATTTGAAAACGCTTTGCTGGTTCCTATCACGAAAGACCGCCTAACAGCTGAAATTATTGAACTTATTTGTTCTGTTTTGGATGAGAATTTAGCAAATCAACAGCAGATGCATATTCTTTCTGGCTTTTCAATTCTTGGATTTTTGCTGCGATCAGTTCCTCCTCAGCAACTTAATTTGGAAACTCTCTCAGCCTTGAAACATCTATTCAATGTCATCGCAAATTGCAGTATGTATCATGAACTTTTTCTTGCTTCTACTTAATCGGTGATAGTTCTTCTTATTACAATGCAAGTTTTATAATATGATACTTCATTTCATATAGTGATCTCCATGAAAGCTTGCCAAGAGGAAAGAAATTGCGTGATGTTCTTTTAAAAAGAAGAAGATTTTATGTGAGAAAGGTACCATGCCCACTTACAAGGTTATGGAGAGAGAGTCGACATAGTCTAACAAACTGTCCAAATTTTGAAGTTATTTATCCAGTAACCTAAAACTTAAAACCAGTAACTATCTGTTCATGATTGTTAGAATGTTCAACACAAAAGATTAAGGTACCAAAAGGAAGGAGACTTTATGTATATTTGGCCCATTAAACTCCCGCATTCATGCAATGAGGGATAACACTTTAATACTCTCACTTGTAAACCTGACTAAAACCATATGAAGAATGCACATGGAACTGAAGAATGGGAACCACATGCACTAATTAAACCTGGGACATGTGGTTCTAATGTTATGTGAGAATGTCTAATCCACAAGCTTAAGCTACTAGGTGGAAAGACCATGTGTATGTGAGCCCCATTGAAACCCCAAATTCAAGTGATGTGATATAACCAGTTTGAGATATTAAAAGAATTAGGCTCTAGACTCTGAAAAGTCCTCAAGTTTCTCCTTTTCCAAGTAAACCAAGTAATTGCTGGAGAAATAACAAGTATCAATCTGTTCTCATTAATTTACTGAACCCTAGTTCTGCCTTAACACAGAGCTTTAGCCAAACGAACACCTAAATGTCCCAAATGCTGCTTTTTGAAAGGAATTATATGATTATATTGGTGTTGCTTATGTCTTGTGAATTTTATGGGAAGTAATTCTCTATGGTGGCATAGACCAACCTATTCTTTTTCGGTCAAGAAAAGAAAACCATCCCAACTCCCAAATGAAGCTTTTGCCTTGTTGCTTACATTCCGAAGGTGTCTCTTGCGTGAATCACATTGCTACCTATCAAATTTTGGGTTATGTTTAGTTGTTCCAGGAAACAACATGATAAAACTGTTTGTGTTGCCAATATAGTCCCATATTCATGTTTGCTGATGTCCATATGTAAATTAAAAAGAAAGATTTAAACATTCTAAGTACTGAGAATTAAGAATGCCCAGTGAAATAATATATGCCCACTAAGTAATTTAAGACTAAAGCATACAAGTATAAGCACAAAAGTCCTGAGGAGGAGCAAGATGAGTCGAATCTGTATGGCTACTACTTTGCATGTGATTAAAGTCCTACTGCTGTCTGCTTCTGATAGGTTTTTCTATGTATCTGCTCTTCGCCTAAGTATAGATAGGTTAGTGATATGTCTTATGCCCCTTTCCTTGTTGCAGAACTCTGGCCCAGAAGCTGCTGACATCACGATTATCTGTTTGTATTGACTTTCTGTGATTGCTTCTCAGGTTTGGGAGAAGTTCTTGTAAAAGATGCTATTGCTGGGGTATTTCTTGATCCTCTCATATGGGTTTATACGGCTTATAGGGTGCAACGTGAATTATACATGTTTCTCATCCAGCAATTTGATAATGATCCAAGATTATTTACTAGTCTATGCCGGCTCCCACATGTGATTGATATCGTACGCCAATACTATTGGGATGTCAAATTAAGATTTTCCATGGGAAGCAAGCCCCTTTTGCATCCTGTTACTAAGGAGATCGTTGGAGAGAGACCTACTCAAGACGAAATACGCAAAATTCGTCTTCTTTTGTTAAGTCTTGGTGAGATGAGTCTTAGGTATGGTCTTCACTTGCCTGTGCTGAATTGGCATCTTCTGTTTCTAAATGCCACATATAATTCAATAAATTCCATCTTCCATCTACAATTGTTACATCTTGTTGTGCAGTTGTCATTAATGTGATGTATCTGGTGGATATGCAGGCAAAGCATTATGGCAGCAGATGTTAAAGCTCTTGTAGCGTTCTTTGAGAGCAGTCAAGACATGGCGTGCATTGAGGATGTTTTGCATATGGTAATTCGTGCTATTTCGCAGAAACTACTGCTTGCTTCCTTTCTCGACCAAGTGAACATGATTGGTGGTTGTCACATTTTTGTGAATCTTCTCAATAGGTATGTCTACCTCTATATAGAATATGAACTTATAATTCTTAGTCAGTTTTCTGCT
The DNA here is from genome assembly GCA_014182715.1 of Eucalyptus cloeziana. Lineage (NCBI taxonomy): Eukaryota > Viridiplantae > Streptophyta > Magnoliopsida > Myrtales > Myrtaceae > Eucalyptus > Eucalyptus cloeziana. The sequence continues at coordinate 5,047,125 of CM024639.1, read as the reverse complement.
TACAAGTTGGTTATTGTAATTTTCTTTTGGGGTTGGAAGTTTATTTGTGTCTTCAATTTTACTTGTCTTGGCATAAGAATAGTGATAGTTCTGTAAGTTTTTATTGTTGTCCTGCTTATGAGCAAAAATAGCTTTATATGGATTTAATAAAGTGACCATGATGGTGTGAGATGCTTTTAACTTTCTGTAAAGGTTATTCTGAGCTTGATTATGCCGTAGTCGAATGAATGACATGGCAGATGGTGCCAAATTGAGGTGCTTTACTCCCTTGGAAATAGCTCGGTGCATCTGTTCTTTACATAAGGATGGGGCCATTTTACTGGAATCCCTTGAACATAAAAGGAAGACTAAGTTAACTGGATCTTCCAGTTACTATCCTATCTCCTATTATTATTTAATTTGTTTGTAAAATGTTTGATAGCCTCTAACAATTATAATTAATTTAACAAATCATGTACCATGAAGGTCTACAATTATTTTGCAAACTCTGCTGACATTTTCTGAAGCTACAAGTTTCTTTTTCTTTTATCATATGCCTGAAGTTACAAATGTGTATTTGCTAGGAAAATTAGAACATTTGAAGTGTGGATAACATGGTGGTACAAACTCATATATTATCTTTTAAGCTACTATATGTGGGATTTATGGAATAGCAGTTTCAGCATCTTTCTTGTGTAAGGAAATAAATTTTTTATTGAAGGAAAATCAGTCCTTTGTACTTATGACAGTACATGGCAGTTATAGAAGGATGTTACTAACCCCCTATAGAAGCTGTCGTTAATTATTTTATATACCAATTCGTAGTGCTCAATGGACCTTAAATACTTGCAAGGGCTATAGAATCTTCTAAAAGATAGTTTGAACCCAGGTAGTTACTCATATTGTAGTGCGGAATCAGCATTGCAAGTACAGAGATTGCAAATTGTTTTCAAGAGGCTTAATTACAGTAGATAAAGTGAATGATAATGAAGAGAAGGCGAGGAGATCAAGAACCACTGGTCTTCCTTCCCAAAGCTGAAGTTAGAGATTGTTAATGGGGTGCATAAATGCAAGTTATGCTCTTTGATTGATATTCAGTTCTCTGTGTATGTACAGAAACTTATTCAGCCTTGTGTGTATGGTTTCATATTACTGCTTTCGTGTTGACAAATTCAGAATCCTGCTTCAAATTTAGTCATGGAGGCAATTTTGTATAAAGTATTTGCCTTGAGGAAACTGATATATATGATTTCAAGTTTTAATAAAAAGAACAAGTTTTGTGCTTTTTATTGTTTAATCATATTTGATTGATAAAATAATTAACCTGAATAAAGTACTGAGATTTTCCATGCTAAGAAGTAATATGTGACAAGTCAATAATTGATGCATATTCGTTCAATAGTCTTTTGGGAAGGCTAAGTTTGGTCGAAATGTCCTCCCTATCATTATGTCTCTGAGTCTCAAGAAAAAAATCTTTATGATAAAACCTTGAAGGTTGCTCAAAAGTTTTTATCGTTATACATTTTATAAAGGATTCTGTAGATAAATAAATTTTGGTACATTAGAAATGTGCAAGGACAACAATTGAGAATAAACACATGAAACAGAAACCAGAGCACAAGGAATCAGAATGAGAAGATCAAAGTTGAATAAAAGAGTACAACACAGGATCAACCGAAGATTCTGAATTCTGGAACAATCTTTTATATTCTTTCCAGCGCCATATGAGACAAAGTGGTGCAGCGGTCCAAGACTTCTTAGAAATTGAGCCTCCTACATAGGCATTCCAACAACTAAATAGCTTAGTGGCTGTCTTGTCATGATCTACCACCTTAGACAGTCTGAAATGCGGTTCCGAAGCTTGAGGGCAATCAAAAGATTCACCTGAAGTTTTTTACAGGATTACTGCCTAGAAGGTTTTGATTGCCCTACAGGCAACAAATACGTATGGTAAGGAGTTCATAATTTCTTTGCTACCTTGAGTCATTGGGTGGTCATGAAACTGGAGCGTATTATTAGAATGTAAAATTGTAAGTTATGCAAGCTACGCTATATAAGGTCAAAAAATATAGTCGAACTTGTGAACCATACTATAAAGACTTTATGACCAAAGTAAGGCATATTAATGGGTTGAGGGCTTAGTTATTTTAGCTTCTTCAAGGAAAAAGTTACTTATGGACTTACTCTAAAATGAAGAAGGTTATCTGGCTTTGGGAAATTGTGAAAAGATTTTATATGATTGCAAGTGACCTTTAATGTCTATATAGTATTTTAAAGATCTGGGACACTCGGTGTTAAATAAATGTCAAATTTTGGGGGCTAAGAAGTAAAAAAGTGTTAGTCCTCCAAATAGCTGAGTGTTTCTATTCTAGAAGTACTGAAATTTTATGTACTAGAACTAGAATTCAACACAGTAATCTGTCGGGTTTTAGAGCATTGTAAGAACTATACATAAAAAGGGAAAAGAGAAAACAGAACTTGAAGTGCCAGCACAACACCAAAATCATGCGTGCTTGCTATGCCATATGTCACTTTTGGGGTAAAGAAGCTTCTCTCAGTGGAGTTGAGAGTGAAGCCATCACTGCCGGCTGAGAAACACTCTGACCCTGGACTAAAGTGTTTGTTCCCGAAATTTCTGCTAATCACAGGGCAATCTTTTCTCTCAGCTTCTCTTGTTTTTTGGCTTCACTTTGAGTTACAACAGCTGAGAAGAGAGAAATTACCAAAACAACTCCAGTGACAAATTTGCAATTTAACTTGCGACATTAGCGAGTTAAATGAGTCAAGTCACAACCATTTCCATTGAATCACATTTCCTTTCTGGAATAAGTTAGATTTGATTCCCATAGTTGAACTGATTTCTTGTTTCAGATCATGATATTGATGCCTCGTGCTACTGTGCAATTGTTGTCTTGCAACTTAATTTCTGCATTGGAAATTGGAGTAACTTGGGAATGTGCACTGTAGCTTATGTAAAAAGGTTGGCATACCTCTCATAGTACTGAGAGCTTATATAAAACCTTGGAATGATGTTGAGGGTGAAGTGTCAACATGTGACTAAGTTTCATCACGGGCTTAATTAATTATTAACATTAAGGAAAGTTGTTATTTGTTTTTCGCCAAGGAATTTCAACTTCAAAAATGTGACTTGGGAGCATATTTCTGCTCATGGAATGGAGATGCATGTGATAAGCTGTTGCGTTGTTATGAAACTCTTGCTTCTTGTGTTATCCTGACTGCTGAGAGTAAACTAAGTTGCATTATGCTAAACCATGGCCATCTTCTTGTCCTTCATTTCTTGTTTGTTCTACCAATTTGTTGTAGGGACTTTGAGCCTATCAGATTACTCGGCTTGCAGTTTATTGGAAGACTATTGGTTGGAATTCCATCTGAGAAGAAAGGAACAAGATTTTTTGGTCTAGGTGTTGGAAGATCTAGATCACTTTCAGAAAGTTATAGAAATATCAGTACAAGGACGCAACCAATTTTCTCAGCTATATCTGATAGACTGTTTAAATTCCCACAGACAGATAATTTATGTGCTACTTTGTTTGACGTCCTTCTTGGTGGTGCTAGCCCAAAGCAGGTTATCAGCAATTCACAAACTTTTCCTTCAATTTAGCTAATATATTTCATGTCTTATTCCCTAATGCTCTATCTGGTATAATGAGATTCTTAAAGTGCTCTGGAATATTTTTGACTTTTATTATCTGTTCGTGACATTGACAGGTGCTACAGAAGCACTACCAGATCGAGAAGCAGCGAACAAAGGGTAACGGCTCTCATTTTTTCCTTCCACAGGTATTAGTACTCATTTTCAAATTCTTGTCGGGCTGCAATGATGCTTCTGTCAGAATGAAAATCCTCAGAGATCTGACTGATCTGCTCGATTCAAATCCATCAAATATTGAAGCTCTAATGGTAATTCTAACCACGCCTATAATTTAATTTCCTTGTTTAATCTTCCAATCAATATGCCTTATTTATATGTGTATTTGTGTAGGAACATGGATGGCATGCATGGTTAACTGCTTCTGTTAAGCTTGACTTTATGAAAAATTATGGAGTAGAGTCCCTTGGAGATGGTGAAGGAGAAAGAAGTGAACAAAGTCTTGTGAGGAACTTATTTTGTGTAGTTCTTGCTCACCATATTCATTCTGTTAAAGGGGGCTGGCAACAGTTAGAAGACACAGTGAATTTTCTGCTAATGCATTCAGAGCAAGTATGCATTACCACTGATAATTTTGTGGATACTTTCTGTATCTTTTTTGTTACTCTGTTTTATTTACTTTGATTCATTGTATTCTTCCAGGATGGCATGCCGCGTCACAAATTACTACATGATATATTTCATGACTTAGTTCAAAAGCTGGTGGATTTATCATCCGAGGAGAACATTTTTGTTTTCCAACCATGTCGAGACAATACACTGTATCTGCTAAAACTGGTTGATGAGATGCTTATATCTGAACTTGACAACAAACTTCCGGTAAGCAAAGTGTTGAAGTCTGCTTTTTAGGTGTCACCTCCGGTAAAAAATAAGAGCTTCATCTTTGAGGGAAAAAAGGCAAGAATAGAAATTGGGGGGATCATGGATTTCCTCTGGTTGTTGCTCATGAAAGAAGGAATGTGAAATCTTCTTTTCTTTGGACACCATGCTGATTGAATGACCAGAGTATTTCTACTTTACAGCACTTGTTGCCTACTTTTTCGATGATTTTCATTCTGTGTCTAAATATTCTCCGAAGGCTAAGTCTTTCTTACATGTGTATTCAAATAAAGAAAGGCAGCTAAATTGTGGTCAAATACGATTCTCTTCAAAATAAAATGTCTCTAAGTATGTCAATATGTACGAGTTATATGTGTTGGTGCTTTGCAAGTACCTCATGGGATTCCTATGTATCAGTCTTGCAATTGCAATAGTACATGGAGTGTTAAGTACAACTCATGATAAATGAGAACACCAGATAGAGCATGACAGACTTTATTGTGTTGTTTTTCTTGCAGTTTCCCGCTAGTAGCTCCGACTTTACCTTGGTTTCCTTAGATTTAGACAGTCACAAAGAATTTAGTAATGCCTTGCAAGAGGTTCTACGAGGAGCCTCTGACGAATCGCCATCAAGGTGAGGTGATTTCCTGCTTTGTATTCAAGGGGAGCAGTCACCTTTTTATTTGCTTTTATAATCTATGAGAGTCATGCTTTTGGTGGTATTGGGGGTTATGGCTGGGGATACCTTATCTTTACATGTCTTGAAATTAATTGTTGTAGTACTTGAGCCATGCTTTTTCTACATATATGTCTTTAAACTAATGGACCTTAGTAATGACGTGAGGGTTAAGAAGCATAAGTGAACTCTTCTGGACTGGGAAGACATGGAATGCTGAGATCGCTCTCATGCCATTGGGAATGTAATTCATTAATTTTAGGCATCTAAGATTAATCCAATTAGTACTTTTAGAGCACATTTAGTTGATGTTATTAATTTTGCCAGAATCAATCAGCTTTTGTTTTAGCATTAGTTTGTATTCTGCTTTTGCAATGGCTCATCAAATTTGTACAAATGAATAAGTTGGATACATCATTGAATAGGAAAGTGACATTCATGACTTATAGGCATCTAGGATCTTTCAACAAATCCAATTGTTCTTTTAGAGTACGTTTAGTTGATGGTATTAATTTGCAAGAATCAATCAGCTTTTGTTTCTAGCATTAGTTTGTATTCTGCTTTTGCAATTGCTCATCAAATTTATACCACTGGATAAGTTAAATACATCCTTGAATAGGAAAGTGACATATCTACCCGAAGAAAAAGAAATTTAAGATGGTTCCTTAATTTTCTTTTAGGCCATAAGATGGTTACTTAAATTGATAGTTTATATTTTGCTTTCACAGTTTAATTTTATGTTCTCCTCTTATCTCCAGAAATCCACAATTTAGCAAGCAGCCATCTGCAAAAGAAGATAACATAGAGGGGGAGAGGTGGTGGAATCTGTATGACAACTTGTGGATATTGATCAGTGAGATAAATGGCAAGGGACCAAGTAGAATGTTGCCCAAGTCATCATCCTCAGTAGGTCCGTCTTTTGGCCAAAGAGCTCGGGGCTTGGTTGAATCATTGAACATTCCTGCTGCAGAGATGGCTGCAGTCGTTGTATCGGGAGGGATTGGAAATGCTTTGGGTGGAAAACCTTCTAAATCAGTTGACAGGGCAATGCTTTTGAGAGGGGAGAAGGGCCCCAGAATTGTCTTTCGGCTTGTGATTCTGTATCTGTGCAGGTCTTCTCTTGAAAGGGCTTCGCGTTGTGTACAATTGTTCATTTCACTCTTGCCTTGTCTTATGGTTTCTGATGATGAACAGAGCAAGACGAGGCTGCAACTTTTCATCTGGTACTTTGCTTTATACATCTCAGAAGGATTCTAGTTTTCCAATGATATCATCTGTTACAGCAAGTTTCCTTACAATTTGTTTAGTCCCTATAATGTTTCTCCATATTCTGAGTATATTGCTTTTGTTTTATGGTTGCCAGGGCTTTGCTCTCTGTCAGGTCCCGCTATGGGATGTTGGATGATGGTGCTCGTTTTCATGTTATATCACATGTGATTCGAGAAACTGTTAACTGTGGGAAATCCATGCTTGCTACAAGCATTGCTGGCAGAGATGATCCATCAGATTCAGGAAGCATTTCAAAAGAAAGGAGCACTATACAGAATCTAATCCAGAAGGATAGAGTGCTTGCAGCTGTGAGTGTTACTAAATTTAAAGTGCTTCACTGCATTATTAAGGATTGTTTTGGTGCTACAGTTGCTAGCATTCTTTCCCTGTCTTTTATAGGTTTATGTTATGATTTTTTCCCCCTTAAAACACAGACTAGAAAGAATTGGTATGAATTCATAGTGACTATTCAACTTAGTCAACCAACTGGTTGGACCTCCAGATCTATATATGCTGACGTAAGAAATATTGAAAGCATTTGTCACCAGTGCTAGCATAAACCTCCAAGAGCCCTATTGTAGAGGTGGCAATCTCCGACTCAACTCAAGGACCCCATCCTATCTACCGAAAAAGTGACTAGAGCCAACCTCAGATTGCTAAAGAACCCAGTCTAATATAAATCTGTGACAAAATCCAAATATTAAATTATCAGAGGATGACCTAAATTTAAACCTGAAAATAACCAAGTCCAACGTCACCCTGAACCTGAAATAACATCTACCTGATGCAACATGACATGTCATGGTATTTGATGATGATCTGGATGAACTTGAAACCAGAGAAATATTGAAATGGAATTATTTGAAACCTGAGCAGACCAGGAATTCAGCACTATGAGAATCGGACCAGACCTGCATATGAAGAAAGTGAATCTTGAGATCATTGGACAACTGATTACCTGAACCCAGATTGGACATGTACCTGAGATGGTAGAACCCAAAATGACCAAAAGAAGAAAACTGTTAACGTCGCGAGTTGTACTCGTGCATCTGTCACCAGTAACCCTACCTGCTGTAGACAAGTGTTCTCCTTCAAATCCTTTGTTTGAATCTTCCACACTGTTTCCATTTAGTTTTATTTGAAACAGAATATGAGCTGGCCAATTTGGCATACCATTCCCATGACCTAGAACCCACCTAATGCCTCTGGAGTAATTCAAGACCTAATGCATTCTCTTGTGTTTGCCAAAAGTCTACTTGAAATCACTGTCACACCTCCAAATCAGGGTATTTAGTTCTGGCGCACCATTTTACCAGTTCAACTGGTGGTCAAACCAGTTCAAACCAGGTTTTGACCAAAATCCGTTTATGCAAACTAAACGGACTTGGACTGATACCCGTAGGACCAACTGGTCCTGCCCAGGTTTGGAATGACTGCTTATACTGTTTGAAGTCAATTTTGCTGTAATGTTTTTGTTCAATTGCTTGCTACATGGACGTCTTTTAAGGGCTAACTCATGAAATGCATGACATATGTAGCATGAGATTGGGTGACACAGTGGCATGATATCTGTCTGCTGCATTTGGAGAAACTGTTTTGTGTGTGCACACCCCTCGTGAAGTTTTGCTTGACTTGTTCTTGAGAAGTGCAATATCTTGCGGAAGAGATAAAAAATTACATGCACATTTTTTCATTATGAAACTTAGTCAGTTGTTGACCTTGCTAGGTTGCTGATGAAGCAAAATATATGAAAGCTCTGAAAACAGATCGTAGCCGGCAGTTGAATGAGCTCTGTAGTAGGCTCGAGGAGACATCCTCTGCAGAACTTAGCAGCGGTAGAACTTTCGAAGATGAGATTCAAAGCAGCTTTAATAACATCATTGCTTCTGATGACAACAGAAAAGCTGCTTTCCAGCTGTGTTATGAGGAGCAGCAGCAAAATGTCACTGTATGTGAACAGTGGACATCAATTATGTTTTTTTTCCTGATCCTTTATCTCTTTCCAATTCCAGATGCTAATATATATAATCGTCTATCTTATGCTTCAACAGGAGAAGTCGATGCATCTGTTCCGCATTTTAATTGATGAGAGAGGTCCATGGTCTGCTAATGCTTTTCCAAATAGTGCTGTAAGGCATTGGAAACTTGACAAAACAGAAGATAGATGGCGACGGAGACAAAAACTAAGGCAGAATTATCATTTTGATGAGAAACTGTGTTATCCTCCATCTATTGCGCCTCAGGACGAAACTACTCCTCCTGTAAATGAAAGCAAATATGGATTTGCGGGACATATTCCTGAGCAAATGAAGCGTTTTTTGCTAAAAGGTGTGCGCAAAATTACTGATGAAGCAAGTGCAGAACCAAGTGAAAATGAAGATGAAGTGTGTGTGCAGAAGATCTCTGCACCAGAGGATTCTTCGGAGGCTCAACATGATGTAATTGTAAAAGATGGTAACGATCACAAGGATTTTTCTCAGGATAGAGTAGATTCTTCTGCCTCCTCTCCCGAAGCTGAAATTAGTGATGAGGTATGTTTAGTTTAACTTAGCAAGCACCAAAGTTTGGTGGAAACATATATGAGCATTCCTCATTTTAGATCCTTATTTTCAGGTTCTGATTTCGGCTCCATGTGTACTTGTGACACCAAAGAGAAAAATTGCGGGGCGTTTGGCTGTAATGAAAACTGCTCTGCATTTTTTTGGGGAATATTTGGTGGAAGGTACCGGTGGCTCTTCTGCTTTTAAGGATTTTCAGCAGCCAAGTAACTCTGATTTGTCTAAGCTTGATCAAAAGCAGAGGTTTTCAAAATGGCCCCCTCATGTTTATATGGAATCTGATAAAGGGATCTCTTTTAATGGCTTGGAGTTGCTTAGCGAAAATGTGCATCAGAGAGATTTGAAAAATCTTAAGCGCCATCGAAGATGGAGTATTGGGAAGGTTAGATGGTTATAGATAATTACATGTTTGCTTTTAATACTATATTATAATTGGATCTGATTATGTTGCCCCTCTTCTCTCTTTCTAGATAAAAGCTGTGCATTGGACTCGTTATCTGCTTAGATACACTTCTACAGAGATTTTCTTCAGTGATTCAAGTGCCCCTATATTCTTAAACTTTGCCTCGCAGAAAGATGCAAAAGAAATAGGAACCTTGATAGTCACAACCAGAAATGAATTTTTGTTCCCAAAAGGAAGTAGTAAGGATAAGCATGGGGTCATATCATTTGTTGATAGACGGGTAGCTTTGGAAATGGCTGAAGCTGCTCGAGAGAAGTGGAGGAAAAGGGAAATTAATAACTTTGAGTATCTAATGATACTCAATACCCTCTCTGGAAGATCATACAATGATATAACACAGTACCCTGTCTTCCCTTGGGTATTGGCTGATTATTCTTCTGAGGTTCTTGATTTTAACAAGTCATCAACTTTTCGGGATCTAACAAAGCCTGTTGGAGCTTTGGACTCGAAGCGCTTTGAGGTTAGTGTTTGTCTCTGTTGGAATGTTACACTGACCAGTAGACTAATCTATTTGACCCCCTTTCAACTTCATGGTTCGTCACATACAGGTGTTCGAAGATAGATACCGTAACTTTTGCGATCCGGACATACCTAGGTACTATTCGACCCAAACTACTTTATTAAACTGCTAAGGTTACCTCTAATCGATTTGTCATGCATCTATCAGTTTCTATTATGGGTCTCATTACTCGAGCATGGGGATTGTGCTTTATTACCTCCTGAGACTAGAGCCTTTTACGACTCTTCACCGTAATCTGCAGGTATGCTCTTGACAATTCCTTGAGTGTCTTTGCAACAGACTATTATATTTTGTATCAATGATGTGGTCTTGTTGCTTGTATGCTAAAACGTCGTACATGTTGCTCTTTTATATGGTGGCAGTTATTATAATTTCTTTTTCCTAGTGGTGGTGGTGGAATTATGAATAAACAAATTTTGTCCATCTTACAGTGCTGAAATATATTTAAGTGATAATGAAATTTAAATCGTTAAAATGTTCTTTCATGTTTCTGGAACTATTGCAGTACTTGCCAGGGATTAGTGTCCTTACGGAAAAAAAATAGTAGAGTTAAATATTGACATAATTTGAGAAAAGCAAGGAGCAATCCCTCCAAAACCCTAGTTAAAGTCAGCAAAAAAAGGTGTTCAGCAAAAATATGACATATATAAGAAAATGAAATATACTTTGAGTTTCCTGTGAAATTGATATGATTTTTGTCCAACTGTTATGAGTGTTTGTCAGATATAAATGATACTATTCCTGTGAAATGGTCAATGCTTTTTTTTTTTTATTGTTTCCCCTTTTGGATATTGATGGGCTCATTTTTATTTATTGAGATATGAAAGAAGAATAAAATTGTGTATTTTATTGCAAGGTAGAAGTTGTGTATCTAAAGGCCTGCGATTTGCATAATAGCAGAGTCAAGAAGTGTAAATTATGACTGGTTATGTAATTCTTTATTTTAACATAAAATATCTTCTATTTCTATTATATTTGCTTCGATCCTGAGCTCTAACGTTCATTTAGTTATCACTGCTTTTTCCTTGATATTACATGCCATAGCACAGAAACGTCTCTAATATATATGTCTGGATCAGGGTGGGAAGTTTGACCATGCAGATCGACTTTTTCAAAGTGTTGAGGGAACGTATAGGAATTGCCTATCCAATACAAGTGATGTGAAAGAGCTAGTTCCAGAATTCTTTTACATGTCAGAATTCCTTGTTAATTCAAACTCGTATCATCTCGGAGTCAAACAGGATGGTGAGCCTATTGGTGATGTCTGCCTTCCTCCTTGGGCCAAGGTATTTGAGTTTCTTCATTAATGTTTTCTGGGGGATAAATTACTCTTTACAGTGGCCAAACAACATTGTTAAGTTGGAGTCAAGCAGACCTATCCATAGGAGATATTATTGATTCCTCTCCCCACTGGATTATCTCTGCGCGCGCGTGCGTGCGTGTGAGGGAGGGAGGGAGGGGGGAGTACTTTCTCAGTGAACAAGCTCTGAGAAGATGAGAAGAGGGATCCAGAGAACTGCTTTCTTGGTCTCTTATTTAGATTTTGGCTGTAGTATCTGCAAATTCACCCAAATTTGTAGAAAGTACTTGCTCAGCGAACAAGCTCTAAGAAGGTGGGAAGGGAGAGATCCATCCAAGGGCTTTCCTTGTCTCTTATTTAGATTTTGGCTGTAGTATCTTCAAGTTTACCCAAATTTTTAGAGAAGTAAGTTATGGCATCTGCTGATGCCGCCACACTCCTTTCCAGGAATAGAAATCTCAAAAGCTGAAAACTAGAGAAAGTGAAAACTGAAATGGCAAGAGAAAACAGAACCCTTAAACAAACGGGCCTTTATATGTTGTCCTTCAAGTTTTGAAATAATATTTGCAGACGCTGTTGCAATTGCTATCGTAGAGTCAGTTCCTACTTTACAGAATGAGAACTATGCAAAGGACTAAAATTTATTTTCAAATTAATTTCTTATTCGTAAAAGAAAAGACAATATAGGGCCCCAAGGGTGTGCAAACCATATACAGAATGGGAGAAATGATCTACAACATGAATTCAAGCATTTGCATCTTACACATAACTTTCTGCCATACCTAAAGTGTAAGACATTCAACTAATTCTCAATAATTACAAAAACTGGTGTCTCCTCTCCATTAAAGGCTCTCTTAGTCTGCTCTGTCCAAATCAACCCAAAAAACAACCAGAGGGATGGGAAATCTTTATTTCTTAACATGAGGCAAAAGAAGACCTTGCCAAAGTAATAATTCTTGTTCAATTCTCCTATAACCCAAGATAGCCTAGTGCATGCATAAGAGGCCACCAAGATCATTCTTATCCATGGATAGTGAAGGAGGAGATGTCTCAAGGTCTCTGCCTCTCTTTTACCAAAAAAGGAAAAAAAAAAAATTATTCACCTGTACTATCCCTCTTTCCAGCAAATTGTCTAAGGTGAGAATGTGTTCCCAAGATGCTTCCTAAGCAAATAATGGAACTATAGGTGGCACTCTCACTTTCTAAGGAAAAAGCCTCCCTGCCACCAAAAATCTTCTTTTCAAGCAACCTATAAGAAGACTCCAGAAAAAAATTTCTTCTCTACCGCTATCCAAGAAAAAGTACCACAGAAGTGAGAGAAATCTTGGAATTGTACGACAAATCAAAGAGATTGACAAAAGCTTTAAGTGCCAATCTTTGGTTTGTCTCGAAAAGTCGATCTCCTAAATGATTCTCCCTTTGGAGAATTGATAGCAATCTGGTACAAGATCCTCCTTGTTCCCAGCGATGTCATAGAGCTAGGGAAACGATCTTTGAAAGATGTATTCCCAGACAAAGTGTCAAGCAGAAAGTCTGAACGCTTACCATTTTTCACGATAGAATATGCATAAGGAATAAACTCGTTCCCCTCATCTCTAATCCGCCTCCAAACAGTGCTTCCATGAGCTATTACTCTGCTTTTATAAATTTAAACAGTTTATTCAATGCCAAATTTAGCAACAACCACTTTCTTCCACAGATGATCTGAACCACCATAACCATTTGCCTAGAATAGCCTTGTTGATCAATAAAAAAGACTTGTTGCCAAGACTTCCATTACAAGAAAGGTTGCTTGACTTCTTTTTGATTTACCAAATGAAATCCATGGGACTCATTGTAATCACCCACAAGAATCTATCTGAAGAGCTTTCAACCTTTTGGCAACTGAGAAAGGGATAGGGTTTGAGAGACATGAGATAGATAGGAAGATTGGAGAGAGTGCTTTTGATGGTAGTTGTTCTTCCTCCTTTCAAAAGTAATGATCTTTTCCAACCCTGCAACTGCTTCTTAAGTTTCTTTATAATAGGTTCCCAAATTTGCTTGTCCATGAAATTAACTGCTGCAGAAAGGATTAAATAGGTTAAACGTAAAGAACCTATCTGACATCTCATTAAAGAAGAAAGTAAACCACGATTCAATCCATAATCAGCGGGGTAAGCTCAGTCTTACTCAAGTTTATCTTAAGCCCGTATACCACTTCAAATTATAAAGGAATGCACCTTAGAAAAAGTAACTATTGGACGTCATCTTCATAGAAAATGATAGTATCATCTGTAAATAGAAGATGAGAAATAGTCAACTCCTCACCATGGCTAGCCACTCTGAAGTTAGAAATCCATCCCAGCTCTGTCGCCTTGCTTGACATTTTTTGTAGGACCTCTATCACCAGAATAACAAGCAGAGGGGAGAGTGGATCACCCTGCCTAAGTCCTTGAGACGATTGGAAAAATCCTGTTGAAGAGCCCCATTAATCAAGACTAAGAAACTTGGAGTTGTGATACATCTCTTTATCCAATGTTAGGCCAAAACCAGAAAACTCGTTTTTTACTGAAAGGAGTGGCTGAAAACATTTGCCAATTTGAGCGGTTGTCTTTTTAATATTGGAAACAGAGTTTATGGGAATTTTTTGAAACCAAATGGGACCTTTAACTTTACTCTTTTTGTTTGTATTGTTCTTTCTTTTCTCTTGCCCTATAATTTCTGGATAAAGAATGCCATCACCAGCCAGGATTCTTGCATTAAGACAGACTATTCCATTTAGCTATCATGTAGAATGCTTGGCATGCTCCCTCTCTTGAACAGCCTTAATCACCTACCAACGTGTTTCCCCTTCAAATGATTTTATCTTCATATTCATCAGAGAAAATGAACTGAATGTTAATTGTTTTGTGAGCACAACCAGAAATTATTAATACTTTATTGACCTATTGATTATGGTAGTAATATGCAGTACTTTATTAATGTTCAGGGTTCGCCTGAAGAATTTGTCAATAAAAATCGAGAGGCTCTTGAAAGTGAATATGTTAGCTCAAATCTTCATCACTGGATCGATCTGGTGTTTGGTTACACGCAACGTGGGAAACCGGCTGTAGAGGTAAACATAGAATCATACTTGTTTTTGTACAGTGAACCAATTAATGATTATTGATATCTGGGAGTGTGGTAACAAATACAGGCAGCAAATATTTTCTACTATCTAACATATGAGGGAGCTGTTGATTTGGACTCCATGGAGGATGATTTACAAAGAGCAGCGATTGAGGACCAGATTGCTAATTTTGGTCAGACGCCCATCCAGATTTTCCGCAAGAAACATCCTAGACGAGGCCCACCAATTCCAATTGCTCATCCTTTATATTTTGCACCTAGTTCTATTAATTTGACTTCTGTTCTATCTAGTATTATTGATCCTCCGTCAGCTGTATTGTTTGTTGGCCAACTGGACTCCACCGTTGTCTTGGTGAACCAAGGGCTCATCTTGTCAGTCAAGATGTGGTTAACAACACAACTGCAATCTGGTGGCAATTTTACCTTTTCTGGCTCGCAGGTATTGCATATATATTTTTACTAGATCAACTGGAATACAATCTTTAATCCTTTTATTTTGTTGGAATATGCTTTTAGTTAAGTACAGCTTGTGAAACTTCTGCAGGAGCCATTTTTTGGAGTTGGAGCTGATTTTCTTTCTCCACGGAAAATAGGGAGTCCTTTGTCTGAAACCTGTGAAGTTGGAGCACAATGTTTTGCGACATTGCAAACACCTACAGAGAATTTTCTTATCTCATGTGGCAATTGGGAGAATAGCTTTCAACTTATCTCCTTAACTGATGGGAGATTGGTGCAGAACATCAGACAGCATAAGGATGTGGTTAGTTGTGTTGCAGGTACTTATCAGGTCAATGTTCAATTGTTGTCGTGAAGATATGGCCTATACAATAACGATGATTGTACTTTTCCGGAAAACATCTGATTATAATAGCTTACTGTGTGTGGGTGATGCGGTGTTTATTAATGTGTTTTTTAGTCTGTACTTTATGAGAAGGCTTTATTAGGTTAAATACAGAGTGTTGGGGGATTTTAATCTCCCAGTTGCTCGTCCTTTCTGTCAAAGTTAATTGCTCCTCAGAAGTCTCATTGTGAGTCCTTACTACCTTGTAGATTCCATTACTGCCTTATGTTTTCTCTTTTCTTTTTTTTTGGGTTTTTTTTTGGGAAAGGAAAGGAGAGAGAAAGAAGGGAGAGGGGGGAGTCGCAGAAAGTTAATCACAGGCTACATCAAGTTTGAGAGAAATCAAATCTTGAAGGGCTGGTATTTTAATGGCTGTGTCATTTGTGTTCTTTTTAAACTGTTAAGTGATGTGTCACATGTACATTGTTGGCTTATTGCCTAGAAACTTAAAACTTTTGGGGAAATAATTTGTCTAATATGGTATAGGTCATAAGTTGAAATCCTAACAAGCCGTCTCTTCTTTCTCCTACTCATTATTCCTTGTTCTGCCTTTTTTCCTACCTCATGTTGTCTTTCTGATATGATTACATCCAAAAGGCTATTGGATCAAATGTTTCCTTCGAGATCTATACAAGTTTTACATTGTTATTCATGAATGCGATTAAGATACCTTTTTCTTTGTACTGTTTGTGTCGTGTGCCCTTAAACTATTTTTATTAGGAATACTACTATCACCGAGATGAGATACACGTGACTGGAATGATTTGAGAAAAGATGTTGCTATACCTGTTCTCATTAATTTGCTGGTATTATTGTGACATGTAATGGTGGATGAAACTGCCATAATCACTTTATAAATTATCTCTTCTATTGCAGTGGCATCTGATGGAAGTGTCCTTGCTACTGGAAGTTATGATACCACTGTAATGGTGTGGGAAGTTTATCGTGTCAAAACTCCAGAAAGGAGACTTAGGAACTTGCAAGCTGAGATTCACCGGAAAGATTATGTTGTTGCTGAAACTCCTTTCCACATTCTTTGTGGCCATGACGATATAATTACATGCTTGTATATCAGCATGGAGCTTGATATAGTCATCAGTGGGTCCAAAGATGGAACCTGTATCTTCCATACCTTGAGGGAAGGGAGATATGTTAGATCTTTGTGCCATCCTTCAGGCAGTGCTTTGTCGAAGCTGGTTGCCTCACGGCATGGACGGATTGTGCTTTATGCTGATGATGATCTCAGTTTGCACCTCTACTCGATCAATGGTAAACACCTTGCTTCTTCTGAGTCCAACGGACGTCTCAATTCTGTTGAATTGAGCAGTTGTGGCGAGTTTTTAGTTTGCGGTGGTGACCAAGGCCAGATAGTTGTACGGTCTATGAACACACTGGAGGTTGTTCAAAGATACAATGGAGTTGGAAAGATAATTACTTCTCTAGTAGTGACTCCTGAAGAATGCTTCTTAGCTGGGACTAAAGATGGAAGCCTTCTTGTGTATTCTATTGACAATCCTCAACATCGTAAATCTAGCCATCCACGAAATGTCAAGTCCAAATCAACTTCAATGGGATAGATGCGTAATTTAGAGTGCAAGTCATGGACTGACTGTTGCTGGTATTCTTGTGAATGGAGGTAGGTTGCTGCTGAGGATACCTTGTTAGGTTGTCATTTTTAAATCTCGAGTTCTTGTCATCTTTTTTCATTTCCTTATTCTGCATATCTTGCTATTGCTCAATTCTCTTACGTTGAACAAGGCCAATTATATTTATTCATTTATAATTTTATATGCTGAGACTCTTTTAAGATTATTTAAGCCCAGATGGTATCTGTGACTATTCACTGGTAGCTATTATAACATGTTGAGTCCAGTGCATACTACTATGAAGATACAAATTCATGACATTGCTCCTCTTTTGATTTTTTCCCAGTTCTCCTACAGAGCTGTTGGCTTTGAAACCTCGTGTCTTTGTCGATGCTGCAGATTTGATCAACTACTAGCAATTATAAAATGTTGATTCTTATGATTGTTGGAGCTTTTAAATCATCTAATTTACTTATAATTGTGTTCATTTTGATTCTATTAGTACTTAGAGCACATGTTGAGGGCCAAAACCTCATTCGTAAGGAAGAACTTCCCATTCTAAGAAAGTTTGGCTTCTTTTGGGTCACATGGTTGATCTTGTGGTGTTTGGAAATTCCAAATCCTCTATTTTACTTACAATTGTGTTTAGATTGATTCTTTTAGTACCTGGGAAAAATTTAGAGACGTGTTGGGCCATAACTTCATTCTAAAGGAAGAACTTCCCATTCAAAGAAAATTCGGTTCATTTTGGGTCAAATGCTTGATCTTGTGGTTTTTGGAGTTTCAAAATCATCTCATTCAAACAACCAATCTTTTTCCAATTAAGTGGAGTCAGCTACATAGATTTATTCTATACCTTTTGCACTCTGTTTTGTGCCTAATCCTCTGTACTAAAAACCAGTACTCAGAGTATCAGCCCATGTCTTTTGCCTCTTCCCTTGCCCATTTGCCCTGCATTTCCATTGTAACATCATGTCTTCCCACTGAGACTTATGCTCAATTCTATCTTCACATATCCAGATCACCTTTGATAAATCTCTCATCTTATGCTCAATTGCAGCGATGCCAAATTTTCCTTCAATGCATTAACTTCTGTCTCTTCTCGAGTATCAATGCATTCAATGGATATATTTGTTTTGTTTTTGTTTTTGTTTTTGTTTGTCTGTTTGTTTGTTTTTTTTTGTTTTTTTGTTTTTTTTTTAAGGTCGAAACATTCAACAGATTTGACATTGTTGTTGTCATGACAACCTATTATTTACATTTAGCAGTAAATTGAGACTAAAAATCCTCTTATATTCATTCACTCTGTCCCTGTGCTCTTTTTCCCCCGAAAAAGGTGAGGGCACAAATGAAAACAGCCATCAAGTGCGTTGAATACAATGATTGAGATCTTTAAGAACTTTCCTTCAGTAGCACTGCTAAAGGATCAAACTCAACACTGAAATATGGTCTCGAGTAATAGGAATGGGACATTGAATAGCTTCTACTAGCTTTCTGGAGTAAACATTTACTTTGAATTTTTGTGTGCTTTATATGTTGAGAACATGCTGGAGCTTATTGGTGACATTTTGAAGCACTCTCTTATTTGATGATCATCATAATCTCCTTACACATATCTATTGGAAAAGACAACATCGTCTGAAATACCTGTGAAGGAAAAATGCGAATTTGATGGGTTGAATAAGTGCAGATCCTCCCCCAGTGGTTATTTTGCTCATGGACAGTGTTTATCTAAGTTTTGTTTTGATGTCTTACAGTTTCTCTTCTATTTGACAATCTTAATTATACAAAATTATATTTTGCAGGGACTTTTGGACACATGCCGCATGAGATAGGTGAAGGTATAGGCTTGATGACCACCAAACACATACCCATGCTTGTGCAGTTTTAGACTTGCTCCATGATAGCCCTCTTCAAGAAGTCCACTATGGAACATGCACACATTGAAATCTTCAGGAAGGTGCAATGCTTTCGGTGACATTCTCTAGACATCAAATCCTTGTTACAGTGTATTTGTGTCTCGTCTACTGGTACCCTTGGAAATCATTGGTGAGTAAGAAGTGCGGAGTTCCACTCTCATGTATACCATCGTTCTTGATCAGGTAGAAGAGGCTTATGTAGAGCAGGGGAGAGGCAGTTGTATCGATAGAAACCGGGGCTCACATTTGTTTTTGGCTGACAGCCCCTTATAGCTTGTATAGATCACCTACATTTGTAATTCAAAATAAATAAAGAAAAATGTTTTCCTTTTGAAAGATGGTATGTTTTCCTCCTTGGTGAATAGTTGACAGACATCAGACTACTTTTATTCTCAAGCTTTGCCTTTTGTCTGCTTTATTGACAGACCACTGGTTAGAAGTGATGTGCTAGGTAAAAGCTTAACTGTATCTATCATATTGACATTTCTTGAGATCATTTGATTATTCTAAGTTAAAAGATCGGCATGTGTGAAGGTGTATAGGATGAATGGTACTCTACTTATGTAAATACAAGGGAACTTTACCGCCTGCAGATCTCGCACCTGCATTTTTGGTAGAGTTACTGATGTCCATGATTGTGAACTGAACTCGTGGATAATGTTGCATATAAATAGTTATTGTGAAGAGAGAGAATAATGGGTAAAGTTTTATGTATTCCATTACTCAAGATAGGTTGTGAGGTTGTTGTACACAGAATTTATACGAGTTTCTGTACATCTATTCTTTGTAACTCTGATTGATATAGTGCTTCATGCGGTTTTGAAGAACAAATATGCTGTGGATATCATTCAGTGTACAGGTCATGTTTATGGGAAACAAGTACTTGTTCCAGGCACGCACATGTTGAATTTTCCTGAAGCAAGTTTATCTGGTGGGAGTGTGCGCGCACAAGTGAGCATGGGTATCTACATATGTTTAGGGCTCTGCAAGAAGATTGCAGCGTGGGAAAGTGAGCCCGAATCTTTTGAGTTTGCGTCCCGGTTTAAGTATATAGACGATGAACTCACTTTCTTCCGGTGGGTTTGTCTCTACCGAACTGACAATACTTGAGGAAATTGGTATTCAGTTGTGTCTGCTGCTTTTAATCCTGCATTTCAGGGCACCAGAAGTAATATGTACTTCTACCGTATGCGCAAGGATGAGATGGTCTAAATTGTAAAATGTGGCATTGAATGTTTGGAAGGTTGACTATGGAAGCTTTATTAAAGTTATCATTCTTTAGTAGATATGACAGAAAATGCTTGCTAATGCGATTGATCTCATGTTTGCATGATGCCTCGGACTATTCTTTTTTCTTCTTCTCTACCAAGTATTGTATGAACTCGTCCATACAGCGCTGGTTGGTCTCTCTATCGCCGAGTAATTTCTTTGCTTCCTGGGCTGAAGCTCTCAACGAGGAGCCCAAGTCGTCCACCATGGCGAACCTCAGTAGTTCAGCCACCGCGTCACTTGTGAACATCCCGTCTTCTTCTTTCCTAGTGACCTCAATCCCTAGTCCCTTACCCTGCAACAGTCTTGCGTTAGGTCCTTGGTCGGTCGTCATCGGAAACAGCATCAGAACCCGACCAAATGCTAAGCCCTCTATTATCGAGTTCCAGCCACAGTGAGTCAAGAACCCTCCAACCGAGTCGTGACTCAGTATCTGGACCTGAGGTGCCCAATCCGTGCACACTATGCCACGACCTTCCACCCTTTGCAGAAACCCGTTCGGTAGCATGTCGATGGCTTTTTGAGTTGACTCGGGTGGGTCTCTCAAGACCCAGAAGAAAGTCAATTTGGATTTCTCCAACCCGAGTGCTAACTCAGTCACTTCCTCTCGACTCAGAACAGCTTCAGTCCCTAGTGCAACGTAAACCACCGAATTCAACCTCTGCTCATCGAGCCACGCTTTTATGCTCACCCATTTCATGTCGTTAACATCTTCGTCGTCCTCCATGCATGGAGGTAAGAAACCAATAGGAACAAGCGGTTTCCGATACAAATCCCGCAAGAGATCAATCCACTCGGGTTCAAACTCGACGCACGTCCTCACGGCCACGACCTCGCTGTCTCTTATCGTTACTCCCATACGCACCGTATCAGGTGTTTCCGAGATGTACTCGCTTGAATGCTGGTTAAACCTGGTGATCTCATACGAACGGAAAACTATGTCAGATTCAAAGGGAATCCACTCGGGGACACGTGAAAAATCCTCGATCGTCCTTCGAGGGTCTGAGCCTTCTATGAGGACTGTCGGTGGGCCAATTAAGCAAAGCACTGCAGCGTTGAAGAGGCCGCAGAAGCAGCGGTGAATGCCAAGCTCCGCCGCTGTGGAAGGAAGCCAGTGAGAAACGAAGTCATAGATGATCCAATCTAGTTGTGAGGATTCAAGGAAACATGTTATGGCCGGTTGTAACTTGTCAATGGCTATCTTGAGGAGCTGTTGCTTGGAGAAGGAAGTGTCAATGGAGGATTCTGCATGGGGTGTTAAATTTGGTATGTGAGGGAAAGGGAGGGGTATGAGATTGATGAGTGGAGAGAGGTTTTGGGGTATCTTGGGGAGCCTCTGGAGGTTTCTTGGTGTTGAGATGAAGGAGATTTTGTGACCCTTTTGAGCCAAGTGTTTGGAGAGGTGGAAGAAGGGGATGAGATGGCCCATGGCAAGCCATGGGAACATTGCTATGTGCAGAGAGTCATGGCCCTGATGAGCTTCACCTTTCTCCTCCATGGAAGCAAACTTTTGTGTGTGTGTGAGAGAGAGAGAGAGAGAGAGAGAGAGAGAGAGAGAGAGAGAGAGATAATCAGCTCTCCATGTGTTGGTTTTTCGCTTAGGTGGACCGACGTTCGGTTTTATGAGGCATAAGAGTACGAGCGTGTTCAGCCGGAGTTAGCAAGGTTTATTAAAAAAAGTTACTTTGAAGATACACTTTGAAAAGTCTGCCAGGAGCTTGCACCGAATTCAAATGACAACATTTGAAACACACTGTTCTTTGTTTTGATTGATTGATTATTTCATGTTCCAATAAAACCAACCTATCAGGAGATGCATTCTTGAGCTGCCCGGACGCATGTGTTTTGACCAAATATGCAGTTCATAATTAATAAACAACAGCAATCATTTTCCCAACACCTTCCGTCATATATAAACAAATAATTGCCCAACACCATGGATGGCTTGATTTACTTGCACAGGTAATCCGATAAGATTTATAATTTTTGAAAAGAGAATGGCGGCCTTTTGACTTGATGTGGTTGTAGTATTTACTTTGTACATATGTTTTTTGGAGAAAGGGTAAATGGAAAGGGATTGAAACCATAAGTTAAGTGCAAGTTGCGTCTGGTGAGGATTGTCAAGCTAGAAAGAAGATGGCATTTTCAAAGATGAAATTATACTTTAAAAGAAAATAATAGCGCCGTTTCTCTTTGTGCCTAATTTCGTCACCCTCCACTCACTTTGATTTGACGTCAATTTCAATATAAATAGCCTGTTTGCGTGTACATCGTGATCATCTGCTTTCTAGAAGATGCCGGGAAAAGGCTAATGATACAAATTGATAAAAAAATATTTTTAGAAGGATAAATTATCTTTAGGTTATTATCACAAAAAATCCAAACTATATTCATTATAATATAAATATCTCAATTTTTTATATTATGAAAAACCTTAAATTTGCCCATTATGACACAAATACCCCAAAATTTTTTTTTCTGGTTTATAAATAATTTTGAACTTATACCAAATAAATATGTTCAATATCTTGAATGCAGCTGAAATAGATGGTATATAAAAAAGTTGGGGTATTTATATCATAGTTGACATAATTTGAAGTTTTTTGATAGTATACGCCCTATTTTTATTAGTTGGGGGTATCCAGTTTCACTCCTATTTGACGGTCTTAATTTCTATGATATATATTCTTTTAGGAACTTTTGGACATATACTTAATAAGATAGGCAAAGATAAAGCCCCCATGACCTCCAACTCCCACCCATGGTGGCCCAGCTTTCGACTTGCCCCATGATAGCCCTCTTCAATGAGTCCACTATCGAACATGGGCACATTGAAATCTTCAGGAAGGTGTGATTCTTTCAGTGACATTGTCGAGACCATCAAATGCTTCTTACAGCGTGATTTGTGTCTTGTCTACTGGTATCTTGGAAAGCAGAGGTGAATAAAATGTGCAGAGTTCCATGTAAGAGTTTTCTTAATGTGGACTACATTAATTGATATTGTAATTTACCGTTTAACGGTTACCGTTTTACGGGAGTTGGTCTAAGGTGAGATAGAATGTTTCTTAATTAATCTAATATGGGGCTGGCTAGTGTGGGCCAAGTTGAGCCTGGCTCGTAATGAGGGGGCCTAGTTGGAAACTCTATAAATAATGCTCAAGTATTTCCTTTAACCCTAATTCTCACATGTATCCTCACCTAAGGAGCGTTTACCTAACGCTAAACGTGAGGGGGCCGCTTCATTGAGCCAGTGATACGGAGGGCAATAGAGGAGAATGACTTAATGCATGGATCCCCTTGATATGTGGGAAATCCCTTTTCTGCTTCCGCTTTATGTTTGATGGATCCCAAAACAGGTGCGTTAATCTTTCTACTCAATTATGCATGTTCTTGTTCTAGTTATGGAAATCTTGGGATTGCGCAATTTGCGTCCAACATGTGGTATCAGAGCAACTATAACCCTAGAACTCGAACGCATAAGTTTTTTGCCATAATTTGTGATTTTCGAGATTTTTTGTTCAATAAAAATAAAATAAAATCACAAATTTGGACTGGGCTCGTTGAGGCGAACAGATCCGTGGGTGACACGTCGCCGGAGAGGGCCGCACGCGCCCCCACGCGCGGCCATGCGTCGCCAAATTGTTATTTTTTCATGTAGATTTTTTGCTTGATTGATCCTGAAACCATGGGGTTTTTGTTCTACATGTCGAGATCTTTCCAACCATATATAATTTGTATAATTTTGTTGAGAATTGAGTGAGAATTTTAAATTTGAAATTCTAGGATTTATACATAGAAAAATTTTAGAATTTTAAGTTACATTCTAGCGTTATCTTCATTTCTCTTCTCCACTTTTTGCGTCATGTCGTGTCGTTCGAATTATGAACCGTCGGTCATCGCATGCACTCTTTTGCTTGTCCGTCTCTGATTTCGGAATTGACTTTCTCCTCTCGACGGTTTTGTTCTATTACCGTGGCGAGTTTGTCCGCAGTTGCTAATCAATGTCGAATTTGTTCGCGACGAGGATGATGGGGTTTGTGAGGATTTGTATTTGTATATATATATATTTTTCGCGCGTGGTCGGCAGCGTTGGACTCGTATCTTCATCCTTTACATCGTGGTATATTTGTATTACGTGTTTGATAATTTTATAGATGTGAAAATACATACGGAACCCTAAATACGTGTATTTTTAGTGTATTTTTGCGTATTTTTCTTATATTTTATGTGATTTTGGAAATATAAGTGTTGGGTTATAGGTATGTTATCACATAAACATTATAATGGTGTGATTTATTAATAAAAATTAAACTTTATTGTAAACTGAAGCTGGCTTAATGAGATACAACCATTATGGGATAATAATTGAGTTATGTATTGATTATAAAATTTTTGTTGTTTAAGCATACTCCTTTACACACTGGTAACCTTTGAATGATGGACATCTTAAGAACTCGTAACCAAACTGATTGTATTGATTAACACATCTGCTAAATGTGGGTAATGCATGTCAATTAAGTTATTGCATACTGTACATGAACTCATCTGGTCACTTGTTAATGTCTATCAAGTTGAATATTTTTTATGGTTAAGGAGTATGACAACATTTACGCAGAGCAATAGTATCTACTGTTAAACTTTAGATATTTGGTTATCTGGTTTGACTCAATTAATAGGCCACTGGTTGATTACAATGATAATTTGTTACTTAAAAATTGGCTAATAAATTAGCTGTTGGCCTTGGAGTCGTGTTTTGCCTTATGAACTCATGAGTGATAATGGATCAGTTGTCAAGCTTGTCGATTTGGTGTACCCTATATTACTATTGATGTTAATTTGTGAGAGGTATTATAGATTAACATTCTTTAATGTTGTTCTAGTAATCAGTAATCGGGGTGCACAAAAGATGCTTGCTTCTATGTTATGAGAAGTTTCTTATGTTGCTGTGAACGGTGATCTTATTATATATATATATATATATATATATATATATATGTATGATTAATTTTTTTATTTATGAATAAAGTAGTATAATTAGCATGATATGTGATTTTGGTGATTTACTGTCCCTATCACTAAAGTTAAAATCACATATATATGGTGTATGTGAGGAGTAAAGTTTATATCCCTAAGATGAGAGAATTTCAATGATTCAATTGAGTAGTGACCGCCAAAGTGGCACGCTTGATTGGGTTTGAGAAATATCTGTCTTATATAATGATTGGGATGTCTCCTAGTCTAATGTATGGTCATACTCCCAAAGGAGGTGATTGTGTATTAATTCATGGAGGAATACATGATGGTGTGGTGGAGGAGTGACTAATCCTAGTGGTTCATATGCCTAAAGGTAATGAATTCACGAAGGTTAGAATATATTCTCATAACCGCTATCATGTGGGGAGTGTATAACTGCATATCATGTATTCTGCCCAAAGGTGATTATATGATTATGCATGTAACTCTCTAGATGTGTACTTGTATATCAAGTTACACAGTACTCACATGATGCTAATTATATATTACTTGTTTTTTCAGTCACATTTTCTGTAATTAATAACTCCATTATTATCGAGGTTTTTACTATTTCAAATTTTAAGTTGTGGACATATGATTTGTTGCTTGAGAAAATAGCAATTGAATTTGCTTTCTGTCCATGAAGCGTTCCATTTAGGAACACTTGAAAAGTGGCTTGTCTACTGACTACACTGCTAAAAAATGATGGAAGTCTTAGTGGCTTGAAATTATGTCTTGTTTGATATTGAAATTAGGACATATTTGCAAAGATTGTGTTTAAGTCCTAATGACAAATACATCTCGTATATGGTTAAAAGGTTGTCAGGCCAAATAGTAGCGGTAAGTATTTTGGCAAGTATGACAATACTGAATTGCTTAAAAGGTCATTTGTCAAATACTTGGTAAATTCTGGGGTGGTAATTTAATTACTATGCCTGAAAATCCTGACAAGAAGATTTGGGTAAAAGGCATGAAGCACCATAATGAACATGGTGATGAGTATGATTAGTAAGATTAATTTATTTGGCCTTCTGTGGGCTGATATTATGAAAGCAACTTTTTCACATACAAAAGGTATCATTATCAAAGTTGTTTTATAAACTTCTTTTGAGTTATAGACTGTGCATAGATTACTTGAATCATATTAAATTTAGGGGTGTCATACAGAAGTGAGATTATCTAATCCAATTTTAAGTGTGTTGCAATTCAGATCAACTTGAAATTATTTTGTATCTTATTTAGATTGTTAAAGGGGTATTGATCTTATGACCCTAAAGAATGTACAAAAATTATGGAATCACATATTCTAAAGTTTCTTAAGATCGACGTAATTGTAGAGGATAACTGCTCTCAGACTATTAAAGATAATAGTATATTGGGGGTTACTGTGTTTTTGTCTTTACCTATACAGATAATTATGGAATCTCCTGTACCATAGACTAAACTTGTTGAGGTTTAAGGTACTATTCTTGATATAGTTTATAATGAAATTTCTTAAACCTCTCAAGTGCAGAATGAAATGGTTGTAGCTTTATTAAGGAGATTTGTTAGGGAAAGACGATCAGTTATACCATCAGACTATATAGTCTATTTGTGAGAGCATGATTACAATATCCATTACATGGTTGTTTTAGCAACTTATATAAATGTCGTTTCTTGTTCTTAATTAAGTATGTGATTAGATGCCATAAAAAAGATAATAATATTTTCACTCTGAAAGAGGGGTGGATAGTTAGTGAAGAAATAATTATTTCTTTATAGATTCTTTCAAAGTGAACGTGGCATTGATAGTTTATTTTTTATATGGAGTTACGTCAAAGAGATACAAAATCTATATAGTGCAACTGAAGGATTTTGCAGCAAATGATTCAAGTAAACTTGTGTGTAGACTGAAAAGTCTTATTCATAGTTTTAAGCAAATTTCCAGACAATATTATTAAAGTTTCATAGTGTTGTTATTTTGTTCAATTGAGAACAAAGTAATTCAATATACTGCAAGGTCAATGGGAGGAAATTTATTTTTCTCATACACTATGTACATGATATTTTGTTTACAAGTAATGACATTGAGGCATCTTTTATCCTTTGTACTAAGGTCTGTAAAGATTGTTTTTGCCATATTATATTAGATTTTCTCAGAGGACGTTTACTGATCGTATTTTGGAAATATTCAATATACATCATTGCAAGCCAGGAATTGCTCTTGTTGTTAAGGGTGATGGATTGAATCTATCATATTGTCCTTATTTAGATATTGAGAAAATCTAATTAAATGGTGTACCTTATGGCAGTGCACTTAAAAGTATATTGTATGCTTGAATTTGCACTAGACTAAATATCGTCTTTGTGACGGGACTTCTAGGCAGACATTAATTGAATTTAGGACGCGATCATTGCGTTGCTGCCAAGAAGGTTTTAAGATATTTAAAGAGGATAAGAGATTATATGTTAATATGTAGACATGTTCAATTCTTTCAGCTAGTAGGGTATTTAGATGTAAACTTTGCTAGCTGTTATGATGACATGAGATTAATAACAGAATGCATATTTATGTTAGTAGGAAGTGCAGTAAATAAAGTTTTATGTCATCTTCTACTATGTAAGCGGCGTCAGTAACATTCTTTTAGGATGTTACTTAGGCTATTAGGCTCTGGAACCTCATGAAAGAGTTAATCGTTTTAATTTTATGGATAGACCCATATGGTTGTATTGAGATAACAAATTTTTAGTATTATTTATTTACTACAGAGGTCTCAAGGGGGTCTAAATATATGGTAAACAAAATTTTTAACCAAAAGGAAACGGTACAAAAATGTGACGTTTTAATATAACATATTTCTACATATGATATTGTTGTATATCCACTAACTAAAATTTACACCCATGTGTATTTAAGCAACATGTCATTAGCATGGGCCTAGGAGTATCTTGGGATACTGTTGTTTAGTGGGAGCTATTTTGGTTTACTCTGATAAATGTTTCATCTGTGTTTGTTACATTTTGTAACAGCTTGATATGTATCAACTTTTGCATTTAATAAATATTTTTGAATGTGTTGTTATTACATTGACTACATATTGATAATGTCTCAAGGTATTGTATAAACCTTGAGTAAAGGCTAGGGGCATCCAGTTATTAGCCTTGTTCATATGTCTTGTTATATATAAAGAAATGTTAGCCGTAAGGACAAGACATATGTGGGTTCATGGAACCATAAAGACATTCTCTAGTGGCACAAGTTTTTTTTGACGCTTAAGGTAAGAGAATGGATATTCTCTAGTGGCACAAGTTTTTGTGACGCTTAAGGTAAGAGAATGGTGACTGACAAATGGAATCTCTCTATGAGAGATGTTATCCATTTGACACACTACCATATTGAATCCATATCAATAGAGTTGAGAACATTCGTGACCATGGAAGGCTCTATGTGTATTAGGGGTGAGCGGTTCCAGGTTCCGGTTTGGTTCCGTCTGGAACCTGGAACCTGAAACCTACCATCGGGTACAGGTTCCTCAAAATGAGGAACCTAGAACCTACCCGTCAGAACTGAGAACCTGGAACTTACCCTGTCACGGGTTGCAGGGTCGGTTCCAGGTTCCAACAGGTTCTTTTTTTTTTTTTTTTTTATTTTCAGATTTGAATTATAACGTACGCGCACGTTACCAAAATAAAAAATATAATGTATGCGCACGTTACCAAAAAAAACTATAACGTACGCGCACGTTACCAATATATATATATATATATATATATATATATATATATATATATATATATATATAATGTACGTGCATGTTACCAAAAAAAACTATAACGTACGCGTATAACTTCCCACATCTTAGCAAACATACCAATGCCAACTGTCAAGAATTTGGACATACATAATCAAAATTAATAAGAAGTTTCCAAAGAGGAAAGGAGATGCTTGATTACATAAAAGGAGCTTGCATTAAGATTACGACAAACAAAGTTGCTCATCAATAAGCCAACAAAAAACCTTGCTTGACTTCTCAACCGTAGGACCCATTGCAAATGCGACACTACCAACTTTATTTATTGACGATAATCTCCGCATTAAGACCAACCATATTTGAAAAAAAAGGAAGAGATTAAATAAAATATTCACTTATCAGATATACAAAAAGAATTACAATATATAAAGATATAAACATTACTTACCCGACTCAAATTGTTCTGCATTTTCAATACACTCTTCAACATCAAGCGGTACACGAACGGCTCTCAACCAATCTCAAATAAAAAATTCCACTACTTTTGGAGTTAAAGAACTCCGAAAGCTATCAAGCACACGACTAGATGTACTAAAAGTTGATTCTGAAGCAACGGTAGTTACAGGAATTGACAAAATATCTCGAGCCATCAAGGAAAGGATCTTATATTTTGAGCCATTAGTCTTCCATCAAATCAAAATGTCAAGATCAAGATCCATTTTCATTTTTTTTTTCTTGAAGATACTCATCAAGCTCGGACTTGTTGTCATCACGCTCTTGTTCATTCGAGTATAAAAACATTTTCTTCCAAGCTTGGGCGTTATGCTTATTTATTCCTTCACTACCACCCGTATCGATATTGGAATTGGAACTACTACTACTTGCACCCAAATTATGGCCACCCAAATCTTGATCACTTGAAATAAGAGAAGATTACTCATAAAATTCATATAAACGCTCCAATGTATCCTTCACCTTGCAATGCATCTCTTTAGTTTTCGATTCATCATCATAAATTTGTCCATACAAGAAACTCATATAATTTAACTTGGCTCTAGGATCTAACACAACCGCAATCAACACCATCATATTCACTTTATCCAAGCTTCCATAATATTTATCAAATTTTTCTTTCAACACCCATACCTTGAAGCTTAGGATCCGAAGCATTGATTGCATCTTTCAAATTTCTATACAAAAGAGCTATCCCTTCAAAATAATCATTTGAAGTAACATATGAAGTCCTAGACATCTGATTGGTGGCATCATAGAATACTTTGAGAAAATCCAAAAGAATAATAGCATTTTCCCAATCATCTTCACTAGGAGTTTCATGATTAAGCTCACTTACAAAAGATGGATCGTGATCTTCCATCCTTTCGAAAGCTTTTCTGAACTTTATGGCGGTGTCTAACATGAGGTAAGTGGAGTTCCATCTAGTGGCGACGTCAAGAACTACCGAACCCTTATAAGTGATCTTTTCTTTCTCAATGCAAGATTGAAATCCTTGGGCTTTTGTGGGAGAATTCCTTACATACCTAACCACATTTCGGATACGTGCAATGGAGTCATGTACCATAGTCAAGCCATTTCTCACAATCAAATTTAATATATGAGCTGTACACCTCATGTGCAAAACACTACCATCTAATATCAACGACTTTTGTTTCGAAAGTTTATCCCTCAAATAGCCAACCGCAACATCATTCAAGCTAGCATTATCCACGGTAATTGTCGACACCTTTTTTTTCTATTCCCCACTCCTCAATGCATTCCTCCACCATTTTCCCAATCTCCTTACCCTTGTGACTATGCATCACCACAAAGTTGATGATTCTTTTATGCAACTTCCAATTTTCATCAATAAAATGTGCAGTGAAACACAAATAATTCAGATTTTGATTGGAAGTCCATGTATCAGTCGTGAGTGCAATCCTAGAATTAATCTTTCCAAAATAATTATTCAAAAAAGTTCTTTCACATAAAAACAACTTCATGCAATCTTTTGCCACTGTGAAATGTGATATATGTTTGAAGAGAGGTTGTAACTCACTAACATATTCACGAAATCCAACACACTCAACCAAGGAAAAAGGTTGCTCATCAAGGATGATGAACCGAGCAAGCATGTGCCTACAACGTTCTTGATTAAATGCCAATGTCGATAAAACGCTGCCAATACTAGAATCTCCTCCTGCCTTGCAAGCCATGTTGATATTACGTGGTACAAAGAATTTCTGCCTCTTATCTAGATTACGGGGAAACCTCTTACATGTGATCAAGTGCTTCCTCATTGTAGAAGTACCATTAGTAACACGGTATTTAAGCATTGACCCACAATGAATGCACTTCACTTGATATATTTTTCTATCCTTATCATTAATTTTCGAATAATGATTCAAACATTTGGATGTATATTTCTTATCATGGGAAAGATGAGAACCGGGCACCTTATTTGTGGTACTCGAGGTAAGGGGTGCCTCTTCTTCAATTTCATCGTTGGAAAACTCCAATTCCGTAATCGGAGTCATCTCCTCACGTCCCTCCACCTTCATTGACGTGTTATCTTGATACATTAATTTCGCACTACACAACAATAATAGAATATAATTAGAAATTTCAAAACAAAATGTGAATTGAGTTATAGAATAATGTGCAGACGGTTGCTAAAAAACAAATCAATACACAACTTTCCCCTCAAATAAAACCCACCATACATCCCTCTTCTTCTAGAACTTGCCGATTAAAAGAAACGTTCTTTAATTGCAGCTCCATGAATTCGCATGCTGCTTTAATCGTCAAGATAGTCCTCTTGTAGAAGAAACAAAAAAAACCAGACTAATTCGAGACAAGCCATTCGACCAATGGACAAACATAAAAACATATTTAGATACAAGCAATGATTAGATGATCATTTACTTAATTATTAAATGAAAATGACTTGAGGGTTGATTGGTGTTTGCAAATCTTCTTACGGTGTGCTCAGATGATTAGTATTCGAGCTTTGAGATTGGTAGAGAATCAGACACTGACTTGAAACAAAATCTATATTGTCAGGCTTGGTCACCATTTAGGGGATATTTTTATGCTAATTGTTGCACATATGTGACTGAATAAAAAACTAAAAATAGAATTATTGCTCTGGCTTTTAAATCAACTGGATCTTAGGCCTCCCCTTATGTCCTTTGTCTTTCCTAATTGTATACCCAATTTAGGGGAATGTGAGGTCATCCTCCGTCTGCCTATGCGGCGAGCCTTTAGTAGCTCAATAAAATCTAACAGACCTGTCCCCTTCACTTTTGTAGAATGCTCGAGAATTCACTAAGAGGTTCAAGATAACAGAGAGAGGAAAGGCAGTGGTGGGCCTAGAGTTTTATCTTACCAATTTTCATCCTAAGCTTTTTCTTAGCAAAGTCGACATTATCCTATTCCACATTATTCAGTTCGTCACGGCTAAATATATACACGTTTCACCCAAATTCTAAGGATTTATTCATGCAATCGCAATCCTGATTAAACCATCACAGATGAAAAACGCCATAGACAAAGATCATCTCATGAAAAATATCCATGCATCTCCGTAGAAACTTGAAAGCCTCGGACTGATTAGTCAGAGATATAACCATAGCAAGATCAAATAACTATCCCCAGAAAGCCTCGGACTGATTAGTCACCTCGACATTGAAGGAAAAAAACAAGGCAGGAATGCATATGCTTTCGATCTTAGCTCAAAAACTCCCCAACCGAAATCGAATTCAAGTGCACGAAATTGACAAGAAAAAAGGAAGAGCAGAGTGACTTACGGATTTGTAGGCGGAGAAAGGAGCGGAAGCGACGTCACGACGCTGCACGGAGCGAAGAAGAGCCGTGACGTCGGTCGCTTGGTCGCTGGTCTTCGGGGCAACGGCGTCAGGCATCACAACTGCTAGCGTCGGGTTGTCGGAGGGAGCAGAGGTGGAGACAACAGCAACGGGCCAACGGCGTCGTGGGTTAGAATCAGAGACCAGCAGCTCCGATCGGACGGCCTGAGGACGGAATCGCGGTAGGATCAGACCGACGGTGGCTTCTAGCGTCTGGTTGCAGCGGAGGTGGAGCAGAGGACGGGGGTCAAGCGGCATCCGGCGGCTGTGGCTGGCGCTGAGCAGTGAGCAAGGACGTCGATTGCTGGTCTTCGGGGCAACGGCGTCAGGTGTTGCGAATGCGGGCGTTGAGCGACGTCGAGCGACGTCGGCGACTGGCGTTTGACGGCGGTGGCCTTCAGGGTGAGCGGCATCCGGCGGCGAGCGGCGTCCGATGAGACTCTAAAAAAATCTAAAATTGAGAGGGTCGGGACTCAAGAGCAGAGCACTGTGAGTGTGAGGCGAGCGGGGGGAGGGGGTTCCTTTTGGAACCCTAACTGGTTCCAAAACCGGTTCCGCGACCGGTTCCGGTTTCGGTTCCAGTTCCGGTTCCGGTTCCGATTCCTGGAAAAATGGAACCGGGAACTGGAATCGGTCCTTTAAGAATCGGGAACCGAACCGGAACCTCCGGTTCGGTTTCCCGGTTCCCGGTTCTACCCGGGAACCGCGCTCACCCCTAGTGTGTATACATGCAGTTATCGCCATGATTCGGTGTTTGAGACTTTATGGGATATGATTGACTATTAAGAATTATTTCTAGACCAATGTGCGCACATACAGTACGATTTCAATTAATATAGTCCAAGTGGGAGAATGTAAGAGTTTTCTTAATGTGGACTACATTAATTGATATTGTAATTTACCGTTTAACGGTTACCATTTTACGGGGGTTGGTCTAAGGTGAGATAAAAGGTTTCTTAATTAGTCTAATATGGGGCTGGTTAGTGTGGGCCGAGTTCAGCCTAGCCCGTAATGAGGGGACCTAGTTAGAAACTTTATAAATAGTGCTCAAGTTTCTCCTCTAACCCTAATTCTCACATGTATCCTCACCTAAGGAGCGTTTACATAACGCTAAACGTGAGGGGGCTGCCTCATTGAGCTAGTGATACGGAGGGCAATAGAGGAGGACTTAATGCATGGATCCCCTTGATATGTGGGAAATCCCTTTTCTGCTTCCGCTTTATGTTTGATGGATCCCAAAACATATGCGTTAATCTTTCTACTCAATTATGCATGTTCTTGTTCTGGTTATGGAGATCTTGGGGTTGCGCAATTTGCGTCCAACATTCCAGTCCCATGTACATCATCCTTCTTGAACAAGTAGAGGAGCCACAACTCAGCATTGGCATTTGCATTGATAGAAATCGAGGCTCACATTTGTTTTTTTTTTTGGCTGATATCCCCAATTATCTTGTATAGATCCCCTACATTCGTAATTCAAAATAAATAAATAAAATGTTTTCCTCCTTAGTGAATAGTTGATGGACCTCAAGACACCTTTTTATTCTCAAAATTTAGTGTTTATCTACTTTATTAACAAACCACAGCTCAGAAGTAATAGGTTGGGTAAAATTTAATTGTATCTAGACCTGTCTAAATGAGTAATATATATATATATATATATATATATATATATATATATATATAATATTTAAAAAAGTTCACGTTAGCAATTTCCAGCTTAAATTGGCCGGATGGATTGAATTGGTACTAATGTGAACATGATTAGGACTAAATTAGTCAAATTGAAAGATTTATGATTGAATTGATACTAATACAATATGTTTAATACTTTGGTACTTTTCCTATTAAACTAGGTGAATACAAGTTTTCACAGTTGGCTTAAATATGAAAGTATTTTAGTAAATTGGTTAGGTAAAAGTCAAGTCGGGTATAGGTGAGTCAATTTGGTTCGGACCATTTTCAACCCAATTTAAACTCGACTCAACCACCCATTTGACGGTCCTAACTATATCCATCATATTAACATTTTCTTGAGATTGTTTGATTTTTCTGATTTGGAGCTAAAAGATTAGTTTGTGTAAGTTGTAGAGGACGAATGGTACTCTACCTGTGTAAACACTCGAGAACTTCACCCCCTGCAAATCTTGCACTTGTGTTTTCGGTGGAGTTACTGCTGTCCATAATTGTGAACCGAACTTGTGAATAATACTACATAAAAATTTGTTATTGTGAATAAAAGGAATAATGGCTATAGTTTTATGTATTCCTTTCCCAAGGTAGGTTGTTATACACAGAATTTATACAAGTTTCTGTGCATCTATTCTTCGTAACTTCGATCAATATAGTGCATCCGGCGGTTATGAAGAACAAATGTATTGTGGATATCATTTAGTGTACAGGTCGTGTATACTGTAAACGAGTACTTGTTCCAAGCACGCACATGTTGAATTTTCCTTCACTGGAGCAATTTATCTGGTAGGAGTACGTGCGCACAAGTGAGCATGGGTTTAGGGCTTTGCAAGAAGATTGCAATATCCAAAAGTGAAGCTGAATGTTTTGAGTTTGGATCCCAGTTAAGTGTATATCCAATACGAACGCATTCTTTGGGTGGGTTTGTCTTAACGAACTGACAAGCTCGAGGAAATTGGTATTCATTTATGTCTGTCCTCCTACATTCTGCATTTCACTGTACCATATATTATATATACTATGTCATTGTATAAAATGTAAAACCATGACATTGAATGCTTGGAAGGTTGACTTTGGAATCTTATCAAAGGATCATTCTTTCTTAGAGATGACGGAAAATGGTTGCTGAAGCGACTGATCTCGAGTTCACGTGATGCCTCGGACTATTCGTTTTTCTTCTGGTCTACCAAGTATTTTATAAACTCGTCGATACAGTGCTCGTTGGTCTCTCTATTGCCGAATAATTTCCTCACGTCCTTGGTTGAAGCTCTCAAAGACGAGCCCGAGTCATTCAACATTGCAAACCTCAGTGATTCAGCCACTGCATCACTCGTGAACAACCCATCCTCTTTCCCAGTCACCTCAATCCCTAGTCCCTTACCCTGCAACAGCGACGCATTATCTCCTTGATCGTTTATCATCGGAAGTAGAATCAAAACCCGACCAAATGCTAAGCCCTCTATGATCGAGTGCCAACCACAGTGAGTCAAGAACCCTCCGACTGAGTCGTGACTCAGTATCTTGACCTGCGGTGCCCATTCTGTGAACACTAAGCCGCGACCCTCAACCCTCTGCAGAAACCCATTTGGTAGCATGTCCGTCGCCTTTTGAGTTGACTCCAGTGGGTCTCTCAATACCCAAAAGAAACTCTATCCGGATTTCTCCAACCCGAGAGCCAACTCATTCACTTCCTCTTGACTCATGAAGGCCTCGGTCCCTATCGCAACGTAAACCACCGAGTTAAACCTTTGCTCGTCAAGCCACTCTTTTATGCTCACCCATTTCATGTCTCTTATTGTTGCTCCCATACGTACCATATCGGATGTTACAGAACTGTTCTCGCTCGAACGCTGAATAAACTTGGTGATCTCATATGAACGGAAAACAACATTGGCCTCGAAGGGAATTCACTCGGGGATGCGTAAAAAATCCTTGACCAACTAAGCAATGCAACGCAGCGTTGAGGAGGCCAAAGGAGCAGCAGCGGATGCCGAGTGCAGCCGCTGTGTGAGGAAGCAAGTGAGAAGCAAAGTCACAGATGATCCAATCGAGTTTAGAGGATTCAAGGAAACATGTTATGGTCGGTTGTAACTCGTCAAGGGCCATTCTGAGGAGCATTTGCTTGGAGAAGGAAACGTCAGTGGAGGACTCGGCATGGGGTGTTAAATCCGCTATGTGAGGGAAAGGGAGGGATACGAGGTTGATGAGTGGAGAGAGGTTTCGGGGTATTTTTGGGAGCCTTTCGAGGTTTGTTGGGAAAATTGTTAAAAAAGTCATAAATTTTTTGTATTTGTGCTAATTTAGTCATAAACCCTTTTACTTGGTGCCAATTTAGTCCTTTCCGACTAATTTGAGCCGAATTTTGCTAACTAGGTGCCGGTCGGTTGACGTGGTACAATCGACTTTGACTTATACAATTTTTAATAATATTTTAATATTTTAGAATATTTTCTTTTACTTTTTTTTTTCTTTTTCCTCCTCCTTCCTCCAGTCGGTCGTTCGATCTCGGCAATTGGCTAGAGGTGACGGTCGGCGAGGTCGAGGTCGACCTTGCCGGCCATGGGTGAGGCTCGACTTGGTCGGATTCGGCGAGGCTAAGCCTCACCCATGGCGGGCGAGGTTTGACCCTTACTAGATTTGGCGAGGGCAAGCCTCACCAGCCTGGTGCGAGGTCACCCTCGCGGCTTGGGTGGCCTCAAGCTGGCCTCGCGCTAGGCGGTGAGGCTCGACCTTGCTAGATTTGGTGAGGTTGAGCCTCGCCGACCGTCGCCTTTGGTCGGTCGTTGAGGTCCAGTGACCAACGAAGAAGGAGGAGGAGAAAAAAAAAAAAAAATTCCAATGATCGACTGGAGGAAGGAGGAGGAGAAGAAAAAAAGAAAAAATAAAAAGAAAAGAAAAAGAAAAAGAATTTTAAAACATTAAAATATTATTAAAAATGTTCACGTCAGCGTTGATCATGCCACGTTAGTTGGCCAGTACCCAGTTAGCAAAATCCGGCCATAATTAGCGGAAAATGACTGAATTAGCACTAAGTAAAAATGTTTAGGACTAAATTGGTATCGGAAAAAGATTTAGGACTAAATTAACACAAATATAAAAGGTTTATGATTTTTTTAATACTTTTTCCGAGATTTCTTGGTGTTGAGATGAAAGAGACTTTGTGACCCTTCTGCGCCAAGTGCTTGGAGAGATGGAAGAAGGGGATTAGATGGCCCATTGCAAGCCATGGGAACATTGCTATGTGCGGAGATTCATGGCCCTGATGAGCTTCGCTTTTCTCTTCCATGGAAGCTTACTTGAGAGAGAGAGAGAGAATTAGCTTTCTGTGAATTTTTCTTCTCTTGGGGGCGCCAGCGTTTGGTTTTCCAGTTCTCTCATTAAATTTCTGAATTTTTTTTTTTTGTACATTTTTTGATCTTTTTCCATTTCCTTTTAGTTTTATTTCTTTCATTTTTTATATTTTTTATAAAAGGAAAATAATAAAAATAAGAAAATACTTTTAAAAAATTTGCAAAAAAATGTGCATGTCGGCATCAGCCATGCCATGTAGGACAGCCGGCATTAATGTTAGTGATTTTTGCCAATTTTGTGCAAAAGGACTGCACTGGCAATCGTCATGTGAATGATTGAATTGGCCAAATTGAAATATTTATGACTGAGTTGGCCGCCGTTTAATAAATTTATGACTTTTTAGGTAGTTATCTTATAAATTTGATGTCTTTAGAGTCACCGTATGATTGATGTCGCATTATTAACTAGACTCTAGTTACGAATCCTTATATTTAAGTTAACCAGACTGATATTGTTTCAATTGTATAGTCATGAAGCTATATATTCCAGTTGTGTTGAGTAGATATATTTCGGGAAAAAAAATTTTATACGTAAAACTAATGCCACTAGGAGACAATGATCCGATAAATTGACATATCAACATTCACTAGCGCAAAACTGTGACTGTTGGAGTAGCATCTTAAATGGCAGTATATTCAACTATTACTTCAGTTTCATTTAAAATGGACATTTGTCTTCTTTATAAGGGCCAAGCAGTATATCACCCCATTACAAATAGATGTACTATATTCTAATATAACATCCAAGGAATAACAATAGAGCCTATGAAAATTACATTTTTTAAACAAATCTAAGATTATAAATATGAAAACATTAAAAATGGACCTCAGAAAATTACTATAGAAACGGTTCGAAAATTAATTAAAATCAAAACTCAGGTAGGAGACAAGATCGTACCAATACGAATAATAGTTGGGTCTTGAACTCTCATTTGACCTTAATTATTGACCTTAGTTGGAAAATTAAATATCGGTAACTGACTCAAATTGCAGTTGATAATTTCTCTAAACAAGGTACAACTTCTAAAAAAGAAGTTGATTAATTTAATGGCTAGGAGACAAGGCAAATAAAAATTGATAACATAATTAGAAGATGTTATAATTTAGACAAAAAATAAAAATAGATGTTTGTAAGAAACTCAAACTAGACTTGGTAAACCGAAATTTATCATCAAATTAATGAAAGAAAAGCTTGTTTGTCGCACAAATACAGGGTAGTAGATTCATATAAATGTAGATAAACTAAAGGCGTTTGTAATGTCAAATAAAAGTTGATAAACATTAATAAAAATTGATAAACTTAAGAAAAATCAAATAAATATTAATAGATATCTACTCAATATGTGGCAAAAACAAAACTCAATCTTCCGGGGAAGCCCCTACGTGCTTTAATTACTAGTTAATTAGAAAGTAAATATGCTCATAGCTTGGTTTAAAGCAAAGCCTAAAGAGACAAACGAGGGAAGATCGTGCAACTCCCTCACCTGACGTGCCAATTTAGCTTGAAGCCCGCAAGTATCAAGTGACTACCGACGCATAACAAGTCAGATTCTCGTCGCCCTTCCAATAACGAAAATGGCAAAAGTACTAAAACTCAGACCAACGTGAGCGTTGTATAGTTTTGGCATGTCCACTTTTGCGCTGATCATTTTATTCTGCGCAATGCCAGGCGTGAAACGCGCATTTTATTTTTAAGAGTTCACGTCTGCAGAATGCATGATGAACCGATGATGACCATATCTTGGTACTGGACAAAACGGGTGGCTTGGGTTTACGCACTTCTCAGACGCATTCTTCCATAAACGGATGAGGAAATACGCGATACGTTCTTCAGTTGCTTGTCGTCAAAATATGATCAACAAACTCTGTTGAGAGTGGAAATCTACTTAGCAAAAGGAGTTTTAGATGGTAAACCTAGCCGTCCTCTTGCTTATATAAGTTCCCAAGAGTACTTCTCTTTCATCCACACTTCAACAATCATCGAAACTCATTGTCCAACCATAGAAGTTAACTTCTCTCTCGCGCAGTGGAAAAGATGGCTTATATCAAGGGTTGGGTGATGGCAATGTTCATGTTGGCTTTGGTTCCCTGCGCAATATCAGCTGAAGCGCAAGCTCAAGAACCAGATAAGATCTCGGGTTGCGAGTTCAAGTGTCACCTGGCCTGTGACTTGTCCAGGGTACCGCATTGCTTGGAAGATTGCCTTAAGCAATGCCGAGGCTCGACGCTCCAGGAGGCCCCGGCTCACTGTAATTTAAGTTGCATGCTGTCTACGTGCCTCAATGTATATCGTGGTATGTATGACAAAACCAGTGTGGTATGGTTCTTAAAAAATTGGTAGGGTTCATGACAGCTTTCGAGTTTCCACGTCCTCAGTAGAATAATTACATGCTGATGATCTTTAAGAGTATTGAACTCCATCCACGTTTATCACTCTGAGAAGTACACAAAAGAAAAATGTACTTCGTGTGCATGTCAAACACCCAATATGTTTTGTGACTTTGTTTTCATGAGAATTTTGTTGAATTTAATGACAATAGTTGTATGACGTTTCTGTGTCATTATAGATGCATACGATGGGAATTTGTTCGATTATGCTTGTGAAACAATATTCTTCTAATGACTTCTTCTTACACATGTACTGCTGCTACATGAATATGCAGATGCTGGAAAATTCCAGGGTTGCGTCCATTCATGTTCCGATGCCTGCGAGTAAGTCTTGCCCTTCGCACCGGGGTTTGGAATCAATCGAAGAATAAAGAGATGGAGATGGAAGAAGGATAATAAGATGCAGAAAATAAAAAGAAGTCCATCGATATGCTGAAACTATTGGTCGATCAGCGATGTATTCTGTACATATAATGACTGAAATAAAGTCGGTTGAGACATCCTTATTTTGGTGCCAACGTACTCGAGTTATACGAACCTATAGCCATTTATTAACAAGCCGCTCGATAAGATCATTGTAATGAGCTAAGAACATATGCATATCCTCCAAAGTATAATCAGAATTGCCAAAGAGTCAAATTGCCACTTTTGGTAAGTCGTATGACTTGGCCTAACCACATATAAAGCGGACTAATCTAACAGATTGTGACTCAAATCGATCTTATCAAAACGTGTTGCAATTCGATGTGGTAGCAAAAATTGGTTGAGCTGTTGTCGCCGAACACATAGGGCTATTTAATCGGGTGCTTTGCACATTCGGACACTGGCTGATCGACTCGGGCAGGACCAACGACGACACATGGTTAAAATGTTATGCTTGGGCATGAAACCCCGATGTTGGTTCCTGGCATTGAGAACCAAACGTTTGTAAGAACAAAATAAAATGTTTCTACAAGAACAAACGTTTGTAAGAACAAAAATTAAAATAATTAAAAATTTAATTTTTTAAAAAAATATTTACAAATGTTTCATTAATGTAGGACCCAAGCTTGAGTGCCGAGGACCTGTGCATGGCCTTAATAGACTCAGGCTTGAGGGTCGAGACTAGAGCTCGAGCATTGGAGAACCAACGTTGGGGTTTTCATGTCTAGGTGTAAAGTTTTCGACGTCGTACCAAGTCATATATTGGAAAATGTTTTTCGACTTTTCAAAGAGAAAATCATTTTCCTGAATTTAAGATTTGGTGGGACAACTTTTCCGTTAACTAGGAAAATATTTTCCATTGATTCATTTTATTAAACAAATTAAATACCAAAAATAAGGAAAATATTTTCAGCGAAACAAACGAAGCTTTAATGTCATCTTTATTTCCCAAGATTAATTGTAATAACTAAAAAAGTCAGCACTATGCATATGTCCCACGAGATACTCATGCCGCATAAATTAACAACCTTCTCATAAAAAGCCACTCTCGTTCGAATTTTCTCGGATAGGGTCATTCTTGTGTCACCTTAACATAAAAGGTTTAAATTTTGATGTTTCGAACCGAAATCTGTTTGACTAGCCATCATCTACGAAATGATGTTTCAATTATGGGATTACAGCATCACCAGCACATGAGAGAGAGAGAGAGAGAGAGAGAGAGAGAGAGAGAGAGAGAGATGGATTTTAGGGGCAATTCCAAGAGAATGACGATAGCACTTTTTATGGCAGTGTCACTGTTACTCCTTGAGGCACCAACCATCATAGAGGTCGTATCTCTCTAGTGTAAACTCTTGTGCAGATTGGTTTGTTCAGAAGCTCGAGATCCACCCAGTTGCTACAATGAGCGCATAGCAGAAAACTGCAAGAAGGGAAGGCTTACTGTCACGCCCCGAACCCCGAGACACGTGAACGACCCGCCATGGTCATACAAAAGCGACATTCCCAATTAATGTCGCCGACCCAATTAATTTATTATGCACATGCGGAACGTGTTATAAAACCCCTGACAAAAACTCATGAGATAGAAAAGCAGGAAATCAATACGTTCATAAACAAACGTACTTTCATAAATAAACAACCTCCCAAAGTTTACATATATGCCAGAAAGGGCCACCTTACAAAAAGAGATCAGTCCACCAAAAAGAAGGAACGGTCCTAAGACTACTAGTTGGACTCGCTCTTCGATCCCACTTCAAACTGAATAGCCTCCGGAGACGATGCGTCCTCCAGCCTACCATCAGGAGGGTCAGCTACTCCTCTTAGGATGGCTTCCATTACAGCAGATGGAATATCAAAATTACTAAGGGGATCAATCTTGAAACCATTGGGTCCAAAATGGAACCAAGCCCTATATCTATAAGATACCCTAACAGCCAAGCCCTCCCGGAACCAGACCGTGGTCCTAACAAGCTCATAGATCCAATGGCCATCGGGATCGAGACAATTGAACTTCTGCTTCGTACTATGCACGGGAAGACCATAACACTCCGGGGGTTCTGCCATCTACAATCCTGAAATTTTGATCCACAAGGACCACAACGGGGTGAGACATTGTCTCAGCAAGTTCAATCCCCTAAACCCCTATTAGAAAGAAAATACACCCCGGGTGGCCTAGCCACATCACACAGAAGACTTACCTCGTCTTAGTTCCTTTCATGTAGGTTAGCACAATTTATATCACACAATCTCAAGTAATAAGAATTTAAACAATTGGAACGACATCACTTTCATATAAACCACAATCGCACTCAACACGCATTCCAATTATTATTCACTACCACACAATGGCATAGCCTACTCGCAGTTCAGTTATCTACTGACATTAACACCAGGCATCGCCTCCCCCCCTTGGAGCGCGGCTTCGTTACTACGTCGACGGCATTTCCAAAGGAGCATAGGTCCAGTTGGCCTAGCCTCTACTGCGACTCGAGCCTTGTCACCGCGTTAACGGCGATCCAAAAGGAATACAGGTCCAATTGGCCTAGCCACTACTGCGACCGAGTCTTTCAACCAGCAAACGACCAATCAATACTAAGCCTCGGACATTCCGTATTTCATTCATATACTCCAATTACAATAGTAATCCTTAAAAATCTAATTTTTGCATCAAAACCTAACACTTGGGTTTTTATGAATAAAATCCCTATTTATCACAATCAACACTCAATTTACCACATTCATTCATCAAATTCAAATTCTAAACGCACAGCAACGATCAGCACGAAATTCTAAGCAATAGAGGTAATAAATAATTTTTTCGAAATTTTTTTTATAAATAATAATATTTTAATAATTTCGGAATATAATAAATTATTAAATTTCCAGAATTTCGAAACATTTAAGTAAATCAAAAATAAAACCTATTATGTCACATCAAGGCTTATATTAAAATAAACCTACTTAACTTTAAACTAAACACACTTTAACTTAATTAAACACCATAATCTAATCCTCAACCAAATAAACTAATCTAACCACCTAAACTTACTTAACTTAGATTAAGCACATTTAGGGCATCATTAACCCTTTAATCAAGATTTAATGAGTTAAACTCACTGAAATCGCTTTCTGACGAGTCCCCGGCGAAGAGGACGGCGAGGCCGTTGACTAATCTCCTCGAGGCGACACCAAAGGAGGACCGGAAGACCCCCGAAACGGGCCTTGAAGTTCTAGATCTAGGCTGGAAGT
The DNA here is from genome assembly GCA_014182715.1 of Eucalyptus cloeziana. Taxonomy (NCBI): domain Eukaryota; kingdom Viridiplantae; phylum Streptophyta; class Magnoliopsida; order Myrtales; family Myrtaceae; genus Eucalyptus; species Eucalyptus cloeziana. The sequence continues at coordinate 5,003,442 of CM024639.1, read as the reverse complement.
CCAGCCACTATCCAAGGCTGAATGGAGGAGCTTCGGCGACGGTTTGGGTGCGAAACTGGCAGAGAGGGACGGCGGTTGCTCGGGTAGAGGCTGGCGGCAACTTTGGCGGGTCTTCGGCGACCCTGGCGATGACGGCAACTGCTGGGATGGTGGACGATGAGCTGCAGGCGCGGGCTAAGCGCGAGTCGGCCGGCGAGCTGGCGCGCAGGGGCGAGGCGGCGCGCACGAACCGAACGGCGACGATGGCGACGGCGACGAAGGGCGGACGGAGGGCGGACGAAGGGGTTGCCAATCGAGGCTGGTTGAACTGGTTCTCTCTCTCTCTCTCCCCTCTCTCTCTCTCTTCCCAAGCTTGAAGATGATGTTGATAGGTGCCTTTTTGGAGATTAAATCTCCACCCTCCACTTGTCAATTTCTTCTTTATTTTGGTCAACCACCATGACATCACCTGATGTTATCTTCCACTAACTAAATCTCCCACAATCTTATTCCAATAGGTTCAATTTCTTTCTCCGCTGTGGCATGAAAACTTGTACAACAATTCATTCAATTCCAATCAATTCTTTTCCAATTGAGCCCAATTAAAATCCATAAATTAATCTAATGTTCCTAATAAGATTTGTGACATGACAAGACTTTCAATTTCTGAATTCACTTTCAATTTCATGGTTAATTTCACTATGGCACGATATTAGCACGTCCTAACCTACTAGGTAGCTTTTAGAAATTTTCATGCATTTGACCTGTGGTTGATAAATTCAAGCCATAATGTACATCTTTGACACATTAGCGACTCTCGGTTGTCGTGGTAATCTCAATGTTTCAAATACGGACACAGGGGACCCAATCGACAGAAAAGTCGATCCAGTGTCGACTGACAAGAATAGTGCGATCTAGTGGGATCACCCACACTTGATCACATGCTTCTGTCGAGTCGACCTATCTTCTAATCGATTTTTAACTATGCCATAATGACCCTTGCAGATTAGCTTGGTCGAAAGGTCGCTTCCTAGTCAAATTCTCGAGTCTGATGCATTAGAATCTTTTACCGGCTTCACCTGATAGACTAGCTTTCACATGAGTGACCAACTCAATGAAAAGAACAATTTGTGCAAAGATGAAATGCCCATATCAATTTATTGAAAATAGAATTGGAAAATCGGGATGTCACACTTACGGTGGTGGTTAACGACTTTGATCTCAGCTGCACCGTGTCTGCGCCTTTCCAACACTACTCCGGTGGACTATTGAGCTTTGTTATTATAAGAAGAAAGGATTTTGGTCGAGAATTTGCTGTCGTTTTATACTTCTTGATCACTTGCTCTTCAATGTTTGTAGGTACAAACGAAAGTGAAGACGGTTTGGAGTCATGCTCGGACGGTTGCAAGGAGTCTCCCTCTCCATCCTAGATCTGGAAGACATTGCGCTGAGGAAAAATAATAATGAAAAAGAAAATAATCATTTGGGCAAATGTTTTCATGTTTTCTTTTCCATCTTTATGGTGCAATGATGCCATTTTTCAATCTTATTTATATAGTCTAAGTTATGATAATTTAGCGAAATCATATATTTTATGCCTAAAATTCTGGATTTTTTTTTTTTTTTTTTTTTTTTTTTTTTTTTTTTATTAGTAAATTTCTATAAGTACTGGTAAGTGCAAAAACTATTGTTAAAGGAATGACTGGTAACTTTTTTTTTCCTACTATTTAAGTAAATTAGCAACACATTTTGTTTTAAGTTTGCAAATTATTGATTACCTACTAACTTGCCAATTTTTGTTTGCATAACTTACTAAAAGTTCAAATTAAAAAATATTATCTAATGTTATCAACTTAAATTACATTGACTTGTCAACTTTGGTCAGATTTAAGTATCAACTAATCTTGGTTACCAACTTTCATTTGTGTCAATTGCCAACATGTAATTGGTTTTTCTAAATTACCAGCTTCTTCATTAAGTTACCGAATTTTATTTGTCTTGGTTAGCAACTCCTTAAATTTGCTAACTATTTTAAGAGATTACTAACCTAAATTAGCGTAATTCACAAACTTTTCTTTGATTATATTATTACCGATTCTCTTGATGTGCCTACAAACCTTTATATGTTTTGTAATTTGCTAACTTTTCTTATCGTTTACAAATTTTTATTTATCTTTCATACCAGCACCTTATTTTACTAATTTTTTCTAGAAATCACTGAACTTAATTTGAGTGATTTAACAACTCGTCCCTATAAAGTTACATAGTATTTTTGGGTTACCAACCCTCATTTAGAGTTATCTACCAAGTTTATTTTCTTGTAATACTAACTTTCCTATCCTTCACCAACTTTATTTACCTTTCATAAATTTTTTACCCGTTTAAGCAGTTTCAAATAAATGCAGGAACTTTATTGCAGCCTTTATTTCCAACGACTAATGGTAACGGCTAGAAAAGCTGGGACTATGCATTTGCGCCACGAAATAGCCATGCAGCATAAGTTAACAAACCCTCCCTATAAAAGCGTGAGGAGGTTTACTACTTTAATGTTTCAAAATGAAGTTATTTCAGTCCTATTTGACTAGCTTTCATCTATGAAAAGATATTTTTAATACGGGATCTTATATTTTATAAATTAAAGTTGAGTAAAGCGTAATAATTTTATGTATAACAAGAGAATTGGATATGAAAAGATTATTCCTCCTAAGTACAGACTTTGTCAAAAGTAGCTTAAAAGGTGTCCCAAGCAAGACGTACAAATGTTAACATTTTGCAATTGAGCAGCAACTTCACCTCGACACTCAATAAAAAGTTTGGTAAATTTAAGAAAAAAATGGATAAACTTCAAGAAATAATTCAAATGAGAATTGGCAATCCAAAATTAACTGGCAATCTAATCGGTAAAAAGTTGATTTGTGATAAAAATATAATTTAATGAGATGTATGGATGGTTTTGTGATAATAGTAATACAATAGAAATGCCTCAAACTCGAGCGAGAGAGACAAGCGTTACTGCAAGGGTGCTAGCATGTGGAAAGAGAAGAGAAAAGGGTTGAAGATTTGTTTGACCTTTGCACGATAAAAGATGTTTTAATAACATTACGTGTGGAAACAACCCCACTTTTCCTTGTGTTGTGAAGTGATTTCATTATGTATATTCTATATACACAGACGCATATGATCTTATTATAAAGTGTATTTATTTAGCGTAACTCTTTGTCAAATCTCAGTATCTTCTCAGGAAAAGGAATCAATGCTCTTAAATGAGAAGGTCGTTAATGATTCGAACTTTTCATTTTTCATTTTCCAGATATATAGTCTTCCATTTTCCAGAACCAGCAGACTCATTTCTAAAATCCTCTCGCCTCTAGGGCTTCTTTGTGGCTTTAAAACTTGGAGAGCAGTCACAAAATCCGAAAAAAAGGCCAAGAAATATGAGTTTCAAAAGCTCGGAGAAAGCGATGCCGACGGTGATGATAATGGTGGTATTGATGCTGTGGGTTCCAAGGGTGCAATCCAACTATGAGTTGTGCAAGTTGCGGTGCAGGCTTGAATGTACTTTTGTGAGTCCCAGGAAAGGTTGTATCTTGACATGTATTGCGAACAAATGCCGACGCCCGATCCCGGAAGGCGTCGGCTATTGCAGGCTTGGTTGCGTGATCTCTACGTGTTCGGGCTTCGAGAGTGATGCTGGTACGTGCACAGTTCTCAAACCAGCCCCCCGCCCCTCTCTTTTCTCTCTCTAAAAAACATTTCATTTTATATATCTCCATGACGTATGAAACAAAGCAAGATTATGACTTTTTAAGATATGGGTTCTCTTCCAAATCCTAGCAAATTCCATCATGAATTAATTGAAGCCTTTTGACTGCAAATGTTTTGTTGTATGCTTCAATGAAAGATATCGGCATCTGTATGAAAAGGCATGATTCTGGGTAGAAATCTAGAAAAATTCAAGAAATCGACACCCCAATTTAAGCTATGTCAGCAATATTGGCCTGTGTAAGCGTTACTTCATGTTGTTTTTCACAAAACTCAGACCAGATATTAAACTCTCACTTGTTTAGGTGATGGTCGATCGTGTCTTAAAGACGTCGAATCATACCCCTTATAATTATTAGTGATGGCTAAAATCTCTTCGCAAGACATCATCGGTTGGCATGCCATGAAAGGCCGTCCTGGCTTGCTACCAAGGATATTTAGATTTGGTGCATAAACACAACAAAGTAGAGAGTAAATGCGAGAAAGAAAAATTAAGACATAAGGTTTATCCTAGTTCACTCTTGCACTACATTCAGCAGAAGATTCTATTATAATCAGCACCTCCAATCTCTCCGTTACAAGGCTCAATTATATAAGTGACATGGTAGCTATCTATGAGTCCAAATTTAAACTACCAATAAAATACAGGCCTAAACTAAAAAAGCTTTTTGGTGTCTCAGGGCGTTGCCCCTAGGACCCTCGCCGAGAGTCAAGAGGGAGGATTGAAGCTTTTGAGGGACGGCTGCAAACTATTTTAGGGACTACAGAAACCCTTCTTAAATTCTAGTCTCACTGGCAATATTCTTTGCATTTTGTTCAGAAGATCTCTCTTTAGTGGTCCATTTTTTGTTATACCTTCTTTGTCATGATTTTCTGATTATTCCACTTTCCATTATATTTTAGATTTGACCGCAACAGAACTATGTAATTCAGAATACCATGAGCAAGTTAGATTACTATACGTTTCATGAGAAACTTGATTTTGCATTTTGCTTTAATTTGTTGCCCTCTAAATCTTGCTTTTCTGCTTTCATGCAGATGCCGACAATGCGTCAAGATGTGCGGATGCATGTTCTGATAGTTGCACAAAATCTTACAATATTGCCTCAATTTCGAATATGAAAAACCAGAAAAACAATTGAAGCAGATATGTTCTTTTGTATTTAAATTAAAGATATGTGGAATAAAATTAGAGTTCAAAGGCTGTTAGTTTTATCGGTCTTTTTCAAAATTTGAACGATGAAATACAGATATGTAACGTGAACTAAAATTTTACATTTGTGAACCGCAAATTAAGAGTGAGTCAAAACATAAAATTCCGCTAATTACTTAATATATATCTTAAGCCATAAGCTTATATAAATTAAGGAAGGAATCTCATAAAATATAATCAAGGAAGAACCACTATCTATGACAAAGGTATACTGATTTCGAGTATATATTGTGACTTCTACGCATACGAAGATATTGCTACCTGCATTTTACTAACATATAAATATTATTGAGACAGAAATTAAACATTCTTATATGTTAATTCACTAAAATCGCATCGTAGAATAAGGAACTATGCTATCAAAACATATAAATACATCAAAATATACAAGAGAGTTACATCATCATATACAAAATTATGAATAGATCAAATCGGAACATACCCATCGAATTGTACACTTAGTAACAAATTGATAAGACTCATTTGCAATTTAGAAAATTATAGATTGACCTAATAAATACATCATTTAGACTTCGAATCGATCAACTTGCACGAAATAAATCAAGGGTCAATCAATTTTGATGACTATGATCCATAAATAATTACTTAGTCCATATATATTCATCTATGGCTGCTTTGGTATTTGCTCTACGTTGCCAATAACAAAAAGAAAGGATAGACTAGAGAGATGTATTTTGATAACTTAGTTTTTGCCTGGAGGAAAACTGCCAAGCGGTACAAATCAAGAATCTGTTGGAAAAGTATTAGATAATATAAAAAATAAGTATTGATGGAAACTTTTGGAAAAAAAAATGAGAAAATAAGATGAATTGTTTGATGTGTGCAAATACTGTCTTAAGGATAATTCTGCTTCTTGGAGTATGAAATTTGATGCAATAGTATTTAGGGGCATGTCCCCAAAATACAATAGACCTTCTTAATTACTTTGCATGGAATAATAGAATAAAAAGAGTATCAAAAAAAGAAAAGATACATGAAGAAAAAAAAATTCCTCTTTAGATATGAATATCACTTTTCAATTATATTCGGAGTAGCAATTTGTAGGTAAATAAAAGAAATCCATTTTCCATCGTCAATTCTTGCATTGAATTAAAAATAGTTACAAATATGTTTTAGAATAAATGACTTTCATGGCAATCATAATTTCAATAAAAAAAAAAATTACTTTCAAATATTTCAAAACTGTTGAAACATCTAACAAAATCAGTCAATTTTGTTGACTATGATCCATAAATAAGCACTTCCTCCATACATTCATCTGTGGCTGCTTTGGTCCTTGCTCTACATTGCCAATAACAGAAAGAAAGCATTAAGTAGAGAAATGTTTTTCAATAATTTTGTTTTGTCTGGCTGAAAACTGCCAAGACACGGTCAATGCATGACTTAATTAGCGAAATGCACAAATTCGTTCAGCTACAGTCAACCAAGTAATTGCGTGGTCATTTGACTTCAAGTCTGTATGAATGTACTTGATCACTTGAGTAAACAGTGATGGAGCCGGGAATTCCGTCGAGGGGACAAACGGTTTTTGTCAAATGTGATTTTGGAGCCTAAATAAATGTATCTCAATTTCTGACGCAAGAAACTTATTTAAGAAATAATACAAGGAACTTTTAAGATGTTATATAATAAATATATGCACAACTAACAACAATTGCATGAAATATGAGGAGATAACATATCAATTCTGTTCTTACAAAAGTCGCGCTCGTCCGGGTATAAAGACAAAATGGAACTCCCTTAAAAAAAAAAGACAGAAAAAGGAACCGTCTCATATTCGTTTGGGCTATTTTAAAATGTAAAAACAACTTCTTAGGGTGCATTTGGTTCAATATTTCCAATGGACTTTCAGCCCTAAAAGCCCATTGGGAAAATGCTAGACCATTTGGTTCGACTTTGAAACTGGCTTTCAGCTTTCAATTTGCCTTTAGAATGCTTGACTAGCTTTGGGCTTTCAAAGATTCAAATGGAATGTTGAAATTATTTTTCTCTTCCAAAATTATTCTCATTAATTATTCATATTTCGGATTTTGCCCCTATTTATTTATTTTTTTAATTTAAAAAGGAGGCAGCCCTTCACCGGACCGGCGAAGGGCTACGGCCATTGGCGAGCGGCTCAGGGCGACCCTCGGCCATTGTGTGACCCTTGCGGAGGTCGCCCGACCTCGGCGATTTGGCTCGACGGCTCGGGGCGATAACCCTTCGCCGGTTGGGCAAAGGGTTTAGTTCAATTTTAAAATAAATAAATAAATATATATTTATGTATATTATATCCTTCAAAGTCCATTGTGAAAGTTTTGTTTACCAAACGCACATTCAACTTAAAGTTCATTTGCAAAAAATTTTTACCAAACACAATTGTATTTCCCCAAATAACTTTGGACTTTCAGCATTTTCATTGGACTCAAAACCCCTTACAAATGCTGAACCAAAGGCAGCTTTACATTTCGCTAAAGGTTTACAATACTATTCAAATTAAAAGAAAAAAAATTAAATGTTTAATCTATGTGTTAAGATTTATATATTATGAAAAATTGTGATGTTTCGGTTAAAGAAAAATCAAGATGCATCCATATAAATATCTAAACTAAGTCGGGAGGGATTGGGGTGGGGGCGATTTCATTTCAGGAGTGGGTTTCGACTCTCACGTCCTGCACGGAGGTAGAGCAAAAATCTGAGAGTGGGTATTATAGTAGGATTAGAGTAGGACCGATAAAAAAATAATAATAATTACCGATAAAAAAAAAAAAACAAAAAACTAGGCCAAGATTGCAACTTTTCCTTCATGCCCCCACTTGGGTTCAAAACTTGTATTTATAGCTGTCCCTGTTCATGTTCTTTGTAATGCTGAGCGTTGATCCTTTTGAGTGTAGAGAGAGAGAGGGGCATGGACGCGAAGGGTGCTGCAAAGAGAATAGCCATGGCACTGTTCACGGCGGTGTTGATCCTCCATGCACCGAGGGTCACGGAAGCTACGTCTCTCGAGTGCAAAGTACTGATCGGCATCTGCAAAGCCACTTGTGCGGTCACCATCAAGCCGCCCCTTTGCCTCGACCAATGCGTCCTGCCTAGCTGTCGGAAGAAAACGCCCGCCGAGGCCCTCAGTAGCTGCGATCTCCGTTGCAGGAGCTCTGTGTGCTTCAAACGCTATTCAGGTATTCTATTTGCTGGCACTAGTCAATGTTATTGGCACGAGATTATTTCTCAGTGTAAAATGCAATCGATCTGATCTTCGAACACCATTTTTTTTCCAAATCAATGATAATGCACGGGAAAATTGTCCATTTTTTTTTTTTTAAGGTATAGGGCTTTTGAGTAAGGATTGAGGGCACACGTCATTTTGGTGAATGACTTCTTATTTCAAAGTATTTGTTTATGTCATTGGCCATTTTGTCTCTCAAGACTCGATTTGGTCATTCTTGTGTCATAGACCTTGATTTCACTGTACCCATGAATCATTGGGAGTGAAGTTTGAGGTTATAGAGTGAAGAGTGAGGATGCCGAGATGATGAATTCAACTAGTTTGTGGGAGTGGCGTCAGGACGATTGGTACTTGGGGTTCTATGATAGAATGCTTATATTATTTAGGAGCTCTGAGGGCGGGGTTGGCTTTTCATGCATAAATTGGTCAGGAGTTGATACCGCTCTCCTGATGAGGTTATGGTAGGCCAAAACGAGTTATTGAGCCTAAAGAGTGATGATGTCTTACTTGATGGATTAAACGCCTAAACTAAGCTGGGTGTGGTACGATCTTGTATAAAGAAACTCTTCGACATATTGCTCTCTAGAACAGTTATAGAAGGAAGACTGGCCCGGTGAATTTTGCTTGCCAAGCGTTGCAAGGGTTATTCCGCTACCAATGAACTGCTACCAATGAACTACCGACCTGTGACACTTGCATGTACTTGTCTTTTTTAATGGCTTTTGTCACTCTTTTGACACTTTTTTGACCAATAAAATTGGTAGGCAATAGCCCTGACTCCACTTTTTAACATCAACTACCTACCCACCGCTTTGCCCTACCTGATCGTGATTGTCTGCTACCTCTTCCCTCTCCCAACACCTCACCTCCTCTCCCCCCCCCCAAAAAAAAAAAAAAGGCAGATAGGGCATTTTTTGCCCAGACAATTTTCATGGCAATCCGTTGTACATAGTTCCCGACTTTTCTAATAACTAGCCCTTTTTTTTTTTTTTTTTAACCCGAGAACCCCCGTACAGCCGGCAGCCAGCGAGGTAAACCCGGAGTGACGCTAGTGCAGGATCCATCACCACGACATCACGCTTAAGAATCCATAACGACAACGCTGGGATTCGAACTTCTCCCCTTGCGTTGGGGGAGCTAATAACTAGCCATTTTGATGTCTACAGATGCTGAGAAAATTAAAGACTGTTTGGACTCATGCTATAACGATTGCAAGAAGTCTCCCACAAAATCCTAGAGTCTTCTTCAGCTGAAGATCTGAAGAAAAGTAAACGTGAAAGGCTCTTGAGCCCACTGAAGTATTGGAAAAAATAGAAAGAAGTCACCATTTTGAAAATTGCTGTCGCGAACTGTAATGATGTTTTCAAATGTCATAATAATTGGAGTGTTCAAGGCTTTTTGAGCATCTTATTGCTCGGTGCTTTTTGGACTCATGCTATAACGATTGCGAGAAGTCTCCCACAAAATCCTAGAGTCTTCTTCAGCTGAAGATCTGAAGAAAAATAAACGTGAAAGGCTCTTGAGCCCACTGAAGTATTGGAAAAAATAGAAAGAAGTCACCATTTTGAAAATTGCTGTCGCGAACTGTAATGATGTTTTCAAATGTCGTAATAATTGGAGTGTTCAAGGCTTTTTGAGCATCTTATTGCTCGGTGCTTTTTATGCTTTTTATGTCACAACAAATTAGACACGTTTCATTTCAACATCAAAGTGGCGAGACAGACGATTCTTAAAGGCGATTCCAAGAGAAAAACTACACAACTTTGTTGCCATGTTTTTATTAGCATTGCTTCCACCCTAGGGTTAAGATAGACGATTCTAACGTGCCTTTCAAAAAGTACGGTTTTTTTTTCCCATGCTGATATATTATTAAAAAAAAAAGTTGGTAAATATGAAAAGAAAACTTCACTTGATTTTTCGGTAACTTATTAATAATATATCGACATTTTTATGAAATGACTATTTTTTACCAACACCTTCAACTACTTACCAACTCTTACTTGAACTTACTAATCTTTATTTGAGTGGTTTTATCAACCTTCTCTTGATTAAATTATCATAATTAGTTCTAGATTTAGGGGTGAGTTTGTCCCGTCCAACCTGAGAACAAGTCCAGCTGACTCTGGCTAGTTGCCAAATCACAAGAGTTAGAATTGAAAATAACCGGTCCGATTCTTGATTCCTTGTACGGGTCAGATTGAATCATTATGCCTTATTTATCTTTTATTTTTTCAATTTGTTTTTCTCTTTTAGAACTCAAGCTGCATTCAAGGCAGAGGCAATATGCATTGTAAAATTTCTGCTCGGATCCAAAGCGAAACTCCAAAATCATGATCAAAACTTGGATTCAACTAAACCTTTTTTTTTTTTTTTTTTGATTATCAAATTCCAATACAAGAATTTTGATTATCTACAAAAAGAATAAGCATACTTAAATTAAAAAAGAATTATAGCTTCCAAAAAAAGAGACAGCGCCAGTTCAAGTGGACAAGATCGGTGTCTGGTTCCACATATTAGGAATTGACCCTATTTGGTTGAATCTAGGTTCTAGGGTGGGTTGGTTTACACCCTGAAATTGATCACTCTATATGTATTACCAATCCTGAGTTGAGTTATTGACCAACGTTCTTTTGTTTTCTTCTAATTTATCGACTTTTTTAACTGTTTATTAACTTTTAATTTTCTTTCTTAATAATAACTTAAGTTTATTTACATTATATAAATTTATCGACGTTTTTACTTGTGTAACTTATCAGCTTTTCATACATTTATTTATCGATTAGTTTTGACTTATCAACACTTGTCGGTGTTGCTTACCAACGATTACAATCAACCAACTATACTATTAACTTACAAGCTTTTATTTGCATTATATACCGACCAATTCTACAAACTCTTTGTAAAAATTAGCAACATCACCAACAGAGATAGCTATTTCATTAAATGCACGAAATTACTTTTCTCTCTTGGGTTATAAAGATACCTCCGGTGGGTCAAAAACAGCAATATGCATGATGTGCCACTTGGTAATCATGCAAGAGAAGAAAACAGAAAGTGGGCCGCCATCGTCAACGCTAGTTCAACATTGTGAAGGGATGACCTATTTTATTTGTCATTTTCTTAAAGGACAATAAAAAAACTATATTGTATATCAAAGTATTGTTTCAAAATTGAACTCCGTCGTGCTCGGTGGTTTCCAGAAGAACATATATAATAAATTAATAATCACCCTAGAACCTACTCACCCGTATATTCAACCATTGCTTCACTATTATGAGAATTTTTTTTTTATGTTTACTATTCTGTGCATAAATATGTGATTTGCAGTCATAAGATAGCAAAAAGTTAAGTAGGCTTGGACCTACATGTGTGGACCTCCTATTGAAACGATGAGATGTGGCAAATGTATTGTCCTTTTATTTCCACGTAAAAAAAAATAAAAATTGCCCCTAATATTTCAAGACCCTATGTAAACTGTCACATGGCAAGCATTGCAACATGACCTGATATTGGGCTAGCACATATCTACTAAACCTTTTATCTTATGAGCTCTAACCATAGTAGGAAAATTATCAAAGAGTTTTAAATTTATTGTATTTTTGCCGATTTAGTCATAAACCTTCTAATTATGTCAATTAAATCATAAATATTTTCGTGTTTTACTAATTGAGTTCATTTGATTAATTATGGATAGAAATTGTTGATGTGGACGTTGGCCATTTTACATGGCACCAATGGCGTTGACGTGTTAATTTTAAATATATTTTTTTAATTTTTAATTTTTAATTTATTTTTTCTTTTACTATAGCGAGTGAGGGTTGCCAAGCTGTGGCCCTCGCCAACTGCTGTTGAAGGCTTCACTAACCTCACTCGGCCTTGCCCGCAATCGGGGAGGCTGGCCTTAGCCTTGGCCACAACTGACAGTTGGGTGCCCTCGCCGGGCCCTTTTTGTCCATGACCACAACCATGACCTTCTTGACACTACTAATTGATCTCTGCTAAAAACGAAGAAGGGTGAGTGAAAGTGGCTTCACGAACACCCGAAACCTAGTCACTCAGTAAATGCAAAAAGGAAACATTAGGGGAAATGAGAAGCAAATGCTAACGACGTTGACGTTGAGGAGGAGTTGAGAGGAATCGATGGCCGTGGGCAAGGTCACCTAGCCCAAATTTGGGCAAGGCTGGTCTTGCCTAGATTTGGATGAGACCACGCAATCTCTCGCCTGCGAAAGGTGAGGGCCTAACAACCCTCGCCAGCCACAGTAAAAACGAAAGAAAGAAAAGAATAAATAAATTTTAAAAAAAGCATCCATGTCAACGCAGACTGTGTGATGTAGGATGGTTGGTAATCTATATCAACGATTTTCGGCCAAAATTAGTTGAATGGACTCAATTGATAAACTGTGAAAATGTTTAAGATTTAATTGCTATAATTAAAAAGTTTATGACCGAATTGACAAAAGTACAGTAGATTTAGGATTTTTATGGTAATTTTTCCAAATTATAATTGTATCCGTAGTCTACTTATTCAACGCTACTTTCCATTCAAAACAGTCTTCCGATAACACCAAGGGAGGACGTAATTGTTAGTCATAAATGAAGGCCATAACTGACTCCGCTTTTCGAGAGTTGAAAATATATATAACATATGTATGTATGTATTCAAACTCATGTGCAAACTTATTGCGCTGGGGAACCTTTTTCGGCTTCATAAGAAGAAAACTAGAGTGTTCTTCGGGGAGAGAGAGAGAGCAAAACATGAGCTCCAATAGTCTCAAGGAAACGATGTCGATGGTGATGATGATGGCGATGCTGTCGTTGGGGTGGGCATCCAAGGTGGAATCCGAACCTAACTTGAAATTGCCATGCCCCCTCAAGTGCCACCTTAAATGTCTGTTCCATATTCCCTTTCTCGATTGTTATATCCGATGTGTTCGGGTCTGCCGTGTCAAGGGAACTCTCCGCTACTGCAATGTTGGTTGCGTCGCATCGACATGTCTCGACTTCGAAGGCGGTGCTGGTTAGTGCCTCTATTTTCGCCTTTCTAGCTTTTATCTATGTTCGACAATGGAGATGAGGAAAAATTACTAAAAAAATCTTAAATTCATTGCAATTGTACTAATTTAGTAATAAATATTTTTTTGGCCAATTCAGTCCTAAATCTTTTGTAATTGTGTCAATTTAGTCTATCCAGCTGAATTTGGTCGGATATCTGGCAAACGCTAATGTTGGTAGTTCTTAATAATTTTTGAATTTTTGAATTTTTGAATTTTTGAATAATATTTTATTTTTTTCCTTTTCTTTCCCCTTCTTCCTTCTTCCTTTGACTAGTTGAGGCGAGGCGAGGCGAGGTGAGGTTAGCCTCACTGGCAATCATTGAGGCTCACCACTGTTGGCCACTAGCGAGGCCTTGCCAGATCTAGCAAGGCTTGGCCTCAATTAGCCATGGTGAGGCCGGCCTCGCCGTCATTGGACAACGCTTGCCCTTGCTAGTGGTTGGGCAAGGCTTAGCCTTGGACAACCATGGTGAGGCCAGCCTCACTGTTGTTGGGCAAGGCTTATGCTTGCCATGGCTAAGTAAGGCTTTGCCAGATTTGGCGAGGCTTGGTCTTGCCCAACCATGGCAAGGGTTGACCACGCCAATGATCGAATTTTGCCTATAGCCGGCGGCAGTTGGTCGGAGAAAGAAGGAAGATGGAGAAAAAAAAGAGAAAAAAACAAAAGAAAAGAATAACAAATTAATAACAAATTTGAAAACATAAAAAATTATTAAAAAAAATTTCCACATCATCATTTGCTAGCTGGATGAACTAAATTGGCATAATTACAAAATGTTTAAGACTGAATTGACAAAAAAATAAAAAAATTAGGACTATATTGGCACAATTACAATAGGTATATGACTTTTTTGGTGGTTCTGCTCGAAGATAATGATTCATCTGTGACATCTCTCTAGCCCTTTCAAATCCACTAGTTACAACCATTGTCCTTGAGAGTTACCTCATGAAAAAGAAGAACAAAAAAAAAAAAAAAAAAAAAAAAAACTCATTTAAACTCATCTCTCTAATCAATTAGAAATTTGGCATGTACACTTTAGTTAATCAGATTCAGTGATGAAACACACGAAGGCTTTTTGAAATTTCTTGACTTGCTTGGAAGTTTCTCTTTGATGGTCTTTTTGTATCATGCTTTGAAGGGTAAGAGACCGGGTTAACCTTTCAGAGTAGGATTTTAACCATCGTTCACTTTTCATGGAATCTATCTGGAAAAATTTGAGGTCGAGGCCATTTTTTGAATTTATGTTGTTGTAAAGAGAGATTGGTTTGGGTGTTTAGATTGCTATTATAATTTGAAACTGACCACTACAGAACCACTGGTTAAATTTTTTTGTCGGGTATCAGATCTAGTATTTTGCGTACATATTGCCAAAAGATTGAGTAATTATTTTCTTGATAATTGTCTATGTCATTATTCCCTGAACCGTGCCTCCTTCTATTCTCTTGCAGACCCTAAGAAGGCGAAAATGTGCGCAGGGGCATGTTCCAAGGATTGCGAGAAGTCGTTCAGTAGTATCTCGAAGTCAGAGAATGGGAAGAACAAATAAATCAGATGATTCCGTGTGATGTTTGAATGGCGAACATAAAATAAGAGCACTATCCTACTTGCAACGTCTGTTGATCGAATGACTTTTGCGACACATCTAATTTCATATGCGCAATGATACTGGAGAATGCCCATCACCTGGGAACTCCTTTTGATAATTTGATCTGCATGGATTTGGACGATACGATTACAATTTGCATCGTAATTATGAGATATCTGTCAGAAGTGTCGAAAGTAACTATCAATTTGGGCAAAGCACTACATCGTGAAGCTGTGAAGAAGATATATTATTTGCAAATCATTTAGAACCTATTGCGCAGTATGTTGCTTATCTTTTAACTAGGTCGGAGGTGAATATGTTCTTAAGTATGAAAGCTACCTAATTACACGCCTCCTAATTTATTAAAAAAGGAAGAAGAGAAAGCAAAGTAGAACAGTAAGACACGATTCGAAAGAGTGACTTCAGATTTGTTACAATTCCATTGACTCTTTGAAATTAAAATGAGAAAATTAATGTCTTCTTTTGTAGCTCCCCCCCCAAAAGAAAAAACATTTAACAATACAACTATGCAGAGTAATAACTTTGATTTGAATGTATGAACGTCCAATTGGATATGCGATTCCAAGTTTAACCTTATCGGCACTTTCATTAGATGTGAATGGTGATACCCACTTAAGAAATAAAAGAAAAGTCGCGTCACATTCTTAACAATGGCAATGAGAATCTGTCTAGAAAAAGCAAAAACGGAAAAACGAGGAAAAAGAATTAAATTAGGTCCACCAATTTTAAATTTCGATTGGATTTTTATAGGCAATTTCATCTCTTTAGGAAAAATGGGAGTTTTTAAAAGGGCATAGTGCCAAAAAAGTCCTAAACTTTTTGTATTTGTGCTAATTTAGTTCTAAACTTTTTTTTTGTGCCAATTTAGTCCTAAACATTTTTACTTAATATCGATTCAGTCCTTTCCGACCAATTTTGGCCGGATTTTGCTGACTGGACGTCGGCCGGCTGACGTGGACAAAATTTAATAATATTTTAATATTTTTGAATTTTTTATTCTTTTTTTCTTCTCTCCTCTTTCCTCTGGTCACCATGGTCCGGCCAGCGATCAGAGGAAGGAGGAGAGAGGAAAAAATAAAAAAAAAAATAAAAAGAATCAAATAGTCTAGGGTTGGGCCAGGAGAGTCTGTTTCTTAACGCCTTCTTTTTTCTTCTTATCGAGTTATTTCATAAAGACTTGCCAATTCAAAAATATTAAAATATTATTAAAAGTTATCCACGTCAGCATCGATTAGGCCACGTCAATACCGATTAGGCCATGTCAGCCGGCCAGCGTCCAATCAGCAAAATCCGACCAAAATTAATCGGAAAGGATTGAATTGGCACTAAGTAAAAAAGTTTATGACTAAATTGGCACTAAAAAAAAATAGGACTAAATTGGCACAAACACAAAAGGTTTATGACTTTTTTGGTACTTTTCCCGTTTTTAAAATAGGGAGTTGTAATAGCCCCACAAGAAAAGAAAATCCCAACTTGAAAATAACAGCCCATAGCCGGCAGGTTTATCATGTCTTATTTGGAAGGTGAGGATTTATCTTTGTCCTTTTGAGTTGATCACTAGGAAACTCCCTAGCCTCAAATAAATCTCCCTCTATCCAAAAAAACGTTGAAATTATTGACAGATAAAGTATTAACTCGACCTATGTGGTCATATTACTTGTTTGATAAAGATGGACACAACTTCCTCTTTACACACCGTCAGTAATATTCGATGAATGAGAGTTGAAATCAAATAACCATATAAGCAGATAGAAGATTCTCTCCCTGCATCTATCTAAACAGTAAAATCACATCACTCTTATACCCAAATATAGCAAATAGACTCATTTACTCATTGGTTTTTGTCATATGTGATTTAGGATCCATTCGTGGCTAAATAAATGTATCGCAATTTCCGACATAAGAAACTTGTTTAAGAAATAAATAAATAAAAACATTTAAGATGATGTATACTAAACATTTGCAGAAATGACGGCAATCGCTCAAAATATGAGGAGATAACATAACAATTCTGTTCTTACAAAAGTTGCACTCGCTGGGTATCAAGACAAAAAAAGGAACTTCTTCACAAAAATAAAAGGACAGAAAAAGGAATTCTCCCGTGTTTGTTTAGACTATTTTTAAATGTAAAAACAACTTCTTACTTTTTCGCTAAAGGTTTACAATACTATTCAAATTCAAAAAAATAGAAAAAAATTATAGGCAAATCTGTACGTTAAGATTTATACGTTGTGAAAATTTGTAGTGTTTCGGTCAAAGAAAAATTAAGATGTGTCGGTAAAAACATTTAGAAAAAAAAAAAAAAAGTCTATCCGAACTTTACCTGACTAGCTTTATTTTATAATGCGCTTATAAACTATATAGAAAACATTTACTATAGTGACTTATGCTCTACGATTTATGAGAATCGAAGAGAATTGATGGAAACTACGCATTCTGTGGTAAGTTATAGCTGTCCCTGTTCACGTTCTTTGCATTGCTGAGTGTTAATACTTTTTGAGTGTAGGGAGAGATAGAGAGAGAGAGAGAGAGAGGCATGTATGCGAAGGGTGTTGCAAAGAGAATAGCCATGGCATTGTTCATGGCGGTGTTGATCCACGGGCACAGAGGGTCACGGAGGCGATGTCTTTCGGGTGAACGTAATCTGCAAAGCCACCTGCTCGATCAACATCGGGCGGCTCCATTGCCTTTACGAATGCCTCCCGCCTAGCTGCCAGAAGGGAAGGCTCGCCGAGGCCCTCAGCAGCGTGTGCTTCAAACGCTATTCGGGTATTCAATCCGCCGGCACTAGTCAATGTTGTTGGCGCTAGATTATTTCTCAGTGTAAATTGCGATTGAGTTGATCTTCGCGCACCATTCTTTTTTGCCAAATCAATGGCAATGCACGGGAAAATTGTCACGATAGGTTTTTTGGACAATTTACCAGACAACTCATTGTACATAGTTCGTGACTTTTCAAATAACTAGCCATTTTGATGTCTGCAGATGCCGAGAAAATTAAGGACTGTTTGGGTTCATGCTATGACGATTGCAAGAAGTCTCCCACAAAATCCTAGAGTCTTCTTCGGCCGAAGATATGAAGAAAAATGAATGTGAAAGGCTCGTGAGCCCACTGAAGTATCGAAAAAAAAAAAAAAATGCGCCCTCTTGAAAATTGCTGTTGTGATCTATAATAACGTTTTCAAATGTCGTAATAAATTAGCATGTTCAAGGCTTTTTGAGCATCTTAATACTCGGTGCTTTTTTCATCACAACAAATTATGTATATTTCATTTCAACATTAAAGCGGTGAGCGGACAATCCTTAAAGGCAAAAAAAAAAAAAAAAAAATACATTGCTTTATGGCCATGTTTTTATTAGCTTTGGTTCCACCCTAGGGCTAAAATGGACGATTCTACTGTGCCTTCCATAAAGAACAGACTTTTTTTTCTCGTGCTGGTAGATTATTAAAAAGAAAAGTTTGTAATTGTGAAAAGAGAACCATTAGAATTTTTTTTTTTTTTTGGTAAGGTAGAACTATTAGCATTGTTGATCACTTGATTTTTCGATAATTTATTGATAACTTATCAACAGTTTTATGAAATGATTATCCTTTTTCTTACTGACCCTTCAACTTACCAACTCTTATATGAACTTACAAATCTTTATTTGAGTGATTTTATCAACCATTTCCTGCTTAAATTATCATAATTAGTTATAGATGGTCTAGTTCATATGATTTAAAAAAAATTGAAAACAATTATTAAGCATTGTTCAAACTAGCCATGGCAAGGCTGGTTTGCCTAGATTTGGGCGAGGTTGGGCAAGGGCCATGATCCAAGCTGAAGTCTCGCCGGCCACTATGAGGAAAAGAGGAAAAAGAAGGAAGAAGAGAAAGAGAAAGAGAAAAAATAAAAAATAAACAATAAACAATAAATAAATTGAAAAATTCGAAAAATAAAATATGATTAAAATTTATCAACGTCAACATTAGCCAGTAGGTTGACATCTCTATCAGCATAGGCTAGCCAAAATTGGTCGAATGTATTGAATTGATACAACTATAAAAGATTTAGGATTGAATTAGTAAAAAAAAAAAAAAAAGTTTATGACTAAATTGGAAAAGTTGCAATAGCTTTAGGATTTTTTTGGTAATTTTTCCAAGAATGTCACTTCTTAACAATGGCAATGAGAATCTACCCATAAAAAGCAAAAACGGAAAAACAAGGGAAAAAAAATTAAATTAGGTCCACTATTTTAAATTTCGATTGGATTTTTATAGGCAATTTCGTCTCCTTAGGAGAAAAATGGGGGAGTTAGTCAAAACAGGAAGTCTTATTAGTAGCCCCACAAGAAAAGAAAATCCCAACTTGGAAATAACAATCCGTAGTCCGCAGGTTTATCAACTCTTATTTGGGAGGTGAGCATTTATCTTTCTCCTTTGGGTTGATTACTAGGAAAATAAAATCCTCAAATAAAACTCCCTCCATCCAAAATTCGTAAAAAATATTGACAGATAAAGCAATAACTAATTTTATATGGTCAAATTACTTGTTTGATAAAGATGGACACAGTTTCCTCTTTATACAACATCAATGATATCCGCTGAATAAGTGTTGAAACCAAATTATAATATAAACAAATGAAGATTCTCCCTACATCTATATATACAGTAGAATCACATCACTCTTATACCCAAATACAGCAAATAGACGACGAATCATTTGCTCATTTGAAAAAAATAAAAAATTAGACATGGATCTAAAGAGTTGTGCTAAACTCGCGGTGCTGATGCTGGTGGCCACGGTCGCATTGCAGGCATCCGCCGCCGAGGTGCAATCAGCGAAATCGATCTTTTGTAAGGCCAATTGCTCGACGTCTTGTGTTGTGTTTCCTAAACCAGACGCCTGCTATCTCGCGTGCTACAAGAATTGTATGGGTGAATCGGAGGAGGCTGAGACACCCGAAAGCCGATGCAACCTCGATTGCCTGGTGTCCAAGTGTGCTGACAGGCGTCCTGGTACGGAAACAAAACCTTCACCTTTTAAATAGAAAAAGGATGCCTGTTTTTCTCCATTCGTCAATTGTGACGGTCTAAAACCTACAACTTTTGTTTGATCATAAGTTAGACTGCTTGCAAAAGCTAAGAGATTTTTACTGCTGTTTTATGAAATAAAAATCTATTATTTCAATTGTTTCGTACGTTTGGGATCCATTTGCTTTGCAGACGACTTGATTTTTCCAGAAAAATGCCTGAGTTTTTCTAGGAATTTTGCTTTTGTTTTGCCTGGATTGAAATTAGTTCCCATGCTTGTTACCAAGAAACTCTAAAAAATTTCTTACATTATTTCATGGAATTGGTCCTTGAGTTTATGTGCTAAGTCTGGGCATTGAGGAGAAGTTATTACGTGGTTTGTAAATCATAAAGATCAATATCATTTGAACTATCAATCCAGTGGATTGCCATATTATTAATTATATGGTTTCGCATGGTTAATGGTGTGGATGGGCTTAATCTACATATTCTTTAATACACCATATTATAATTTTTTCAAGCATCAAAACCTCCATATCTGACTTTGGAGTCTTTTTTCCAAGCTTTGAATAGCCAATGACCATGATTGAGGTCTTAATGAATTCTAGTTTTTAAAAGCATAGACCTTATGTTACTCGACCATGGAAAAAAGATTTCTAATCCCATTTTTCGATAGACAAAAGCGATGAAAAACTAGCAAAATGACATACTTAGTGTAGCTGGATATTGATTACTTGTCGACTTTGGGTAAATTATACCTAATAAAAATTCTTTTAATTATCTTTTTTTATTGTATTTCAATATTTATAAAATGGGTCTTTATGTACTTTCTTTTGTTGCAGACGCCAAGCAAATCGAAGGCTTTGTGAATTCATGCTCGGAAAATTGCAAGAAATCTTAAGCCCCTCAAGAGTTTGGTGGACCGCACTCGCAAGTAAAGCGAAATAATAGATCGTGTACTTTTTATAGATAACATCTGTATACAAAAGGAATAAAAGATTCAAAGTGCACGTTACTTTGCTCAAAATCATGGTCTAGCTAATTAATTGTCATAGCACTTCTTAAAATGACTCACCTCCGTCAAATGTATGGTCTTTCATGCCATTTATCGTTGGCCTCACACGAGAGCGGCCGTTGTCGGCCTCGAGCTAGCTAGAAGTTAATATTGTTCGCTTTGACCCTTTTAAAACGCATGTTGGCAAAGGGGGTGCCTTACATTTTTCCTTGCACACGTCCGGGGACCGAGGCGCGTCCATTCCTCCTCCCCGCGCATCGTCGCTTGGGCTCCGTCACACTCTCCTCCCCTTAGGAGGACAAGGTCCTCGTTGTGGAGTTGGCTCTGATATCGGTTGACACCTAATTTTGGAAAAATAAAATTGCATTTTGAACAAATAAAAGAAAAAAAAAATGAAAATGGGGAAATTGATTTGATTGAATTATGCAAGGAAGTTTGAAATTCTGATGAGTATTCAGATTTTGATAAATGCAGGAATAATTCAAAAATCAAGTGAATAAAGGGCAACAATTTCAATAAAATGGAAGGAATCAAAGGGACCCTTTATTTAAAAAAGTTCCGATTTGCGGACTCTCTCCTAGGTGATGTGAGAGATGGAAACTCGAAAGTTGCCATGGAAAGCGGCCGTCTGGAAATCACTATAAAAGAGAGAAATAATTTTCGTGCAAAGGGGAGGGGGATTCGAAAATTCAGAGCAAAAAAAAAGAATTCGTGCGAAAGAAAATTCGTGCAAAAGAAAGACACGGAGAGAGCTTTTTTTTAATTTCTTTTGGTCTTTTCAAAGTCAAAAGAAAAGAAGAAAGAAAGTTTTTGCTTTTGGCTGAAGAGTGAAAGAGAGGGTGGACGTGCGAATAGACAAGAGGGAGAGAATAAAAAAAAAAGAAAAGCAAAAAACGCCACCGTTCATCTTCTCCGTGGCCTCCCCTTGCCGCGTGACCAGCCCCTGCACCGTTGGTCTCCGAGTTGCTCGCGCTGCCTCCGCCGCGCCTTCGCCACCGCGCCGCTCGCCTCAGTCCAGCACCCGGCTCCTTTGCCGCCCGTCTCCGCTCACCGGACGCCGCGCCTTCACTCCGCAGCCACCGCGCCTCCAGCAAACCAAGCAACTCCGGCCGTCACCAACCCGCGACTCCTCCTCACCTGCGAAGCCCGTGCGATCTGCAGCCGCCACGAATGCCGTCCTTGCCCAAACACCCGCCAGCAGCGAGCCGCACCTCAGTCCGCGTTGCCTCCGCTCCACTCGCGCTTCACCCACTCACCGAAGCCATCGTCCGTCGCTGCTCTTTCCCTTGAGTCCCCATCTTAGGTGGTTTATTTATTCTATTTTTATTTATTTGTTTATTTTTTTAGTTTTGTTATTATTGCTTAAGTTGTAACATTGGGTCAATGTTCATTTTATGCATATTCTGACATTATCTGCAGGATTTTTGTTCGAAATTATTATAATTATTAATTTAATCCAAGAGACATTGGATCATTTTTTAAATTATTTTAATTGTTGGGTTTTTTAGTGAAATTTCAATTGTTAAATCACAATAATTATTTAATTTGGTTCGTAAGACTGCAGATCAGATTTGTACTTGTTTTGATATCTTTGTTGTGATAATTAGGGTTAGAATAACCGTTAATTTGACCTGTGAGACAACAGGTTATTTTTTCGATTATTTTAATTCTTCCTTGTTTGATTTTGTTGATAGTTTAGATTTAATAATTATTTATCTTTTAAAAAAAAACTAAAAAATTAAAAAAATCAAAATCTTGCATGAGCATATAGGACATGTAGGTTTAATAAATTAGACACGTAGGTTTAGTAAATTATTTTTTTTATTATATTTTTATAATTGCATTTTTAGATATCTTTTAAAATAGGTTAGGGTCACTCTTAAACAACCTTTTTTAGAGTCTTAGATAAAATTGGCATATTTTTATATTCTATTTTTAAAAAAAATAAAAAATAAAAATAAAAAATAGTTTTCTAAGACATAATAGGGTTTAAGTCAAAATTAATCCCAAAAATGAATTAGAAAATTATTCTTTTTTAGATAGCTTAATTAGGGTTTTTATCAAATTTGAATTTCAATAAAAAAAATACAAAAATACTAGTTTGCATAATAGTATTATCTAGTTTGCATAATAGGATTATTTAATTAGAATATGTTCATTAGTAAATTAGGTCATGAGGTGCATGTTAACTAGATTGCATATTAGGCTCATTTAATTTGAATTTGCATATTAGTAAAATCAGGTCATTTAGCTAAAAATGCATTTTCTTTTTATAAAAGAATTCTAACTCTTAAGAAAACCCAAAAAAAAAAAAAAATGTTTGTTTTATGTGATGCAATTTATTTATTTATTTTTTATTTGAATATTCAATCATGGTTGAGCACCCGTGTGATCACCTTTTGACATGATAGAAGTCCAGGTTAAAATAAATTCAAGCTGCCCGCAAAAAACATTTAAAATAAAAAATAAAAAGAAATGGTATCGAAAGGGCATTAGAAATTTCTAGTGTAACCAAGTCCCCGTATCCTTAGTCTCTAGTTCGTAGGAGTAAAATAAATCTCACTTTTATTTTACTTAGGTGTCTAATCGACCTACCGTAAACTGATTAGTGGCGACTCCTAGATAATATTTTGCATGTTTAAAAAGTTTAGACTTAAGTCGTGATTTGGTATGGGCTTGGGAGAGCCCGAGCTAAGTTTAAAAACTTAGTGGTCCATTAACCTAGTTTTAGGCGGTGAACCCGAAAAATTAGGTCGCGACAATATCATTTGTAACAACTCGGGCCTCACTGTGTAATATTGTCCGCTTTGAACACTACGTCCTCACAGTTTTTAAAACGTGTCATACAAATTAAAGGGGTTCAAGCTTTTATAAACAAGCCCATAACTCCCTCCCTCGGTGATGTGGGACAAGAGATGGACCCCTTCCTTGCGCACGTCTGGGGACCAAGGTGCGGACGCACCGCCATCCCTCCTACCCACGCACCGTCGCTCGAGCTGTCACATAATTGGCTTTGCAAGGGCCGCCCTCACTAGATCAGGCAAGGGTGAGGATTGCAATGCAATATAAGCTTAACAATGAAAAATGCTCCTCATAATTATATGCGATTTACTTTTTCTTTTGTTTAGGGGTCGGGGTTGATCCCTAACTTTTCTTTGCAATATATGGTTACCAAAACTTAGGTGTCAATATTTGTATGACCACAACTCCCAAAATAATGCCATTGAAAAAGAGGGTCCTTGCCATCGGAGTATTCAGCCTTTTGCCATAGATTCTTGCTTCTACTTCAACACAATCCGAGTTGGAATTTGGCCTACATTTGTAGACCTCATGATGAAGCTACTCGTGCATTTACAAATTAGGCTTTTAATTAAATGGGAACCGCGTCTTCTTCTTTGTTTCACAGTCTGCCATCTAATGTTAAAAATATTGTATTAGTAGTCTTTTTTTATTTATCGTTTCAATGTAGGTACTGCAACCTGTTTGTAATTCATTGTTTGAATTGAAAAGTTCATTTCTAGCAAAAGAAAAGGGAGCATAAGATATCTTAAATTATAAGATTACAAAATAAGAATACTCAAAGAAGAAGGGTCTTTGAATATCATATTCAAAACAAAGATTTTGATGATGTTGAGTGAGATTTATATGGTATGTTAAGACTATTGAAATTTGAGAAATTATTTCACGGAAGATAAGTCATATCATGATACAAGAATGAACTTTTAATTATAACTAATAAATCATAATAATTTGAGTTTCCTTTTATAAATATGAAACGCATTCACTATTGATATATTCTTTAGTATACGTCCTAGTATATAGCGAAATCATAGTTTTGTTTCTTATTGTTTTAACTAATTAGAACCATTGTCGTACATGTAAGAGAAGAGAAGAGCCTAGTCGAGCAATCATACTGGGGCTACCCCGCCACGAAGCCAATGAAAATGTTGGTTTGCTAAATGTGATGTTTGTTTTGCAGTTTGGACTCTGTGTACCCCACATAGCAAATGTGGCAAACATGATTTTAGATATACAAATTACACATTTTTTTTTATGAAATATATATATTAGAAGTCCTAAAACTTATTATAAAAGTATAATTGAATTATAAAATTTACAAAAAATGAATCAAGTTCTAAAACTTGTTAGATTAGTACAATAGAGTCTTAGTCCAACTTAGCTAATGGAAAATGCTGATGTAATTTTCTTAAATATTTTCACTCTCCTACGTGACAATAACATGGCTAAAATACAAAACATAAGGCTAAAATGACATCAGTTTTTGTCTAAATATGATTTTTAATACAAAATTTATTTAAATTAAAATTTAAAAATTAGCTAAAGTTAATTTATTTTTTTAAAAAAAAAAAAGAACAATTAGGCGACAAGGGCTTTGCAGCCCTCAGAGCTGCCGCTGGGGGAATGGTCGGAGGGGCCAGTGGCCCTCGCCAACCAAAGGCCCTCGCCAGATTTGGGAAACTAAATCCTACCTAAAAAAATAGAAACGAAAAAAAAAAAAAAATTACGAATTAATTGGAGGTCCACCACTTTAAATTTCAATTGGATTATCAATGGTAACTTTGTCTCTTAGTGGAAATGGGTTTATTTAGTCATATAAGAAGTCATCATAGCCCAAAAAAAAAAAAAAGATCCCAGCTTAGAAATAACACGTCATAGATGGTAGGTTTATCAAGGCTGATTGCATTGATATTTTTTAGGTTGAAGATTTATCTTTATCCTTCGGGTTCGATTAATAGGAAAAAAAAGTTATCCTCATATAAATATCCCTCCATCCATAAAAGGACAAATTGCCAAGAAATAATACATTATTTGTTTAATGAAAATAAATAAGATCTTTTCTTTCCATTGAATGAAAATTATCACAGAAACGAAGGTTGAAACCAAATAACCTTATAAGTTAAAAAAAGATTATCCCTGTGTCATGCATCTATATAGACCGCAGAATCACTTCCCGCATTCACCAAAATACAGCAAAAAGACTGAATCATCGCTCGATTGAAAACAAAGCAAACATGACTTTCAAAGTTTTACGACATTAATGGTGCTGATGCTGGTGGCCATGATGGCATTGGAGGCATCGGCAGCCGAGACACAAACCGTCTGGTGTAAGGTCAAGTGCGGGCTCGATTGTCTCGGGGACCCCAATGAAGAGATATGCTATCAGTTGTGTCTCCGGCACTGCGGGGCTACGAAGGTTGAGACACTCGAAGGCCAATGCAACCTTGAATGCGTGGTGTCCAAATGTTTCGATTCGCATCTTGGTACGAAAGCAAAACCTTCACCTTTTAAATAGAAAACATGTTTTGATAGCTAATTTGTAATTCATTTCCTTCTATATACTAAACAAAGAAAAGAAAAGAAAAGAAAAGAAATGTCCGGTTTTGTTCATTTATCAATTGTGATCGGCGACAATTTAGGTTTAAAAGCAAATGCTCTTGAAATTGCGAATTGTCTGATGTTCTCATGAATGTGGACCATAGAGTAAATGTCATTGAACTATTCAACCATGGGTAGATGTTCAAAGAATAATATTGCAATGGAAATCATTCAGGGAAAAGTATTTAAAAAGTCTTATACAAAATCATTTATGCTAAGTATTAAAAAGTCTTAACATTTTATTTATGCCAATTTAGTCCTAAACATTTTCACTTAAGTCCTTTTCGGCTAATTTTAGTTGGATTTTGCTGGACATTGGCCGGCTGACATGGCACGATCAGCACTAACGTGTACAATTTTTAATAATATTTTAATATTTTAATATTTTTGAATTTTTGAATTTTTTTTTTCTTTTTTCCTTCTCCTCCTCCTTCTTCCAATCGATCATCGGACCTTGACGACCGGCCAGAGGCGACAGCCGATGAGGTTGAGAGTTGACCTCACTAACCTTTGGCAAGCCTCTTCGGCCAAGTGGCCGTGAGGGTGGCCTCACGCAGGATGGTGAGGCTGCCTTCGTGCGCCTTCATGAGGGCTCTAGCCTTGCATGGTGTGTACTCGATACAGGAGACAGCAAAGAGGAGGAAGATGAGAGACTCTTAGGCCTAAGGGTTGATGAGGGAGACCATTGAAGAGAAGAGTGGTCGGCGAGGTCACTAAAGGCCGGTGAGGTCGACCTTGCCGGCCGTTGCCTCTAGCCCATCGCCGAGGTCCGGCAACCGACTAGAGGAAGGAGGATGAGAAGAAAAAAAGAATAAAGAATAAAGAATAAAAAGATAATAAAACAATTCAAAAATATTAAAAATATTATTAAAAATTGTCACATTAGTGCCGATTGTGCCACATCAGTCAACCGACCTTCAATCAGCAAAATCCGGCCAAAATTAGCCAAAAAGGAATGAATTGACACCAAGTAAAAATGTTTATGACTAAATTGGCACCAAAAAAAGGATTATGATTAAATTGGCACAAATGCAAAAGGCTTAGGACTTTTTTTAACACTTTTCCCAAATCATTCATGATCCTTATTTTGATGTCTGTTATAATATTTTTATTAATATGATCCCACATTTAGTTTAAAATTGCCCACATTAAATTTTTATTGAGAATTTATTATTCAAATCTAATTGCTGATAACTATGGAGATTGCACATATTTGCTATGATTAGTTGTGTTGGAAGACTATATCTACTAGGGTTAGTATGGGCATATAATATAAATAGGTCATCTAAATCAAACCCTCTTATTATTTCAATAATTCCGATTATTCTGATTATTTGAGAATTGGAGAGCACACCATCAATATTGAGAGGGCAATTAATTAGAAGTGCCTCTTTACGATCGTTCAAGCTTTGAGTATCTGTTCTCGACTTCATCAATGGCTGGAGGTTAGAATAGAAATTTACATGTTTTCGGATTCGATCTTGATAATCCAGATTTGGGTTTTCCGCAAATTTTCTGATAGTCTCTACATTATTCAAAGCTTTTCTTGACAGTAAATTATCTACTTTCATTATAATTCAATATGTTGAAATGTATAACACGGGTTTTATGTACTTTCTTCTATTGCAGACTCCAAAAAAGCCAAAGCGTGTGTGAATTCATGCGCTGGAGGTTGCAAGAAATTTTAAGCCACACAGGAGCTTGGAGAATCACATTTGTAATTGAAGCGAGATAATAAATTATCTTCTCGTAGAGAGGAGTGCGCGGGACAAAAGTTTTGATTATTTCCCGTATCGTTTCATTTCAAACGGATATCGCCTTTTCCGCTATTTATATCGTCAAAAGTTTCCAAATAATTTTGTCTGATGGAAGGATAACCCCCAACCTCCCCCTTCCAAGTGACCACTGGGCAAATGTGGCATGCAGTGATTAGAGATTGAACAATTGAGAGAGATTGTAAATAAATGTTCTAGATATCACCACTTTAATATTATTCTTTTAAAATAGAATTCGGATCATTAACTTTATTACCATACTCGAATCTTAAAAGATTTTTGTAATAAAGTATCGAATCTGTAAACTTTTCTAATTTGAACATAATGGAAGGAGAAATTATTAAAGCAAGGTAGATAAAAATGAAGAGATTGGTTGGTTCCCACTAAAGGTATGTGGTTTTCCTTCTCATCAATTCTCCTGGTGATAGTTATTTTGGACCAGTGCCTAAAGTTATTCAAGGGTTGAAATAAGTGAGCCTGAATAAGTTCAGAAGAATTTTTCGGCAAACTGAAAAATAGTGGATGAACTTGCTTCTAATTTATCTTGCAAGATAAGAATACCAAGGCATGGGTCTTTAAAAGGTCGTGACTTTAGAGGACTTTGATAACGTTAAGTGACATTCATAGGGTATGCCATCACTATTGCAATTTGAATTATTTATTGCCAATTCTTTCCGTTGATATAGCTGCATTAAGACAGAATTACATAAATCTTCGGTCTCCTTTGTTGTTTCTTGTATATTTCTCTTATTCTCTCACATTGATTTAATTGCAAGATCCTACTTAGCTTCCCTGTTGATGTCACAACACTCCACAAATCTAAGTCTGCCTTCAAGGAAAACCAAAGACCTTAATAATCGTGTTAAGTCAACCTCAACACAAAGGCGAACGTACTCTCCTCGTATTGCTAGCTTAATGGCTTGCCAATTAGTTAATCGAGTTGCATGAGGAAAAAATTCTCATCAAAATATTTAAAAGAAATATTTATCGGTGGATGCCACCTCCTAATGGCCAAATAATGATTAAGTATCATCCAAGGTCGTTCCTTCGGAGCAAAATGAATCTTCCGGCAGTCAAAATCTTGCAATGACAAAGTCATTACCCAAATCAATCACAGTCGCCGCTCCATTTGGGGGACCAACATGCATGAGTTTCTTGTATAGCAAATTTTATCCGACTGTACGACCCACCACTTCGATAATTAAGGACCGACGCCAAGGTTGGCGCAGTCTTGCCTTCTCTTCTCTGCTTATTTTCATAACTGGGACGCCCCCAAATCCAGCTGGTAGCGCACCGGCGACTTCATCATCAGAGAAACCAAAATCAGAGTCCTCCAACACTGTCTCGGATTGAGGTTGTGAAGTGTTATGTCCCAACGAGGATTCCCAATACGAAGATCCTTGAGAGGACCCCGTCCATGGAACGGCCCGGAATCACCCTGTTTGAGTGCCGAATCAGTTCCACTTGCACCTGAATTTGAACTCTTGTTGTTAGCGTCTGGACTATCATTGCGCCGCTTGGTGAGGTGAATGAAACGATCGATTGAGTTGCCGTCGGACCGGATTCGCTCGCTGTATGAGAGGACTCTCTCCAGAACTGAGCTCGTCGATGTTCGCTGCCCGTTGGTTTTCTTCTCCAATCCGTATCAAATTCGATGAGAACGGCAAGAGAGGAGACACGGTGGCCTCCCACTGGAGGCTGACGTCCTCCGATCAGCAACGAAGGAAACTTTGCTCTCGCTCACAGTGAAACCTTAGCTGACGGGGCCCCACTTCTGAATAAATACATTAACATTAGCCAATTGAATTTTACTTCTTTATAGACAGTTTTCATAAATTAAGGTTTTTTTTTTTTTTTTTTTCTGAGTTCTTGTGACTGCGGGGTTCGTGTATAGAGCTCTATGTACATGTAACCAATCACTATGATGACGGTAGATATCTTTTTTTCCGAGTATGGTGTCCACACTTTGAATTACCACAATACTCTTATTGATAAACTCACTTTGACCACTGTCTTCTCTTTATAAATAATCACATATAACAGAAAAGACCCTCCTTCTCAGTAAACAAAGATATATAAAAAAGTAGATTCCATTAATAAGAATTTGGTATCTCTAAGTTGTCTTAACAAATTTCATATTGTTAGCCCTAATGAAGTTAAGGACATCGCTAATCTTAAACATCACATCTTTCGGTTAGTATCGTCTTGAAGGTGGTTAGCCTAGTCACTTACAATCTACACAATGGTGATAATGTGCAATAAATTGAAGTAGTGATGTATTAGGTCTTATGATAATTTATGCACTAAAGGAAGACTGTTGACAATGCAAAAAAGAGCATTGAAGCTTTGGATTCCATAGTAGATATACTGGGATAGGTATCTGAAATGCAGCCAATAGATTTCTAAGACAAGACAACAATACAATTTTGGGAAATCTACTTTGGTCAAGGAAGCGACTATAGGGGCAATCTTCGATATAGGCGGAAAACCTCCCAACGACTCTCAAACGACTAACAGGTGATCCTTGAAGTCTCCAACGGATATGTTGAAGAAATACATAACAAGTAGTAAAGCTGTGAAGAGGGTTAGCCACAAGAATAAAATATGTGAAATACTATTATTGTCTTTCGAGCTAAAGATCTTCATTGATATTGATCTGTAGATGTCTATATTTAGTTTAGCATTGTAATAGCTTATATTTAAGTGTACAAAAGTAAATGCAGCATTCTTGTATCAAATGAAAGGAACTACACTAGCCAATTGTAGGTTGCACTACTGATTACTAGTGAAATCCCGCCATTGTTAAGGCTATTAGTTTAAGGTTGGACATAAGCTTGGTTATAAGCCAAATCACTATGCATCATTGTGTAATTTGTTTATTCTACTCTGATTTACTTACTGGCATCACAAATATTGATCTGTCTAGAATACCATCTTGACGGCTGATTGATTAAAATTTGCAAGAAAGTTCTAATCCATCAACGCTCAATCTATTCAATCCCTTTTTTGTTAACCTCAACAAACATAGCACAAGCTTATACTAATCATATACTAATCATAGCTATGTTTATCATTTGAACTATTCAATATATGTGTCCATAAATAATTTGAATTGACTTTCGAAAGTTGAGGACTTTCAAAATAGAGTACTCAATTAGGGAAATAAATTTAATAGAATCTCATTCTCGTGAATACGTTTGTAAAATCCCCATCTTCCAGAATCCTGAAGAAGAGTGGACAGAATTGGCTTTACTTTGGGCGAGAGTGCCTTGCTTTGGAAACAAAAGATTCCATTTGCCCTAATTCGGGATATATAATTAAGGGATATGTTCAGCAAAAGTCCTAAAA
This sequence comes from Eucalyptus cloeziana, assembly GCA_014182715.1. Taxonomy (NCBI): domain Eukaryota; kingdom Viridiplantae; phylum Streptophyta; class Magnoliopsida; order Myrtales; family Myrtaceae; genus Eucalyptus; species Eucalyptus cloeziana. Next base: position 4,972,052 of record CM024639.1, on the reverse strand, counting down.
CTTGTCAAGAAAGTGCAATTGAGTTCTAAAATTTACAAAAAGTGCAATCAAGTCCTAAAACTTATTAAGTTGATTCAATTGAGTCCTAAAGTTAACACCGTCAAGAAAGTTAATGGAAATTGCTGACGTGGCGTTGATGTCATATTTTAAATGAATTTTTTATTTTCTATATGGCTTTTTAAAATTATTTTTTATTCAAAATCTTTAAAAATTAAATTAAAAACTAAAAAGGAAAAGCTAAATTTGTTTTTAAAAAAAAAAAAATAACATTCAAAAAAAAAAAAGGCCATCGATGGAGCTTCCGCCGCCGCCCATTGCCGGAGGGGCCGGCAATGATGGTTGGCCCTGGGTGGGGTGGCCGGCCCTTACCCAGGCAAGGCCTCGTCGGCCCCAGGTGAGGGCCGGCCACCCCTGCCAAGTCGGACGAGGATGCCCAAATCTAGGAATGCCAACCCTCATGGGGGGTCGGTGACTATCGCCTGCCCTAGGTGAGGCCTCGCTAGCCCTCGCTTGGGGTCGGCGATGCTCGCCTAGATCTGGCGAGTAGGCATCGTCTGACGAGGCCCTATTGGACGAGTCCGAGGGGGAGGAGCGGCCGCAGCTCGACGAGCTAGTCAACGAGGAGGACGAGGAGGAGCTTGAGGCCATCGCCCGCTCTACCAACTTTGCTAATGAGGACGGCAATGCCCTTGTCACCAACGAGGACGACGAGAATCGCGAGGCCGAGGAGGAGGAGGACCATGAGGTTTGGTTGCTCGGCCCCCAAATTTGGGCAAGCATCGCTGACCCTAGGTGAGGGCCAGTGAGACCTCACCTAAGGCGGGTGATGGTCGCGGCCCCTCTGCAATGGGCGGCGGCGGAAGCTCCACCGGTGCCTCTTTTTTTTTTTGAATAGTTTTGTTTTTTTAAATAAATTTAGCTTTTCCTTTTTAGTTTTTAATCTAATTTTTAAAGATTTTGAATAAAAAATAATTTTAAAAAGCCATATATAAAATAAAAAATTCATTTAAAATATGACGTCAGCGCCACGTCAGCAATTTCTTTTAACTTTCTTGGCGATATTAACTTTAGGACTCAATTGAACCAACTTGACAAGTTTTAGGACTTGATTGCACTTTTTGTAAGTTTGAGGACTCAATTGCACTTTCTTGACAAGTTTTAGGACTTCTACTAAACATATCCCTATAATTAAAAAAGGGTGAGGTTATTCATACCTCTATGTGACTAAATTCACTCAGCTTCATCAGATAGACCAAATTATCTTTGATGGTTTTCATATTTGCACGGTGTCCTTCTATTTAGATAATTTTTTATTACGATTTTCATTCAAATATAAACTTAACACTGTTTAGAAAATAAAATTAGCCTTCTTCTCCAGCATCGCTCCTGTACAAGTCTCCCATTTTTTGTCTCTCTTACTGTAAATGCTTACTTTTATGGTACATTTGTTAGTTGTTATTTGGTTAGTGTCGGAAAATAATACCAAATCATTTTATTTTACAAATCAAAGAAATTGGTGATTTTTCCTACCGACGATAACAGTTTCTATCATAACATATTAGAAGGTTTGGGAACATCTGAAAATATACTTAAGACATTAACATGAAAAAGTTATGCATGTTGAGACAACTTATTATTTCTTTGTAGATGCTTCATGGATCGTATTAATTTTTTTTGTCCATAAATAATTAATTAAATTTAGCGATTATTTTAATTTTTTCTTATGTTAGGCAATTAAATTTGATTTCGTTAAATTTAATCTCATTGAAGAATGTAAAATCATAGCTTTCTACATGTGTGGAACTAGATAGCCATCTAAATTGTGTAGAACTTTCTTGAGGCTAAAATGGTTTTTTCTCAGGTCTCCATTCGTTTTCTTTATCTATAGAGAGTAAAAAGCGATTTCTTCGACATATTCCAATTCCATAAATTTTTGTTTGCTTTTTGTAAATTTTCTCCATTTTTGTTTTGGTAACCATTTCATGTCTATTTTAATATTTTGGCAAGAGTTGGTTGATAACTTGTCCTTCATGAAAATCTCTCATAAAGATAATCATTAGATATCTTGTGGGAATATATCCTATTCATTATCTTTTTTCAAAGACCATCGCAATATCGCTTCTTAAGAATGCGTAGCTAGAATTTCATCGAATTATTTTCAGAATAAGAATGTTCACAAGTTCTTTTCTTTTCTTGTGAGATTGGTTGTTAATCTATTCTGCACTGCACTTATTGATGCATCACTTTAATTAAGTTTCCCAACTTTGTAAGTTTTGCTTTGGTGGTATCATGATTCTTGTTATATATATGTTTAAGATATTATATAGATATTCATGTCACGAGAGTGAAATATTGGTAGCTACATACTTTGACATTTTTGTGAGAAAAAATTGATATTAAATCAAATGGAGCATGGGATATTATTTAAAATTTCTAGTGAGAGAAATTTGGGCAAAAGTATACCCAAGTGCCAAAACTTGGCATGGGGTGATACTTTAGTACTAAAACTTCCAAAAGGTACACTTAAATATCAATTTTTTTTTTTTTAATTGGACATGTAAGTGCCAACTCTGGCGAGACTTATCGGAAATCCAATGTGGCATCATTTTAGTAATAAAATTTGGTCTACGTGGCTCATCAAAATGTCGACTAAGCAATGCTTCTCCCAAAAAGGACATCATTTTGGGCTTATCTAGTCACGTTAGCGCCATGTGAATTTTTTTTTTAAAAAGAATTGCCACTTCAATAAAAAAAAAAAATTCATTGGAAAAAGCCACGTCAATAATTTGGCTGGAAATTCTCGCCATTGGCACTTAAATATTCCTTTCTTCTCCAATTTTGGTAGATAAGTGTATCTCTTGGAAGTTTTCATACTAAAGTGTTCACTTGTGCCAAATTTTAGCACTTAGGGTATCTAACACTCGAGAAATTTGTTATTAGATCAACACATTGACATTGAATTGATAAGATATATCTTTACACACCAATAATTATTTATAAATATTGGACTATGATAAAAAGTTGTTTATGTTTTCTTTTTCTTTTCTTTTTTTGTGATTTTTCTTGATAATTAATTGGCAAATTTACTCAACCATCTGAAATAAAAATTAATTTTTTCAAAAAGTCCTCTATTTGAAAATGCTAATATGTATAGCGGTAAAATCTAACAATACTAAACAAATAGAAAACATGGTGCTTTGTTTGTGTGTGGTAATACCCACTTAATAAATAGAACAAAAGGCTGCATTATATTTTTAATTATGGCAACTAGATCCTGCCTAAATGTTCGTAAAATTTTAAACGCAAGTGAACACGTTAAATAAGTAATATAATGATGAGAAAATAATATTATCCCACACAGATTGATGAATAACAAACCAATTAAATATTAAAAATAGATTAATTCTAAAATTTATCTAACAAATCAAATTAAAATTGAGAATAAATTAAAACTAAAAATCTTGAAAGAAAAACTTTGGAAAAAAATGTAGTAAATCAATCAAATAAATATGTTAGAGCATATGATTTCACCATAATCACTAGATATTAATTTCAAATTGTTAATGTACAAGAACGATATCAAACATGTAATAGCGAAATTTCCTAACTTATTTACTATCATATTTCTAGGTATAGCAAACCTACTTAGTTTATTAATCCACTATATCTCTATGTGAATATTAAAATCTATTAATATTCCCGGCTTACAATGAGTCTTTTAAATTACCTTATCATTAAAAGCTACACAAATAATGTGGTATATCTCTATGCACATTTAATTCATAGTTATATATTATAAAGAGTAATTGCATATTATCGCTTTTTAGTCTCAAATATACACATCAAATCATTCAAATGGTGATCGATCACTTAAAAGCATTAAGTGCAATAATATATAACTCATATGAATGAAATTACTTGCAAAACATAAAAATCATAAAATTCACAACATCATGGTTAGGCTACATCATAGACTAACAAAAGAAAATTAGAACATAGTAGAAGAGAAACAAAAATATAAATTAAACCTAATATCTTGAATCAAAAAATAAAAATTCTGTCACTACTTTTATTTTCTCTCCAAAATGCTTGACAAACTCTCAAAACAATGAAAACCAATCTAAAAATTAAAAACCTAGCTATCCCAGGCTATCAATGTTCTCCTATTTATAGGATACATTTAAGACCCTTATCCTAGGTAATTGCTTATTTTTTGCATAAAATTAAAGAGTAAATCAGAGAATTTTTTATTTGATATCCATCTTCTATCGCTTGCAAATAAAATTAGGGAACAAAATCAAGGAATCTCTTATTTTTGCCATACTTTTCCTTATCTTCTCCATATCTTATTATGCTGCATAAACAATAAAATTTGAATAATAAAAAAAAATCCAAATATTTTCTTATATATTGCATTATTTGTTGCCTGAGAAACCAAACAAACAAATAATACGAATTAATTGGAGGCCCCCCACTTTAAATTTCAACTGGATTATCAAGGTAACTTTGTCTCTCAGTGGAAATGGATTTAATTAGTCATATAAGAAGTCACCATAGCCCAAAAAAAAAAAAAAAAATCCCAAGTTAGGAAATAACACCTCATAGATGGTATATTTATCGAGGCTGATTGTATTGATATTATGACAGTTGAGGATTTATCTGTATCCTTTGGGTTTGATTACTAAGAAAAAACACTTTTCCTCATATAAATATCCCTCCATCCAAAAAAGGACAAATTGCCAACAAATAATACACTGTTTGTTTAATGAAAATGGATAAGATTTTATATTTCCATTGAATGAAAATTATCCCATAAATGAAGGTTGAAACCAAATAATCAAATAAGCAAAAGAAGATTATCCCAGTGTCATGCATCTATATAAACCGCAGAATCACTTCCTGCCTTTACCAAAATACAGCAGAAAGATTGTGAATCATCACTCAATTGAAAACAAATCAAACATGATTGTCAAGAGTTTTCCTACACTAATGGTGCTGATGCTGGTGGCCGCGATGGCATTGGAGGCATCAGCAGCCGAGACGCAAGTTTCCCTTTGTAAGGTCAAGTGCGGGCTCAGTTGTCTCGGGGCACCTGATCCAGAGTTATGCTATGAAGCGTGCCTCGTGGACTGCGAGGGTTCCAAGGTTGAGACACTCGAAGGCCAGTGCAACCTTGAATGTGTGTTGTCCAAATGTTTCGACTCGCATCTTGGCGGTATGAAAGCAAAATCTTCAACTTTTATATAGAAAATATGTTTTAAGAGATAATTTGTATTTTATTTCCTTCTGCATACCAAAATCAAACTAGAAAAGACGTCCGTTTATGTTCATTCATCAATTGTGATCGGCAACTACTTAGGTTTAAAAGCACGTGCTTTTGAAATTGCGAATTGTCCATTGTTCTCATTTATATGGACCATAGAGTAAATGTCAATGAATTATTTGACAATGGAAATCACTCATGATCCGTGTTCCGACGTCTCTAAATCATTCAAAGCTGTTCTCGACAGTAATTATCTACTTTCATTATAATTCAATATTCTGAAATGTGTAACATGGGTTTTATGTACTTTCCTTCGTTGCAGACTCCAAAAAAGTCAAAGCTTGCGTGAATTCATGCACCGGAGGTTGCAAGAAGATTTAAGTCACTCAAGAGCACGGGAGATCGCATTTGCAATTGAAGCAAAATAATAAATTATCTTCTCGTAGAGAGGAATGTATGGGACAAGGGGAAAATTAAATGCAAATCGGTGTTTGCCTAATTAATTGTCATCGGGCTTCTAAAAATCAATCTTATTGGTTTGCTTTAAATTCCTTACTCTTGATTATTTCCTTTATCGTTTCATTTCAAACTGGTAATCGTCTTTCTCGGTATTATATCGTTGAAAAATTTCTAGATAATTTTATCTTTATGGTACATATAACCTAAGAAATATCGACGCTCTCCGAAAGCCTTCATGTCGTATGTGACACTCCGACACATGTCCGACACGCGGTCAACAAGTGTCAGGAAATCCAACACGTGATCAACTCTTCCCGACACGCTCCGACATGCGAGTCCGAAATTCCGACATGCGATTCTAACACGCACGGGGTCAATTTTAAAAATTTTCAATACTTGAGGGGTCAAAATATAAATATATGAAAAAATAATGAAAATAACAAAAAATAAAAGAGAAAGAAGAAAATTATTACTCTCAAGTTTCTCACTTATAAATTTGGGTTAATACCCTGAAAAACCCCAAACTAGTACACCTGTGACAAATTTACTCCAAATTATTTTTTTTATCACCAAAAATCCTAAACTGGTATACCTTTGACAAATTTACCCTAAACTGGTACACTTGTAACAAATTTACCCTCTATTAATTTTTATTAAATTTTATCGTCAAATTATTAAGTTAAATGACACGTGACAATTGATTAATATACAAATTTGGGATTTTACGCTCCGTTTGTCACAGTTTACAATTTTTGTGATTTTTTTTATATTAATCCAAGTTAGCGGAGAGTATATTTGTCACAAATTTATCAATTTGGATTTTTTTGCGGTCGAATAAATTAATTTGGGGTAAACTTGTCATAAATGTACCAGTTTAGGGTTTTTTATGATTTGTCGGGGTAAATTTGTCACAAGTATACCAGTTTGGGATTTTTCATGATCAAAAAAATAGTTTGAGGTAAATTTGTCACATATGTACCAATTTGGGGTTTTTCAGGTATTAACTCTATAAATTTTGACCTTCCCATGAGTAACATGGAACACCCTTCTTCTCGCTGGGGTTACTCCGTTGCCCCCGTAGACTTAAAGTTGTGATTTTCTTTTGCTTCTTTCTGCCTCTCGTAGGCATCACCTGCGAATTATCTCTTTTGATATATGTTATTGGCTTGTGAGTTATCACTCATAGGCCAATTTAGTTATTTTCTTTTCTTTGAGTTCTTGTCCTAGATTTTCATTTTTCTCAAACCTTATTTTGCAGAGGAGCTCCAAGCCAATCTATATCATGAATTCCAAACTCTGTCTAAGACTAAGAAATCTCACTAATCTCCGACAAGTGTAAGAAAATATGACATGTTCCTTCAAATTTACTCTTTTGTGTTAGCAATTTTTGAATTTCTAATTCAATCTCTATCAAATTAAAACAATGAATGATATTAACAAATGTTGGATTAATATTTTTAGTATAAATTAATTCTATGCTCATTTTATTATTATTTATTTATTTTTGTATTTATATATATAAAATATATATTTCATATATAACGTGTCGAACGTATCGATAATTTTTTTTTGAGAAATGATGTGTCGGCATGTCGTGTCGTGTCGTGTCACGTGTCCATGTTGGTGCTACATATCATATAACATGTTGATTAGAGATTGAACTATTGAGAGAAATCATACATAAATGCTTCAAACATCACCACTTTATTATTATTATTATTTTAAAATAGAACTATGTTCATTAAGTTTATTATCATTCTTAAATCTTAAGGGCGCGTTTGATAACGATTCTGTTCTCAAGAATAATTTTTTATTAGAAATGATTTTTTTTTATTTCATTTCCGAGAACAATTTCTAAGCAAAAGAATGCGCTTGGTAACTATCTAAAATTTCTATTCTCGGGATAACAATGCGTTTGATAGAATTCTTAAATTCTTTTAATTTTTTAATACTTTTATTATATTTTTCTCTTTTTTCTTTTTTTCTTTTTCTTTTTCTCTCCTTCCTCTTCCTTCTCTGTAGCTGGTCGTCAAGCATTAGTTGGTCGCCAATTACCGCTATGCTTGACGACCTGCTAGACAAGGTCCGGCGAGCTCACTGGAGGCTCGCCTAGCCAAGGCTAGCCTCGGCCTCACCCAACCATGGCGAGGCTCAGGCCGACGAGCCTCGTCATGGCTCAGTGTTGCCAGGGGACGGCAACACTCTGACGAGGTTGCCAGCCAAAAGGAAGAAGAAGAAAGGGGAAGAGAAGAAGAGAGGAGAGAATAAAATATGAGAAAAGAAAAAAACAAGAATTGATTCTAGAATTTTTTCCTAGAAATAAGAAACTACTTTTTTTTATTTCTTGATTCTATTCCAAATCTATTTTCGGGAACAAAAAAATAGAAATTTGTTTCCAAGAATGAAAATTTTATCAAACGAATTTCTGTTCTTTTTTCGTTTCGGGGAACAAAATAATAGAAATAATTGTTCCAGGGATGATTACCAAATAGGACATAAAAGATTCTTGTAAACAAATATTGATATTTTCTTTTGCCGCAAGGCACATGTAAACATTGTTAAATTATATCTCGAGATCTTGTGTATAAGACTCAATTGGATTGAAGGATGTAGATTGGTTTGCTAAATCGAATATATTTGAAATGGATAGTAATCTTGGGGCAGAATTTTCTTTTCTTGAATGCCACACCAAATCGCGCGAATTTTCTTTTCTGTTGGAGAAATTTATTCAGAATTTCCATACATGAGACTTACCCTGTAGATTGTAAAGTATCCAATATCTACCACACAAGGGTTCTTCGTTCTTCAGGCCGCTCTCAAAGGGCAGCCGCCGGAGGGAAAAACGTACAAAGATGACTTTGGTTGAAATACTTGAGGGCATGAGTTATTGTGACGTGGATTATTTGACTATTATGGATTATTTGTTACCGGTTCTCTCTATGGAGTAAATATCAACAATTAGACCAAACTACGTAAATCTTTTGTGGCCTTAACTGTTCCTCGTTTATTTTTCGGTGATTTCATATTGACTTAATTTGCAAGATCCAATATTTTTCACAATAATTTTACAATAGTTACAGTGCATATATTTTTTTTTCTTTCTTTTTTATTTAGATAACACGTGTTGTCATGGCACCACCACCACGAAGTTGATCAAAAGGTTAGTTTGCTAAACTACTTATGTTAAAATGATGTAGCACATTTTCTTTCTTTCATATCGCAAACTCTAAAATTTAAATGGTAAATTTGCCATGGGTGTGTCAAAATAGAGTTTTTGGAGGTAAATTAATAAGTTTAAGTTAAATTTGTTACAGGTATACCGATTTGAAGTTTTTTTGTGGTATTAAGCCATTAAAAAATACAATTCAAAATAGTACATAATAATCTTTTCTTATTCATTTGGTGGCATCGGATCTCACCTATATGGCTCCATAAACTGTTCACCTTCTCGATTAATCGTAAGAACAAAATGAATTATGCCAGAGTAGTCATCCGTCCACTCTTTATTCTGAGGCGCTTCGATAACAAAGGTGGCGACAGGCTTGCCGTCATGGTTTATTGGCTCATTTCCAAACATTTCGTAATGGGTATGTCATTCTTATAGGAACGCCAATCAAAGAGGATTTTGTAAGCTCGAAACCCTTATATATCAGCCTTCTACCAAGAACAAATAGACAAATGAAGATAAACTGGGCAAGAGCCACCATAAATCACAAACTATGCCTACTATAATACATTTATCTTGAATTTTTGTTATCACGTCAAAAATCCCAAATCCATACATATATGATATAGTTTCCCTCCGTCAAAATGTTGTCAATGAGGTCTATCAAAAATTTACCTACATCAACATCGGAAAGCAAATGTTATTGACACGATGTTGACATGGCTTAAGTGAAAAAATAAAAAGAAGAAGAAGGGAAAGTTGTCCAAAATGTCCTCAAAGTGTTGCACAGTAGCCTATTTAATTCCAAACTTTTTAATTAAGCCAATTTAGTCTTGAAATTTTCAGTTGTGTCAATTTAATCATAAACATTTTAACGATTTGTCAATCTAGTCACTCTAGATATTTAGGACTAAATTGATAATTTATCAAAAGATTTAAGACTAAATCGATACAATAAAAAAATTCAGGACTAAATTGGTTGTCTTACAGTACGTTTAGCACCAAATTAGCATAAAATGTTATAATTGAATTGGCCGCAATATAAGAGATATGAGATAAATTGGACAATTATTTCGAAATAAAAATCGACAAGTATTCTAATTGAAAAATCATCTAATAGAATTTTGATGTGAATGTATCATATACCTACAAGTTGGGTTTTTTTATATTACAAGTAAATTTTTTACGTAAACATATCGTAATGAGTCTAGTTTGAAATTTCTGATGTCGCGAATCGAGTTATATTTGTTGCACCGCCTAGAATTTTTTTTTTTTTGGTAGCACTTTCTTTAAGTAGTGTCTCGAGCAGTCCACCAGTGCTCGTGCTAGTACAAAAAGTGCACATTCCACTTTTTGGAGTGACAAATCACAAAACAAAGGGAGAAATATTGAAGAGAAAAAGAAAGATAAAGCAATGTCTTTTTTTCCTTTTCTACTTTTCCCCTTCTCTCGAATGTTTTACTCCAAAGAGGGTCCTTCGAGGAAACATCGGGTCGCTCCCCTCGCACGCCCCCTTTCCATTTTCAGGCGCCTCTAGATTTCGGACCCTTTCGCCCCCAAAATTAATCGACCCAACAAAAAAAAAAATCGAACAAAAAATTAGGGTTTATCAGTCCGGACCGGTCGATGCCCGCTCAATGGAACAGTCTTCGCTCCTGAGCTGCTCCGACGTCCGTTCCCGGCTCGGGCTCCGCCGCCGCCGCCGCCGTTGTCAGTAGGGTTTTTCCCTCTCCTGCTCTCTTTCCCCCCGGTCTACCGTCTTTCGCTTCCGGCGGGATGGCGAGCGCGGACCCGGAGCATCTGCAGGGGCGCGGGCCGACGAGGGCCGAGGACGAGGACGAGGACGACGAGCTCGAGAACGGCGGCGGCGGCGGCGGCGGCACCGACGACTGTGCCGACGAGATGGAGGAGGCCGGTCGGGGTTATGTGGATTCCGTGGGGGACTACGAGCACCGGCGTCGTCGCGGTAGCAGCGCTGGTGGTGGTGCGGGAGGAGGTGGGGTGGCGCCTTCGAGGACGAGCGAGCTCACGCTCTCTTTCGAAGGGGAAGTGTACGTGTTCCCTGATGTTTCGCATGAAAAGGTACGTGCTTTGTGGGGAAGTGAGTAGTTGCGAGTGAGCTGATGGTGTGGTTTGGTGCTCGCTTTTGGCTCGAATTGTGTTTTATCTTGTTCATTCTCTTTGAATGTAAGCTTCCGGACGTTTACCTTCGGGCAAAATGATTATTTATTAGTTGGGTTTTGAGACCAATGAGCTTGCAGCTCTTTAGCACTTCTGGTCACGTAATGGGTCAATGCTGAAGTTAGTTGAAATTCTAGGCGTTCTGCTTTTCTTTTTTCTTTTTTCAAAATGGGAAAAATTATGTTTTTTGAGTTCGATAATTCTCAATTTACACGAAGCAGTTAAAGGTTCTGCTTACATCTGATATGCAGGTAGGTTGAAGGTATTTGGGTTTTCCCTTTTTGAGGGGCATATATGCTTGTTTTGCTGGAAGGACCATAAATGTGCAGTGTTCCGAAATGGGATTGTTTTGGGCCCTCTGTTTAGCAGTTTTTTTTTACATTTGAAGGTTCTAAGTTTTGTGCTTAGGAAAGAGATGAGAAAGCATGCATTTGTAGTGAGTATACATTATATGGTATTGTATGCCACTAGCTTTTTTTGATAGGTGTTGATGTGGATCATAAAAAGCAACTAGAGAACTTGTGTTTTTATCTTTTTCCAGCATTTCGACATTGGTAATTGTGAGTCAAATGAGATACAACTCTTGGCAAACAATATAGTTTGGACGATATTTTGTGCATGTTGCTTGAGAGGCTTTGCCTTTGTAATTTGTCAGCTTATTCTTTTACAACAATCTGCAACTATCACTCTTGTCGCTGCATTTAGAAACCTATTCCGTGCATGTTACCCATCATGGAATGGATATCCATGAATTTTCTGCAATTTGTTTGCCAGGTGCAGGCAGTGCTTTTGCTTCTAGGAGGACGTGATATACCAACCGCTGTGCCCACATTTGAAGTCCCTTATGTTCAAAGTACTATGGTATGCAGATGGTTATTTTCCGAGAACTTACAGTTTCTTACGTGTAAATTTATAATGAGTTATCACCATGCATTAGGATGTGGTTGACACGTCAAAGCGGTCTAATCTTTCCAGAAGAATAGCCTCTCTGGTTAGGTTTCGGGAGAAGCGCAAGGAGAGATGTTTTGACAAGAAGATTAGGTATACTGTGCGAAAAGAGGTTGCCCAGAGGTTAGATCAATTTTTCCCTTGTTGGCAGTTATTCCGTCTTTGTCAAAGATGCTAAATTGGTGATTTTCGTTCAAAAATATTGTTGAACCAAAAAATGGAGCATAGGAGTGATTCCAGAATGTTAAGCCTTCATCAATTGTTTTGCATGATGCAAAATATAGCAGGGTTATAAAATGATAGCACATTAATGTAGCACTTCTCACACTCGCTTAGCTCCACTGTAGACTTGGTGTTGATTTGATTCATTCTCCTCTCATCATCATGCAACCAGGATGCATCGGAAAAATGGGCAGTTTGCTTCAGTAAAAGAAGGTTCAGGTACTGGTAGTTTGGATTTAGCTCAAAGTTGTCACCAGGATGGTACTCCCCCTCCAGAAACTGTGTGAGTCCCTCATTTGCTTTGGCATTGTCAATGTGAGCATTGGAAAATATATGCCTGAGATTCTATTTTGTCTGCTATTTATTGTCTATGGCACATACACCCATCTCTCTCTCTCTCTCTCTCTCTCTCTCTCTCTCTCTCTCAGGCTGAGACTTGACTTTCTTTTTATGTAATTGTTTCTTTGGTTGATGTTTCAGTTCCCGGAGATGTCAACATTGTGGTGTTAGTGAAAATGCAACTCCTGCTATGCGTCGTGGGCCAGCTGGACCAAGGACTTTATGTAATGCCTGTGGTTTAATGTGGGCGAATAAGGTTCCTGACATCGGAATTTTAGGTTTCAAAGATATGATTGTGCCTGCATTTCTTGTGATAGCTCCTAGAGATTGTACTGGGTAGCCTTTCTTGTTAAGTAAAACATGATACCATTGTGCTTTCATTTTACCTTTTCGTGGACTCCATCCATTCTTGAGATACATGCTTTAAACATGAAGCTGCTAATAAAGAGGGCTACTGTTGGAAGGATTAAGATTAGCTTTTGCTTTTAATGTGATGGTATTCAATGTGCCAAATAGAATACAATATGCTCACCAATCATGGATTGACATAGGTGTACTCATCTCCATTTACTGTTGCATGTAGTGTAGGTGCATAAATTCCTGAAGAAAGTTACTTGTGTGATAGGTGCATCAACATTTTCTATATTCACGTTGTAGAACAATGTCATTGGTCAAGTGGGTGCTTGTTATTTAAGTCTAAGTTTTGGTTCATGTAAGATGACATATTATAAGGAATAAGAAGTGTTCTATGTAAAAATTATTTTATAGTCTACTCTGTCATTTTACTTTACGATGATAACTTTTCTCATAGTGTTCTATAGTCTACTAGTTTTGTAGCAAACTTGTTGAGTGTGTTTTTTGTTTTCGAAGCAATGGATAACATTGATTTCCATTGAGCTTACTGATTTTATTAGAATATAGATTCAATTCCCTTTTGTGAACCTACAGGGAACATTGAGGGATCTCAGCAAGGGAGGAAGAAATCTTTCTCTAGACCAAAGTGAATTGGTACATACCATTAGATTTTGCTTAGCCAGGTTATGATGCATCAGTTTGTTGACACTTTGCCAAACATTGTTAAATATGATTTCGTATGCATACTCAGTTCGCTGCACCCTAATTACAATAGTTTAATTCTATGGAAAATAGATGAAAACGTCCTTTTTACCTATCCACAGGGAACCCCAGATGTCAAGCCTTTGATTATCGATGGTCAACATTTCTCTAGCAATAAGGATGATCTTGTGAGTTTCATTCAAACTACTTAAAGTCAATTAGTAGCTTTTTAGCTTTTTTGACTCTTTCGATAATAGTCCATGCAGGGAATTTCTGGAGAGACTTCTACAGCTGACATTAAGAGATTATCTGATTCTTCAATCAACCCCAGCGGTGAAGTAGACAATCAAATGGTGCTCACTTTTTTCCATTTTAATTAGTCACATACTGCTCTTACTTGTTGATCTGCTGAACTGGAGGATTCAAATCACCAGTTCTTTGGTGATTAGAATGATGGAAACCAATAGATTTTACATGTCCATTACTTAGTGGAGTGTTTCTTTTACAACTGATTTTTCTGATTATAAGGAAGTGTTTTCTCTTATAGTTGTTTCCCATTTCAGTTGCTGCTATGTGCGGTTATATTGATTTGTTGAGAGTCCATAGAAGCTCTCTTATTCAATTAGAATTAGATCCAAGAGCATTATCTTAATGTAGGGTAGATGAGGGGAGTTAAAAAAAAAGCAATTAGTAAGAAAAGGTTTTTTTCCAGTTGAGTGCTGCATTTGGACACCAGGACAGGGTTAAGGATTGGAGAAGATAAGATGAAATGAGAAATGCCCCCCCAGGGGGGTACCGGGGGGGGGAGGGGTGTTATTTTGTTTAGTGAAACGTTGGATATCTCAGCTGATATTGTAATAAAAATAACAATAAAAAAATCAATAAATTACTGTATATGGGGTCGGGGGCCTTGGGAATCTGGACGGCTGAGAGAGAGAGAGAGAGAGAGAACCATCTGTTGCGGTGGTTAGGGACCACCATGACAAAGAGAGACATGAGCTCGGAGTGAGATCTGGATTTGGTTCTTGGTTGCGAGGGTCACCACCTAAGAGTGGTCTCAAGAGCTGGTGCAATGGTCGACCACCCACGAATGCACAGAGAGGGAGGGAGGGAGCGAGAGAGGGAGAGAAGAGGGTCCGGAGGGTGGGGTTGAGAGGCTTAAATCTCAGGTGATTGCTACAATGAGAGAGAGAGAGAGAGAGGGTCCGGAAGGTGGGGGTTTACTAAAATGATGGTCGCCTGAGTTGTGTGATCACCATGACGGGGTTACCTGAGGGGTGTGACCAATGCGCGGTGATCACCAATGACGCCAACAACGGCGGTGTGGTTGGCGTCATGTACGGCAGATGGAAATCTGTTCCCTAGTTTTTTTTTTTTTTTTTTTTTTTTTTTTCAGTGCTTATTCTTATGCGGGTGGGATATCCCACATCTAGCCCCTGGATAAGTTATCTGGGATTATATCCAGACTTATCTGGGGTCTCCAAATGCCGGATAGGATAACTTTTATCCTATCCAGTGTTTCTATCGCAAATCCATGTGCTGTCAAAAGTTAGGTTGAAGAATTATAGGTGGAACAAGCAGTAATCTTTTATAATATGAAGAAATGGCCTTTCTACATTTTCTTGGGCATCTTGTTACTGAAAATGGGGAACGGAGTTAGAAAAAGAAATTTGGAGTTACATATGATAAATTCTCTATCTTTTGGGAAAAAAGTCGGATGCTACACTATATGGTGTTAGAACTTTTTAGCCATTCTTTATGACAGGAAACTGCTTCGTCTATATTATTCGTAATGTAACAGCTATCCCTCTGCCTGATTCATTTGTGATGGATCGATTTGGGGCTTAGGCTGCATTTTTGAACTCATAATCAGTATTGGATGATAATTTTTAGCAAGGCAATTGGTTTTTATCCACTAATTGATATAGTAAATTAGATACCAAAAACAAAAACTTGACATGCAATTGGATGAAAAATGGCGAGTTTGATAGAAGAAATTTGTTATCTTCTTAGCTTTAATGATCATACACTGATGTTGAGATACAGATTTTACGTTCAATGACATGGGCTTGATGGTAATCCTTTTAACTTGAATAACTATGTCTGCTCATGTGTGCTGTATCTGCTCTGGTCTTCTCCAAAAAGAGTTACAAGTCAAAAGGATTTCTTTGCAATTTAAATTCTTTTGATCTAATAAAAAGGTGTTGCCTTTCTAGGGAACACTAACAGATTGTTCTATTCTCAATTCTCTTGTCTGTCTCTCTCTCTGTCCATACCTCAACAGTGCCTTTTCTGCACAGGACTTTCATGGAACTGCTGCCGATCTAACAAGCACGTTGCCCATGAATATCATGCATTCTTCAGCTGATGATGATGAGCAGGTACTCAACCATAATAATATTCGAGATGTCCATCTGTCCTTTACTGTCCTTTAACTTTTAGTGTTTCTATAATCCCAGAAGCTTCTCTCTCCTATATAGTATAAAAGGGGAATAGATATGATTAAGGAATTCCTAATACGCGCATCTCTTGGAGCCTTCATCTTCAAGAGCTTCAGGCAAACTGCAAGTTTCATTCAATTCCATCATTATCTGTACAGATATTCATATAATCATACAGCTGGGTTGTGGATTTGGCTTTCCTTTGCTTTGATAGAGAGACATAAATATTCATTAAGAAGCTTGTCTTTCTAAGTTATGTATAGTTAGTAAACCTTGTAAAGCCTGTAGTGATGGATAATTGAAAAAAGCTCAAACTTAGAGTTAATTAAGGATTGATAGGGAGACTTACTGTTACCGGTACATTTCTTCTTTTTAAATTTGCATCTATTCAGGCTTTTAATTCACTAATTGAGATACGTTGATCTGTAAAGCTGGGCAAAGAAGCAGTAGAACCTCATAGCTACCAGTCTCTGGGAGTCTGGGTGTTCCTTTTAATCTACATTCCTAAGATGAATTTGGTTTGACTCACTGACACAGAGCTTATCATGGTCTTCACTGAAAGGTTAGAGAAAGAAGCTCCGAGTGTTCATCTTCAGAGGGCCGCACCAAAACCTTTAACATATCCAAGAAAAAGTTACCACTTAGTTGTCATCATTGGAATCTGATAAACAATTAATTCACACTCGCGCCTCATGCACCCTATAGCTTCGTTTCATTTATACCGGCTCATGATTCAGATCATTGATAGCCTTCAATAAAACTGTCTCCAACTTATTGCCTTCCACATGCTCCATTGATAACAAAGAGAAACGTATGATGAACTTGGTTGCAGAGACCTTCTTACCTTTCTATTTTCTTTCTCAATCAATGGATATTGGTTGGAAAAAGCTTCTAGTGTATTTGGTCCTTTTTCTGAAACTAGGGAATAATTGTTTAAAAGCTAGTTGATAGCATGTATTATGTGATGATCTATATAATTTAAATATAGGAAGATCCTCCTTGCTGATTTCCTAGACAGCATTGCTTTCCCCATGCATGTCCATGAGGATATTGACAAGTATTGGTTTTCAAGAGAAAGCTGGCTTTGGATATCAAGGATTCTATTGAGCATCATTTAAGGTATATAGGCATGCCCTGTGGCAATATGATGCTCTGGTGATAACATCAGACTCAGGAAACGGTGAGAAGTTATGGATAGAAATTCTTTTGAAAAACCTTCAAGATAAGGATGTCAAGGAAGGTGGGAATGACAGTACAAGACTGGGAGAAAATACGTTACTCAGCATAAATGTAGTTCATGCTGTGTTGCTTCCATGAGGTTACATAGTGACATGTTTTGCACATAGTGTATTGTTTTTGTTTTTGTTTTTGTTTTTTTTTCTCCTTTTTGGATCTATTAAGGCTGTTTAATGATTAAGAAGAATTGAGACAAGCTCCCGACCTTCTTACAAGGTCTCTGTTTGATTTTTGAATTTCCATTTGTCTTGTTCTCTGTTTCATTTGGAAAATGCGAGGAACTGAAACATCTAGATGAAAGAAGAGAAAAAGCCAAGTCATTTTGTAAAAAGAAGTTCATTGAACTTTGAGCAGTTTTCCCTGAACGGAATAAAATCAGTCGAGCACTTCAATCTTCAGTTCTATGACTGCAGTTAATAGCTGTCAATTGTTTCACAGTCTTAGCTTTTTGCCTTTGGTTGCAGCAAATTGACAGTGATTGTTTTTCTTATTTTGTAAGGTGTTTGAATTGCAGGGAACACTGGTTGAGCTCGCTAATCCATCAGATACAGACATCGATATTCCTGCTAACTTTGATTAGAAGGTAATGTGCTACCATGAGATTTTCAAAGAAATTGGTATTGACAGAGCTTAATAGCTTGCTTTGGATTAATTTTCCCGGTGGTTGCAGGTTAAAGTTACCTTGTCTTTGTAAAAGAATGGTGAATCCTAGAAGCTGCGCTTGTGACTACATGCCATCAAATCTTGCAAGCTGAGGGTGATACTCTTTGTTAACTCTAGCCGTGATTAATTAGAAACCTATTGTATGTATGAAAACTAAGATAGTGTGAGTGCATCCTACCAGCCTATTCTCTGTAATTTGCCTTTCAGGGCTGTTGTTAAGGCATTTGTTAGCATTTGTGATTAACATAGCTTGACATTGACATGTGCTGCATGGGTAGCTCTCTTGAGGGATCCCCCAATGTAAATCTAAAGAAGAAGCAGCACTTCGGTAATCAATATCAAGGCTCGTTCATCTTAAGATCATTTTGTTATTGCTTCTGATTCAGCCATGTGAATATGTGCCTTAATTTCAGCTTCTGGCTTAGTTATTTTGCTGCTATTTTGGACAACCATACAATTATTGTTGCCCTTAAGTCATGCTAAAGCAGTTCTACAAGGGGATCTAATCATTATGGAGAGTAACATTCTGTTGAATTTTAGATTGCGCGGGAACAGGGTTTTAATGTTAATGATAGTTTGTGTTTTGATGTGTGCAAGTGGATTTGTGTATGGTCTAGTTGATGTTGAGGAGTGGACAAGGGTTGGATACTATTGAGGAATATAGGCAAGGTTTATGGGACAAGTATAGTTTAATTAGTTGATAAGATGGTATTTACATAGTTGGAGTTGGTGGTGGAGGAGTTACATGATATGGAGTTTATTTTCATGCTCCTCACACACGTAACATGAATGATTCTTAGCTCTATTTATAGAGCAACTCCACTGATTCTCTCCCTCAATTATTGACTTACTTTACAAGATATTTCTTGTCTAAGTTGTTGACATCTTGAAGCCTCAATCTCTCAACAACTTATCAATCTGGATTCTTCTAGAATGCTGCCCACATAGTCTTCAACTTGCAGCCACCGCCATTCTCAATAATTCTTGACAATCTTCAACATATTTTATTTTGACTTCAATTTGCTTATTCTTCACGTGAGTTTTCAACCTCTGATTGGACTCTTCAACTTGGCGTTTGCTTCACACTTTGCTGCACACGTTCAAGACTTCAAAAATTCAATTGGTAGTTTCTAAATTTAGTTTAGAGGAAATGGATGACAATTTTTAACTCTCCCCCTTATCATTTTTCATGATATTCCAAAAATATCTCATGATGTCTTAGACGAACCTTGAAATTTTTCATGTTGTTTGTTCCATGTCTTTTTGGTCATCTTTGTTCTATGACGTTGGATGACCAAGGCTAACCTCGGGTGCCTTTTAGTCCCTTGGGAACGATAAGCTATTTCCAATGTGAATATGCCGTACATGAAGTCCAGTTTTGATGCTGAGTTCTGAAACTGCCACAAACTCAATAGACTGCAAAAATTAGTTAGTCTCCATCACGTGTAGAGTTGCCAGCTTGAACCTGGTTTGAATAGCTATATAGGGCTTGTGGTACTAACGTAAATGAATTGATACAGCCAAGGTTCACTGGATGGAAAATGACATTTTAACCTCAATGAACACTGAAAGCCTCAGTAAAATACATTGTACCAGGCTACGAGGAAGGTTTATCTTTTCGTTGAAAAAGTACCTCATGGAAATATTACATGGTTCACCCTACATTAATGCGATTTGGTTTGGAGTATCCCCTACAATTTTATCTGTGTTAGGTTGTCCTTCAAAATCTTGTAATTAACCCACTTGATCTTAGTTTGTCATCCCACCAAGGATGTATTTGGGCAGGAAAAAAAAAATGTTGGAAATGCTCTGTTTACTTTGGGGATGCCCTGTTCGAAGTGGCCCCTGAAGATATTTTGTTACGTCGAGTTGCTCTCATGCTCTTTCTAAGATGCATACTATCAATACTATACTAAAGATCATCGGTATTCAACTGGTAATGATGATCATCAGTATTCAACTGGTAATGAGAGGGACTTACAGAGAATTATTATGGACCAACTAATGGCGATCAGGGATCTACCCGCGCTGATCTTGGCGCCATTGGAAGTAAGTCGGGTCCTGAGCCTACCAAGATATGTGCAAGTCCTTCGGCCAAATGAAGAATCACATGGTGTCACCATCAATAGTCGGGGAGCCATTCAACGTTGGCAAGGCTTTCTCCTAATAATCTTGATAAAAGTTTGTTGGACGATGGCCTCCTAGGCAAAGTTGGAAAGAAACGACGAAGCTCTTCAGGGTATAAAATTCGAAGAGGAGAAAGTTTGAACTTGTCTTATTTAGAGTATTGTGGTCTTAAAGCTCATTGAGTATTTCATAACTGAATATTGATTTGGCAAAGCAAATATAAAAGGGGAGGAACAAGTCAGGGTTCTACTTTAGACTTCGCCTTATGAAGTTTCGAAGTATAATGTGGATGGCTCTTCTTTTGGTACTCCAGGACCGTGAGCTGACCGATACTGATGAGGCCGAAGTCTTAAGTTAAATCCCTAATTGTCTCAATGTTTTCTGTACTTTTTTAATAGTATGCGTAAACAAGAAACATTGCTCATTTATTCTAGTTCCTTTAATGGGTTCGCTGTCCATCTTTCTTTGAGAGTAACTTAGCACGTCATTGCTCTGCTTAAATCTCATATGAAAATGATGGAAAATGCAGATTGCCATTAAACTTAGTGATGTTGATTCCATGTTGGGGGTTGTAACTTCAATTTAAGCTTTACAGATTGGCTTTAGTTTCTAAAGTTGTATTCCAATTTTTCATTGATAAAAATATTCTCAAAAAGAAAGTATAGGCGTAGATTTAAGAAGAATCACCAAGTACTAATTGACGATGTTTGATAGTTGAATGGTTTAGATAGAGAACAACACTGGTGATCTCACAGAACGAGCAGCAGCTACAAGATCAATTGACCATAGTTCTGGACCAAATACTGTTCAGTGGTAATCGAGGACTAACTAGCAACTACCAGGGAACGACCAACACCACCAATTTGCTGTAACCAAGGCTAGATCGAGTCTGACTTAGGTTCGCAAGAAAGAGTCCAATCGAGGCTGGTTACGATAAACATTTAGCATTTGGAATCAAACATAAGGCAACTTAAGATCAAACCAACAGCCAGAGACTGAACAACCAGGAATTGCAGCCGACACCGACTTGTGGATTGGTGAATAGTTACTGAGGTGCAATTCTGAACTGGAGCTCAAGATGGGCCATTAGGCCATCTTGAATCAATCAGTTCCCGACGCATAGTGACGAGAAGAGTTCAAAGACCAACCGTCGGCTCTTTTAGTGTTTTTGCTTAGCCTGGGGGGAAAATGTAGCTGAAGATCAAAATCCTGATGCAGACTAAGTAAAACCATTAGGATTCTGCATCAGGATTTTAAGGAAATGGCAAAGTCAGTAATGCCTCAGAGCATGTAATGGTAGACCATCTCTTTGAGTGATTCTGCTAAGGCATTAAACCTGTCAAATTATCAGGCATCCTTCTATCTATGAGAGAGAGAGAGAGAGATGGCAAAGTCAGCAGTGCCTCAGAGCATGTCATGGTAGGCCATCTCTTGTCAAGTTGAGTGATTCTACTAAGGCATTAAACCTGTCAAATTATCAGGCATCCTTCTATCGAGAGAGATCGAGAGAGAGCCCCCCCGGGGGGGTGGGGGTTGGTGGTGGTGGTGTTGTAAGAAGAGAGATGGCAAAGTCAGCAGTGCCTCAGAGCGTGTCATCGTAGGCCATCTCTTGTCGAGTGATTCTGCTAAGGCATTAAACCTGTCAAATTATCGGGCATCCTTCTATCTATCAGAGAGAGAGAGAGAGAGAGAGAGACTTCTCATTTATTTCCAATGATGTGAATTCCTTTTACATACAAAATTTTACAACTTTGCTCATCAATGAGCTCGTATATTTTCCTAATGAGAAGCTACAACAATATACAAACAAATAAGTGGACCTGTTGCAGGTAAATGAGCAGTCTGTGGGAAACTCGCTCAACCTAGACAATTAATTTACCACAGATATAACTAATTCAAAATTTCTCAACCTGCTGCAATTCAAAATTTTTTACTTGCTCTTCTTAGTCATGCACAGACATGTACCTACCCGCTGATGAGAGCAAGATTCAAGGGAGGGCTTCATGTATAAATAATGCATTTCTATTCATGGAAATCTTCATAAGGAGAGGATCCGCTGGAAGGGTCACTCTCAAACCCTGTAGTCTCCCTTGGAGAAGACGGAAGGGATTCTCTTGCTTGTGACGATGAACCTGACAAAATGCAGCAATATAAGAGTCCCAAGATCAACTTTAAAGCGTTCATATCGAGGCAAGCGAGTTGACCAATGATCTTTAAACTAGTTAAAATGTAGTGTTTTGGGGGGGGTGTGGGTGATCGGGGTGGGTGAGGAGGGAGGGAGAGAGAGAGAGAGAGTTCCAAAATCAGCATCCTAAGCAGTGTCTTAGGCCTTTCTGAAAGGGAAACCACAAACCTTTCTGCCCTCTGCTGCGGAACTTCTTCGTGTGTCGCCTAATGAGCCTCTTTGCTTTAGTTATGGTGAGCTGCCTAGCGAATGGAGAGAACTCCAGATCACTTTCACTCCATTCACCATCATTTTCTGCTTCACCCCGCATTGTCCGTAGAACAAACTTCTTCGCCTTGCGACGTTGGGTGTTGAAAAGGCCTCTTATGGAAGTAACAAAACCATCACCTGCTCCATCACTGGTACGCTTAGGCCAGGATATAGGATACTGTTCATTCTTCTCAGCCAGACCACCTTCGTTGTCGCTAAAATTTAGATCGCTGTCAGGAACACCGGTCCCATTGTGCTCTCTCTGGCCATGTGCTTTGTCTTTGAATTTTTTACCCTGCAGAATATGTGCCGAAAGAAATATAAGGACAAAAATAATGGAAAAGGCTTAGATCCTGATACTTGAGAAGTACTCAAATAGTGAAATTCCCAACACTTTCTACCTTGAATTCTTCTCAGCTTATCAAAGTTAATATCACACTACAAACAAATCCTACATTGCTTGATGGGGAAAAGCACAGTCAACTATGTTGAAGTTCAAAAGCTTTAGCACGAGTCCCGACCGAAGGAAAATATCACAATTTAGGGGTGTAGGTTGCAATTAAAGGCCACTCAATTTGGATCTTTGTTTGTCACAATTCTTCATTACCTGCATTCCAGTCACAGACTTCAGGACTCCCCAGATAATGTGTTTCTTCACTCGCGAGAAGAGTCTTCTCCATGTGCCAGTAAACTCCACACGGTCAAATGTATCCATGAGCAGCTTAAGATCATTCACAACAAATCTGGATCCTTCATAAGTTACCAACAGCTCCACCTATGCCAAAGAAAAAGAAGACTTCAGATGAGCTGCGGTTCCTCCAGTTCTATCGCAATAACATTATTATGCATGGATAAGAGCAACCTGACTGATCTTGATATTGTGAAACTCCATTAGCTTTCGTGGTCTAGATCTTTTCTCATGGTGTGATTTTCCTAATTTCTTCTCTTCATGAGATGACCGACCAGATTTGGTGGGTTTTGAATCCTTGAGTTTGTTTCGAGAAGATTCATCTTGCTGCTCAGCAAAACCAAGTGGCTCACTCTTCGAGGAAGAAATGGCTGAAGAGTGAAGCTGTAAAACAAGTTCATTGGCAACAGATTCTGCAACATTTTCTTCCCATGATCTGTCAAAAGAGGATGTCCTTCTCAATTCTGGGGTAGTACCACAGACGAGGTTTGCTTTCAAGTTCTGCACCTTAGACGGCTTCAACCAGTTCAAGAGTCATTAAAAAATAAAGAGAGTCAGTACTTATTTCGATGCTCGTGCTACATAATGCAAAAAGTCCATCAATACAATAAATGCAGCAAAATTGGTCTGCATTGCATTGGTAACTGATAGGAAGGACTAACAATCATCCAGTGCCAAAAAAATTACCAGTTACTAGAATTAATTTACTGATTACCCAAGCTGTACTTCTGCAGATTTCCCACTAATGCCATGATAAGGTAAATATAGGAAACCAGAAAAGAGCAACAATCAAGTACTAATTGGCTGAATAAAGGTCAGTAGAAGCAATCATGTACTAGTTGCCTGAATAATAATGATTCATAGGCTCCCCACATAAATAATTGAGGAACTCACTTGCAGTGTATCTGCTGCAGAGGACTGACTATTTGAGGGTACAGTAGGGACAGTAGATTTGTAAGGAACTTCAGATTCTCTTGTCGAGGAAACATTTGATGTTGATGCATCGTTAGAGGAGCCTTTCTTCACCCGTTTGGAGCTGACAGTAGTTGAAACCTTCCAGACTTCCTGCATTGTTGTAAACTATCAATTGCCAGCCTTGAAAGGTTTACTGAAAACTATCAAAAGGACTGCTCTAAGGAGAATTGTCACAAATGTAGAAGAGCACCAAGTCTAATCTAACCTGTCGTCGTTGAGAATCCTGCTCCTCTTCAGGGAAGAAATATTCCCACATCATTCTGTACATTGTCTCAGTCAAATGGATCTTGAGGGGGTAAATCTCTACCTACAATGTCAGAAAATGGGTTGAACAAAACGACCCGTCATGATGAAATTTCAAGTTTCTATAGTATGTGCAAGTTTCTATTTTCTGAATTTCTCTGCAATTCAAGCCAACTTCTCCAAACGATTTAAAAGCATATGCTCCTGCAGCCACTATTTTATAAATGGATGTCACTATTAGAAATAAACTGCATTACCTGGAAAAGTTCAAGAGGAGAATTCCCGTCCTTGGGAGATCCTTGTTTTGCATCGACCCTAAGCATGACCTTTCTAAAGATGGAAAAAAATGAAATATTCAACAATTCTTCGAGTATAGTAAAAGAAATTTCACAAGGCACTTGTCTGATCTACCGGAAGAAAGATTACACAGCACTTAACAATTCAAAAGAATGATTTATGGAATATATAAAAGCAGAGATAAAGCACAGCGATTTGAAAAGCAGTCATACCAAGCACGTAACAATGCCAAGATGACAAGTGATTAAAATTAGAATTTAATACACATAGAAATACTAACCACTGCATGATGAAGAAACTATCTTGAGACAAAATTCACTGAAAATATGTCAAACACTCCCTTCAGTCTAATCTTACTAGAAACATTATCATTAGATGCTAGTTGGTTTTGATGCCCAAGTTGCACAGGATAGAGTAGGAGAAAGCCTATTGGCAAAATGATGCTAAAAATAGACCACTGCCCCAAAAGATGCATTTCATAACATGGAAATCTAAAATCACAAAGAAAACTCCCTCCCTCTCCCTCTCCCTCATTGCCAAGGATGGTATCTGATGAGAGGAGCCAAGACTGCAATGAATTATTACGCCCTTGGACATGATGTACCATCTCGAAAATGATGAGTCCACCAAGCCTCAAAAAGGAAGAGCCATTCCATATGAAAGATATAAACAGCAGCATTATCAACATGCTAATTCATCAAGACCAATAAAAAAGTACATGGTTGTTTTTGCAGGCAAGACTCACCCATACATACAGTCAACTATATTCCCACTAGTACTGTCAGGAGTGGAATAGAAGATGACCGACAGTTATTATTATGTGATAGCTAAAAGACAGGAGGAAAAAATAATTATTTGCCAAAAGTTCAAGCAAGATGGAATAACTCAATTCGAAGGAGATTCTCAGAATCATGAAGTAGGATCACATTAGAAAGCCAGAAAGACAAACCAAAGAAGTAACCCTACAGCAATAAATGTCATCGTTAGACAAAATATCACATTTAAGCTTTGCAACTATAGAAATGCAGAGACCGACATATCAAAAAGCAATACTAAAAACGTAACATAACTAAGCATCAGCAGTAAAAGTACTTACTTTCCCCATTCAGTTGGAGGATTCCACGCAGATAAAAGCATATCAGACTTAACATCAGGCAGGCAGTTCCTAACAACAACGTACTTAGTTGTAAAACGGGCAACACCAACATCCTTGTAGTCCCGGTCAAAATCATAAATCTGCCAGAATAATTATATTGAGATGCATATGAATAATATCATATGAATAAGTCAGATAGCAAACAAGTAGCTTCAGTCTGCCAAAAGGTAAATTTTAGACAGGTGGTAACCTCTAACCTAAAGATGTGAAAGTATGGGAACAGGCTCATCGACATCTTTTCATGTGATATTCTTTGACTACTAGTTCAACAAATCCAGAAAGAAAAGGAAACAAAACCAAGAAAATGAATATCAAATGGAATATTTCATCTCTAAAACCCTGACCAATTTTAGACATCAACAAGTGCAATAGCTGACCACGAACCAGATCATTTTTATGTGATGCAATTCCACCAAGGGTGAAAGCTAAATCTTTTATTCTTCTCCTTCTCCACTATCCTTTGACGTACTCACCATGTCATTTATCTCAGCCTCGGCAAAAGATTTACCATCTACAAGCATGCTCCAAACCACTTTGTTGATTTGTAAAGATATACGCATAGCATATGACGGACTTTTATTCTTCTCCTTCTCCATTAGTCGTAACTGGGCGGCTTTTTGTAGAGCCGCCCTAAGCGCTAAGGATGCTGCCTTCCTCGATTTTTGTGCATTTAAAAGCTCTCTATGAAGTCTCTGAACCTGCAGAAATGAAGTTTGTGTGCTTTGTGATGCAATACCACAAAAGAAAGAAAATGCCAATGGATAGCGATTCAAAGGCAAAATCAAAAGCATGTGGAATGCACATCCAAAAAAATGCATCGTTCATATTGCAAAGACTACCCATGCAAAAGCTGCAAATAACATCAAAACTATTCATAGAACGAAAGGAACAGAAAACAAACAGAAGCCATTTTTATAAAAGACCAATCAAATGATTGGGAAAAATAAACAGTCAACTAACATAACTGTCAGAAAGCCTTTATCTAATGTCCAGATTCATATTAACAAGTTAAGTGAAGCGGCTTAAGTTGCTTCAGGAAAAAGACAATTGTTAGTCACAGACAAATCTTCTGGACAGATGCCACCTAATACTATTAGAAATAATGCAACAATAACAGGGACATGCTATGTTACTGAATTCAACCTTTGCTATGACCTGATTCGCACCTCACATAGGAATGCAAACATATGAGACGACAGATCAGAAAACTATGCATGTGACCACAAAATAAAATAAAAGAATGATTTGCACAAGAGAACTAATTCATAACGATAAATTAACAAATGCACAAAGGTCCAATAAAAATATGTGTTTTGTGACTAACTATAGAGAACTCCATATACAAGGAAATTGCTCTTATAGCTAACCCTCCCTAATATAACTATATCACAAATCCAATTACCTTAGGCCCAATTGCGATGGCATCACAAATTAGCAACAATATCCTCACAAGACATATCTGATGTACTAGACTCTCTTTTGATAAAATTCACCTTTTAATTTCACATTAAGCCCATCTAAGAACCATGAGTGTGCAGAAGTGTTTTCAAATGATTTCAGAAATGCTGACAACCTAATTAATCCTCGGTATATTTACCAAAAAAGCACTTAATCCAATGGTTACCATTCAGTCAGAAAAATATAAAAGGATTTCATTGATCTTATAAGTCTGGATTCTCACCAAAACAGTCTTTCTGCCATTTACCATCCATAAGTCACCTTCTTTCTGCCGATGTAGGTCACCTGAAGTTTCACAATTATGAGACAATTTTCTAATGTCATCAATAAGCAACTTCTGCTCCCACTCTCTCTGTTCCAGGTTGATTCTTGCAAGTTCTACTTCTTCCACCCCATCAGGAACCACTTCATCTGCCTCCTCTTCAACATCTTCATCGCCATCATCAATGGGGTATGTCAAACTACTTTTCCGAGGCCTGACACGTAACATGACTCCCACTCATAATCAACACAAGTAAGCAACCTATAAAATAACACAAATATTCCACATTTCTGTCTATCCCAGTATTACATATCAGTCCACAAAAGCTAAAATGCGGATTATGATGACCAGGGACATAAAGATATCCTTATGTTCAACCTTCAGGAAAACTCAACTTAGGCCTCACAAATAACATAAAAAAATATAACCGAGCTCATGCCAGGGACATATTAGCAACAATAGAAATTCATACACCGGTTAACAAGAACATGATCAGAATTCATATCCTACCCCTGCTAGAAAATTTAAAAAACATTATCAAGTTCAAAAACAGAAACTAATCCTCACTTGGGGAGACGCGCAAACAGAAGATTCGTCAACACATCCAGCATAACCTGAAATTGGCGAGAAGTCATTGTTGCTGTTATGTCACAAGAATTAAATGCAAGCTCTTTCAAGGGCTTCATCTGCAGCAGAGGATAAAACAAAGCAAGTGAGATATTACAGTTAATTTCAGCTGACTAGATAAAAGCCTCTGCTAAAGTCTGAACATCAAAAAATCACGTGCATTCCTTAAAATATACAAACACCAGATCATGTGCATTCCGGGACAAGCAAAGTGCTATATCACCTTCAAATCTGGAGTTCCACCTTTGTGCCTGGTATAGCGGAAATACATATCACATGGCATAAAAACTCTTTCAAGTAGAGCACCAGTACGCTTCACTTTAGCTGAGCTTTTTAGAATTTTTGGGAGCCACTGCAGTCCAGCCCCAGGATCAACATCAGTAGGTGCAACATGAGCTTGGACTTCCTCCAACATGACAGAGAGCTCCATGCGTTTCCATGTCATTTCAGGTTGAGATTCTGGAACATTTATCTTTCCAGATCCAAGTGCTTGTTCAATAATTTCATGCCCAAGATGGAGTACAGAATGAAAGGATCGTGCCAAAACACGGCCACTAACAGCAGCAAGCAGAAACCTACCCTGATTAGGTAAAAATCATAGCATCACATCATGAGAACCATTCGAAGGAAAGTGTTGCTCCTATTCTGTTTTCTAAGATTACTCAACAAGTTCATTAAACTTCATTCACACATCATTAGACACACAAACACGCACCCATGCAAGCATGCACGCACACGAATATATTTAAGGAAGCAGAAACATTAAACTGTTTCAGGGATGCCTCCTACATTTAAAAGTGATAGTTTCATGCTGTAACAAACTCTCCTTCACATGTATCTCTAACTCTGCCTTCAAATGCTCTCATCAGTTCATATAGTTCTTTGATTATTCCCCCTGAAAGATGTGATTCAAGCGACTTTGACTCTTTCATGACATTCTCTATGGTGTCTACCAGATCATTAATCACGACGGTTCATGCAAAAAGAAATTCGAATTGCAGGCATGACATACATAGAGAGATGCCCAAACAGAATAAAAAACAAATGGTACGTCCAATGGAAAGTTCCTTGTGAAGAAAATGATAAGGCAAAGAAAAAAAAAAAGAAGATTCAGCAGAAATATCTACTGACAGGATTATAATACCTACTCAAGTGATGTATCTGATGGGAGGAATTCTATTCAGAACTTACATTGGCTTCTTCTGAGTGTAGATTAAACTGCGGCTCAATAACATTCACCATAAAATGCCGTTTGCCGTCCTCCTCAGAATCATTTGTATTTCCATTAATCACTGGCACAATCACCACCACCAATCAGTTTTTCATAGAGGCTTTCAAGTATGTGAAATAAAGCAAACATAGTATCTAGACTTAAGATAAAGACCAAAAACAAGCAAAAGTATGACTTCAGAAGAACTTCATGTGGCCCAGTAGTAACATGCCATTTAAAATTACAACCCATGTCAGAGGACACTACAAAGCCACTAAGAAGGGTCACTTGATCACAAAGCTTCTTGTTTTGCATTTTTATGTAAGGACTTATTCAAAGCATTTGTTTAGTAAAAGTGAATCTATAATTTAGTAGGGTTAACATTTGGATTTTGAGAGTACAAGTTCAGCTTTTGGGTTAGCTTAGACTATCGGAGATGTACTATTATCAAAGGCTAGACATTTTGGTGAAATCCCCAGCTGCTTCTGCATACTCCAATCTCCAACGCTTCTTACCTCAAAAGGAGAAAACAACTAATAATCCTGAAAGTTCTCATTAAAAGCAAAACAAATGGTTTTGACGCTTCTTACCTCAAAAGGAGAAAACAACTAATCATCCTCAAAGTTCTCACTAAAAGCAAAACTAATGGTTTACTGTCCATTCAGAAACAGTGCTGGAGAAAACAACTAATAATCCTCAAAGTTCTCACTAAAAGCAAAACTAATGGTTTACTGTCCATTCAGAAACAGTGCTGACTCTCTCTCTCTCTCTCTCTCCACTTCTTCAGCTGGAGTCATCTTGTAGGTATTATCGCATGTCTCCACTTTTCAGCCGATAGTCATCTTGTAGGTGTTATTGCATGGACCGGTATGCACCATCTCGGGCCCATCAGCCCATCAAAATTAGTGGGCCCCACCAGGTTTAACATGGGGCCACCAGACTCAGCATTTCAAACTAATTGGCAGTCCTACCAGATTTAACGTGGGGCCACCAGACTCAGCGATTCAAATTAATATAAGGTAGCAGGCACTGAGTCCATTTAAATGGCTTATGTCTAGATGAGTTCTAAGCTACTTTGCCACATGTGGTCTAGGGCCAAGTCATTGTCTCAGCAGCATAGGTAAGCTTTGCCCCAAGAGCCAAGTCCAAGCATCAACCCATGAAGTGACATAATTGGCTTCAACCCATTATGCTCTAAAAAAGCCTGTATTGCGGATTGGCTCATTCTAATTGAAACGACTATTCTTCAACTTTTCTGCAGAACCTAACAATGATACTCTGCTTTTCTAAAATTTGCATTATCTAACAGGAATGCAATCTCCATATCTCCTAGTAGTGAGAACATAATCGTGCATTAGCTTCCAGAGTGACCTAAGAGTCCTCGTAAAAGTTTCAATGCGCTATTAAATTTCAGAATAGAGGATAAGTCAGATGAGACCAAATTTTGGGACTAAGATTTACATTTCATGATGAAAACAACTTCAGTTCACACAAAATGTCCAATTTATCATGACGGGGAAAAACAAAGAAACAAAAAAAACAAAAAATTTGATCAGCCCATCTAGATTTAGAATAAACAAAGCTATCAAACGACACTTTCAACGAAAAATTAAAACCATCAACTTAACAAATTAGTTACTTTCAATCAATCTCATGAGTAAACAGACGTACCAGTGGCAGCAGATGCTGAATTCTCCATCTTGACTGAAGATGATGGAGATGAAACCATCACTGAAGTCTCTGCAAGTTGTGTGGAAGGAGAACTCCCATTATGGCCAGAAGAAGAAGCCTTTCCCTGATCATTCTGATGCACATCAGCTTCATCATCCGCCTGGTTTTCCTGATGTAGCCTCCTTTGTGCATAAAGCCGTGAAGGAGAAGGTTTGGGAGCCTCAAATGCTTTAGATATTCCACCAACCCAAGACCAAACAGCATCTCTGTTCTCAATTGTCCACAACAGCTTCAAGCCATAAACAAACACGCGTTGACAATTGTCAGCTATTACCACATTGTATCCATCATCATCGCTCTGGTCAGATCGTGCATGCTCATCACTCTCGCTTCCATTTTCAAATTCAGATCTAACATAGGTCATCTCAAGATTTCTCCTGCCACCCTCTTGCCATGCTAATAACCTGGCAGGATCAGCTTTTGGGGCCTGTCTTCGTATCGTAAAATAATCAGATGACAGCAAAAAACCATCATCACGATGCTTCTCCGTGCAATTGATCGCACGGTTTCCCTTCTCACTAGGAACTCTATCCATGGATATGGATTGCGAACTTTTCCTTGACCCTTGACCTGCTTTTGCAAAAATGGGACCATTATCAGTGCCTTTATACAAAAATGCCTTGGGCATGTGAAGGTCTAGACCCTGGTAAACAAGATCAAGAGGTTCACGCTTGCATTCAAATGTGTATTTCTGCTTCCCCCGACTATAACACATTTCATACTTCAGCTTTGTCATATTAAATGTTAGGCCTTTGGCAGGGTCATCTTCAGCTAAGGGGACATGCTTTAAGCAGGTAGGAGTAGCATCTATTCGCAGCATAAATTCTGTCATCACCTTGTCTAGGGAAAGGTTGCCTGATCTGACAGCTCTAGGAACTCCAAAACGAGGCCATCGAGAGAAACTGCGCAGCTTGTGAGGAGGATAATAATTCATACTCCAGAACTTTAATATCCAAGCCAAGTCATGGGCCCCAAGGTTGAAAGTTGGTGAAATATTATTTGGAGTACTTTTAGAAGGACGGGGACCACAGATGGTTTCATCGACAGCAACATCAGCTCCCTGAGTAGACTGGTATCGTTTCTCAGATTGTGGCAGAGGTCTCAAAGAGAAATTCCACCTGAGAGAGAGAGAGGTGGATCTGAAGGGGTCAAACACCTTTTCACGAGGTTTTCCTTCATTGGGAAGTGCAAACAAATAATGATTGAGTGGATTGCCAGATTCGCACTCCCAGTCCATTGTCACTTCAAGTGCAAAGGCCGGTGTGTCCAGGAAAGCTTCAGATAAACCTGCAGGAAGTTTTAAACTACGGTTCTTCCCTAAACTTTCCAAGCTGCTCAATAGAATCTTAAAATCCTTAGCAGAAACATAAACTCGACCATCTGATTGCTGGATCTCCATATATGCCGAAACAAATTGAAGTTTGTCAAGCTTTTCATAAGGATCAGTTGTCGCAAGAACGAACCATCTTGTTTCTGAAAAAAATAAAGTGATGTTTCCATGGATGTAATTTCTTACTTCATCCCACCACGGCAAGCTCCGCTCTTTTTTGGGTGGCTGAATTTGTGGTGTAGTATTCCTAAGGCTCAAATTCGCCCGGCGAAGAGCAACAGTGAAAGCATAGCTCACATCAGCGAAAGATGGTTCATATCCCACTCCAAATGACATTTCTGCTTTTTGAAAATATATAGGCAAATCAAAGTATGTTTTCATTGGAGGAGTTGTGCCACTAACGGATCGAAGCAGGCAGACCTTTCTCCATCTACCAATATAGACATCTTGGTGAATCTGGGGTTGAAAACATGTTGCCTAATTCAAAAAAAGAAACAAAGAAACATATCAGCTGACTAGAAAGATACGGCATAACTTAGATGAGGCAAGTGACTGAAGCTAGCAAAGGAACAGAAAAATTCATCATTTCAAATTCAATTACCCTTGAAAGGAAACATAGCTAGAAACTAGTTATAATGCAAAAATTGCACGGAGGGGTTGGAGGATATTACTGCCTCCAATCAATGCTATACTTGTTCTGTTAGAAAACTAGCACATACAAGTTCTGCCTTAGTGGAACAAAATTAAGACCTGAATAGCAATATCATCATAAACACAATGCTATTGTGGATAAATTAAAGTCTCATCTCATATTTCCATAGAATTCACTTGAAAGCAGCTTCTATAGATTGCAGAATCTCCATTTTGGCAATGTTAATACATGAAAAGAATGCCAAATGATGAATACTGATTTCGAAAGAGTTACTGTCAGTTACTATCTTCTTAAAAGTGTTATCCATTCATAGTCTCGCTCACTCCAGAAAAGGCAATCCTGAAATACCCCACTTTCTAAACTTACTAAAAGTTGCATAAATCAACTCCAGTAGCCTTGTCTTTGAAATCTCACCTAAAAAAATAGGAGATATAATTAAAATAAGAAGACCCATATAAATATACATAAAAAGTAGGCAATAAAACATCCGAAAAAGCATAAAAAAAATAAAAATAAAAACCCTCTTAACTAAATAATAGTATCTTTATGACAGATCCTCCCACTTAACCACAAAAAGGCATTTCATATGAACAAGAGTAACAGAGTGGACTTAAAAAGGTAGAGCAGAAAAAAAGGAAAATAAACCAAAACATAACAAATTTCACCTGCTGTGCCAGAATTACACGGCCCTCACATTTACCAGAAGTTGCTGAGAACATAGGATGTGTGTAATTCCTTAACTGAACAACCAGAGTACCAGTGTGCAAGAGAATATTTCTTCCATAAAGACGAGAAAATGGTATGTCGTTGTCACTGCATACAGGATCCAGTTTCCTGAGTATATCTATCATCCCAGCATCTCCACCATCAATGCTAGTCAAGGTTAATTCTAAGTCGGTGGCAGATATTGAAAAAAGTGAAGTCCTGCTAGCACTAGGCTTAAATCCAGCCTGAAACCCTTTACTGCATGCCCCCGAACCTTCCGAAGGCCTTAACTTTTGACAAGCCTGGTAATAAGATTGAAATGACCTTTTGTATATTTCGTCTTTGTGTTCACGCAAAGAAGATGGATCTTGTCCATTTATTTCAATTCCACCAATATTAAATTTTCTTTCTTGAGCAATATCACTTGTCTCTGCACTTTTAGTACATGAGTGGCCTTTCATTGCTTCATCAAGATGCTCCAATCTGACAGCTAACTCACAAGCCTCGTTCTTCATAAGCTGAAAATGTTCATCAAGCCAGCCTTGAATAGGTTCTTCCTCGATATCAGCAGTCAGCTTACGAATGCCAAACTTTATACACCCCAATTTCGAAGAACTAGACTTTTTGGATTTTGAGCTTTCTTTCTTGAATGGAAATATAAGCATGGTTTTAGCAGCAGCTATAAGCTTCAAGGCCCGTAACATATCCTCGATGGAGTCATCAATGGCACGCAACTGCAGCCTGTATGGCATACATATATGAAAATGAAAACCTTGCACTATCCAATCCCATTTAAAAACTGAAGGTCCTTTCACATCAGATGAAGAAATACTGGTGCTAGGAACACGGGAGACTTGCATCCGGGTGCTTTTGATTACTCTAGCCCCATTAAAACTTAGAGTAAGTCCTTCAAAGAGTACTCCTATCCGGGCATTTTCAGAAAAAATAGACTGAATTTGAACCAATGCATCAACCCCATCTCCAACCTCAGCCGATATAGTCAACATCTCCACATCTATCGCAAAAATAGACTCCTTCTTGTGTTTGGCACTTCTTCCCAGTTCCTCAGCCATTTCTTTACCCTGATGAACATTTCCCTGAGAGAAGACATCATCATTACTGATGCTACCCAGTTGCTGAAGCTTCTGATGATGCATCATAGATTTCAAATTCAGAACAAGTTCGAATAACGATAGATGTACATCAGGCTCCCACCGCACTGTAATATCAGTTGCACTGAAAAGAGAGCAAACGGAAATCTCTTTGTGACCACCAGACCGTCGTACAAATTTAGCATTTTGCATGTCAAATACAGTCAAATCTGGAGAAGAATGATGCTCCTTCAGGTTTTCTCGATAAATTGATCTGGCTCTTTCAAGCTCCACCTGGGTTGTCTGTTTCTCTTTGTTTACACACACAGAGAGGTGAAAAATGTCAAGCGTGACAGAATAGTTCAATGTCTTGCACTCTTCATGGACTGTGGACATTATGGTTGCACTACGTGGAGTACCATCAGCAGAAACACTAACTATGACCCGACCACCCTGTGACCCATAATTCACACGCTTGGGATCTGCAATACTCATATTTTCCAAGCCCGCCTCACCACTAATGTTTATAGAACATCGCTCAAGATTAAATTGTATGAGTCGAGTCCCTTTTCCTGATTGCTTAGATGCCCGGCCCCCCTGGCTCTGTCCTGATCTCTTTCTAGAAGCAGAAAGACTCTTGAAAAGAGCTTGAAAAGCTAGAGCAGTTGATATGAGGGAATCAACCCGCTTTAAGGTAAAATAAACACCCATACCAGTAACATCAACTGAAAGAGCCAATTTAGATCTAGTAATGTCTTCTTCCGATGACTCCATGTCCTTTTTGCCCCAGTCTAGGCTCACCTTAGCTATGTGCATCAAGGAACCACAATTTGATTCAACACCAAAAAGGTTTTCTCTCAAACATTCTTGATACTCATCTTCCATATGCAGATTTATTTCACCAAGCTCCATGTGAACAGAAGGGCCTGTGATAGATATATTATTTGCAAAGACATGCGAGGATTGTGAGCAACCCTGCAAAAAGAAAATTATAAAGGATACCCAAAAAACTAGAGTGAAACTTATGCTTTATAGGGTCAATAACAAGAAGATAAAGACGAACGGCTGAGTGCATTTTACATAGACACTTGAGCAAGAACGATTAAAAGGAAAAACTACATGGAAATTATAACACAAGATAAAGGCAAACCTACTGAGCAAGAAACCTAGGAGCTCTATGCAAGTATTTAGGACTACATGAAGAACCATCCTCAAAAAGCAGATTGGAAACAATTGGAAAAAATTAAAAGACTTTGAGAGAGAGAGAGAGAGAGAGAGAGAGAGAGTACTCATAAAGTCAAAGGAAAAATTTTCATCCATAAGGACTTGTATTCATTCTCATAAATATGTAAGATGTGCCACAGAGATTTTATAATCAAGAAGTAAAAGAATCAAAATGGAGAAGAAAAGACCTCCAGTGACAAAACCTTAGCCATTTCCTAGAAAGCATAATACTGCAAGGTGAAGGCCGATTAAGAAGTTGACCCGGAGGAAATGTTTTGGATTGATTATCATGGTTCAATGAAAGATTCATCCATTCTATGAGGTCTTCCCATGTTCAACTCATTCATCTTCCTATGAACAACACTAAGAAGAGTGACTCTGGAATTTTCTAAGTAGAGCAATATCACTTAACTTTGCTCCAGTTTAAAAGCAAAAGTGTCCCCATGTCATAAGGTAGAGACTAGCTGATAGTACTTGCTTGATAACCATAGCTATAATTCTGATGTGGCCAACTTTTCAGGAAGAAATTAGCCTGGGAGCTAGAAGAAGTAGAAACCCCTCAATGTTGTAGTTGAGACAAACTCATACATCCTTGAATATAGTAGTATAGATGCCTTCTGCATATAGTAGGTCTGCCATCCTAAGTTTTTTTTTTTTTGGTCGGTCTGCCATCCTAAGTTCAGTTAAGTCATTTCTGAAGAATGTAGTGTTTAAGCCATGGTGGCATACAAATGAAGCAGCGCAATTCAGGGTGACAGCAAATTATCTACAAAAAATTTCTAGCTACAAACAAGTCCAAGTGCCCAAAAGCTCATGGCAAACTCACATGATACAGAGGCAAACCACTGAAGCTGTATAGCACAATAGTCATCTCGGGAGCTGAGAGAGTACAAGTCCACATTATAGCTTTAGAATCTGATGGTAGTGACCTCTTTGATGTCACAGTTGGCTCCTGTAGCACCATTTTCTTCTTCTTTGAGGACTGGAGATGCAACCATGGCTTTAATCTACTTATGAATATGTTGCACTGAGTGCCTCCCAATTTGACATCAACTTCAGCTCTCACTGGCAATGTTGCCTGAAAATGAATAATTTATTACATTAGATAATATAATTACAAAAAGAAGAGCGAACTCATGAAGTCTGGCTTATTAAAGCCAAGAAATGACACATAATAATTGACAAAGGTATCCACACATAAGGATACGGTTGCAGACATAAATGTGAAGTGTGTCAACAATCTATATGCCTCTTTTAATGCCATGTTGCAGCCCCGTTAATGATTCTAAATAATTCGATTAGTTGGAGAACATGATCTTAAATTGTTAGTTTTCATCATCATACTAAAATCAGAAGGTTTATAAGACAGCTCTGCCAGCATGCTTCGGAGTCACAAAGTAACTCGGATGTGTTAATACGCTTTAGCACAATTACAGGATGGGGAAAAATATTGAAGTAATGAGAACACACAGTTCAACTTGGCAATTATGCACAACTAAAAGAACAGGCCTGTGGAATTATACATGTAGAAGTGGACAGTAATTATGGTCGTAATAAAAAAACTAAGCTGCTTATTTGATTAAAACGTGATACCATGCAAGGTTTTAGAGAGATGGAATCCTTGTTTAAATCTAACCTAAAATCACATTCATACAGCTTCCATAGCTCACACAAATAATTCGTAGTTCCACGCAAGAAAAGGGAGCTAATAAGACCTTATAAGCATCTTTTTACTTCAAGAATGAAAATAACTAATAAGCATGG
Source organism: Eucalyptus cloeziana (assembly GCA_014182715.1). Taxonomy (NCBI): domain Eukaryota; kingdom Viridiplantae; phylum Streptophyta; class Magnoliopsida; order Myrtales; family Myrtaceae; genus Eucalyptus; species Eucalyptus cloeziana. The sequence goes on along the minus strand of CM024639.1, from coordinate 4,934,104 downwards.
TTAAAGCAGCAGCTGCGGGATGGTTTTGGAGGCAAAGCACAAATAGTGATGCAATGGTTATTCATGGTTTTATCAGCCCCAGAAGATAAAATGTCCTTTATTCTCTTTTGTTCCAGAACCTAGTAATGATTTACTAAGCTGATTAGTTCATATTGGTGCTATTTTCTTGAGTCCATGAGGGATTAGAACAATTGTTAAAGTATCCAGCACCACTTACAGACAAGATTTATGGTGGCATATATGCATGTATCTCACTCTTGCTTTTGTGTGGACATTCTAAGGTGTACTAAGAGCAAAGTTTGAATTGTTCCTCACCCATTTAATAATTCATCTCACATGTGGATTCTTGTTCATTTCATTCCCCATTCTTCAACTTCATGTGTATTCTTCATATCATTTCGTTCTAGCTTGCATATGAGAGAGTGCTCAAGCATCCCACAAAACTTATCGACAGGATTTAGGGGAGCCTTATATACATATAATTCTTCTCACCTAATTAGTTTACACAATCTGGTTTGACTCCTTACAACACCAAGGTATTCTAGGTTCTCGACTTTTGGAAACCTAAGGCAAGTGCTATCCGTACCCCTTCTTCAGTTCTTCCATAGATAAGTAACATTATTTCCAACATGCATTGAAGTTTAAACTTTCGCCAACTTCTTCTCCCATTATCAATGAATCTATCAGACCATGCATTAGACAGGATATGATGAATCATGTGACACTCTACAGCCATTTCAGAAAAACTTCTTTTCCGAATCAAATAGAACACAACTTACCACTAGAGGAATGTACACCAGAGACATGACATCAACCTTCAGTATCTCCATAAGAGAAGTGCCAGCTTCTCTTAGCAGCTGAAATATCACAGATAACTGTTTAGAAAGGACGAAATGGAATGAAGAATATGAAACTGACCAGCCAATAACGGATTTGCAATCTAGTACATGAATCTCGCTGAATTCCACTTGAACGTCAAGACGTGTGCTCTCCCCAACATCCTCCATGGATCGAGTTTTCAAGCATCTAAACTGAATGCCCGTGATGTTATTCTCTACATGCAGGTCATGCTCTTGGTGACTAAACTTAATATCCACTTTTGGCAAACTGAAGGAAACCTGTCAAAAAAGGAATTGTTTATGTTCAATAAAAGGTTACAACCAGTCAACAAGCTTCAGATTGCAATATGATTGAAACTTAACACATCAAGACTCGAGAACTTAAAGTCGATGATTTATGGTTAGATCCGGAATTGAAGAGATGATGAAAATGCTGAACCTTCATCAGAGAAAAACTACTGCTGTAATTAAGTTTTAAATTTAAAAGGCTATCATAAACTTTGCCTGGTATGAAGCAGGGGACCCATCAGAGGAACCTTTGTGATTGTTGGGATGCCACGGGTAAACCAAGTTAGAAGGGTGTGTGACTATTACAACTTGTTTCTTAAGAACATACCTGCTGTTCAGAAGTGGTGCTGTAGTCTGTTCAATATATTTTCTGCTTTCCAGGAGATGAACAGAAGTAGTATAGTTGGTGACATGGATGGCATGATTACTGGGGCGTTTGTTTCCCCGGTAAGCCACAAGTAACTGATCACCCCCAGTTATAGATTATTTTTCTTTTCTGAACATCAACAATAAAGTTGGAAAGAATTCTTAAATTCAATTAACTTTTGGAAAATTTATAAGCACCAACCACTTTGTTTCTCATTCCTAATCTCTTTCATTCTTCGTGGAGGTTCCAATGATGTCCACCATTCATTTCTTATCTTGTCATTTGTTTAACTAGTCATGATGACCTGCTATGTGGCTTTCTATTGCAGGGGAGACTTAGCAAAAGATAAGTAGCAAGCATTAAAAAAATAAAAAACTCCTACTTATATTGCCAAGTATGCACATGCATATATAGTCTCTGTCACACGCATGAAACATGCTGCTATGGCGAAATAATCTACAATCTTCCGTTGCATTTGCTTTTGTCTTCTCTGCCTTTATTTCAAATTATTCTCTCTCCACAAGCTGCAGTGCTGCAAATAGTTTGATCTTAAAGTAACCAGCAGCTTGCTGGTACTTCTATATTCTTTAATAATTTCTTAGAATTGGAAACCGAAATTCATTGCATTCTTCATTTTTTCCTTCCTTTAGCCAACACTGAAAAATTTTACAACACCAAATTTGCCGATATACTTTTTTGAAAAATTGGTCCTACAAAATAGTATAGTCGATCAAAGCCCCCCTAAAACCATACATGCCAATGAAGAATACTGTTAGTAGGTCAAGATTATGCTACTTTCTTAAGCCAAACATGGGCCCCCCAGTAGTAGCGGCGATATAAACTCACAATGTTCCACCAAATAAAGAAACAGAGATAGTTTATAATGCATGTTTTGTCGCACATCTCATATGACGCAACAATCAGCCTGACATTGTATAGACTGCATTTGTCAAGATCATCAAGAATTGAACGGTTTAGTAAGTTAACCATTCCAAGAAACTTGGTTAGAACAGATTCTGAAGGCAAATAAATTGTCGATGTGGTATCATTCTACAATAGAAATTACCATAATAAATCATTTTCCATTTGGAGCTGAATGAAGTTTTTTTATAGTGTGATCCAAGAGACAGTGATGTGAGTTGTAAAAACAGCTCAATCAATTATGGAGCCGAAAACATCTCTGCATTAACATTGCACAAAGCTTTATCCTTGTGAAGAGGTGTCAACCAAATTAGAAGGTGGTCTTGTCTTATTTTTAAGGCATAACCTTCTTGCAATTCGCACCCTTTATGGAAAAGAGAGTTTCAAAAATGTGCTGCTTAGTTAACTGACATCAAGTTTGGGGCGGGGCAATAAAATTCCTCATTTTCCTTGTCTAATAAGAAGTGTTCGATTTGCTGGACATAAATTTAATTTTCCCATCAAATCGCTACAGCTCCCTGCCTATCAAAACATAAAACAATTAGGCAAAAAGATGCCACAGTGGAGAGAAAGTCCATGTAATATAGTCAAAAAAAAAACTAGAGAGGCAAGGTAGTAGAAGACACCAGCTTGTAACTAAATAAATTCACCAACCTTCTCAGGAAATATTGAACTGTACTTTGAAAGTGCTAATTGTTTTTTGGGTGGATTTTTGCCAGCCGCAGAATCAATAGTTTGCTCCACCTCTGTAGGAAAGGTATCAGATGACCTTTTATTCTTCGAAAGTAGTGACTCATTCAGGTTCATATTGACTTCTCCACTATGGATGTCTAGATTGTTGATAATTACACCAACTTCCCTACGTTCAAAAGAGCAAAGCAGAATAATCAAAAACTAGACCAAGACTGTTGTAGCCAAAGCCATCAAAATTAAAAAAAAAAAAAAGGTCATCTGTATGTTGAGAGAACACCATAATGATAAAGTAATCATACACTGCAAGTAGTTTTGAGAGAAATAAACGAGTGGGGAAAAAATCACCTATTGTGACCGAATTCGCAAGAAAGAAGCAACTCCTCACAGCTAAAAGGAGCAGAAGACCTCTCCATACAAGCATGTCCCATCTGGTTGGAAAAGTCACCATCGAGATTACATGACTGGTCACAACTCATTCGTGATTCACCGAGGTAAACAAGAATAGGTGATATCTGCAGCTTAACCAATAGATTAGGTTTGGAGCCACCATCTTTAGATATTTCCACTTTCAAATCCTTAACCTCGATAGTAGCCTTGGGAGTCTGCCATTTACAAACACTCAATTAAGAAAAAAATATGAAATCAACCATGCAGTGCTCTCTATGCTCATGAAAAAAAACAACAAAAGCACCAAAGAATTCATTAGACTGAACATTAGAAAAGCACGTTGTACAAAGCAAGAATTCCATCCATATTATCTCAGCAGCCAAGCATCAAATAATAAACATGGCAAGACCAGGCAGCCTAGCAAAGTATATTTTAACTGACACACCTGGCTATTATACAGCTTCAAGTTTGCAGACACGCCACATGCAAATCTAGCGATTGGAATATCAATTTTAACAAGAATCGTAGCATCTCAGGGAAAAAACCTACTAGGATCCTAGCAACTTAACAATAGGAGGTAGGGTGGGATGGCTGGCAAAGGGGAACATTACACAGAAACAAGAACGTGAAGAGAGCATGGCTACCCAGAGTATGGAATTTGAGAAAATGAGCGACTAATTCCACTTCCCTGTCCTCTCCCCTTCAAGTGCCTATCTTGGTCAAACCAGTGCCATTGCATATCTCTGCTGTGAGTCTATGTCCGCATGCACGAGTGTAAACAGAATATGGAGTTGTTGAATAATCATGCACAAAGATTTACCAAATCATTCACCTTCCCTATACTTCCTAACCAACCAATTATTGCCAATTAACTATTTTCTTCCATCTTTATCACATCTAAACATACTTAGCATTTTGCTAACAAGTAATGCACGCAAAATCTCTCAAGGATAGAATTACCTCCGTGATCCTCTTGAAAAATAAACAAACTCAAAGTGATTAAGTCAAAACACTTCCAAAAACAAATCACCAGTACATAAACTAACAGTTGAGAATTGCAAGTTACCTTCAATGCTAAATCTGTGATACTAATAGACAAGAACCTTGCAACATTGGCTACAAGCATCCACTTTCCCCTGCCTGAAGTGCGGGGTCTCCGACTTTTGACTTTCTGCTTGCTTTTATTAGGAGGCCTGATCACAACCTCTAAGTCAGCTATCAGGACTTGTAGCTTGGGATCCCTCGAAAAAAAACCGGCCCCAAGCCTGACAAGAGACTGTCTCACGCTGACTCTAATTTCTCCAACAGACACAGATTCGATTGGACCCTGCATATTGGCAAGTCAAATTCATCAACCACAGTTTACATTTCCTAAAATCCAGTTAGCAAATGAGTTCTATCAGTCCTTTGAGTCCAGATCCCCAAAAATCCAAAAAGAGTCCGTGTCGTATTGCATGATGTGTACTTGACTTCCCTGACTATCGTTGTTTTCACCTTGCCTAGGGTACATAGTCCCCACTTCATTGAGGCCGGAAGGCAAGTGAAAAGAGCATGATCAGAGACATTTTTCGTAAAGAAACTCTACATAGACAGGTGATTATAAGCATGGAATTTGAATGTGAGAACCCAGACTGACCAGCCTAGATGCCTAAGATTTCTAAAAGGTTGAGTTCCTCTATGAAGGAAACATTAGCAGACCAGTCAAAGAAATGAGGAAAGAACCTTTTTAAACTTCACCACGATGTCTCGTAAGCATTTCCACCCACCAACTTTAAAGGCAACGGAAGCTCCCAAAACCCGGCTTAGAGTCCAAGCTACCAATCGAGAAGCAAAGCTGAAAGGACAAGGAAAACAAAGACATGGATTAAAAGAAAAACAAAAAAAGAAAGCCGAAACAGTAGTGGAAGGGCAATCCACTGATTATGATACCAAAAAAAAGAGATACTTTGGCATCAAAGCTTGCGAAAAGTCGAACGTCAATAGATGAAAGAGCATTATAAACCCCATGCGACAGCAAGAGCAACCTTATATCCCCAACATTGTCAACTTTCTCTGTGCAAGTACAACTCTATTTTCTCTTCGGTACATGAAGTAGCAAATTGGAAGTAAAAGCTCGGCCAATGCTAAACCACAGACGAAATGCAAGACACAGCAGCCATGAGAAGAACCATAAAGCATGTCCCGCCGGAATTGTACCCCTGCATGGGACATATTCGATCAAAACGACCGTGCAATTTCCCGACCAGCCACTTCGATCGTCGCCAAATAGTTCCCATTCGCTCGCTAACCGTCGCTCAAAAAGCCATCACACATCGCGCCCGCATTCCTCTCCAACCGCCCGCAAAAATCCTTTTTTTTTTTTTTTTCCATCTTTTCCTCCCGCGATCCATCACGACTGCTCGAAACGCGATCGGCACAGCACCGGGCGCATCCATCGCGCGCCGAACCGATCGGCGAGCAGAATTTCGCAAGAGAGAGAGCGGAAAAGCACAAAAAAAAAATAAATAAATAAAAAGACGACGACGACGGGAGCGCGAATTCCCGGCGGAGGGGGGACGTACATGAAGAGCAACCAGAGCACAATGGAGAGCAGCAGGAACCCGAAGAGGAACTTGGCGGGCGAGGCGGACCCCATCCCTCCGACGGCGGGGGCGGCGGCGGCGATCAAGGCGGGGCGGCGGCGGCGGCGGACGGCGGCGAGGGGGGAGGAGGGGGAGATGCTGCTGCGGCGGAATTGGCGGCGAGGGGAGATCATGTCCTGCGCAATGGCCAGAATTTGGGTGGGGGTGGGGGGGGGGGGCGAGATTTTTAAGGCAAGGATTCGAAGGATCCGATCCGCGATGCTCTCGGTCGTCACTGGGAGAGAGAAGAAAAGGGGAGCGGGGTTGGGGAGGAGCAGACAGGGAGGCGCGGGGGGAGGGTTGCCGATCGGGTGCGGGAGGGCGCACCCGAGGAGGGGGTGCTCTCGACGTGCCGGGCGTTAGAGATGTGTCCTCGTCTCGTCCGGCTGATCCGCCTCCTCCTCCTGGCGGCGACTTTCGAGAATTTTCGTACTGTCCTTTTATTTTATTTTATTTTATTTTATTCTATGATTATTTTAAAGATGGTGTCCCCAAAAGAAAAGAAGAAAAAAACCATATATCTATAGTGGATTTAACTTACACTAGTTCGTGTTAAATTTCACTATCAAATTCTTGAGTTAGACGACAAATATCAACTGGCTTAGTTGGATAACAATTTTGGAGTTTACGAGTATTCTAATTTGGAGTTTTATCATCTGTTTGTCATAAATATACTGATTTATGATTTTTTTCATAGCATAAATCTAATTTAATGGAAATTAACGAACAATGGATATAACAATTTTGGGGTTTTCTATTGTATCAACTAGCTTAGTTGGATAAGCGCTCTCATGACGTCTACCTAGGACAGGGGAGTTCAAATCTCGTTGGTCGCATGGGATCGTAAGCGCGACATCGAGTGGTGAATCCCCCGCTAGCGTCGCTCCAAGGTTTACCCGCCAGCTGCCGGCTTACGGGGTTTGCTGGGTATCAAAAAAAAAAAAACTCCAAAAAGTTAATATATGAAAGATTGAGTCAAAATCATTTTGTGATAGAAATATATCAAACAATCAAATAATAGAAGGAAATCATTTATGAAAAGAATACACAAATATAAAGATTATACCGATATTGAAAATGGAAGAACATTTCGATGTTGGGGCTTTGCTCGTTTTGCGGCAAATGAATGATTTGAAAAATATTTTTCCATAAAAATGATTATTTAGAATAATTAATCAACGAAAGATATTTTCATAGATGATAAAAATATCTGTTATCTGTTCATTTTTGTATTTGATACCAACGATCATTTTTAGAAAAACAGTTTTTGAAATATTCAACTTTTGCAAAATAAACAAGGCCATGAAATCTTAAAAGAAGGTTATTTCATGGCAAAAAAATCTTTAAATTTGGATACCGAAATATTTGGGGGATAAAACATAATTATGAGTTCACGCATTTGTCCATGTATTAAGGTGGGGGTTCGCCCCAGTGGCTACCCTTCTATCTTGGAAGGGGGAGGTTGGGGGTTCAAATCCCCACCTTCTTAGGGGGGATTGGGGTGGAGACGATTTCATTTCAGGAGTGGGTTTCGACTCCCACGCCCTGCAAGGAGCCAAGGCAAAAGTCTGAGAGTGAGTGTTAGAGTAGGATTAGCGTAGGACTGACCAAAAAAAAGAAACCAGTCATTAAGAATATTTGAAGGAAGAATTTTTTTTTTTAAAGAGAAAGAAGAAAAATTAATCGAGATTTCTTGAAATGGGAGGTTCTCATTTCTTTATATAATAATTTGTAGATTCACGCTATTTTCATCCTCAAATAGCTTTACACGCACCATAAATTTTAAACTCATTGGAGCTCATTTATGGTGAGATTGATCAAAGAGGAAAATTACATCCTTAATGTAGATCTATGAATCAATGATCTTCATCAACCTTCGGCAAACAATTGTTTCTTCTTCTTAAAGTTTACAAGTTCATTAATTTTTAATGAGACTAATCTAAGACTCGAGTATTTTAATAAATATGTAACTAGCAGATCGTATTTCGACTTTCCGGTATTTGGATAACAAAAAACTAATCGATCTACAGAAAACGGTTTTCATAAATTGAAAACAACAAGCTTAGATTGGTGTGAAACGATTTACCTTTCTTAAAATCACTTTACCAAAACCACCAAACAATTATTTTTCTTAAAAATGATCTTCATTTTTTTATGAATTTTTTGGAGGGTAAGGACCGTATAAATGTCAATATTTTCATATGGCACTTACTTGACTGTCATTTCCGATTAGTCGTATGTGCCTATTATTCTTATGCTAATTCTTGGGTGAAATAAATGTAACCTAAATCGCCAACTACCTCCGACTCCGAATCAAATGGTTCACCCAACGCCTTAATGCCTGCACCACATCTTGAAGACGTGCTCGAGGAAGCGCAAGTTACGATGAAGTTCTTAGTTGCCATACTCGAGTGACAGCTACTGCTTGGAAGGTTTGATCTTAAATGTCGCGACGTCTTAATTTAGTTGTCTGAAAAGTTCTGTCGCGTCTTCTGATATTCGGGGGGCATTTTCCAAGAATAGATGCTGAGAATCAAATCAATTTATGTATTTTACAGGAGATTTAAGGAGGGACGTAACCCCCAAAAAAAAAAAAAAAAATCTCCAATGAACCATCAAATGTGAAACTGGTAATGAGCGTTACTTAGGGGGTTATTGCCCTCGACGAATTTATGTGTAATTTCGATGATAAGAATACTTAAGGGCTTCAAATATGTCACACGGCAAAAATTCTGATTTCTTAACTTTACGAGTGATTATTTAAGTTCCATGGCACTTAGATCAAATCAAATTAATGTCTACTACAATTTAGCTCGCTAGATAACCTTGAATAATAAGCTTATATCCAAACGCTTGTCGAGGAAATCATGCCCAAAAATCGGTTCACGATTCTTGTCACGTCACCCTAAACTACTCTTAGCAAAGATAAAGGTTTTGGATCCGTTCAAGAAAGGAAATTGTTGACATCGAAAAGCAAGGGACCGACAGGCATCTTGCCATGGGAAGGCAAAGGCATCGAGCTCAGGCTCCTAGCCGGTCCAAACATAAATAAGGCAATTCTTGAAATTTCGGAAACTTTTCAAATGTGAGTTTTCCATGTCGTATCGCACTGAAATGGATTGAATTTTCATATATTCACTTTATTTTCTTAAGAAACTTTTTGTTTTCACTGTATTTTTACATGCGGCATCTGCTAGTGACTATATTATATCACATCTTCTCATTTTCGTTTCTCTCTGTCTTTCTTTGCCAGGACACGCCTCAGCTCCAAGTTCACGTAAAAGGGTAAGATCACCAATTCATTATTGTTGACAAATTCAATCATTTCATTTCAATTTGTCCGACCACATGTCGTGCTTTTGCTAGTTCCTATGATGGCGGTTTCAGTTCTGTGTCGCGTGTGCCGTAATCACTGTCAGCTCATCCAAACTTTTCCGAGTGGTAGAAGCCCTTTCTGTCATTTTCTTAATGTTCTGTGGAGGTGTCTTGCTGATATTCGATGATCAATTTCAGCCGCATTGAGGAACACAAAACGAAAGAAAGTCAAACCTGATTTTTGTGTGAGATTTCTTCTTAGTGTATTGAAGTGTTAAGGTCGTATAATCTTGTCTCTCTGCAATGTCTTCTCTTTGCATGTTTTTTTTTTTGGTAAAGGTAATAAATATGATAAAAGGGGAAGGTAAAAACTATACAACCCTCGGCTTCAAAAACTTACACTCCCAATGAACATGCTCATAAAGAGTGGAAGGAAGCCGACAAAAGAAAAAGCCAAGCGGCAAGCAAAAGGACCAAAGCCAACACAAGAGGTGCTGGCACACCAAGGGCCTAACCAGCCAATGTACAAACAGCAGAGGAGAAGATGGAAGGGTCCAACTCCCAGAACCGTTGTAATCTTCTATTTCTAGTGGAGTCGTCCACATTTATGTAGGTGAGAGCCTTATCTTGAACGACTTTGAGAAGGTGCTTCTTCATGGTCGAGGTAGAAACGGGCTCACCCCTGAAAAGGATATCATTCTTATTCTTCTAGATGATGTGACAGAGTGCACCAAAGGAAAAATAGGCAATACATTTATGGAACTCCTTGCCCGCAAGGAAGGTAGTGGCCCAAGTCAGCATTTCCTCCCAAGGCTTGTTACTCCAAGGGAGTCCGCGTCGCCCAAAAGAAGGCAATACACGACGTAATGCAACATCCAAAAAATAAATGATCAATTGAGTCAGGTTCTTCTTCACAGAAAGCAGAATGCATCATCGATCCTACCATGAGCCATGAGAAGGGATTGAGTAGGCAGCCTTAGCTTGGTAATGAGCCAAAGGTTGAATTGATATTGAGGTAGGATGGCATTGTTCCAGATGAAACCATTCCAACTAACTCGATCCTTCTTTCACCTTATAAGCTCCCAAGCCAAGGCCACCGAGAACACTCCCGAGGAATTCTCCCTCCAACAGAACCAATCTTTAGTATCTGTAACATCCCGAATTTCCAATTCTAATTTCGATAAATTGAAATGGGCATTTCATTTGCACGCATATAGTTCTTTTCCCTGAATTGATCACTCATGGGATAACTAATTTATCGGGTGAAGCCATTAAGAAATTCTAATGCATCGGACTCGAGAATTTGACTAGGAAACGATCTTTCGACCGGGTTAATCTACAAGGGTCATTACGGCACAATTAAAAATCGATTAGAGACCAGAGATAGGTCGACTCGACAGAGGCATGTGATCAAGTGTGGGTGATTCTATCAGATCGCAAAATTCTTGTCGATCGGCACTAGGTTGGCTTTTCTGTCGTTTAGGTACCCTGTGTCCGTGTTTGAAACCTTGAGATTTTCCCGACAATCGAGAGTCGCCAATATGTCAAAGATGTACATTGTGGCTTGAATTGATCAACCACAGGTCAAATGCATGAAAATTTCTAAAAGCTACCCGGTAGATCATAACGCGCTAATATCGTATCAGAGTGAAATTAACCGTGAAATTGAGATCGAATTCAGAAATTGGAAGTCATGGTGCGTCACAAATCATTTTAGGAACATCGACTCATCTTCAGAAGATTTTTCATGCAAACTGAGTTCTTCGCCAAAATAATTAAAGTATGGTTAATTTGGCTCAAGAAATTAGAAAGCTCGCTTTTAGTCGTGCTTTTGGGATCTAAGTTGATTCTATGGTCAAGTGATTATGTGAATTTAAGTGTGGTAACATTGGATTAATTTTATGGACTTCAATTTGGTTCAATTAGAATATAATTGAAGAATTGGATGTACAAGAATTCATGCCTCGGCGAAAAATGAAATTGAACCTATTGGAATAAGGTTCTGGGAATGTGGGGGCAAGAAAGGCTAAGATTTGGACAAGTGGATTGAGGGGATTTGCTCTTGGAAAAAGGACTCATCTTCTTCCTTGAATCAAGGAGTCTTGTTGGATTTTTGAAAAGAGGAGAGAAGGGGGGAGCTTGACCGAACCAGCCAAGTCGCCGGAGCCCCTTCGCCGTTCGCCCGTCGCCCCCAGCTCGCCATCGCTCGCCGCTGCGGTCGCCGCCGCCGCCGTGCGTCTGCGCGAAGCTGCGCGCCAGCTTGCTGGCCGGCTCGCGCGCATCTGCGTTCCAACAGCTCGGGCCCCGCCAGAGCTCCCTCTACCGTCGTCGACCTCCCCACCGGCCCGTCCAAGCCCCGCCAGTCCTCCTCCGCCCAAGCCAGCCACCGTTTCCCCCTCCATCGGCACCAAGGCAGCAACCAGAAAATGGGTATTTCTATCACGCCCCAAACCCCGAGCGCGCCAACATCCCACCATGGTCATTTAAAAAGCGACGTTCCCAAGTTAAGTCGCCGACCCAATTAGTTTTTTAATGCACACGCGGAAGCATATTATAAAACCCCTGACAATAAAACATGTGATAGAAAAGTAGGAAGTAATTTCACAACAATATACTTTCATAAATCAACGGAATTACAAACGAAGACCTACAGCCAAAGGTCTACAAAAGACCGACTCTTAAAAAGGAACTGTCCTACGACCTACAAGTCGGACACATTCTCCAAGGCTCCAGACTTCACATCTGCAACTCCTCAACGCCAACCAAAGCAATCTGGTCGCTCCGTCCACAAGGGACCTGAAAATGTTGGCCCACAACGGGGTGAGACATCGTCTCAGCAAGTTCAACCCCCTAAACCCCTATTAGAAAGAAAATACACCTTGAGTGGCCTAGCCACATCACACAGAAGACTTACCTCGTCTTAATTCCTTCCCGCAGGTTAGCACAATTTATATCACACAAACTCAGGTAGTAATAAGAATTCAAACAATTGGAACGCCAACACTTTCATAGAAATCATAATTTCACTCGACACGTATTCTAATTATTATTTACTGCCACACAATGACATAGTCTACTCGCAATTCAGCTATCTTCTGACACTCATGTCAGGCATCGCCTCCCTCCCATGGAGCGCGGCTTTGTCACTACGTCGACGGCATTCCCGAAGGAGCATAGATCCAGTCGGCCTAGCCTCTACTGCGATCTAAGCCACGTCACTACACCGACGGCAATCCACAAAGAATACAGTCCAGGTCGGCCTAGCCACTATCTCGCGACCCGAGTCTACCAACCAAAGACACGACAAATCATTATTGACTTCCTGGACCTTCTACAATTCATTCACATACTCCAATTTCAATAGTAAACCTTAACAATCAAATTTCTGCATCAAAATCCAACACTTAGATTTTTATGGCTAAAAGCCCTATTTATCACAATCAACACTTAATTTGCCACATCCATTCATCAAATTCAAATTCTAAATGTACGGCATCGATCAGCACAAAATTCTAAGCAATTGAGGCCAAAAATAATTTTTCAAGTTTTTTTAATTAAATAATAATAATAATAATAATAATAATAATAATAATAATAATAATAATAATAATAATAATAATAATAATAATAATAGTCGACACTCAATTTTGCCACATCCGTTTATCAAATTCAAATTCTAAGAGCACAGCGACGATCGGCACGAAATTCTAAGTAATTGGGGTCAAAAATAATTTTTCGAGTTTTTTTTTAATAAATAATATTTTAATGATTTTCAGAATATAAAATATTATTTAATTCCAGAATTTCGAAACCATTAAATAAATTAAAAATAAAACCCATTATGTCACATCAAGGCTTATATTAAAAACAAACCTACTTAACTTTAAACTAAACACAAATTTAACTTAATTAAACCCCCCTAATTTAATCATTAATCAATTAAACTAATCCAACCACATAAACTCATTTAACTTAGACTAAGCACACTTAGGGCATCATTAACCGTCTAAGCAAGATTTAGTGAGTTAAACTCACCGGATTAGCGAGCCGAGCACGCCAAAACGACGAGGCCGACGCGAGGATCAACTTTCCTCAAGGCGGGCCGAGCAACCGGAGCCGGGAAGGCGGCCAAAAAGGGCCAAAACCAGGCTGCAAAACCCATTTTTGCAGCTGCTGGTTTGGCGCCTACGGAGGTGGCTCAACGGCGGTTCGGGCGTGGGGGCGACGGAGGAGTGAGGCGGCGGCTTGGACGGGCGAGGCGGCGGCCCGGCGAGGCCTCACGGAGGCGACGGTGACGGTTGGATGGGGCAGACGACGGGCGGAGGCGCGACTCGCGCGAGCGAGCGGCGCCGGCAACGGCCACGACGGCTCCGGCGGTGATGGGCGAACGGCGAAGGGGCTCCGGCGGCTTGGCTGGTTCGGTCGAGCTCCCCCCCTTTCTCTCTCTCCCCTCTTGGAAACAACCTTCCTTGATTCAAGGAAGAAGATGAGTCCTTTCTTCCCAAGAGCAAATCTCCACCCTACACTTGTCCCAATCTTAGCCACTCTTGCCCTACACCATGAAATCACCAAGTGATGTCATACTCCACTAACCCAAACTCCTACAACCTTATTCCAATGGTTGCAATTTATTTTTCCACCGTGGCATGGATTCTTGCACAACCTAATTCATTCAATTTCCTTCTAAATGAACCGAATTGAAGTCCAAAAAATTAATCCAATGTTACCACACTTAAATTCACATAATCACTTGACCCAAAAATCAATTTAGATCCCAAAGCACGACCAAAAGCGAGCCTTCCAATTTCTCGAGCCAAATTGGCCATAATTTGATTATTTTGCTGAAAAACTCGGTTTGTAAAAAAAATCCTCTGAAGATGAGTCAATATTCCTAAAATGATTTGTGACATACCATGACTTACAATTTCTAAATTCGATCTCAATTTCACGGTTAATTTCACTCCGGCACGATATTAGCGCGTCCTGATCTACCGGGTAGCTTTTAGAAATTTTCATGCATTTGACCTGTGGTTGATCAATTCAAGCCACAACGTACATCTTTGACACATTGGCGACTCTCGGTTGTCGAAAAAATCTCAAGGTTTCAAACATGAACACAGGGTACCCAAACGACAGAGAAGCCGGCACAGTGCCGATCAACAAGAATTGTGCGATATGGTGGAATCACCCACACTCAATCACATGCCTCTATCGAGTCGACCTATTTCCGGTCTCTAATCGATCTTTAACTGTGCTGTAATGACCCTTACAGATCAACTCGGTCGAAAGATCGTTTCCTGGTCAAATTCTCGAGTCCGATGCGTTAGAATTTCTTAATGGCTTCACCCGATAGACTAGTTATCCCATGAGTGATCAGTTCAGGGAAAAGAACTATATGCGTGCAGATGAAATGCCCGTTTCAATTTATTGAAAATATAATTGGAAATTCGGGATGTCACAATTTCAGTCCAGTTTTGGCCCGTTTTGGCCAGCTTCTCGGCCCTGGATGCTCGGCCCGCCTTGAGGAAAGTCGATCTTCGTGTCGATCGCGTCATTTTGGTTCACTCAGCTCACTAAATCTTGATTAGACGGTTAATGATGCCCTAAGTGTGCTTAATATAAGTTAAGTGAGTTTATGTAGTTAGATTAGTTTATTTGATTGAGGATTAGATTAGGGTGTTTAATTAGGTTAAAGTGTGTTTAGTTTAAAGTTAAGTAGGTTTATTTTTAATATAAGCTTTGATGTGACATAATGGGTTTTATTTTTGATTTATTTAATTGTTTCGAAATTCTGAATTTAATAATATATTATATTCCGAAAGTAATTAAAATATTATTTATAAAAAAAAATTATTATTTTTGACCTCAATTGCTTAGAATTTCGTGCTAATTGTTGATGTGCATTTAGAATTTGAATTTGATGAATGGATGTGACAAATTAAGTGTTAATTGTGATAAATAGGGTTTTTAGCCATAAAAACCAAAGTGTTGGATTTTGATGCAGAAATTTAATTGTTAAGGATTACTATTATAATTGGAGTATGTGAATGAAATGCGGAGTGTCCGAAAGTCAATATTGATTTGTTGTGTGCTGATTGAAAGACTCGGGTCGTAGTAGTGGTTAAGCCAACTGGACCTGTTTTCTTTGTGGATTGCCGTCAGTGAGTGACGTGGCTCGGGTCGCAGTAGTGGCTAGGCCAACTGGACATGTTTTCTTTGTGGATTGTCGTCAGTAAGTGACGTGGCTCAGGTCACAGTAGTGGCTAGGCCAACTGGACCTGTACTCTTTGTGGATTGCCGTCAGTGTAGCGACGTAGCTCGAATCGCAATAGAGGCTAGGCCAACTTGATCTATGCTCCTTCGGGAATGCCGTCGACGTAGTAACGAAGCCGCGCTCCAAGGGGGGAGGCGATGCCGTCGAACTGCGAGTAGGCTATGCTCTTATGTGGTAGTGAATATTAATTGGAATGCGTGTTGAGTACGATTGTAGTTCCTATGAAAGTGTTGGCGTTCCAATTGTTTGAATTTTTATTGTTACTTGAATTTGTGTGATATAAATTGTGCTAACCTGCAAGGAGGAATTAAGACGAGGTAAGTCGTTTGTGTGATGTGGCTAGGCCATCCGGGGTGTATTTTCTTTCTAATAGGGGTTTAGGGGGTTGAACTTGCTGAGACGATGTCTCACCCCGTTGTGGGCCAACATTTTCAGGTCCCTTGTGGACGGAGCGACCAAATCGCTTTGGTTGGCCTTAAGGAGTTGCAGAGGTGAAGTCCGGAGCCTTGGAGAACGTGTCTGACTTGTAGGTCGTAGGACAGTTCCTTTTTAAGAGCCGGTCTTTTGTAGACTTTTGGCTGTAGGCCTTTGTTTGTAATTCCGTTGATTTACGAAAGTGTATTGTTGTGAAATTGCTTCCTACTTTTCTATCTCATATTTTATTGTTAGGGGTTTTATAATATGCTTCCGTATGTGCATTAAAGAACTAATTGGGTCAACGGCTTAACCTGGAAACGTCGCATTTGAATGACTATGGTGGGATGTTGGCGCGCTTGGGGTTCGGGGCGTGACAGTATCGGTTAAAGAAGGGAGCGGCGAACCCCAAGTTGCAATCACCGACTGTATAGCAGGGTCATTCTCAGAAAAAAGGTCAGCTACCGAAGCCTGTCTTGAAAGTCCAGATCTATAGATAAGCGAATCTATGAATATTAAGTTCAAAGGACTTCTGAGGTGCCAATTGTCAAACCAAAGTGAAGTGTCGAGACCATCACCTATCCTCCAATAGAAGAGGAGCCGGAATTCTGTCCTGAGTTGTAGAATTTTCTTCCAAGCCCAAGAACACAAAGTCGGCTTCTTTCCCTTCTCTTGGCGTGTTAAGCACTGCATAATTTGCATTTCCTTGCTAGTCGATGTTTAGCTCATTGGAAACTAGTGCAGAGAGATATACATGACACCGTTGCCTATAGAGAGCTGTGAGAAAAACGTACTCAATATTATTCAATAAAGTTTAATATATATACATTAAAATAAACCCAAAAAGTGATAAAGACTCATTTACCATTCTTACTTCTAACACTCCCCCTCAAGCTGGAGCATAAATATTAATCATGCCCAGCTTGTTACAAATATGTTCTATCCTCCCATTACCCAAGGATTTAGTGAAGATGTCTGCAAGTTGTTCGCCGGTTCGAATATGACTGGGAAGAATTACTCCACTTTGCAACTTTTCTCGAATAAAATGACAATCAACCTCAAAATGTTTTGTTCTCTCATGAAACACGGGGTTGGAAGCTATATGCACTGCAGCTTTATTATCGCACCATAGAGTCATGGGTATTAAATCTTTAAAGCCTAACTCAATCAATAACTATCGAATCCACACTAATTCACATGTCACTTGTGCCATGGCTCTATATTCTGACTCAACACTAGAGCGGGCAACAACACTCTGTTTCTTACTTTTCCATGATACCAGATTTCCTCCGACTAAGGTACAATATCCAGTAGTTGATCTTCTATCATCTGGAGACCCAGCCCAATCAGCATCAGAAAAACCTTCAACCCTGGTATGACTATGGTTTTGGTAGACAATTCCTTTTCCTGGAGCTTTCTTCAAATACCTCAATATCCGAATCACTGCATCCCAGTGAGATGTACGAGGGGAAGACAAAAACCGGCTTACTACACTGACAGGAAAAGCAATGTCTGGTCGAGTAACTGTAAGATAATTCAGCTTACCTACCTGTCTTCTATATCTCTCAGGATTATTAAGAATTTCTCCTCCATCAGCAACTAATTTAACCCCTTGTACCATGGGTGAATCAAGAGGCTTTGATCCCAACATACCTGTCTCAATGAGCAGATCCAAGACATATTTTCGCTGTGACAGAACAACACCTTTTTGTGATTGCGCCACTTCGATTCCTAGGAAATATTTCAATTTTCCTAAGTCCTTAGTTTGAAAATGTTGCTGAAGATAGGTTTTTAGCTTAGCTATACCAATCAAGTCATCTCCCGTGATGATAATATCATCAACATACACAATCAAGAATAGTTTGCCTCCTCCTGATTGTTTATAAAAGAAAGAATGATCATTTCCACATCTTGATAGCCCAAAAGACAGTACAACCTCAGAAAATCTTCCAAACCATGCCCGTGGAGATTGTTTTAAACCATATAAAGACTTTTTTAATTTGCAAACTAGTCCAGACTCCCCCTGAGCAACAAACCTCAGAGGTTGCTCCATATGAACTTCCTCATGAAGAGTGCCATGCAAGAAAGCATTCTCAACATCAAGCTGAAATAAATGCCAGTTATACATTGTAGCAAGAGAGATCAAAATACAAACGGAAGTAAGTTTGGCAACATGAGAAAATGTGTCTAGATAGTCAACCCCATACACCTGAGCATACCCTTTGGCAACAAGTCTTGCTTTTAAACGAGTAAGAGAACCATCGGGATTGACTTTGACAGCATACACCCATCGACAACCAATAGCAGTTTTGCCTAAAGGAAGTGGTACTAAGTCCCAAGTTTGATTAATCTCAACAGCCTTTAATTCTTCTTCCATTGTTGTCCTCCAACCAAAACTTTGTAATGCCGCGGCAACAGACTTGGGGATAGGATATTGTTCAACAGTAGTTAAAAAGGCTCGAAAAGTAGAAGACACGTAAGAGTGAGAAATAAAATTTGCAATAGAATGTTGAGTACAAGTACATGTACCTTTGCGATGAGCAATAGGAAGATCAAGATAAGATACAAGAGGAGGGTCAGCTAATTACGGATCTGGAGTAGAAGACGACATAGTAGTGACAGGAGGAGCAGGGGGTGCAGTAGTAGCAACACAAGGACGTCGAGTATAAACCTGGAGAGGAGGTGGTTGATCTGTAGATACTGATGATGCATTTGGAATAGTAGACCGAATGGTGGTCACGTACAAGTCTTCATCCAATTCAGACACATCAATTGGAACATTATGATAAGGAGTGGATTCAAAAAATGAAACATCAGCTGTTACAAAATATTTTCTCAGTAATGGAGAATAACAACGATATCCCTTTTGAGTGCGGGAATAACCCATAAACATACATTTGAGTGCCTTGGGATCAAGTTTTGATACTCTAGGTCGATGATCACGAACAAAACAGACACAACCAAAGATATGGGGTGGTAGGACAAACAATGGTTCACTAGGAAACAAGGTGGAAAAAGGAATACCACCTTGCAAAATAGAAGAAGGCATGCGATTAATGAGATAACATGCAGTTAGAACAGCATCAGACCAAAAGGTTTTCGGGACTTTCATCTCAAATAACATGGATCTAGTAACTTCCAATAAATGCCTATTCTTCCGTTCAGCAATACCATTCTGTTGTGGAGTATCAGGACAGGAAGATTCATGGATCATACCATGTTGAGTCATAAAATCAGAAAAAAGATGTAGAAAAGTACTCCTTAGCATTATCAGAACGCAGAACTTTAATATGCATGCCAAATTGAGTATAAATTTCAGATATAAATGCACGAAAAATAGAAAATAATTCTGAACGATCTTTCATTAAATATAACCAAGTAACTCTGGAATAGTCATCGACAAAAGTAACAAAATATTTGAATCCCGAATTGGAAACCACATGACATGGACCCCAAATATCTGAATGAACTAATAAAAAAGGAGATGCTGATCGTTTAATGACTCGAGGTGTGTAACTAACACGATGTAATTTGCCAAGTTGGCATGACTCGCACTCTAGACTAGAAAGAGATTGAAAACTATAATCCAACTTTTGAAGACTACGTAGAGAAGGATGACCAAGACGACAATGGATTTGATGTGGGGATGCAACACTTGTGCAAGCAACTGAAGAAGCATCTTCAAGTACATACAACCCCCCCTTCCTCACGTCCTCTACTAATCGTCTTCTTCGTAGCCAGATCCAGGAAAATACAAGAATCAGGATAAAAGGTTATTGAACACTGAAAGTTTTTGGTTAACTTACTAACAGACATGAGGTTAAATGGAAATTGTGAAAGATAAAGCACTGAAGACAATGGCAATGAAGGAGTTGGGTTAACTGTGCCAATTCCCTTAACATGTGTAGGTGACCCATTGGCTAGAGTAACTATGGATGAAGACGGAGAAAAAGAGGAAAATATACCTGAAAGACCTGACATGTGATTAGAAGCCCCTGAATCAATGATCCAAGGACGAGAAGTAGCCGAAAGGCATGCAGTAGCATTACCTGTCTGTGCCAAAGTAGTAGTGGAAGAAACAGGTTGTGAGATTTAAGATTGTTTATACCGAGCATATTCCTCACCAGTCATAACCACTACCTTGTCTTCAGATGACTGTGGAGTAGATTCAATATTAGACGTTGTATTAGCGAACTAGTGCTGCTGCCCTGGTCTTCCATGTAGCTTGTAGCAAAATTTTTGAATGTGACCAGGTTTGTCACAGTAATGACAAACTCGTGTAGTCCCCGAATTATCAGTAGATATGTGAAATTGTCCATAAGGATGTTGATTACCTTGACCTCTCCCTATTCCTATGCCTCGGCCTCCTCCTGGGACACCACGCCCACTATATCCACCACGGTTTCCTCCATCATTCTATTACCACTACCAGTTCGAGTCTGGGACACAAGAGCTGAACTACCCACCATAGATGTAGTATCCTGAGAGGACTCACGAGATACTCGAAGAACTCGAGCAAATGTATTTGTGAGTGACGCTATATTCTCTCCTCCAAGAATCTGAGATCTAACATTTTCATATTCAGAACCAAGACATCCTAAGAATCCCATTACAGCCAATTGTTCCCTTTGACGTTGCATTTGTTGAACATCAGCTGAAATCGGGAGAACGGCATTCAACTCCTCATACAATCTCTTAAAATCTGCAAAGCACTGGGTAATAGAGCGTCCCTTCCTTTCAAATCGATAAAACTCCTGCGATAGCTCATAAATCCGTGACAAATTATCTTGGCCAGAATACAGCACATTCAAATACTCCCATAGTTCTCTGACTGTATCAATATGAGTTACCATGTCAACTACATTACTCTCCATAGAATTCAGCATTTGACCAAGAATACGTGCATCAACACCATCCCAAGTTACATCATCTCTGGGCTTAAACTCAGTTAAGTGTTTATGTTGATTCCCGCTTGTCAAAGTAAGCTTCATGATTTTCTTCCATTGGTGGAAGTTAGCACTACCTGTGAGCTTCTTATCAGTAATTTGATTAGACGAAGAGGAAATCACCTCAGTCATCATAGTATTATTCTTCTCAAGATCTACTTCAATTGTACTCTTCAAGTGATCACCCATTTTCCAAATAATAATAAGCAAACTCTGACCTTAGCTTCCCTCAAACAACTCGGCCTCAATAAATTAATAACTGAACAAAATTGTTAATATATCACCAAGAAACAGCAGCCCAGAAATCAGCAATCAGCAAATCTCCGCCCAAAAGTCAGCAACCAAATACCAATAATCAACGCTGGAGATAACTAAAATCAGCGACTAGCATCCACAAGAGTCACGCCAGAGAACTGAGTGAACAAGAATCAGCATGACAGAAACCAGCAACCCAAAAAATCGATGACCCAGCATCTCAACGACCGAAAATCAGCGACTCAAAAGAAAATTCCAAGTCTACCAAAAGGACCTGGTTCATTCAGCAGAGAGCCCCCTACCTGGCGCGCCATCCAGAAGGAGAAGCCAATGGGATTATTTAGCTCCGTGTTCAAAGACACAAAAGTCAATGGAGAAAAGTATGCACCCGATACGTATAAAGAAGATCCTAGAGTAAGTCTTGAAGAACTCTCCACAAAATCATCCTGACGAGTGATGCTGCTTTCTGTTCCCCAGCGTCTCACGTACAGGAAGCGTCACAGCTACGCCACCAAGTCCAACCAGCATAGGGTCGTCAAAACCCCTGGTAGGTCATCGAATCGCACGAGCACAAGTGAGCCACGCGAGCGCGATCAAGTCACGCGAGTGAGTGGCGCGAGTGCGAGCACCTTGTGCGAGGTGCGCGAGAAGCGTGATCAAGTCGTGCGGGCAGCGCGAGCAAGCCACGCGAGCTGCGCGAGGTGCGTGAGCAAGCCACACAAAGAAGCGAGAGAAACCCTATTCCGGTGAGCGGCCGCAACCAACTATTCTGGCGAGTCGATGGCGGCGAGTGGCTGCTCCGTCGTATAGGATTAAGCCCTACGCTCTGATACCATGTGAGAAAAACGCACTCAATATTATTCAATAAAGTTTAATATATATACATCAAAATAAACCCTAAAAGTGGTAAAGACTCATTTACCCTTCTTACTTCTAACACTCCCCTCATTTACCCTTCTTACTTCTAACAAGAGCCAAAGCGAAAAATGGGAAGGTCGAATTGTTGGATTCCTAAAGCATAAATTTATGCTCCTTAGCATTTTTGTTCGGCCACTGCTGTCGATCATCACCCTCCTAAGGGAGGAGAAAGATCCATGAAGATTACATTTCAGCAAGGTGAGTCGACGCTGTTTTCTTTTGAGTCTATTAACTTGTCTCTTTTTTTTTTCTCCATCTTTATTGGCTGCTGTGTTTGTTTGTAGGAATGGCCTTTGGTGCCGGTCTTGCAATTTGCTCTCAGATTCGTCAATGGTGTGTCTGAGGCAGCTAAAGATAGTCAAAACCTTCGATTGACGAGTTAGCAACAGGTCCCGTCTCCCGCGACTTCGATGTGTGTCGCTGAAGATGTCTCTTTGATTTTTTAAGAACAAACCTTAATCGGATGATCAATGGCCTATGCAGGGGGCCAACGCACATAGTTGAGAGCCGCAAATGGAGAAAACTTTGAACCTAGGTACGTCATCGGCAATTACTGTGTCAAAGCAATGCGCAACTGTTTCAGTGGCGTTGCTTTCTCGTTTGCATCTGCACAGTGCGGTGAGATGCTTGAATCTATCTACTCCCGACTGGTTGTTCTCGTTGTAATTGGCTTTGCACAGACACAGATCGATGGTTCTTGTATGTGGATATTCTGCCGACGTCACCGTGGTCTGCTCCCATTTTTGCGGTGCTTGGGAAACTCATGCGAGCGGCATCAGGAAATGCCGGTCTCATATGGACACGCTGCAAAAATGTCGCGTGACGACGGGCATTGTGTCGAGCGTAGAGTGAGAATTGACGAGGGTTGGAACTTGGAAGTCTTCATCTTTCGCTAGAGTTTGTTATCATTCAATGAGGGTAATATTGGAAGAAAAAAAATTCATTAAACCCCCCTTCAGCATTCCACAACATTCCAAATGCTAGCATTCCCCCAAGTATACCTCCAAATGCCGAACCAAACGGCTGAAATTTTTCCCAAGGGGCTTTCGAGACTGAAAGCCCCTTGGGATCGCTGAACCAAATAGGGCCCATGATAGTTGCGTGAGATGGGAAAATTTGCTGGTGAGAGTCTCTGCTCAGGTTAGTGTTAGTAGTTATGGACAGTTACTCAGTAACTGTACTGGCGATGATAAGTGCATTGCACGTGATGGCTCCTTTGCTCCCCTATTTTATGTTTTCTTCTTTCTTCTTCTTTTTGAAAAGAAAAAAACAAGAAAGAAGATATATGAATTTGTCAAATATAAAAAAGAAAGGCAATAAGAAGAATTGTCAAGTTAGTTTAGACGCTGGCTCTTGGGTCTTAACCCAAGCAGTGACCTAACCAAACACCTCATCAAGCACAACGCGCTTCCCTTGTCTCTTGCTTCTTCCTCTCCGTCCGACAATCTTTAGAAAAACGCCTCGCTTGAAGTCCACATAAAACGTGGAGCGATCTCTAATTGTCTCCCTCTACTTCAATTTCGTCGTCGCGACTGCAGTCCTTTTTGCTCGGTTCGCGCACCTTTTCTCATGGTGGTTCCCGCTCACAGAAAAACTCGGCAATGCGATATTAGACTCAAAGAAAAGCTGACGGCTGGGCTGTTCGGAATTGTATTGAAAAAGGACAAAGTAAGATGAGACTAATTGGTATCATCGCCATTCGCTGCCCTGCATGAAAGATGTAACTGAAACACCCTCTCAAGACCCATGTGTAGATACGATTTGTTTTCCATGGTTTGTGCCTTGGAGCCTTTTGCCCTATGTATTATTGACAATTGGCTCAACTATATCTCTTGCATCTTAATTTTCTATCTGCAGTAAGCCTTCATGCTTATTCCGAGCTCGTAAGGTTAGACAATGCAGTATGAATCTTATTTGACCTCAAGCGCAGAACTGATAGTCAAAAGGTCAGGAAAGTACAATCGACATACCCTCATCCATTTAGTAACCCATATTACAACTCTCAACAGTCATCGAGATTTACACGCATGGACAGAAGGAATCAAGACAGTAAAGAGGCGAAAAACACCTCGTCTCCAGCCATTATAAAGTCTCTGGAATCAAACCATGCAACCGGTACTCGAAAATCACTGAGTGAGCAGCTTTGAGTCACATGCGACGATCTTAACCCGACCGACAGTTTCTGGGGACTCCTCATTCTTAAAGGTAGCATCCTGTAGAATGAATGTCCATACGTTGTCGCAGAACCGGTATGTGTGCAGATGTCCCTGAACCAAAACATGAGTGAAGTTCGAAAAAGATGTCAGTTTTCCTCTCAACGTGCTCACAGTCTGAAACTACACAGATAGTTTGAATGCATAAGTTCAGAACACACATATCAGCTAACAAGTTACAATTCTCCTTCCTAGAAGACTAGAAGCTCTGTGAAGATCTCAACAATCTCACAGCACTCTCAGATATTTCTCAACTTAAGTGATGAAACGATGACAAATCTCCTATGAGTCTTATATTCATTGGGAGGCAATATTTGATGCATTAGGGCAAGCACTGGTGTCCTTGGCTGCAGTCGTCCCATAAGTCACCGACCAAGATCAAAGTTCAAAAATTCTGTCTAGATCAATCCAGTTGTGCTATAACGAAATGAGCCAAACCTAGGGGCAATTACTTTTACCGAACCAGAGGAGTCCATACATAGAAAATAACACATAACTTGCAAATTACATGCAATCTGCAATTCATACATAAGCCTTGTAGATGTCGAAATGTCCCAAACAGTATGGGCTTTTAGCCCCGAAGAAACACAAGAGGTCTAATTTTCAATAAATTACATTCCTTTATAAGTTACCTAAACATGACCGGCTGTCGATCGTTAATGCTTATTTAATAAGATTCGGTATGCGATTAGCATATCGGCTCGTTATGGCATCTTAAGATGAAATAAACAGATCTCTGTACAATCAGCAAATCCCTGAATACCCAGCACAGCCTATGCCTATGCCTATCCTCTGCACACGCACGTGGAGAAAATACCATAGCAATGACAATACCATTATAGTAAATGCCATGCAAGCAACTAATTGAGCACATACCATCCAGCTATTGATAAGAGAAAAAAAATTATGACGATACAAGCCATGCACTCCTACTCCTGCAAAGTATCACCTACCAGGATGTATGAAGCCAAACAACACGTATCATCAAGGTAACAAATCCAAAGAAACCCGCACGAGAAACAATCATCTAACAATCAGCCAGAATTACTCGAGGACAGTTCCATCATAAGAAACCTACTCCCGCCAGTCCGCCTTTTCAGACGACAATCAAGGCGATCAACGAACAGCACAGCTCAAAATCACGACAGAACACGACAGAGGCACGACAAGAAGAGGAGTTTTTACCTTGATAGTGACCTTGCTCTTGACCTGGGTCTCCAGCGCCTCGGTCATGGACTGAAACGCACGGTCGTCAGCTCTCAACACGAATCAGACAAGCGCAAATTCCAATTCAAAACCAACAAGAAACGAAGATTCGAATCCAGATCCGGACCTTATCGAACTGGACGAGGACTTGGATGGCGAGCTCGGGGCTGAGGGTGCCGTTGGAGACCATCTCATCCAAGGTCTCCGTCAGGCACATCCCGATCGTCGACCTCCGGTAAAGCTCGAACGTCGCCATTTCCACCCCCCTTCGATCCGCCCGATCTGCGCCCCAAAATCGAAAAACCCCCAACCGAAATCGATTCGATTCAAGAATTCCACGACCCAAGATGAAAAAACCGAACCGTTCGATACGGAGAAGAAAAGAAAGAGAGAGAGAGTACGAACCGCGCGCAGAGAGAGAAGACAGTGAGCGGACGCTTCAGCTGGAGAGCTCCTCCTCTGCTCGTCAATGGGGGCTAGAGAGAGAGAGAGAGAGTAGAGAGAGAGTAGAGAGGGAGAGAGAATTGGGGCTTTTTATACCTAGATTCAAAGCGGAGCGGCATATATAGCAGGTGAACGGGATGAGGAAACTCCCCCGGGGGGGGAGCGAATTGACCGGGATGCCCTCCGCGGGCTCGAGCCGCGATCTTCAATGGGCCTAGGCCGGATCCGGAGGCCCATTGGACTTCACACCGGGAAATGTTCATCTGGATCCGGGCCGGTTCGGGCCCATGGATGCTCGACGAGGAGGAGCGACGTGGCGACCGACGACCGCCACGTGCACGGACGCCGCGCTGACGTGGAAGGCCCTCAGGAAAACCGCAAGAGCAAGAGAGAGGCTCGAGACGCGCAAGAGCAAGAGAGAGGCTCGAGACGCGTGAAGCGAAACTTTCTGGCTCTTCTCTGCCTGATCTCGCTCTGCTGCGTTGCACCCATGGACGAGATCGTCAGCTCATCGCCGCCGCAATCGCCGCCGCCGCCTCCTCGCAACGCCGCCCCCACCGCCGGCGCCGGCGCCCGCGCTCCCTCCACCGGAAGCGGGAGCGGCCGCCGGGGGACGACGCCGCCGCCGCCGTCGTCGGAGTCGGCGATGTCGCGCGCGAAGAAGGAGTGCCTGTCATTCGCCGTGTCGGTGCAGGAAGGCCTACGCTACGTCAAGGCTGTGCTTCTCGGCCAGGTAATGAGATCAGCTCCGAAACCCGGAAATTCAAGAACCGAATTTCGATCGTGAAGTAAAAAACTTGACATGCGGGAGTTGCGGTCGCGTCTCGTGGTGGCAGGCGAAGAAGATGAGGGCGAGGAACGAGAGGGAAGCGACGGAGGCCGACTTGCGGACGGCGAAGATGCAGGTGGACGCGGCGGACGCCGCCGAGGACGCCAAGAAGCGGATTCACGACAAAGCCGCTTGATCGCTTTAATCAAAAATGAAGAAATTAGTGAGTTAATTGAGTTTTTTTTTTTTTTTTAACCTTGGGTTTTTAATTTCTTATGAATTCCGCTAGGCATTTTCGCTTTGATTAGGTAGCTTAGCTGCCATTAGGCGAGTTTATGCAAATAATCAATGTGTTTCCTTTGGTGGTAAAGAACGCTGATGTCTCCTGGGGCATCGTTGGTTTAAGAAAAATGGAAAATTTCCATACTTCGACTGGTTCCATATTCAACATAATCTATATCATTAAAACACTTTCATATTTAATTCAATATATGAAATTTCATACCTAATTTCGAGTTTATCATCGAGTTGAATTAAATCAGTTATATAATACTCCTACTATTTTAGATTTTATGGTTATAAATCTATTTATGACTTATTTATTGAATATAAATGATTGATATGACAATTCAATCCATCAGATGAGTCTATAACTCATTTCGACATATCTCAATATGCGCAATATCATCGAGCACATAGGAATTTCAGGAGCAGGTCCAAGATTCGGCATCCTTCTTGTCACTAGGAGATGGCGGCGGGCCCTCGAAACGGATGTAGTCGTACATGATCCCTTGGAGAGGACCCGTGCTCATGGTTTGGGAGAGGAACACGGTGTTGTCCCCGATGACGAGCTGAGCTCCGGGCACGTCGACGGCGTATGAGCGATAGAGCCCGTGGATTCCGTGGCGGGCGATAGTGTTGTCGTGCCCGATCACGCCGCTCGAGAACAGAGGAGGATTCGCTTGCGGGCTATTGACTCGAACCTAGAAACATTGGAAAAAGAAACGAGGCACGGAATCAACGACGCCAGAAACAAACTGAAATCACAAGAGCGGGCGAAATTCTGAGCAAGTTGGATGTGTGCCAGTACTTCTAGTTGCGCCACATTGGCCGTGGCCAGTGCCAAACGCAGCTCGTAAGTCTCGGACCGACGAACGTCGTCGAGTCTGAACTTGATTTGCCATGTCGTCCCTCGGTACATGCTGTCGTCGATCTTCCTGCGACTCGAGCTCGATCAAACAAGTGAAGCGTCGCCATATATGCGAACGGCCGAGGTTAAGGTGACATGATGAAAGAGATGCGTACCTGGGAACCTGGGCAAAGAACCAATCTTTTGTATAATCGCTCGCGCCGACCGTATAGATCAGGTCGCTATCAGGGTACAGTTCGGTGTACCTTTCCCACAGTCCGTACTGCCTAAACCTGCGTACGAAAAGCAAAATCAGCTTCCTCTACGTTAAGCGACGCGATCGGCCGGGCGGTCGAATGTCGAGTTGGACGCGACCTCGACCTTCCGTCGACGCGACAGTGTCTTCCCCATCGGAGCGATCGCGAGGGTCGCGCCCGCGGGTTTTGGGGATGGAATTTCATTCGATGTACATGGACGGGATGGTTCGGATTCTAGGAACAAAAGATTATACGGTCGAGTCTTGAGAGCTTTACTTGTCGGGATGATTAAGATAGAGCTCGTTGATGTACTTCGGGTTCGGGTCGGGCACGTAGAATTCCGCTGCGGAGCGATCCGGGATTCCAATCTCCCACAATGTCGGCCCGTTTCTAGGAGGCTCAAACACAAGATCCCCCACATCAACTTGACAACCTATTGCACATTCCTCAGGGGGGATTAATATCTATCTATCTATCTATATCTCTATAAAGTATGGTAAATTGATGCAATCGGTAAAAATTAATCATCACCTAATGTTATAGTAATCGCCGCGTCATTTCGATAATCTCCGACATAGCCGGGCGCCCACGCATAAATGTTATAGTCGCCGGTGCGTATGTTACTAATCGAGAAGTAACCATCCGAGTCGGCTTTTGTCCAGAATTGATAACCCTAAGGATCGATTTGATAAGGAAGTGTCAAAATGGTAAATTCTAGCTCCAAAAAAGATTGACCAAAAGTAATTGGGAAGGATTAATTATATTTTCTTGTTCTTTTAATCATTCACCTTAACTTCTGTTTGCCACGACCCGACTTCTCCCGGAGGTGCTAGTCCCACGTACGCCCCGTTGGCAGGGATTAAGGTTTCGCTGATGTACCTAAGGAATAATTCGCAATTCATTAAAAAGATAGATGTATATACACAGACTTAATGAAAAATTTTTTTCGAATATTTCCATTATAGCATTCATCTTCATTTTTTTTTTTAAATTAATCATTTTTCGCAAAACAAACGGAGCCTGATTACCTATCTCGAATCATTAGCCTCCCATTGACGTAACCCCGCTGATCCGAAATCTGGTATTCCGCTGAGGTCGGAAAGGCGTAAGGCCAGCTCTGGACTTCGCTCAACATCTGCAACAGTCCAGGGTTTTCTCAGGCGACCGTTTGTCCGTCTGTGCTCTTTAATTCTAAACTCGAGAGGAGGCGATCGTACATAACGAGCTCTAACGCAGTTCACACTCGACCAGTCAATTGATCATCACCTGTTCCTTAGCGTCGTCCCAGAGCTTGAGTGGATCGCCGGTTTCCGACGTGCAGTTCAGGTAGAAAAACACGGGTCCGAAGATCTTCTTCCACGGCTCTCCCGGTGCGAGCTTCAGCACCAGGTCCTCTCCTCCGTAGTGAGCACTCAGGAACATCTGAAACATGGCACGCTCTTGCGTGTATGAGTTAGGAGGATGCAATGACCCCCGGAACCAATGAGAAGTAGGGAATTCGCGACGGGAAGTCGTCCGCGAGAATTAGGGAGAGAGAGAGAGAAAGAGAGAGATTGACGAACATACGGCGAGGGTGATGGGGCCGACATGGGAGGTGAGATTCTGCTTGAGAAGTCCGCCGGAGCGGAACTCGTTGCTCGGCGTTATTTGCCAGAACCCTACCGGAGGGTCGGAGCATGTCCACCCGTGAACCTGGAGATCTTTGTTCTCGCATGAGTACTGGTACTTGTCATCCACCTGCGTTGCAGCCCAAATCACAACCTGAGGAACATCTTCTAATTGGATTTTGATTATGCTACAACTAAAGTAGCAGCGAAGTTGACTATAGTGTCGAGCTCTAGCTGGTGGATTAGACGACCAAATCAACCCGCACAGTAGGTGATATCTCCGTACAGTTAAAGCATTCACATTCAGAAGAGAAGAGAATTTCTTGACACGAATGCGTGAATTGTGTTAGAAAAGTCGCACATAAAAAAACTGGTGTGACGTGGAGTAATTATCTTAATTTGTTTATAACTTATTGACATAAACTTTCGAGCGAAAGTAAGTCCAACTGAATATCGTCATTTGTCCATAACTTAAGACTCTTAATACGTATTGGTGTTTGGTGAAAAGACCAACTCGAGCCGCTTAAACTGTCATATGGTATAATGGCAAGCTCTTGCATACCTACAGCACCACCAGATAGCTGCAACACCTCCTCACAACTTCGATCGAGAGAGAGAGAGAGAGAGAGTACCTCGCCTTTGAACTCTGATTCGACGGGATCGACGAGAAGAACGGCTTCAGGAGTGGCCAAGGGCTGCCCTCTGGGAGGCAACCGATCGTCGGGAAGGGGCATAGGTCTCCGCCTGTTGTCTCCCACCGTCATATACTTAAACCTATCCATGTAATCACCACCACCACAGCAGACCATCATATTAATCAACTATTGAGAACAAAAATGGGGAGAGAGGGGGAAACAAGTTCTCATTCTCATCGACTAAGATAGATGTCGTGCAGCAGTTGCCATAGCCGTAACGTGTGTACTAACTTATCCTTTCTGAGCTTGAAGACAATCCTGGTCTGGGGGAGGTTGAAAGCAGGCCAGTCCCCGGAGTGCTCGTAGATTCCATAGGAGTAGAATCCTGAGCAATTCCGAAGCATGACGAACCTGGAAAATACCTGAAGGAAAGTCAAATCCTTTTCCCTCATGTATTGTTTGTTCTTTCATACGATTTACGACACGAAAATTGAAATAAAATCACACCTTTTGTCGATGTTCAGGGGAACCATCTGGCCCGCCATGGAGGGATCCCACATCCTCGTGAACGAGATCTCCACTTGCTCCTCGTTCTCCACTATCACGTTGAACTGCGTTGCATTCATTCTGCACCACCAAAGCCAAAGAATCATTAGATGGATAATATGTAGAAAACATATATCTTCGAATTGAATGTATTACCTTTGCCGATCGAAAAATAAAGATGCATGACCAATCTAATACATCCCATAATGAGATCAAGATGTGGGCTAAAATCATATCCGAACGGGGTTGGAATTGATTACATTATGTGACGTCGGGAAAAAGTATAACCATGAATACTACTCCCTCCTTCAATGATGAGAAAAGCTCATGTTAAGCAAGTTGTAAACTCATGAAATGCCTAACTATCTTTCGGCTATGTTGGCTGAATATGAAATTGTTGTCACCGGTGGCATGAGATGTGGAATTTTTACCGTGCTCCTAATTTACACACAAGTCTACTGTTTAACCACTCATCCAACTCCATCAGGTTCGGTGTATTACTTTTTTCAGAAAATATAAAAAAATCGAAATGATTAGGATATACTCAAAACTTAGGCCAATTCTCGAGTATTTCATCGATCAATTTGATCACGAAAGCCCGTTGATGCTAACGAAAATGAGTCATAATCTCGCAATAATAAAACACAAAATTCCATCTCTCCTAAATAGATCCAACCTTCGTAACCTACAACTTCTGTTATAGATTTTGAAATTTTTTCTGTTCTTTGTGTTTAATAAAACGATCGGAATGATGATGAGGCTTACCTATCATCGGTACCCGTCGTGCCAGAACTACCTGCTTCGCTCCACACGAGGTCCCAGTACCTGCGACGAACCGTAAGTCTGAAAATCGAGAATTATTTCAAGACCAGATCGATTCAACTAATCTGTCGACGCACCCCTGTCCCATTCCTCGTTAAGAACTTCGAGCAAATTGCTGATGCCGTTGTATTTGATCCCAGTGACGAATCCCTCCGGTTTCGCTATTGTCACCTGGACCAAGCCATTGTCCATCACCACCTGCGCCGCGTCCATGCACGTCCGCACGACATCAGCTAGATATAAACTCCACGATGCAATGTCTCAACCTTAGAGTCGAGATCGTATGTAAAATGCTTTTCTAGGTAAGGTCTAAAATTTAATGCACGAATCCAGTGGTCCGAGGTAAATCTCGTTTCTATGGTCGGGATCGGTAAAAACTCGGTCATCTTTCTATGTAAGGTTTGATATTTGCAAAGTCGCGAGTAGAGCCGGGACGAGGATCTTTAAGGCTCCATGTCTAACCGGCCTGTCTATCAAGTTTAACGGGTACTATATGAACACGGCTATTTTCTCCCGGACAAGATGGAATCTCCGACGTGAACTCCGACGAAAGGTGCCGAGAAGATAACATGTCTAGATTTGCATGCACCTAGAAAAAAAGTGTGTATAACGATCAAGAAAACCAAGGACTCACTTGCTTATCCTGAACATTCAATCGCGCCCTCAGAGACGACGCAGTATAACCATCACTTCCCATTTTGCCACCTTCTCGAGCAACAGAAGCATTCTGGTTCTCCATCATTGCTCTAATCATGTGGAACGAGGAAATGTATATGAACACTATCTTGCGCTCGCGCGCCGGTTTCTGCAAATGATCTCTAGTAGCATGATGTAAGAGATACTGCAAGTTCGCGAGGGCCTTCACAGGGTTATAAGAACGACGTCTTTTAGCTTAGCTTTCTTGAAGTAAAAAGCAAGCAATGCTTTTTCGCAGACTCAACTTTAATTTACTTCACTCGGTCGCCACCACTGTTTGGTGGGTTTGCGAAATTGAGGCGTGCAAGGATAGACATCTTTATAGATGCCAAATCCGGAGAATATCGTGGTTTATTCCATGTTTATATCATTAGATTGCTCGTATTGGAGGACTTAAGTTCTTGCAAAAGAACTGTATAATTGCACGGAAAGGAAACCTCGACATGGGATGGATGCACGTCGCAACTTCGATGCCGTCTTTGTAATGAGTTTTGACGGTTTCCTCTACCTTGATCTTTTTATTTCGTTACTGAAATCTCCTGGTTATTGGAACCATCTTAAGCTTTTAAGCACTCGTCCAACACAATGCCGACACAAGAATTGTAGAGTTGACAAGATGTACTTCGCAATGGAGGCCCTGGCCCTCTATCATCACGGCTGCAATTTCCACGTCGACAAGAAAATACGGTGTGAATTTATGACAGCAAGTCTTGCAGATGGGGCATCACCTGACTGCTCGTATGCATTTGGCATGGTCTAAACCCTTAACTACTCCAAATTTGGTCTTTGAAACTCAAAAGTATCGGATTATAGTGCCAAAACAGCATGGACGACTTATGTTCTCGACATCAACAAGGATACATAAAGCCATAATTGCTTCAATCTCGAGCTTAATACAGATATAGTAATGGTAGACTCGAGGATAACTTGCAGGTTCTATGGACGCAATCCTTAACAAAACTTAGCTGCTAAGAGTTGATTTTGATGTGATTGGAGGTAAAGATATGGTTTCTCTCTCTCTCTCTCTCTCTCTCTCTCTCTCTCTGAACTTGACATGCTGCATTATCGTTGGCCATGGAGTGCTTGGAGAAGCCTCAGCAAGATCTATAACTCCAGTGATTAACTTTTTGAAGTTAATTAAAGTGAAATAACCATGAATCACATGCATTAATTCATGCAGGGCCTAATAGTTGGCTACTGAATGTGGCCAATATCTGTATAGCTATTAAAAATTTCGCCCCAGTAACGAAGTTCACACGAATTTTCAACCTTTGTTGTACAATGAGTCCGTTCAAGGGGACCGGATGGCTTTGTTTTGTTCATCATAAACTGAATCTCAAACTGTGATCAAGACGATCCATTGAATTAGATGCTGTTCATGTAGTAATTTCTCACTGACAATGGAGGTACATATGGATGAATTGTTGCAAGGTCATCATTGAATGATTAGCAAAAAAATCATGACCATCTTATTTATGCTATCTAGAAAGAACGACTGTGTTGACGGATCTAATGTAAGGAAAAGAACTAAGATCTGTTTGTAGTATTGGAAGGTGGAGGTCCCTCAAGGCGAATGTAGTCATACATTATCCCCTGAAAAGGGCTTACGCTTCCTATTTGTGTGAGGAAGACTGTGTTCTCGCCCTTGATCAGTTTGGTGCCTGGCATGTCGATGGAGAACAACCAATAGAGCCCGTGAATGCCATGTCTCGCAATAGTGTTGTCCCTCCCGATCACGCCACTTGAGAATAAAGGAGAGCTTGCATTCGCGTCATTGAACCTCACCTTTAAGAAGAGAACATTATGAATAGAAGTACTAGTGGACTACAATGAAGCATCTCTCTTTAAATTCAGGCTGATTAACATTCAGTAGGGCTAAGCAGCAAACCTGCAGCTCGGAAATGTGAGCGGTCGCAAGAGCCAATTGCAATTTATAGGTTCCAGTATGATCAATGCTGTAAATTGTGAACTTGATTTGCCAAGTAGTTCCGTTATACGTGTTATTGCCAGTTTCTCTGTGACACAGGATAATGTTCAGCTGATGAGTTACGTCAGGCACAGAAAGCTTTTACTTCATAATCAGATGAACCACATGGGATTTTCTGGAAAAGAAAGTCTTAACGGCATTTTGTTTTGTCTGTTTCTTTCACTTTGAATTAGGTTCACCAAATGATTTTGCATTCCAAGAAAAAGCATGCCACGTTCCAGGGCTGCTATTATAAGATGTTCATCGCGTTATCGTTCATGCATCTTGAAATTCCCATGAATGCAAAAATAAAGAATGAAGACTGATTATGAAACTAAAACCTGACAACTTGAGCAAAGAACCAATCCTTCCTGAAGTCGCTTGTCCCGACTGAGTAAATCAAATCTTCATCTGGATATAACTCTGTATACCTTTCCCACAGCCCATACTGTCTAAACCTGGGCGATGGTAAATCAAATGTTGGCTCTCCTAGGCCAAGAAAGGGCAGAGAGAGAGAGAGAGAGAGAGAGAGATATCATATGGTTGAAACATGACTAACCTATCAGGATGATTGATATAGAGTGGGTTAATGTATTGAGGTTCAGGATCTGGAATGTAATACTCTGAAGCAGTACGGTCAGGAATGCCTATTTCCCACAGCGTTGGGCCACTTCTTGGAGGCTCATACACAAGTTCGCCCACGTCGAAATGAGAAGCTGCTCATCGACATGTGTTAATCCATGTTAGTTGTTCAAGAACAGAGGAAACTACCAGTCTATTGAAACAAGAAAGCATATACCTGCAGATATAGTAATGTTGTTCTCATATTTGTAGTCTCCAATGAAACCTGAAACCCAAGCATAGAGATTGTATTGGCCGGGAATAATACCGCTGATGGAGAAATTTCCCTCTTCATCTGCTCTAGTCCAAAATTGATAGCCCTAGTAAGGAGAGATTTGTTATGTAGTGAGAATTCTGTGTATTTTCATTCTTCATTAATCACTAAGAAGGACTTGCATTAACAAAAAACAGATCCAGCGCTCGCAAAAACTCCAGAACAGCTTGACATAGCCCTGGTAGGCGCCTGTATATACTGAAATTAAAAATTACCTTGGTTTCTCTTTGCCATGATCCAGCGTCTCCAGGCGGTGCCAAGCCAACATAAGCACCATATGCCGTTACCGGTCCCTCGCTAATATATCTGGACAATCATCGATTCATTAGTTGACCAGATGCGCATAGAGAAAATGGGCACCATCTAAGCATTCTGGGTGCATTTGGCATCAACGTAAGAGAAGTACCCACCTGTCTAGCACGAGTAGTCGACCAGTCACATTGCCCCTTTGACTGGGCTGGACATAATCCTCTGAAGCCGGGAACTTGTACGGCCAGCTTTCGGCTTCAACGATTGACTATCAACAAAATCAAGTTAAACCATGCGCACAGGAAGATTGGACAATGTTTGATAAGTTAGTGTATCAAGGTATTCATGCAAAACCTGCTCTTTTGCATCCATCCAAAGAGAGCGCGGGTCTTCTCCATCCAACATAGAGTTAAGGTAGACAAAAACCGGGCCGAAGACTTTCTTCCACGGCTCGTTCGGTCGAAACTTCATTGTCAGGTCGACCCCAGAATAATGAGCACTCACAAAAACCTTAGGGATTCCAATTTGAGAAAGCAATGAGTGATTGGTAAATTCGTTCATTGTACTTTGTCACCAAGCAAAGAGAATTAAGAATGTAACTCTGGAGTGATCAATTGAAGCTCCAACTAAGAGCATTAGTGCCATTTAGGTGAGAGAAACTGATATTACTTCTTCTAGTATCTTAGATTAAGAGGAGAATTATTTACATTGAGGGATGTCGGGCCGACATGAGATGTTAGAAACTGCTTCACGGGTCCGCCACTGCGGAACTCATAGCTTGGTGTGATTTGCCAGACCCCGATGGGAGGATCTGTGCTGATCCAACCATGGACCTGGATGTCTTTGCCTTCACATGAGTACTCATACTTATCATCCACCTGCAACGACCAACAATAAGCTCTCAAATAATCATCATTCCCGGTGATCTTCA
Organism: Eucalyptus cloeziana; assembly: GCA_014182715.1. Taxonomy (NCBI): domain Eukaryota; kingdom Viridiplantae; phylum Streptophyta; class Magnoliopsida; order Myrtales; family Myrtaceae; genus Eucalyptus; species Eucalyptus cloeziana. The sequence goes on along the minus strand of CM024639.1, from coordinate 4,897,501 downwards.
GTTCCAATTCCAGAATTTGATCCTTTAATAAGTAAAACGAATGTCAGATCAGAAGAAACTACCTCTCCTGTAAACTCTGGTTCCACTGGATTAATGAGCCGAACTGCCTCAGGATAGGCCAGGACTTGCCCTCTGTCTGGCAATCTATCATCTGGAAGGGGCATATGTCTTTGCCTGTTACCTGCTATCGCCATATAATGAAACCTAGGCACATCACAAAACGCATTAAAAAATTAGTTCAATCTATTGAACTCCTCCACCATCAGGTCCAGATTCTTCATTTCGAGTACTTTTGACTTTTCAAAAAATGTTTGGGAAATGAACCTTTTTTATATAATTTAGAGGCAACAGAAACATACTTGTCCTGTCTAAGCTTGAGCACAGTCCTTGTGTTACCAATGGTGAAAGTAGGCCATTCTGCTAAGTGTTCGTAAATTGCATACGTGTAGAAGCCTGAAGATCCACGGAGCATCACATACCTAAAAGATTGCCATTAATATTATCACCACCAGACGTGTAGCTTTCCCCATAAACACAACTTGCTAACATTAGAAGGAGACGGCGTACCTCTTGTCTATATTTAATGGAACTACCTTCCCCTCAAGTGACAAGTTCCACATTCTAGTGAATGAGAGCTCAACCTGCTCATCGTTCTCCACTATAACCTCGAACTTTGTGCCATCAAGCCTGCATAAGTTCAGTTTTACTTGTTACGGAGCAGCAGCAGCAAACATTTATAACTAGAACTTAACATCATGTTTGGACATACATCTTTAGATATGTACTCAAGGGTTACATGAAATTTACTGACAAAAATTACTTTAGAAGGTCTGAGGTTGAAAATAAAAGGTTTTCCTTTTGGTGTATGGACAACTTCAATAATGATGTTAGAATGGTAGTGCCAAAAGAATGAGTCATCTGTTGTACCGTTAAGAAATGCAGAACTTCGATTTGTCCTGATAAGAATTTATCCTCGGATAAAGGCTTCAAATGATTTATAAACGCTCTAAGGGATCAAGCTGTTGAGTTGCTTACTACATAGCTTTCATACAATTCAGCTGAGTCTTCATTGCAGGCTACAAAGTGACACTGTGGTGCCAGAGTTCATGTCTGATCAAATTAAATGTCACCTGGAACTTCGACAGAAGTGAAGTTTGAGTGCAGAGAAGATGGTAACATAACATACCTATCAAGTTTACCCTTTGTTTTGTTACTTTCCCGAGCACTCCAAACCACATCCCAATACCTACATATTCCGGTAAAATAATTCAGGTATCTAACCATTTAACAAAAAACAATAGGATTGAAGTAAGAAGCAGCAATTCAACTATTTTTGCAAAGGCTAACAACGCTCAGGAAAAAGAAAGAGTGGCCTTTCTGAGGTTCTGGTTCACTGCAGATCGTAGCTGATAACATACAAGATAGACAAGTATCACTTGGTAAGATTTTCTTTAGAGGCTGGTCCATTCACTTTGGCCTTTATCAAGTGTAAGACGACTTGCTTCGATTATCCATGAATCTATTCCTTTACTAATTCTCGCTAAACAACCTAGGAATTTATCTGGTGCAGAGAATTTCATTAAGAATAAAATGAATGAGGAATGGCAAGTAAAAATGAAAGAACTCAAGACATCAACAATCGAATACCCTCTGTTAGATTCGCCATTTAGTTCGTTGAGCAAATTGTCGACGCCATTGTACCCTATTCCAGTAACACTTCCCCCGGGATTTGACAAATTGACTTGGAGGATACCATTATCCAATACCACCTGCAGAGCGCCTGATCAGCGTATTGGAGAAGAAAGACCCAGTGGATGGAAAGCAATTTACTTATGCAACGACATGCTTGTGATTCAATCAATCCCAATATTGCTCTATCTTTTGCTGAACAAAAGAATGAATCTCTCTCTCTCTCTCTCTCTCTCTCTCTCCAGTCGACCCCCTAAGAGGTACTGAACTTCATGACCATTGCTCCAAAGCAGCTTTTTCTATCTACTAATGCCAACTCTAAAAGAACAACATCATCAAAATCTACTTTGGACTTTGACGTCCGTCCGCATGACTTCCATATTCAACCGGGAGAAACACGAAAAGATTCACCACTTCAAAGTTTAAATATTAGCAGAATGCACCCGAATAAAAACGAAAGCGAAATAAAACAGAGATAAAGAGCCGAGAGCAAAAGGAAATCCCATACATATTTATCTCGGACTTGGACTTGGACCCCCCCGGAGGGCGGCGTGGAGGGTGCAGGCGCATTAGCCTCATCATCTCCACCACTAGCCTCTCCAACATGTCGCACGACATCAATCTTGGTTCTCCTGACACACAGACCGTGGAACAGGAATGCAGAGAAAAACATCAAGAAAAGGGCAGTCCTCACAAGACCCATCATCATTCCCAAAACGTGAGGAGGACAGAATGGAAGTTTTCCCAAGGGCAGGCATACCTGCTTTTTGGGGCGGTGGGGGAATGAGTAATGTTTAAGTGGTGCGTCTGATCCGGTTGTAACCAAATCCTCTCCAAAAGTCACAAAAGAGATGACTGCTGGGAGTTTCCTTAAAACGCAGGACAAAGGATTAACTTCCTTTCTTTGCTTCCCTACTTCTTCCTCTTCTGGTGCTGCTTAATCTCTCTCGTGACTTTGAGTGACGACGAGATCACGTCCGTATCATTTCTTTCTTGTTTTCGACTGTCTTTCCTTTTGTTGTCGGTTTTTGTTTGGTTCCGGGGTGCGGACATATTCTGAGGCTGCCCGCCCGTGAAAGGAGTCAACACGTGACGTGAGGAAAGGTCGATACCGATTAAGTTGAAGAATGGGGTGAAAAAGAGATAAGAAAAAAGGGGAATAAGCAGGGAGTTGGAAAGGAATCATGTTCGAGTTGAATAAAGACAGCACGTTGGTTGCACCTAAAGTCACCAAACGAAATGCACTTTGTCAATTGCGTTGCCCACTCCAACAACCGAACATGGGCAACAGCAAAATACCGAGAAAGTCTTTTTAGGCTGCGTTTGATAGTCGGGATAAAAATCGGGATGAAAGAAAACTTATCATTAAATATGTTTACTTCCTATCAAAGATAGGATAAAGTTACATATAAGGAAGACGAGATAAAAATGGATATGATTTTTTATATCTATAATATAAAGCTATTTTTCTTAAATAACAAGCTTATTAAATTGAAACAATTAAAATAATATTTGGATTGATATAAAATGAAAACTCAAAATAACAAAAAGAGTAATTGACCATTTTTTATTTACTCCTATATATATATATATATATATATATATATATATATATATATTTGAAATTCTTTCTATCCTATAACATATGTTTTGTGAATGTGTGTGTATGTTTGTGTGTGTGTATGTGCGTGCGTGTGTGTCTATATATATCTATATATGTTAAATTATTTAATAAAATTTTATTAAGGTATGAGAGAAGGGAATGGAAAAAATGAAAAAGAGAGGAGAATTAATTATAAAATAAGTAAATAAAAATGAAGTAAAAGAACGCCAATGTTAAATGAACAAATTTTATCTTTTTTGTATAGAAACAAATTTAAACTTGAAACAAATCTTTTTCACTTTGTCTCCTCTTATCCATATCTTTGGTTCATGTTGAAGTTTCATGACTCATTGGTAGTTCTTTGTTCATGTCAAGCTCTACAAAAATGATGAGAGAGTTGAAATTCCTTCACCTCCGTAGCTCTCCAGTTCATGTTAAAAGTGCACAAAAATTAGTAAAAAATTAGAAATCCATCTTTTCTCTAAATTTGTAATTCATATTAAAGTTCCATGAAAGTGGCAAAAGAGTCAAAACACTATATTTTTCGAAATCACGATGGTTAATAATCATGTTGTCTCTTTTACTAGATTTGGAGCTTGCTTGCTGATCTACCTTGTCCTTTATATTTCTCATCATTGTTGAACCTGTGGTTCTATTATTTTCGTTTGTGCATTTGTAATTTCATTAGCAGTAAATCACAACGGATTTTGACCATATCTGTTTGTACATTTTTAAATTCATTTACATCGATATGTCGTTCCTATCAAACAATGGATAGAATTAGATAGGAAAACATCTGATTTTGTTATTGCGATTTACCAAATAATTGATAAGATATATCAAATTTACTGAATTTCTTATCATATCCTATTTGATCCTACCCTCACTAAAAATCTAGATAACCAAACACAACCTTCAGGAATATGCCATATTCTTCTTCGTTCTCATGAAAATAATATTATTTTGGTTGTTATTTTCTAACCTTGTGAGGTGATAGTATTGCCTATCTTACGAAATGTTTGGATACATCATTTATTTGCCTACCTTGCGATGAGGATAATTGCATAATCAGAATGTATCCACTAAATAAAGAAACAGAGATCTAGAGATTAAAAGTTTGGAAAGAAAGATGAGGATGATGATTCTTCTTGCTATTTCTGTAGGTTGAGTTTCTTTATTTGACCCGCCCCCATAATTTACAAAAGTGGAAGAATCGATACATTTTCCCCATGTTTGAAAGTATATTTCCAGAATTTCGAACCAAAAAAAGAAAGTATATTTCCAGAATTCCGCGCGTGAAAATGCAAATCACTATTGATCCATGTCAGTAAATTTCATGATCCACTGCTAATTGAATTTTCATCGGCAACTGCCCGAGTCATCGCCACTTCCCTTAAAGTACTTGATTGTCTTAACTCAATTTTATAGATCACTAATATTTGCTTGTGTAATTTAACAATGTATCGAAGTAACTAACATCCGTAGGCAATTACTACCCACTATTTTGAATCCATTTAACAACTGTCATTTGATTGGCCCACCATCGAATTTAATGTTCCTACCTTCTACTACAAATTACCAATATTAATGCGAGCGAACTACCAACACTTCATGAATTGACCCACCATCTAATTTTGACGTTACTTGCCCTTATTTAATTTGAGTTAGCCACGACCTATAAAATTGTTTAAAAGTCGCTACATAGTTCAACAATTTGTCAATGATGATGTCCGGCCGTTGAAGTAATCAGCTCTTACAACAAACGGATTCTTATGAAAATGCAGAAAATAATTTATTCGGCTGCTCTATTTGTAATCACCAGCCCTACCATAGATCATTCAACTCATCCAGGGGAATGAAATTGTCGTAGATCATTCAACTCATCCAGGGAGCTCCAGCTAAAGATTTAAGCAATTCTCACAATTGTTCCTTGGCATAGCCCAAAAAGGAAAAGAGGTCAGCACACAATTATTTCTGAGACCTCCATCAATATCTGATTCTTGGGGCTATGCTAACATCAGGAACATCCAAGTAACTAATGCACATGCACATTGTCCAATATAATTTCTAGATCATGGGGATATCAAAGCATCCACCAAATAAACAACTACCTAAATTTTCTTTTTCCTGATCAACATGTCTGGTGAAGTCGAAATGCACAAACATCCTATCCACAGGGAGAAAATCAACGGATCAAGATGTAACAGTGGCGCCTGGAGGAGCCGGGGTGTATGACATTACTAGATAAACGGTGCTATAAACATGGCAAACGCGATGCACGGGGGTTTCTTCTTCGCTATCTTGCATGCTCAAGCTGGGGGAGCAACGGCCAATTTCCCCACCACAAAAGATTCCTGCCACTGAAACTCCAGGAAAGTTCTCCACAAATGGTGAGCTATCGACATTGAAATCATTGAAAAACGATTCTCCACGGCCAAAGGAAGAGAAAATGAAACCTCCGAAAACCCAGGGTTTGCCAGCACTCACAACGACATTCCCCATTTTATCAGAGCAATCAGAATCACTCCCCAGATTCAGACTTCTCAGGCGTGCTGAGACTTTATGGCATGAGACAAGGGCAGCTGCAGGATCAGAATAGTAAAACTGGAAACTATCTCCGCTTTCAATGCCAGACCCCTCAACACGAAGGTATTCAACACCCCTGTCAAAAATTCAAGAATAGTCCTGGATAAAATGTAGTTTCACTTGAAAAAGCCAAAGGTGAAGCTTGGGAAGCGTTGTCCAACCAAACAGGCAAAAATTGATGCCATGTTTAAACTTAATTCCAACTGAATAAGAAAACAATGATAGGTGAAGTCAACATATATCCTAAGCTCACTGGACTTTGAAAACTTCTGACATTTATTTTATGCCATTAAACTGAAAGATGAGATATAGAGTCATAATCCCATAAAAAATCTTGAACTTTTCTGTGTGGCACACCAATGGCCCAAACTTTTTTTGTCTCAGCAAAATCACCAAACTTGAAATAGTGACCCAGAGTACCTTCCATTAAACTTTCATCCATAATGGCCCTTAAAAATATGATGCGGCGTAGTCCCCGCATGCTGCCACGTCCGATTCTCAATTATCATTATGGACAGAACTGTGACAGAAAGTATCTTTGGGTCACTAGTACAAGTTTGGGGGTATTGGTGAGACGAACAAAAGTTTAGGGTGTTCGAATAATTAAGAATGAAACCACGTTTTCATCTAAATAGCTTAAGCTTGTACAACAGTTGGAAGTAGTGTCATAAAATCTCACATTGAATTAGAGTTGGAGGTCCTGAGTTCAAATCTTTCCAGGCTCTATTTGCCTCCCCAAATAAATATGTCTACACTTAGTACTAGGCAAAAAAACTAGACTAAGCATCAGGGGCACTGTTGGAATAATGAATTAAACTACATCTTCATCTAACAGCTTAAGCTTTTAGAACAGTTGGCTGTGGCTCCATAAAATCTCACATAGGATATTGATGTCCTCTGCAGAAAACTTCAGGAATATTGGTGATATTTTCCCTGATATATAATAGGTTAAATATATTTCATCCTAACCCCCCACCACAATGTTATTCTAGCAGCCAAATCCAAAATATAGGAACTGAAATCACTAGAACAGACTCAACTCAGATTCATTTAATTATAATTACCAAATTGCAAATAGAATCTTTCTTTGTTATAATGAAGATCTACTAGAGCCAATATCACTAAGTCAATATTGAGGTATAGACAGTGCAAGAAAAGCTCAAAAGATTTAGTTTCAAGTGAAAAGTAGAAAAAGTATGACAAAAAATCAACGAATTATTGCCCTCTGTGTCCAACCTCACACCAAAAAAACCAATCATGGAAATATATAATTCAACATAGAGACAAGGGTAAAGAACCTTCATAACTCACCCCATCACACCGTGAAATGACAAGAATGACATCAACTTTGCCTTCTCTGCCCCAACTTCATAAATCCTTCTTTTAGTTACTCCAATGTACACGTCAGGGTACTCAACACGGTTTTCGAGCTGCCCCATAGTAAAACAGAGGCAATAATAAGATTATTATAAGTTGGTACTAGTGAGTTTTAATCCAGATTATTTAGTAGCTCAAACTTATGCACATAACATGATGTGAAACTTCATAACTAAAATTATGGAGGATAGAAAGATCATACATCAGATCTCTCTATAACTGCCACACACGATAAGTCCATCAAGGTCATTCATTGTTTGATAAGGGAATTTCATTAAGTAAGCCTTCATATTGCTATTGAAAATCATGACCAGAAACTTCTAAAGGAGTGAATGATGCACTGTTCTGAATTAACACTCACCAGATTAGCCGATACAAGATTCCCTATTTCCATGATATTCCAATTAAACTACAATTTGTGAAACAGATCTTCCTGGCAAAACATGACCACTGGATTTGATCTCGACCATAAAATGAAGAGGGTCAAATGGATTGCAGAACGCCTTGAATTTAAGATTCGTCTTCTCATGTAAATGACCGGAAAAAATCTCTGACGTGCAGAACAAACTTTTGAACAAATCAAGGAGCTACTCATTCGTGACAACTGTGCAGAAAGTTCTACAGTTCGTTACAAAGTGTTTTAGTCCACTAAGGAAATACATGAGCTTATCATAACCATTTATAAGACAAACAATCTTTCATGGTCACAACCCTCGAGTGATCTCAGATTCATTAAACTCTTGTGAAATATAATGCCGCGGTTTAAAGCATATTAACACCCTTTTCATATGGTGGATCCATATAAGTGGAGCAACTATCAAGTGACTCTCAGAGAATACTTGGCAAAACATGATTCCCTATAGAAAATGGACTAACTCATCCCTCAGATGGACGACTGTGCAGAAAGTTCTTCAGTCGCTCACAAGTGGTTTCAGTCCACTAAGGAAATACAGGAGCTTATCATAACCATTTACCCAAGCCAAATGATCTTTCATGGTCACAACCCTCAAGTGACTCTCAGATTCACTAAACTCTTGTGAAATAAAATGCCATGCTTTAAAGCACTTTGACACCCTTTTGATTTGGAGGATCCACATAAGTGGGGCAACTCTCAAATGACTCTCAGAGAATACTTGGTTAAACAAGATTCTCGGTCTAAATTGGACTAAGTCATCCCTCATCATGGAAGGAACACCAGAAAAGGAACTCAAGTTCATGGCTCTGTTACCAGTGGAGAAACAGGATCTAAGGACAGTACAGCAGTGAGAAGATTAACAAAGGAAAAAGGTAGCATTATCAACTGGATGAAACATGAGTGACAAGAAATCATCAATCATTACTCGAAAACTCTGTTAAAAGAGAAGGTGCAAATTTGGGAAGCTCCAAAACTGGGTCAAGTGTTTGAGACTAACATTGACATTATCGAATCTGCAAGTTTTAACGGTAAACTTTGGTCTCATACCTCATCTCTAATGTCATTCAGAATTCCTTCACCATCAAGAATTTCCTCCTGACCTTCTCGCCTAGCAGTGAGCAAAGTACAGCAATCACCAACTTTAACAGAAGCTGCCCTGTGCCTTAGACCTATAGTTGACAATCCATCCGATACGGCCACATGAAACTTAATATCACCTAACCCTGCTCATGCAACCAAGCCATGCAGGAAATCAAACGTTAGCTGGAATAAATCAAAAGGAGATCATTAAAAGGGCAGACTAAATGGCAGAAGGTAAGTGCAAGCAACAGCAAGAGTGAACAAGATTTTTTTATTTTTATTATTTTGTTTGGGTGGCCAGGGGTGTTTGGGGTTGAAGCATTTAAAATAGGGCAGATATCTAAAACAAGCAAATAAGAAAGGGTAAAACAATAGAAGTCTCCATTTTATTGACATCAAAAGACAAAGGTAAAGCAAAAAAGTTTTAAAATATTGGGAGTGTTTTAAAGCAAGAAAAGCTGTATAACTTGATTCCCAGTGCACATGCAGGATCCTGTCTGAATGGGTCATACAAGAAAGACATGAAGGACTAAAAGCAATCGGAACACAATACAATAAAACCAGAAGACTAGTGCAAGAAACAGCAAGACTGACTGAACATTGAGAGAGAGAGAGAGAGAGCATGAAAGATTTGAGAAGGAATTCTTGGCAGAGATACAATCAGGAAAACAACCTGAAGAATACTGGAAGGGAAAAACAAAAGCATTGTGAATAATCAAGAAATTTCAGACAAGCATGTAGAATTTAGAGTCTTATGAAGTGTACTTCCTTTCCTCCATGAGTTCCTGTTTTGAGAGTGTAGAGCATGCTTCTATTTTTTTAAATAAATATGGAAATACATCAACAGAAGGAGAGAGACCAAATTCAAATTATCACCAATTGCAGTAGACAATTACTCTTGGATTCATTTGCAACAAAAGAAAGGAATTTAAGAATGAATCACAAGCACAGACCAAGGTGGCTGTGTATTGCTGAAACTGAAACAATACGTTCATAAATAACAATTACCAGGGCATTTGTGTCTATCTTTGGCAAACACAAGTGCAACGGCACTAATGGTATATTGCTGTTGCCCAATTGCAGAGATGTATCTGGAATCGTCCACACTTCTGTACTGAAAAGTGCCTTTCTCGTCACCAACTATCGCAGCTTCCAAAGGCATTGCATAATCTGCAATGCACAATTATGTAAGATGTGCTTGTTCATGAGGCCACAAGAGCCAATGCCAACTGCAGAAATTTGATCACGGTTGTAAGAAGATGAACAAAATGAGCTACAATGATGATAATGCCTAACTGATGTACTTGTTCTTTTAGACTGTAAACCCAACCATATTAACCAAACAAAAGCACATGCACCGAGTATGGTGAATCAAGAGAAGCAACTGCCCTTTCCAACAGAGGTTTGTAACTAAGAAATAATATTTTCTCTAACTTTGAGCTTCAAAATGGTGGCCAAAATCATTTTTTTCACCATATGAGATTCTGTTAATTATGAGCCAAATTTGCTTGAAGACCAGTCTTTCATTCTTAGCTGAGAAACGTCATGATTTTGACAGGAGGAATCAATTTTAAGTCTGGTCTTTTCCAATAACAATTTCACAGTCCAGATCTCCCCTGTAGATAGCTATAAAGCCCATATGTTAGTAAGAATCAACTTCAAAAGCATTAAATAAAAGCCCATTATGCAAGATGAAGTGCACTTTTACCAACAGTATTCTGATAACTTAAACAGCAAAATTTTCATCTGTTCAGGTCCTAGTCTTGGACTTTTGATGTCTTGATCAAGGTCTTCATCTACTCGCTTTGCTTATGGATATGGCTTCTCCATGAGTAGCGTTCAGCCACATTAGTAAGCTACAACCCTCTCTCTCTCTCTCTCTCTCTCTCTTTCTCTCTCTCTCCCCCCTCCCCTCCCCCAAAAAAAGAAAACAAACACTTCATATTCACTGATGAGCACTCTTGGGTTCAGGTATAACTTGGTTAGTATCATGAGACTTCGAGTTGCAATTTTGTATTGCTAAAGACTCAAACTAACTGAATCGAATCTATCCGACACTTAAAATTAGTGCTGTTGGAACCCAGGAGCCTGAGAATACTTCTATAAGATGTCGATAGCACATTTTAAGGGGCCATCTATGCTGTTTATAAGACGTGTATCTGTACATAAAGCATAAACTATTCTATTATGGCATATTTTCATGCGTTAAAACATCTGACTTTTTTTCCCCCAATGAAATGTTATTGTTCAATTTCACCAACCCCAAGTGGTTCAGGAGATGGTTTTATTTTTGACAGCCTAGCTGCTAACTCCTGTGAGAAGCATTGGGCAAAAAATGGATCAAATCAACAGCCTTTTTTTACTAAGCTGTAATTTACTCCTTACCTTGTCATCTCTCACCCTAAAATATAGATCCATTCTTCCAAATGATGGAAGAAAATCAAGGATAAAAAACTATTTCCACTTCCATCTACCTATCTAAGAGAATGAGAAGAATTAACCAACCTAGTTTCTCAGCAGCAGATTTGATCTCGGCGGTTCCATCCTACAAGATCATTGTAACATGTCAACTAAGGCATCCAAGAGAAACGAATTTTCACTTCTATGAAAAGGAAAAGAATGTAAAACAGGTGACCAGGGGACATACTCCAAACATAATAACTCCAACTGGTGTTGAGCACCCTGACACAGCAACTGAGTATTCCATTATATCCGTTATGAACTTGTCAACCATTAACCTGTCCTGGTATCGGCAAGAAATTTATACCTTAAACCTTATCTACGATATTTTGCGTACCAAGGTTTGAACTAAAGAAAATTTGAAGTTCCACTGACGACAAGTGGCATAAGATAGACCAGATCTCACCATTTTATCCGGTGGCACCTGCAATAGATACTAATCCAGCACAATGACATAAAAGGATTCATATAACCAACCCATTTAGTGGGATAAGGCTTAATCTGGGTTGTCGCAGCATCAATTGGTCATGGCCCAAAGACTTGAGGGTCAACGTTCAATGACAATTGCTATATATAGAGAAGATTTGTACGCAAATATAAGTCCAGGATCTCTTTACCTCATTTGCTTCCTCCAGATGCAGCAGTGGGACAACATCAACTTTCAATCCTGGTACAAAACCCACAGTCAGGATAATACCCCGTTCAGCATTGTCAGAATCTTCATTGTTGTAGGAGGAACCAACATCATCAATACCTCCTTCAACCTGCAATATTTTGGTTCCACAAAAGGGCCCAAATAGAAAATCAGAAAAAGCAATATTCTTAAAAACCTCTTCAGAAAGATTCCTCGCCCATCAATTTTTGTGTTTGTCTTAATTTACGTTTTTTAAGAATATCTCTTACAGGAAATAATACATAAGGCAGGATCTAACCTCTTTGACTTGATTGGTAAGAGCATCTACTCCAATAATTCCACTGTCAGCAGATATTACTAGAGGTGTTCTAGCTCCCAATTTTTGACCAATCTGGACCATGAATACTTTGATAAATCAAATGGCAACAGGTCAATGGACTGGAACAAATTGAAAGACGAAATTGAATAAATATTACTGAAAGGCCTTTCATCAATATTCATACGTATTGAAGAGCGTCCGTCATATTAACGTTATTTCCGACATTGACAATGGCAAAATGTGGGCAAATTGGCTCAGACAAAACCTTATCGACAACCTCCTGCAAAGCAATCTGCAAAATAAAAGAAGAAATCCATAGCTCAGTAGAACTACAAACTAGCAATCAGGTGAAATAATTGCACCAAGACTTTATGAAAAAGAGGAATAAATGCTAGAGAAGGCAATGCGAGCTCAAACCGACAGTAATGAATGAAGAAAAGCAGCCCACTTATTTGGATAATCTCCCTTACTAACAAATGATCACGTTCTAGACCAAAACACAAAAGCTGTCACCATCAATGAGTATCTTTAGAATTTTGTTCTCAAAAACCAGAACCATAATACTGATTCTCCAGAATTGCAAATTAGCTGTGAGGACGTAAGCTGAACCCATCAGGTCCTGGTAATGAAAAGGAAAATGAGTTTCAGTTCAGCTCCTAGTCAAGCACAACATAAAACCCTAGCTCAGCATTGCTCTCTCAGAAGCTCGGAGGTCGCAAATCTGCAGCTAGCCCATGGAGCATTAAAAATTCAGTTGACCACTAGCAAATGGTTCAGTTCACCAGTGAAAAATCTGCATACCCTTCACGAGCGCTATAAAGTTGCCATCTGCACGAGAAGGAATGATATGTAACAGTGATAGGACGCCAAATGGCATCCCACGCCGGCATTTCAAGTGGTATCATCTCTACAATTCCTTCATCTGCCAATTCGTGCATACACCAGCAATCTCCCACTGCTGAAACTGCGCGAACGCACACTCCCTCTGTGAACCACTCGGTGTCGGACGCAGCACAGCGATTCATAGTCTATATTCGTCCTACCTGAGATTATATAAACTAATTGGCAAAGATTTCACGAGAATTTCTGCCTGGGGACCAAACCAACCCGAGAACGCATTATGCCCAAAACCTAACAGTGAAATCGAAGAGAAAGACCACCCCATTTTCCCCCCCGAAACACCGACACCCACCGACTCGAGAGAGGCGAACGAAAGGAAAGAGAGCCCGCCGGTTCGGCTAATCTACCTGAGCGCAAGGGTTGAGCGAGAGAGCGGACGCGAGCTTGGGCCGCGAGAGGATCCGCTTGCAGACCCGGTGCCACGACCTGCTGACGCACGCCGCGTACGCGAAGGTCGCCGCCGGCAGCCGCCGCAGGACGCTCTCGAGGACGTCCTCGCCGACGGAGCCGAACCCGCCGAAGGAGGAGGAGGACCGGCCGCCGCCGCCGCCGCCGCGGAGGAGCTTGCCCTTCGGGGAATCCGCCATTGCGTGCCGAGATCGCGAGCAGCAGCAATCCACGGCCCTGGAGCTCCGCTCGTCTTATACGAGCGAGACAAGCCGAGCTTCTTCAGTTACGGTTAAAATTCCAGATATTTTATTTATTTTTGATTAAATAAAGATATCACTTTCGTGATGGCACACGTGTCGCGCCGCGAGGTGCGGCTTGCGTCCCCGAGCGGTCGACCACCTACCCGATTCTGTCCGTATCTGACATTTTCTCCCCGATTTTTATTTTCCTTTCTTCTTTTGCCCCTCCGTCGAAAAACATTTGCGGAAAGTGGCGTGGGCGGACCAATTACTTATCAGATTCAAACCATCCCGCGGCGAAATAGAGCGAAAAATCTACAGAACCTTTGACCGCTGCTCCGAGATTCCGTTGAAACCGTCCACAGTTGCGAGTGAGGCCCAGTCAAACGAGTGAATCGGGTCGAGTCGAAGATAGTATGACTTAAATTGACCCGGTCCATGTCTAATATCATCATGTTTAATCAAATTCAAGAAAGCTGTGATATAGCGAGAAAGTAAAGAGAGAATTATAAAGATGGATTAAGTCTAAATGAGTTATAAATTTAACATTTGTATTATTTTGAGTTTTATCATTAATGTATAACTCATTTCGATAAATTTAATTACGACCTAAGATTTCACACGAGATATAAGTTATGCTTAGCGTTCGTCAGCTTCAATCACCAACGGAAAGTCGGGTTTCCACACGAAGCTGCCACCAGTTCTCATGCCTTGCTAGTCTAGCAGCCGAGTTCAAGGCCTTTGCCTCTGCTTGCAAGGGAGATGAAGCATAAAATTTCCTATGTTGTTGCTCCGAGAAACCGACCATTGGAGTCCCTAGCAACTTGCAAGGAAGATCTGCAATTACCTAACTGGAAACGAGAGTGGGATGCAGGAGTTCAAATTGGACACGATCCTTAAAAAAGGAGCATGGATTGTCAACCCTCCGTCCGAAAATGTGGAAAACATGTTAAACAATTATGACTACATGAACCGCCTTTTTGCCGATCACGGAGGACTCATCAATGGTGGTTAGCAAAGATAATCAGACACGTCCTGTACTTTTCCCAATTATTGATGGGAAAAGAAAAATGCCACGCGTGGCTATTTTTATGCTTATTGATTAATGCAAAAATTGATGGAAAGCGCACACGAAATGCCTGCTTCCACTGAGCCAGCCTCTTTTTTTTTTTTTTAATATTGTCTCCTGAAATTCTGATTCTTTTTCAATATTCTCTCTATATATATATATATAATAAAGTGAAGCACCTGTCCGGCGAGTTGAACGTCGTTGTCTCAAAAGCGCTGGCGAGCCAACTTGGAGACTCCGAAAGAACGAAGGACAAGTTGGAAATCCTCATCGAATCTGATTTGGAAATTTTAATGTTGACTCTCCTGAGCAATTCTCTTTGACCAGCCAGTCATACTCTATCCAGCTGTACTTTTAGTACCATTGATGTTGCCTAGCCGCCGTTAGTTATAGTTTCAATCAAGAGCGATCCTTTTATTTATCCGGCGGTCCTTGAAAGCAAGCCTAATCGCTTCTCCACATTTTTCAGCATTTTTGTTTTTCTCATTTCTGATGCAAAACGTATGATTTCCTAATCTCAGGAGCATTTATTTTGCGAAAATGAATAATTTAGAAAATGCTTTACTAAATATGATCGTCTGTATTATTTACAAAAATGAATGAACGAAATATATTTTATTCATTCACAAAAATATATAAACATAAATTATTATAGATTTTTCGAAAAAATTCTATGTAACACCTCCAGCTCACCTTAAAACATCACATCAATCTCTTGCCATAGCGTTAATCGCCACGTTAGCTTCACTTTGTCGCAATCTGGAGGTAGATTAGATGGACCTCGCTGAAAAATAATTAAAGTTCAGGACTCGATATCGGGCAAACCCAAAGTTTGAGGACTAGATCGATAAAAGTACATAGCTTCAAGGACCCAACGTGCAACTTTTTTTCACCCCATCGCTAGCTTCTAATCCGAAGAAGTCTATCAGTACGGACCAACGTGGATATCGAGTTGCTAAAACGCCCCTAAACTTCTACTTATTTTTCCATGCACAGGACATGGCCGAACATTGACTGCACTAATGTCCCGAAGATGATGCTGCTGCTGCTGCTGAAGTCGAAGGTGACGACGGAGGAGATTCGAGACGGATGTAGTCGTACATGATCCCCTGGAACGGGCTGCTGCTCCGCGGCTGCGTGAGGAAGACGATGTTGTCGCCTTCGCTAAGCAAAGTCCCCTTGATGTCCACACTGTACAGCCAGTAGAGCCCGTGGATCCCGTGCCTCGCTATCGAGTTGTCCCTCCCGATCAATCCGGTCGAGAACACCGGGTTCGACTTCGGGTTATTTACCCGCACCTGTCGAGACGGTGCGGTCGCATCGGTTATTTCTTCTCGAATAAACGTTTGTAATGGAAAGATTCATCCTCTTTTCCTGTTCTTTCTTGTTGATGATGGTGAGTTTGTGCAGACGTACCTGTAACTCGGAAAGTGTGGCAGACGCGAGCGCTATCCGGAGCTTGTAAACGCCATTTTTGTCCACGTTCGCGAGGGCGAACTTGATCTGCCATGTGGTGCCCTGATAGGATTTATCATCCTTCTTCCTGGAAAAAGGAAGAAACAGAATCTTGAAAACTTGATTGAGAACGCGCAAGCTGCAGAATTGTTTTGAAAGTGCAATTCCTTCTTTATACTACATGACATGATGTTCTTAACAGGCTCTAGGAGTCTGGTAAATGCACCAATTTTATTGGAAGAGGATGTGTTACCTAGTAACCTGAGCAAAGAACCAATCCTTGGAGTAGTCGCTAGTGCCGACGGTGTAAACCAAATCTCCATCGGGATACAACTCGGCATATCTTTCCCACAGTCCATATTGCCTGAACCTGCGAGCGAAATTACTTTAAATCGCGTCATAATTTAATCGAGACCGCTGTCGTCTTATCGGGCATTCCCCTGATTTATCGAGAAAGCCATGCACAAATCATGCAGAAACCGGAGAAAAAACTCGCCATGTGAAGCAAATGATTTGTGTATAGATCCAATCTCATTGAGTTAATTAGCATTCACAGTTCATTTACAAAGCTCAAGTGGAATGTCCAACAGAAGTGATATCCTAGTTCATATTTGCTGATGGATGTAAATCTGACCTGTCAGGATGGTTGACGTAGAGCTTGTTGATGTAGTTGGGGTTGGGATCAGGCACGTAGAATTCCGCTGCAGAGCGGTCGGGGATGCCGATTTCCCACATCGTTGGCCCGTCTCTTGGGGGCTTGTATACGAGATCGCCCACATCGATGTTGCTGCCTGCACATACATGGATGGCAAGTCACATCCGACGAACCAAAGTTCGGTTACAAAAGTTCAAGAGGAATTGGAAAGTGAAGGAGGCACCGGGCGTTATGGAGATTGGAACGCCATACTTGTAATCGCCGATGCATCGAGGGACCCATGCGTAGAGATTGTAGTCGCCGGCCCGTGCATTGTTGATGGAGAAATACCCGTCCTCGTCCGCTCTAGTCCAGAATTGGTAGTCCTAGATTCAAGACCACAAATTAACTCCTGTTAAACTGTGCTTTTGAAGCCAACAGAAACAAAACTACCAGAGCTGAAATCAAAGCATACAGCTAGAGAAACAATCTCTCCTTTTGAGGGTCGGTCTTAATGTAAATGTTGTAGTCATCAATCATAGGTAATGTCTTTAGTTTAGAAGAGCAATCTGAATAATTAGTGAAAGAAGCGAAGCCTAAGACGGACCTTGCATTCGCGTTGCCACGACCCAACATCGCCCGGTGGAGCTAACCCGACGTAGGCACTGTTTGCGGATATGTAGTCGTTGCTCACGTACCTATGGAGGCATCCATTTTCCCCTCATGAACAGATAGTAAATATCATGCGATAATGCTGGAGCAATCCCGAATGATGCTTGAACCTGATTCTCTTTCTGCTTTTTCTTTCGGTAGTCTGACCCTCAAATGAAATGGAAGTCACAAGGTTCTATGCTCTCTCTCACTTATGAATCCGAAAATTGTTTCAGCACAAGCAATGATTCTATCAGGCGAATTTGCAATGGTTCAACGGAGAAAGCTAGCAGTTTTTCTTTGTTCAGGAAGATAATTAAGAGGAGAAATATTACATGATATGGTCCAGCATACGTACCGGTCAGAGACTAATAATCGGCCATGGACATTGCCTCGTTGGTCTGAGGTGGGAAAATCTTTTGAAGCCACAAAACTGTAAGGCCAACTCTCTACTTCCACTATCATCTGATAAAGAAAGAACAAGAACAAAATTCCGACGTGAATGTTGCAAACATCAGTATGAAGTTCGATTTCCAGGAGTTCAAGAGGAAAGGAAGGAGAGAAACCTGTGATTTAGCACCCTCCCAGAGAAAAAGAGGATCAACAGGATCAGAGACAGAGTTGACGTAGAGAAACACCGGGCCGAACACTTTCTTCCACTCCTCTTCGGCCTGGAACTTCGGCACCAGATCATCTCCCGTGTAATGGGCACTCAGATACACCTATAGTTCACATAAATCTCTCCATCATACTGTCAATACCTAAGATATGGTTCTCAGGATATCAGATGAAAAAAGTATGAAAAATCACCAGCAAGGGATGCCAGATGAATGAGTAAAGAGTTACTGAGTAAATACCATCAAGCAAAAGACTCGCTGCTCTACTCATTAACAGAAAGGAAAGACGATCATCAACAAAGAAGATGGATTGGCACTAGGTACGCCACCAAATACGACGTATTCTCTCGCATTTTTGTGCACCGGTGTCGATTTGGTCCGTCGAACCATTCATAAAACAAGTATGCATGATAATGTTCATTAGATCATGGGCTGATGCAGCATACCGCTAGGGTGGTGGGGCCGACGTGAGAGGTGAGGTTCTGCTTGACGGGCCCGCCGGTTCGGAACTCATTGCTGGGAGTAATTAGCCAGAATCCCACCGGCGGATCGCTGCAGATCCAACCGTGCACCGTGCTGTCTTTGTTGTCGCATGAATATTGGTATTTGTCGTCCACCTATTCCGTTAGTTGTGCACAAGGATGATCCATTATTTAAGTATTTTAATCCAGTCATATGAACCGATGTGATAGAAAAAATCAATTATAGTTAAAAAAATATATATATATATATATATACAGGAATTTGCGTCTTCTTATAATGAAATATGATTCACTTGATGTTTTTGAATATATTCCAGAACTAGCTGTAGTCTGCTATCTTTCAGACGGAGATTGTACTACCAGAAAAGGCATATCGGTTTAAACACAACGTGTTCTCCATATTTAAATATGTAGTCTCTGTTGATCAATAGGGCAAAAGGGTAAGAACTCAACAAGAACCTAATAGATTATCAATATAAGAGTTAGTCAACATGCCTCCCCTTTGAGCTCGGGTTCGATTGGATCGACGAGCAAGACGGCTTCAGGGTAAGCGAGAGGTTGGCCTCGTGGTGGTGTCCGGTCGTCTGGAAGGGGCAGATTCCTTTGCCTATTGTCAGCCATTGCCATGTAATGGAACCTACAATTCCCCTCCCATGCAAAAAAACAACATGGTCGATATCGACAGACATTTTCTTAGATTGTGGAAGAAATGTTGCAAGTCAGAAAATTGTAATGCATATGTGCCTTGTTTGCTTGATTACTTGTCTTTCCTAAGCTTGAAAGCGATCCTCGTTTCGCCGAGGCTGAAGCCTGGCCAGTCCTTCAAGTGCTCGTAGATGGCGTAAGAGTAGAAGCCCGAGCTACCACGCAGCATTATAAACCTAAAATGTGTCGCCATAGAACTCTTTCAAATCACGTTTAGAATATGTGAATATCAATCAACATGAACACAGATGAACGATAAAGTATAGGGTTGCGATTCATGTGTGTGACCTTTTATCAATGTTGAGGGGAACCAGCTTGCCTTCAAGGGAGGGATCATAAGTTCTTGTGAACGAGAGCTCCACCTGGTCGTCACTTTGTACTACCACACTAAAACTTGTTCCTTTAATCCTGCATTTGAAATCTCAGTTCTTGAATATATGGCTGAAAAAATTCAAACCTATTACTATCTGTGACAGTTTGCAATCAAAGAATGTATGCGCTGGACAAGCGAGAAGTGACTAATGTGATCGACGAAAAATACAAATCTCGAATTGCTGAAGCTTCATATATTGGGAATTGAGAGTCGTTGGGGTGGGGGTCGCGATCACTTACACGTCGAATATCCCTGTGGAACTTCCTGGTGCATTCCATACAAGATCCCAATATCTGCAAAATCAAGGAGAACTTCGAAAGGTTCAGTCAATTAAGCTATTACAGAAAAGGTATTTATATACGTTGATGATCATTTTCTTGAATAATATATATGCAGAAAAAAATTGCTGGAGGTACTAGATACATGTGCACAACATTATTATTTTGGAAATTTGTAAATATACATCTACAGATATAAAGCTTTACCCTCTGTTGGACTCATCGTTGAGAACTTCAAGTAGATTGTCAATGCCATTATATCGAATGCCAGTCACAATGCCCTCTGGCTTTGACAGAGTCACCTGGACGATGCCGTTGTCCATCACCACCTGCCACATTCAAGTTTCAGCAAACGGACATCAGAGTTTCTGTTTTCTAAAGCCAAAGGAAATGGAGGAAAATGAAACAAATGACGATGATAGAATACTACATGGCGATCTTGAATAAGCAATTGCACTGCCAAAGCTGTCATCTTGAATTCGTCTTCCAAACACATGCAATTGCAGAGTGCAATTGCTATCTCTATATATATATGGCCAGCTCTAGAATAAGCTAAGTGGACCGCCACAATGGTGGGGATAGCTGGGGACTTGACTTTACTTAGACTGCAAATTAAGTATTCATGTGCACTTTTTGAATGTCACTTAGTGGGCTGATCCAATCTCTTTACTTGGTCGCCACCATCAGCTTTGGTGTAGGAGGTACACAAGCGTGCAAGAGTCGCCAAGAATAATAATGAATAAAAAAAGCAAATTACTTGAAGATGCATCGACCTGAACAGTAAATAAACAGAGATGCACAAATGACCGACGATAAGTAAATTAAGGTACGCCATGTTGCTCGATCTCGTGCGGGCTATGTTTGTCACTTTCACTGATCTTACTGAGTTGGGATAAATTTGTGATTGAGTGACAAGCACCTTTAAAATATCTCAACCCACCTAGATGCAAGCACCTTGCCGAGGCAGACTTGGCTGCAATATCCAAATCGCAGGAGATGACAGAGGAAAAAGAAGGGTTCTTTGACCCGGAGCGAATTAGAGAAAGGAGGTCATATGTTGAATCGTGTCCCCAACCATGGTATATGAACAGCATTACGAATGCCGATAACATTCACTGGTTAATCAAGCATATAATAGACATTCCCTTCAGAAAGGCCCCGTGATGGCCCTCGAGTTCAAGAGATACATACTAGCCTTCTCTTTGCCAAATCGACTGAGCACTCGAGAAAGCGCAAAATGCACCAGTCGTACGCGAAGAGGGCGCAGATTGTCCTGTATATACAGATACATTCAATTCTGAGTCAAATAGACGACTCTTTTTTCCCAAATATCATCTTTTGCCAAAGAAACTACTGTAAACAGAGCCGAGTCCAACTCTACTTCAACCCAGAGGGTGAGATTAGGGTCCTTCGAGACGCAAGTAGTCATACATGAGCCCTTGGAAAGGGCTGTCACATCTAGGTTGAGTCAGGAATATGGTATTTTCCCCCTCGTTTAGCAGAGTCCCAGGTACATTCACATTGAAGAGCCAGTAGACCCCTTGAATCCCGTGCCTGGCAATTGAGTTGTCCCTTCCTATAAGTCCGCTTGTAAAAAGAGGGCGTCTTGCCTTCGGATCATTAACTCGAACCTTCAAAAAGATTCACATTTGTTTCTCAGTGAATTTTCTAGTAATAGTGAAAGCAGATATACCTGTCCATACCTGCAATTCTGCTAGCGTAGCCGATGCAAGTGCAATTCGCAGCTTGTATGATTTGCTCCGCTCAACGTAGCTTAGACTGAACTTGATCTGCCATGTAGTTCCTTCATGAAAACCATCCTGTTTCCTCCTGATGAAAAGGCATGCCAATCTTTAACAAAATGATCTGGATGGACACCCCTAATTGGATTACCATGAGTCCAGGTTTAAGGTGAAGAGACGCTTGTTGGAAAATGACAGAATCAATGAAATATGCAAGCACAAAGCAAGAACCTAGAGGGTTGTGTTGTTGTCAGCAGTTTTTAGCTTCTTAAATTAGAATAATTTCTAATGAAGACTGATGAGTCAGTCTCATTGATCTTGCTTTTCCATCGTCTTGCAACAATCTTAAAAACCAGGATGCTAGGCACCAATTAAGCATGTTTCTTCATTTTTTAGCCTCTTTTGGCCATTAGCTTGACTGCACTATCTTTTTCTTCACTCGAGATGGATATAAGAGATGCAAAGACTGCTAAAAAGGATTGAAGGTCGGTGGAATAGCACCTGGGGACTTGAGCAAAAAACCAATCTTTAGTATGGTCACTGACACCAATTGTATAGACCAAATCCTTCTCGGGATACAATTCTCCATATCTGCTCCATAATCCATACTGCCTAAACCTGGCAACATTGTGAAATTGCTTAGGCCTATGGGCCATTGCAAAGTCCCACAGTTTTATAAACCATAAAACCCATCTTTTGCGAGAATCAAAATCATAAGAGATCCGAGAGCTGACCTATCAGGATGGTGCACATAAAGTCTGTTGATGTATGATGCATCGGGATCAGGAACATAAAATTCTGCAGCTGAGCGATCAGGAATACCTATTTCCCACAAAGTGGCCCCATCTCTAGGAGGCTCATATACCAGATCACCCACATCATGGTCCAAGCCTGAATTAATAGCTTTCTATCATATAATTCTCATACTGAACACCCTAGCAAATAAATAACTGAACGCTGGTTCAAAACCTGATGAAATAGTGATGATATTGTCGTGCCGATAATCTCCAATGAAACCAGGGACCCATGCATACAGGTTATAGTCACCACTTCTTACGTTATTGATGGAGAAGTACCCATCGTTATCAGCTTGCGTCCAAAATTGATAGCCCTAACAAGCATGGTAAGGTTACAATTCCATAAGGCTGCATCCATGCACGACCTTATTTCAAACAACTTTTAGGAGTCATCCAAGGACCTTTGGAAATATGCTGAAGTCATTTGGGAAATTATTATACTTGACAAACATTCAGGGTGAAAAATATGACGCAAACAATGATTGGAAATAGAACATTTGCTGCTATAGCCTTGAAAACACTGCACTTCCACTTTTCTCCATAGCCTTACTTATTCTGGCACAAGTAAAGTTCATTTCATCACTATAACTTAGACTTGTACACGCTTCAGTCTCCAAAATTATATAGCATGCTGAGATAATAAAAACCTATATCATGAAGTTCATATAGCATGTCTAATATGAACTTCAAATAAAAATTCACTTGTCTGATCTTTGACGAAGTAATCAAAGCAAAAGAGCTAATACATCATGAGGGATATGCTGTACAAAGATCATGAGACTGTTGACATTTCCAGCACGCTGTCACTTCAGAATAGCACTACGTGAATTATCATGCACTCGTAGGGAAGATAGAATTTTATTAATGTATGATTTGATATTTCCCCCTTCTATGATATGACTAGAATGAATAGATCCACAACAATTTCCATGACTGTAACATGTGTCCCTCATGTACATGTTGCTTGCTTTTCTATATATGTACTTTTCAGGGGAAAGTTAAGTAGTCTCATCATTTGATTCCTCTAGATTATACAAAGACTAAAGGATTCTATAAAACTCAATGATAGCATTGAAAGAATAAAAAAGTTCTAAGGATGATTTTGATCACGCAAACTAACAAGAACTCTTGACTCATGCTGAGGCTTTTGTCTGGACATGAGCAGGCTATCATACAGGAGATTTTAAAAGGCAACGCTGGATGCAGGTTCATTGCAAGCACAGAAGGTGATCTAATATGAAGAGTAAAGAAACTAGAAGCAAAACGATAAACATCAACACGTCTGCCATTGACCAAAAAAGTTCATTGAGGTTACCTTGCATTCTCTTTGCCAGGATCCAGCATCTCCTGGTGGAGCCAACCCAACATAAGCTCTTTTTGCCGAAATGTAGTCATTGCTAACATACCTAAGTGTCAATGTTACAAATATCTCACTATAATGCTCACACTAGAGTTCGTGCACTCAAGATATACAGATAATCCATGTTCCACTATTTCAAATTAGTCCAAATCCATCATTGTGTTGTAATAAGTTAAATTAGAGGATCCACCATAGCATCCCTAGATTAACAATTTCATCAAAAGAAGAACTTCCAAATTCATTACATAGATTAATTAGATATTATGACAAAACAGCACTATGTGCCTTAGATCTGTACCTGTCCTGGACTAACAGCCTGCCCCTGACATTACCCCTTTGGTGTGATTTGGGGAAATCTTCAGAAGCCGGGAAATTGTAGGGCCACCTTTCAACTTCATTCATCATCTGATAACATTGAGGATGCATTCATGTCACTTTATCTGATGAGAATTAACCACCCCGCTTAGTTTGAGAGTTTAAGGTATTTTGCTCATTTCCATACAAACCTGAATCTTAGCATCTTCCCACAGAAAGCGTGGATCATCTCTAGCTGATGCAGAATTAAGATAGATGAAAACAGGACCGAAAACTTTTTTCCATGGTTCACCAGGTCCAAACTTTGGCACCAGATCCTTTCCCGCATAATGGGCACTGAGAAAAATCTGGTGACACCATTCAATTGAGAGAGAGAGAGAGAGAGAGAGAGAGAATTGTCAAGGTGTATTTTCAGTCACATCTTGAAAAACTTTAGAACTATATCCTTTCTCTAAGGTATCACTTACAGCAAGAGTCGTTGGGCCAACGTGGGAAGTTAGGCTTTGTTTAAGCGGTCCACCAGATCGGAACTCATCACTGGGAGTAATTTGCCAGAAACCAATAGCTGGATCACTGCTAATCCAACCATGGACTTGGATATCCTTGTTATTGCATGAGTACTGGTATTTGTCATCCACCTTCCACAGAAAAGTTCATAACTTGAATCCACTGACCGCATACAAAACTTCAGTATAGCATGGGGGTAACTCAATGCCACATGTGGGTCTATATGGCTTGGATAAGTACCTCTCCTCTAAGCTCTGGATCCACAGGATTAACAAGTAGGACAGCTTCAGGATATGCAAGAGTTTGGCATCTTCCTGGTAACCGGTCATCGGGTAGTGGCATTTTCCTTTGCCTATCATCTGCTATGGCCATGTAATGAAATCTGTTTAATTGGGGGTAAAAAACAGTTGCAGTTAAGTTTTTCCTGAATTCAAGAGTGCTAAAATTTAGAGCTCTGCTTCTGCTTCAGCATTTTCATCCAGAATGGTACATAAAGATCATTGTTCAGCAGAGCTAATCACGAATCTGATAGATCCATTTACTTGTCTTTTCTGAGCTTGAAAGTGATCCTTGTTTCGCCAATTTCAAAGGGAGGCCAATCTGCCAAATGGTCGTAAATGGCGTAAGAGTAAAAGCCTGAGGATCCACGAAGCATTACGAACCTATGAATGAAAAGCATCAAGCTGTTAATCTGCTTAACAATTGGATCAAGATAAGGTGAGTCTGGCTTGAGCACAAACCTTTTATCTATGTTTAAGGGAACATACTTTCCCTCAAGAGAGCAATCCCAGGTTCTCACAAATGAAAGTTCAACCTGCTCCTCGTTCTCCACTATTACATTGAAACATGTCCCTTTAATCCTGCCAGGTAAATAATTCGTGTTTCAAGTATAGGCATAGATTGATTAATTATTACCTTTTGAGAGACTTCTTCTGCCATAACAGTTTCCAACCAAATGTCAATTTCTCAAATGAGAGTTTTGGTATTCACAACGCAACTTTGTTGGAAAAACATATTAATGGACTTATGCTGTCAAGGGTCAATAATATACCATAAAACACCAAAAACAGAAAATCTGTCATATCTAGAAGTAGATTTTCAGATATTTCGTTCATGCAGAAATATCCATACACAATAAAAGGACGTGGATTAATGTCTGAACAGTGTTATTCACACGAAAAGTATAATATGCATAACCATGCTGCTTAGCCAAGAAAATGACATTCTGCTTAGCTCTGAGAAAGGAGAAACGAAGGGATCAGAGAAAGAGAGCAGCAGGCATACACATCAAATATTCCCTTGCTTCCCGGCGCATTCCAAACCAGGTCCCAGTACCTGAAATGCCCAGTGGAAATACAAGAAAAGAAATAACCTAAATAAGAAAGAGAAAAGATGGACAAGCTTGTGACAGTTGCTGCATCAAACAGTAAAACAGAAAAGCATGGATTATCTCAGTATCGATGAAACTCAGAGAAACACAGCAGGACAATGCATCCTAATTCAGAAGCCAACTATCTGCATCGTATAACCTTTTTCCCCAAGCACTGTAAAACATGCCATGTCTCGAAATGCTAGGTCACGTGGACAATTTATTGTGTCGCATGCAATTCTGCATGTAACTAGAAAAACCATTCCTTTTCCAAATGAATACGAATGAAGTAAGAAAGAAACGGAAGTGGTCAAATCACACTTACCCTCTGTTAGATTCTTGGTTACAGATTTCCAGTAAATTGTCAACACCGTTATACCGTACTCCAATGACTATTCCATCTGGTTTCGATAACGTGACCTGCACTATGCCATTGTCCATGATCACCTGCGAAGCGAGTGAAGTAAATGTAAGAATGCGAAAAGAAATCTTACACAACATATACCACGTCATTATTATCAAGCAGGATACCTTGTTTGATTTCCTAAATGATTTCTCCAACCACCCCCCCTTCCCCAGCACAAAAAAAAGCAACAAAAAAAAAAAAAGAGGAGGAAAGCGGACACTCTCTTGAAAATTCATACTTGATTATGTCGGATGTGCAGATGAACTCTTGGAGTAGACATGGCTTCTTGTCCTGCGAAATTTCCCTGAATATGTTGACCAGCATGAGATTCTCGATTATGTCCCGGAACTCCTGAAAATGTAACAACACTATGCACTGAATTTCCTGTCTTACCGATTAGAACAATAAGCTGGGCAAGCCTAGTCAGTCCACGAAATCCTTACGCTAATTCTCAAGTCCTTTTATATCCCCTCTTAAGTCCAAGTACAGGGTCTATTTAAGCATCATTAGCCAACTCAAAGATTAAGAAAAATCTGAAAAACGTGCATATCATCGCGAACTTCCGTGGATTGTCAGCAATAAAGATCGAATTTTTAAACGTATATAAGCACGAGACTAATCTTTTTCAATGTAGACAGACGGAATCATTGAGAAAGCGTGACTGATGCTGTAATTTGCACGTAACTGGTAGCCGTTACACTAGAAACCGAGCCTGTGACCCGTTTAGAGACGTAGCAATCTCTCTTGTGAAAGTGCAGAGCATGCAAAAACTGCCCATGTCCTCGCTCGTCATCAACATCTTCAAACACAGGACGAAATTAACAAACAACCCAGTTCAACATCCGACCATAAGATTCCCACGAACTTGGACAGGACAGCTAAGATCATTTCCTCAGGCTCCCAGATCACGGTAATTTGCAAAGGAGGAGGAGGAGGACAACGTCCCACGTGGGGGGCAGTTAAGAGAGAGGAATTCACCTTGGAGCCTTTGAGGATCAGAGACTTGATCCTTCAACCTCGTGGAACTGCACAGACCCATCAGTCTCGATCGGGGTAGAGGAACGAATCAAGCGGCGAGTCAGACTTTGTCTTGAGTTCCCATCACTGATCATCACATGATAAATTGTCAAGCAAGTCGCTGTTGGCGAATTCATCCTTTGGGTGGGGTTGGTGATGGTGGTGAAAAAACGAGATGCGAAACAAAATTTGTAGGCTTGATTTCCATTCTTATTCGGTTGGGCTTAAAGTTCATGACTCCATGTCTCTCTATGTTGCAATTTTATTTTAACAAAGAACATGTTAATTAGCAGGAGGGAGATGAGGTGGTTCAAATCCCATATTTTCAGGAGAATTAGGATGACGATGATTAGTTTTAGACGTGAGTTTCGATTCTCACATCTTGCAAAAAAGTAGAGTAAAAGTTTAAAAATGAATTAAGAATTATAATAGAATTGGCTAAAAAAAATTAAGGTAGTAATTAAGTATATTTAATGTCAAAATATCCAATTCTCAAATTATTACAGCATGTTGTTTAACGCTCTCACAAAGTCTATTTAAGAAATTTAATTTTGAAATATTTGTAATACTCAAATTTCTCCTAAAACTTAAAACTAAGCTGTATTCCCATAATTTTTTTTTTTATATCAAATGATTAATTAACTCCAAAGTACTGTTTATCCCACTTTTTATAATCACTAAATCAAAATATATCGAAACAAAAATTAAAACTAGACAGCATTTACTTCTTATAAGGTGAACACTCAATTCAATTCACAAATGATTAATAACTTCTCTATATATTCAATCAGCTAAAAAATAATTCAGTTTCTTTTCTCTTCGTGCATGACCAATTACTAATCATGCAAGCGTATTGCGCATGCCTCAATGCAGTCCATATATATAAGCCAAAGCACCTATCTCATTTTTAAATTCAGATTTGCTAATATTGCAATACAAGAAAGAAGTCATCTATCGATATTTCACCAATAGTGCACTTTGCTACAGTGCGACAACCAACTCCATCTTCTCTCATTTTCTTTTGCTGAATTTTGAATAAATTATCACTTTCAGAATAGAAAAATGTTCATTTAAATATTTGCTTCCTAGAAAAGAATTCTTATAGTGATCAAAAAACAATATGTAGTATTTCATCGGCCATCCAATTAAAGTAATTAATTTTGTTCTCATATCATTTATCAGAATTACCTTGCATCGAATAATCCACAGACAAAAAGAACATAGTTAAAATTTCCTGATCTCACTTCAACCATTTCCTTATATAATTACCCATTTTCTTCCCGTCACACATTCACCCAACTACACGTGTGCCTGACACTAGTTCTATCTATATCTAAGTAATTCGAGTGTAAAAAAAAAGGGGGGCGAAGTAGTATTTTGAGTGAATTTTGCTTGCTTTTTCATCTCGTGAAGAATAACTCCAAGGTGAATAAATCGTTTTATGTACTACACAGTGTAACTGTTTCTCTTTTACTTTTTGAACTTTTTAAAAGCAATGTATTCTTTCTTTTCTTTTTATTTCTGTGTGTCAAAATGGGTGGAAGTTTGAGAAATCTTTTATTTATTTCTCTCGATCTCACACTTTGCTCACTTTCTAATGTTAGTTTTGCAAGCCTTTTTAACTTCAAATTTATACCAATGCAAAATCACAAATAGCTATGAAAAGAATAAAATAGCTCATCATACTTGAAGAATATGATTAAGATAGTAAATAAGGTAAAGTGATAACGTGTGTAATGTCGTGTCCAAGGTTTCATTTCCTTCGATTCAATATAACTATAGCATTATACAGTTTCTTTTTCTTTTTCCTTTTTATGTTAGAAATTTTTACCATAAACAGTTCACAAAGCCTTTAACGTGCCGAGTGTATTACGTTAAACTCAAGTCCACTTATAAAAATGAATATTACAATATAGGACAACTGCAAACTAATAGTTTTTATTATCATGCTTAATGCAAAAGAAGGTTTACTGTTGTGAAAAGAAAATTTGTTGATAAAACCACAACAGAATTATCAAGAAATCAGGTTCACTACTGACGTCATAGCGATTTGTTGCTTTTCTTTTGACTGATAAAATATATAACCTTCTTTTATCAAAAGTTTTGATAATAGATGGAGTGAAAATCCACCTTGTAATCCAAAATTAAGGTAGAGCTGTAATCCATGAACATGAATTAGAGTTTCTGAATGAAGCTCGGCATACATTTAATGTAAGTCTGGCTAAACCACTGCTAAGAATACAACATAAGTACAGGGCAAAAAGTTCACAGCCACGTTGATCAAGGTAAGTTTGTGAGAAAACTAAGAAAAAGCCGCATCTATTGAGCGTCTCGTCACAGGCAAATCTATTGCGACAACCCATATGTACCTAATTATCGTTACAATAGTATGGTTTTTCAGACGATCCCCAGCCTCTATAAATGAAGAGCTTGATAGCCGTTTTACATCGATGGAATGCGTGTCAGGCACGGTCCAACTCAATGCACCTGATTGTTCTCCATCTTTTTCTGGTAGAATAGCGAACCCAATAGGACAGCAATACCCGTGATTGCGATGGTGAATAAGATGCGCCTTGGAGAGAACTCATTGGATCGCCCTCGTGGAGGACGCTCTCCTTGAGGTGGTCGGATGTTACTGAAAAAGATACACAAAATTTGTCATATTTGTCAGACATGAAAGTTTTGATAGCATTTATCCTAAGGTCTGGAAAGTTGCATGAATTTAAGGCACAAAATGACACAGAGACCATTTATACACACACCAAGCGCGGGAGTCAATCACCATCACTGTAGTGGAGAATTTTATCAAAGTAGAAGAATCTTAAAAATCATAACAAATGATCAAGTGTAGTTCCACCCGCTGTTATTCCACATCAACTGCAGCTGCTTCATGGTTTCTGAACTTTATTTTCCAGCTCAAATACATAGGCATCCTTTTGGTTCACTTTGGTATTTGATCACCCAAGGCATGTGATTTGTGAATCCTATTACTAAAACTATCCAGTGTGGATGTTTTATCTACAAAATGAATCTAGAAAACATGAAAAATATGGATAATAGGATCTACATTCCATGAATAATCCAATGCCAAAGTGAACCAAATGAGGCCTTGAGTTTCATTTCTTTGCAACTAATGCATCTTAACCAGAATCACATCAATTTTCCCGCAAAATGCTAGAGCAGTAGACTTGTAGCCAATATTCTGGACGCCATTTTAATGCCATGTAGCCGCCACATCAGTGTCTCGCCAAAAGATTAATTGTTACTAATTAAAGTGCATCAATCGTCCGAAATGGATGAAACTAGATGGATATAATAATAAGTGACCTGATCGCAAAATCCACTAAAATACAGTGACAAATAGTGAAATTCTACCAATGATAAAACATGTAATCAGTGCATCAGAGAAAACTAGCAGGAATACAACCATGCCAGCCAAAAGGAGAACAGAAGGTCCACTTAAGTCTTCACTAATAATGTCGAGAAAGTAAAGTATCTGAAAGCAAATCTATATGGACTTCTTCCATGCCCTTGCTTGATGAGTCAAGAGCAAAGGCGCATGGAGAAACTAATGGGGCTGGGTCCAGGGAAACATTGAAAGCAAGTGTAATTAGAAAACCCTGACATCTAAAAACAGATAACAAGGAGAAGAAGGTACAGCTACTCAGCCTATTAAATTGAATTCACAAACCTTTCCAAGAGCCATAAAGAAGTGAAACAAAATAAGCAACAGAGATTACTATAATTGTGGACAAATTTGAAATTCAAAGCTTTAGCAGAGAAGAGGGGACTAAGATTCTGCTTGCTAAGCATCCAGAGATAAGATAAAGTTTTTCACCTGGAAGGTCCTGCACTATGTTCTGGAACACCCTCACAGCGACGTTCGTGGTTGTATCTTTCCCGCAATCTAATGTATCGGTTGCAAAGATGACAAAGTTCTGTTCTGCTTCCACATACTTCCTACAATCATGAAGTAACATGGACATGACATACAGGATTGTTTGATAGCAGCCCTCAGTATTATTTCTTCAGAAACACAGAAAAACTACCTGATGCTCAGCCAAATCAATTGCGGGCAACGGAAACTCGCAGAATTCACAAGTGACGATCCTTTGAGGGCAGTTTTCTCCTGTATGAACAGCTAAAATATCGCGTTCCATCATCTCACTGCACAGCGAACAAGAAACCTGCTCCAGCACATGACCATGAAAAAGTTCAGGAAACATCATAGCTAAGCTCAGAAACCTCAAGCATAAAAATTGGTCTGCTTTTTCAATTTATTTGTAAAGGATATTTTCTGTTTTACTGAGGATTAATAGTACACCAAACTGCCAAATGTAACCTCAAAAAGATATTGATGCAGTAAGTTATCATACCATCTAAACCCATAGAATCAATTTAGATCATCAAATTAGTTGAAGGTACAGAAGAAGAAGTGTTAAAATGGCATCTACAAAGTCGCTGGCAAAATCCTGGTTCACTTTTATTGACAAACAATACAATCAAACAAGGAATTATCAAGCAATGAACCCAGTAAATAATTATTTTTGGTCTAGAAAGTTAAAGCCCCTTCAAGTATTAGAATAGATATCATTCATAGTAACAGGGGTCTGTTACTGTTAGGATATAAAAGGTTTGAGCAATCAGGTCAGGAGTGCAACATATACATAACAACTTAACAATCACCAAAGTGGTCCCTCCCCTTTCTTCTTCTCAGAGTAGCAGAAAAATAGACTTGTCCCAAAAAGAAGAAAAGGCAAGAGGACTTCCAGATCAAGGAATGCTTAGCATGACCACAAAAAAGTTGACTTGATTGTAAACATGTCATACGTATCTGACACATATTGTTCAGGAAAAAGAAAGTCATGGCTAACATCGTGGCCCAGTCTGACCATTGTAAGCAAGGTACATCAGCTAGTAGTCACGGCTCAAGTCAAGCTATTATTAATTATCCAAGTTACAAAGGTCATTTCCCTCAAGTCAGTTTATAAGCATATCACAATAGCATCATGCTCTGTCAGCAAACATCAGAATAACAGGTAGAAGTCAGCAATGCTCAAACTACATCCTGACACTGCATCCCTAAAACCTTGAAAATTCGAATTCAGCAACATCCCCCACACAAAAAAGCACAAATAAAGAAAAGAAATAGTCTAATCATGGATTAATATCCAGCACAATAGAGGCCAACCATGCTCTGAAGGTGCACAAAGATGGAACTTCGAACTTATCCATTTACAGTATAGATGAAAGAAAAAGGGCATGCCGAATGGAACTGTTCCAATCAAGAACTTACATACCGGAGCATGGGTGTTCAAGAAATGTTCCTCAGAGTGTCTCTTAGGGACCATGTCCCCACAAACTTTACATTTTTCAAGATTCCGAGAGCAATGGACATAGTGTAAATCGATGTTCGAGGATGGGATAGATCTTTCGCTGCATGGAAAGTGGCGCACAGGTCAGCTAACCTCAAGTGTTAAACCAGAAAAATAGAGCATGTCATGCTGGGTCAAGCCATAAGAATCACAGAGCATGAGTGAATTCTATGGGAAATGAACCATTAGCCATTGTAGACAGGTAGGCATAAAAAATGGTAAGGCCTCAAGCCCTGTAAAACCAAAGCAAGCCTCCCCCAGAAAACATATAGAAAACGGCCCCAGTTCAAGAAGATTTAACAACATTTGCAGAATACATGTTCAGTAAAACACTAGCTGTTATGTGGTGCTCATTTAGTTTCAGTTATAAAAATGGTGACGAAAACTATATCATCACTTCATCAATTGGTAGCGGATACACTAACATAATTGAAAAATACTTAATATTTCAGTTGGCCTTCCAACTAGGCCCAGCCCTAATGTGCTAGGCATTTGATAACATAACCTGCACATATTCCAACAATGCAAAACCACGTGACTCAAATAACACACCTTAAACTAGGTAACTACTACAGTTCTGAAAATTTTGACATAGAGGATCAGGGCGAAGCAGGGCAGTGCTAGAGGGAATGACCCTCGAGTGATTTCCAGAATTTATTCTATGTGTTCAAATTAGACTTTACCCTCCCCTAAGCATCAAATTTTGAAACACACACGTGCTGTTTAGCAACAAGGCCTTATACTTGGAATCAGCTTAGCACTGGACATCATGGAACGATAATTCATATAAATACACGACATGCATTTTCGCCTATCCTACCACCACCGTTTTTTAAAGTCGACGCATCAACCATGAACACACCGGAGCACAGAAAAATAAACACTAGTGCACCGTCTACGATTAATTTGCGGCTACTCAATTGAGACATAATGACAATACGAGAACTAGTTCAGCAATTTAGAGCTAATACCATCATCCAATACATCACCGACAGCGAGAAAAAACACCAAAACCCTCCGCAAATTTCTAATTGTCACCACAAACGTCTAAATTTAGCTCACCCAGTCAAATCACACCATCAAAAAGCTGATGGAAGATCATAGAACCACTTAAAAACGCTGAGCAAAACTAAATTCGACCCAAAAAACACCATCAATCCGGACCCATGAGTCGAAATCCACCGGTCAACATTCCAGATTAAACAGACAACTGAGCCGTAGACAGAGAAAACGATA
Organism: Eucalyptus cloeziana; assembly: GCA_014182715.1. Taxonomy (NCBI): domain Eukaryota; kingdom Viridiplantae; phylum Streptophyta; class Magnoliopsida; order Myrtales; family Myrtaceae; genus Eucalyptus; species Eucalyptus cloeziana. The sequence continues at coordinate 4,863,421 of CM024639.1, read as the reverse complement.
CCAGTGGCTGCATATCCTGGTGGTGTCATCAGCTACGACTGCCATGGCGACACGGGAGAATCCGACCAGTCCGCCCGCTGATGCACATAGAAAAAGGGACTCGTAAAAAACGAAACTTTAATCGAGAAATCACGAAATGCAGCCGAAAAACAGAAATTCGGGGCGATCGAACGATCGCCCGATCAATCCAGCGCGACCCGACAAGGAATTCGACCCGAAACGACAAGGGGTACGACAGGCAACCTTCGATCTTCGGAGAATACGTTTGGTTCCGGGAGATGCCGTATCTTAATTTATGCGAAGAGAGAGAGGGTGAGAGAGAAGAGAGAAAGAATTTGATGATGATCGCCCTTTTGTTCACCAAACGAGAGCTGGATGCTAACTCCACGCGCCTTCCTGGGAGACGCGCCACGCTCTCCTCCCTCCGTCAAAACTCAACTACTGCTGAGCAGTAAACGTAGGTAATGTGTATTGCTTTTCGAGTTTTGACTTGCTACTGTCTAACTTTTAAGTTAGTGATCTACTTCACTTATATATATGTATGTATATGTGTGTGTGTGACCTTCGCATAGTGATATCCCTCTTGTTTTTCAATAGATTTTTTTTTACAAATTAAAAGGTAATTTTATCTAGTCAAGAAGTTAAAATTTTGATTTCATTTATGTGAGAGGCGAAAAATCGACTTCATTAGAATATAGAGCCCGCCCAACATGCTTAAGAAACTAATTTGATCTAATAGAAAAATATGGCTTGCTTGAGATGCTTAGAAAACTAATTCGATATGCCGACTTGACTTAAAATGTTAGAATTTTGTAATAGACTCGACCGGTATATAATAAAAACCAAATCCAAGGAAATCGGATTATTTATGAATTCGATTCGTTCAACTTGTATGTTCATAATTGAAATTGTCTGGAAAACCAATTGATATTGACACGATCCCAGGAGAAGGCGAACACATATTGATTTTCTTTTTTCTTAGTTCATTATATTTCTTTAAGAAACAACCTTGAAATGTTATAAAAACTCTGAATTGTTCAATTTTGCTCGTTTTTTATTTGTAATCATGAATATATTATTATTTTTCAGTGGCAACTAAAGTAAGGATGCGCATTTTAAAGCTAAAATATTTTATTTTCAAAATGTATAAAATGTTTCTAAATTACTTGGGCTCTTCAAAAGTAGTAGGAAACAAGTTATTTATTTATTAATTAATTTCATTGCTTAATTTAACATGAATGGCGTTTGCCAATGAAAAAATAGTATTGTCAAAAAAGACTAGAGTACTCATTCAAGCGTGTTTAGATGAAACTTCAAACCCTATTATGTTTTCAATATCTAATTTCAACTCATTTAATGTTTTATACTCTAAGCATGTCAAATTTAGAAGAGATAATTAATAATCATTGATACCCAACCGACTTCACAGTTCAAATTGCTATCGGGTGAAATATGGATAATACAACTTAATCAAAAAAGTATTTTGTTAATGAATGTTTTATGTATATTTAAAAAAAAATCAAGAAAAAAGCTAAAAAAAAAGAGCTCAAATTATATTTACTATTATATATTTATCCTAAAAAAAAATTTGACATCATAAACCTCCAAATTTATACACATATGACAAATTTTTACCTCAAACTTTTATCTGTGACACCAAAAATACAAAACTTGTACTCATATGACCCATTAACTCAAACTTATACTTATGTTACACATTTACCTTCTCCCAAAATTCTATTAATGAACACTGCTAGAAATCTTATGTGTTGCCTACATGGATGATGAAAAACAAATGGTACTTGTTGGAGGTTATGGGTTTGAGAGAGAAGAAGCGGTTGCTTGAAGTATTACACCAAGAGACGTCAAGTTTGGACGCATTTCAGCAGTGTTCCAAAAAGATAGGAAACCCTATAGTTTATATATATAAGCTATTGGGCTCTGGCCCATATAGACCAAATAACCGTCTTTTTACCTATTGGGTTTGTATGTGAACATATTAATTTTAGATTATATTAACAATATATCCAACAATCTCCTCCTATGTTCACCATACAGCACAATCCAATAAGGTAGTCAGTGTGATGTTCAAACAAACATGAATCATCTACATTTAGTCCAAGACAATTAACTCGGATATGTTCTGAGAGCAACAAATCAAAAACAAGTACTATGAGTTTTAGATTCAATCTAAACTCATTCAAATTCCCAAAATAAATCTTAGACTCAGTTCACAACCAATATATGCATAATAATGTTCACAAAATAGAAATAACAAAAATGCAAGTAAACTGTCAAGTCCCTACATGCTCAAGATGATATATATTCATTCATCAAGTAGGTTATCTTGGTCAAGATCCCACTCATTAAGCTCTCCTCCATCTCTACCATCCCCTGTAGAATGTCAAATATAAATTTCATATTATCATGAATTCAATCATCTGAATAAAAACTTAGAAACATTCCATCGGGCGAGAAAGAACACATATTGATGTCATAAAGCATCATAATATCATGTCATAAGCATCAATTCAGTTTCATATATTATGAACAAGACTTAAACAATGTGATTTACAAAGAGCCATCAACTTAAGTTTATTTGTAGGAGAATAAATATTGTCTAGTTTCAAAGAACATGACCAATAATCAAGTCACCTACAATAACCTAGTCATGTAATATCAAATTTCAATTAAGAACCAGACTTGCAGGCTTCTTAAGTAAACAATTGTTTCTATGTTTCAATTTGGAATGTCACGATTCGATTCCTTAAAGTCAAATAATCTAGCATCAAGTTTGGAATGAGATCATTTAACCAAAAAGGATAGTTCAACTTAGTTGAATTGTATCATCAAGTTTGGAATGACACAAGTTTCCCCTATAGAACATTTGAATTAGGTTAAAGTCATCTTCATCAAGTTTGGAATGAGACAACTCACCCTTTTCAAATTAGTCAGAATCTGTGAACATCAATGAAACATATATACTGTGCTTATCATTGTAGCCACTAAAGGAAGATTCGATAATTCAAAACACACACTTAGAAGGTAAGTAAATGGTAGTTAAGACTTGCCTATATAGTCTTTAACCCCAATTCCCCACTTTTTTTGAATAATCGATCTTTAGGCATACCTTTGGTGAGAGTATCGGCTATGTTATCCTTCGATCTCACATCGATCAAAGTGATAACCCCTTGTTCTCTCGAGATAATTCAACAACGCATGTCTCGGTCTCACATGTCTTCTCTTTGAATTAAAGAGAGTATTATTGACGACTTGGACAGCTGCTTGATTATCACGAGAATAGGCTTAAAGAATTAATCTTTAGTCGAGTTAAAGGAATATCCATAATCAGATTCTTTATCCACTCGCCTCTTCGCCGGCTGAGGCTAAAGCAAAAAGTTCTGATTCCATAGACGACAATGCAATACAAGTCTGTCGTTTGGATTTCCATGTAATAGCAGCTCCACCCAAAGTGAATACATATCCACTAGTGGACTTACTACTTCCAATATCTGAACACCATGAGGCATCAGAATATCCATCCACAGTTGGAGGATAACCAGAATAATAGAGAGCATAATCTTTAGTACGTTTAAGGTATCTCATTAGCTTATCAAGGGCATCCCAATGCTTTTTACTAAGATTACTAGTAAAACGACTCAGCATACCAACTGTAAAGGCTATGTCAGGTCTAGTGCAACTCATAGCATACATGAGACTACCAAGCAGTTTCGAATATTTTAACTGATCAACGTTGGTCCCTTCATTAGGACTCAGTCTGTTATTATAATCACATGGTGTCTCACTCGGTTTACACTTAGTGTATCCCCAAGTAGAAAGTAGCTGCTCAATATAATGAGTCTGGTTAAGGGAGATAACTTGCCGTTTAAAGCTTACTTTCATACCAAGAATGGTTTTAGCAATACCAAAATCTTTCATGTCAAATTCTTTAGCTAACGTTGCTTTCACGTCACTCACTACAGAATGATCGGAACCAAGAATTAACATATCATCAACATACAAGCAAATGATGACTATCTTATTTGACATAGAACGATGGTAAATGCATTTATCTGAATAACTAGACTGAAAGCTAAAACTCTTTACCACTTTGTCAAATTTAAGATGCCACATCTTAGGTGCTTGTTTAAGACCATACAATGATTTATTCAATTTACAAACTTTGTCCTCAAGACCTTTCATAACATATCCTTCCGGTTGTTCCATGTAAATTTTCTCATTTAACTCCCCATTTAAGAAATCTGTTTTTACATCAATTTGATGCACTACAAAGTGTTCAATAGATGCTAAGGCAAAAAGAATTCTTATAGTTGATAGATGACACACAGGTGAATAAACATCAAAATAGTCTATTCCACTCTGTTGTTTGTAGCCTTTAGCTACTAAACGTGCTTTGTATCTGGCTATTGATCCATCACTATTTAGTTTCTTCTTCAACACCCACTTATAGCCTATAACTTTAGCCCATTTTGGCAAGTTTACTAGCTGCCAAGTGTGGTTTTGCAGCAGAGAGCTCATTTCATTATCTATGGCTTCTACCCATAGTAGAGATTCCCTAGATCTCATTGCTTCCTTATAGGAGAATGGATCATCCTCAAGATGGTAAGCAACAAAATCCTCACCAAAATTTTTGGGAATTCTCTCTCTTGTAGATACTCTTACTGGAATTGATTCAATAGCCAACTGTGTGGAATTAGATTCAGAAGGGCCTACTTCAGATTCTACAGGAGATTCTGAAATCATATCTGTAGATCCAGAAACATTCAAGCCTTGATCTCTGAGAAACTTGTTTTCGAAGAAAACTGCATCTCTAGATTCTATCACTGTGTTAGTAGATAGATCTAAAAACCTATTTGCAGTACTATCTTTTGCACTTCCTAGATGTACACAAGTAATGGTTCTAGATCCCACCTTAGGTTTCTTAGGATTTGGTATGCTTACATAAGTAATACAGCCCCAAGTTTTAAGAGTATCATATCTATAAGGGTGTTTATGCCATATCTCATAAGGTGTTATAGACAACTTAGAGTGCGGCAACCTGTTCAAGATGTGATTAGCAGTTAGAACTGCTTCTCCCCAGTAGGAGGAAGGCATGCCAGCTGTAAGTAACATAGAATTTAACATTTCAGTTAACGTTCTATTCTTACGCTCGGCAACACCATTTGATTGGGGTGAATAAGGAGCAGTAGTTTTAAGTATTATACCTTCTAAAGCACAAAATTCCTTGAACCTTAACATAGTATATTCTCCTCCTCTATCACTCCTAAATCTCTTAATTTTCAAGTTGAGTTGATTTTCTACTCTAGACTTGAAAATCTTAAAATTTTCAAACGCCTCATCTTTCGATTTCAACAAATAGACATGACAATATCTAGAAAAATCATCTATGAATGTTATTAGATACTTCCGACCACCTTTAGTAATGTAATTTCTAAAGTCACAAATATCAGAATGTATTAACTCAAGAAGTTGTGTTGCATTTTCCTGTAATTCACATGTCAAAGTCTATTGTGTAACAACTTTGGATCAATCAAAGTAGAATTCACATGGTTTATGCTATCAGTATCTAAACTCAACCTATACATACCATTAACCATGAATGCACAACCGAAATAATATGAGTTAACAGATAAATTTACTCTACTATTCATAGTTGAAAAATACATACCAGCTTTATCAAGTAAACTCATAGATATCAAATTCTTTTTAAGTAAAGGTACTACTCTAACATGTTTCGAGTTAGTAATTTACCCGAAGAAAGCACCCAGTTTGCAGGTTCCAAAGATGAGTCACCTTTGCCTCACCACCATTGCAATTTTCCACAGTGTCTTTCACTTTTGTGACCTCAGTGAGTAAGTTCTTGTCATTTGTAGCATGACAAGTAGCGCCACTGTCCAACCACCACTCAGAAGAAACTCTAGCCTTTCCATTATTCATCATTCCAATGAAGGCTTGAGGCTCAGATCCTCTAATAAGCATATTGGCCTCATTCTGTGGTGTGTCATTCTTTGGCTTCTTTGGTAACTTACACTCTGTTGCCCAGTGACCCCACTTTCCACAGTTATGGCACTTGCCATTCTTCTTCTTTTGGAAGATAGTCTTTTTGGCCCCTAACTGTAAAGAGGATTCACCTTTTGGTGACTTGAACTTTTCTGAGGTTTATTGGAGTGTGAAACAAAGTTGGCAACTGACTTTTGTTGTCCTACTTGTTCCAAACTCTTTCTAGTAATATTTTGATCCTCAATGTGAATATACCTCTTTAATTCATCAAGTCTCATCTCGTACCTTCGATCTGTGCATTTCAGTCTTGAAAGAACTCCATTCAATTGGCGGTTTGCTTAACACAAGACCGACAAAGAGATTATCGGACATATCGAGTTATCATCTTTCAACTTGTTCCTCATGTTTTCAAATTCAACTAACGAGAGGTAATACTTGAATTCATAGTGAATTTAAAATCAAAGAATTTCTCCACTAAGAGAGTTTTAGATAGCCCCTCTTGTTTTTGGAACTGAGCGTTCAAGTGATCCCATATCTCTTTCGCCGTCTTATACTCACTATAAGTCATAGACAGATTAGGATTTAGAGAGTTCAACAAATAATCTCTACAAAAATCCTCATCTTTGTTCCATCGATATTCATCAACATCTTCAATGGTAGAAGCAAAATCGCTCAATACAGTATAGAATATGTCACGTTCTTTCATGCCAAATTGAACATGTAATTTCCAGCCATGAAATTCAATAACATCAAACGATTGAAGCTTCATAATATCATAGGAACTACGCTTTGCCATTTTAATCAGAGCAAAGTGTTAGAAAGAGTGCACCTTGGAGTCCGAGCCACAAAGTTGAATAACTCCCCTAACCTTGATCAAACTGCTCTGTAAAGATGGAATTTGCCAAAACAAACCTTAAAAACAGATCTGGAGCGCCCAAAAACTTTAAGATGGACTGCCCTTGTCGCTGAAACTCGCTGGAAATTTCCGCCCCCAAAATTCGCTAGAAATCCCGAAATTCGCTAGAAATTCATATGGAAACTTCAGGTTGCGGTAACTTCTCCGTCCGACCTCCGATCGACGCGAGTGACCACTCAAAACGTTCGTATCGACGAGTAGAACAAAGCCCAAGTGGTTTCACCCTCTAAAATTGGCTATAATTTTTGGGTTTTTGAATCAAAGATTTCGGTCACCCGAATCTTCAAACTCAAATCTCGGCCAATACCACCGTCGAAATCGAAAGTAAAATACACCCGTGAGTTCGTCTTGACGAGATCTTCAAGAAGACACCTTTCTTGCTCAAATCCAACATACGATAATAATACTTCAAGATTGTTGGAGGTTATGGGTTTGAGAGAAAGAAGCGGTTCTTAAAGTATTACACCAAGAGACGTCGAGTTTGGAACGCTCAACAGCCAGTGTTACCTCCAGCGTAGGAAACCCTAGAGTTTATATATATAAGCTATTGGGCTCCGGCCCTTATAGACCCAAATAACCGTGCTTTTACCTATTGGGCTTGTATGTGAACATATTAATTTTAGATTATATTAACAATATATCCAATAGTACTAACGTGGCACTCTCATGATAAAAGTATGTTAATTCATAGTACGTTTTTCTTTTCTTGTTCTCCTGTTTTTAACTTCCTCATTCATTTTCTACCTCAGTTTGGCAACAATGAGGATGATAGTAATGGCAACAATAAGGGAGGCAGCAGCAACGAGGGCGGTGGCAAAGATGAAAGAGGAAGAAGGAATGAAAATAGGTAAAAAAAAGAAAAAATTAATGAAAGGTAAATTTGTGGCTTGGGTTTAAGTTTGAGTTTTTCTGTATCATAAAAAATAAGTTTAGGATAACTGTATTACATGGATACAAGTCTATGGTTTTTTGTGTCATAAAAAAATTTGAGGTAAAAATATCATATGAGTAACAGTTTGAGGTTTTTTTGTTTGTCCCGACCTACCTCGGGTGAATCATTGGCCAATGAATTACTAATATTACACCTAAATCGAGCTTTTTCCAAACCCATAGCAATTCGCAATTTGATGTAAGTTTTCTAACATACAAATCATTGCTATTTAGAAGTCGCCACTATTTTTTTTTTTTTTGTTAATCATAAACTCAAATGAGTAAGGGAGAAAACCTTTTTTGTTTTTTAAAATAAGGAAAGCAAGTAAAAGATAAGCATTTAAATAAAAAAAAAAATATGATCTACCAAGAGAAGACAGCATTCATAAATTAACTTGATATTTGTCACCAATAAAAAAAATATTATAAGCTTATAGCTTAAAGATCAAGTTATCAATTTTCACCACATGCAATCAATAATTCTATCTAAAGGCTTATAAATTTAAACTAAAGATCATGTGCGTGGATTAGGAAAGTTATCTCAATTAAGATTGTATCTATCACTCAAGAGATTTGAATTAAATATCAATGATTAAAATTAGGCAGTAATCCGAAAATCAAATTTTAGATAAGATTTCAACTATTTCACTAACAATGTTTCCAACTTTGAACTTGATGGATAACAGATCATGCGGTGGGTGGCGGAGTGGATCATACGGTGAAGGGTGAGCGGCGGTGCGGCGTTTATGGTGGCACTCGGCCAAAGTGGTGTGCCGCGGATGAAGGGCTCAACTGAGGGCACTCGCAATCAGGCTAATTTTGGTGCTAGTTTGACTTGACGAAGAACAACTTGCAAAACAGCGAAATTACAAATGTCACCAAAAAAAAAAAAAAAAAAAAAAAAAAGGTTTGGAATAAACGTATGACAATGCATATAATTTATGTTTTTTTTTTTTCCAATTTTACTCAATAATCAATTGTGAATAATTTTCAATCTTTAAAGTATTAATTACCCTTATACGTATGCATAACTGATGCTTTAAAAATTGAATTATATATGATAAAGATATGCTTAGAAAGTTATTTGAGCGCCCTTGTTAACATGACTTGTGTAAAAGACCAAGCCACTGGATTGAATTGGATCTTGTGATAATAGACTTGAAAAAATCTCTAAGATTGCATTTGGTCGTCCAGATTTCTAAACATAATAGGACTGGATAGAATATGATAAAAAATTCATGGATCTCTTCATATCCCATCCATTGTTTGATGAATTACGGATTTAAATTCGGATATTTTAAAAACAATAACATTAGGCAAGTACAAATTTGCAGGTTTAATATTCACAAAATCATCCAAAACAATATATCTTTTTTAAATTAATAGATTCTCATTGAATTTCATGATTACGAATTGTAATAATCTTTTCCGTTCCTTTGAAATAATCTTTTAGTTACCCCCTTCAACATCAAACATTTTTAGAATAACCTCAATTTCAATATATTCACTTTGAAACATGAATTCGTTTTCTCTCTTACAAGTTTTTCATTTGTTTCCATTTTGTTACAGGTCTAATACCAAATCGAACAAATGCCCAATTAGAACAAAACATAAAGTCCAAAGTTCATTCACTTTTTTTTTTCCAGTTGTCACGAGGATGCAATGACAGTTAATCACATTAACGAACGATCTCTGAACAATTCGCATTTATAAAGTACATTACATTTGTTGAGTATCGGCTAGCTGCATTTTGACCAAAGTAAACTCATGTTCATGTCCATATAAAGTAGTAGATGCGAACTGTCTTGACTTAAGGCTCCTTTTAAGTTCATGGCTAGGTTTTTTGCCAAAGAGATAGAGAAACTATTTAGGAAAATAAAAGACAGAGGTAAAGAATATTATAGATAATGGTTTTCTTGGCAATCAACATAGAGATAAAGTTTCAAGCCATATCCACCTCTTTTTAAGTCATGGCTACAACTGAAAGGTCCAAAAAGATAACATTAAACCTTATAGCTAGCCCCAAAAAACCTTTAAAAAAAAATAAAGAAGAAAAAAAAAAGTAGGGAGAGAAAACATATCTCCTACAAACTCAGAAACAACTTAATATAACTAAAATCATAAACACCAAATATAAGACTCTAAGACAAATGTCCAATTTAGAACAAAGCTTAGTGCTAATCTGATACGACTTCATTCATTGCGATCCATCACTCCCAATCATCACTCATTCTCTTCTCTCATCTCTTGGAGAAGTAATTCCACAAATACTTTCCTGTTGTCTCATTGAAACCCCAAAAATAGATGAATATTCTCAGGATCCTTCACAATTTTTCTACATAATTTTATTCTATCCATAGTACCTAAAGACATTTGAAGAAGCTCCTCATTGATTTTTCGTTTGTCATTATCCAAATCCTTAGCATGTCCGATGCGGCTAGCGATCATCTCTATTCTCTCGTTAGCTTTTTCCAAAAATGAGCCAAAAGTTCCTACTATCTCAACTAAGCCAGCAGCCCATTTGTCACTTGCGTTAACCCTTTTTCTTCTTGAAGAATCAGAAACATTTTGTGTCTAAGAAGATGATAGTGATGGTAAGTTTTGACTTACACCGTTGGTTGTCATATTATCATGATTTTCACCTTCCTCATGATCTACAGTCACATGAGCTTCTAAAGGGTCTTCACTGAGATTTCCCTTGGCACGGTCTTTTCCAAATACAGCTGCTAGTCGATCATATTGAGGGAAGGACTTCCCTCTCAAAGAAGCGGCTCCTGGATAGGTCTACAAAGAAAATATATTATTTTGTTAAAAATGAAACAATTAATAAAGAGGAAAAATGAGAAGTAGTGACACAAACCTTGCAAAATTTTTGCCAACTATCCTCAGAATGAATATCAACACAATGCTTTTCATGGTCCCACCCAAAGCCACTTTGATTCCTCAAGTGATATATCTGATTATACAGCTTTTTCAAGTTTTTCATTTTTGACTCTATGTGAGGATTACCCTTGATGCCAAAACAAGGGAACTTTTCTTCAAACCACTTCTCTAACATAATCATGTAACCACTCTTGAAGCCGTTATCGGATTTCATTCCTCTCGCAACTAATTCTTCAAGACCATCTAGGAGTGCATTTTCTTCATCTATTGTCCATACACGTCGGTCTCTCTTTGTTCCCCTTCCTTGAGTTTGATTGAAATCACTACCTTCCATTCCTAAACATCTCATTGCAATTTCAAAAAATTAAATGATGCAAGATAATGTGGTAGAGAAAATTTAATGATAAAGACAGCATAGTACTTCAAATTTAAAATGAAAAAGTCATAATTCAAACATTATATAGGAAATATATGTCTCAATAATGACAAACCAGCACTATATTACGAGTCTAATAGAAATGGAAAAAAAAAAAAAAAAACATCTTATAACGTAAGTCTTGCAACAATGGAAAACAAACGATTTTTTTAAATAATATAAAATCATACAATCTCCATGCCCTCGACTTGCATTCCACTCATTAAACATTTGTACTACCAAATTTTGCCTCCATGTTGTCCAATGATCCAATGGCTCGACAACATTAATTGTTTCCACATCTTCAATAGTGGTAGCAACTTCATCTAATTGTGCCTCGATTGGATCAATAGCCATTTCTTTTCTTATCAAGTTGTGCAGAAGGCAACAAGCTATGATTATTCGACCTTGCGTTCTAATTGGATAAAAAGATGGACTCCTAAGAATAGCCCACTGTAACTTAAGTAGACTGAAGCATCTTTCTATGACATTTCTAGCTTGAGAATGCTTCATGTTGAAGTACTCCTCGGGTGAATTTGGTGTACGATCTTCTGTCCACTTAGATAGATGGTATTTAGTACCTCTATAAGGAGCAAGAAAGCCCTCCCCATTTGTGTGTCCAGCATCTACAAGATAATAATTACCAAATAACAAATGATGATATTATTAATTGTCTTTGAACCTTTAAAACCTACAATACATAGAATGCAATATATTGATAAAGGCTTATCTTACCATTGGGGATCTTTAAACCATTGGGTTTAACCAAAGCATCTTGAAGCACTCTAGAATCCGCTATTGAGCCTTTCTATCCAAATAAACATAAACGAATCTCATGTCACGTGAGCAAACTCCTAATACATTGGACGCAACCTCACCCTTTCTATTTTGGTACTCAGTTGATCAACCTCTGGAACACGTACCCTTATATATGTGCCATCTAATAATGCTCCTAAGCAACCCTAGAAACATAAAATTAATAAAATAACATTATCTTTAAAGTATTAAATTAGTCCATGAAATAGCATAACAAACATACCTTAAACCACTTCCATCTCTCGTCGGCACATTCCTCTGGAAACTGGTTCAGGTGAGACAATAAGCACACTATGCATTCTTATCACCGCATTTAAAACTAAGTTAAAATACCTACTTATTGTCTCCCCATACCTCATAAATCTGAACTTGATGACTCGATTTTTCACGTGATGGGCAAGTACATATAGAAACATGGCCATTTGTTCTTCTATAGTTACAAGTCCATCTTCTTTTAACCCACCAATTGTACGTGCCAACTCGTATGGTAGAGTAAATGTACGTCTATCCATCCTAAGTTGTTCCACACAATTCAAGTCATTGCTCTTAATGAGGCGGTCAATGTGATTTAAACGAGCTTGGATTCTAATAAATGTCCGATCCTTCAATATATGCTTGCAGTAGTGCAGCAATGGACACTACTAGCATATACATCATACACAAAAGCAACATTTGGAGGCTCATCTCCTCTAATATAAGAATGGTGAAAATTTCCTCTCTATCATTGTGATCCATTTCTAATGAGAAAAAAAAAAAGAATAACATTAGACAAGTACAAATCAATAAGTTAGATAATAGAAAAAATATATAAAATAATATCTTTTTTCAAATCAGCAAATTTCAAGGAGGTTCTCCTTCCTCCTTGCAGGAAGGAGAAAATCCTTGATCTCGTGGATTTGTTTCGGTTGTTTTTCAAAAGTTTAGAAGGGACATATAATTTCTAGGGGCATTGAAGATATCAAATATTTTGCACAAAAATAGAAAGGCCTTTACAAATCTACAGATTCAAAACTACCAAGAAGAGAGCAGTTTTTGGCCATTCATCAAAGAACCAAAAGGTATTATTCAACCAAATTTGTGACAACCAAAAGCAAGCAAGTAAACAATCAAGTTTTCTGAGGGAATGAGGAGCCACATCAAATATCGTAACACCCTTTCATCATGAGCACATGCCTATAAAACATTCGATGGTGCTGGATTCACTAAACAAGACCTATATGCAGGTTTAAACTTTAAAAAGTTAGGGGCGAGACATAATCTATAATTGGGCGTGTCTACATCTATATATCCCTGCAATAGACTGCACAATAGCTTTGCCTCAATGAATCCCATCATGTGCTTATAGATAAAACAAAATTCGATATGCTGGACTAACAGAAGTCACATGCAAATCCAATCTCAAAACACCAAGGAAGAAGCACCAATCTATGGCCAGGGCATGTCCGCACCCATACATCATAGCAGTAAATCAGGGCCTATATGCAGCTTTGAACATTATAAAAAAAAAAAAAAATCTCTCTAGCTCTTTGCCACAAACACATAATAACAATTTTGGAAAAGATGCCCTTTGCATGGAAATAATGTAAAAAATTTATGCAAGGGCAAGTCATATTGTTGATCAAAGCCCTGAGAGAGAGAGAGAGAGAGAGAGAGAGAGAGAGAGAGAGAGAGAGAGAGAGAGAGAGGTTGACATGCCCACCTTGTGCCATGCGATGGACTATTAAAATGAGAGAGAGAGAGAGAGAGAGAGGAGGTTGACATGCCCACCTTGTGCCATGCCATGGACTATTAAAATGAAAATGAGAGAGAGAGAGAGAGAGAGAGAGAGAGAGAGAGAGAGAGAGAGAGAGAGGGAGGTTGACATGCCCACCTTGTGCCATGCAATGGACTATTAAAATGAGAGAGAGAGAGAGAGAGAGAGAGAGAGAGAGAGAGAGAGAGAGAGAGAGAGAGAGAGAATGATTATTTACCTTCGAAAATTCGTCGCTTTCATAAAATTTCGATGTGAATCGGAGAGCTATCGAGGAGAAGACTTTGATGTCGATACTTTGGAAACAGAGGAGTTGGAGTCGTATGTGGGTGAACGACGGAGAAAGAAAAAAAGCATAGGGTTTTATGTTTCGGATAAAAGAAATCCTATGTGGGTGAACGACAGAGAAAGAAAAAAAGCATAGGGTTTTATGTTTCGGATAAAAAAAATCCTATCCAACCTTATCTCACCCTCGCCCTCGGATTTTTTTATCTGGTCTATATCCCTTCTATATTCAACTTTATCCTATCCTAGACAGCTACCAAACACGGGATATGATAAAACATATCATATCCTAATTTTTATCCAGTCGATCAAACGCAGCCTAAAAGCGAAAGAGAAATGCAAAACTAGCAGCGATCTGACCCGATCTCAACATTTATCCAAACATAGACAATTTGACAGTTTGAAGTGATCCTGGTCCCCCCACATTCATAAATCAAAGTGACTCGTGCCGTGGTACACTACCCGAAAATCAAAATAGACTTCACTCACTCATTTATTTATCAAACAACAGATTGAGCTGTAGGCCCAACTAAGTTGGGCCTGTGCACTACAATGAAACCCCAATCTTCCTCCCTTTGCCCCACGGCCACAGAATGTATGTACTTTCCTCCTCCTCCCTTTTACCTTTTCTTTGCTGACATGTATGTACTTTCAATGTTCTTATTATGGGTTGATATACAAAAAACTGGTATGATTTCTCTATTTATTGTGTCATTTGTTTGATGTGCAAGTTGAACTAGTAGTGATCGGTTTTAAGGGGGTCGGTTCCCAATCTAAATTAGAATCCTACCCTGTGACTCCCATTCTTTTGGGATTAGGATCCACGTCATTCGGTTCCGGCTACTTGGTCATTCATCCATAATTTTATTATAGAACAAAGAAGTTATATCTTTTTTCCTACAAAAATTGTTTTAATCAAGTGGTGATTTTGTTGTTTGTCCATATTGAAGAACATGGTTCAAATCTTAACGAGCACACTTCAAAACCAGTCCGTCGTAGAGCTAGTGGTTCTAGTCTAGGACAGGTTCGAGGTTCCCAAATTCGAATGGACCGAGCTAGTTCCAGCCGGTTCACGAGTTGAAACAATGGCAAATGGACCGACGATGTGCCTTTAGGAGGATCAAGCTATTCTTGATCGAAATTAGTTACAAACTACAAAATCACCACCTTCTCAAGGAGGGTTGGGTGGGGACAATTTAACTATAGGTGCGGGTTTCGACTCTAACACCCTACAATGAAGTAAGACAAAAGTCTGAAAGTGAGAATTAAAGTAAGAGTAGAGTAGAATCGATCAAAAAAATAAGTTACACATCCTTGAGTCATATTTAGCACGCACATACTATGCTCACGGGTTAAATACTAAACACTTCAGTTATTTCGAATGAAGTTTCGAAGCGGCCTATCCTAATTATAGAAGGGTCTATCTTATTCGATTATTATAATCCTAAATGTCCCTCAATTATATGAATTCTACACGTGTTTTTTTTTCTCACATTTCCACCAATTATAGTCCCCACAGCAACCAATAGCTGTTGACCAGGCTGTAGCCAATAATTTTCATCCCCTTTTCTTCATCACGCGTTGCAATCTTAGGGACATTTCAAACCCTAGTATGGCAAAACCCTTCCTTTACACCAGATTCTCCGCATAGATCATACATCTTTATGTCAACTTGCGCATGCATGCTCTAACATGCTATCATGTCTATCACCGCAAGCGCCTTCGACATGCACACGCGTGGCCTAGTTCGTTCTTTTCCACTCCTTTGTCTGCATACAATCATGAGAATCAAACTAAGCGAGCCATTCCTGGGAAGATTTGCACTAATTTAATCCCCACGCCTCGGCAAAGTTGACGAGTTTCCCTTTTTAAGTCCACCTCCCCACCAATTTTTTTTTTTATATCGATTGGCAGCACGTTGATGCTTGAATTATACATTGTGGCCTCCACCCTCTTGCTAAAGGTTGGTCAGGTATCGTACTTTACTCTTAATGTGTGCAAAGATGGTGACCTGTGCCTACTCTTTTAAGCATATTCCCATATGCGTTCTATTGACTTTATGCACACTTAGGGTCTGTCTAATTGAAGAAAAACTGAATCTAGAAAAAAAAATTCCGACTTTTCAATATTTGGATGACAAAATACTAATTGATGTGGGGAATACATTTTCCATATATCAATTAATTTTCCCTCATTCAAATATCGGAAAGTCTAAAAACAATTTCTTAGAAACAGTTTTCCTTTAAATAATCGGACTCTCAGATTTAATCCACATTCACACACTCAAGGGAGAAGAGCACGAGGAGAGAACAAGGTTTGTTTCTCAATTGAATGTACTAAACATCGTGGTCCATACATTAAACACAAGAGGACGTAAAGGGTCCAAAGCAAACTGTACGACTTGGATCCCTACCATTCATTTCTTTCGAATAATGTATTATGATTTCAAAAGATATAAGAATTGGGAAAATTTATCACTCTCCCAAGGTGGGACTATCCGTACATGCCTGTATGAGATAGGTGAAAAGAAAAATAGAGTTTCATTTCCCCTGTACCTCTTCCTTCGTGGTCGAGACATGACTTTCCCATTCAACACGTAGTCTTAAGGACAACTTTTGTAAGCCTCCAATAAACACCACGATCACATATAGGTCTATATGAAGAATTACTATATACTTGATAAGTGTTTAGGTTAAGTTGGGTATCTAGGCTCAAAGCTTTCTCCGACCAATTTATGATTTGAAAGATATTGAGTTTCTTATAAATATGATTGGTCTTTAGCATGGGCCAACTATAGCGTTTCTGTACTAAGAAAGAAATATATTGCTCACGCTCGCCCATCGGCACTCTAGGCCCGAGCCTGCATGAGTTCGAGCCCATGATTAGCTCTAGGTTTAATTACAACATGTAGAACGATATGTATATATTAAGTTTGAGATTAGAGTAATACATAGAGTTAAAATTACATGAAAAGCATATCTGGCTATACTTATCTTGTTCATATTTTTTGTTTAATGTGTAGAAAACGCTCAGAAATCATCCAATGACTTTTTGTTTCGAAGAGTATATTCAAATGTATTTATATTTCATTCATCTCATAGAAATTTTGAAATTTTCTATATCTGATGTAGTTTTGATCATGAATGATGCTAAGATCACTAGATTTGTCAAGAGTATGAAGGGTTACAAATCACTTACTTTACTCACATCTATCATTCATAAAAAATCCCATTCCCGAATTTGTTTCAATACAGTCGACACCACGTCAAAACAGTAATGACCACAAAATTGGCTAAGATCCAAGTTGTGCTTAGTGGACAAGACACTAAAAAAAACAAAAACCTAGATGCAGTATCGACAAGCCGTTTAGACTTTCTGGCCAACCGTACAATCAACCCCCGTGGAGTTGCGCGACTTCGATTCAGGTGCCGTCTCCCAAAACCCGATACAGAACTTAGGGTTTTTGGAGACACTTCTTGATCTCCTAGGCTCCTGATTGGCTGTGCCCACGTGAAGACACCTGGGTGGACCAGTAAGATGCGATTTACATGGAAAGCAATGCCTTTTCTGGGTTCTTGACATCGACAATGTGAAAGCATGGCTCGGTCTTTCTTTATTCGCGACATGAAACGATCGCATTCCTCAAACTTAAGCAATGGACAAGTGTCAATCATCAGCTAAATGATATAGGCTCGTGCACCTAAAAGGAGGACCCGATTATCCACCACTAACCACCGCTTCCCTCGCTTTTAGGCTTTAAAATAAGTAAGTTTCTCTGTGATCGTCAAGTCACGCCCTCTTTTGAGAGCATCGACCCATTTTGTGGTGTTTGATGCAGAGATTATTGGTTTTTTATATGTATTGAAAAGGCAAATCAAAGATCTTCTTTTTACAAGAGATTTTGCGCTGTTCTTTTTTCTCTCTAGGCAAAAAATCTCTCGACAAAAAAAATCGAGAGTGATATGTCATCAAATCTTCACGGGTAAATCCTATCGGTTGGTTGTAGTCGACCTACTATGGACTTACTTTATCTTGTCATTGATTCAAAGCGGTACTGAGTGTGCACTTGATTATATTTTGTAGAAAGTTTTCGAGGATAGCAAAGGCTTTTAATCTACAGGGTATTCCAAAATGTAAATAGTATTTGATGAAATGTAATTTGAAAACAATTTAAGAAACAACTTTAACTTAAATTCTATTTCGAAAAAAATTACACTTTGTAAACCTTTTGCCAGTCCTTTTTTTTTTTTTTTTTGAAAACAAATTCCAAACCTTTCCAATGAAACTCATCCACCGGTGAACCGTTGGTGGCTACCCCTTCATCAGCAAAATTAGGGTTTTGAGGATTTTTTGTAATTATGAAAGTATAACGAGGATAAAATTGAAAGGAAAAAAAAGTTTATTTGCAATTTGAAAATGTTGCACCTTGCATTTCCCAAAAAGCTCTCTAAAAAAATTTACCACATACCATTTGTATTTGCCTAAGAGACTAAGGGCTTTGGCGATGCTAAACTAAACACACATTAAGTGTTGTCGTGTCCATGTCAATAATTCACACTTCATCACGTCATTGCTGAAGTTTGAGTTTCCATTGGGGACTCTTTCTTATTTCACGTGGTCATTTCACTTCTAAATAATAAGTGTATAAATAGATAATCCCGTTGATCATGCTAGTATAGCTGTCAAATTTAATATTTTTTTTTTTATGACTCTTTCTTATTTCGAACGGTCATTTCACTTCTAAATAATAACCAGATAATCTTGTTAATCATGCTTGTACAGCTGTCAAATTTAAGTTTTTCTTGTTGACTCTAAATAATAACCACAGTGATCAATAATCCCATTGATCGTGCTTGTACACCTATCGATTTGAGTTTTTGTCGGCGACTCTTCCTTCTTTCGTACGATTATTCCACTCCTAAATGATAATCATGTTTACGAATAGCCCCATAAATGAAATTTCTTTCTCGCGATTCATAACCGGTCAAAGGAGGACCCCTGTATCGAAGAATCAAAGTAAAATACAAGCTCTATAGATCACTCAGTTTGGTGAGATTTCGTTGCATAGTAATCTTAGCCAAGCTGATCCCTTCTCTTTTAACCTAATCATCGGTAGAGCTCAACTTAGCCGATGTCCTACATATATTCTAGATCGTCTTCAAAGATTCAGTACTCAAGATTGAAGAACTTCATCTCTGCTGAGAGAACGATTAAAACTGATTTAAATTTGCTTTTAGCCAAATCTCTACACCATTGAAGGTAATGGAAGAGATGATATGCGTTACCGGTTTCGTTAGACATACTTTATTGAGAGCCTACCCTATTGTCCTCGGATGTTGGCCCAGGTCGTTCTCAATTTGAAAGAGAAACTTCAACAAGAGAAGAAAGAAAGAGCCATCAATGATGCCTAACGTGATTTGATAAATTATTCTCGTTTCTTTCATTGGAGTTTAAAACGACGTGTGAGTGGGTAGTCATAGTACGGATTTAGTATTTGATGTTTTGCTTTGGATTTGACAATATAATTTTGTTTAAAAGTCCATAAAATAATAGGATAGCTGTAATAGGTTATCGGCATTTCGTCTTTATATGTGTGGTCCAGCTAGACGCAGCTCATCGGTAGCCCATTAAATAATAATATCATTTTGTACCAATCAGAGCCATGTTATTTGTTCTAAAAGCGTGACTTGACTAGGATGGAAAAAGCTGGAGAAAAAGGATAAATAACTTGCCATTTCGAGATTCACGATGCACGGCTTACTAAGAACACTACCTCGATGACCCCTTTTGACAGGAAGCTATGGTTCCCTTATCACGGGCCAATTCGACATTCTTATCAGAGTGTGATGCACAATGTCATCTCATGAAGCATAGATGTACATAAAATCCAAAGCTGCATATACAAAAAACTTACGGAAAAAAAGAAAAAAGAAAAAAGGAAAATATTCCTAACAACATAGCAAGAAACTTCAGGGTGGGAGAAAGAATAATTCTTGGGTTGCGCCACCACCAAAGAGCTTGAATAGCTTGTCTTATGAGGGCGGAGACAGGAGAACAAAGCGCCCTCTTTCCAAATTGCATTTTTATTGCCTTATTTGGAAACCTTAAAAGGTCAAAAGGGGGCAATCTTTCTGTTCTCGACAGGTAACGTCGACACGTGGATATTCACCTCTTCTTGTCCTCAGCGATAGTGAGGGAGATTCGCCGTCTCCTGGCCCATGATTCCTTGTATCATGGGAAGTACCAGATTAAGTTCCTCGGAATCTTACCCAAAATGACCACTTGCCCTTCGAATCTTTCGAGGAGGTTAATTTCCCTTCTTTTCTTTTTCTGCTTTTCTTCTTTTCTTTTCAATGCAACACATAAATAGAAAACCCACCTTTGGAAAAATAAGAAAAATAAGGAAAAATTTTGGGTCATTCTTTTTGTGGTATTCTTATAATCACGATAAAGAGGTGATAATGTATCAGACAGATGAGTCGATTTCTACGATCGCTAATCAAATTTTTACTCATTTAAGTTGCCTTTAATCCGATTTTTTTACGATCGGGTTAGTCATAATTAGGGGATATGGGGCCTCTGCATAAAATATAGCGAGTTATTATTTCCATGATTGAACAATTTGCGTAAGGATCACGCGTCCATACTCCAACCTAACTTTCGTAGAGTGAACGCTAAAGGCAATTTAAAGTAGAATAGATCTTAGAAATCGTCATCGCAATAAATGAATTATACAAGTTCCATTGGTTCATTGCCTTGTTGCAGGGGAAAGGAGCAGTTTCACATAATTACCTTGAAAAATGTGGTCGAGGTGCTTTTGTAGATGAACAATAAGTCTTCAAATTTTTAGGCAGTTTTATTTTCATCAATTAGATATCATTCTTATTAACAAGCCAAAAAGCATGTTCATAACAAAAAAAGAAAAAATAATAATGTGTGGATAGAGAAAAATATTCAAGTAATATGTACTGGTTTAGGAAATAAAGCTTGATAGTGTAAGATGAGAGAAATTGGAATTCTTATGGGGTTATTATTTGACGATAATCTTAATTATTTTGATGAGAATTTCGTCCATTTTGTTATTATGTATTGTGATTTATCTTAATAAAAATATGAGGACTGTTGTGGAATTTTAAAAAAAAAGTTTGACAATAATTGTTTTATTTGGTTTTTCTATATAGTAGACATAAAACTTCTCTATCTATTAAGTATAATGCCACATCGTTTGAACACTTAATTATTAATTTGCCTTATATAAACGTAGTCTTGTTTCACTTAATGATTTTAGTTGTTGGGTTTGGCTTTCTACAATGATATCGTTCATAAAAACTGAGTCGAGTCGAGTCGAGCGTTTGTACATGTGCAATTTTCACGTGAGAGCGAGTGTCAAGTGTGACTCCATGTTGCTTGAATACATATGTGTGTGGTTTCCTCCATCTAACAATTTAAGTTTTTGGATGGGCCTTTCTAATACTATTGCCGTATAGTTTAGATTTACGCATTAGATACGCTTGCAACATATTCTTCATCTTATCTAGTGAACATGTAAATTTTCACTCTTACCATAATAAAGCAAATTTCCCTTTGTCCGTATGCAAATTGAGTGATTGCTCTGACAGTTGAACTTATCTATTATAATGTGTGTGTGTGTGTGTATCCATTACACAAACAAGTTCAAATGCTAACATGTATACTTCATTCCGTTAGTGGATGTGAGTGCCTATTTCATGACTGGATTTGTAATATTATTTCGCATTGCCAGTGTACTTTATAATAATGCATCCATTAACTCAAAAAGTGCAAATTCTATTAAGAAATCCTACAATATTAGAATGCATATTCTTTTTCCAGCCCTCGGTGCATGAGTAATAATAGTGTTGTGAGTAAAATAAAGGAAAGGCTGAGTGGAAGTTGGGGGCACCAATAAAAGAAGGCATGAAGCATGCCATGCAAACTATGTTTCCACACAATATCCTTGCTTGGTATGTGCTTGGAGCGCATATAATACATAGTCATGTAGACTTATTGTACAGCACCTTTTTGTTCTTTTTTCCTCTGGCCCAGGGTAGAGGACCTAACACTACACTTTACAACCCAATTTTGCAGACTGAGACGCATACCAAGACCCAAACTTTACAGGTTATTATATCGAATACCACTTAGGACCTGTGCAAGATGAAGTAGGAATGCGTTCATCATCTCCTTTTTCCCTCCACTTACTCTCCATCTCCTTTTAAAGGAAAATTTTTGCAGACCATTTTTCTTTTTTCTTTTTTTATTATTATTTTTTGCTTTCAGTTTGAAGAAGCATAGCATGCCCCATTTTTAACATATTCCCATTATAGATTGGATCATGGCCTACACCAGAATAAAGAAGTATGCCAACTTGCTTTCCTGGAAATGCCAAAGGATCATTAATCATGATGATTGCTGTAAAAGATGGGTGCAAGTTGCCTCTTCAAAGGGCGTGACGAGAATGTGTAATTAGTCAGTGGCTTCCACTACTTAAATATTTAATTAAGTTTTAACCAATAGCACGCTCTCTTTTTCTCTAATGGGAGCATTATTAGGGGTACTTCAAGTTTGTCAATATCTGAATTTGCCTAATTGAGGGCGTTTATAATTGATTTTATTTGGCAATTGAACCTTAATCACGTGCAATGTGGTCCTAAAGACCTCACATTGGGAAGAAAAAAGTATTTTCATTGCCAGTGCCATATGCAACATGCAACTTACTGTATATGGTGGTAATGATTCCATAATTGTGACATGTCACATGATCAATCGATTAATGTGCAACTCCTATAGTAGATATAATGACACTAATGACTTCTCGATTTTTGCTCAACCTCAAGATTATCTCTTGAACTTTCAATTCATGTAGGTAGGTACCTAAACTTTTATCAAAGGTGCAGTATCATCCCTTATCTTGTACTTGGTTCAATAAGGTTTCTAAACTATTTAGAATGTTTAGTCTTATCCTCCCATTAATTACCGTGAATAAAATATGCTGGTATGAACACCAATCTAATAAATCTAATGTAGATGGAGAAATTGTCACAGGTAAGTTTCATAAATGAAGGTATTCACTAGAAACTACATACAATAACAGAGTTTTTTTCAACGTGTATCTTATGTAGTTCACACATTTTTTTTTTTCATTTTGTGTGCGTTTGTTTATCATAATAAATGACTTGGAGAATATTAAAAAAAAAGTCCGCTTGAATTACTTTAAAAAAATGAATGAACAAAAAATATTTCATTGTCCACAACAATATTTAAATATGAATTGTTATCGATAATGAAAACGTCTTTTATTAATTAATTATCTCAAGTGATATAACACAATCATTTTTGCGAAAATACTTTTCAAATTATTCATATTTCTGCAAAATAACGGAGCCTCATTTATTTTAGATGTTCTCATCCGCTTAAACCTCTTCAACAGCAATTTTAAAATTTACCTTATCCCACAGAAGTTCGTTAAAGACTAGGAGAATAAGAAAAGCAACACTGAAATCTCTGCTAATAATTGCAACAGTTTTGGGGGATTTTGTTTTATCCCTTTATTCTTTCTTTACGTTATATTGATCGAAACTTAATTTGAGGAAGAAGATGGCATTGTTCTTATTGCTTGAGCCAGTCTTTTGTGATTTGAAAACTTCTGTTTAATGCAAGAACAGTGTTGAACATTTAGAAAAATTTCAGGGCCTAATCAAAGTAATTGAAATTAAATTCAGGAACACCATTCCATATTCGATTTGAGGACTGATAGTATCTCTATGCATGATCAACAATGATATTGTCATGCAAGAATACAATGGAGCCCATTTCGGCATCACGACGAAGATGGTGGAGCAGGTGATCCCAATGCATCTATGACATTGCAGATTGTATTTAGCAATTGTCTTGCTTCGTGTGGCACGTGCCAAATTAACTTTACATCTGTCCAAGATTTTGTCCGTCCCGTTGGATTGCTAGTTCACATGTTGTCGTATCTCGACGATATATAGTAATCTGCAATATTTTTTATTATTTTTATTTTTATTTTGGTCAAAAGAAATTTCCATTATTATCATAATAATTCATGAAAGAATTTATAAGAAATCTCAAACACCGTCACAACAAAGCCAACCCATAGAGCTGCAAAACAAACCAGAATCCAAGAATCAATATATGTCATCAAAGCATGGTCGGTAGAGATAAGTACACACTCATATTTGAAGAACAAATCTATGATCGCATTGATTAGAGGCCGGTATATCATCGTCAGTAATGAGCACACGTCGGGATTTCCATCTGTAGTTATGGCTTTGCCTTTTGGCGATATAAGCTTTAGGTTGGCATCCCCAACGCCATCATCATATGATGACAAGAAAAAAAAATGTTGAATAGGCTCAAATCTAATACCTATGAGAGCAAGCCCTTTAGCAAGTGCGAGATAACATTTGGTAAACCTAATATATGTCCAACCACGGGGATTTCACTATCAAAATATCTCAAAAGGGTAATTTGTAAACTTACTCTTTTCAATGCGATTGACTATTTCTCGGAAAGATTTCTCACAAGAGAAATATGAGAAAACAAGGTCATATTGTGGAATTACTCATTGACTGAGGAATAGCACTAGCATACATAACATCACATTTTCTAGATCAAGCTCCCCTGATCAAACAAACTAAGCTTCAACGATTAGTTGCTACAAATATGTTGGCTTCCCATTTTGTAAAATGGCAAGCATCACAAAAAACCTCAAATTATGTCTACTATGACGTAAGTACCTTAAATTTTTTTTTTTTTGTATCATAAAAAATTCTCAACTTGCCTATTGTAATGTAATTGCCCTAAATGTTTTTTGTCACTAAACAGCTTGACATACCATATATTTCAATTACATCATATATTTGTCACATTGATATAAATTTTGGGTTTTTTATAACATAAACTTTCTTAGGATATTTATGAATTTATATTATAATAGATATAGGTTGAATGTTTTTTTTTGGCGGTATCCTTCGTAAAATTTGCCCATTTTCTCATCATGGCAAAAGAAAAAGGCATGACCTAACCCCACAAGAGTCATGAACACGGAACATTACCGCATGATTTGACTGATGATTGACACTTTTCCATAATCTTTTTAATTTTGTCAAATCTATCAAGATCTATATCTCAGACCTTGATTTCTGGCCAGCTTGATGCGAAAATGGACCCATCAGGTGATATCAATCGAATCTGATTGTTCAGATCGTAAATCACCATCACGTGGCCTCGGCCAATCAGGAGCAGAAATCGGTCGCCAGTCTGCGAGCTGGAAAAATTCTTTGGAAATTGATAGTGCGGTTCGTACGAGAATACAAAACCCCAAAAATCTACACCAGCGAGGTGGATAAGATTCTTAGCGAGTCTCGTTGCTTTGGAATTGGAAAAGAATAATCAATGCGTGTGGTTATAAAATGGTAAGCTTTTCGAAAGTAGTAAGTGGAAATTATAATGCCAGCCAGGACGAAAATCCCTTCCTTTGCCCCAAATTCAAGAAAAAGGACTGAAATGAGTTTGGAGGTTCCCATGAGTAGGTTTGAACTTTTCTTCATCTTTTTTTTTTCCTTCTTTTTTTGCATTTGTTGAGAACTGACGTGCAATAGCAAAGAACAATTTTTACAATTTGAGTGTGAGTGCTCGTGTAATATAATATCTGGAAATGCACAACAAGTTGGATATTGCCAAGAAAAAAAAAGTGTAAGTTTACACTTTATTGCAATATCAAGAAGCTAAATGATTATGCTCTAATATTTTCTTCAATATGTAATCAAAGAATTTCGTTCAATCCCTTAGCATATAACTAAGGGGGTGTTTATGATTCATTAAATTAGCTTCATGTCAACACATGCTAATACCCATTATATCCGTGATAAAAAGGGAGTACTCCAATTTTTGCAGCATGTTAGAATAACATTCGTGCACATTGCTTTTAAAGTTGCACCATCTTTAGAAAGCTGGTCTATATAATTTTAAGGTGATGCAATTTCAAAAAATTTGTCTTGCCGAACACTTTTTGCTACAGTATAACATGGCTTTACGTCAAAGATATTTCCAATGTAATGCGTTTGTTTCAGTCTCCTGTCATGGCATGGGAAGAAGGCAAATCCAAAGCTAATTGCATCTTTCTTTACCAAGCAAATAAAATTTATTATCACTGAGTTGCAATTAATCCAATGCTTAATTTCACTCTCTTTAATATATTGGGTATCGGGTCATGGGGCAATATGATCTATGGACCTCTCTGCTTGGATACTCACTATTTCATCTTTTTTTTCTTTCTTTTTTGGGTACTTATAAGCCCGAGGTGTATTGGATGAAACCACAAAAGAGCTCGACCTAGAACTCATCAAAAGTGGTTCAATCTCTAGAGATATTACGAAGTTAGTTGAGCAAACAAAAGCAATTTGAAAAGCAAAGCACGAAATAGGAGAGACCGCTTAGACAAAAAGCATATTTGGAAAACAAAGTCGTACCGTCTTATCGAGCCACTGTTTTTTTATTCATGAAAAAATGATTCGTTCTAACTGAGGTTGGGATACCAACCACGAAATATGCGCAATGGGAGAGTTCTCTTGACTGGTTAGGTTTTATTAATCATTTGGCTAGTTCCGTTCTCGAATGCCATTGGCATAATGGTAAGAAACATAATTTGAAAATTTATGGACTCGCGGGTTCAACTAAAATAGGCAAGACTGAGATGATAACATTTCTCCGAGTATATAAAGCATTACGTATTGTGATGTATGAATCGGATGAACCAGTGAAATTAGTATTAACTATGCATTACATCATAACATCTATCTTAATCACGAAGAAGATGCGAGAAGAAAAGCAAGTGTAATCGTTTTCCCCTCTTTACATTTGTTTTTTTCTTCCTTTTTTTAGTTAAACTCTTCCTCATCCAAAAGGGTATTTCGATACTTAACATGTAATGTGTCTTGAATCCATAAAGTAGACGGGACTAAGGGCGAAAACCAAGCGCCGCGCTAAGTTAGTCTATCTTTGACAGAACAAAGTCTGAAAATCAATTGTCAAAAAACGCATCAAGGAAAGGACATGTAATCTTTTTTATTTCAGACGTATTTGTTAGCACCCTAAACTTGACCAGTTGAGTAGTCTTAGTCTATCTAAGATATAACAAGATGTCTCTGAGCGTTCGATCGAACATAAAAATGAGGCGAGGCGAGATGATGACTGAAGCTTACATCGTTTTCAGCCCAAGGGGGAATGCACCAAGTTCTTGTATCTTTCTAAGCGTAGTGATCAGCCAATCAATATGAGGACTACGGCGTACGTCAGGGATTGTTGATTGGATTAGTTTGTTCCTGGTAGTCGTTTTCTAATCTTATGTAAGCATGTTTCCTCCTACTCTATGGAAGCCATTTTTAGTTTGTTTCA
Source organism: Eucalyptus cloeziana (assembly GCA_014182715.1). Classification (NCBI taxonomy): domain Eukaryota; kingdom Viridiplantae; phylum Streptophyta; class Magnoliopsida; order Myrtales; family Myrtaceae; genus Eucalyptus; species Eucalyptus cloeziana. The sequence continues at coordinate 4,835,965 of CM024639.1, read as the reverse complement.
CAGAAAATGAATGCATTTTTTGTTGACAATTCAAAGAATGCAAAATTGTTAAGTCAACGGTATGCTTGAAAAAAAAGAAGAGGGTAACAAATGCTAAATAAAAATGACCAGCCTCTATTGTAATTTCCATTCGGGTCACTCCGTACATTCCGTTCATGCACCTTGAAGATGTTTAAGTTGGTGTAGAACTAAGATTTCCTTATTTCTACGAGAGTTACAAACAAAGCTTGTGAGAGCCAAAATTGTGAATTCACTATTATTTGATACAATAGTGAAAGCTAGTTTCGGGCACTCTTACACTAAATAATTGTTATGAGGATATGAAGAGATCTCGAGTACGTCTATTCGCGAATCAGCTACATCTGAACTTTTTAAAAACCAAGCAATGATGTCAAAAACCCGAAACTTCGCAAACGGCTTTTCAGACTCATTTGCGCAGTATACGAAATTCCAATGCCTTTTTCATTTCAATTAGGGAAACGTACACATGAAGCGATCTAGGGTTTCGCATTGTCTAAGCGTGCTTGGCACACCTCCATGATCAATCTCTTGAGGATAAATCAAACACCAACTTGACATTATCATATTCATGGTCGTTTGGACTTATATAGAATAAATCGTTGACAGCGCCAAACCTGGGAACTTGCTTTGTTCGGGGGAGAGACAAAGGAACAAACAATGACAAGTCCTTCGTTCTTACCCGAAATAGAGAACTTGACATGACCTCAGGTTTTGGAATTTCTTTTTTCTTTTTTCTTTTTTCCCCTCCCTTTTTTGAGGCACGCCCTCCAATTTTTTTTTTTTTTAACCCCATTAATATAACCTTAAAATACCAGAGGGAAAAAAAAAACTAAAAGAGGAAACCTATGTTTCGGTCCCACTTTCCATTTATTGCATCTCGTGCTGACACGTGGGGGAACACTCCACATAGACCTTGACGAAGCACTGGGATTGGCGGTCCCAGGTCTCGGGGAAACCTACGACCCACGTCAGCTTGTCTCCGGTGAAATGACAGGTATACCCCTCTTAGCTATTTATGGTATGTTTGTACACTGAATTTAAAATTTTTATAGCAGCTCTTATTTAGAATTTTTCAATGTGGAAAAAGCACTAATAGTAGTACGATTAGTTAGCGGGAAAAACAATGATGTGCCATGAGGGGGAAAGAGAGAGAGATAACTTTTATTAAGTAAAAGGTCGCAATTAGCTCGGCGATGAATTGGGATAGATTTCGTGTCGATCGATGAATGACAAGTGTCCGGCTTTTGGTGAGCAGATTTTTGAATGGGGTCATATTTAATTATTTTTTCCTTTTATGTATGTCAGGAAAGAAAGCCTGTTGATAAGGTAATTTGTTTCTTAAATATAGTCAGGCGGTGACCGTTCAGCTATCTCTCTTCGTACATCTGGCCTTATTGACAGAACACGCCAAATCATTATCGAAAAAAATATTTTCATCGGTTTAAATATTGTTTAGACTTAATCTATGCTTTAGAAATGATTAGGTAGGCGACCATTCAAAAGAAAATTAGTTATCCATTTTTTTTTTATATTAAAAATCGTTAAGTTGTATTCCAATAGGGAACAATATGCAATATAATTCATATTTGTTCAGCGCATGAAACGGTAACAAAATCTTTTTTTTTTCTTTTTACATGAAAACTTAGGTTCTCTCTCACAATGATTCGAAAATGACATTAATGATCTCAAAATGGATAAATTGAGAGGATTCTAAACCTTTGGGATTACATCTTCTTGTAAAGCATAAAGGGTCACCACAAAAACTATATGACTATCCAGCTAATAGTTGTTACAATATGATAAAATCAAATTTACCAATTTAAGACGGGCTTCTTCGTAGGATTCGTGGTTACACGGTCACGTGACCGTGTGGTCATTTCAACAGAGATTTCATCTAGTCATTTCAATGCTGGGAGCAAAAATTAGAAATTAACGAAGTGCTCCGTGACTACACGGTCACATAATGATCACGTCTGAGCTCCAACGTATGAATCAAGTTGTTCACACAGGTCTGTAAGAATATGGCAACTTTTTTCTTGCCATCATAACAGGGATCGCACTCATCTAAAAGATTAATATTGAAAAGCATTAAAAAGAAAGTATTCTAAAAGACTAATTCACGAATCGTATAACCCTATTTTTTCCTGTCGATGGAGAAAATGCTGCGTAGACTCATTTCATGAATAAGTGGACTGGCAAATTAGTCAATATACAGAGAATCGGTAACATGCGACGACCTTTCAGTATTGACCGAGCGTGAATACCTCCGTCTCGTGATAGTGACTCAACTGAGGAGACCGAGTTTAGATCAATCGGTCCCCACCTTTCCCAGGTCGGCCCATGCTCCAATCACATGGCTATCGTTTTGCAGACGGTGATGTCCTCTCGCTCCCCTATTCGATCTCCTCCGTCGGCCTCTCGGCTCCATTCCCCTCACGGTGACCCGCCGGTTGATGCTGTCATCTACCCCCACCACCACCGCCACTTCCGGCCAAACGAGGAATGCTAAGGGCAACCATGCTCCCGGCCTGCCTGCCTGCCTGCCCCGCTTCTTAGAAAAGGGAAAATTCCCAAAATAGAAAACTTGCCCATACGGAATCGTATGCCACGCGTCGGCGATCTATACGCGGGAGCACCCATTACCGGAAACCCCTCGAATAAAGAACGCGTGGGGAGGCCCCCGATTGGTCCACGTAACCTTGGGGGAAAGCGAAAACCGCTAATGGTGTTGTCCGAAGCGGAATCAACTCCCCCAAATGGAGCTTTCCTCATATAGCATCTAAAGCCAAGGAAACCTTTTTTTTGCGCTTGCTGCTTGCTGGATCCTTTCGCTCGCTGCTTCCCTCCCCTCTCTGTACGGTCCAAAGCCGAGGCTGGTGATCTTGCGAAACCTCGTTTGTCTCCATTAACCCAAAGTGAGTCTCCTATAAACTTGCCTTCTTTTTCCCTTCTTGTCTTTCCACTTTTTCTCTTTCTTTTTTCGTTTCTTGGCTCTCGCGAAGTCTGGAGCTTTTTGGTTCTTCGTGTTTTTATTTTCTCTGCTCATTCTTTCTCTCTCGACATCTTGATCTCTCGGGAATGCGAGCTGACGGTGACGGGGTTTGTTGCTGGGAATTTTTCTGAGTCGGCTTTTCTGATATTGGGTACGGGCGGGGTCGGTCGTTTTCGTTTCGCCTTTTAACTTAATTCTGTGGCTTGGGGGCGGTTCTTTCTTTTTTTCGAATGCGTCGATGCGGGCGGTGAAGTTGATGGATTTGTCGAGATGGGTTTTTGATTTGGGCTCCTGTGTTGTGGTGTGTGGTGTGGTGTGGTGATTTATGTAGAGGCATGGGGAGAGGGAAGATTGTGATAAGGAGGATCGACAACTCGACGAGCAGGCAGGTGACTTTCTCGAAGCGGAGGAACGGGTTGCTGAAGAAGGCGAAGGAGCTCGCGATCCTGTGTGACGCCGAGGTCGGGGTCATCATCTTCTCCAGCACTGGCAAGCTCTATGATTTTGCCAGCACCAGGTCCTATTCAAGATCTCTCCTCCAATCCTTTTGTTTGTTCTCATTTGGATTATCGTTTCATTGCTGTGATAATAATGCTATTAAACCTGATGATAAATCCTCTCTTATGCCCATATATTGCAATGGCATTGCTTCCTTGCTTTTTCAAACATGTGCCATCTGAATTTTGGCATCTCATGGAGTGAATATCGCTTTTTCTCTTCTTGATTTGTGTTTCGAATGCATTCAATTCGGCTTTACTCACTTGAGATTAAGAAAACTGTCCACTTAAAATCCAAAATTACTCTAGATTTCACTGTGGCAGCTGGAAATATGATTGTATGGAGGTCTCTAAGTCTGCAGTGTAGAGCTTTCATAAACTAGGCTTGCACCTCAATGTGTTTCATGCATTACTCAATTTTTTATTATCTAACTAAAAGATGACAGACAAATATACACCGACCGTTATGTTCCTCCCAATTCGAGTAGCTTGAGTTTCTACGGTTGCAGTGCCATTGAATGTCGTAGAGTAAGGGTGCTGTTCAAGCACATGTGCGTGGAGACAGTGTATATGAATTTGTCACTGGTTTTTATTAGGAGTAAATGTGGTCAAAGAACTTCAATTTGTGGTTGATGCATAGGTGTAAGATCACAGAACACGGATTGGTGTAATTAAGGGAGAGAAAGAGTAAATACTTCATCTGAATTGGTTAATCTCTGTGGAAGTTATCTGAGAAGAAGCTTGGGTACTTTAGAACAATGTAGGCAATATTTGGGGAAATTAACAGTGCATCGTTAGTTTGTTAGATGTTTGGACTTGTGCTAGGTTCAAGAATTTCAGTTTCTGGAGTCGAATGCTAGACTTAGATGTCATCCAATGAGGTGATACCAAGTTACTCGAATTCTGAATATATGCTTACACAAAGCATGATGGAGTCGAGTCCTATCGGATTTTGGCTCCATCAAACACTGTCTAGCTAGTATTTGACTCAGGACTTCTTGAGTTGGAAAGAAATTACTCTAAGAGGTCATTTGTTCATCTTTGTAAATCTAGTCATTGAGTCCTAATAAGGAAAAAAGTACCGAGTTGACTAAGAAAAAGTAAGTAGGTTCTCGAAATAAAAAGTTACCGCCGTCGACCGGTAAAAGGTCATTCACAAAATTCCATCAACTTTAAGACAAATCCAGATCCCAGTTCAGGTGAAAGCAGCAATAATGAATTATCCAATGCTAGTAACTTGTCCCCTCTCTCCTCTAGACCTAGTAAAAACCAGTAAAAACAAGTTGAAATTCTCACCAACAATGAATTTTCTTTCTTTAACCTTTGCCAGTTCATTCTTATGTAAATAGATATTACTAAATTTCTAGTTCTACTTAGACGACGCACCAAATATGCTAAGCTTAGATTGTCTAATTTAAGGCAATCTATGTAGATTTTGAAAGTTACAGTATGCACTTGAACTGCATGGAACATTTGGTACGACCAACATTATTTGTCGTGGCAAGGCAAGCCTTTTATGGAGTAGTTCATAGCTATACGAGCTAAAAGCCAAGTTATTAGCGTATAGGATTCATGATCAGTCCTGAAAAGGAGGAGTCCTTCGGTAACGATTAATGTGTGTAGGTTTGCAGGATTAGGATGGAGAGAAATGCTCCTTGCGTAGTCATGATGAAAGAACTCATGATTCGCAAAAAATTAAGAAAAACTTTCTGGTCACTGGCCTATCGACATTCACATCCTCGTAAATAGCCAGGAACAGGGACTTGGCCTAGTGGTGGTCCATTCTTAACGATCCCGAACCCGCACCTATCATAGATTTGCCAATTAAAGAAAAACAGCGCTAGGGGAAACAAAAATAAACCTTGTTGCTGTAGTTATATATGGTTTTAGGTGATGAGTGATTCGTTTCTAGTATCGTCAAGTGCATGAAAAGGTTAGAATATGTCGAAAGATCTAATTTTAAATTGTAGCTGTATCTAGGGAAAGATGTGACCCACAGTGTTCCCTAATAACAGCTTAAAACTTTTGAAGAAGACTATAATGGAACTTCCAATTTTAGCAGTGTGTTCTTACCAGAGACGTGCTGCGTTTGATCCATGTATAATGTGAATAAGTACTCAACCGTGATTTAAACTAATCACAAGTCGAGGGTGATTAGATGCGTGTTGGTCGGTGGATATAGTTGCCAAGTTAATGCTGGTAATGTCCTCTAGTGGATATGCCGAGACCAAGGACTATCGAAGTAAGAGGGAAAAAGGACGGAATTTGTATACTTTGCACCAGTCCGGCTACCAGAATGCGATGGCCAAAAACCAAAAAAAATAAAATAAAAAATGCACTATAATGATAATAACATGCAGAAAACATCGAAGTCATATACGGATGTCCAAATGGGTGAAAATGTTAAAGTCGAAGTCATCACAAATCATAGTTTGACCAACATTAGCAATGACGATAGAATATCTAACTCGAAGTCCTCGAAATATCCTAAGCATTGCAAAGGGTGTGGAGGAACGAATATGAGGTGAAACAAGGGGAAGGAAAAGGACAAGGGCTTAACTTCTCGTCGAAAAGTCCCAACGAAAACTCTCTTTAGGAAAGAAAGAGCACGCTTAGTATCGCATCAAAAGATTCGAAGCTATTAAAGTGGCTTCCTTTTCTCTGATTATGTTTTTCCTTATGTCCTTTTTGTCCCCTTCGTTTCAAATATTGAAAATATAACATCATTGAAGGTGTCCTATAATTCTCGCCAACGGCTACTTATGAACATTGCCTTTAATATTGTTAGGTGGGCGCATGTGTATTGTACGTGACTTTTCCCCTAATTGATCATCTTCTAAGAGAAAAACAAATTGGGTCTTTTCCTTTGATTAGAAGATATTAAGTAGGAAAATTTTGAAATGCATTCCGGATGTGGCCGCCTACTTCAATCTTTTCTTTCCCCCAATTTTTTCCTTCCTTATCCTGGGTGGTTTTATTGGTTTTCCGGAAAAATCAAACACATTCTCTAATCTAGAGCCATTGAAAAGATTAAAACGTAAAAATACGAGCATGAGCTTGATCAATAGCTCGATCCACTCATTTTTTATGTAATCACCTCTGCGTCCTCATGAGTTCATTCATTATGGTCGAAACCAAATTCATAAGATTAAAACTACAACGCGTCACTGATCTTTGCTCTTGAATGGCTAGACGTGTTAGCATGAGTTAGAGATGCTAGACTCGGACTCTCCGTAATCTTGAATCACATGGAACAACAGTAATTTAGATATATGCAGTATGATTGGAGATGTATTATAAATGGACAGTTTACTGTATTTTTCCAATTACTTTCACAATTTGTGACTATAGTTTTTCTTTTAAAGTAAGTTTTGATAGGATAGTAGTAAAGAGGATACTTAGTGCTTGGTCATTCTTATTACTTAGAGAAAGTATTTAAGTTTTCAACACCCTAGACAGTGGCTTTTCCTTGCTTCCTCAAATTCCTAAGACCTCAAACTCCTCGACCTAATTGTGTAGGTTCTAGAATTGACGTTTCAAGGAGTCTATGTTCATGCATATCATTTGTTTATTAAGATTTTCATAATTTACGCCAAAAATGAGTTTACCATCCAATCAAGGTTGGTGTCAGCCGACCAATTACCTTAAATAATGTTTAAGAAGTAAAAAATGTCTGTACTATGACTGAGAGGACCACTGGTGTGTGTCATGGGAGGGGATGGGTTGGGAACTTGGGAGTACATAGGGTTCATAGCTTTCGCCAATTTCTGTACAGAAAATTTCCTCCGAAAATCTGTCCTCATGCCATCCCTGGTTTTCTTTTTGACACACCTCACAAGGATTTAACTGCTGTTTTTCATGATATTCTTTTCTTGAGTATCTAATCATACGTATGTGTTGTATAAATCAGTTATATACTCTACACTTAAAAGGGCACTCGTTGAAGGGCAATCGTTAAAAAATCAATTAAGAAGATTTTACAGTTTTGAGTGCAGTGATTGTCCTTATGTATTTCATAACTTATGTCTTTGAAAATTGAAATAGATTGAAAAAGTATGCAAAATAAATGTCATGGGGCAATCTTCAACAAAACCCTAATTATATTAGTACATTTGAATGTTGCTATGCTGGTGACTTGGCACTTTTAGCATGGACTATGTGTCACTTGCCAATACCTGAGATCGCAATTGTACCCTAGCAAGGCTTCCTTTGACTGGATCACCCATTACTAGAGCCGCCTTATCTTCCTCTCGAACGATCCTTCACTCGCTCACTTCACCTACCCTGGATCGTTGATAGTAATTTTAGAGAGAGAAATGTCTCGAAAGAGAATGCTCTCTTGCTTCTAATTGTGTTAGATGTGGGATGATGCAATTAAGGGGGAAGTAACTCCTATTTCTACAGAGGCCCTTATAATTACAAACATTGATCTCCCATTGATCTAATGGTAGAAATCCAACCCCCCCCATCTCCTATTTGCCGCATTAATTACAAGAAATCTCTAGAAATCAAGTATACAAAACTGACAATACTCTCAAGAACACTCTAAAATACTCATGAAACCCTAGACCCCGAGAAATTTTAAGACTTGCTCGGTCATCTTGGCCACTTCATCAGCCTGTTGTGCCTTGAAAACCTCCGATCCACGACATTCACTCCTACCCAATTGAGCAATGCCCTCGATGCTGTCGACTCAAAGTCCTTTTGCTTGCCTGATCAAAGCTTTTCCTTGGATTATTTGCTCCCCCAGAGGTTGGTGGTACTTCCATTTCCTGCATCATTTAGTCTTTTGTTTTCTCGACTTCATAATTGCAAAATTCTTGAACCCCAATTTGGCCAACTTGATGTTGCCCGCCAAGTCCCTCACTTAGGAAAAGAGCACATGGATAGGCATCCCTTCTTGAGTTGGCTTGGACCAATCCAACTCCATCTTTGGCACCTTCAAAGTTTGTGGTCTTGTCCTCGACTTTTCCACGAGCTTCTCAACCCTCGATTTTGTCTCCACGAGTCATATCATGGAGATGGTCTTGGTTGACGTCAACCTTGGAACCGTCAGCATTACGGATAGCAACTCTTTGTGATCGATCCTCATGTCGATTATGGCATCCACCTTGACAAAAATTCCACTCCCAATCATCGATGCTCATATCCATGTTTTAAGCAAAGCCAACCGCCGGTACATTGTATAAGTGGGCCGCCTTGAAATGATGTTGGCTTGGCTCCACAAACGGCAAACTTGATCTTAAAAGCTTCTTGAGTAGTGCTTGAGTCTTTAAGGAGTTATGTAGCTTCAACACCACAATCTGCACTTCCCGCTTCTCTTGCCTCAACACCTCTTCTTCCATGGAGCACACTGCCGAAAGTTTATTCTTATTCGCAATCTTGATTGTGGTGTGAGCTATCGTAAAGAACGCACTCGATCAGCTTGCTCTCCCGATCCCTGGACACTTTTTCTTGTGGAGTCTTCCACTAGCCAGTCCGAGGTTTTCCCCATTTGTCCCTCTCATCATGGATATATTCATCTTCCTCTCCTTCATCGTGGTGGTGATCTACTCCCCCACCTTTTCCCTTAGAATTAGAACAGTCGATCCAATGGAGATCAATCAAGGACTTGGCCACAGCTAGAGCTATCAAAACCTCTTGCTTTCCTTGTTTTTCCAATTCCAACCTCGCTCAAACCTTGAGCGCATCCGTCAATATTAGAGCCTCGGATTCGGTCATGTTCGGAATCTCCAACAAGAGCTAGGTAAACTCCCGCACATAATATCGACCATTCAAGGGAGATGTCGTAGCTTACTTTGCAACTTCATCCTGGCAAACTCAAGGAAAAACTGTACCCTAAAGACATTGACGAAGGCGGCCCAACACTTGATCGACTTGGCAACCCGCCTTTGATTGCCACATCAACATTGCCACAAAAGCATAGCAATATTAGTTAATACATGGCAGCGGATCATATCGTAGTCTCCTTATCCTTGACATCCATGGCATTGAAATATTGTTTCATACCCCATAAGAAGTTGTCCACCTCCTTGGCAAACCAGTCTCCCTCGAGCTCCTTTGGCTTCAAAATGTACACCTTTGGACTTGGGATATTAGTGATTACCCCCACTCACTTTGGCCATCTTGCAAGCCTTGAGTTCCTCTTTGGCCATCCCCAGCTCCTCTTGAAGGTCTTCCACCATAAACTCAAAAATCATTCTGTTGGGATTATCTCATATCGATTGTGGAAAAAGTTTATCAGCTTATAAATGTAAGGGAAAGTCTTGCCCTTTGAGTTAACTTTTGGGGCGAGAGAGGCAAAAAATCATCCAACAATGGTACTAGATAGGTTACCAATAAAGTCTAGACTCAACAATTACACGGGAAATACAAGTTGTTGCTGCTTTGACCCAAGGCTTGATGTGTGAAGAAAAGATCATGAATTATCCCACATCGGTTGTGGAGGAGATTAGTGGTCAATTTATAAGGGTGAGAGAAAATCTCACCCTTTAACCTAGTTTTCGAGATAAGAGAGGTCCAAGACTATCTAACACATTCCTCTCATGCAATGAGCTGGCGAGTTGATTACTCATCACGAAGCATTGACTCAACCTTGTCGATCCACTCCTTCAAGTCCCCATATACATCCTTCAATATACCCACGGTCAACAACACCTTGGCAAGATTCTCCTTCTATGAAGACATGATATCCGTTGATCGAGTCCTATGGCCATGAGAACCCTTCTCTTGAGCCTTGTCTCCAATAGTACTGATGGTGGTAGCATCTAATTCCAACATTTTTGATCACTTGGTATGTATCACCAACTCGCTCAACCGGTCTCTCCACTATTAGCTCTGGTACTAGGTGTCATGGACCAATCCTTGAGATCATGACTTGCACACAAAGGCTTCTTTTGACTTGTTTACCCTCTTACCATAGTCTCCTAAGCTCAGCCTCCCTTTGATTGATCTCTAACTCTCTCGCTTGGCACACCATGGACTATAGAGAGAAGCTTTAGAGAGAGGAGTGTCTTAGGATATCATGCTCTATGTCTTCCCATTGTGATGAATGTGAAATAATATATATGGGGAGGAGACCCCTCTCTATACATAAGCTACCTTTTTTGCAACCGCATATCTTTCATTTATCTAACAATGAAGATCCAATTACCATCAACCCTCTACTCCTATCAAGTATAAGATTTCACTAGAATACAATTATACATTGCCCGTAATATTCTTAAGAACATTTTAAATTACTCATGAAATCCTAAAACCCTAGAAGTTTCCGTGCTTGTTCAGTCACCTTGACAATCTTGTCAACTTATTATGCCTTGAAAACTTCCAGTGTGTCATCATGCATGTACTTATGTGATGGATGGCAAAGATCTCAAATCTTAAGGAATTACGGTCGATCCACCAAGAAGAGGAAAACCTGGGTTTTAATTATTCTCGTGCCATTCAATTTGAGATAACTTACTACAACACAACTTACATTTCGACAAGATGGCTTAAAGCCATTACACTTTGTACAAAAATTGTTTGTGACAATTTTATGATTAGTTGAATGCAAAATACTCAAAATGTGTCAAATGCGACCCTTTTCATTTCAATGAGGACAAGATACCAATTGTTGATAAAGGTGAGAAAGGGAGAGAGAAAACTTTAATCCAGCATAAGATCCCTTGAATCCTAGTGAGAGCAGTGGCAAAGAAGATAAATTCATGAAATACAATTCCCACACGAATAGAGCTTGCATTCGCATACATGAAATGCAACAGTCATAGAGGAACCCTTGAAATCAATTGGATTGATTCTCAAACTATCAATTATAGTCATAAAATCCTAATTGATTATAGTCATAAAATCCTAATTGATTCTCTCCACTATTAGCTTTGGTACCAAGTGTCATGGACCATCCTTGAGATCATGACTTGCACACAAAGGCTTCTTTTGACTTGTTTACCCTCTTACCATAGTCTCCTAAGCTCAGCCTCCCCTTGATTGATCTCTAACTCTCTCGCTTGGCACACCATGGACTATAGAGAGAAGCTTTAGAGAGAGGAGTGTCTTAGGATATCATGCTCTATGTCTTCCCACAAATAACCAAATTATTGAAATAAAAGTGTAATTACCCAGAAAATATGATTAAATCTAAATCATAGATGAGGAAATCATAATTGCAGTCCTAATTAAAATCTAATTTCGAATATTCATACAGTTATCATTAAATTCAATCTCAAGTTTGAAATATCGAATCACCCTACTTAGCAAACTCCTAATTTTGATGACACAACTTCAAGATGATTTAAGAAAAATTTTCTTTGTTAAAAGATTGATATTCACAATTGACTTCCCAAGCCTATTAGGGATAATCAAACCAACCATATAGACCTCTTTCTCAACAAATAACAAAACTTTGGAGGAAGATATGACTTAGCTTTTGGCAATTATCTACTCAAAATAAACTATCTTCTAACTCGGGATCAACTTTAGAAGATTGTTTTGAAAATGATCTCTTCTATTAAGAGCACGCGGCAAAAGCCTAATACCTTTTTCCGAGGAGGTTACCAAAAGGAGGCCCAAATACAAGTCTCTCAATATATCCAATTAAACCCACATTTACTAAAAACCTTAAAGCAATGAGTTATGAGCCAATTATGATATATTAACTACTCTATACCACATCAATTCTTCGATGTGGGATTTGTCTAACTCAACTCACTCATACATACATCTTAACAATCTCCCCATCACGTGAGCTTAGTGTTAGATTTGCTATCCCTTAATTTAGGCATCATTTTGCATCAACTTTCTACGAGCCCGGGTTGCAACCCCACAATGCTCATATGTCCGGAGACTGCAACTATAGGCTCTAAAATCATTCACTAGTAGTGCACATCAAAAGTCTGATACCTTTTTTTGAAGAGATCGCCCTTCCTCATCTCTGGGTGCCTAGGTATCCACCGTAAGCCTTTCCTCGTTTGAACCTCGCCTTTCACTTTAGCCCAAATACGAGTCCATCAATATATTCTGTTGAACCCATATTTACTCAAAAGTTTAAGATAATAAGTTATGAGCCAACTAGTATATATATTAATTGCTTTACACCATATCAATTTTCTAATGTGAGATTTTTCTAATACAACTCACTCACATGTACATCTTAACATCTTGCCCATCATGAAAGTCGTCTTTATTGAAAGATTCTTCTTTTGAATCAAAACCCTCTTCTTCAATTTCCTTTTTGCTGTGGTGATCAAATTTATCCGTGACAATGAAAACATGGTCCTAGGGTTTCATTGCCCTCAAATGATGCTTCTTCTCACAGTTCAGACTTTTCATACCAGAAAAATGAATGATGATCATGATTAATTCACAAAAATCTTGCGTTCAATAATTTTTGCCATTGACTCCGTGATAGTCTCTTTCAAGCTATCCCATTGAAAGCATATTCAGTTGAAAAATAACTAATTTTCCTTGAGATTTTCAGGTGTACACATGCCATAGAAAATTTAATTGACATACGTAGTAAATTCTTCAATAATAAAATAGCCAAAAGATACTGAACTGTTGCAAGAGGTCCGGACATAAAGCCTGCCTATTGTAAAATTGACAAAACATACTATACTAATGATCGCAAGCATGTTCCCTTCTCATTGCCGATTTTTGTTTCTATTTGACATAAGTGTCGAGCCAAGTAGTCAGTCATTGCATCTAGCCCTAACTCCATAGTTTGTCGAGAAGCTTGAAAATTATCGTTAGAGAGCCTAGACCTTTGAATTATTATGATCTTCACCAATGCCATCTCTACTCAAAGATATCCCAGAAGTTGAATAAATATGTGCAACTCAATTCACCAATGACTTAAACTAGCGTGCGCAGAAAGAACAAAACTTAGAGAGGAAGCCCCTGGAGTTAGGATGAAAAAAGGGCTTTTGACAAAATATCCTCCACCCAATCTTCCCTGGCTTTCATTATCTAATTCGAGGAAAAATTATTCTGAACATGGAATTCTTTGCCAAAATTTAGGTTTTTGGAACTGGCTAATAATAAGTTTCATACTGACAAAAATTGACTCCATAAGCTGTGATGATAGCCCCCATCAATTGAGTTAGGGGTTCTAACGTTCGATCAATTCGAGAGGAGTCATTTCCAAATTGCATCTTCTACATGATGAAAAGTACTTTCGTTGAAATGTCATCTTTTCAATTGAGAATTTTTACTCGTTTCTTTACCCTTTTAATTAGCTTGATGCTGCACTGCTTCTTCCGCTATTGTTTCACAAAAATTGCTTTCGGCAGATGCTTCTTGCCTTTTGAAGAACACTGGAGAAAGCAAAAAAGACATTAATGACATGTAACTCATGAAAATCACTGCTTTAATAGCATCCGCATCATTCTATCATCTTGTCTTTGATTGAAGTGCAACAACACTTTCTCTTGTGCGCTCATTTATTTTGATATCCCTTCAAAAACATCTGCAAATCATATCAGCGATCTCAACTCAACCACGTACTTTTCTATAGATTTTATTAGTATAACATTTCAACATTGTTATACATATAAAGAATTTCTTGTCATGAATGTACTTTAGTCGTTGTCACATTAATCGTATAAGCATATATTTTTCTCAAGAACTCAACAATTAAAAGTTCTTCAGTAATTCAGCCACTGTTTTCTCCTCCTCACCAACAGATAGGAAACATCGAAACCTTTGGTCTTTGCTTAGTTCTCAATGCATATGTTATTCATCATACATGCAAGCCTTCGGCTCTTTGAATGTTGATTGACAAAATACATCATAAACACATTTACCATCTAAGTATTGATCAATTTAAATAATCCTTGCCTAACAAGGAGGGAAGGGATGGATCAAAGAACGCTTTATGTGCAGACTTCACTGAAAATTGTAGAGTCGTCACTCAAATTGGAGGGACTGAGAAGGATGTAATAGATCACATATAATTCCATGGGTGGGAAAAAAAAGGACGAAGGTTGCAAGTATGTGGCTTGTCCTTGTATCTCTTCTTTGCCTTTTCTTTTTCTGAGTTGGTGCAAATAAAACATGTTTTAATATATGCATCAGTGTTTAATATGATCGTTTAAGGAAAAGAACGAGATTTAGATCAATCGTACACGAGGATTTAAAAAATGGAATTTTTTGATTGAAAATGCCTCATTTATTCCTAGTAAGTTACATCAATAGATATTGTGCATCTCCCCGGAGAAATTTCAATGGTGGCCACTCAACTTCAGTGGTATACTTTTCGCTTTTTTTTTCTGCAATTCACTCACATTCTCCAAAATCTAGCCATTTTTCGATTTTATATGTACTTTTTTTTCCATTCAGGAAGAGGTAATGTTTGAGTACCTCATCACCTTTACAATGCATAGGCAAGGCATATGCTTGAAAATAAGTCCATATCCAATGTGGCACTATACGTATCTATTTGACTTGGCTAACTAGATAAAAGAGCACATTTATATCAAGGAAGAGAGGAAGGACCTATCAGACAACCCAATAGATCAATGTCAATAATATCACTAACCCAATATTAATTGATTTATTTTCATCAGAAAATCAATTTAAAGATGAGAACAATGAAAAAGAACAACCCCTCAGGGTTGGCGCAGTTAATTGGAGTCCCAGGGGATTTTCGGTTCAGGAATTAGATATAACCCATTTAAATCCTACTAACTGTATATAATCTGTTTTGGATAAGGGCCTCCATGCCCATGCTCTTAATTACTAGGGAAAAAAAATAACGACAGACCAAAACGCAGGATGGAAGCTTAATAATTCTCTATCTCCCTCTTTCCCATAGTAACTAGCTCCCACGAATCTTTCTTGTTTCTTTCTTTTCCATGATCACTCGGAATAAAAAGCTAGCGCAAAATGGACACGTTTTCCTCCAATCAATCTTTTGGTTGGAAAATTATGAGATAGGACATTACACACAGTTCTATTTAGCAAAGTTTGCATATGAGTAATGTCCATGATTTATAACCCACTAATCAGAGACATGTTGGAGGAGGATAAACAAATTAGGCATAAACAACTTGGGGGGGGTGGGGTGGTGTGGTTTGTGTTAAATTGGTTAGATGAGGAAATTCAAAACTTTTTCCCCAGTAAGTGTTGGACTGTGTATAGATCGTGTATTGGTGCTCTAAAAACAATCGCGTATACAGATATCTTCTAAAAATATATTATAAAGGTAATAGTAGACATGCGTATCAAATTTATAGGGTCCAGCCTATTCACTTGACCAACTCCATTCTCCTAGTTCTAAACAGCAAATGGAGGCTGGAATTCACCATATCCTTGAGATGTCACAACATTTGAAGACACTTCCTTCTACTTATAGATCTCCTTCTACATACACAAGCAATCCTACACTGAACACTTCTCTTATTCTATTACAGACGCTCAGACTTCTCCAAAGGAATACAATCATATTTACACTACTTCTACACACAAGAACAACAAGAGAATTGAGTGCTCGAGTATAAACTAGATTTGTTCATTCCCCCAATTGTGTTACTTCTCTTGGGTTAAATTTATAGCCATGAAATCTCAACTGACGCTTGAAATATGAATCCCATGAGTAACCATTAATTCTACTATCTGCAGTCACAAAATGTCACTCTATAGCTCCGTAGCAACAGTTTCTCAAAATAGTCGGTTCTGCTTTGCCAACATTCTATCCTTCTAGGTTGCCTGCCCAGATATGGTCAATTGTTCTAATCTTTTAAAATCCACTTTTTGGGGAATCCAAAGGCTAGCTGTAAAATACCATTTAAATTCAAATCAAATTGATTTAAAGTCCAGATCTTCCCTCCAGGATTATAGAGGCTTATGGTAGAACCATAATTCCGTCTATAGCAAGAGCTCCGTCTGCACTGAGATCCATCCAAGCTTTTATTTCCCAATCTTGTTCTCCTCCATTTAAACTCTTACATGATCACATGCCCTCTAGTTTGTTCACCATCGGCAAGGTCCATCTATTAGCAAGGTTTATCTAAGTTTACTTATGTCTTCTTGTCCTCTAGTTCATTCACCTTCTTTTGGTCAATCCAAACTCTTTTTGGCGATCACACCTCTAGTTTGTTCACCATTCACAAAGATCCTTCCGAACATTTAACATATTCCTCGCAAATTGCAAGGTCCATCCAGTCTTCAACATAGCTCACGCCCGCTAGCTTATTCACATTTAGTAGAGCAATATCTTCTACAAACGCTAGTTTACTTAGAATGTTCTGTCCTTCTCAAAGAACCATAGGGATTTTTCCTAATAAAGGAAAATTCATCCAACTAGCGATGGAAGAAAATATAGCCCAATACAAAATTTCACTTTGCCTTTCTAAACTCTTACATCTGTTTAGTAGGGGAAATCAATTGAGAGAAGAGAATTAGAATCTCCACTTCAATATAAGGTAAATACATATCATTTACATATCATACAACTGCCCTTCAAACTCGAACCGACTGTATGTTGATGACCTGTTGTTTGTTCCCATGATCTCATTACCACAATTTTCTCACCCTTTCTTGAGGTGAAGAGAATTCTCATTTTGATCAATGTCTTGCAAATAACTTGGCAAGACATCAATCAAATCCAAGGTGCTTGAATTTTCACCACAAACTTCTCTGGATAGATTTTTACTTATTTCGCCAGACTCCTTAGTAGCCATTTTTACAAAGCAACCACTGCTGGTGTTCATGCGTTAAGTGTTTAATGAGAACTTCTCATCAGAGTTGGTGATTTTTTTGTTTAAACTTTATACTTAATGTCAATCATGACAGCAGTGGCTATTAAACGCAATCTGTTCAATTCCTATGTAGAATTGACTGTTTCATGGCCAGAACTAGAAGACAGCCGATCCTCAACCCTTGGTGGAATGATGTGCCACTTCAAACAGAACATGTCTTGCTCAACAAACCACTTTTCATAGATCCATATTTTTGACACAATCATAATACCTGCAAATGAATGAGTAATTCAACTTCTAAATCATACAAATTGAGTTGCTGTCGCCTCAGAACTATTCCTGCCAAAATTAGTTCTTTTCATGTTGTTCGAATAGACAGCCTACTAAAAACAGAGCATCCCTTCTCCCAGACTAATAATTACACTAAGTGAAGAAGGTTGGCCTAAAAGCCTCTTTCTAAGGTGTAAATTGCTTCTACATCTTCGTTATCAAATGCTTGACACTGTATTATGTGTGATGGATACTTTCGTGCTATTGTACTGGTCTTCTTTGTGCCTCTAATTGGAGTTTAGGTCCTAAATTTTATTGTCTTGGATTTTCCGCTATATCGAGTATAACAGAGAATCAAATGCATTAGTAGAATGATCAAAGAGAGCAAAATAGAGACAACCATAAGTTGAGGCATCTAGATTGGATTGGGATCGATAGCTTCAATGGGATGAAATGGCCAGTTAGAAGTTCTTTTGTATGAATTGTTACTAATTCAACTTGCCTTTCAAGCAATAGATACCAATGAAGGAAAAGGAACAGAGTAAATGATTGAAGAGATTGTATGAACTGTGAGGATCCTATTTGCATTGTTTTACTAAATGCACCCTACATAGGTGGAACCTAGGCATGTCCCAACTCTAATGAGGATACTTATGGTCTTACACTTCTTGAACCTCGAATGGTAAGTGTAATGTCCAACGTCAACATGACACTAGTGGGCATTCAAAAGTCAAATTCAATCTTCATGTTCCTACCCTCCTTCCCTTCTTGTTCAACTGGCGAAGAGCTGGTAAGGCTCAAGCACAACTACAGCTAGACTGGTCTTTACCAACTACGCCTTTATCATGTCTAACTTTGATACGGTCAACAAATAGCAACACAAAAGCATTCCGATTTAGGGTCTGAGGACCTTAGGGAGAATTCGGAAAGACTTTAGATAATAACTTACTCTCAAAGCCCTTTGACAAAAAGTTTGAATTTGGTATAAGTTATTTTGACCTCCTCCAGCCCTTAGCCTATCTTTTCGAGGTCCAAACCCAAAACTAATTGCAGCTACTCATCTGCTTCACTCAAAATTTGCAAATCTAAACCACTTTGCAAAGTTTTCCCTAACTTACCAATCTCATAGTTGCTTCCCAACAAATTCAAATTTTCCCCATAATTTACACCCCATTTCATTTTCCACCCTCCCCTCCTTCCTTGAACAAGCCAAAAAGCTTCTTCTGGTTCAAAGGCCACTCAAATGTCATCTGCATTGAAGTGCACAAGCCCATTTGTCAGTGCTCATGTTTCCAGACTTGTTGCTTCTTCACATTATATCACTACATTTAGTAGCAAGATTAGGTGCAGTGTTGTAATGCATTATCAACAACCAACTATCAAGTTCCCATAAAGATGGAAGTCCTTGTGAGCATAATAACTAGTCACCCACATAGTAACATTTATATACCAACACTAAACCCAGGTAACTAAAACACCAAGATGTCTCGTAAGACTAATTCCCCAAAATAGTAACCTACTCCATAAAATCATTAAAATCAGGACAGACCTACTCCAATGACATTAAAATCACTGGTCAATTGGACTTGTAGAACATGTCAAGCCCACCTTGGACGTAGTAATGAGAAAGAATTTGGAAAATATTACCCCGAACATAAAGGTTGAACCAATTACTACCACAAAGAAGAAACTGAAAAGAGGAGTGGATGTCAGTAATTTACTCTAACTAGAAGGTAGCTGTGCCTTGACATTTCTTTCCAGTGCGTGATTCAAACAACTTCCCATTGCTTTTGTAAAGGTGAAATTTTAATGGATGGAATTGTCACATAACAGGAATGAAAACATATATAGAACACCATCAAAGAGCGATCTCTCCTAAAAGCAAGCAAAAGACACCTCCACCATGAGCACCTGTGTTTTCAAACAAAATGACGAAAATTGTTACCATCAGCACTGCAAAAGAATTTAATGATGTGTTCTTCTTCTTCTTCTTCTTCTTTTGGGGTATAGAACTTGCAATATGCCAGAATGCCACAAAACCCTAGAAAGATGCACCTGTCTCCCAATAGAAGGAGAACGTAAACCAGCTGCCAGAGTCTGGACATTTCAACTATCATGACCAGATGCAACACCATAATAACTCAACCCCTGCACATTGGTTGCCTTACGAATGTAACACAGATAAACAACCTGAGTTTGTTTTGACTTTATCCCAAAACAAGTTGGCTGCGTTGCCCTCTGAACATAGCTTAGTACAGAATCTGCGGCTACCATTGGATAACACTAAAATAGCCCTTGTCCCAAGCCATGACCAGACCATAATAAACTAACCAAAGCGAATATGAAATGCATTCATCCATCTTGCTTTCCATACATCGATCTAAGCTTTAGAGATATTTAAAGTCGCATATCTTGCTCTGCATGATGGTTACAAGTAAAGAGTTCCCATTCAAGAAATTGGCAGTTGCCCACAGGCTGTGGAAAGAGGACTTCCATCAACTTGGTATTCCACCTCCTTCCTTTGCCTACAGCTTGTAGAATCTTAGTAAAAACATAAAAAAGTTATGATTTCTACCTAAACGTGGTCAGAAAGATAAGGCAGAAACGCGGTCAGAATGATAAGGCTTGGCATTGACTCTACTTTGAGCTGTTATATTTCCACTAGAAACCTTTTACAGACTTTGAGAAAACTGGTATCCAAATCCTTGGCTCTTTAGCCTTCCCACCCAAGATATTAGATTTCCAACAGATGCTTAAGTCATCGATGTTGATGATCTAATGACTAGGTCCATCATGTAGTCTATTGAAAGATATAGCATGGGAAGAACATTTAAACACATAATCATCAATTGCAGCTCAGGTTAGCCCTCATATTTCAGTTAAGGATAGCATAGATGAAGGCATACATTACATTGCAGAAAAGCATATGAAAAAGAGATAATCATTATTGGCAGTTCAAGATAAGATGTTTGTCACATTGCAACAGTGATCTCATTTCAGATTGGTTAAATTTATGTGGTTTTCTTGAAAAGTTGTTTGTCGATGAGCGAAAGTAGGCATGAACTAAACACATGTAAGGTGAAGATTACTCAGAAAAAAAGGCAAGGAAAAGTAGATTTAGCCAGCCATGACTCCATTGTCAGCATTAGGCAAACAAGATGTTAGGAGACTTTGACTCCCATCTACACATTGCATCCCTGAAGTGCAATAATGGAGCTGCTAAAGGCTTAACATAAGTCGCTATGTGGAACCATATTCCCTTCAATAAAATCCAAAGAGGTTAATACATCCTAGTAAAATGTGCCCAATGCACATGTTGCCTGTTATGCATACTCTTCCTTTGCTCTTAGTTTTGTTGGTGGTGACTGGGAGTGCTGGAATTTGCATTGGACATGGCACACCTAATTAAGTTTTGCTCTAATGCTGCACCATAAATATAAGCTCTCTTTCATAGTGACTATTCCTAATACTGTCGAACTCTTCCCATAGATCAATTGTTGCCATTATCAACTTGATGACAGACAAGTATTTGCTGTCTATCTCCAAGGCACAGATGTGAAACCATCTGGAAGATAACCTCTTAACTCTTTACAAAGGAAAGAAAAGAATGAATTCATCCTCTCTTAATCCCTGCTGCACATATGCTCTCCCTCGTAATCACACCAACCAAGGTTGTACGCTAAAAGTACCCAAAGCCTGGTGGATCTTTTCATAAGATGAGAAGTGAGGAGAGAGCTAGCCTTAACTACCTCTCATGAAGGTGCATGAATTCAGAAATTCATTCAGCATTTGATAATTGATTTGTTTGTTATATTACCACACAGATTAACTTTCTCATAATTTGGGAAGTAAAGGGATGATTGCTTGGATTGGAAGAGTCCAGAAATGCAAAAAGTGCCACCAACTTATGTCATTCCAAGGACATTCACTCCACTCTGTATAGAGGTCATTACGGTGTTGTGTTATCTCTCTTGAGAGCATTTACTCTTCAAAGCACCAAAACATTGCAATCCACTGATTCTGGTTTCTATATGCAATCTGTAAACCAAATATCTTGACATCAGGCACCAGCCGACACCCAGAGTTTGATGATCATCCAGTCCTTTAATATTCATCCAAGTCCACAACAAAACCAAAATTTTATTCCCAAAGATTCTCTATGGTTTCAATTAGCAAGTACAGCACAAATTTAGGCACAGTTTCAATTAGCTATCCATTCTACAAATGGCAAATGGTTCCTGCCATCCTCGCTACAGCACAATTTTAGGCATAGTTCTCCCAATTTCAAATGACATAACTGATTATTCCATACAGTAATCATTAACCCTCACCCATTAGCAAATACAAACATACATCTAAACTCTTTCCAGCAGTGTTTTAAAACCAGGCCGGTCTGGCCTGTTCAACTGGTTAAAGCAGGGAGGAACCGTTTCATTGTCTCTTATGGTTCAAGCTAGAAAAACAGTTAATGGTCCAGTAATGGACTGGACTGGACTAAACCAATGTCAACCCACTTCAATTGAACTGGATGAGGACTGGGTCACAACTGGTTTTTTGTTAAAAAAGCAAAAGGCAGCATGCTTCAGGTTTGAAACAGTAACCTCAAGCATGTATGCTAGTCATTGCCAGTAGGGCACAGATCACTCTTACTTTCTTAAGGTTAGACAAGAATACTTACGGATTACTGATAACCCAAAGCATTAAAAGAGATTGCAGTGTCCCAAGAAAGGATCAAACATACTAATTTGAAGTGCCTTTAACCACAGATAATCTTCCGCATATGACACGTTGGCAACTTTTTTAATATATAGAAAGATTTAACTAGCAGTTCCACCAGTTGAACTGAGCACATGAGCAATATAGGTCCAGTTCCGAAAACACTGGTATTTAGTCCTCTCACAGCTGATTTGCAATAGTAAGAAATCAACCACACCTATTAAACTACGAATGCATGTCTTTGAATGCAGTGTTCTGAGGAATTATGAGCAAAAATTCAAAGGGAATGAACTCAGAAACTTTATTTTGAATCTTTTTCTTTCATGTCACATTCTCTGAGAATAGGCAAGAATACAAGAGCATACAGAAAATCCACAAGACTGAGTTCAGATACCATATGTAAAGACAAAAGGATGTACTTATCTTCAACTTCTCCATACATTATTATCAAGCTCTAATTAACGGACGTTAACAGCCTCCTGTGTCAAATTGACCCCGACGACCTGTTGATTGGATGTACCTAAGCACCAAAAAGCAATTGGAAAATAGAACCTGTTATGGAGCACTTAATGTGCATTTAACCAAATTGAGCAACAGTTCCTCATCAGCACATCACATTCAGCATCTCCACTTAATTTTTGCTATGCTGTTTCCAGCAAAATTGCATTTCTGACATGATTGTATCTGCTGCTCCAGCATGAAATCAATGATTGAGAGATACAACAAATCAAAAGGGGATCACCATCAGCTGGGAAATCCACACTCTGAAGTTAAGGTATCTTTCCACCCCATTAATTGTAGTTTTAAACAATACAGTATCACAGCACGGCACTTTTTTTTTCTTTTCTGTAGCACGGTCAGGTATTGTGTAGCACAACTCTGCTGCATTTGAAGAGCTGGATCTTTACATGATTAGCGACAGCTGAGTTAGGAAGGGCCAACAGAGTATAAAATAAGGAAACTGTAGTTACAACTATCAATCGCCATATATAGTCGGATGGATGAAAAAAGGAATCATTAAAGCTGTATGAAACCAAGTAGTAACTCAGAGAATATCTAAGGAAAAGAGTCGAGCACAGCAAAGAGTGGAAGGAAGAAGAACAGGAGGCACTAAGTAGACCGAATCTGTAGACAAGCCTCACAGGGTTATAACATTGAGAGATATAAACACAGAAGTCACACTATATTCAGTTATTGATCTCCATATAGAATAACTTAACCAATAATTACCTTTATTATCTGAATGGAGTCGTATACGGAAAAATGTAACTGCATTACCTTTGTAATCTTACTAATACTTGAGAGGATATTGTGTAGCATGATCTATCCAGAACAATTATGTCAAAGGACAACTGATCTGGAGATAAGCATAGAATTTTCATCGACAGCATCCTCTTCCTGTCTGCTATCTAGGATCTCACCCATATCAGCTAGAAAAAGATCTTCACCATAAATGACCAGCCGTTAGAGCCTTAAAAAATCAGTAAATGTACCAAAACCACACAGGCTGTTGACTTACTTAAAGGTATCCCAACGTAAGACCCCTATTGCTGCCCCCTGCCTTTATCCAGTTTTAGGACCTGTTCATGTACTAATGATTATGCAGTTGCTTGGATGCATTTATAGAATGAATACAAGATGCACAGATGTTCCAAATATATTTTATAGGAATCTATTGCTAGAAAGTTATCTAAAACTGACAACTAGACATCTAGGATAAATGTATTCGCAGCATGAAAATTCGACAGTTGAAAGTGATTATAACATCAACCACATTTATTGTGTACCAGCGGAAACGGTGCACATAACAAAGGTATTGTCAAGTCTGAAGCAACATATCATAATTGAGCCATAACACAAATCCTTTACGAGTTAATTGAGCTTAATGAAATATACTTTACAGAATGAATTCCCCAAATCATACAATAAAAATCTCTTCGATATTACCCCTTAATTTAATTAACAAATGGACTGGGGTATCATCATGAAAATCCATTTTCTGTCGACTATCTAGTCCAATCCACTTCAAGCCCACAACTCCTCTGTAACTTCAAAAGTAGAGCCCAGTACATGAATAGTGGAGCAGAGGGGATGATTACACATTGAGGAATAAAATTTTGAAAAGCCAGGGAAACTTCAATTGCCAAAGTTCACAATGGTCCATGGCAATTTATAAAGGTTCATCACATTGATATATAATGCTATTTAGTTGTAACTTAAGATTGGTGCGGATGCCAATATCTATTTCAAACATGACCTGAAGTACATAAAAACTCCTGGCATTGATAGTTATTATCAAATTTTGATAGTAGTCCCTTAGTGTCATCTTTAATGTGTTCCTACTCTGTATTTGTCATTTCCTAAGCAACTAAAGGAACAAGCACGATGACAAGGGTTTCTTGCATTTGTAGCATCATGTAGCACTTTCTGCTCGTCTTTTCCTTATAGTTTGCCAAAGTCAGCTTAGGGGTTTATTGCCGACAGTAACTTTGGGCAGTTGCATTATATACTTGTAGCATCATCGTCCATCAAAAACCCATGGAATTTTATGCATTTCTATACCAACTAGATGAACAAAATGCTACACGAGACAACTCATGCCATTACAGAAGGGTTGCACTATGTACATACCAGTCAGAATCAACGGCATTTGTGTTGGTACATTCCATAAAATTTCAACTTCGAATTATCGAAAATCTTGCAAAAAATTAACAAACTTGACGCATCGAAGTATTCATATCCTACGCAACACATATATGCTGCCATAGCGAAAGATATCTTCACCAAGTATTTCCTTCATATTTGACCAGCACATTCTTTGAAACATCACCAACATTATCCTGTAATGCCATTGTGATTTTATGAAGCCACTGCCATTTTAATTTTACAGCTATGAACACAGTAATGTGAACTATATAAGCTTAGGCATGTTTGTCACGCATATTTTGCTATGTAACTAACATTAATGATGCATCCATCCTCAAGTATTGGCAAAAGGAAGCAGCAGCATTGAGGCAACAACTGCAAAGCTTGCAAGAAAACCATAGGTACAATTCTTACCTACTAAGTTAATTTACCAAGGAAATTTTCAATTAGAATTAGACAATTAAAGCAATAGAAACAAGATAAAAAACAACCAACCCATGTCTAGGCTTGCCTTCATTGTAATCTTAACAGTAACCAAAAGCTAGGAACTTCATTCCTACTTGAAATAGGACATGATAGGTCAGTCACCTTTGAAAAAAGGGGATTGCATCCTGTTGGAGTAGTGTTAGCCTATCAAGCAAGTCAGCTAATACCCAACCATTTGTCTTGTTCAAGGCCTCTTTGTATTCTCTACATACCGATATTTAAACCAGACTTGCAGCTAATTAAACCAGCAAGACTGAGCACCGGTCGAAAGTCTGGTTCGTGCCATTGTAACGTGAGAAATTAGAACTGGTAAAAAAACTGGGTTTGACCAGGATCAAGAAATGTCAAACTAGTGACACAGTTTCACTTTGAAACAGATTTGACCATGAAATCCAACTCGGTTAATTGCAGGTAGGGATTTGAATCCTTGTCCTGTTAGTTGAAACAGATTTGACCATGAAATCCAACTCGGTTAATTGCAGGTAGGGATTTGAATCCTTGTCCTGTTAGAGCGTCAACCATATGCTTAACAATCTGTGCTGTGGCTTTTCCTGGTAATGTAACTGACTAACAAATTATCCAACATAACAGTTAATAAAGGAATTTTTTTAATGGTTCTCTGCACTGTAAAAAAGGCAGACATTTTTAGTAAAAAGAAAGGCAATCTAGAAGGAAAATTCTCTCTTGCATGTGTTTTTCTAGCAGATTTCTTGAACCTTGTCCACAAATTTTAAAACAACCAACACAAAACAGGCAGATGATGGGAGAAGAGCTCTCGGGATTAACTGTCAAAGATCTTCAGAATTTGGAGAACCAACTGGAAATGAGTCTTCGTGGTGTCCGCATGAAAAAGGTTTGAAGTCCTATCCCCAATTAAATGCTTGTTTTTGGATTTTCCAGTGCAAAAGATGATATATATGAGGTCTGCCGATTGCAGGATCAGATACTAATGGATGAAATACAAGAACTCAACAGAAAGGTTAACGCTGAATCATTTCTATTTGTGGTCACTTCCATATTTGTTCAATTATCTAAATATCACTCTGTTCAGGGAAGCCTCATTCATCAGGAAAATGTGGAGTTGTATAAGAAGGTAAACCTCATTCGTCAAGAAAACATGGAATTGTATAAGAAGGTATTGATTTGGATACTCAGAATCTAGAACCAATCAATAGTATCACGTTGTCAGAGCCCTATATTTAGCCTTAGATAGAAAACTTTTCATTCCAGGTTTATGGAACGAGAGATGTGAACGGAACAAACAGAAATCTTCTGACAAATGGATTAGGAATTGGAGAGGACTCTCATGCACCTGTCCATCTCCAACTTAGCCAACCACAGCAACAAAACTACGAAACTACAGCACGAGCCACAAACTTGGGGTACGTAATCCTCCTAAAACGCATCAATTTTGGCAAAGAAGACTTATTATTTCGCCCATGTCTTACTATAAGAAAATCTCTCTTCACATATGCAGCAGACTACAGCTGCACTAGCAAGGAAGCGTCAACTGCAATGGATGTCACTCAGTTATATTCAACACCAGGCAGGCTTACCAAAGTTAAGCTTCCATAACTGAGATGTGGTATATCACACGTTATTAAGCAAACAGGCTCTAGTTTGAAATGATCAATGGAATAAAATGTAGCATTGTGGATCATGACCAGGGACTTATGTAAAGGTAAAATCAACTGCAATAAGAAAAAAGGTGGACTCTCTCTTGTGAATCTAGTTTTGAAGATCTCCAATTGCAATGAAACATTATGTCAATGAAAAGCTAACATTTTGAATGTTCATATGCGACTAATATATGACCAAAAGATTAGCATATATAAGCATTTCAAATAACAACTTCAGGAAGACAACAATGCACGGGCTTCAATGTAAGTCAAACTTTCATAGCATACTGAAGGGAATCCACAAGGTCCGTTCCCTGTTAATTTCCTGATTATCTAATAGAGTAAGAGTATGCCTAAATTAAGTAAAAAATTGCCAGTCAGGTAGACAATAGGATGAAATCCATAAATATAAATCCTCATCAGAAAGCCATTCTATCAAATAAACAGAGAGAGGAAACCCTAGCAAAGAGTAGCGCAAATGGGCAAAAAATGTCAAGAAGAAGACATGATGCAAAAAATCAAGGAAGCCAGAGGAGATCTCCATAGGCTCAGTGATGAATGGTAATTTGAATGTTCCCACATCCCAAAGAGATTAACTTGCAAGGTATCTCCATATCATCAACAAACAAAAGCTTAACAACGTGGAGCTGTCAATTTATAGAGAGCAAAGCCCCTCACATCATTCAACAAAAGCTCAACAACTCAGCTGTCCATCGTAGATACCTAAGCGGTACTTCAGCAAAGAGATCTTTCTGTACAATATAACATCTCTACAAATTACAAACACAAAGCATGATGCCAGTAACAACTCCACAGACATGGAAAAACAAAAAATGAATTGATTTGCAGTTACATATGCGACAATGCTTTCACTCGTATGACCACATTGGTATTATGATAATTGAGTTTGCATCATAATGAAAGAAACAAGAAATATGAGCAATTACTACTTACCAGGGCCGGAAGCCACAAGACCTCCATTCCAACTTAAAGAATATGTGCCCAGTTTTAGAAGTCAAAATGGGTAACCATGAGCTGGAGTGGAAGTCAAAGCTCCTGAGTGAGGCAAGACCAAACACTTGAATCAATTTCTGAGTACACTAGTTATAAAGATATCATTATCTCGAAGATTTCAGATCAACAATTAAGGCATCTAGAGAGAGCAAAGCCCTTCACACCATCAAACAAAAGCTCAAAAACTTAGCTGTCCACCAATGATACCTAGGCAGTACTAAAGCAAGGAAATCTCTCCATACAATGTATCATCTCTACAAACTAAAAAAACAAAGCGCAATGCCAGTAACAAATTGACAGACATGAAAAACCCAAAATGAATCGATTTGCAATTACCAATGCAACAATGCTTTCGTTTGTATGAGCACAGTGGTCTTATGACCATTCAGTTTCGCATTATAATGTAAGAAACAGAAAAATATGAGCAATCATAACTTGCCAGTGAGTTTCCAGGGCTGGAAGCCACAAGAGCTCAGTTCCATCTTAAAAATTAAGAACCCAGTTTTAAAAGTCAAAATGAGTAACCATGAGATGGGGTGGAAGTCAAAGCTCCTGAATGAGGTAAGACGAGTGACTTAAATCAATTTCTCAGTACATTAATTGTCAAGGTATCATCATCTCAAAAATTTCACGTCAACAAGTAAGGTATCTAGAGGCAGAGATTGCCCATTTACAAGTTGAAGTCAACAAACTGACAAGCCCAGATGTTTCCCCTCTGATCTCAGAGCTTATTGGCCCAGTGGCTACACTCTTTCTGACACACAAATCCTCTGGAAGCAAGCAACCATATTCGAGGAGAGCATACATACACTTGCAACACTCGTCATTTAATGGATGATGCCTAGGTAAGCACTCTAAGTAACTCCATTATAGGTAACATATTAGGTAATTTCCACTAAGGGTACAATGCAAATTGCAGTAATCCCATTTTTTACATCTCTAAATACAAACTATAGTTGGAGAGAGGAAGGTGTTTATTTCATGAGTTTTCACACTTAATCAGGACCAATTTTTAAAAACTTAAGCTGGTAGACAAAGACATGATATCATGACTCTCTTTAACATGAGATGATATTTTGAGAGAGCAAAAAGAGTATGAAAGCTAATTATAAATAAGGTAGAAGGTAAAGGGCATAAAAACACACGATCTCAAATGCAATATTTTGTTGAACAGAGAAAAAGAGGATAGAAATCTGAACGCTCGGCCACAGGCGCTCTCTCTTAGTAAAAATAGGATATAAGATGCAATGAAAAAACAATAATATTTTTCAATTAGCAATAAAATCACAGTAGAACAATTCTTAGAAAATCATAGGTGAGAAAAGCATTACTTATCATAAAGGGGAAAAATGAGATCAAAAAGTCGATAAACTACAATATGCATTAAAATTCCGTCCCACATAAAAAGAAGCTAAGCAACATTAACTCTGGGATTACTTGGATGGATGGGCAGATAAAGATAGGAAAAGAGGAAATGATGGTGGTATCAAACTCTAGTGGAAGAGGATTGCTTTTATTTCTAACACATGCTATGTGAGAGTCAAGATGAGTAACAATGACATGGAGTGGACATTAATTATAAAGGTATCCCTATCTCAAAGATTTCAGATCAACAATTAAGGCATTTATTAGGACTGCCCATTTACAAGTTGAAGGTCAACAAACCGACAGGCCCAGATGGCCCAGTGGCTACACTCTTTCTAGTATACAAATCCTCTGGAAGGCAAGCAACCATATTTAAGGAGAGAGTACATATACTTGCGAAACTCGCCATTTAATGAGCAGTGCCTGGGAAAGCAATCTAGATAACTCCATTACGGGTAACACATTGAGTAATTTCCAATAAGTGAACAATGCAAACTGCAGTAATCCTGTTCTTTACTCATTAGAAACCATAGATGGAGAAGCGAGGGGGCTTAATTCATGAATTTTCACACTTAAATAGGGGTAGTATAATTTTGTGGGACTCACAAACAAATTTTAAAAGCTTAAGCTGGGAGACAAGATGTGATATGACATTTTGAGAGAGCAGAAAAGTATGTAAGTTGATTATAATGAGGTAGAAAGTAACAGACGCTGGGTACACAGAATCTCAAACGCTATCTTTTGTTGAAAAGAGAAAAGGAGAAGAGAGAAATCTCAAGGCTCGAAAAAAAAAATGGCTGTCTCTTACTATGAATAGGATATAAGATGTGATGCACACACAATAATATTTTTCAACTAACCATATAATCACAGTGGCAAAAAACATTTTTTTTAAGAAAATCGTAAGTGAAGAAAGCATTACTTATCAGAAGGGCAATAATGTGATAAAAATTTTGATAAACTACAACATGCAAACAACACACAATACAATTCAGTCCTGCATAAAAAGAAGCTTCGCAAAATTAACTCTGGGATTATTTGGGTTGCTGGGCAACTATAAATAAGAGGAAGAGAGGAAAAGATGGTAGTGTCAAACTCTAATGAGAGTTTTGTTTCTCAAACTTGCTATTTATTCCTTTGAACAGCATCCAATACGATACCCCTATTTATAGAATGCAATCATCTATGTCTATTTATTAGAGCTCTAACTTATATAATCATTTAGTTAGATATACTAAATAATAATTTTAACTTCTCAAACTTCAATGGGAAGTTCCATTTATATATGACAATCATTAAAATCTAGTTTAATAATTTTTTCAACTCTCCCCCATAAACTAAATTTTTTCCCACATTTTTCAGATACAATGTTTCATCTCTTTCAATTGCAACAATCTCCATGCCAAATTCACTTAATACAGAAATATCATGGAATGGCTTCTCAGCAAAATGCCGAATAATGTTCTGCATTGCAAGAATAAGATAGGTTCTTAATTATTCAACCTTAGGCATGCTTCGGCTCTATTCTTTCTATTTCTGTAACAAAGCAGGAGAGAGTCAGTACAGTGATGAACTTCAATGAAGATTTGCTACCTAATTGGTTTAAAACTTATAAATGCTAATAGGATATCGAAAGTGAGTAGGATTTGAATATAGCATTGCCATTCCAACTTTTATATTCCAGTTATGGGTACCCACAAGGGCTCGCCCAAAATTCAATGTGCTACCTCAACTTTATTGTTTTTTTAGAAATTCAATGTGTTACCTCAACTTTGTTGTTTATTTAATCAAGTACTCGAACTTTCTAAAATTGGCCAATTTCATGATTCAGTCCTCCTAACAGCTTTAACTGACGTGGAATTTAACGCCATTAAGTTGGATAGTTGGCATCCATGTGTCATTGAGGTCTCTCTCTCTCTCTCTCTCTCTCTCTCTCTCTCTCTCTCTCTCTCTCACACACACACACGCACAGACACACATGTTCCAGTAACATAAACAACACCAGTGCTACTTCCCCCACCACGATACACCTTCACCACCACTCATTGCTATTGCAAACACCACTCAAAACTGCTCCCACCACCACTAGCACAAGCACCACTACAGTATTTAGACAAAGTCATAGCCATGGCGGCAGATACCACTTGAACAAACAGCTGCATAGAACTCTACTACCACTGCTACCACCGGCAACAGCACAAACATCACCACCAAAACTCAGCTATGACCACCATCATTGGCTTTCACAGGTTTGAGGAGGCCACGACCTCAGATCTGGGGTAGCTACCATAAGTTAAGGTCGGTCCAGGATAGATATATGCACAAAGATAGAGGGCACCTCGGCATTATGGAGAGAGAGAGAGAGAGATGACGTC
This sequence comes from Eucalyptus cloeziana, assembly GCA_014182715.1. NCBI lineage: Eukaryota > Viridiplantae > Streptophyta > Magnoliopsida > Myrtales > Myrtaceae > Eucalyptus > Eucalyptus cloeziana. The sequence continues at coordinate 4,804,270 of CM024639.1, read as the reverse complement.
AGTGGTAATGGCGATAAGGTGCAGTGGTTCGGCATAGCAATGACAATGGTGGTGGTCACTAGTCATAAGTGAAGCAAGTAAGAAGAAGAAAAGACAATCAAAAAACTGCTTTTCTCAGCTAAGTTAGGCAAACATAATGACATAGTCATCCATGATCCATGTCATATGACGCCTAACTTAATAAAGTTTCACATGCTAATTTTGGAAAGTCTAGATACTCAATTCCACAAAAAAAGGGAGGACCATATTGAATATTGAGAAAAAGTTCCGCCCCCTTGGGGTGCACTACCCTTTTTACTTTGAAAGACCTCTTTATCATTGGTGTTGTGGAGCTCAACAACTTCCTCCTTGTCCAATTTCTCACCCACCTCATCTCTTAGTATGCCATTTGGACATCACAACAGTCTCTAAAGAAACTTATCTTTCAGATTACCCATCCAATATACTATGACCAAAGATAACAAATTTATAATTTCAAGAGATAGACTCAAGTATCACTCAGACTTGTGGAGAGATTACCAATCCTTGTTCATTCTATATCTCAAGGTGGAAGCCCCTTTGCATATTCTCTAGAACCTTTGCTCAACCATTTTTCTTCCTCTAGTTGGGTATAGTAATTGGTTCCTTAGTACCAATACTCGATAATGTGGGTCTGAACACTCCAACTCTTGTAGTTGGAAAGGATTACTGCTCACTTCTCAGACATTGGGGCAATCAACCAAAAGATGTTTGTAGCAAGGCCCTAGTGCTGTTCTTCTTTCTGCTAGCTTTTTGGCAAATCTGTTTTCTTACTCTTTTTGATACTCCTAGCTACTCGTGACAGATTTACCGAGGTTTTGACACCAATTTGTTGGAAATATTTGGCATGTTGGAAAACTAATGTTAGAGGCAGAGAATGACAATGGTTTTATATGGCTATGGAAGAGGGATGCTTTTTTTTTTTCCCTTCTCTTCTTGTAACAATTGCTCTTTTTATCCAAGTAGTCTTATGCATGACCATCCTCCTATTTATAATCTTCAATCATCTTTATTTATTAATTATGACCCTCCACTAGTTATTATTATTTTATTTATTTAAGTAATTTTTTTTATCTTCGCTTTCACTCTTTTGGCTTGAAAAGGAGGGAAATTTCATATTGTCTTGACAATCATTGAAATCAGGTGTGATCATTTTCTTCAGGTTAACAGTCTTAAGATGCAAAAACTAATCTCATCTCATTATTTCCTTTCATTGTAAACTACAACAACCAACGAGGTACATAAAATATTACACATATACACATTTATATTAACACCTACATATGTACAGATACAAGAGATGTCAAGCTGCAAGCATCCACCATAATTTCAAGTACCTCATACATTAACACACCAGAGCAATGAATTATCAGTTGATATTCACGTTATTATTTCATGTATCCCTTTTATATCTTCGCAACGAAATGAACTGTAACTTGATCATGTAGAGACTTTCAGTCCACACAGTGTTTTTCAGGTATGAAACTCATTTGTATTAGATATATGATGCAACGCTACTTGAGAAATCTCAAACAAGGAGGTTACAAGCTAGAGGAGAATCTAAACAAGGAGTTTCCAACATCTCATACATACAAAGGTTCCAAAGGCATATAAAATCATCATTCCACAGACAGAAGTCCCAAATTAACATCAAGAACATAGGAAAAATGAGTAGTCTAGCCAAAAATTTCCATTAACAAAAAAAAAAGGAAAAAAACTTACCAGATAAATTTAGTTTACGAAGACTATAAAAAGGTAGCGGAGATAAGAAAAGAGAAAACGAAAACCAAAGAAATCCAGTGCTCACCAGAGATCCAAATCAAGCCGATGGCTCCAAATAGCAAGCTCTCCTCGAACAGTTATTTCATCTGCACCATAAGTTTAAAAAAAGAAGCAAAAAAAAAAAAAAAAAAAAAGGAAACTCGTGGTGAGACAAACACTCTATTGGTCAGAATCCGCATGGATTCTGTATTTATAATGCTAAGACCAAGCACGCATAAACAAAAGATGCCTGATAATCACCATGCGAATGATCTAAATTCTCGTTCTCTTCTTATATCTCTCCAACGAATCGCGAATCGCCGGCCGATCCACCTCGTCGCTCCTCGTGAAGATTGATTTCAGACGGCACGTGTCGATTGCCGTCGCTCGGCGGCGAGAAATCGAGCTCATGCATAGAAGGAAGCGGAACCGCACCGTACCGTCGCTCGCTCGATCGTCAATACGAGCTCGAAACGGCAGCGGAGGGGCGTAGATTTCGCGGGAACAGAGGGTTGGGGCTCGAGGCGAGATTGCAGGGGGAGCGCAGCACGATCGGAAGCATGCGACGCGAGAGAAGACGGAGGACGAAGGTGAAACGATGCTTCTTCATGCGAGGAGAAATGGGAAAAAGCTCGTAAGACGAGAGAATCTCGTGAAGGAGAACGAGGGAGGGAAGGACGGGAGGGAAGAAGCGGGGGAGGGAGGATTAGGGCTTTTATAGATGGCCAAAAGTATTATTTAATGTACGGTATAAATATGATTATTTCTTATAAAAAAAGTTAAATAAGTTTGGACCCCAAATAAAAAGTTGAATTAAAATAAGTAATATGAAGAATAGCAAATTTTTTCTTGGTTAATCAATTAAGGAATCCCTCCAGAACATTCCTTAAAAAATTCAAGTTGAAATCATATATAAAAATGTGTATGACTCTACGATTAATCAATTAACAAGTCCCTCTAAAACACTCCTTAAAAAATTCAAGTTGAAATCATATATAAAAATATGTATATGACTCTCTTCCCTAAGTTTGCATAGACAATATGTTCACATCTTTTTATATATTCTACATGACATTACTTTGAAAAAGAAAATTCATCAAGTCAATGATAAAAAAAAATAATTTACATCCTCACCGATTATTGGCACATAAAAGAATTTACTTACGAAATCAACTCAAATATACATGTTATTCATCCAATAATAAAATACGTAAATTTTGTCAAAAGGATGGTGATTTAGTAATAATCTGGAAAAAATAAATAAAGAATCTTACAAGCCAACGTCCTAACTCTTGTTTGTTAACCGAACAAATAAACAAATAAATGATTCTTTTCACACGTTATCTTGCCTGAGTACACAACACTTTGAGACTTGAAACGCTTAAAGAAGATTATCGAATGTGCTTAGTTAATAATTTAAAAGAATTAGAAATAGAAGATTATTAATGAAGTATTGGTTGGCCTGAAGTTTTGCATCCTTTCTTTTCTTTCTCTAATTATTTTTCAAGGGTTTCGAATTCTACAATAATCCTCAACGAAGTTGAGATAAGAACATATCATGTGACTTTTATACAACGTTCACTTTAATATCATAACTTTCTTTCAATCACGTAGTATCATAATTTCTGAAAAAAAAAAAAAAAAAAAAAAAAAAAAAAAAAAACCTTTACTTGAGTATCATAATTTTGAGTGATTACTTAAGTGCTATAAATTTTAAAAAATGTCCACCCAAGTATGAGAAATCTAACATGACATGACACTTGTAGCGAATATTTTTAAAATGTCATGGCATTCAAATGATCGGTTGAAATATTATATGACTCAAGGCACTCAAATGAGAGAGCCTAATAAAAGTATGACATTTAAGTGATTTTAAAAAAAAAAAGTTATGGCATATGAGCGCCATATTAAAGTTATGTCATTTGTAATTTACTTCTCCCCAACAAAGTGATTGAATTTGGGGACAAAACTTGGGCGCACGCATTATTTACCCCATCCCTTAGCTTCTTTGCCTCGGCTTCCTTTGCACTAGGAGCGAACATAACGAGTTACTGTACAAACGACCCTTGTTGCCTGCTAATTAAATAACCGATTACTACTTATAAATTATGGCCATTAGGTTCGAATTTGCATCTGCTTACTTTTTTAAGAAAAAAATAATTAAAAGTTGATTCCACAATTACCACATGAAGTTTTCCCACTATTCAGATTCGATCTTCCTATCTCAATACAACATCTCATCTCACTTTGTCTCTTTTCCTTTTTCACTTTGCAGATAGGTTTTTTTATGTGCATTACATGCTAGTGTTACAGGTTGTCAAGGTCCAACAAGCCAAGAGATGGCTAAGATGACCAAGCCTTGAAGTTTCTAGGGATCTAGAGTTTTCATGGATATTTCTAAATGCTGAATATGGGAAATAAAGGAATGAATTCTGGATGAATCTTGTTATAATAGGGTATATGATGGTCAGGAAGATTGGATCTCCATGGTTAGGTTAAGGAGGGATCTATTGTTATAATTAAAGGGCTTCAGTATATATAAAATCCCTTTCTTCTCATTTATGGCATCCAACCGGCAATAGAGCATTTCTCACAAACATTCTACTATCCAGGATGAGCAAGTGAGGGACCGATACATCGAAGGAAAGGCTGATTTAGGAGACTTTACTAAGGGAAATTCAAGCTTAGGAAATCTATTAAGGGGTGAACGAGTCATCTAGAGCCTAAGTGCCACATGGACATGATCTGAATTGTCAGCCCATGATAAGTGGTATCAAAACAAGTTGTAAAAGAGTGTGGTGAGAGTTGGAAGTGCACAAGTGATCCAGGGAATGTGGAACCCAATGTTACCGCTCTACCTACCGTTAGAGATAAGGCTCAAGAAGGAAAATCGTCGGAAAACTAAGAGAACTACTTCAAAGGGTTTCATGTGCACCTTTGAAGAAAGGCTCACCAAAGTACTGATGACAGTGGGCAACTTAGGCTCCGTTCTTTTCGCAGAAAATGTGGTTTTTCTAGAAAATATTTTTCAAGAAGTCATTTTTCAGAAAAATGCAATTATTTTCCGATGTTCGGATGAAACCTGAAAATGAAGTGGAAAATATTTTCGCTGTTCAGTAAGAAAAATATTTTCCTTCATATACTCTTCTCCATTTATTTTTAATTTTTTAATGGATTTTTCATATTTTTTTAAAAATTGATTTTTAATTATTTTTAATTTTTCAAATCTATTATTAATTTTTTCATTTTTCTTTTTCTTTTCTTTTTTCTTTGTTTTCCATCTCCTTCTTTCTTGGCCGGTCAAAAGAAGAAGAAGAAAGGGGAGGAGAAAGTGAGGATTTGTAGAAGTGTAAGATAAGAGAGATCAAGTGAGGAAGATGTTTTTTACTTTTCAAAAGTAGTAAATATTTTTCCTAAGGAAATGAATGCCGGAAAATTCGGAAAACATTTTCCCGAAAATTATTTTCCATGAAACAAACGGAGCCTTAAAGAATGCGTTCGATGACTTAAAAGAGCGACAACAAGGTCAAAGAGACGCTTCATGGCGAGTTCTCAAGAGCCTTGAATCAACTCTCGACCCATTGCACGAGAGGAATGATTCTCTCAAGTCCATTGTGGAAGACCATCGAGAGGCTAGAGATGGTAAGAAAATAAATAAATAAATAAATAACTGACAACTTGCAAGATGGCTGTGGCGACCAGAGTGTAGTCGCCATGATGCCGACTTTGAGGATGGACGAAGTGGGAGAAGTTCAAGGGAGATCGATCTGTGAAGGAGGTGGACAGCTCCATATAGGGCATGGAACTTTGCCGAGGAGCTTGACAACACAATATAGGGCATGGAACTCAATGGAACAATTCTTCAAAACCGTGGGAATCGAGGACAATGAAACTAACGTATGAACTGCTACCATCTATCTAACTGATGTCGGTACGGGAGTTTTAAGGATGGATGGTCACAAAAAAACCATGATAAAAATTCAAATGATGGGAAAAAGGCATATAGCATGGATATGTTCAGATTAAGAGAATGGAAGACAACTAATTAGTGCTAGTGATGACGGCACCAAGGAACATGACGGCAAGGTAGAAGATGGGAAAGGAGATGGAGTTGGGGGAGAAGAGGAGGACAACATTGCCCTTGCAAATGCCCATGGTGGAGAGGCGAGGGCGAGTCAATAAAACGCCAGAGCACGCGGAGAGGGACGTAGAGGCCGGAGGTGCCAATGAAGGCAGTGGAGCCACTCTGGGAAACAAGAGGAGACGGAAGTCATGATGTCGAGGAAGGGATTAGGGGAGGGGAATGGATCGCACTTGCTACAAAAGGAGGAGCTGGAGCTGTAGAAACTGCTTTTGGAGAGGATATGGAGTGGGTTGGTCACTATTGAAGATGAATCATGACTTCCTAAAAGCTTGAGCGTCAAGCCGAGTAATCTATGTTATGGGATTATAGAGAGAAGAAAGAAAAGAAAGAGAATGACTTTTAAGGTAAGGTCATCGTCCACAATAGACTTTCTTTTTTATAAGAAAGCCACATAGACGTTAAAATTTCATATAAAAATAAAAAAGTCATATGGGATGAACTGCTGAAATTGTTGCTAGAAACACTTCAGTGATAATTTCTTCTCCAATTTGGCACTTAAGTGATCTAACGAAAAAATTTGGCACCAAAGTGAGCATTGTTCAATAATTATGACACTTCTAGGGGCATTTTCCCATTACTTATGATTGAATGGGAGAAACCTCCAAGTGGCAAACAAGGATTAAGAGAGGAAGCCAATCAAATGTTTCTTTTGCAATGGCCCACATCTTTGTTGAGATTGCTCAAAGAAGAATAGGCTTTTTACAATATTCTTCAGAAGCCAAGACAAGAGAATCGGGAAGTGCGGATTGGGGCGTTGAAGCTATTCAACTTCTTAGGGTTTCGAGTATAAGCCTTTATGATCAAGTTTGTCATTTTTAGAAGACAAGTTGGCAATACAAACCTCCATGCCTTAATTGACACAGACGCAACGAACTTGTAATGTCTAGTTAAGTAGAAAAGAGTTTCCATCTTCAAGTGGAGCCAATCAAATATCAAATGAAGGCCATCAATTCAAAAGATGTACTAGATTAGCATTGTTTGATGTGGATATAAGCGTCAGAGAATGGGAGGGGAAGTTCACTACTAAGGAAATTCCACTTAAGACTAAGATCTTGTTTTTTCTTATAGATTCTTCGCTAAGATGTCCTCATTAACATAAGGACCGAGTAGGTTATTTTCATGATGCGACATTCCAATCTATGTTGCCAATAGTTCACAAATTGACGACAAAAGAGGCATCTTTGATATGACGCGTGAAGGGAGGACCGAGAGTTAAGGAGCCGTGGCCAAGTTGAGGGCAAAGAGAGGGCGAGGCCACAACTTTGGAGAGGTTAAGGTGAACTTTGAGTGGTTCAAGCCAACCTTAGGAGAAATATCTATCCATATGATTTTTTCCGGAAGTGGGGAACTTGCTAGGCAAATTAGAGTTGCCAAGTTGAGGGAGAATCCCTTGTGGAGCAAGTTAGGGTTCAAAAACCATGTGACCTTGAAGTCAAGAAGCGAAAGACTAAACGGCGTAGATGGAAGAATTGCCAACCATCGAAGGAGCTAATGATCTAAGGGAAGGAGGCAATCAGGCAAGCAAGAACTCCGAGTCAAGAGCAACGAGTGAGGCACTCAATTAGGTGGGAGAAATTGTTACACCAAAGGTTTTCAAGGACCCGCAGGTTGGGGCGACAACCAAGATGATTGGGCAAGACTTGAAACTTCTAATCATTAATATTGTAGAATATCCCTTGAAGTTTGTGTGGACTTCAAAGGAATCTTGTAACATACGGGCTAGATTGTGATTAGGAGATTAGATTTCCACCATTAAATTAAGGAGGTACCTATGATTCTAACTAGAAGAGCTCGAGAATATATAGGTTTCCCCAATATCATCCAACAATCCAATAAGCAATAAAGGATTCTCTCAAATACTCCTCTCTCGGTGAATGAGTCATTCAAAGACCGAGTGAAACACGTTAGTTATCTCAAGTACTAACCCATGACCCAAGTGTATTTAAAATTAATAATGTTCAATAAATTCATTCAAATTTGAGTTAATCTCTAACTTCGACCTGACTCATTTCGTAAACAAGAATTGGTTTTGCAACTTGCAAATTCACAATCCCTCTCTATCTACTTCCTTTTCTAACTAAATTCATTTTCCATAAAAGTAATACCTTTCTCTTGAAATTTTCTTTAACTACATTCATTTTCCATAAATAATATCAATACATGTCACAAACACTTCAACATCTTGATATTCATGAACACGTGACGGATTATCGGTATAGCCTGGTATTTTTACAAGATATAAGGGCATTGTTATATTACTTGAAAATAGCCTTCTTGGCATATGTCAGAGCTTATGTCATGGCCTATCAAGCATCAAGTTTAAGCCGAAAAGGGACCGCAAAACCAACTGTATTACTATTATTACTTGAAAATAACCTTCTTGGCATATGTCAGAGCATATGTCATGGCCTATCAAGCATCAAGTTTAAGCCGAAAAGGGACCGCAAAACCAACTGTATTACTATTATTACTTGAAAATAACCTTCTTGGCATATGTCAGAACATATGTCATGGCCTATCAAGCATCAAGTTTAAGCCGAAACGATACCCGCAAAACCAACTGTATTACTATTATTATTATGTAAAAATCATTAAGAAATGCCGTTGATCCGGCGATAGAATCTTAGTATTATACATGGTATAATAGCTGCACATGATGCTCTCTCTGATCAATGAATCCTATTCATTCTCCCACTTATCCTCTATAGGGTTTTCTTTCTGTAAGAAAAATAACAGTTTCCTTCTCATCAGCCAATAAGGAGAGAAAGAGCTCACACGCTGCCTTTTTCTAATTTTTTAGGCATAAAATCCGCTTATAATAGACATATGCTGCTAAACTACTCGACTGGAAATCTCAAACAAAGGAGGCTCTGAACTAAAGGAGCAAATCAATTGCCTATCTCTCATACGTAGAAAAGTTCCAAAAGCAAACAAAATCCATCATTCCATAGACAAAAGTAAATTAAGCTTCAGGACCATAAAAGATAGCGAAAAGCGGAAAAGTGAGGACTCACCGGAGATCGAAATCGAGCCGATAGCTTCAAAAGCAAGCTCCCTCCGAACAGCAATGGCGTCTGCATCCTAAGTTCGAAAAAACAAAGAAACTCGCGGTGAGACAGACACTCCACCGGTCACGATTCGTACCGATTCTGTACGTACGACGCCAGAATCAAGCACGCATCGGAAAACGTGCCCGATCATCGCAATGCAAAATGATCAAAACTCTCGGTTCTCTCCTTATGTTCCCCGATGGATCGTGAATTGCAGGTTCGATCTACTTCCGTCGCTCCTCGTGAAGATTGATTGATTCACGACGGCGTGTGATCGGTTTCCATCGCTCGGCGGCGAGAAATCGAGCTCATGCACAGAAGGGAGAGGAACCGTACCTTCGTCCGGTCGTCATTGCGAGCTCGGAGCGGCAGGCGGGGGCGGCTAGGTTTCGCAGGCGCGAGGGTCGAGGCTCTAGGCGATATTGCAGATGCGACGGCGGGGAAGGGACGATCGGGAGGATGCGAGGCGAGAGAGGATGAACGGAGGAGGCGAAATGGAGCTTCGCTGCGGCGAGGAGGGATGGAAAAGCTGCTGCGAGAAGAAAGCTCGCGAAGGAGGAGAACGAACGAGAGAGCGAGAGAGAGAGAAAGAGAGAAAGAGAGAGAGAGAGAGAGAAGAAGCGGAGGAAGAGGGGATTTATAGATGGCGATGATGTTGTTGGGGAAGGTGGGCCCCACTTCATCGAGCCAAAATTATTATTGAATTAATTAATTATGACATGATTAATTGTCGTCGAAAGGAAACAAAAGTTAAAAAATTAGTTTGAACCCCAAAAAAAAAAGTGTTGAAGTAATTTGAACCCAGAGAAGGGTGAGAACTAGTCAGACCAAAAAAAAAAAAAAAAAAAAGGGTGAGAACTAGCACAAGTTTTCCGGAGATCGATGATGACCACTATTTTAAGTTCAATTTGCATCTGCCTCCTTTTTAAAATTGATTGGACATTGATTCAATAATTGACGCTTTTAGTCTTTTTCACTATTTTGGTCTGATCTACCCCTCTCAATAACTATTTCATCTCATTTCACTATTATGCCCTTTTTTTTAGGCAAAGCAGACGGGAATCGCAATACTACTAACGAGTTGATTTCTTAGCCAAAGGCCTCAACCCAATTCATTCGATTCCCTTGAATTAGTTCAAAACTTGCGAAATCAACATCTCTTTATGTCTATTTAGTATTCTATCAAATTCATTTTTCTAATCAATAACCAATCAAATAAATATACCCATCCCGAATTTTTCTTCAACTACATTCATTTTTCGCAAAAGAAATAACAAATCACATCAACATGTATCTCAGGACACTGTAATATCTTCTTCTTCTTCTTTTGCAAAGGTCTAATCGGTTATCGGTATGACCCTATGTTTTCACCCGAAGTTAAGAGTATTTTCATATTGGAACAATTTGAAAATAGACTTATGGGTATATGTCAACTCCATGAAATGATAATACAAAATAGCAAGATGGCCAAACATTTGTCCCCTCAAAATCCAAAATACGAAAATCAAATTGCTATTAACACGAAAGCTTTAGAGAGAGGTGATTAATTTTGATGCACGATATTATAGTCGTGTGAAATACCTTCTCAAGTGGATGAATTATATTAATTTTTTTTTTTATCGGCAGAAAAAGAAAAGGAGAAACGGCACGCTCCGCGGACTCTCCGCGTACTCTAGAAAGTGGCGTCGGTGAAATCAGCCGAGCCGCTCAGCTCGCGGCCGATGTTTCGTGCGCCGTTAATTGAACAGCGTGGGGGGTGGGGGGACCAGTAGCGCGGCTGGTTTTGCAGCTCGAACAAAATCTTCTTTCCCTCTCTCCCCATAAAAAAACGTGGTTTTAGGGAGAAGAAAGGTCGTGGCCGAAACTACTCCTCACACGTGTCGCCCCCGCTGTCGGCCACGCGAATCCGGCTACGACCATGCCATAAGTAGGTCTCCCCACCGTGGGCCCTGGCGGCGAATGGGAATCGAACACGTAGTCCTTGCATTTAGTCATTAGAAAAATCCCCGTCAGTGCTCGCAAATCTATTCGCTTTTGGAGGCATCCCCCACCAAAGGAGACCCCGATGCCGACGTATTAAACAAAACGCAAGGGGAAAGAGAAGGGAAAAAACACAAAAAAAAGACGATCTCACCTGTCGGGGCCACGTGTCCTCCTGCCAGACTGTGGTCAGGGAGTTTCAATGATTCGCAGGTTAGAAAAGTCGTACCAAGTACGAAGATATTTTCGGGGGTGATTGTACAAGCGGAGCCGAGATATTTTCTGGTTGAGGTGGAGAGGGAAATATTAAAATATTAGCGAGAGGGTTTTGCTTGGACTCCTATAATATAGTTGGAATAATTGCGTTTTGTACCTGCATCACGTGAAAAAAATTCCAGCCAAAGTGGGGTTGAGAGCCTCACCAATTAAGTAAAAGGGCATAAAGCCATCTGTCGATGAACAGTGAAAAGATTAGGAAGGTTTAAAGGGAGAAAAATCCGATCACGAAACTACAGTTGTACGGGAGCTTGCTTTTGTGATTTTTCAATTCGCTAGAATTTATTGGAGCACATGTCATATATTGTCTCGTTCTTTCGAGGTGACATTACAATGAGGTGCTTTTTAACTAAAGTTTTATTGTTTCACTTTAGTTTTGCAATAACAACATAATGCAGGGGAAGAACTTATTGAGGCATTTATAGAGTACATTGCATTCTAGTGTAAACCTTGATCTCGCTTGATAAATGATCTATTGAAGTAGTGACACGTACTTGACAAAACAAAAGAAAGATGTGATGACATGTTTACTTTGATTGGTTTTATAAATCTATTTTATATTTTTCACGACAAAGTGGATCTGATCGGTAAAGTAAATCGTTAAATATCATCCCATTCGCATCTCAAGTTCATTGGACAAACATGTCCAATCATTCTGACCGATGCTCTATCATCATAAAACAAAGTTCACCATCCTTGAGTTAATGAGCACATTACACATCCGTCCTCCATATTTTCGATGAGTTTTGAAGATTAAAAGGGCGTGACAATAAGGACTTCGGGCACACATTTTTATGTGGAAAGTTCTATTTTCACACATGGCCTCAAAATCATAACATGCGTGCGTGGCATCGGAGGTAACTAATCAACTAGAGCCACGGACTGAGGGAGGCAATCAGGGCTACCTAACCTCCTATCAAAAGAACATTTTTATATACCTTGTAAATATGGGGGAACAAAAATATTAATGACTAATATGCACTTCTTTAAATTTATAGAGAAGATCAAGCACATAATTTATATGAAATTGCATAAATCTATCGAAAAATTTCATGCAAAAAATTAAAAATTGACTACATATTCAGTAGATAAGTTTCGCCTCAAAAGGATTTTAAATGGTAAACAGACATTTAATTATACTCTGTTGTAAAATATTGTGTTGTAAATATATAATAAAGAGAATAGAGAGATTGAGTAGAGAAAATGGGACACCAGAGATAGTAGAGAAAGCCAGAGAAGAGGGTGTGACTGTTTATTCTGATGGTTGTTCACAGTTGTAATTGTACATCAAAACTAAACTCCTATTTATAGGAGAACAAGAATGTACTTATCATTAATATTAATGTATCGAATGATACATGTATTAGATAGAGGAGACGAACGTTCATTGTATAGGGAGATGTACTTAGAATGTATGATACAAATGTATCATAATAAGTACATTAGATAAGATGAATATGATGAATATTCATTCATGTATTTCATAACACTCCCCCTTGAATATTCATTGTATTTATTATGATTGTGCATCAAATAATACTGCCTCATTAAAAACCTTAAGCCGGAAAAACCTAATGGGACAAAAACCGGACAAAAGGGAAAAAGAGTGCAGAGCACAAATGTTATGATCTCTCCCATTTATAGATGCATTAATTGCCTCGTTAAAAACTTTAAGCCGGAAAAACCCTGTGGGAAAAAACTGGACAAAAAGAAAAAAAAAAGTGCAATGTATATATAGCCACTGCTGGGGCTGATCAGTTTTGCATCTTGTGAACTCGCCGCATATCAATGTTGTAATGCATGGTTCATAATATCTCCCCCTCAATTGAGCTATATAGCCACTTCTGGGGCTAATCAATCTTGCATCTTATGAACCCGCCGCATACCAATGCCATATACTAATTTCTCAAAAGTTGATGTTGGCAATGATTTGGTAAAAAGATCTGCAAGATTATTTATGGATCGACTCTGTTTAATATCAATTTGTCGACTTTCTTGGAGTTCATGAGTATAGAAAAACTTTGGCGAGATATGCTTGGTCCTATCACCTTTGATATATCCTCCCCTGACTTGTGTAACACAAGCAGCATTATCTTCATAAATTATAGTGGGAGAATTTGTAATCGGTATTAAACAACAAGAATTATGAATATGCGTTATAATGGATCTTGACCAAACACACTCTCTTCCAGCTTCATATAAAGCAATAATCTCAGAGTGGTTAGAAAATGTAGCTACTAGCGATTGCTTAGTAGAACGCCAAGAAATAATGGTGCCGTTATAACAAAATAAATACCTGGTTTGAGAGCGAGCCTTATGTGGATCGGATCTATATCCAAAGATCAAGATATCCAACTAAACCAGAGTTAGTGGAATCTTTGGAATAATATAATCCCAAATCTATGGTTCCTCGGAGATAACGGAAAATATGTTTAATTCCATTCCAATGTCTCCGAGTTGGCTCAGAACTAAATCGTGTCAATAAATTTACCGCAAAAGCGATATCTGGTCTTGTACATTGTGCCAAGTACATCAAAGCCCCAATTGCATTGAGATATGGTACTTCAGGACCAAGTATCTCTTCATTTGATTCTCTATGACGAAATGGGTCCTTTTGGGGATCTAGAGACCTTACAACCATAGGGGTGCTTAATGGGTGAGCTTTGTCCACGTTGAAGCGTTTAAGCAATCTTCCAACGTATGCTGATTGATGGACGATTATTCCATTTGCTTTATACTCAAGCTCTAAACCAAGGCAAAGTTTGGTTTTACCCAAATCTTTAACTTCAAACTACCTTTTCAAATATTCAGCAGTTTCAGCTAACTCTTCTAGAGTTCCAATTAAATTTATATCGTCGATATAAACTGCTACAATAGCAAATCCGGTTTCTGATTTCTTAATAAACACGCATGGGCAGATAAGATCATTCTTGTACCTTTCCTTAATTAGGTACCCACTTAGGCGTTGATATCACATGCGACTGGATTGCTTTAACCCGTATAAGAATCTTTGCAATTTTATTGAGAATAAATTGCGGGGAGTGCATGCTTCTCTGCATTTTGAATCCCTCAGAATTTTCATATAAATATCGTAATCTAATAAGCCATATAAATATGCCGTCACAACGTCCATAAGATACATTTCCAATCTTTCAAAGATTGCTAGGCTAATGAGAAAACGAAATGTAATCATATCCATCACAGGTGAATATGTTTCATTATAATCAATCCCAAGTCTTTGGGAGAATCCTTGGGCAATGAGTCGGGCTTTATACCTGACAACCTCGTTTTTCTCATTTTGTTTTCGGATAAATACCCATTTATATCCAACGGGCTTTACATTATCGGGATACGAGTTACAGGTCCAAAAACCTCTCGTTTAGTGAGGGAAGCTAATTCAGCCTTAATTGCTTCCTCCCACTTAGGCCAATCTTGCCTTTGACGATATTCAATAATAGATTGCGGCTCACAATCATCATCCATAATTTTATAAGCAACTGAGAATGCAAAAGCATCATCAATGATGATTTCATTTCGATTCCAAATTTCATTATAATATGTAATGGAATTTTCAGTATTCCCGGGATTGATGTTCCTTTCATGGGTTTACGCCTCTTTAGGGGCAATAAGCTCTTCAGGAGAAAGCATAACGCCAAGCTCTTCTGGAGCGGATTCTTGATTCTTTCCCCTTAATTTTCGAGGAGTATTATCTTTTGATCCTATCGGTCTACCACACTTCAAGTGCGGGGGATTTTGATCTATTTTAGCATGTTCTTCAGAAACAGCTATTCAAGCTGGAGCATTTGCAGCTAGAATATGATGATAGTGCAAATAAACGTGCAAATGTGTCATTGCGTGTAAATAATAGACAAATATGGAACCATCTACAGAATGTGTCCACGAATACCATAAAATATTGAAATGGTCCACTTAGTGGTTATATTGGTCTACAAATATCACCCTGAATTCTTTGCAAGAATAGAGGAGATTCAAGATTAACATTTGTTATAGAAGGTTTGATAATGAGTTTTTCTTGTGAGCAAGCCTCACAATTATAATCTTTGAACAACAATACCTTTATATCTTTTAAAGGGTGCCCTTTTGTATTTTGAATTATCCTACGCATCATTGAAGCGCCAGGATGACCAAGGCGATTATGCCACAGTCCAAACTGATCATGACTTACCAATCTCCAAGATGTGGTAGCGTAGGTTTCAATAGCCTTAATCATGACACAATACAAACCCATAGAAGAAGCTTCTAGCTTCTCATAGATGGTCTTCAAGCCCATCTTATAAGAGGAAATACCAATGTATTCCTTATCTTGCTCATAAATAGTCTCAATATGGTACCCATTACGGCGTATATCTTTGAAACGAGCAGATTCCCTTTGATTTAATGCTTAGAAACGCATTCTCAATATGGAGGATTGTGCCATTTGGCAAAATAATTGTGGCATTCCCAAAACCATCAATAATCCGAACAGGACCCGATATTGTATGGATTTGTGCCTTCCGCAATGTCATACTCGAGAAAAAGTGTCTACTACGAAATATAGTATGTGTTGTTACACTATCAAACAAACAAACATCTTCCTTTTTCTCGGTATCTTCCATTTGCATTTATATTGACAACTTCAGGTGTCAAGTATCATAAAAGTTGCATATTAGCTATATAGTCGAATAAAATTTCAAAAAGAAATATTATATAAGGCTCATAAGCATTTCATAAAGTACAATAAAAGGTAATACATTTAAAGCGAAATAACATAAACCACCAATCTGATTCATCAAAGTAATCAGAGGTCCTCAAAGAAATCAGAGACATCCAATGATGCATTTGCTACTTCAGGAGCAAGGGGAGTCCTACCAACGGAGATATTGTTGGCCTCAACAGTGGTTATAGCAGTAGGATTGATTTCAATGGTATGAGATTCACCACGCTTGCCCGTATTCTTTAAAGATGCCTGGTATAGGTCAACAAAATGTTTTGGCGTACGACAGGTACGTGACCAGTGCCCAGTCATGCCACATCGATGACAAATACTCTCATTAATCACCTTCTTTGGCTTCTTTTCTTTGCCATGATTCAGGTCAAAGTTTGATTTCCTAGGGCGGTTAAATTTCTTGCCATCCCTTCTAGGATTATATTCTTGTTTGCACTTATAGCCCTTAAAATGGCTAGTATTTTTCTCAAAATTAGCATGTGCTTCAGGCAATGCTTTTGAGCCAGCAGGTCTAAGATCATGATTTTTGAGCAGTAATTCATTAGTTTGCTCAGCAGTAAGAAGCACAAAAATTAATTCAGAGTATGTGGCAAACTGACGCTGCCGGTATTGTTGTTGCAATACAATATTTGAAGCATAGAAGGTCGAGAAAGTTTTCTCTAACAATTCCGCATCAGCGAGTTTGATACCGCATAACTCAAGCCGAGAAACGATATCAAATAAAGCAGAATTATAGTCAGACATTGATTTAAAATCTTGCAGTATGAGATTTTGCCAGTCATATTGTGCTTGAGGGAGGATAACAGTTTTGGTATGATCATACCTATCCTTCAATCTCCTCCACAAGATATGAGGGTCTCGCACGGATAAATATTGAGTCCGCAGGCTCTCATGCAAATGACGGCGAATAAAGATCAGCGCATTTGCTTTATCCTTTTCATTTGAGGTTCCATCCTCCATGATTGTATTAGCGAGACCTTGCCCTTAGAGATGCATTTCCATGTCAAGGCACCAGGATAGATAATTCTTTCCACTCACTTCCAGGATGTGGAATTTGGGCTTTTCAATATTTGCCATAATCCTTGCAAAAGTAAATCCTTAAATTAATTAGAAAGATTTATAAATATCCACTGCTACTTTAGGAGTAGAAGGATACTTTTAGATTTGAAATTTGGCTTCAGGCCAAGGAAAATAAAAAAGAAGAATTGATAGAAGAAGATGAAGTAGAAGATGATTAATAAAATGAATACCCACCTTGCAAAAATTACTTACTCACTGTAGATCTTCGTGCTGATAACGTGTTGTAAAATATTGTGTTGTGAATATATAATAAAGAGAATAGAGAGATTGAGTAGAGAAAATGGGACACCAGAGATAGTAGAGAAAGCCAAAGAAGAGGGTGTGACTATTTATTCTGATGGTTGTTCACAAAATGTAATTGTACATCAAAACTAAACTCCTATTTATGGAGAACAAAGAATGTACTTATCATTAATATTAATGTATCGAATGATACATGTACTCGATAGAGGAGACGAACGTTCATCAGATAGGGAGATGTTTAGAATGTATGATACAAATGTATCATAATAAGTACATTAGATAAGATGAATATGATGAATATTCATTCATGTATTTCATCCATTCATGTATTTCATAATATACTCAAGCATTTTTCGTACCCAAAATATTTTTTTCAAAAAAAAAGAACTTCTAGAAGAACTGAGTCTTTCGCCACTTGTACAAGGAGCGATCCGCACTTTTTCTCTACGCAGCATGGGAATAATATCTTAATATGGGCCGGATTGTTTTTGTGCGTACTGAGGGTACGACGTGTCTCCTCTCCACTTCTCGCCCGGTCCAATGAGAAATCCTCGGCAATCTCGATGAAAATCTCGACAAAATCCAACCAAGAACTGACTAGAAAAGAGGAGAATACTCGTGGCAATGCCACGTAAACGTAATTAGAGAACCTGGTAACTTGGTGCTCTGCCAAGATTCGACGCCTTCGTGGAGGCCGGTGATTGGGTGGAGGGACAACGAAGGTTCGACATCATTAATCGCTCCTCCTCCGACGCATACGTGTCCCGGCTTCTACCTCCATCCAGCCAATCGACGGGCGACGCACGTAGTAAAAATCGCTTTAGATTTTAGAGGTCCCGACGGATGTAAAGGAGACATCTCGGGCAGCTGTCGGAAGCGCCGAAACATTCTACGACTCTCCCCATCGCAAATATGATATTCGAAAGAAGGCCGATGCTCTGTACACATCTGCCCCCACTCTGTTTTTTCGTGCCGAGAACGACGGGCTCGAGTGGGTATCTTTCGATTTCATCCGCTGTTGTCGTCTTTACCGCCTCCCAATTCCACGTGCCTCGGATTAGAGAACCTCAATTTTGCTTTGGTGACTTCGTTTGACTGGGGTCGTCTAAATGAGATTGCCCACGCTTGTTGCGAGCTGACATTTGACCTTATTTCATACCTATTTTGTCCATCATTAATGATGTAACAAGTCGATTGATAATTATAAGCCCAAAATATGATTTTTATTAATCATGGCATCTGATTTCCTCCGGGCGGTCTTTGTGTAATGAAGGTGTTCGAGCAAGATGGGCTTGCGCACCACGAAGGGAACAAGCTCCTCTGAATTTTCCGTTAGGACGATCCATCGATGATTAAATTAAATAAGTGTATGTAAAGAGAGAAAAAGCAAAGTTAGCTAAAGTGATGCAAGAATATTTGACTTAACTTTATTGACAAACTCAGCCTAATCGATGTTCATTCAAGTCAAGGTAGATTTCAGTCATAACTTGCTTTAGTGGATCAAGAATGAAGTTGTTGGTGAGAATACTTAGCATTAAAAAGTTGTCGATTCTTCCCTTGCTTTTCGAAGTACTAATCAATAACATATTGATGGGAGGCTATTATGACCTATTTTCTTGATTAATTGTTGAAGCTCTGAGATAATAATTTTCTGGTCAAGATTGATGGATGAATTTTGGAAGATAAACTGTAAGGTTAAAGAGTCAGGATTTCGAGTCTCTATATCTTTATTACATTTCATAGTTCTTATGTGTTTTAAATACATTTTCTAGTTATTAGGTCTTTGAATGCTTCATGGTTTCCATGTCTCTATAATATTCGTCTATTTTCTATGTCATAGCACCTTTATAAATGGAGGAGAGCTCTCCATTGTAATGCAGATTTGGTGATTATAGAAGGATTTCTCTACGTGAGTGAATATTTATCTGATTTGTTATCCAATGTCATTAGTGGTGAATCAAATAGTTCTTTATCCTTAATCAATGGAGCAATTTTTTATGCTTTGGTGGTAAGTTACCATCTATCCAGATTCTTTATTCT
This sequence comes from Eucalyptus cloeziana, assembly GCA_014182715.1. NCBI lineage: Eukaryota > Viridiplantae > Streptophyta > Magnoliopsida > Myrtales > Myrtaceae > Eucalyptus > Eucalyptus cloeziana. The sequence goes on along the minus strand of CM024639.1, from coordinate 4,784,952 downwards.
TGGATGGTGACTTGTGCATTTATGTTTCAGTGGTGAACCTTCCATATCCTTTGTCCTTTATACACCATTCTATTATCACTTAACGCACCCATTCATATACTTCACCGAAAATTCCCCATTCCCGAAATCACTTGTTCACACAGTCAGAGCTAAGGCTTGTTACCCTATACTCTTAATGAGAGTGAGTGCAGAGGCTAGCTCTCTAAATATGGGCCACTAATTTTTGGGCCCTGCATTTGTAGCCCAATAATGTTCACAAGATATAAAGCCATGGGAATTGGACTTACTCTTGATATTGACCTCGAGAAGAGCCTAAGCTCGACGCCCAATCTTTGTTCACATCATGCTACATCACAACGCACAAGTAAATATATACTACTCTTTCAATTTCTCATTAGATTGTGGCGAGTGGCAACAAAATGTAATAACTAGATAAGATTCTTTTATAAAATCTTCCAGTGCAGTGATTCTATTGTTATATGAATCTTCCCTAGCCGCACATACTTCGCCTTGTCTAACTCAAATTTCTCATTAACGATCAGCATAATATTTTACTCTTGGCCTTGCGCGGTGAATAAATCTGAAGAAAATATCGGGAATGCCTCAGCCCCCAATAGGAGATCGGCATGGCAACATACATGATCGATGCAAAGCCAACAAAGATGTTCACTATGGCGAAGAAGGGGCAAATCAATGGATTTGAAAAGAAGGAAACCGCCGTTGACCATTCCAAAGTGAGGGCCTCGACGCCGAGCCCGTTAAGGCCTAATCTATTGGGCCGTGAGGGAGTTAGGGAAGGCCCAGCAAACCCATGAGATGCTCGCCAGGGATTGGAACAGGAACCCCGGAACCAAGTACCACAAGAAGCTACACACCATTGCGATGACAAAGAACTTGGCTCTTGAGACTCTGTATCATGCCCTATCTTCCTCTGTTTCCTTCTCGTGTAACATCCTGCAAATTTTGATAAAGCAAGAATGAAAGATAATCTGACCAAAAAAAAAAAAAAAAAAAGAATGAAAGATAAAATCCTCCGAAGCATACGATGTAACACTCATTGTTGACGCTCTTTACCTGAAGAGGGAGATTTGAACGAGGGTACTGGGCCACCACATATGTGCCGGCTCCACCACGTACTTCCTCAAAAGTCCAGCCCAACCGTACCCCAAAACCTTCCAAAATAGGAAATTAGATAGCGCGTCAGTGTAGTAAATATGTTTATGGAAATACCCTGCCCCGTCAGGCAGGTTGCGAGCCCACAGTCCTCGGGATCAACATCCGGGTTAGAGCCCCACCGGTGCAGGTTCCGATCCTCTAGATAATTCTCCTATATTTTGATAATTCTATTGACTATCCATCTCTCTCAATATTGCACAAATATGGCATGAATATGGCATGTATACGACACATATCTCTTTTGGCGATCATATGTCCAGGCTATATCACTCCCATTTTGTACTTTGTGATGATACCCGGAGTTTGCAAAAGCAATAGAATCAGCATTAGGGACTCTTTGAACAGAAAGCAACCCAATCTGCTAAATCGATTAAATCATAGAAAACTAGAATAAGGCTTTTCACCTAATTCGTGGTGGCTGTTATAGTGCTAATTGAAAGAGTGAAAATGAAGGCAAGAGCTATTGGAAAGAGCATACCCCACCATGGCATTTGGACATCCTTTTTAAGGACGGTATAGAGTATCAGAGAGACGATGATTGTCATTGTGAGTAGTATGTAGAACCACTATTGTGGAATGTCTTTGTAGTTTCTCATCAGTTTTGTGTGAATATCCTATTTTCTTTTTGAAGATGCTCGATATCGATCATATATATATATATATATATCTTTAAATGAAAAATTCTTACTAGTCATTATATCATGTTATAAATAAGATTTGCGTTGCAAGCAATTCATATCACACATGAAAAGGGAAAACATCTACGCCAAGCTGAGTACGACACATCATTTATGAAAGAGGAAGAGGATTTTTACCTCCCATAGAACAGGGCCACATGAGTGAGGGTCAAAGCAATAGTGGTGAATCCGAAGCCATACGTTAGCGTAAAGAACATGCTCATATGAATCTTTCCCATGCCGCACATACTCCACCTTGTCTAACTCAAATTTCTCATTAACGATCAGCATAATATTATACTCTTGGCCTTGCGCATTGAATAAATCTGAAGAGAATATCGGGAATGTCTTGGCGTTGTATGCGTTCAGCCCCCAATAGGCGATAGGTATGACAAGATACATGATTAGCGCAAAGCCAACTAAGACGTTCACTACGGCAAAGAAGGGGCATATAAGTGGACTGAGCAAGAAGGAAGCCACCGTTGACCAGTCCAAAGTGAGGGCTCCAACGCCGAGCCCGTTAAGGCCCGGCCCAATCTGTTGGGCCATGACAGAGTTAAGGAAGACCCAACAAATCCACGAGATGCTCGACAGGGACTGGAGCAGGAACCCCAGGACCAAGTACCATAAGAAACTACAGACCATTGCGATCACAAAGAACTTGACCCTTGAGAATTTGTATCCTGCCTTGTCTTCCTCTGTCTCCTTCTCATGTAGTGTCCTGCAAATTTTGGCATATCATGAAAAGAGCTCTTTGATCAACTAAATTGCATGCATTTGGGCAAGAACGTGAGACACAATTCCTCCAAAATATATGATGTAACACTCATCGTTCACTCCCTTTACTTGAAAGGGGGAGATTCGAACGAGGGTGCTAGATCACCACACTTGGAATTAAGAACCGGATCAATTCTTACTTATTCCGGTAAATTGGAATCAGGAATAGCCAGTATTGGGTCCTATTCCATGTGGGTTTTGATTTTTTTACACACCCCAAATCATAGGTAAATAAGAAAATCGCTAATTTTACTTCAAACATAACCAAACATATAAATCGTGTTAGAATTTTATCTATAACTAAGTTAAAAAACATAAGCACTTCAAACGGAAGTAAATATATGTAAATTATATTGAAATTTAATCGACGAAAATTGATGCAACTCAAAAATTTAATCAACGATAAAATATACGCCAGAATGTAGTCAATGCCCGAATCTGAAAACTAAAAGTAAGAAACAGGTCGAAATTTAATTCACGATATGAATTTGAAAATTATGATTGGTACATGGTAATTGAAAAATAAGTGAAAGACGATATTTTCGTTTGTTTATGTGTGGGGCAAGCTTTTGGTAGACAAGCTCTGACATTTATGATGTTCGTGCCATAGACGTCTGGCAGCGGGTGCTTCTGCAGGTACAACCATACTTCCTTATCACCGAGAATGTTGCGACTCCACTTTCATGAGATCATGATCTCATCTTCAAGTCGTCAAGTGGAGAGAGTTTGGCTCCAGGTACTTCGTTCTATGGTTCTGCTCTTTTGCTCTATTTATTTTACAATAAATAAATAATTTTAAAAATAGTTTCTTGAAAATGATAATTTATATAACTTATAGAAATGAAAATATGTTCATCATCCACGAAAATATTTCAGGAAATTGCTAAAAAAATTATAAACCTATTACAATTAAGTCAATTTAACTCTAAACCTTTTAATTTGGTTAGTTTAATTTATTCAGTTAATTTTCATAGGAAATTGCTACAGTGGACACCAATCACCTTATATGATGTGTTGAAGATAAAGTGGACAATTTTTTAATATTTTATAGTAGTAAATTGTTCTTGTTGTTATTATTATTATTATTATTATTGTTATTATTATTATTATTATTATTATTATTATTATTATTCTTACTATTTTCTTTTCTATTTTTTTCATTATGACCAACGAGGTTGTCAATGACCCTCACCAGAGTTGGACTAGCGAAGCTTGACCTTGTTGCTAGGCCTTGAGGGTTTAACCCTTGCCAGATCGGGCTTGGGCTTCACCAATGGCTAGGTAAGGTATGACCTCATTGGATTTGGTGAGATTGGGCCTCGTTGGCCACAATTTAAAAAGTTAAAACAAAAAGGAAAATAATAAAAATAATAAAAAAATCATAAACAAAATTAAAAAAATCGTCCACATCAGCACTACGTAAGATGATCAACATCCCCTTCAATAGTTTCCATTCAAAAATGGCCGGATGAACTAAATTAGCAAATTGTATAAAGATTTCAGACTAATCGGGCTAAATTATAAGGTTTATGACTAAATTGAATAATTGCAATAAGTTTAGGACTTTTTTGGTAATTTTTCCTAAATTTTTAGATATAAATTGTTGTTAATGATAAAAGCATATTTCATTAACTAATTATCTTAAGTAATATGAATGATCTTTTTTTTTTTTTAAATAGAATTAATCCTGTTTTGCGAAATAAACGAGCCTTAATTGCTTTTATTTTGGTAGAATTCGGGGAGGAAGCTAATCACAATCAGCCCCGCTCTCGTCTTGTGTGCTTTCTTCCCCCCTCTAAACTTTCATACAAGTCCTTCCAAAAAAAAAAAAAAAAAAAAAACTTTCATACATGATGAAATCTAATTTGTACATGAGAAAGAAAGAACGATTGGACTAGATGGATTATGCATATACACAAGCGTTCCATCGGGTGTATCAAGTCTTTTGATCCATTCTCCACGACATATCCTCCAGATCTAGTAATGCGCATTATGGGAAATTCAAAAATTTTAATCAATCTAACCTCCACGACATCTCATCCAAAACTAGTGACGCATGTTATAGGAAATTTGAAAATTTTAATCAATTGATCTAATCTATCCCCACGATATTTCGTCCACAAAAGATTGGCAGTCAAGTTGTCAAATGTTGATTTTGGTCATTTTCTTAAAGGATATGGTTTACCTTAGCCTCAGCCAGCTCATATTTGATTTTTGTACCATTTCATTGCTAGGTAAAAGAGTTATGACGAATCGGCAATCCATTAAGACTGAGGAATTAATCCACAATTGGATCATGAGAGACCTCAAGATGTAACATTGACAAGATTATTGCCGAGAACTTCTCCTTTTTAAATATGAGAAAAGAATTTTGATTCTTTTGTTAGCTAGTATTTTTGTGTGTAGGTTTCTTTTTACGTATAAAAATGGATCGAATATCTACCAAAAGAAGAAGGTCTAATCTCTAATTGTATAGGTTCATACGAAAATGGTTTTTGCCATTAAAAACCTCCATTAAATATGTAAATTGTTTTCACACATAAAACAAGATCTAATACTTATCAAAAGAAGAAGGTCTAATTACTAAAATCATAGGTTCTCATTCATCAACTATATACCAAGCCACATGGCTAAAATAGTGGCAAAGTGGGCTTTTACGACTAATTAACTTTATTGAATACAAAGGTTGTTATTAAAAAAAAAATAGAACTAATATATTTACCAAAAGAAAATGGTCTAATTACTAATTGTAAGTTCTGTATAAAAGCAGATCTAGTCATTACGTATCTCCATCAAATATGTATCTTGCTTTTTACATATAAAAATAGATCTACTATTTAAGGACCGACCATAGAATCCTATTTTATAAGTGGAACAAAAGGTTTGATTACCATTTGTGTAGGTTAAGTTCTCATTCAGTCACTCTATCCAAAGCAGTGTGCCATTAAAGACAAGCATATAGCCAGTCCAAAGTTATTCTAAAGCCAGCATCCTTATACTTCTCATAAATTGTTGTACTAAGACTTTAAATATCTACATACAAAAAGCTGTTCCTAAAACGTGTTATGTAATTGAAGTCAGCAGAAAGCATATATCTTTCGGTTTGCATCCAAGAAGGCCGGAAATAAAGAGGAGCTGATGCAAAACCATATAAATTTACTTGGTCTGTTGAGAATTGCATATGTATTTCAGTTGAAGTATCGAATTTTTCTTGTACGACATTTTGCTCTGTGTTGTGCTCTATTGTCGTGTGAAAGAATTGAGAAGAATATGTCTATATTGATTTCATATTTGCTTATTATTTGTCATTTTAGGATAATTCTCCTATATTTTGATAATTCTATTGATTATCCCTCTCTCTCAATATTGCACGGATATCGCACATATATCTCTTTTTGTGCATATCTCATTCGAGATATTACCTTAAAATTATTATCTAGTAAACTTTATAAATAGGCAGATATGTTATTCATTAATATATAGTGAAATATACAAAAAAAATTCATAGTTCTTTTTTCTGCTTTATTATTCTCAACTTCTCATGGCCAATACAACAAAAAAAATTGAAGGACTTTTAAAGCAAATTTATTTACATTGCCATGCTTCAGGTCTACTAGTGAAGATAACATAGTTGTGCACTGAGATGGATACTGCAGCTGTTTGTGAGGACGTTCATAGTTCTATTCCAGAGAATAAGTCGTCAAAAGACGGGGCAACCGTCTATAGAAATGCCCTTCGCTGTCGGACAGGTTGCGAGCTCGCAGTGCTCAGGATCAACATCTGGGTTGGAGCCCCACCAGTGCAGGTTCCGGTCCTCTATGCCGAAGGCAAAGTAAATGACAACAGCCATGAACGCAACACCGGCATCTAGGGCAGCCGAGAGGATGTAATTGTACCTCTGCCACCACCTCTTCCGGTACTTAAAAATGAAGAAGTTGAAGATTGTCCCCACGACAATCCATGAGTTGTAGTTCAGAGCCGTTGCGGGAGGCATAGCAGCGGTGGCACCAAGAAGGACAGGGAGATTGATGAGGGGAATCCACGACTGCTTGCGGAACAACTTGTGCAGTAACCACACTGCAACCGGACCCAGCAAACCGCCAAGGAAGAACCAATTAAGGGCCTTATAGACTCCTTCGGAGCCAAAGATCCTCTTCGGGCCTACTAAGCCCCAGATCACAGATGCATCGAAGAAGACTCGGTCGTTGGGGCATGTCCAAGGGCTGTTGGGTGGGAGGACGTTCTTGTGGCAAATGTTGGTGATGGAGTCCAAGAGCCACCACGCCACGCCAAGGTTGACCGTACCAGCAACAATCGTTCCAATGAACTAAAACATGCAAAAAGAAAAATACGTGATTATTTGAATTGCTCAACTAATTTACTGGAGAGGCTGTCTCCATGGAAGCTGACTACTCATGCTCAGTTGGTACAAGGGATGGACGACATACCTGAACCAAAAACATTGACCTTGGAGGGATTTTCATGTAGTGGCCCAACTTGAAGTCACTGAGGAAGGATATCGCCTGAGTCATGCTCATGTAACCATAGGTCTTGAAGCAGACATTGGCGATCGGATGTCCAGGCAATATCACTCCCATTATGTACTCCGTGATGATATTGAGCCCCGGAGTCTGCAAAAGCAATAGAATCAGCATTAGGGACTCTTTGAACAGAGAGCAACCCAATCTACTAAATCGATTAAATCATAGAAAACTGCTTTTCACCTGATTCGTGGTGGCTGTTATAATGCTGATTGGAAGAGTGAAAATGAAGGCAAGAGCTGCCGCAAAGAGCAAACCCCACCATGGCATTTGGACATCCTTTTTAAGGACGATACAAAGTATCAGAGAGATGATGATTGTCACTGCGAGTAGTATGTAGAACCACCATTGTGGAATGTCTTTGTAGTTTCTCATTAGTTTTGTGTGAATATCCTCTTTTCCTTTTGAAGATGCTCGATATCGATCATATATCTCTCTAAACGAAAAATTCTTACTAGTCATTATATCATGTTATAAATAAGATTTGCGATACAAGCAATTCATATCACACATGAAAAGGGAAAACATCTACGCCAAGCTGAGTACAACGTATTATCTATGAAAGAGGAAGAGGATTTTTACCTCCCATAGAATAGGGCTACATGAGTGAGGGTCGAAGCAATACTGGCGAATCCGAAGCCATACGTGAGCGCAAAGAACATGCTCATATGAATCTTCCCTAGTTGTGCATACTCCGCCTTGTCTAACTCAAAGTTCTTATTAACGATCTGCGTAATATTATACTCTTGGCCTTGCGCGGTGAATAAATCTGAAGAGAATATTGGGAATGTCTTGGCGTTGTACGCGTTCAACCCCCAGTAGGCGATAGGTATGACAACATACATGATCACGGCAAAGCCAACAAAGACGTTCACTATGGCAAAGAAGGGGCATATCAGTGGACTGAACAAGAAGGAAGCCACCGTTGACCAGTCCAAAGTGAGGGCTCCGACGCCGAGCCCATTAAGGCCCGACCCAATCTGTTGGGCCGTGACAGAGTTAGGGAAGACCCAGCAAACCCACGAAATGCTTGACAAGGACTGGAACAGGAACCCTGGGACCAAGTACCACAGGAAGCTACACACCATTGCAATCACAAAGAACTTGACCCTTGTGACACTGTATTGTGCCTTGTCTTCCTCTGTTTCCTTCTCGTGTAATGTCCTGCAAATTTTTATTAACTAAATTGCATGCATTTTGGCAGGGACGAGATACAAAATTCCTCCAAAGCATACAATGTAACACTCATTATTGACAATCTTTACCTAAAGAGGGAGATTTGAACAAGGGTGCTTGGCCACCACATTTGCCCCGGCTCCACCACGTACTTCCTCAAGAGTCCGGCCCAGCCGTACCCCAAAACCTTCCACAATAGGACAAATTATTTATCGAAACACAAAGAAAATGCTTTGTCCTACTTTTTACTTCCACTTGAAGAATCCAAAATTCAAAGATGTGTCATTTTCTGTAAAATTACTAATGAATCTATACGTTATGGATTGTATGCTTTGGAATCTTTCGGACCTTTGATATCCATAAAAATCAAATTGTGGTAGCCGAAAGATTCAAAAAGATGTCAAATTCACTATAAATAGATAGACTTGATTTATAATTTGACAAAAATAATGAGTTTTCAAATCATCTACTGGGTATCTAACAAATCTGTTGTGTATCCAAATTACTGAGATAACAACAATCAATAATTGAGATTCACAATTAAATTTCTAAATTTTTTATGTAGAACAACATGCAAATACTTTTATGGAAACATTGAAGCGTCATAAGAAAAATGCGTTTTCCTTGATTTCCGAGATGTTATAGATTTAGGAAGCGTTTTGCAAATTTTCTAGTTGTGCTTTGATAACTTTCCATTTTATCAATATTGTTTCCTTAATTTTATTATTTGATTTTAGTTACTTGGTTATTTTCTAGATGACGACCTCCTTATAAATAGGCGCCTAAGATATTGTGATCCGCACTTTATTATTCAAAATAAACACTATCTTTTAGAATCATTTCCAAGCATAATATCTTTTGCATCATTTGGTATCAGAGCATAAAAAGTATTTATCTATATTTTAATTGATTTTCACATTAATCATAACGGGTTTTGTTCAGCATTGTTTTTAACAAAGAGAGAATTAAGGAACAAGAACCTGAGTAGTTATGATGAGAATCCACGAGGAGCCGAAGGAGATGCTCCGGTCGTAGAACGCCTTGATGATGTTGACGATCCCGACCGCGTAGGCTGAGCCGTTGCCGAAGGCACTGCCGGCATTGGCGAAGATCGAGATCAGCACGTGTTCCTTCACATTGAACGGCCCCGGATTGAGCGAGAACTCGCTGCCGCCGAGCCCCGGGAGGTGGAACTTGGCGGTTGGTAGGATGGAGGCCATGAGCCTCCCGAGCGGGAGGGTTGCCACCTGGACGGTGATCTGGGTTATGATGAGGGGCTCCCTCCGGTAGGAGAAGAACTGGTTGAGAAAGGAGAGGAGGGCACAGGAGATGAGGCCGAGCGTCCACATCCGGAACGTCCATACCGGCAGGTTTGGGTCGTCGGTATTGGGCACTGTCAGCCGGACCTCCTCCACCGGAGAGAGCTCTGACTCGTCGACGGGTGGATCCTCCGGTGGCAGCTTGGGCGGCCCTTGGACTTCCATCGCAGTCGCCATATTTTGGTGCAGAGTGTTGAAGAGAGGGTCGTGGGTGGAGTAGTGAGAAAAGTAGGGCGATTGAATCGGCTTTATAAAGTCTTGTTAGCAACGAAAGTAGAAGAAAAAAATTCCCTTAAAACCATTTTTTTCATCGTTAAAAAACTTAATACTAAATTCCATGTGGAGTCCACAAACATGTGTACTTAGTTTTTTTCCGAATAAGTTAGGTTAGCAGCGATTTGGGTTCAAAACGAATCATTTCAAGGGAAAATTGTTCAAAAAGTCTTAAATTTATCGTACTTTTATCAATTTAATTTTAAATCTTTTAATTATATTAATTAAACTCAAAATCTATTTACGTTTATCCAATTGAGTCTATCCGACCAATTTTAACTGGAAATCATCGACGTGGACGCTGGTCATCCTACATGACATAATCGATGTGGAAAATTTTATTTTCTTTTCTTTGTTCTTTTTTTCCAACTCTAGCCAACGAGGTAGTTGGCTGATCACCACTAACCATGGGTGAGGGCTCGTGTTGTGTGCCGATTGAGGGACAGACCGGGAACAACTCCTTCGAAGGCCTTTCTTGGTGTCAATTAGATAACTCTAAATTGGCACAGAGAAGGGGAATCTGATTGTTTAATTAAATCAAAACATTGCGATGGTCTCTACGGATGCTCACGTAGTGTGATTTTTGTGCAGTGCTTTGAATGAATTCCTCTAAGTCAAAATCCGAGATAGAAGAGATGTATGCACTTCTTGCCTGATTGCCAACTTGCAGTGGGGAACTAGTTCCTAAAAAGGCATGTGTCGTTAATTATCAACCATAAATGATACTAACTAGAAATCGGCGGCCCTCGTCGGCTAACAAGCAAGGGTGTCAACCCTCACTTTGATCTAAGGAAGGGCTAGACATCCTTGTCTGTGGTTGGAGATGGTCAGTTGGCAACCTGGTCATCTAGAGTAGAAAAATAGAACAATGAAAAGGAAAAATAAAAGAAATAATAATTAATTAATTAAAAATATTAAAAATTATTAAAAATTATCCAAGTAAGTTGTGAATTAATTGATCACCTTCTGCCTCTAAAGATTTCACCAGGATTTTTTGCAATAATAATAAGCCGTAACAACTACTTCAGCTCATTGGTGACCAAAAACACTTACTTCTCTTTATCATTATGATAGTTCTTGTGAATAGCTTTCATCCGGGTTCTTCACCATTCACAATATCTTCATCAACTCCTATTACAATTTTCGATGTTGTTACCAGGACTTTTGTGCCAATTTCAGTGTTGCTATCATCGCTTTGAGTGTATATCACTGTTGATATGCTGCTTTCAGTTCTGATCTGAATGTTCTACTTTTCTTTGTAACAGAATCATCCTTGTCATTATTTGCTTTTTGAAATTCGAGAGGAGATTTGAGTTTCTTAATGAAGCTTGTCTTGATTTTAATATGCATAAACTCAACAACCACCAGCGCAAATGATGTTAAATATATACTATTTGGAATCATATCATGTGCCCTTACTTTCAAATACATAAGAATAGCATTTATAAAGAGTACCGGACACCTGGAATGCTAAAACTTGGAACGGAGTAAAATAGATCACTTAAGTGTGAACGGCAAGAAAATCCGACTAAGATGCTGACGTGGTGATTTTCCGATGAGGCAAATGCAAAACGACTTTGTTTTGCCCGTTGAAGTGATTATATAAGTGCAAAAACGATATCATTTTGCTGCTAACATGGATAGATAATTAATATAAAAATTAATTAAACTTAATTTATTTAATTTTTTTTTATTTAAAGATGGAGCTTGCAAGTGGCGAGGCCTCAGCCGTGGCTGCCACCTCCCCACTGTCGCCGAGAAGGGCCGACAATGGTGGAGGGAGGGTTTGCTGGGGTCACTAGGCCTTGGACAAGGGCTGACGACCCTGGTCGACCAATGGCAAGGGTCATGGCCCTCTCCCAGATCCAACGAAGGCTGCCAGGCCAAGCAAGGGCCGCCACCCGTTAAGGGGTTCATCGACACTCCCCACCGTCGTCGACCTTTCCTGACAACGGCGAGGAGGAGGCGACGGCGAGGGCTCAACCCTCGCCTTCTGCCTCCTCTTCCTCCTCCTTTTTTTTTTTATTATATATATAATTAAATATCTATTAGACAAAAATATTTCATTTAATATATTTAAAAAAGAAGAAGATAAAACGTCATTTTGATTCTTCGTCATTGACTTAGCTTTCCGGCGTGCCACATAGGCAAGTTATATTATTAAAAAATTGCCACATAGGATTTCCAACCACCTTCGACGGACATGGTACTTAAGTGTCCCATTTTTGAAAAAAAAAATTGTGGTATTTAAGTTTTAGTTTCGTAATTTTTTGCACTTAAGTTTTTCATTGTGTCAAGTTTTGGCACTCTAGGTGTACTTTTGCCCATTTATAAGCACATCAAGCATTTTAATCAAGAAACTACTCAATCTTTAATATGGAGTTTATAAGAGCTTGTTATATATTTCCAATAATTTGGGATTTGAATACATAGAGCAAAATTTTTAAACCTTTCAAAGTAGTATAGTTCGTAGGCTTGATAAGAGTAGATGTTGCAATCTGTGAAAGTTGTAGCTACTGATTTTGTTATTGAAGAATTCACTCATCTGAATGAATTCTTTTACTACTGGTATTGTCTTCTTGATAACACGATAATCTCTGCAAGATAATGGGTATACCAAAAACATACATTTCTCATCCTTGTCAAGTTTTGTTGATGGTGCCATTAGCGTGTTAATTTTCTTGCAACTTCCCATCCCAAACTTCTTTACCAAATCTCTAGCATATTTTTCATAAAATATGAAAGTGTCAACTTTGATTTGTTTGACTTATGAAACCGATAAAGATATTCAATTCTTCCATTATCCTCATTTCGAATTTGTTCTTCATGATATTTGCACATTTTTTGCACAATAGCTTATTAGTAGATCGAGAGATGATAAAGTCAATCTATATTTGGATCAACATAATATCATCAGCTTTTCTCTTTATGAATTAAGTAGTGTTGACTTTACCTTTTTCAAACCTATTATTGATAAGAAAAGCACTTGACCTTTCATATCATGTTCTTGGTGTTTGTTTGAGTTCATAAAGTGTTTTCTTAAGTTAATACACATTGTTAATCTTTAGGGTGGCTTGATTTGAATGTCAGATCTCTTAGTATTGGTGCATATTTTGAATTTAGTGCCTCATGTTGCCAATTTTGATCGATATCATCAGTCAATGTAGACAATAGCACTGGTTCTTCATTATCATTAGCTTGTGCATTTTTCAAGTTATTTTTTTAATCTCTCATTTATTGATTCTTCCCCTTCCGATGACACTCAATTAAAACATTTCCGGTGACTCTCAATTAAAACAAGATATGCTCTGCTAGAAGTAAAATAATTTAAAAATATACCTTCATGAACTCGTGGTTCAAACTTACCTATACTATCATCAGTGTATTATTGATAAATATATCATTTACATCAAAAAACATGAAAGCATGTAGTGATTGCTTTCAAATCTTGGAATTTTTCTGAAGAAAAAAAATCGTAAATGCAATGAAAATATAACATATAGTATTAGCATCATTTGTGGGGAAGAACATTGGAAGTACCATAATTTTCATACAACGTTTACTTGAGTACTATAATTTTTTTTTCTTTCAATTAAGTGTCATATCAGAGTAAAATTATCATTTGAGAGCCATTTACAGCAAATCGTCCTATGTGGACTTTTTTCTTATTTTCTTATTGTTTTATTTTTTTCCCTTTTTGTTTTCTTTGCTTTTATATTTTTGCCGGCAAGTACCCCGTTAGTTGCGAAGGCCTCACCTACATTGGGTGAGGGCCGCCTCGCCTTCGGCAGGTAGGCCTATGAATGCCCTGTGTGAGGCCATTGCTAATCGCACGCAAGGTGGCCCACACCCAATCTAGCGAGGGCCTTTGTGCCCTTGCCCATGGTCGTCGAGGCTATGAAGGCCTTGACTAGGGGCAAGTGAGTCCGCAAAGGCCATTGTGCATGGCCCCAACCAGCAATCTCGACCGACGTCCAGCAACCAACGACCTGCGTCCCAGATCGACAAATCGGCAATCAACCACCGGCAACCCAGAAACCCGAGCCAGCGGCCAGCAATGAAAGTGGCATGGTCGAGAAGGCAAGGTTTTTTCTTGGAGTCTCAGACACGCCTTCTGACGGTGAAGGTTGGCATAAAAAAGGATGGTCACCGAAGCAAGGAGAATTCAAGCTTGAGGCCGAGGTGGGCGATGGACAGTAGCAAATGACAATCGGCTACCAAAAGGGACGGGCAATGATGGTGGAGCTAGGAGGATTTTCAAAAAAATAAAAATAATATCAAAATAAAATTAACTAAATTTTCAAAAAAATTTCGCGTCAGATTTTCCAGTATCCAGGTCAATTTTCTGGCATCTAGGTAAATCTGACACTCAAGCAAGTGCCGTATGAAAATGATGGTACTCTTACGATTCTTATCTCCATCAATTGCGTTAACACCTAAATTTTTATCGATGATCAATTTCACATTTTAATAAATAAATAGCAAAAAGAACAAAAAAATATAAACAACAATTAAAAAAAAAGGGCTTCTATTCAGCCCTATGAGCTGCGGTCCATGCATGACTTGCTCAGCTCAATTAATTGCAGCCCATCAACTCAAATTCCCAACTCGCCCGTTAGTGAGCTCAACAACAACAACAACAATAATACCATTTTCAGTTAAGCCCATGGATCGCGCAGAACCCATGAGTAAAGGCAGTAAGCATGCCCGCGAGATAAAACTAGGTGAGATAATCAAATCCTAAAATTTTCAGAAGTTGCCAAGCTGGAAAGGTATAACAGGATCAGTGCCACATCACCATTAACGGAGATAGTATAACAGAAAAAGGAAGGGGAGGGGAGGGAAGTCTTCAGTCCTCCATAGCCGTCGCCCCCATTCACGATCGTCGTCCGTGCACGCGAAGGGAGAAGAGACGACATAGGACAGAGAAGGGGGGAAGACGCACGCTAAACTGATGAAGAAAAATCCTCTCTCTCTCTCTCTCTCTCTCTCTCTCTCTCGGAAGCTTATCCATGGCCGGGAATCTCTTCAATGACGACGAAGTTTTTGACATCGCTGACCGGTTCGATTCTAGGTGCAGACTCGGAGGGAGAAAAAAAATAGAAAAAAAGAGAGAGAAGAAATAAAGAAAAGAAATAAAAATAAATAAATAAATAAATAATAGAATAAAAAATTTAAAAAGATGGGCTGAGTATAATAAAGCCAAGCCGGGAGTCATGGCCTAATAAGTGTAATGAAGTTAGGTTGGGAGTTATGGGCTGAGCAAGATAGATTAGGAATTGGACATATTCAAACTAGGCCCTAGGGCCAATCTGAATTCTAGACCCAACCCAGACCTCTACAATCTCGGTGAAACGGGAAACCCACACATTCGGATCGGGCCAAGTCCTATTTTCTGAAATAACAACTAAAAAATCCAATTTTTTTTAGAAATTCAAGAAAAAGTTTAAAAATTAGATTTTGAGTAGTTTTACTAAATTTTAGTGTTAATTCTAGAATAGAATTAGTTTAACATAAAAAAATGTGAATCTTTTAATGACAATTGGATTTAAAATCGAATAAGCTCTTAGGTTATTAGTATAAGGATTTTGAATGTCCTCTTCCTTTAGCGACAATGTTAGGTCACTATCTGTACACTTTCATTCAATTTTACTTGATTGCGTTCTT
Organism: Eucalyptus cloeziana; assembly: GCA_014182715.1. NCBI lineage: Eukaryota > Viridiplantae > Streptophyta > Magnoliopsida > Myrtales > Myrtaceae > Eucalyptus > Eucalyptus cloeziana. The sequence goes on along the minus strand of CM024639.1, from coordinate 4,769,346 downwards.
TCAATATATTGATTGTTCTTTTCTTTTTTAAGAATGATTAGGATGAATTTTAGGATTCTTGATTGGTGATATTCCTTATTCTAAATAGCCAAAAAGGTTTGAGGAGTTTCAGTCTTGGCTAAACATTGGAGCTCTTACCATTAAGAGTAAATACAAAATCATTTTCGAATTCACCATAAGGTTTACTAGCAGTCTTAAAAATTGGTGACAATCAATCTTTGAACAAGACCAAGTGTAGTTTTTGCTTTTAGTAGATTTTGCTCAAGCCATCGGATTTGTTTATCACTTTTTTATTCGTAAACCTGCTGACCCGATTGAGCTTAAAAGAAGAGAATATTTTGAAAGAAAATGTTGTTCTCTGTAGAAGAGACACCTCGATCGACGTTATTAAGAAATACTCAAACTCCTCTATAGCCTTGGAGTTGATGCAAATCTGAATCAAGTTTTTTTAGCCTTTATTCCCAAGGAACTCTCCCAGCAAATTGAGAGATTTTTCCTCAATAAATAAAGGAGAATTATGGACACCCCTTTAAGATTGTGATGGCACTTGTGAAAAATACTCTAGAAAAAAAAACACTTTAAGAAATATGAGATAGGAAGATCCAAGCATGGATATAGGCATTTCCAAAGAAAGAAAAAATGGTGATTGCTTTGAAGACAGAAAGAGTGGTTGAACTAGAAGAAATCAACCCAGTGCTTCATTTGCAACAAGAAATGTCATTTCACCAGAAATTGCTCCTAGCCAAGGAAGATATGAATCACTTCATACATCATATTGAATTAGAAACTAGTGTTTTCCTTGAAAATGATGATGTTGAATCATTATTTTCTATTGATGAAGATCCATCTGAACAAACTCTTTATATCATTCCTTACTATTAAGCTCCTAGTGAAACTAATTCTGATTCAAATTCTAAATAACTTTTTCATCTATCCTTAACACTCGTAAATCCAGACTTTAATATATATTTTAGCCAAATCCATTGCCCTCATTTCCTTATTAAGGTCTTTACTTCAAAATTTTCTAATCCAATTTTAGTCATTGCTCTTATAGATACTAGTGCTAGTTTTTTTACTTTTATTATTAATGTTCTTCCTGAAGAATACTAGACTTATTGTGTTCGGTATTTCAACTCTATCTCAAGAGACTCATTTAATGTGCGCATTATTCTAGTAACCATTCAGTTTTTTCCTCAATGTTCTATGACCAGTGGATCTAGTCTTCACAACAAAAATTTGATTATTGATTGGGATATCATGACTCAAATTCCTCGTTTTTGAATCATTCTTGGAAAGAGGGCTTAAGTATAAAGTCCAGTTCTCTGAATTTGTTAATATTCAAAGGTTCTTTTCTATTAAAATGAGTTTACTAAATCTAATCATGCAAAAATTGTAAGAATCCTGTTTAGAATCTCATTTTGACTTCTTTCAAAAATACCATCATCTTTTGTGCAAAAATTTAGAGTTTTTTGTTCACCTCCCTTTAAAAAAAATGAGGATATAAATCCTACCAAGACGAGTCACGCTAGAATGAATCCAGAGTCTGAGGATTAAGGAGGCTTATTAGTTTGGTGTAACTTTTCATAGTTAGTGATCCAAGTCTTTAGAAGGAGCTTGGCCAAATTTTCTTTGGGGATTTGTCTAGGAACATGAATATAAAAAGTCTGGTCATTTTGCATGGAGATGAACAAAGCATCTTTATTTTATTTTTGAGGTTGAGATCAAAGGCATGATTCTGCACTCGATAGACCATTTGGTAGTGCAGGATTGCTATAATGGAATCATCAGTAGGGTATTCTAGTAAGCTAAATTTGGACCTGCAAGATGGAAAGCAATTAAAGATTTGAAAGAGCAACATTGAAATCGGATACATGTTTACAAAGACTATCCCATCATTTAACATAGTTTGGACAGTGCCAACACAAGCATGCTAGTATTCTAAGAATTGAGTGTCCAATAGGATCATTTTGACTACAATTGGTAAGTTTTTTCGGTTATGTAAAGTAAGTGCAAAAGGGACAACTCCATAATGAATATGAGAATATCCCTGTTGGGTCCATTGTTTTGAAAATTCTGAGGGAATTTGAAGAGTAACAAAGTACTCATTTTCAGTGGTAGAGATAAGATGTTGATCAAACTTGGAATATTGCACATATTCTTTTACTTCCTTTAGAGTTTGTCGGATTAGGTGTTGTATAGAGTGGATGGGAGAAAACAAAGAAGATGATTTGACAAAAGCTGAATAAGGGTTCATGAGAGGAAGCTAAGTTTCGGAAATCTTTGTATCATCACTAAGAAAAACTTCATAAAAAATAGTTAATCTTAAATGCATTTGATGCATGAAATTTAGATATACAAGAAGAAGATGAGGATGGAGAAAGAGAAACATGAGCATTGAGGGTTTTAGGATCAATCATGATGAGGGGAAAAATCTTTTTGGTACTATATTCACCATCTGAGCACATGGAACAAACTAAGTTACAAATGATACCGGGTTTTGATACCAATGAGAAAATATATGTTTAAAATTAGGAAAACCAGGTCAGTTGCAATAGGTATGTTATCCCACACTAAGCGAACCTCTTGTTCAAGCCTTTTAAGGACTACCTTTGAACTGCGAGCTACCCATAATTTTAGTTTAGAGCATAGAGACACCCAAAAGTGCTAAGATAGTAACATTTCTAACTAGTCGAGCTGCATTTCTTAGATGATCCTACCAAGCTAAAGAATGAGAAGTGTTTAGGGAGACATGGAGAGAAAATTTTCACAAGCACATACTTTACTTTAAGGGACTGCCTAAAACATTACATGCTTTTTGCCTTTTAAAGGTCATAAGAAACAAAGACCATATGCACAGCTCTTAAAAACACATAGGCTCCAGGAATCTCGGTCGAGAATTATTCTAGGTAATATGAATAGTGACTATGAACGGTGATTTCCCTAACCTATTGCCACAGTACTGCTACAGTGACTTGTGCTACAGTAATTTTGCTACAAGTCTATCTTCTATCTTAGGAGTTATAGTCATAGTCTGAATCATCAAAGTTTTGTCATGCAAGCTGTTCTTCCATGAAGTGTTATTCAAGTCCAATGTCAAGAGCAAAAGGACTGTTAGTGTTGTGGGTGAATTTTCTTTGTGAAATTAGGGCATTTCACATGTTTAGACTACTAGAAGAAGATTCTTCATAAGCCTTGGAAGATCTTGGAATACTGACTTGGTCCATTCATTTAGGCATAATTAGCCGGGGCCAGTTCGATGTTTAAGTATAATGAGAGACTGTATTGAGGTCTAAGGACAAGGGTCCTTAATTATAAGGATCTTGAAAGAGAAGCCCTCGCTAGACATAGGATTCTTTAGAGGACTATGTGGAATCGTCCCTATCTACCATTTTGTAGAAGATGATGTTTTGGAAATTATGTTTCATGCAAAATATATTTTGAAGATATTATGTGAATTTGAGCTGAAATTTATATTCTCTACGTGATACCATTTTCATTGTTATTGCTTTTTGATTATGACAAAAAAGGGAGAGAATATATCAGGATCGATTCATCATCGCCCATCAATCCGTGATGATAACCATCCCTTGATCAACCATTATGGTTGGGTAGTCGTCCATTGATCAAACGACTCGAGTTCATTTGTGCAGTCATTTCATTGGTCCATGCCTAATCCCTTGATTAATCCATGGCCGATTCTTTGATTGAATACATGGTTAATCGCTCAGTTACCCTTCCGATCGGGCTGATTAGCCATGGTTGATTCTTGAATGACCCATGGCCGATCCTTACCACTGGCACACCGAACTCATAGCTAAACTAATGGAATGATTACTTTACTTCTACAAATGAGAGATTAGTTGAGTTTGGAGACTTGATTATGCTAGATTTCTCTAATATCCTTTCGGTACTTTTTCTCTTTTATTTTAAAAAATGTTTTGCATGTAGTTTGCATTGATTTTAAATTACTCCTGGCATATGAGGTAATCATGTGGGTACACAACCATATTTAACACTTAATAAAATAAAGTAGTAAATAAAGTGCGTGCACGATAAGGAAACACTTACCTTGAAATTACTTGAGATAAGTCTGAATCTAGGGTACGTTTTGGGAATTTCATTCAGGAACTTTTCAATTTGAGAAATTTAGCCTTCTTGAACATAGGAAAACCAAGATAATGAACTTCAATTAAAGAAATTCAAGTTGATCCATCCTCTTTAGGGTTTTACACCCGGCAGAGGATGGGGAACTTTTGTTCTGGGATGCGAAGCAAAATAAATCCCAAAAATTGGGTTAGGGGAGAGGGAGGTACACCCTCATTAATAAAAGGCTACTCTATATTTCCCCTTGGCAAACCTTTGTCATGTCCGATACTTGTGCTCATGTAACATTTGACTTGGTATCGGCCTTGACATACTCGACTTTATCTCCATTCTAGAAGACTAGCATTTGGTGTAATGTCGATGGCATACATTGATTTCCATGGATCTAATCTCTTTCCAATAACAAGTTGTAGGACCCACTAGGTCTGCTATTTTTCACTATAATCAATCAACTTACAATAGCCTATACATGCACTGTCGCGATCCTCCCAAAATAGGAATCGGGGAAATATGGATTTAAAGGTAAAGTCAAGTTGAGGACTAATGGACCTTAAGCGACGGAGGTTCTCCAAAATGTGTCTAATTTCATAATAAGTTCCTTTGAATGTGCAATTGATTTTGACATTCAGATTTAGCAAGGATTTTTGATTTGTCTATTTTGGGTGAAAGCCCTAACGGTCAATACAATAGGTGTTTTTAGTGTTTTTTTTTTCCCTTATGCAAAATAGGTTTTATGGAAATCTTGGTATTAGTATGATTGATTGATCGATTGAATGATGTCTCCGTGAACTCATGTTTGAGCTTTAAATATTCAAGTAAGTTTACTTTGGATCTTGTATGAAATTTGTTAGGTAATCTACTTGAATAAATGATTTATTGTGGTGTGAAACTACATTAAAAGTACCTCCCAAGAGCACCTTATTGCCTACTTATGAGCCAGTGTTCTCATGGCTAGGGATGTGTAAAAGAACCGAGAATCGCTCAGATTGCTCGGAACTAGACTAGAGCTGGCGGTTCCCATGGGGGCCGATCCGGTTCCCAATTCCAGACGTGGACCCGCCCGTCCACCCACCCAAACCAGATCGGTATGTGTGTGTGTGTGTGTGTGTGTGTGTGTGTGTGTGTGTGTGTGTGTGTGTGTGTGTGTATTTATTTATTTATTTGTAGTTTTCCAATCAAATATATTAAAAAAAAAATATTTCATCTTAATTTATTAATTATTTTATAGTTTTCCAACCAAATATATATGTAAATATATGTATATTTATAATTATTGAATATTATTGACTAATTTTGTCTCTTGAGTGTGTAATAGGATTAACTTTTTTATAATCCATTTACTTGTTTTCTCAACCAAAACAAAATTGATGGTTTTATTTAATTAATGTGATGGGCCTAAAAGCCCGGCCCACAAGTTTAGGGCCCATGGATGGAGGGACACGTTGAAGAGTTGTAACTTTTTGGGGAGTGTCTTTTACTGAAGGGACACGTCCTTTGGAGATGACGTATTTAAGGGAGAAAAGAGAGGGAGGAATGTACCCTTTTGACAGTACGTACATTCCTTCTCTCCCTCTCCTCCCAAAAGAAGAACAAAAGCAAGAAGACGACTTCATCTTCCCTTCAAGGCGAATTGGCGTCATCGGATTGAACAGGGCTAAATTCTCTTTCTCATATCGGCGTCGGTGTTTAGTCTGTGGATACAAGGTACGCTCGAACTCGTGGTGTGCCTTTGATCAGTGATACATGTAATTTTCCTGGGCTTGTCTTTTGCATTAGTTTAGGGGTTCGATTTAGTGTCGAATCCGGTTTCTGGGAATAAGAAATTCCCAACAAAAATAAACAAACGTGGAGGAAGGAGAAAACTTATTGGAGATGTCCACAAATGTTGCGGCGCTCTGTCGTCGTAATACGAAATTAAGAGCCAACGGCTTGTTTTAGCCATTTTCATGAAATTAGGTTGACATTGAAAAAAAAAATAGAACAAATGATTAATGTTTTTAACTCCTGTGGAGATTAGGACTTTCAATGTGAAGTCTAATTCTCCACATATTTCTAATGTCGGGAAATCTTAAGAAGACCATACCATGACCTTTGAAAAAATTATGTTTTTCACTAACGAATATTGTTTATTTGTTCCACCCTATAGTTTTCAATCCTTAATCAAAGTCATTCAACCCAAGTATAAGGTCAAACAAGTTTGGGTGCTCTAAATAGAAACTAGGTTCACCATAAAAATTATTTATTGAATGTAATTTTATAGGGATTGGGGACCGGTTCCATGGATCCACCAAAGAACATGACCGAATCGGTGGTCCAATTCCTAAGTGGATCCATGGAATCACGAGCGGGTCTTGGTTCCAATTTTTTGAAATCAATCCCTTATTGGTGGTTCCCGATTCTGAGGTAGGAACCGCCCACCCAAATCATGCTAACCCTTACTCATGGTAGTGCTTTCATATTGAGATTTCTTCTCCATTGGAGTGTAGGCATTGATTAATTGAAGCTTCTAACTTTGAGGTGATAAAGAGGCGCCATTTTATACTTACGTAGGTCTAATCAAAACATGTCTTCGTGTGTTCGACCTATGTTTGCTTTGAAATGAGATCTTGAATGTGTTCATTAGTTACGATTAGAGCCTTAAAGTTACCTTCTATCTGAGACATAAATGCAGTGCATAGCTGGACCACCAATTCAACACTTGGCTCGGCATGATCTCAATATGTTCCACGGTGTAAGGCAATTTGTAACAAATCTCTCAACGACCAAACAATTCTACCGTACCCCAAACATCAATCATAAAGGAAATAAAAACCAAGATTATACTTATGACCATAGCCATTATATATGTGAATCATGTATAATCATAAGCAATTCAAATTTGCAAAAGGAGATGTTGTGATGCTTCCATTGCGTACGAGCATTACACGTGCCACATCTTACAATAAATGCATGTAATGCCTTATGACCATAGCCATTATATATGTGAATCATGTATAATTATAAGCTATTCAACAAGTTCTTCAAGAACCTTAGAGTTCTCAAATCATTGAAGTCATATCCTCATCGTCATTATCATTGGAGGGATGATCTTTCAGAATCTACATGAATAGTGTTAACTTTATAAGCAATAGACTTTTTATCTCTAGATTTTCTCAACTCATCATTGGATTTAATTTCCAAGAACCTTAGAGTTCTTAAATCAACAAAGTCATATCCTCATCATCATTATCGTTGGAGGGATGATCTTTCGGAATCTAGATGAAGAGTGTTAACTTTATAAGCAGTAGACTTTTTACCTCTAGATTTTCTCAACTCATTATTGAATTTGATATGCTCATACACCTAGCAAGTTTAATAGGTAAGGAGCTCTGATTTCCCGGGGAAACCGGACAAGCAAGTTGTCCAATCTCCTTAAGGAAAATTTGAGGGGCAGATTCAAAAGTGACGATGCCATCAGCTCCTCGTTTCCCCTATTCTTTTGGTAGTGATCGAAGAATCTTGATTGCATATATTTCATTGTGTAAATCTTGCCATGTTTCGGAAGTTCACTCATGATGGCGTTGTAGTGTATGAGCATTTCTTTAATATCTTCATGTGGCTGCATTTTTAAAGTCTCTTAAGCACTAAGTAAGATGTTTCTCTTCATTTCCCTTTTCAGTTGATTCCTTTATATGTGACTTTGGAATTGATCCCACATTTCTTTAACTATTAACACAAGAAAAAATACTCATGCATTTTAGATAAGATAGCGCAAAATGTACGAACTGAATAGCTCTAAGCCATTAGTTCATGTCTTCTCTGGATATCGAGTGGGAGCAAATGAAGCTAATAGTTGTTCTTCTCTAGCTACTTGAACAGGAGACCTTGCTGATGTTGGAGTTGTTGGTCAGTGGTCAATCACATCAACATTTGCTTATTCATCACGACTATTGTTTTTGTTGCAGTTCTCATTCCATTAGAAATAGACGCATTGATTATCATAAATGAATGAATTGATGAACAAAATTTTGGTTGTCCTTCCACTCGCTTGTAGTAAGATTGTGCGGGGTAAGAAACAAACAAGATGAACTTAAGACTTTGAGATTGAACAACTTCATTTGTTCAGAAGAATCCACATAAGCAACATAACTATAAAGTAAGACTACTCATTCAAACTGGGATAATCTTTTGTTTAAAGAAATTAATCAAAGTAATTGAATTTAGGAAGAAAAAAAAAAAGCCAAGGAGAGTTTGTGAAATTTGAAAGTATTGAAGATCCATTAGTAAATTGTATACCTGAAAAAATTTTGATTTTAAAAACAATGAAATTTTTAAAAGCAATGAAATGATTCCAAAAATCTTGAGTTGAAAAAGTGGATCATCAACAAATAAAAATTGGTAAAACCGCCTTTTTCTAAAGTTAGTCTAAACAAGATCTTTATTCTTAAAAGTAAAACACTTCAATTAGCAAATAATGAGCCTCTAATACCAATTGTTGGGGCTAATAGTACAGTTTAGAGGGGGTAGATAGATTGTTTGAGGACTATGAAAATCTTTTCTGGAAGATAACAAGTTAAACTCCAAACGATAGTAGAAACAAATTATAAAAATTAGGTGCATGTGTTGCTGTTTAACATATAGCAATGACAATGGACATATAATGTTAATGGTGAAGAGATAAAAGATATTGCAAGTAGATAGATAATGATTCAGCTTTATCTTTAAGCCTATGTCCATTCTTAACACTAACAGTCATAGTAAGGTTGGAATCCATTGATAATAATCAAGAAATTTTGTGCCACTATCACTCTAGTACCCTTGCTCTTATTAGTGATTACAGACAGTAGCAACCTAACAATAGAAACAAAGCAAAGAACAGCACTTGAAATGCTAGACAAGTTTTGCTCATTTCTACCCAAACCAACTACTTCTTTTGGATTCAATATATAGCCATCCATTCTCAAATGACCTTTTTCCATTAAAGTTAATACCTTGAAAAACCCCATATTGGTATACCTGTGACAAATTTACCACATACTATTTTTTTTTACCACCAAAAACCCCAAATTGGTATATCTTTGACAAATTTACCCAAACTAGTACATTTGTGACAAATTTACCCTCTCTTAGTTTTCGTTAAATTTTACTGTCAAATTATTAAGTTAAATGACACATGATAGTTGACTGGTATATTAATTTGGGATTTTACGCGTCGTTTGTCACAATTTACAATTTTTGTAATTTTTTTGTGATATTAATCCAATTTAGCGGAGGGTATATTTATCACAAATTTACCAGTTTTGGGTTTTTTGCGGGCGAATAAATTTGTCTAGGTTAAATTTGTTATAAATGTACCAGTTTATGGATTTTTATGGTTAGCCAGAGTAAATTTGTTATAGATGTATTTGGGGTTTTTCATGATTAAAAAAAAAGTTTAGGATAAATTTATCACAAGCGTACCGGTTTGGGTTTTTTCAGAGTATTAATCATTTCCATTAAAATCCTCAAATAACCGTTGGTTCTACCATTGCCAGCAGTAGAATGTCGCTGGAAATCATTCAAATAGCTCTCTGACATCGGAACATCTCCCTAATAGTGGCAATTTCCCAAAATAATGTTAGTGTACTTTTGTTAGAGTCCATCTTGCTCATTATTACCAAGATTGTTCCCAATCAACTCTTGTGCTCCTTTTCGGTTTCCAAACCTTGAAGATGACCATTAGACACCATGTTAAGGTTGGAAAGAGGACATCACACATTTTCCACCTCTTTGACATCGGCAGCTGCTAATAATTTGCTATTCTCGAAAACAACCTTGCTAATCTTTCTTCTTGTCATTCCAAGCATATAGGCAATTACGATTCTACCAAGTTATTCATTTTCATTATCCTTCCAAGCTATACTAAACATCCTCATTCTAGACTTGTTCACTACTACCAAGTCCATCTACTTATTCACCTTATCTTGGTCCTTCTAAGCCATTACTAACATCCCTATTCTTCTTGACTTCTTCATTCTCGATCAAAATCCTTAGGATATTTACCTTATCTAAGGAACCTTCTAGTTTGTAGACATTCTCAACACCCAATACCATGTTTGTCTTTAATATTGGCAACAATCCTTGATATTAGCAGATCACTTTTGATAGTGGTAGAACACTTCTCATATCAAAATCACCTGGTGCGGTTTATGACATGATTTACATATTGGTCTGTGCATCTATCACTCAACCAAAACATATGCTAGTACCTTTCGATTATTTGTCATTGTCAAAACAACATATGGGATTTCCCAACCCGGACAATCTCAAGGTTGATCCGTGGAAGCCTAACTTGACATTAGACCCTCTCTATCTGCTCATAGTATGAGAGGATGAATCATATCAAGAGATGATGGCAGATCTTTTGTGAACTAAAGTAGAACAGCACTATTGCTATATGATACAAGTGTGCTACGTAGGTCTTGCAGTTATCGGATTCTCTTCAACGCGGCACATTTTGTTATCGTACGTTCCAAAATAAATAAAATCATAAAAATTGTTGTCGGCATAACTTATAATATTGAATTAAGAGTGCAGTCTTTCAAGAAGAGATGATCTCAATTATGAAGAATAATTAACTTCATCTGTGCCAGCCTTCCTAATACAATTCCAAACACCATATTTGCTTAGGCCTCATGAGTTTACCAGAAAGACAAATAGCAGTTTGCTGCCATGCATTTGATAAAATGATCAATGAAATGCATACTCAAAGAGACTGCGAATAACAGCTTGAACTTGCAATGTACTTGGTCCGTTTTGTCAAATATATTCCTCTTACGAGCGACTGAATGAAGATTAAGATTGGTAAAAAAAAAATGCAAGTCTTTCCACCTCAAAATCGTTTTAGGTTTGCAGTTGCAGATGACATGAAAAATGAGTTCTTTCATTTGGTGATGGTACCTATCTGAGATCACAAGCTAGTAGCTCCGGAATTACCAAAACGCAAACTATAACATAGACCATATATCGACATATCCTTCTATTTTCGCCCAATATCATGCCTTCATTGGTCCTTCCAAGGAAACGCTCTCATAAGAAATGTTAGCGGAGTTTGTATATTCACAGCTCTGCTCAGGAATAACGCCAAGATAAAGCATATACATATTTTTCTTTACCTCATCCCCAGTTACTTCAGAACATTGGATGTTTTGGGAAGTTTATTATCCTGGTATTCTTGTTGGGTTTTGGAAGAGGTGCGAAATTTTGGAGCTAGTCTTGTCAAAAGGAGGGTTCGATCAAACATGGATCAGTTGGATGATGCTTTGTGTTAGATCAGTTTTCCAACTAGAGGAATTAGGCAAAAGAGATCTTTCTCCTTTCCTAGTGCTGATGGTTTGTCTCGTATGTTGGGTGATGCAGTAGGATCAGGGACCATAGAGGCATTAAGCTCAACAGAGATTATCATGTGCTTTTGCATTTATTCTTTGCTGATGATTCCTCGATTTCTCTTATGGCTAACAAAGAAAATTAAAGGACATTAAAGCGAAAATTTACATTGCCAGGCTTCAGGCCTATTATATAAGATATTGTCCAAATCAGAAAAACAAGCTCTGTTGAAAATGAACGAGTACTTACATTGCCTGGTTCACATGGAAAGCTAGAAATGCAACCATATTTCAAGGAAAAGCCCCTAGTCCTGCATTGGTGATAAGGGTAAGTGCAGAAAATTGTGAAAGGAGATCGTGTTGGGCAAAACGGAGGGTGGTCTGTCTAAACAAAGGAAAAGACAAAAATAAGGTGGATTGGGATGCCCTAGAGCCTTTCAACAACATTAAGACGAACTGTGATGGTTCTTGCAGGTTGAAGTTCTCTTCAGCTAGCAAGGGAGGAACAGCAGAGGAATTTGTGCATTGAGATGGATGCTACAGCAGCTGTTTGTAAGGACATTCATGGTTTTATTTGAGATAATAAGCCGTCAAAAGACCAAACAACCTTCTACAGAAATACCCTTTGCTGTCGGGCAGGTCGCCAGCCCGCAGTGCTCAGGATCGACATTCGGGTTGGAGCCCCACCAGTGCAGGTTCCGGTCCTCCATCCCTAAGGCAAAGTAAATGCCAATAGCCATGAACGCAACGCCAGTATCTAGGGCAGCCGAGAGGATGTAATTGTACCTCTGCCACCACCTCTTTCGGTACCTGAAAACGAAGAAGTTGAAGATTGTCCCCACGATGATCCATGAGCTGTAGTTCAGAGCCGTTGCAGGAGGCATTGCAGCGGTGGCGCCGAGAAGGACAGGAAGATTGATGAGGGGAATCCATGACTGCTTGGGGTACGACTTGTGCAGTAACCACACCGCAACCGGACCCAGCAGGCCACCAAGGAAGAACCAATTAAGGGCTCCATAGACTCCTTCGGAGCCAAAGATCCTCCTCGGGCCAACTAATCCCCAGATCACAGATGCGTCGAAGAAGACACGGTCGGTGGGGCATGTCCAAGGGCTGTTAAGCGGGGGTACATTCTTGTGGCAAATGTTGTGGATGGAGTCCAAGAGCCACCACGCCACGCCAAGGTTGATCGAACCAGCAATAATTGTTCCGATGAACTAAAACACTCAAAAAGAAATATACGCGATTATTTGTATTGCTGTACTAATTTACAGGAAAGGTTGTCTCCATGGAAGCTGACTTCTCATGCTCAGTTGTTACGAGGGATGGACGACATACCTGAACCAAAAACATTGACCTTGGAGGGATTTTCATGTAGTGGCCCAACTTGAAGTCACTGAGGAAGGATATTGCCTGAGCCATGCTCATGTAACCATAGGTCTTGAAGCAGACACTAGCGATCGGATGTCCGGGATATATCACTCCCATTACGTACTCCGTGATGATATTGAGCCCCGGAGTCTGCAAAAATAACTCTTTGAGCATAGAGAAACAGTCTGCTAAATCGATTAAATCATGGAAAACTAGAATAAGGCTATTCACCTGATTTGTGGTGGCCATTATAATGCTGATTGGAAGGGTGAAAATGAAGGCAAGAGCTGCCGCAAAGAGCAGACCCCACCACGGCAATTGGACATCCTTTTTAAGGACGGTACAGAGTATCAAAGAGATAATGATTGTCACTGCGAGTAATATGTAAAACCACCATTGTGGAATGTCTTTGTAGTTCCTCATTAGTTTTGTATGAATATCTTCTTTTCCTTTCGAAGATGCTCGATAACGATCATATATCTCTCTAAACAAAAAAAAATCTTGTAAGTCATTATATCACATTATAAAAAAGATTTGCGATACAAGCAATTCATATGACACATGGTAAGAAAGAACATCTACAAGAGCCAAGCCAAGTACAACACACATTGTCTATGAAAGAGGAAGATGATTTTTACCTTCCGTAGAACAGGGCCACATGACTGAGGGTCGAAGCAATAGTTGCGAATCCAAAGCCATACGTGAGCGCAAAGAACATGCTCATATGAATCCTCCCTAACTGCATACTCTGCCGTGTCTAACTCAAAATTCTTATTAACAATCAGCGTGGTGTTATACTCTTGGCCTTGCGCGGTGAACAAATCTGACGAAAATATTGGGAACGTCTTAGCGTTGTACACGTTCAGCCCCCAATAGGAGATCGGTATGACAACATACATGATAAATACAAAGCCAACAAAGATGTTCACTATGGCAAAGAAGGGGCATATCAATGGACTGGACAAGAAGGAAACCACCGTTGACCAGTCCAAAGTGAGGGCTCCGACACCAAGCCCGTTAAGACCCGACCCAATCTGTTGGGCCGTGACGGAGTTAGGGAAGGCCCAGCAAACCCATGAGATGCTCGCCAAGGATTGGAATAGGAACCCCGGAACCAAGTACCACAAGAAGCTACACACCATTGCGATGACAAAGAACTTGGCCCTTGAGACTCTGTATCGTGCCCTGTCTTCCTCTGTTTCCTTCTCGTGTAACGTCCTGCAAATTTTGATAAAGCAAGAATGAAAGATAAATTCCTTCGAAGCATACAATGTAACACTCATTATTGACGCTCTTTACCTGAAGAGGGAGATTTGAACGAGGGTACCGGGCCACCACATATGTGCTGGCTCCACCACGTACTTCCTCAAAAGTCCAGCCCAACCGTACCCCAAAACCTTCCAAAATAGGAAATTGGATAACGTGTTAGTTTAGTAAATATGTCCGCGTACGCATGAAAATCATAGTAACACAAAGAAAATACCTTGTCCTACTTTTTACTTCCATTCGGATAATCGAAAATTAAAAAAAATAAATGTTTCATTTTCTGTAAAATTACTTACGGATCTATACGTTATGGTGTTTGTATGCTTTGGAATCTTTCCGGCCTTTGACATCCATAAAAATCAAATTGCGGTAGCCGAAGGATTCAAAAAAATGTAAAATTCATTATAAAAACAAGAGGCTTGATTTATAATTTGACAAAAATAATGAGTTTTTCAGATCATCTAGTGGATATCTAACAAACCTATTGTATATCTAACTTACTCAGATAATAACTATCAATAACTGAGATTCACAATTAAATTTCAAAATTTTGAGGAGACGGACAATTTTATATCATAAAAAGTATTTATGTATATTATAATTGATTTTCACGTTATTAATAACGAAGAGGGAATTTTGGAACCAGAACCTGAGTAGTTATGATGAGAATCCAGGAGGCGCCGAAGGAGATGTCCCGCCCGTAGAATGCCTTGATGATGTTGACGATCCCGACCGCGTAGGCCGGGCCATTGCCGAAGGCACTGCCGGCATTGGCAAAGATCGAGATCAGCACGTGTTCCTTCACGTTGAATGGCCCCGGGTTGAGCGAGAACTCCCTGCCGCCGAGCCCCGGGAGGTGGAACTTGGCGATTGGGAGGACGGAGGCCATGAGCCGCCCAAGCGGGAGGGTTGCCACCTGGACAGTGATCTGGGTAATGACGAGGGGCTCCTTCCGGTAGGAGAAAAACTGGTTGGCGAAGGAGAGGAGGGCGCAGGAGAGGAGACCGAGCGTCCACATCCGGAACGTCCATACCGGCAGGTTCGGGTCATCGGTGTTGGGCACTGTCAGCCGGACCTGCTCCACCGGAGAGAGCTCTGACTCATCGACGGGTGGATCCTCCGGTGGCAGATTGGGCCGCCCTTGGACATCCATAGCAGTGGCTTTGGACTGTTCAACAGAGGGTCGTCGGTGGAGTAGTGAGAAAGTAGAGCAACTGAACCGGCTTTATAAAGCCTTGTTAGCAAAGAAAAAAAAAGAAAAAAAAATTTCTCTTAAAACTATTTTTTTAGGGTAATTGAGTCTATGACTATAAAGAGCGATATATGTAGTACAAATCACACTGTTTCTTGATATTGAAGCATAATACACAGTTTGCATCACGTATGAGAATGGGTATGCATAGACGATAATATTTAATTTTGTGCATTGTACAATGCAAACACAGCCCACAGGGAACAATGTCTTAGACAAGACGAGGAAGGTGAAAACAACAATCAAACAAGATATCATGTACTATGTTGTCGTTGCAACAATGTATCGGTTTTTTGGCTGAAAAATAAAAAATAAAAATCAATTTGACAAACAATGTATCAATATGTCCCAATTGAATCTTAAACCTTTTACATTTCGCTAATTGAGTCTATCCGACTAATTTTAAACAGAAATTGCTAATATGAATGTCAGTAGTACCATGTAAGACGATCGGTGCCGACATCAAAATTTTTTTTTTATAAATCTTTCTATATTTGTTTTCCTACTAAGTTCGATGACAATCGCCTACCAATCCTCGCCCGTCACAGGCGAGGGTTGGCAACCATCGCCAACCATTGGGCGACAACCACAAAGCCCTCACCGATCCAAGAATTGGGTCCCAGCCCTCGCCTAGATGGCCACTAAGCAAGGGCTACAACCCTCACTCGCAACTGGCGAGTCCTTGCCTATGACCGACGAGGGTTGGCCAGTGACCTTTGTCAGGCTTGGAAGGAAAAAAAAAAAGGTAAAAAAATAACAATAAAGAAATTTAATATATATAAAATTCATATTAATGTCAACAATTTTTGACTAAAATTAATCGGATGAATCATAAAAAAATTTAAAACTCAATTTGTACAATTGAAATATTTATGATTGAATTAGTACAAATTCAATGATTTAATATAAATGTAATAAATTTGTGGCTTTTTTAATAATTTTTCCATAATGATTGTAACCACATCTTAGCAAACAAACAAGTCGTGCCAGGCTAGCCACTACTATCAAAGCGACCGATTTATCTTTCGTTCTAGGCACGACGTTGTGATAGTGACCATATTGGGTGTTGGCGGAGAATTTCTCGTTTGGGAGCAAAGTCGCCGGGATGAATACTATGCACTTCGTTCCTTTAGCCGAATTTCGACAAAAATAATGCAAAATAAAGAAACAGCGATTGGTCCATATCTTGGCTTTTATTGATGTGGGTGCATCGTGCTGTGTATCACAGAGGATTGGTCTGGAGATCCATTCAATACAGATGAGGAATCTTCTGAAATGATTTGACAAGGGAATCTGATTAAAACTTTGATGCATGCTGCAATCTAATTTGTACTTGTGAAAGAAAGGAGGATGGGACTATATGGATTAATGCATCTTCAAGCTTTTCATTGGGGTACCATTGGGGGTACCGCGTCTCCACGACGTCTCATCCAAACCTAGCCATACGCATTATAGGGAATTTGAAAATTTTAATCAATCAATTCAATTTATCACCACTACTTCTCATACAAATTTAATGATGGGCGGTATAAGAAATTTGAAAATTTCGATTCACATTTGAATTTGATTTGATCTTACTTCAAAAGATTGGCGATAAAGCTGTCATATGTTGATTTTGGTCATTTTTTTAATGGAGATAGCTTATCTTACCCTCGGCCGGCTCATCTTTAATTCTATACTAGTTCACTATTAGGTAACTTTGCCCACTCCTTTGAAAGGAACCTCCCACAAAAGGCGAAAGAGAATCGCCAATTCCTATAAGAGAATCCCAATGGTCGAATCGGATGGATGACAGAGTCAAACAAGAGACAATTACAATCCTTATTACTATCTTTTCTTTTTGTTGGCATGTGAGGACACCATTTAAAAAGGGTTATGACGAAACTACGAGCCATTACGATCGACGGATTAATCCCCAATTGGACCATAGAAGGCCCCGATATTGACTAAATTATTGTCAAGAACTTCTCATTTTTTAATATAAAAAAGCATTTTATGGAGAAATTTGATTCTTCTGTTAGATTGTACTTTTATACATAGGTTTCTTTTTAAGTAGAAAAGTAGATCGAACATTTACCAAAAAAAAAAATGTCTAATTTCTAGTTGTATAAGTTTGATATGAAAATGGTTTTTGCCAATTACAAGAAGAATAAAACGGAAATTAGAATTAGTGATGTGGTCAAAAAGGTTGATGTCAAAATACGACCATCATGAAATGGAATCAATTAAGTGCTTACTCGGATGAAACTTGTGCGCACAAAGTGAATACTGTTGAGCGACTGGGATGGATTTATCTAGAGTTAGTTCAAGATTCTAAGATAATATATTAATCGAGTTATGTCCAAAGGGAGATATACATGCAATATACGTGTAAAAAAAAAACAAAAAAAGAGTAGCTTCTCTTGTTAGAGATAATTAAAAATTTCTCTAGGATAATTTCTTTTGTTAGATATTTTAATTATTCCATTGATTATTCATATTTCTCAAAATTACACGTATATTACACGTACATCTTCTTTTGATTGTGGATATCCTGATTAAGATATTATCTTAGAATAGTTATTAATAAAGCCTATAACTAGGTTGATGTATTCTCAATAAATAAATATATACATCGAATTATACACAAACTTTCCAATTCAATCTTTTGTATAGTATTATTCTCAACTTTGCCACTGAAAACCTCCATTCCAACGTATTTTCACACATAAAAATAGATCTAATATCCACCAAAAGAAGGTCTGATTACTAATCTCATAGGTTCTCATTCATCAACTCTATCCCAAGCCATATGGGCTAAGATAGTGGCAGAGTGGGCTTATGCCACTAATTACCCCCATTGATGGGTTATTTACACATCATAAAAAATTAATCTAATATATTTACCAAAAGAAAATGGTTCAATTACTAATTGAATAGATTCTATATAAAAGTTGACCTTGCCACTGAATATCTCCATCAAATATGTAGGTTGCTTTTTCATATTAAAATAGATCTAATATTTATGGACCGACCGACTCATGTTCAATAAGTGGAACAAAAAGATTTAATTACCATTTGTGTAGGTCAGCTTCTCATTCAGTCACTCTATCCAAAACCGTGTGTCGGAGCATATGGCCATTTCTGAGTTTTTCTAAAGCCAGCATCCTTGTACTTCTAATAAATTGTTGTACAAGACTTTAAATATCTACATACAAAAAGCTATTCCTTAAACATGTTTATCTAATGGACCAAAACCCATGTTTTGTACGGTATTGTCCTACTTAAATGATGTATAGGACAAGACTGACTACAGTCATTTGGTCGACTGCCTGCATTTCCTGCTTTATATTTATGAAGTCGGCAGAAAGCATATATATTTCGGTCCACATCCAAGAAGGCCAGAAATAAAGAGGACCCAATGCAAAATCGTATATAAATTAGTTGATCCGTTGAGAATTTATCTGTACTCTTGTTGAAGTATCGAATTTTCATGCACAGCATTTTTGCTCTGCATTGTTCTCTGTTGTTGTGTGAAAGAATTGAGAAGAATATGTCTATCTTCATTCCATATTTGCTGAGCGACAGATTATTCCTGTTAGCAACCAGGTAGCTTTTCTATTGTAGCAGGCCATCCAGATCGTGAGGAAAGAAAAATTTTAAAGAAGGCCCCAGAAATCTCCACACAAGCACTTTCCATCGACAAATTTATGGAGCCTCTTCCGATCTTGGATGACAATTTCCCTAGCAGTTAGAATCGATAGGCATTTGATAAAATCATGGCAGTTTCGGCACATACTAGTATTCTTGATGATCTGTATTGGTGCCGCTTTTGGTGTGTTCAATAATCCAAAAGCAATAGCGAATTCTTCACTCTGGTGAATCCTAGAGGATATATTTGCGTCCTCATTATCCATTAGCTCTGAACTCCCCGAAAATTCATATCCAAGTGTCTTTGCTCGGCCAAGCAAGTCTTCCAACAGCATGTGCATCTCCATATTATTACCAGGACAAAACTGCTCATTTGGCTCGAATGAGTAGACCTTGCCTTTGATGCAAATCCAGCTCCAGTCTCTTAGTTTTACGGGTTGCAATTCTCTCATCAATTTTTCCACATGTGACATGTCTATCCACCTCTCTACTGCTCTGTACATCTTCAACAATGATATGCAAGTTTCACTATCTCTTGGTTCTAACTTGATCAAACGCTCAGCTGCATAAAGCCCTAATTCCGGATTTCTATCAAGTCTAGCTCCAGTAATTAAAGCCGACCAGATAAACTCATTTGGTTCATAATGCATTTTCTTGATTAAATCAAAGGCTTCGTCTATCCTACCCGACTTCACAAACATGTCAACCAGCAACTCAAAGTGGTCCATGACAGGCTTAATTCTATATTCCTTCTGCATCATCTCAAAGTAGTTCAGGGCCTCATCTACCATTAGAGAATGACCACAAGCCGCCAAGACGCCAACGAAAGTAATTTGATTGGGTTTGAAACCCACAAGCCTCATGTCCTCAAAGAGTTGCAGGGCTTGCTGAGTTTTACCATGAAGGGCAAAATTCGTGATCATGGTAGTCCATGATATCAAAGTTCTGGTGGACATCTCCACAAAAGCTTTACTCGCTCTTCTAATGCTCCCACATTTACTGTACATGTTAACCAGTGCAGTCCCCACCACAACATCTGACAAAAACCCGGTTTTGATAGTCTGCGCATGAATCTGCTCCCCTTGCTCTTGTGCTACCAATTTACTGCATAAAGTCAAGACACTTGAAAACGTGAAAAGATCAGGTTTTAGGCCAGAGTGGATCATTCTCAAAAAGATCTCCAGAGCTCTTGTCCCACCTTGGTATGCAGAAAGATTGTCAAATGCAAAATCCATAATTTGCACGTGCCCTGCAATGATGGCGTTCCACGTGACCAAGCTGGAGGATTCAATTTCATTGAACACTTTGTATGCCTCATCTACCAACCCACACTTGAGGTACAAATACATCGCAGAATTCCTAACTGGTAGGTTCAATTGATAACCACGCTTTATGCTCAAGGAGTGAACCTGTTTCCCTAAACTCAAAGACATCACTGTACAACAAAGGCTTAAAACACAAGTTAAGGTGAACTCATTGGGTTCAACATTCTCCCAAAGCATCTCACTGAAGAAACTCAACCCGGAAGCAGCCTCGCCATTTTCGCTGCAAGCAGATATAATAGCAGTCCAGGAAATCACATTCTTCTCTGTAATACCTCTGAAAGTTTTAACAGCATAATCTAAGTTGCCAAATTTGGAGTACAAGCTACAAAGTGCATTGCCAATGCTCGCATCCTGTTCAATCCGGTACTTAACTATGTAGGCGTGAATTTGTTTCCCCAGTTCCAGAGATCGCAAAGAGGAACACGCATTCAGAGCGATCCCCAAGGTATAATTGGTAGGATAAGACCCTGCTTCTAACATTTCCAGGTAGACTCGGATGGCGAGCTCCGGCTCAGAGTTGTGGACATAACCCGTGATCAGGGTCGTCCAGGTAACGACGTTTCTCCTCGGCAGACCGTCGAAAACCTTACGGGCAGCAATCATAGCCCCGCATTGCGCATAAACATTCACAAGGAACGTCATGACAAACAAATCTTCACGGGCTCCCGTTTTAATGATGTGGGCATGAACAGCTTCAGCATCAGAAACCAGACGCCTCTCCATGCATTCTTGCAAAAGGGGGACATAATCAAAGGGTCCGACTCCCGTCCCATCTTCCAACACGGAGAGCCCTTCTCTGAAGTCTAAAGATTCGACCTCCAGAGTCGCGCTTCGGCTAGCGCTGGCGTAATTCGTTCCGCAACAAATACCCGGCGGCTGAGTGAACAAACGCAAGCTTAGAATCGGTCCCAGAAGCTCAACCACACCGACAGGCTAACATTTGCCTAAGTTCATCCTACTTTTCTCTTTGAAAAGACGAAGAATTGAACGAACCCAAGCAATTCGAAGCGAGAAACGTGTCTCGAAGATGATAAAGGGAGTACCTTTTCCACGGCGAGAGGAGAGACGTGACCGGAGACTCTCGAGCGCAGCGAAGATGGGTCGAGCCCGACCGTGGCGGCGAGAGAGAGGGAGGGCAGACACGCCATGAGGAGGACGGTGGAGAGAGAGAGAGAGAGAGAGAGAGAGAGAGAGAGAGCACTGGTAAAGATTGTTGCATGGAAAGAAAGGCTCTTGGAGGAGAAAGACGAGGCGAGGAGGAGCGAGCATACGATGAGACTTGACGATGATGTTCTTCTCACTTGTCGTCGTTTTCATATCATCTTATTCGGATAAAATCAGGGAGAGGGGAGTGACGATGGATTTTTTTTGGAGTTACCGCACGGAAGTTACATTAGCTCGCTGTGAAATCAGCTTATCTCAATCAGGATAATTAAATATTAAAATTCATCTAAGTGGCCATCTTTCTATCATAAAAATGAGGGTGTGGGTAGAGAATTAAAAGGGGCCAATTTAACTTCAAATGAGGATTTCGACTCCTATGCCTTGTAAGAAGATAAGACAATAGTTAAAGTATAAAAGTTAGAATGAGAGTAAAGTATAATCAACAAAAGAATTGATTGATTAATTAATTAATTCCCACAAGAGCAAAACATTCATACGACGACTTATTTTTATAGAATTTCTCTGAACGAGTGTGAGAGTAAAAGTATGAGTGAAATAGGACCAATAAAAAAAACTAGATAATTAATTAATTCCCACAAGAACAAAATATTCATACAGCAGCTCATTTATGTAGAATTGTCTCGAATGCTATATGCCTTCGGTACAAGAGGCATTCTTAAACAATTAATCCCTCGATTGTGCATCAGCAGATTTTGGTCAGAAATCGACGTCCATGATGTCTCGACATTCTCATGAACATTTTCTTTTATGTAATCAAGAACCACTGGCCTGTCATCAATCTCCCCTCCCAACAAATATTTTGTTCCTGCTCTACCTTCAAATTGTCATTCTATACGCATCTATGAGGGTACAGGGGAATACCCAAGAAGACTTGGATCGACGGGGGCGTGGACGCAAGAAGAGTCGAGCTTGAGCATAGATATGGTTCGGAAAAGAAGGCTCGATCGGACATGGGAGCATCGAGATGAAGGAAGTTCAGTAGGCCGAAGAAAGCTGTCAGATCGGGAAAACCATTTCTCATTCCAAGCTTCTTTTTCTCCAAAATAGACTAACTTCCACGGGGAGAAGTACACTAACGGTGCCATAAGTTGTGTACAGTGCTCACTTTGGTGCCAAAAGTTTCTGTCGGATCACTTAAATGCCAAAAATTTTGAAAAACGCTCACTTTGGTGCCAACTCCGATCCGGTTGGCTGGAAATCCGACGTGGCATTTTTTATTCATTTTTGAAGCCGATGTGGCTCGCCAGAGAGCAGAGTTACCATCCTAACACCAAAACGACGCCGTTTGGTGTCTCCCCAAATTCAAAACCCTAAATCTCTGGCGCCATCCTCGACGGCCCCTGCGCTTGGCGGCCACGGCTCCAACCTTGACCCCGATGATGGCCACTCGGCGGCCGCGGCTTCGACCCCGATCCCAACCCTGACCCCGACCCCGAAGATGGCCACTTGGCGGCCACGGCTTCGACCCCGACCCCGACGATGGCCACTCGGCGGCCGCAGCTCCGACCCCGACCTCGACCCCAACCAGCGAGGTCATCCATGTAGGACGGCATCGAGGGCATTCGAACAGCGCCGAGCAATGGCGGCTGAGCAAGCGACGGCGGCCCACCGACGGTGGAGGCCGAGCGACGACGGCCAACCGAGCTAGGTTGAAAAAACCCTAGGACGGCATCGTTTTTGTGAGGCCATCCATGTAGGACGGCAAAACGACGTCGTTTTCTTAAGGAAGACCGAAAACGATGTTGTTTAAGGCCTTATCGATTTAAAAAAAAAAAACCACATAATCTTTTTGGTCGGAATCTTTCGCCGGTGACCGAAATCTTTCGCCAGTGGCACCAAAGTGATCGTTTTTCCTCCGATTTGGCACTTAAGTGATCCGACGGAAACTTTTGACACCAAAGTAAACGCCGTACACAACTTATAGCACTGATAATGTACTTCTCCCAACTTCCAAATAATATTATGGTCCTCAACAGAGCCATGCCTCGCGTCAATACACCCATATAAATATACATTCCACAAAAATTTAACGATACATAAAAAGAGAGATTTTCGTTTCTTGCAGATTTAGGAACAACTCAAATCACACTAGCCGCTACATCCTCAAAAATGTTGAGGGCCTGGTCATCCCAAGCTAGGTTGAGTTAAACGAGGAGAACATACTCCTGTTACAGGGAGA
Source organism: Eucalyptus cloeziana (assembly GCA_014182715.1). Taxonomy (NCBI): domain Eukaryota; kingdom Viridiplantae; phylum Streptophyta; class Magnoliopsida; order Myrtales; family Myrtaceae; genus Eucalyptus; species Eucalyptus cloeziana. The sequence continues at coordinate 4,745,691 of CM024639.1, read as the reverse complement.
CGCCGGATGTCTTCTAATGTAAGATCAGCGCTTCTTGCTTTTGCTCTTTGTGATCCTTGATTTGGTTGATTCACCGGGAGGCTTTCAGATGATGTCGTCGAGATTGCTACGCAGATAAGTGACAAAAGTTATGGACCGAAGATTCGCATTTATGTTTCAGTAGTGAACCTTCCATATCCTTTATCCTTTATATGCCATTCTATTATCACTTAACACACTCATTCATATACTTAACCGAAAATTCCCCATCCCTGAAATCACTTGTTCACGCACTCATGGCTAAGGCTTGTTACTTTGTACCCTTAGTGTGAGTGAGTGCCAGAGGCTAGCTCTCTAAATATGGGCCACTAATTTTTGGGCCCTGCATTTGTAGCCCAATAATGTTCACAAGATATAAAGCCATGGGAATTGGACTTACTCTTGATACTATCCTCGAGTAGAACCTAAGCTCGACGCCCAATCTTTGTTCACATCATGCTAAATCACAGCCGCATGAGTAAATATATACTACTCTTTCAATTTCTCATTAGATTGTGCCGAGTGGCAACAAAATGAAATAATTAGATAAGATTCTTTTGTAAAATCTTCCAATGCAGTGATTCTACTGTTATATGCAAGTTTTTCAAATTCACATTATGATAAATTTGTGACAACTACTTTTTTAGATTTTAAAATAATATCGTCAATTTTTTTGGCTTTACTTAAACAAAAACACGGGATATATTCATCCATCTCTTGTACCATATAATTTCTATTTTGTATATTACTAGGAGATTAGAAGTCTTTTCTATTTTTTTTTCGACTCTGCACGTGCCTGATAATCTAGAGGCTGATCCGTGGAAGCCAAACTCGAACCTTTCTATCTGCTCATAGTATGATAGAATCAGAACAGGAGATGATGGCAGATTCTTTGTGAACTAAAGTAGAACAGTACTTCTGCTCTATGGTACAGGTGTGTTGTATAGGTCTTGCAATGATTGGTTTCTCTTCAACACAGCACATTGTGTCGCCATACATTCCGAAACAGATGAAATCGTCGAATTTGTTGTCTGCGTAAATTATGATACTTGAATTAAGAGCGCAGTCTTTTGAGAAAAGATTATCTCGGTTATGAAGAATAATGATTTCATCTGTTAGGCTTCATGAGTTTATCAGATAGAAAAAAAAAAAAAAAACTGCGGTTTGCTGCCATGCCATTTGACGAAAATCATCAAACGCATACTCGAGGAGATTGTGGGGAACAGCTCGGAATTGCAATGTACACGGTATGTTCTGTCAATTATATTCATCTTACGAGCAACTGAATTAAGATTAAGATTGTAAATGAATATGAAAGTCTTTCTACCTCAAAATGCTACTGGATTTGCAGTTGCAGATGACATGAAGAATGAGCAGGTTCATTTAGTGATGATACCTATCCGTGATCACAAGCTAGTTGCCACAAAGTTACCAAATGTGAACTATAACATAGAGCAAGTATCAACATATTGTTATATTTTCACCTGGAATCATGCCGTCATCACATCCGTCTTTCCGGGGAAATGGTCTCATAAGTACCGTTAAATGAGTTTGGAAATTCACAGCTCTGTTCAGCAATAATGGCAAGATAAGACCATCCATATTTTCTTTATTTTTACCTTTTGGAACGAGTCTTGTCAACAGTGGGTGTCAATAAAAATTGGACCGGATGGATCATGCTTCGGGTTAGCTCAGTTTCTTAAGAGCTCTCGATTAATGAAAAGAGAGCACGCAGCTTAATCCTATAGTCCTACTAGAGTAATTAGACAAATAAGATCTTTTTAACTTTTTCATTTTCTGTACTGGTGGTTCGTCTCGTACGCTGAGTAATGCAGTAGAATCGGGGTCCTTAAAGGCATAAAGCATAAGAGAAATTATCATCGCTTTCGCATTTATTATTTGCCAACGATTCCTTGTTTTCTTTCATAGCCAACAAAAAAAAAAATTTGAAGGACTTCAAAGCAAATTTATGTACGCAGCCAGGCTTCAGGCCAACCAGTGAAGATTCGCAGTAGTCAAAATCAGAAAAAACAAGCTTTGTTGAGAGAATGAATGCTTATGTACTGCCTGGTTCACATGGAAAGCTAGAAGCGCAGCTATATCCACAAGGAAAAGACCCTAATGATAAGGTTAAGCGCAGAAAACAGTGAAGGAGTCCACGTGGAGTAAAAAGAAGGGCGGTCTTGCTGGTTGGCATCCTGTTCAGCTAGCAAGGGAGAAACAATTCGTGCATTGAGATGGATGTTGCAGCTGTTCGAAAGGCCATTCATAGTTCTATTCAATCAAAAGACAGGGCAGCCATCTACGGATATACCCTGCGCTGTCGGGCAGGTTGCGAGCCTGCAGTGCTCGGGATCAACATCTGGGTTGGAGCCCCACCAGTGCAGGTTCCGGTCCTTTACCCCAAAGGCAAAGTAAATGACAACAGCCATGGACGCAACACCGGCATCTAGGGCAGCCGAGAGGATGTAATTGTACCTCTGCCACCACCACTTCCGGTACCTGAAAATGAAGAAGTTGAAGATTGTCCCCACAACAATCCACGAGTTGTAGTTTAGAGCCTTGCGGGAGGCATAGCAGCCGTGGCACCAAGAAGGACGGGGAGATTGATGAGGGGAATCCACGATGCTTGCGGAACGACTTGTGCAGTAACCACACTGCAACCGGACCCAGCAAGCCGCCAAGGAAGAACCAATTAAGGGCCTTATAGACTCCTTCGGAGCCAAACATCCTCTTTGGGCCTACTAAGCCCCAGATCACAGATGCGTCGAAGAAGACACGGTCGCTGGCGCATGTCCAAGGGGTGTTGGGTGGGAGGACGTTCTTGGGGCAAATGTTGGTGATGGAGTCCAAGAACCACCACGCCACGCCAAGGTTGACCGTACCAGCAACAATCGTTCCAATGAAGTAAAACATGCGAAAAGAAAAATACGTAATTATTTGAATCGCTCAACTAATTTACTGGAAAGGCTGTAGTCAACTAATTTACTGGAAAGACTGTCTCCATGGAAGCTGACTACTCATGCTCAGTTGGTACAAGGGATGGACGACATACCTGAACCAAAAACATTGACCTTGGAGGGATTTTCATGTAGTGGCCCAACTTGAAGTCACTGAGGAAGGATATTGCCTGAGTCATGCTCGTGTAACCATAGGTCTTCAAGCAAACATCGGCGATCGGATGTCCGGGTAATATCATCCCATTATGTACTCCGTGATGGTATTGATCCCCAGAGTCTGCAAAAGCAATAGAATCAACATTAGGGACTCTTTGAACAAAAAGCAACCCAATTTGCTAAATCGATTAAATCATGAAAAACTACAACGAGACTTTTCACCTGATTCGTGGTGGCTGTTATAATGCTGATTGGAAGAGTGAAAATGAAGGCGAGAGCTACTGCAAAGAACAAACCCCACCATGGCATTTGGACATCCTTTTTAAGGACGGTACAGAGTATCAGAGAGACGATAATTGTCACTACGAATAGTATGTAGAACCACCATTGTGGAATGTCTTTGTAGTTTCTCATCAGTTTTGTGTGAATATCCTCTTTTTCTTCCGAAGATGCTCGATATCGATGATATATCTCTCTAAACGAAAAATTCTTACTAGTCATATATCATGTTATAAATAAGATTTGCGATACAAGCAATTCATATCACACATGAAAAGGGAAAATATCTACTCCAAACTGAGGACAACACATTATCTACGAAAGAGGAAGAGGATTTTCACCTCCCATACGTGAGCACATGAGTGAGGGTCGAAGCAATAGTGGCAAATCCAAAGCCATACGTGAGCGCATAGAACATGCTTATATGAATCTTCCCTAGCCGCACATACTCCGCCTCGTCTAACTCAAATTTCTTATTAACAATCAACATAACATTATACTCTTGGCCTTGAAATAAATCTGAAGAGAATATCGGGAATGTCTTGGCGTTGTACGCATTCAGCCCCCAATAGGAGATCGGTATGACAACATACATGAACAATGAAAAGCTAACAAAGATGTTCACCATGGCAAAGAAGGGGCAAATCAATGGATTGGACAAGAAGGAAACCGCCATTGACCAGTCCAAAGTGAGGGCTCCGATGCCGAGCCCATTAAGGCCCGACCCGATCTGTTGGGCCGTGACGGAGTTAGGGAAGGCCCAGCAAACCCATGAGATGCTCGCCAGGGATTGGAACAAGAACCCCAGAACCAAGTACCACAAGAAGCTACACACCATTGTGATGACAAAGAACTTGGCCCTTGAGACTCTATATCGTGCCCTATCTTCTTATGTTTCCTTCTCATGTAACATCCTGCAAATTTTGATAAAGCAAGAATGAAACATAAAATTCTCCGAAGCATACAATGTAACACTCATTGTTCACACTCTTTACCTAAAGAGGCAGATTTGAACGAGGGTATCGGGCCACCACATATGTGCCGGCTCCACCATGTACTTCCTCAAAAGTCCAGCCCAACCATACCCCAAAACCTTCCAAAATGGAAAATTAGATAGCGCGTCAGTCTAGTAAATATGTCTGCATACACCTACAAAATTATAGTAACACAAAGAAAATACATTGTCCTACTTTTTACTTCCATTCGAAAAATCGAAAAAAAAAATGTTTCATTTTCTGTAAAATTACTAAAGGATCTATATGTTATGGTGTTTGTATGCTTTGGAATCTTTCCGGCCTTTGACATCCATAAAAATCAAATTGTGGTAACAGAAAGGTTCAAAAAAATGTAGAAGTCATTATAAACACGATAGGCTTGATTTATAATTTGACAAAAACAATGAGTCTTTCAAGTCATCTACTGGATATCTAACAAACCTATTGTATATCTAACTTACTAAGATAATAACTATCAATAACTGAGATTCACAATTAAATATCAAAATTTTGACGAGACAGACAATTTTATATCATAAAAAGTATTTATGTATATTATAATTGATTTTCACATTATTAATAACGAAGAGGGAATTAAGGAACCAAATGTCCCGCCCGTAGAAGGCCTTGATGATGTTGACGATCCTGACTGTGTTGGCCGAGCCATCGCCGAAGGCACTACCAGCATTCGCAAAGATCGAGATCAGCACGTGTTCCTTCATGTTGAACGGCCCCGGGTTGAGCGAGAACTCCCTGTCGCCAAGCCCCGGGAGGTGGAACTTGGCAGTCGGCAGGACGGAGGCCATGAGCCGCCCGAGCGGGAGGGTCGCCACCTGGACGGTGATCTGGGTTATGATGAGAGCATCCCTCCGGTAGGAGAAGAACTGGTTGAGAAATGAAAGGAGGGCACAGGAGATGAGGCCGAGCGTCCACATCCAGAACGTCCAAACCGGCACGTTCGGGTCGTTGGTGTTGGGCACTGTCAGCCGGACCTCCTCCACCGGAGAGAGCTCTGACTCATCGACGGGTGGATCCTCCGATGGCAGATTGGGCCACCCTTGGACATCCATAGCACTGTTCATAGTTAGGCTCTTAGTAGTGAGAAGTTTGATAGTGGCAAATAACTGAGAACAGCATCTCCTTTCAAGGGGAGTATACTATGTGGCTTATCGAAAGTTCGTACCTGAGGGAGATGGAGGACGGAATGGGATGACGACTCGCTGGAGATCGCAGCTGGAGTAGCACGAGAGAACTGTTGGAGTCAACACCTAATAGAAGACGCAAGAATGACAATGATCAAGAGAAGTTACTTCTTGCATGAAAGGCACGCCTTTCCCTCTCTCTATTTCCCCTAGAAGCCGCAAGTTGCTGGAGAAGAAAGTCAAAGGAAAACATGCAGCGCACAATTGTCGACTCCTTAGCAAAGAAGAAAATGAAAGTCCATTATGCATGAAGTCGGCTATTAGACGGACTTGGGGCACGTATTATAAATATTATATCCTCTCACAAGCAGCTAGTGGAGTCTTCAAGAAGCAGGGAACACGTTGATCAAGAGAAGAAAGGGAAGCAAGGTTTAACTTGCTAACTCGTACTTGGATGTGAAGAAAAAGTTGTGGCTGGATGAGTTCACATTGAAGGCGGTTGGACTTTAAGAGGCGGCGGAACTCCTACGGCAGTACGTGAGTGCAGTGTGCTTTGTCGAAGGGCTTGGTCTTCTTGCTTCAGAAGAATGCCCATGAGGTTTGAAGATGAGGTTTAAGAGGGTGAGGGGATTGTTAAAGATCTCATGGAGAGAGTCCAATGAATGGTTTTTGCCATTCCGGGTCTTGATAAATTTGGCAATCGAGTAAGATACTTGATCGAGAAGCCTTCCTTGATAGCTGGAAGTTCTCCAAAAGTATGAAAAGCTGGAAGACTTTGTACCATCCATTCCAGTGTGGTTGAATTATGTTCAAGAGCCCAAAGCAATGAATTGAGGATTCACAATGCCATGATAGAGTTTTCGCGTTCGAATAGCTAGGGAAAGAAAGGGAAGCTGCATGAGAAATTCCCCAATTCCACTCAATAAATGAGAGGAGAATACAAATCGTGCTATAAGGAGCGAAGGATGTTGCCCTCCACCCATTAACTCTTTAGTTGAAATGTCCGCTAGATTGCTAGCTACGTTCTGGATGGCTCTCCTAATCCGGATTAAACTTCCTCCAAGCTTGACCGAGGGACTTGATGGACTTGAATCTCCTAATTTCAGGGATGTAGGGGATCTAAGATTGGTAAGGATCCTCAATGCATGATGTTAGCTCCAGACTGCTGACACATTTCATACCATCCTACAACTGTACTCCCCAGGCAGAGTGTTTCACACGTTAGCTAGGCCCCTGATCCGCATAGACCAAGGGCGAACACTCATCATTTACTCGTGAATTCCATTTTCGGAATAAATGCTGGCTGCTTGCTAGGCTGGAAGGGATCCAACGCCGAACTAAGTAAACAAACAAAAACAACTAAGAGGTCTCACGGCGGAGTTGGATCAATTTCTTAGTCTTGGGAGCCAAAAAAGAAGAGATGAACAACAAAGAAAGAAATATCGTAAGGCGAGCACTCCTTGCTTCAGACCTCTTGGATTCGATAGTGGGACTCCTCACTAATAAGGATTTGAAAGATTTTCTCTAAACTAGAAAACTATGATTTTTGATGAGCTGTCCTTTTGCAGATTGGCCAGGCTCTACTTCAAGGGAAGGTAGAGCCGAAATTGGACAACGACACTGCCAAGCCAGAGAATTTAGCCCTTCAACATGCTGACGGTTCATTCCAACAACTCGAATTGGGAAGGAAGGTTATCAATTGTTTAAATGTTGTGAGAAAATGCATGAAATGCCAAATCCACGCATGTGGTTTTTGAACCCAAATGCTACCCCAAAGAAGGCTAATCTTTCTACTCTACCAGTTTTATGAAATATCGATAGGTCTCGATAGTCCAACCCTTACATGGCCATCTTTCTTGGGCATCGATACTAAATTACTGACTCTCCAAAACACTCTTGACATCTTGTTTGGTTAAGCATTTGAGCTTAGGCCAAAGGTCACAGAGAGGACCAGCTACCTTTCGCATGTTTCTGATGGAATCTACTCAGGCCAATCATAAGTTTTGGAACAGTGTGGCATGTGCACATAGAGAAACTTAAATCCCTTTTCTCATCCAAAGCATAAGCTCAGAGGATAAAGCTATCTGTGTCGAGTTGGAGCCCATGAAGTTCTTTGAGTGGGTCTTAACAGCCTCAAGCCACTGTAGGCAGAGCAGAGACTTAAGGAGAGAGCCTCAAGCCAGGGAGAGGGCCTCACGCCACACGCAGGCGGAGAACCTCGAGCCAGCAAGGAGGCCACCAGGTACAAGGTGAGCTTTGGGGAAGTCACACGTATGGGAGCCTCACGGAAGCCTCCAATAGTGAGAGCTTCGGAACAGGAAGTCACCAGGTGCAACGGTAACTTCTAACTGAGAGGCACTGCAGCCTCAGTAGCTCTGTGTGAGCAAATTATACCTCCATGATTGGAAAGGAAAGATAGACTAGTTGTGTATGTGCATGTATCAGCTAGTTTGAATTGAAAGTTCGTACCCGAGGGAGATGGAGGACGGAATGGGATGACGACTCACTAGAGATCGCAGTTGGAGCAGCACGAGAGAACTAAAGTTATTTAAAGATGGTGGCAAATAATTGAGAGAAGAGAGAGTGAGGTGAACGAGGAGGGAAGGAGGTGAAAGCTGATGCTTCAGATTAGCACAAAAAGGTCGTTCTCCAGGCCACATATATATAACACCTTTGGCAAACGCAAGAGCATATCGGAATCGAAGATTTCATATCTTCCGTTATAAGAAAAAAGTAAGCCCTCGTGGTTGAAGGTCAGTGTATCTTAGAGACTAAAGCTCAAAATGGAGCAAGTGCACTTAGGGGTGAGCATGGTCCGGGTTGGGCTAGTCCACCCCTTAACCCTAGGACCAACCCGCACAATGCTGGTCCTCAATTTTTGGAATCGAAGACCGACCCTATTGAGCTTGGGACCAAGGATCGGACTGACCCAAGGGGTTCGGTCCAGTTCTAGGGTCCACCCGGGATCAACCGATAATTTTTTATTTTATTTTTTGTACTCTTTAAAAAAGCAATTGAAGACCGGACTAACCCAATGAGTTTGGTCCAGTTTCAAGGTCAATCCAGGACCAACCAATATTTTTTATTTTATTTTTTGTATTCCTTGAAAGGGCAATTAGGAATCATACCGACCCAATGGGTTCGATAATGAACAAGGTCAATTAAGAAAGACAATCAATGAGGGTCAAATGGGATGAGCGTCAAACATAATGAGCATCGAATGTCGAGCGGGGAGTAACAAGCTAAGTGAGTATCGAGCAACAAGCGGCACGAGTGACCCAAAGCGAGCGAGGCGAGTGTCGAGTGGCGAACAGAGAAATTGTTTCTTTCGATTTTGGAAAATTGAAGACTAAGAGGACAAATAAGACAGAAAAGAACGAATACTATAGGAGAATGCCATAAAGTGCCTTTTTGGACACCATGAGAACAGACTTCTCTCAAAAATATTTTCCTTCTTCGTAAATTATGACTATTGACGTTATAATAGACATTAAAAACCTAAGTTATTAAAGAATAATGTAAAATTACTTGAACTCCTCACTAAATAGCCATTTAATGTTATTGATGTCATTTATTTTAAGGTTTTCTCTATATAAAAAAAATTATATATATATATATATAGTTAGGGTTGGTCCGAGTTGGACTAACCCGGAACTCTTAGGACCGAAACTAACCCGCACAATGCTGGTCTAGGAATTTCAGGACTAAGGACCGACCCAATCTCTCTTGGAACCGGACTAGGACTAGCAGGGTTGGGCCAGTCCAGGGTCAATTCAAGGTTAATCTTGGACCGATGCTCACCCCTAGGTGCACTTCCAAGTGTGTGTTTACAGACTGAGCAAAGATGACAATTCTTTCCTAGTTCCCAACAATTTCCTAGTTCCTTTTGTAATAGTCTCTTCTCATGAAGGCAATCACTTTTGACTTTTGGCATACGCAAGAGCATATCAGAATTGGAGATTTCATATCTTCCGTTATAAGGAAAAAGTAAGCCCTCGTGGTTGAAGGTTGTGTATCCTAGAGACTAAAGCTCAAAGCGCATCAGGTGCACTTCCAAGTGTGTGTTTACAGATTGAGCAAAGATGGCAATTGTTCCCTAGTTCCCGGCAATTTCCTAGTTCCTTTTGTAATAGTCTCTTCTCATGAAGGCAATCACTTTTGACCTTTGGTAGACGCAAGAGCATATCAGAATTGGAGATTTCATATCTTCCGTTATAAGGAAAAAGTAAGCCCTCGTGGTTGAAGGTCATGTATCCTAGAGACTAAAGCTCAAAGCGGAGCAGGTGCACTTCCAAGTGTGTGTTTACAGACTGAGCAAAGATGGCAATTCTTTCCTAGTTCCCTGCAATTTCCTAGTTCCTTTTGTAATAGTCTCTTCTCATGAAGGCAATCACATTTAACCTTTGGCAGACACAAGAGCATATCAGAATCGGAGATTTCATATCTTTCGTTATAAGGAAAAAGCTGCCCTACCCTCGTGGTTGAAGGTCGTGTATCCTAGATACTAAAGCTCAAAGTGGAGCAGGTGCACTTCCAAGTGTGTTTACAGACTGAGCAAAGATGGCAATTCTTTTCTAGTTCCTTTTGTAATATTCTCTTCTCATGAAGGCATTCACTTTTGACCTTTGGCAGACACAAGCGCAGATTAGAATCGGAGATTTCATATCTTCCGTTATAAGGAAAAAGTAAGCCCTCGTACTTGAAGGTTAGTGTATCCTAGAGACTAAAGCTCAAAGCGGAGCAGCTGCACTTCCAAGTGTGTGTTTACAGACTGAGCAAAGATGGCAATTGTTTCCTAGTTCCCGGCAATTTCCTAGTTCCTTTTGTAATTGTCTCTTCTCATGAAGGCAATCACTTTTGACCTTTGGCATATGCAAGAACAAATCAAAATCGGAGATTTCATATCTTCCGTTATAAGGAAAAAGTAAGCCCTCGTGATTGAAGGTCAGTGTATCCTAGAGACTAAAGCTCAAAGCGGAGCAGGTGACAGTCTGAGCAAAGATGGCAATTCTTTCCTAGTTCCTAGCAATTCTTTCCTAGTTCCTTTTGTAATAGTCTCTTCTCATGAAGGCAATCACTTTTGACCTTTGGTAGACACAAAAGTAGATTAGAATCGGAGATTTCATATCTTCCATTATAAGGAAAAAGCTGCCCTGCCCTCATGGTTGAAGGTCAGTGTATCCTAGAGACTAAAGCTCAAAGCGGAGCAGGTGCACTTCCAAGTACAGACTAAGCAAAGATGGCAATTCTTTCCTAGTTCCTGGCAATTCTTTCCTAGTTCCTTTTTGTAATAGTCTCTTCTCATGAAGGCAATCACTTTTGACCTTTGGCAGACGCAAGAGCATATCAAAATCGAAGATTTCATATCTTCCGTTATAAGGAAAAAGCTACCCTGCCCTCATGGTTGAAGGTTAGTGTATCCTAGAGACTAAAGCTCAAAGCGGAGCAGGTGCACTTCCAAGAGTGTGTTTACAGACTGAGCAAAGATGGCAATTGTTTCCTAGTTCCCGGCAATTTCCTAGTTCCTTTTGTAATAGTCTCTTGTCATGAAGGCAATCACTTTTGACCTTTGCCAGACGCAAGAGAGGATCACAATCGAAGATTTCATATCTTCCGTTATAAGGAAAAAGTAAGCCCGCGTGGTTGAAGGTCAATATATCCTAAAGACTAAAGCTTAAAGTAGAGCAGGTGCACTTCCAAGTACAGACTGAGCAAAGATGGCAATTCTTTCCTAGTTCTTGGCAATTATTTCCTAGTTCCTTTTGTAATAGTCTCTTCTCATGAAGGCAATCACTTTCGACCTTTGGCAAACGCAAGAGCATATCAGAATCGGAGATTTCATATCTTCCATTATAAGGAAAAAGCTGCCCTGCCCTCGTGGTTGAAGGTCAGTGTATCCTAGAGACTAAAGCTCAAAGCGGAGCAGGTGCACTTCCAAGTACAGACTGAGCAAAGATGGCAATTCTTTCCTAGTTCCTTTTTGTAATAGTCTCTTCTCATGAAGGCAATCACTTTTTACCTTTGGCAGACACAAGAGCAGATCATAATAAGAGATTTCATATCTTCCATTATAAGGAAATAGCTGCCCTGCCCTCATGGTTGAAGGTCGGTGTATCCTAGAGACTAAAGTTCAAACCGACTTCCAAGTACAAACTAAGCAAAGATGTGCACTTCCAAGTACAAACTAAGCAAAGATGGCAATTCTTTCCTAGTTCCTGGCAATTCTTTCCGAGTTCCTTTTTGTAATAGACTCTTCTCATGAAGGCAATCACTTTTGACCTTTGGCAGACGCAAGAGTAGATCAGAATCGGAGATTTCATATCTTCCGTTATAAGGAAAAAGCTGCCCTGCCCTCGTGGTTGAAGGTCAGTGTATCCTAGAGACTAAAGCTCAAAGCGAAGCAGGTGCACTTCCAAGTGTGTGTTTACAAATTGAGCAAAGATGGCAATTGTTTCCTACTTCCCGGCAATTTCCTAGTTCCTTTTGTAATAGTCTCTTCTCATGAAGGCAATCACTTTTGACCTTTGAAGGTCGGTATCCTAGAGACTAAAGCTCAAAGCGGAGCAGGTGCACTTCCAAGTGTGTGTTTACAAATTGAGCAAAGATGGCAATTGTTTCCTAGTTCCTAGCAATTTCCTAGTTCCTTTTGTAATAGTCAAGAGCATATCATAATCGGAGATTTCATATCTTTAGTTATAAGGAAAAAGCTGCCTTGCCTCGTGGTTGAAGGTCAGTGTATCCTAGAGACTAAAGCTCAAAGCAGAGCAGGTGCACTTCCAAGTGTGTGTTTACAAACTAAGCAAAGATGGCAATTGTTTCCTAGTTCTCGGCAATTTCCTAGTTCCTTTGGTAATAGTCTCTTCTCATGAAGGCAATCACTTTTGACCTTTGACAAACGCAAGAGCGGATCATAATCGGAGATTTCATATCTTCCGTTATAAGGAAAAAGTAAGCCCTCATGATTGAAGGTCGGTGTATCCTAAAGACTAAAGCTCAAAGTGGAGCAGGTGCACTTCCAAGTACAAACTGAGCAAAGATGGCAATTATTTCCTAGTTCCTGGCAATTATTTCCTAGTTCCTTTTGTAATAGTCTCTTCTCATGAAGGCAATCACTTTCGACCTTTGGCAGACGCAAGAGCATATCAGAATCGGAGATTTCATATATTCCATTATAAGGAAAAAGCTGCCCTGCCCTCATGGTTGAAGGTCAGTGTACCCTAGAGACTAAAGCTCAAAGTGAAGCGGGTGCACTACCAAGTACGGACTAGCAAAGATGGCAATTCTTTCCTAGTTCTTTTCTTTCTAGTTCCTTTTTGTAATAGTCTCTTCTCATGAAGGCAATCACTTTTTACCTTTGGCAGACGCAAGAGCAGATCATAATAAGAGATTTCATATCTTCCATTATAAGGAAATAGCTGCCCTACCCTCATGGTTGAAGGTCAGTGTATCCTAGAGACTAAAGCTCAAAGCGGAGCAAGTGCACTTCCAAGTGTGTGTTTACAGACTGAGCAAAAATGGCAATTGTTTCCTAGTTCCTAGCAATTTCCTAGTTCCTTTTGTAATAGTATCTTCTCATGAAGGTAATCACTTTTGACCTTTGGCAGACGTAAGAGCAAATCAAAATTGGAGATTTCATATCTTCCATCATAAGGAAAAGTAAGCCCTCATGGTTGAAGGTCAGTGTATCCTAGAGACTAAACCTCAAAGCGGAGCAGGTGCACTTCCAAGTACAAACTGAGCAAAGATGGCAATTCTTTCCTAGTTACTTTTGTAATAGTCTCTTCTCATGAAGGCAATCACTTTTGACCTTTGGCAGATGCAAGAGCAACTCAGAATTGGAGATTTCATATCTTCCGTTATAAGGAAAAAGCTGCCTTGCCCTCATGGTTGAAGGTCAGTGTATCCTAGAGATTAAAGCTCAAAGCGGAGCAGGTGCACTTCCAAGTGTGTGTTTTCAAACTGAGCAAAGATGGCAATTGTTTGCTAGTTCCCATCAATTTTCTAGTTCCTTTTGTAATAGTCTCTTCTCATGAAGGCAATCACTTTTGACCTTTGGCAGACGCAAGAGCAGATCAAAATCAGAGACTTCATATCTTCTGTTATAAGGAAAAAGTAAGCCCTTGTGGTTGAAGGTCAGTGTATCCTAAAGACTAAAGCTCAAAGCGGAGTAGGTGCACTTCCAAGTACAGACTGAGCAAAGATGGCAATTATTTCCTAGTTCCTTTTGTAATAGTCTCTTCTCATGAAGGCAATCACTTTTGACCTTTGGCAGACGCAAGAGCAGATCATAATCAGAGATTTCATATCTTCCGTTATAAGGAAAAAGCTACCTTGCCCTCGTGGTTGAAGGTCAGTGTATCCTAGAGACTAAAGCTCAAAGTGGAGCAGGTGCACTTCCAAGTGTGTGTTTACAAATTGAGCAAAGATGGCAATTGTTTCCTACTTCTCGGCAATTTCTTACTTCCTTTTGTAATAGTCTCTTCTCATGAAGGCAATCACTTTTGACCTTTGGCAGACACAAGAGCATATCAAAATTGGAGATTTCATATCTTCCGTTATAAGGAAAAAGTAAGCCCTCACGGTTGAAGGTCAGTGTATCCTAGAGACTAAAGCTCAAAGCGGAGCAAGTGCACTTCCAAGTACACACTGAGCAAAGATGGCAATTATTTCCTAGTTACTGGCAATTCTTTGCTAGTTCCTTTTGTAATAATCTCTTCTCATAAAAGCAATCACTTTTGACCTTTGGCAAACCGCAAGAGCAGATTAGAATCGGAGATTTCATATCTTCCGTTATAAGGAAAAAGCCGCCCTACCCTCATGGTTGAAAGTCAATGTATCCTAGAAACTAAAGCTCAAAGCGGAGCAGTTGCACTTCCAAGTACAGATTGAGCAAAGATGGCAATCCTTTTCTAGTTCCTTTTGTAATAGTCTCTTCTCATGAAGGCAATCACTTTTGACCTTTGGTAGACGCAAGAGTAGATTAGAATCGGAGATTTCATATCTTCCATTATAAGGAAAAAGCCGCCCTGCCCTCATGGTTGAAGGTCAGTGTATCCTCCCAATAGGGTTACAGCGAACCTTGATTACGAATCCTCCCAATAGGGTTACAAGGAACCTTGATTAGGTATCCTCCCAACAGGGTAAAAGTAACGTGCCCTCGTGGTTGAAGGTCAATACAGGCTCGCAAAGCTAGATTTGTTGGAGCTCTTATACCAGTGTTATTGTTGATATAATAAATAAATAAAAAAAACTAAAACAACATAACATCAGCAGTAGCACTGGCTGTCTCAATGCTGGTGCTGATGTTCTATCGTTTTAGTTTTTTTTTTTTTTATTATATAGCAATAACAAGATTATGTATCCTCCCAACAAGCTAAAAGTAACGTGCCCTACAAGCTCGCAAAGCTTGATTAATTATCCTCCCAACAGGATAAAAATAACGTGCCCTCTCGTGGTTGAAGGTCAACTACAATCCTTATCACATCTGTTCTTTTTGTTGGCATGTGAGGACACTATTTAAAAGAGTTATGATGAAACTACGACCCATTACGATCCAGGGATTAATCCCCTATTGGACCATAGAGGGCCCCGATATCGACTAAATTATTGTCAAGAACTTCTCATTTTGGAATATAAAAAAGCATTTTATTTGGAGAAATTTGATTCTTCTGTTAAATTGTACTTTTATATGCAAGTTTCTTTTTAAGTAGAAAAGTAGATTGAACATTTGCCAAAAGAAAAATGTTTAATTTCTAATTGTAGGAGTGGAATAGGACCAACCAAAGAAAATTACATAAATTAATTAATTCTCACAGGAGCAAAATATTCATACAGCAGCTCATTTATGCAGAATTATCCCGAATGCCATATAGGCTCTGTGCAAGAGGCATTCTTGAACAAATTCTGAAATCTGATCTCAATAAATCTTAATCCCTCGATTGTGCATCAGCAGATTTCGATCAGAAATCGACGTCCATGATGTCTCGACATTCTCATGAACATTTTCTTCCATGTAATGAAGAACCCCTCGCCTGTCCTTGATCTCCCCTCCAACAAAAATTTTGTTCCTGCTCTACCTTCAAATTGTCATTTTATACGCATCAATAAGAGTACGTGGGAATACCCGAGAAGGCTTGGATCGATGCAGGCGTGGACGCAAGAAGAGTCGAGCTTGAGCATAGACATGGTTCGGAAAAGAAGGCTCGATCGGACATGGGAACATCGAGATGAAGGTCAGTAGGCCGAAGAAAGCTGTCAGATCGGGAAAACCATTTCTCATTCCAAGCTGCTTTTTCTCCAATATAGACTAACTTCCAGATAATATTATGGTCCTTAACAGAGCCGTGCCTCGCGTCAATACACCCATATAAATATACATTCCACAAAAATTTAACTATACATAAAAAGAGAGATTTTCGTTTCTTGCAGATTTAGTAACAACTCAAATCACACTAGCCGCTACATCCTCGAAAATGTCGAGGGCCTGGCCATCCCAAGCTCAGTTGGGTTAAACGAGGAGAACATAGACGCCGGATGTCTTCTAATGTAAGATCAGCGCTTCTTGCTTTTGCTCTTTGTGATCCTTGATTTGGTTGATTCACTGGGAGGCTTCCAGATGATGTCGTCGAGATTGCCACAGAAACTCTGGTAGAACTGCAATGCAGATGAGTGACAAAAGTTATGAACTGAAGATCCACAAAATAATCGACTCTTAATTCTTGTCCCCTCATGGACCCACCCCCCCACCCCACCCCCCCCACCACCACCCTTCTCTGGGCACAGAACTGCGATCAAGAGCTAGTAGCTCTGGCTTGTGGCACTTCATTTTCCACAACTACATGGGCTCACTGTACCCCAATCAACCGACAGTTCTATGTCTAGCATGCCCATACGATTGGTCAGCACGTCGGTATGGGCAAGCCCCTGATGAGGTCTATTTATGAAGAAGTTTCTCGAGCAGTGGAACAAAAGATCAGAATGAGGAATGGTACAGAAATGAACACTTGAAAATAACATGAACAGTACCTTAAGGTACTCATTGGCATCTCCAGCTGCTTTCTGAATATCAACCATGAAGAATGTTGGAGCAACCTCAAAAATCTGAAGACCGAAGGAGAGCGAAAACAATTAGTTGACAGATTTGTCAATGAAGAAAACAAAGTACCCAATGAGGCCTGAATGCTTACCTCCAAAATAACAGAGAAATGTGAGGTCTTGCTTGCTGATAGACCTTCCACTCTCATCTGGCCATCACCACAAAACGTAAGTTTTTTCCTCTTTTTTTTTTTTTTTTTTTTTTCAGGTCAGATCCACAAAACTAAGTTCTCTAACAACATACCTTAGGATGCAAATTACATTATGGAAAAAAATTCAGAATTAAACCATTAAAAGCATGAATAAATGCTTTTTTTTCCTTTCACATAGTCAAATGATGAAGAATCGGAATGAAACCAGAAACCAAAAACACAGGTATAGGAAATCTAAGGAAGATATGCATGCAATTGTGTGCATCCTCGCATAGCACGCGTATGAGAGAGGACAAAAAACAGATGCTAACATAAAGGCAACATCATGCTATAGTCTATACCTTATAATTGCGAATATGTGTCTTGAAACCCATAGATTGTGCAACAACTTCCATACTCGATAAAACCACCTTTGCAGGCTTCTGCGACACAAAGCGAGTTTGATGCTTCACAGAGTCCTGTCGAAGATGGGATGAATCAACATTCTGCACATTTTACAAGAAGAGGGCAGTATATGAAAGAGCATCAACAAGATTAAACTACAAGGAGTAACACATTATGCTAATAGAAAATTTTATTCAGCTAAATCACATACCTGACCCCTGTCAAAGAGGGCTGAAAGGTTTAAGCCTTGAGATAAGATTATTAAGTCAAATGCATTAAGAATCAACGGACGCATGTCTTCATTCCCGCTTTCCTCATTAGGCTGCTGTTCCTACAGAACGGATAGAAATTCATTCATTGTAAAAAGAGAAGTGGAATGCCAACAGCAGAAATTATGGGAGCGCAATAATGCAACACAAAGAATTAAGCACCACTGAGAGCTGACACCAGATGGCGATGTTCTACTAAAGTGGGACTGAAAAGTATGTAACTAGAGTCTCTCTGATTATGAGACTATAGGCTTCATTTCAGATAACATTGTGGAGTAATCTCCCACTCTATCAGAAGTATGCCATGCAGCAATAAAAATTACTTCACAAATATCTATATATATCACTCCATATAATAATGTGAACAGGAAGTCAAAGCTAAGTCAAGAGAACACAAAAGCATATCAAAGAATAGTTGGTCACCAAGATTACATATAATATAAGTTCACGAACATATGGTCAATTGAAACATAATTTTAGATGCAACTGCACATCTTATATGAGCTGAAATAAACACAGTTAATGCTAAAAAAAATGTAATCCTTTGCCAAGCAAAAAGGGCTTGCTTCTTTTCCTCTGAGTCTAAGAGAGAAAAGAGAGAGAATGCATGGCTTATAACTATCTGCTCAATGTCACTTAGCACAAGCTAATTATTTCATTGGAATCATTATTGTTAGAATATTTAAAAAATAAATTACGCTATCTTTTAAGAACTTAGGTTTTTAAAATAGTTGGCAGTGATCCCACAAAAACTCACATGGTATCAAAGCTGGAGGTCCCAATTTCTAATCTTTCCGGGCCCCATGTACCTCCCAATTAAATTTCAATGCTTAGTACCAAGCAAAAGACTAGACTAAATGTGAGGGGAAAATGTTATAATATTTAAATAATAAATCACGCCTTCATCTAGCTTAAGCTTTTAGAATAGTTGGCAATAGTCCCACAAAATCTCACAATTATATAAGAAGCACTGAGAGCAAAGTCAATTCAAAAGTTCTCTTGACCAAAGCTTGTCCTTAAAATACACAAAGAGATAAAACACTACAAACTTGAAAGACTTACAGACCTCATCATCATCAAAGGCAGCATTTATATCTTCCAAGTTCACATCTTCGGATTCAATGACTTTGACAGGATTATAACCTTTCTTAAACCATTCGTCTTCTCTGATCTGCTCTATTGTAATTCGCTGAAAACAAAGAAAGAGACTTCTCAGAGACAAAATGGATTAGCCAAACTCTTGTATGGTAATAATTAAATTTTTCATCAACATAATGAATAGCTGCCAAGAAGTAGGAAATAAGCCCTTATCAGCATCCTCCACAGGACAAGTTAGTAAGTGATTGCCAAAGTCAGTACACGGAAAATGTTTTCGATATTATGGAGAAAATAGGAAAAGGTATGATAGAATGTTTTCGCAAATCATGTAAATCCTTTATATACAATCTTATTCATCACCCCCATCGCCTTTTGGATGATTTAGATGAATGTGCATGCATTTCAAGCCTTCACTATCTTAACAGGATGTATTCTACATCCCTTCTCAATTGAAGACAGAGTTCCGCCCACAAAGAACAAGAGCATCACCTTGCCAAGATGCTTAAACTATATTCACTCAAGTTGACTGCAAAATTCCTCCTCTGGTAGCATAGTATAGTGACAAAAATGCCAAGTTATTTGCAAAGATAGCGTGTAAATGTTCATTCTTTGCATGCTATCCATTTTAAGATGCTAATAACAATAACATAAATAAATGCATATTAACATGTGATATCAAAACCAAGTAAATGGTTTTGCTGCGACAGGACATAAGATGCTCGATTCAAGCAGACAAGAAGTCTGCATCCAAGAGTATTCTCAATACTTACAGTTTCGGGATTTGGATCTAAAATCCTCTTGATCAAGGACTTCGCTCCCACGGGAAACCATGATGGGCATGAAAAGTCAGCATTATCAATCTGCACAAGAAAACGATAGTTCAGATTTACTTGACCAAAGGAGAAATATCATAAACAGAGTAAACACACATCTGTATCTTTGATTAATATGCTGAAGGACATGGTACAAAAAATATGATACTTGATTCCTGATGTTACACCTAAAGTGACAATATAATCTAAATTAACAGTGCTGACCACAACTGAAAGAATGCATAGCTAGCAGAGAGAGACAAAATATCAATAAGAATGGCAATTTGAAAAGCCCAAAGTTCAAAAGTACCTAGTTATTGAATAGTGCTTTTGTTTCTTTATATTACTTGAGCTCCATTAATACAATAAATGTGGGTGATAGAATTGTGCCAACTGCTAAGTCCATTATTAGCCTACAACCCATATGTGGCCGAGCAAGTTTCATACCAACCTTAAGTGAAAACAAATCAATACATGGATGCAGGGAAAAAAGTAAATAAAGCAGAAGAAAATCGTGCCTTACTGTAAAGTGTGGTGAGGTCTAGTTCATCAAACGGGAGATATCCTGCTATCAAAACATAAAGGATCACCCCGCAGGACCAAACATCTGCCGGGGCACCATTGTAACCCTTGTGACTAAGTACCTTAAAAGCAGAAAAGAAGAATGTTATGGAAAATTGGAGCACAATGAAGTACATGAAATACAACCCCCTAACTCAAGAAGCATTAAGTTAAAATAGGATTAAGTGAATAATTACCTCTGGTGCTACATAATTAGGAGTCCCACATGTTGTCCGAAGTAAGCTAACCCCCTATAAATAGATGATTAAGAGGAAAGAGAATCATCATAATCCTTCTTCCTCATATACGATTTCATCAAACAAACATAACATTGATGATCAAAATAAATTTTTTACCTGTTCAGGCAATGCGCTAAGACCAAAATCAGAGATTTTCAAATTTCCTTGGGAATCAAGTAATAGATTTTCAGGCTGTACAATGGCGGGAATAGAATCAGAGTTCCTTCAACTATCTAACAAATAGAGGCTTTTAACACAATAGGGAAGCATCACCTTTAAGTCTCTGTGATAGACTCCTTTGCTGTGGCAAAAATCTACCCCATCAATAAGTTGTTGAAAGTATCTTCTAGCCTCAGCTTCACTGAGACGTCCATGATGGACCTGCGCAGTTTTGACTCACACTTAACATAACTAATTGCAAAGAATTCCACACAAACAAGGTTATACACTCCAAGCAACTGGAGCATTGATCTTATAGGCTAGACTACTTACTATTTTGTCGAACAATTCTCCACCTGTAATGAACTCCAGGATTATGTAAATCTTGGTTCGGCTGGCAAGAACCTAGAAAGCAAGTTCACAAACCAGGAACGGAAAAAAAAAAAGCATCAGATGAGCTGTGTAGAGAAGCATCATGTAACTAAGATTCTCAGTTAGTTGAATATCATACCTCATGAAGACGAACTACGTGGGGATGCCGCACAAGTTTCATTATCGATATCTCCCTTTTAATCTGCACAGTAAAAGTTGCATTATATATCAAGATGACATGCAAAGAAAGAAAATTTCCTAAATACAGAGAACCGCTCTAGGTAACCAAATATTCAAGCAATATAACTGCTTACAGAAAATTATGTCTCTGCGGCCTTACACACCACACATCCAGAAAAGACTTTTGGTATAATACTGCTGAGAATCATGCAGCAATCAAACCACAGAATTTTCACAAGGATGATAAGCAAAACGAATTGCATTATATATCGAACAGGGGAAGGCAAACTGGCTTTGCAACACTCCTTAAATCATTGAATTCTGCAGCATAAATGAATAAATCTAGGATTCATGTACTTTCAGAGAGAATATTGAAAAAGTAATCAGTGCCAGTTTTCACATCCTCAAGCTCCAATCGATTAGGAAATTTCGAAGGACGCCATAGTGATTATGCTAATGAAGATCTCTCTAGTGTTAGTTTTCCTCTTCTCTCCAAGTTGAGGAATTGTGCGGAACGGAAACGCAGGCCTCTCATACGACCCAAAAAACAAACACAAACCCAAATTCCCAAGCTGATTTATCTTGATAGAACACGCATACCAATTATCAAGAAAACAGCATTTGCACAACCGAATAGATTGATTATCTCTAACAAGCTGATACTTTTAAACTCGGTGCCTCATCTTCTCATCATTCAAGACCCAATTAAAGGAAACCCACAGAGAGATAGAGAGACCTGGTCCACCATCTTGTGCTTGATGATGGTGCTGCGATCGATCACTTTCATGGCGACGCTCTCCCCCGTCTCGGTGTTCTGCGCGAACTTCACCTTCGCGAACGTCCCTTCTCCAATTGTCCTCCCCACCTCGTACTTCCCCACCTTCCTCACCACCATCTTCTCTCTCTCCGGGCACAAACTTCCACTCCACTACATCAACCAATCACCATTGTTGCAGCAGCAGCTCCCCCTCTTTCCCAGTTGGAAAAAAAAAAAAAAAAAAAAACACCAACACAAAAGACCACTTCGATCCCAGGCCACAGCCCAAGAATTGAACTCCCAGGAGACGCGAACCCTTTGAATATTGCAAGAAAAAGCAACAACCTTTGATTCCTCAGCCCACGCGCAGCCGGAGAAAAATCGAAACTTTACTTCGTCCCAAGAACGAATTTCCTGAAAAAGGAAGAAAGAGAGAACGAAAGGGCAGGCAGGAGATTCCTTCCGCTCGTTGCCAATCTCAAGAGGCAGAGGGAAAAAGCACGGATGGGGATTTTCCGTGCTTACTTTTTCGCTTTAAAAGTAGGGGGCGGTGGTCGGATTTCAAGATTTGAAGGCCAGGAAGGGGAGAAAGAAATGGAGGGATTAGGTGAGAAAGTGGGAGTTCGATTTTTTGAAAAAGTGTTTTCCTACGGAGAAATCAATTAATGAGGGACAAGAATGACTGAAAATGAAATATGAAAACATGTTCGAGCGCTCGTTGACTCCAGTGGTCTTTTTGCCTGATGCCCGCGTTTGCCTACGTGTTATCCTACTAGTTTTGTTAATTAGTTCCAGCGTATCTTATCATGTGACTACTGTTCTTTTCGTTTCGTTTAACCTAGGAAAGTGGAAAATATTATATCTGTATATATATATATATATATATATATATATATATATGTATTCACGAAATTATGTGGAAGGAGGACTAGGAACCTGAAGTAATTGATATTTTTTGTTTTTTTCCTTAAAAAACTGATATATTATAAGTGTGTTTTAGATCATTTCTATTTTTCTTCTCTTTTTTTATTTCTTTCCATTATGTTTGGAAAAAATAGCATGACATGACGGTGACACGAGCACGATGAAAGCATATGCAAGCAATCGGTGCAAAGGATGTCACACCTCATGATAATACTCTCACCTAATTACACTTGAATTGCAGTCCAAAATTGAAAGCCACATCGTTATATCATAATCTAAAAAATGCCTCGTGTAAGTTAGTTCTAAACTACATTTATATTTGTAATGTAGCTTTGCTCTCCTCACGTGTTCCCATATAATTTGATCGATTCATTCATATTCCCTTCACCATCCATCAAGCATGCTAGCGATTGTATCTAGTTTGAGCTCTCTCACCCCACCATCACTCCCCGGCCTTGTCAGACTGAGTCGCTTCACAAATACTAGTATAAAAACCCCAAAAGATGAATTCAACAGAGGAAATTCATAGCTAATTACTAGTTTTTGTCCAAATTGCTGATTTCTTCAATTTGGCTTCTTTCATGACAAAAGATTCTACTTTAAATAGGTAAAACTCTACTTTGTGGAAAGAGGAAAAATGTTAGAAATATTCTAAACCTATTGTATTTTTGCCAATTTAACCTTAAATATTTTAATAATGTTAATTTAGTCCTAAACTTTTGACTTAATCTTAATTCAATCATTCTTGCTAATATTGTCGGGATATTGCTAACATGGACGCCGAACGGCCTACGTGATATTATCGGTACTAACGTATATACCTTTTTACTAATACTTTTATATTTTGTGATTTTTTAAATTTTTTCCCTACTTCTTACTTTTGTGAGTGGCTGGCCACCGGTCACTAATGTTGACATAAATGATTGTTTTGACCATTTATATTTTTTTCGGACAAGTTTAGTTTTGGTTTTCTTTTTCCTATTTTCGTCCACCAATCTCATCGTGAATGATTATTCCCATACTTGTATTTTTATTTTTATTTTTTTGAGATTTCTCCTCAAAAAATACTAATGAATTTGAAAATCACTCATCTTGAAAATACACTTCCTTCTCATTAGATCTAGGGAAAATTCCCAAAAGAGATCCGAAGTGCCATCTTTTTCTTAAATAAGGACCTGTAGTGGATCTTATTCTAAATAAGGACCTGAAGTGTCATTACTTTCTCAAATAAGTGCCTAAAGTGAATATTGTTTCAAATGAGGGCCTAAAGTAATTATGTTTGTTTTAATTAAGGGTTTGAAGTGGCTATGTCCGTTGCAAATAAGGACTTAACTTTCTGATGGTCAAGGGTATTTTCATTATTTGTCATTTTTTCCTTCTTTTTTTTTTTTTGGTTCTTCTTCTTCCTCTTCACTGATGGTCGACCAACCACTGGCAATGCCCATAGAGGGCTAGGCGAGGCGACCTTCGCCTAGTGGCCATTCACGAGGTCAGCTAGCGCCAGCAAGGGCTAGGTGATCTCGCCCCTCGTTGGCCGTTGGTAAGGGCCTACCAGCCGCGGGCGAGGTCGACCCTTGCCAAATTTGGCGAGGGTGGCCTCGCAAACCCTTACTAGGGGCCGGTGAGGGTTGATCTTGCGGATGGCCCCTAGGCAAGGGTCGCCATGCCTAGGCGAGGCCATCCCTCACTTGTGGCCAACGTGGGTGGCCCTCGTCGACAAGGGCAACCTTCGCCTAGCCCTCTATGGGCATCATCGATGGCCGGCTGGCCATCGGCGAAGAGAAAGAAGAAGAACCGGGAAAAAGGAAAAAAAAAAAAAAAAAAAAAAGGTAAGAAAAGAAGGAAGAAAAAAAGGGGAGGAAGTGCCAAATGACAAAAATACCCTTAACCGGTTGGAAAATTTGGCCTACTAGCAACTAGTGAGGTCGGGTCCTTATTTGAAACAACCAAAACCACTTCAAGCCCTTATTTGAAACAACTAAATTCACTTCGGGCCCTTATTTGAAACAAAATTCACTACGGGCCCTTATTTGAGAAAAATATGGCACTTCGGGTCGCTTTTTGAAATTTTCCCTTAGATCTATATCACTTAATGTGTATGCATCCTAAATAATATGTCATGCATACTAAGGGCCTATTTGTTAAAATTTGTTTCTGTTTCCCGAAACAACTATTTTTGTTTTTTTGTTCCGGGGAACAAAAAAGGAATAGAAAACTATTTGGTAAAATTTTTGTTTGCGGGAATAAAAAAATTTATCTTTTTGTTTTCGGGAATCGATTTGGAACAAAAACAATAAGTAGAAAAAAGTGACTTCTTGTTCTCATAAATAATTTCTAGAATCTATTTTTCTCTCTCTTCTCTCTTCTTCTCTTTCTTTTCTTCCTTTTGGCCGGTCGCCAACCTTGGCCATGGTTAGTGCCAATGACCAGCCAGATGAGGGCTGGTGACCTCGCCAGAGCGTCGCCGGCCCCCAGAGACGTCGAGCCATGGTGAGACCAAGACTCAACGTGGCCAGGTTAGCCTTTGGCGAGCTCACCAGACCTCGCCCAGCAGGTCATCGGCCACGGCAAAGGGCCGATGACCAGCCAAAAAAGAAAAAGAAAAAGGAAAAGAAAAAAAGAAAAATAATAAAAGAATTTAAAATTTTAAAAGAAATAAAAATATATATAAGAATCCTATCAAACGTATTTTTATCCCAAGAGTAGAAATTTTGGAAAGTTACTAAACACGTTTTTTTGTTAAAAAATTGTTCTTGAAAACAAAATCAGAAAAAAAAAATCATTTTTCATCAAAAATTGTTCCTCGGAACAAAATGGTTATCAAACGCGTAATAAATGTTTCTAGAACAATAATGTACATTTCAGAAGCGTCTTTTCGCACTTCACAGCTCCATAAGCACTCATTGACTTTATCATGGAAAACGATGTGAGAGCATGTAACCAGTTCAAGATAGGCTGAGGATGATGTATGCCTTAATTACAATAACAATGAACATAAAATGATGCAACAGATGGCAAATGTAAAAATAATAAAATAATAATAATAATAATAATAACAATAATAATAAAGAAGAGGGAAATGGCCATAAGATAATGAAAGTTGCGTTCTCGACATATTCTGGGTATTAAGACAAGCATTGTTAAAAGCAGCAAGAGGAGTAGACGCTAGACCTTTGATTACATCTGTCTATTAAAGAAGGATAGAAAAAGGAATTGCACAGCACCAATCTGGAAGGGAAACGTGGAGCTACACCTGTTCCTTCCACTATCATCTGTCTCGATTAGGCTTTTCTTCCACCACGGATTTCACTTGAACTGCAATTTAATTAATTAATTAAGCAATCTTTTAAAATATTTATGAGTTGCCAGGTTGACTTATCTTTAGAATCGAGAAGAAAACGTGATAATCGGGGCCACAGATAGTGAAATAAGATGGAGTTCAATGGAGCAAGCACTTTGCCATCAAATTTCAAGTACGCTTATTCTCTCGTTTTTTTTTAAGATAATGAACGATGGGACTGTCGTTCAATAATTTCAACTTTCAATGAAAGTGATGAGCATAAGGAACATATGAAAAATTTTCACTGGAAATAGAACTACCATACATTTTCTTGTTTCTTTTCTTTTTTAAAGGGTAACAAGACCACTGACGAAGACGACTATTATAATATATAATCTCTCATAATTCTCTTGAAAGACGACAAATGAAACATGCATGCATTGGCGGAAGGCAGCCTCCACAAAACACACGTCAACAAAGAGTCAAAAGGACAATCATGATAGTAAATTGTGGCATCACATGTATTATACTATAGCAATCACATTGCATAAAAAAATAGCATAGACTTTCACTAACATGGCCGAACTATACATCTGGATTTGTGTAGTTGCTTAAATGCACATGTATTTCAATTGGAAAAGTATTGGGGAAAGAGTCTCATTTTTCTGTATTCTCATTATCATGCTTATTGCTATTACCTTAGAATGACAAGGCCATGCATTTTCATCAAAATTCGCCACACAAGGTAAGATGTTTTTCTACTTCTACTACCCAAAGATGTGTGCGACCCTTTTTTAATTTCGAAAATCTAGATATTCAAAGTAAAGAGAAATGGCTTAATAGATATATATATATAATTGAGCACACGGTCTAAAAGAAATGTAACCTTAACAATGTTTTTGAAATCTGCCCCTTTCTTTTAACTTCGCACTACAATTCATATTCCAAAACTCCAATGGGTGCAACATTAATATAACATGTTTATAGGATGAGAAATAGCTCACCCGAATCAGTTTAATCGCACAACATTTTCGTTCTTCTAACTCCTACACCCATCGCCATTTAGTCATTTTATCATTAGCTTCCATGATTTCATCGTTGGTATTTGGCTTATAGTGAGCACCAATGTTAGTGGTGGAATGTGTAACTCATCAAAGTCTTCTTAGTTTTGACCTTTTTTCTTTTGGTATAAAAAGATTTAGGAGGATAAAAAGTTATCTCATATCAAGACCAGGCATATCACAGGCTTAGAAGGTCTTATAGTAGATTTGCATATCGTCTATCAAAAGAGATGGCTGGCAGCCAAATTAGAATTTGGACATAATAAATAGAGTGTTCGAATCTTACTGGTTGGGCCAACCCACCTTGGCAAGAAAGTTCATCCTTAATCATATCTTTCATCACATTCCAGACTCGCTCTGTGCCCTTGATGACCAATAAGATACTTTAGGAGACCTATGGGAAGGAAGGGTCAGAGCTGAACCGCATCATTAGAGCAGCTTTACTTTTCAGTAGCTGTCAAAAGATGATTTCTCAACATGCAAGCCCAGGCTGGGGCTTGCGTGCGTTTGTTGCCAATCCCGACTTGCTGTGTCTCGAATCTCTCGTCCTTTTTAATTCCATAAATGGACAAAGAAAAGTATTAAAAGCCGTTTCCGAAGGCCGTAAAAAAGGGCCCTAGTGGGGGCGTGCCTAAAGTCGAAAGCTACGGCTTTTCGGTTCTTCCCCTTAATCTAAAGAAAGAATGCGAAGAGATCGCCCTTTTTTGGGGCGACTCTGCCGACCGCAGGTACGAGCCCACATTGGAATTATGCTCGGAAAAAGGGGTGCTCTCTCTCATAGTACGAGACGAAAGTTCTCGTTGTTTGTCCTCTCTTGGTGCTAATCTCTTCTTTTGGGGTTTTCTTCCTTCCTTTCTCTTTCTTGGTAATCTTCTTTTTTTCTTTTAGTGGGGGTCGATCGTTTGAACTTGAGGTGAATGGATCGACCAAAAGGCAGCACATATGAAAAAGTTTACACATGAGATGCCGAGGGCATGAGAGAGCCGTTCTTCCATCTAATATGTGGGATTCGCTTATTTAAAAGTTTGCATCCAAATGGAAAAATTAATGTTCTTAATTGAATCTAGAGAAAATTTTAAATAAAAGATTGAAGTATACTTATTTTCTAAAAAAATAATTCAAAATAAACATTATTTTAAATAAGAATATTGAGTAATTATGACAGTTTTAAAGAAAAATTTAATCTCGCCAATCGGTTAAATCTTCCGACTGGGTAAGAACATTTTTATCCAAAAAATCACAAAACGTAATTATCAATTTTGAATCAGACAGTATTATCATAATCTGTCCACAGCGTGGACACAAGCCAAAATTAAAAGGAGCCAGACTTCAGTTATCAAATTGTATCGCTTTCTCTTCGCTCAAAGAGAAAAGGGATGAAAAGAAAAGCAGCAGCAGCATCGATTCGTTGTCTCCTTCAGTTCAACCGGACCTCAAAAGCAACCTCAAATACAAGATGAGCACATATCCAGGTTTTAATCTTAACCGAAGAAGCAAATGACAAGAACCGAACCGCACACGTTTGGCAGTAAGAAAAACAACCGCCTATGCAGCGCCGGGTCCTGGATTTCCACCGACATTTTTTGTGCTACCTCATCAAAGGGTGCTCGCCAAGCAGCATCGGCCACGCCATGGCCAAGTCTTCTCTTTTCCTTCTTTTCCTTTTACCTTTTATCTATGGCCGGCGAGGGTCGCGGTGCCTCACCCTCAGCTGAGGAGGCTGGCCTCACCCAAACCCAGGCAAGGCGGCCTCACCTGCGACTGTGATAGTCTAGGCATCACAACCTTCACCCACGGTCAGCACCACCAGTATCGCTGCAATACTTGGGGTGATTGTTCTTGCCCATGGTTATGGTCACTAAGGCGTTGTTTGGCCACTCTGCAGAAGATGATGGATGGGGAAGAAGAGCAAGAAATTGATTGGTCAAAATATTTAGCGGCCGGAAATATAGAGTTTTTGTTCGAAACTCCCTTTACTTGAAATAAAGTCTACTTTGGATAATCTTTTGAAAAAATATGGGCTATTTAGGCACTTATTTAGAATCCCTTGAATCTACCAGTCACTTGAAGTCACTTTAGTGCACAAGGATTTAGCAGTTACTTGTCGCACATGTTCATTTTCCGACCATTTTGCGGGTTTCTTGATTCCTATTCGAAGCACCGTCCTTTCTTACATATAACAAACTTAAAGAGCAGCCCACGAAGTAATACCTGATCGATCATTAAAGCTCGATCAATCGTAAAAATCGTCGATACGGCCCTTGAGCCGTCATGGCCACGAGACTGGACCCTTGGATCTTAAGCACTCGGCAACCTTGTTACAATGAAAGCCGCTCGAAATGCAGGGTCAACGTGTAATTGGACCCAAACCCACGATTCAGTCGAAGGGGCAATATAATGGGTAAATCGAATCCGGAACATATCATTCTTAAAAATGAACAACCGCTCGTCGCAATTGTCCTGCCTCTCGTGCATCGCGTCAAATGCCTGGAATGTTACTGCAGAGCAGGATGAATTTCTTAAATTTACAGAGGCTAAAATTGAGAATAACAAGACCAACAGTTCCAGAGAATAGTTCAGGTGATGACATTGCTGGAACGTTCAACCAGAGTTCAGCCCTGCTCCTTTTCACGGCTTCAACGACATTGTGCTCCTCATCTCATTCAGCTTTTTGTAGAAGTGTCATTCGGCTGCACTAAAATCCCACGTTTAGACTACATAAAGATGTATAATACTCCGGCGCCAAACATGATCATTTTTTTACCCTTTCTCCACTTTATGCTCCAGTGTTTCATTTAGAAGGCCTCGATATATCTGACTATCTTTGGCAATCGTTTCAACCCAATCAAAAATCATCTTCAGGTCGGTAATCCATAAAATTTTCTATTTCACTTTTCTATTTGGAAGGCTTTAGACATATCCAACGATCTTTGAGAATGTTGCCAATGCCAGAAATCAAGTACCATGTGACCGCATCCGAGAAGACTGGAGGCCGAAACACTATATTGAAGATAGTGTCTACTTAGAGGTTAAGTTCTGAGAACCCGAACTACTGATCCCACCGTTAGGATCTAAGGGACAGATAGGAATTTTGATGATTCCTTTACTTTGATTTCCGAACGTTTAGTTACTTCGTCCGATGGTGAATTCTAACTAGCTATACTGCAGACCTGAAGTTCAGGCCTGACCAGAAGAGAGCCTCAGTTTCTGCGCCTCAATTTCTTTTGGCCGCTAGAGAGGAATGCTCATCTATTATGGATGGACTGAGTCCTTAGCCAAGTGCAAGTAGGAGATATATAGTAAACCAATTCACCTATTTAATGAGCTGGAGTTGTACTCCCATCTGCCCTCAAGTCCTAGTGATCAACCCATGATCCTAGCGAGCACGAAACAGGAAAAGAGTCGCACCAACGAAAATAATCATCAAAGACAGGGCAAACTGGAAATTGGGGCTGCAATTCATATGTGCAAGAATTTTTTGAAAGAACATAGTGAGTATATAGCCTAAAAGAAGGGGATTCATGTTTGTGAACATGCACCGCAACAGCAAGTCCAGCGACTAATTCTAGGCATACTACCATCAGAAATCTGACACAATAATTTCTCCAGAAGCATCTATGTCAAGACCACCAAACTGTTTTTTTCAAATCATGCACAACAGAGTTTGAATGATGGATGCATGCACAAATAAAATGGTCTGAAAACCATCTTACGACTTACAACTAGTTGTGAGGGAAAGGGTGTTTCCAAGGGCCGTCATGACGGTGTATCCCTACAATTCAGTAATGTGTAAAAACAGAGTCTTCAAGCTTCACAGTCTAGCTAGTACCTAACTTAAATTTCTAGTTTCGATGGTAGAAGTCCTGCTTCCTGAGGAAGACATAGCAGAAGCAAGCAAAACTACTTAGCATTTTATTTTTTTTCTTGGATGCTAGAAAAAATATCAAACTACCATAAAAAATATCATATGCTTCAGCCATTCAAAACCAGAAAGAGGAGTCTCAGAATTAAGAGGATCCAGTCAACCAAGATCAAAACCAAGCTTGCAGCATCTCGAGCATAATCAATCAGCCTTAGAAATATTCAGAAGCTTTATCAAACTTGCAATCCTCAAAAATTCCAACTTGCAATTCATGTTTCATTGCCTGAATTGAGTTCAGAACTTCTTTGCTCTTTTTTTGTCGGAACCTCCGAAGAGCTGCGATTGGTCATTTCAAGAACTCACATATCTCATGAATTACTCTTATCTAGAAGAAGATAATTACCAACAAAACAACTTGCCACATTAATCCTATCAATTGACAAAACAAAAGCATGTACATGGACAAACAAGAACCCAACGCACACTACACAGTAAGAAACAGAAAAGAACGAACAGGATGCACATTCTGGACAAAACCAACCGCATGTTCCCCCACGATCGAATTAAAAAATCAAGAAACTTTGACAAGCAAGACCATATTTTGATTTTTGAACTCACACCGCAGTCGTTTGTGGTATCTGACCAACAACTTTACCATCCTGAGTCAACGCGCCGCCACTTTGCATCCCGTTGACAGTCGACGCCGTCGCCGTCGCCGCCGCTTGATAAGCCGGGACCATCCCTCCGGCTGTCGTATAGTAAACCACCTGCTGGAAACCGGCGTCGGCCATCGTGACGGGCTGCTGCATCAGCTGAATCCCCTCACCATAAGCACCGACCTGGGCTTGCTGATGTGGGACCGCATTATAAAGCGCCTGTTCCCGGTAAAGCTCCGGCCCCATCCTCTGCACTCCATAGTAGCCCTGACCTATCGGTCCGGTGACCGGTTGAACGGCGGTGAGGTAGCCACCACCGCCCGGAGCGGGAATGTAGTACGCTTGTTGGCCCCCGTTCACCAACAATGGCAAACCTCCGCCCGTCACGGGCCGCTCCGGCAAGTACGGCGCCGCCGCCGCCGGTATTTGCACCGGCGCGGCCACCTGAGCCGCAGCCGGTGCCGGAGTCGCCAATTTCTCTGGTTTTACCGGAGCAGCAAGGTGCTCACCGGTGCCAACGCCAGGATTGACTCCGTCACCACATGCATTTGTCACGGCCTCTTGTTGCTGATCGGAAATTTGCGCTCTCTCCAACGCCTGAATCTGTTGCTCAATTTCCGCCGGCGGCGGCGGCGGCGGCGGAACCTGCTCGCCAGCGACGCGCCGATCCTCCAGCCCATACTCGGCCACGACCGGCACATGCACAAAATCCTGCAAATTCACCGGCGGCAGAGGCGGCGCCACCGAGAAACCCTTGTCGAAGCCGAACAGATAATCCGGGTTCGCCGCCTCGAAATTCACCGCATGCGCCGAGGCCAACGCGTCCCCGAGCCAGTGGCGCTCCGACTTCGGGTCGCTGGAGCCCGAGCCCAGAGACCTGGAGCTCGGCGGCGCGAAGAGGAAGAGCCTCAGCCTCGCGGGCTTCGCGGAGGCGCAGCACAGCCGGTCGTACTCGAGCAGCATGTGCTCCAGGTCCTCGTCGTTGACCACGGAGACGAGCGCGTCGAGGTCCTCCCCGGGGAGCTGGTACTTGAGGCAGAACTCGGGCGCGCCGGTGAGGGAGGCGAGCTTGGCGACGAGGGCGGGGAAGCGGACGGAGCGGTAGACGGAGAGGAGCTTGGTCTCGCCGCCGGCGTAGGCGAGGTGGTGGTCGTGGGGGCGGGGCTGGATCCTGCCGCCGTAGCTGCAGAGGAGCTTGACCTTGGCGGCGGCGGGGGCTCGTCGAAGGAGAGGCCGGGGTCGAGGTCGATCTCGCGGGAGCGAGGGGAGGAGTCGAGGGAGCCCGGGCAGGAGGGGGCGGCGGGGGCGGCGGCGCGTTGGCGTCCATGGCCGGATCTCCGATCGAGGGTCCTTGGCGGGGCGCGGCGGAAGTGGAGAAACTAGGGCGATGATGGAGGAAGAGGCATGGCGTTGAGTTTGCGGAGAGCGGGAGTAAGCAACCGTGGGGTGGAAAAAGGGATTTTATAATTTTTTTTGCAATTATATACTTTTTTTTTTTAATTTTATTTAGTGCGCTTTTTGGGGGATTTTCGGGGGTGGGGCCCGGGAGCGGGCTGGCGCGGTGTTGTGTGGAGCGGGAGCGAAGGTTCGGGTACTTCTTTTCGAAGGCGAAGTGGGGTTTGACCGACGCGGCAGAAAAGCCCGGTGACAGTTGGAATCGGATCACGTCGTCATCAATCATGGTCTCTTTCTTAAAAAAATGATTGTTTCCCAGGAATCTACTAGAACTCTTTGCTGAAGCCGAAAAGACCCAACTGCCCTCGTCCGAAGAAATACCGGATCCGCCCGCACACACCGGCCCGGCCGACGTCGTCCTTCGACCCCTCCCCCTCGCCGTCGTGCTCTGGAGTGGTCTCGCGGCGGGGGCGGAAGGGAGCAGCGGCGGCGATGGAGGTGATGTGAGTTATTGCCGTTCCTAATCCACGGGGGTCTAGTGGGGAGGACGATGGAGAGAGTGCTCTTTAGTCTTTTCTTGGAGTGAGTGAATTTTGATAAATTTTTTGTACTTTTTCGTTTGGTTTATCTAAATGCAACTTGGCCATCTTCTTTGACTTTGCTCCTATTCGATAGTAGGGGATGCATTGAAGTCAATAAAGCAATGAGAAGGAGAAAGAGAACTCGATGGAATTTTGCGATTTTATATAATCATGCGAGATCTAGAGTATCTAGTTAAAGAAATTAACTGTCAACCGTCGAGTGATAATGACTCGAATGCTACTCATTCTCAATCGTTGGATGGATCACGACAAAATCGCTAGTGCAACAAAGAATGAGTTTCATTTTATTTATTTTTTTATTCTTCCTCTCTTATTTTTTGGGCTAAACGACTTATGAAGAAAGAGTCTAAACAAAGAATTCAACTCACGCATTTTACAATTAATGCTTGTATGACTAACCTTATGTTGAAGGCCATAACTTAGTGGCCAAATTGAAAGTTTTAGGATCGAATTAGCATCTATATAACAAATTTAGGATTTTTTTTAGTAATTTTCATGTTGAACGCCCATAACTATATTTGGTGGATCTGATTGAGTAGATAAAATGAGAAATAAAGGTTAGGAAGGACCAAGGGTGAAGGAGGAGAGGGAGAGTGATAAGATAATATAAGAGATAGATAGGAAGAAAATGAAGAGCACAATTACTAAAGTGTCAATTTATCAAGTTTATAGATTATCGGTCTAATTCATTGCACCCTTTCTAGTTTTTGTATGCTTATGGTATATGTATTCCTCATCTATGATATGGACTATGAGATGTGTGATCGAACGCCATTATGCGCATTAAACATGTGGACTGATATTTACGCGCTATAAAAGTTACATGTCTCGTGTGATCAAGCGTTATACCATGAGAGTCGCCTCTTCTTAAAATCAGGATGTTGAGCGATGCGGGTTCACCCCTTGAACCCTCGAAACACCCTCTAGAATCCTTGAAGTCGCAATCTTGAAAAGACCATTCCCTTTTTTTAATGCAAGTAATGTTTGCAACAAGAGAAGGATAAGTCATGCACCGTGGCATTGTGGAAGCATTGTCCAATCCATCTATTCAAAGGCGCAATTTAATGCGTGGTCAGAGTGAGAAAGCATGGAGTTTACGGAATCATGGAGGATCCCCATCACTTGGGTACGACCCAGGCGCATGGAGCGACATAACTGAAGGCACATGGACGCACATAACTTCTGAAATTCAAATCGCACCATCTCTCCTCACCTACGCGCATGTGGCTGCACAAGACATCGTAGCAGATTGTCAAGTTGTGCCACAAGGATCGATGATGGGACATATAATATTCTGCTCTCTCTCTCCCTCTCGAAAGGGGACATAAGTCTTATTGGTGAGGAAAAATTAACCTTGTAATCTTTGATATTTAAAACATGATTGATCTACTAAGTGTCCGTTCGTTTACGGAAAATATCACATTTTGGAAACATTTTTTCTCAAGTCATTTTCCAAAATGGTACTATATTTTCCTAGGTGTTCTACCAAAACCTAAAATTTGAGTGGAAAATATTTTCCACCGTTCGTTAGTTCATTTAATTGTTTAAGAAAAATTATCAAAATTTGAATTTTAAAATTTTTAATTGACCAAAAAAATAAATTTATTTTTTTATATTTTTTAAAAATGAATTTTTAATTATTTATATTTTTTTAGAATCGAAATTTTTATTTTTTTTATTTTTCTTTCTTTTTTTTTTTTTTTTTTATTTTTCTTCTCCTTCCTCCTTCCTCCTCCTCCTTCCTCCGCCGCCGCCTCCTTCCTCCTCCTTCCGCCGCCGCCACCTCCTTCCCGCCCGACGATGGCCGGACTGGTGGCCAAATCCGGCGAGCTCGAGGCTCGGCCGATCTCGCCCGGGAGCTCGCCGCGAGCTCGCCGGATCCGGCGGCGAGCTCGGCTCCGATCCAGGGCGAGCCCGAGCTCGCCGCCCAGATCCGGCGAGCTCGCGGCTCGCCAGAGCCCGGCGAAGCTCGCGGCGAGCTCGGGCGAGGCCCGAGCCCCGCCCGCTCGCCGGATCCGGCGAGCCGCGAGCTCCGCCCGGGCCGGCGAGAGCTCCGCCTCGCCCGATTTGGCGAGGCTCGATCTCGGCTTCACCAGATCGGGCTAGGCGAAGCCTCGCCGGCTGGGGCGAGGCCGGCGAGGTCGTCGGCCGGCCGGCTTGCGGCCGGTCGTTGGCCGGGCGGGCTTGCGGCCGGTCGCCGGCCACGGGCCGGTCACCGGACGCCGCCGTGGCCGGCCGGGCCAAAGAAGAAGAAGATGAATAGGAAAGAAATAAAAGAAAAAGAAAAGAAAAGAAATTAAAAACTCAATTTAAAAAAAAAAAAAAAAGAAAGCATAAAAATAAAATAAAAATGTATTAATAAAAAAAGTAAGAGGGAAGAAGTTATGGAAAACGTTTTCCACCTTTCAAAAGTGGAAAACGTTTTCCTCACTTTAAAGGTTGTTTTTTCCAATGATGGAAAACATTTTCCTTGACTAGTTCATTTTCCGTGAAACGAACACCGGAAAATCCGAAACATTTTCCGGAAGTCATTTTCCGCGAAACGAACGGACCCTAAGTGTCGATCTCATGATAGGGGAGGATCCATGTGGAGAGTTGGTGAGTTTTGTATCTAACTGGGGGTTAGTTAACAATTTAATATTCAAGTCAAATGTCGTTACTTATATCATTACATTCCTTGGCCAACTTCATTAACTTAGTTTGGAGACAGAGGAGGAACCTCTCTTTAATATTGTATTAAGGACAATACCTTTATTTTCCAAGAAATATAGGACTCATCCGTATAGTATGTAAAGCTCAACTTGTGACGCATCTACTCTAAAAGCTCTTCTACATATTATTTTGCGATTGCAATTGTATAAAGGTGGGAAAATTACCACAAAAAATTATAAATCTATTGTAATTATGTCAATTCAATCTTAAACATTTTTTGTCAATTGAGTTATAATTTTTTTTTTTTTTGCATTTATGCATTAAATTCATTCGGCCAATTTGACCAATCATTGATGACGTAGCACGATCAGTGCTAATGTAGACACTTTTTAATAATATTTTTCAATTTATTTATTTTCTTTCTCTCTTTTTTTCTCCTTCCCTTCCTTCTTCCTCCAGTTGGTCATCAACTAGCCAAAGGCTAGGGTTGGTAGGAATTGGCCTTGTTAGATTATACACATAATACTTTGATGCGGAAATTCAAAGTAAAAACAGTGATCTTTTGATTTTCATGATTTTTCACAAATAGATGAAAACATACATTTATCTATAGCATTGCACTTGATGATGATTGTTGTAGAAAACCAAATGAAGAAATCCGATTTCTCTCCCTTAACCCACTATTCTTGATGTATTCTATCGATGGAGGAGAGAATACCAAATTCCTTTTAGTTATTGTTGTTCATTGTGGTTAGAGAGAGGTCCGAACTCTATTTATACGTTCGTGAAAATGTGCCTTCCATCAAAGCGATATACCCTTTCAATTTATTAGAGTCGCAACTTCTCGTAACCAATAATTATTTATTTTATAGCATTTCAATAATTATTAAACCATATAATAAATCATATCATGTGGGTCATATAATTCTTTCAGGCCTCACCATGGTTGGTTGAGGCAAGCCCTCGCGTAGCGATGGCAAGGTCGGCCTCCCCAACCCTAGCCTTTGGTTAGTCTCGACCGACGACTTGCTGAAGGAAGAACAAGGTAAAAAGAAAAAAAGAAGAGAGAAAAAAAAAAGAAAAAAATTCGAAACAATAGTAAAACATAATTAAAAATTATCCATGTTAGCACCGGCCGGTCAGAATTGTCGGATGGGTAAAATTGGCACAAATAAAAAAAAAATAAGACTAAATTGATACAATTGTAATAGGTTTATGAATATTTTTATAATTCTCTCATACAAAGCTTCATTAGTAACACATTCAATCTAGATGATTTTCTTGATGTTATTTTATAATAATCACGATTATGTCTGGATTCACTAACATATGTAAGATTGGCTAATGACAAAATGAAAATCAAGATTTGACTGCATATCACCAATCATTTAATGGGAATGATTGCTTGAGAAGTTCTCGACTTATTGCATAGTGATTAATTTAGTTCTAAACTTTTTAATTTGACCAATTTAGTTAAGACTTTCTGACGATTTTTAAATGTAGTACTTCTAGTTAATTTTAGTTAGAAACCGTTGATGTAAATGTCAGTCATTCTACGTGGCATAATTAGTAGTGATGTGGATAATTTTTCAATTTTTTCATTTTTCTTTTTTCCCATTGCTTTGTTTTCCCTTTTCTTTTCTTTTTTTATCATGTTCTTTGGTTGGCATCCACATTACCAAATGTAAGAGTTTTCCTAATGTGGACTACATTAATTAATATTGTAATTTACTGTTTTTACGGTTACCGTAAAATAGGGTTGGTCTAAGGTGAGATAGAAGGTTTCTTAATTAGTTTAATATTGGGCTATCTAGTGTGGGCCGAGTTGAGCCCAGAATGAGGGGCAATTAAAATTCTATAAATAAGACTCAAGTCTCATCTAACCCTAATTCTCACATGTATCCTCACCTAAGGAGCGTTTACCTAACGCTAAACGTGAGGGGGCCGCCTCATTGAGCCAGTGATACGGAGGTCGCCTCATTGAGCCAGTGATACGGAGGGCAATAGAGGAGAATGACTTGATATGTGGGAAACCCCTTTTCTACTTCCGCTTTATGTTTGATGGATCCCAAAACAAGTGCGTTAATCTTTATACTCAATTATGCATGTTCTTATTCTGGTTATGGAGATCTTGGGGTTGCGCAATTTGCGTCCAACAATTTTCAGTTAATGAACTACATTATTAAATCGTCAAAAGATTGATGACTAAAGTGACTACATTATTAACCACTGGGGTTCGCCCCAGTGGCTACCCTTCCATCTTGGAAGTGGGAGGTTGGGGGTTCAAATCTCCATCTTCTCAGGGGGGATTGGGGTGGTGACGATTTCATTTCAGGAGTGGATTTCAACTCACACCCGCTAAAAGTCTGAAAGTAAGTGTTAGAGTAGGATTAGTATAGGACCGACAAAAAAAAAAAAAAGTGACTAAATTGAAAATTTTATGATTGAATTAATTGCTGTACAATAAGCTTAGACTTTTTTGATAAATTTTTCTATTTAATATTGTAGTGATCAAGGATAAAGAAAAATCGTGACACCATGATTGGGTGAACAATATTTGAAAAAAAAGAATCGTTTTCCTAGTGTTGGAAGTCAAAAATCACTTGCAAGCGTGGATAAGCAACGTTCATCATATCGTCTGCGTAAATTTTGACTATATAATTAAAAAGAACGAATGCTAAAGCAAAAATCGGATAATTCTTGTTTTCGATCCAAACCGGTGTTTCCGCGAGGCGGTATCGCTCGCAGGAAAAGGGTGTTGTGCTGGGCCTGCTGGCACTCCACTTGCGAACGCGACGCCGCTGCACGCGATGCTCCTTCGACCGCCCCAGACGGCGCGCCGTATGGCAATTGACAGTGCACGCGCACGTGCCAACGTCGGCATTTCACCGCCACCCTATTTTTCCAAACCCCCACGAAACGACAACGTCAAGCCGGACAAAACGAACGGGAGAAGCGAGGGGGCAGAAAAGCGTTCGCTTTGACTTCGAAACCCCCGATTTAAAATTCCCCTCTCATGCGAAGCTTGGCACATCGTGAGACTTGAAGGTGCACGAGCAGGATCATGTGCTGTTTCGCCAATCATTCGGAAGTCACTGCATCCATGTCCCGGCATGACCTGAAATGCATCGAGCAAATCCTCTCGCATTTGTTTATAGGAATGAGCATGATTTTAGAGTAAAATCTGAAACTTGAAAACTGACTGATGAGGCCTATTCAGTTCTCAATTTTAAGGTATATAAAGTGGTTTTTAGGTTCCAAAAATCGAGAACATGTTTTGATAGGTAGGTTCCAAATTTTAGATTTGTAGAATTTGAAACTTGGAATCTAGAATATGAAACAAATTTTTATGTTTTTTTTTTTGTCTATGTCTTCAAGTAATTTAGCAATATTCATAGTCTTTGATAGTTTGAGCTTTTATTTTATGATTGTGATTTTTACTTTGTTAATATTTTTTTTTTCATGATTAAGTCAGTAAATTGTAGCAGCAAGTAGTGGTCATTAAAGATTCAATTAATAACATAAGTAAAATTTGGGTAGATCCTGTAACTCCAGAACTAGTGATAGGGTAGGTTCCAAATTCTAGAATATGTATGATAGGTTCTAAGTTTGAAACCTATTCCTATAGATATAAGTTCTACGTTTCAGGTGAAATTTGTATGGAACCCGGAGTTGACGGAACTTGAAACTGTTCACTCTATTTCCTTAGCTGGACAATGCGGTGCTTTGTATGGTTTTTTGGGTTGGATGTGATAGATGATGAACTTTGGAAATAAGCCGGCCCTCATTTTGTCCCTCCCCTAGACAATGAGTAAACTTGGTTGGGTGTCTTCTACGAATGCTGCACCTAAGAAGAAGCCATGAAAATGTTAGGACGATCCTGGAAAGTGGAAAGGGGGACGGTCCTGGAGAGGTGGGGAAGATCGGTTTAAGCTGCTTAGGACGCACGAGTCAACAAGAGCAAGCGAACTAGCCGGTTGCAAACGAGGGTTACGGAAAGGATATGACGTGCGCTGCTAATCTTGTGGCCTTTTTTCTTTTTTTTCCTGGTATCTGTCTTGGAAGGGAAGGAAGGAATCGTTCTCCTTTTGGGGAGGATCGCGGTGTAATGTTTGACCGGTCTTTGCTCCTTATGTCTACATTTCTGCTTCAAGTTATGTTTGACTTTTTTTTTTTTATTATTTAATTGGCATTTTGTGTATCGAGTCGAGGGCAAAGAAGTTCATCAGCACATATTAAGTGACCTCATTCCCGACTGTCTACATGTATCATCACACTTTTGCCTACGTTTGTTTCGCTTGGGAGTAAATGATCCGAAAAAATATTTTTTCAAAAACAATAGCTTGTATCGCTTATAAAAATTAATTGAAGAGATATTTTCATTAGATATAAATTGTTATCAATAAATAATTTTATGCAATTTGAGCTATTATTATTTGGAAAATATTTTTCAAATCATTTATTTTTTACGAAACAAACCGAATCTTTGTGTATTAAGTGCAACAGTTTGTTTGTTTATATTATGACGCTTTGGGTATCAAGGGCAAAAGTTTATCGGTACAAATTAACTTCATCGTCCTCTCCACGTGTATCAATACTTGCATTTTCGGATCGGGTGGACTTCAATTTGGGTTCATTCATTTGCAAAAAATCACATTATGATATAGTTTTGCAAGCATGAAAGCTCCAAATTAACGGGGGCTTCTTGGTTAGGGCTCAGACTTGATCATGTGTCTGGTGACCTGCGGACACGCTCAAACCCTCCGGTATTGAAATGGGCCCAATGAACATATATGGACGGGTTTGGATAATGCCCAAATCAGTTGGGCCCGAGCTAGCTCGGGCCATGCCCGCAACAAGATTTTGCCACCGAAAGTCTTGGCAAAAACAGCCCAACCTAGGGCCTCGTTCAAGTCTGCTCAACGATCACATCTTTTTAAAACGCAACTTTGTCGTAACTTTTTTATTTATCTCTACTCATGTCAGACTATTGACAAGCAATTTTTGGATATCAAACACATCTCTCCAAAAAATTAATTCTAACTTTTTTATTCATTTCTACTCATGTTAGACTATTGACAAGCAATTTGTGGATATCAAACACATCTCTCTAAAAAGATAATTTTCAAGTTGGCAACCTTCGGAGTTTAATGTGTATTTGGAGAAAACAGAATTGGAAGGAAACTCCGTGATTAAGGACAGCAATTCCATTGAAGACATTCGATCAACAGGGAAAGATGACCGACTTTGGGTGCGCATGGTAAAATTTCTTGGGAAGGGAAGAGTTTTTTCCGTAAATAGTTAACTCTATTTCTATTCCTAATAGTTTCTGAAGCAAAAGAACCCGTTTGATAACCGCACAAAATTTCTACTTTTAAAATAGAAAAAGAATAGAAATGCGTTTGGTAACGCAACGATTCTTTTTTATATTTATTTGTTTTTTATTTGTTCTTTTTATTTGTTTTTTATTCTTTTATTTGTTTTTTATTTGTTTTTTTATTATTTTTTGTATTTATTTGTATTTATTTGTTTTTTATTCTTTTTTTTTGCATTTATTTGTTTATTTGTTTATTTATTTGTTTTTGTATTTTTTGTATTTTTTTGTTTTTTATTTGTTTTTTATTTGTTTTTTTGTATTTATTTATTTTATTTGTTTTATTTGTATTTTATTTGTTTTTTTTTAAATTTTCTTGCGTTTGTTTTTTATTTGTATTTATTTGTTTTTGTATTTATTTGTTTTTTTTTAATTTTTTTTGTATTTATTTGTTTTTTATTTGTTTTTTTGTATTTATTTGCTTTATTTGCTTTATTTTTATTTTTTTGTTTTTTTTTTAATTTTCTTGCGTTTGTTTTTTATTTGTATTTATTTGTTTATTTATTTATTTTTGTATTTTTATTTGTTTTTTTATTTTATTTTTTTTTAATTCTTGCTCACGGTCATCGGTGGCCGGCGGCGGCGGCGGTCGGCGGTGGTTCCAGACGGTTGGAGGTGGCCACGGCAAGAGAGAAATAAAACAAAAATAAAAAAGAAAATTTGCTTATTTCTAGAAATTGTTCCGAGACAAAGCAATTTTTTTTTTTCTTTCTCGTTTCTATTCCCGCTTAACTTTTCTATTCCGAGGAATAAATCAACTCTTGCCGTTATCAAACGGGTTTCTATTCTTTTTTTGTTCCGGAGAACAAAAGAATAGAAATTTTTGGGCTGGGGAAGGTTACCATGCAGCACCTTTGTTGCCGTCAAGGGGAATAGTTACAGATGAAACATAGGCTGGTTTTATACTTAGTCGAACAATAGGATAACATAATGTAAACCCACGTATCTATGACAAAGATATTTCTTGGTCAATTACTATGTTGCATGTACCGCAAATAGCAAGCACTAAAGCTAAAAGCAGGTATAAACATGTGCAAGGAAAAGAACCAGATGAAGCGAAGTTCAACCTCAGTTGCGCTAAGATACATGATACGGCGTCCTCTAATAGTTATAATGAATCGGCACCTAATTTGGCTGGCTTCATATACCCTGATTTTCAAAAGGATGGACTTTGAAGCCGCCTAGCAAAGGTTACAAGTTCAGAGTCAATGGCGTGGTGCTGCAACGGCTTCCCCACCAAAAATAGCACACCTCAATCATTAATTGAAACAAGAGCATGGGAGATTAATTAGACCATTCGGGGCCTTGAATGGTTGGCATCCTCCATAGACGGACCTTCCTTTAGTGCTTGTCCTTGGCAGCGTCACTTGGAAGATCAAGTCCATTAGGAATTTTCCCTGGATAGTCAGTCTCTGAGGCATCTGATCCGGCCATCCTGCAACCAGCGAACAGAATCAAGGAGGGACCGGTGTATATGTTTCAAGAAATATCTAATAGTATGCTTTGAGCATATCATGCTTACCCTCTGTCCACGATGACAACTGAACGGAGTTCACAGTTTGCAAAGCTGCAACCACAGATAAAATATGTTCAGTCCACGAAATAAAAGGTCCCACCTTCCTAAAAACAAAGTGCTGCATGATATCAACTCCTTTGCATGTGCAGTTTACCAACCAGGTTCATTGGTCACAACTATATCATCATTTTCATCAGCCTAATCTGCTAGAAGTACCACTATCAGAACTGGTAGTGGTTGTTGCTACACAGGTTATAGGTTTGGAAAGTTCCAATAAGTAAATAAGAGAAAGCTATGTTATGGCATTTTAGTGAAGCAATAAATATCTGTGTAGAGCCCAATGATACCATGTACACGGACAACTCCGATGCATAATTATCAAAATCTTTTCTTCATCGATTCCTATTAACTTAACTATCTGTCTTGGATTGTAAATCAATACATCACTCAATGCGAACATGAAGCAAGACCGAAAGAACTGTAGATGGGGCTCTGTTGGCAATCAGCATAGGTGGAATAATAATTGTGCAAAACTTCATTACCAAAACCAAAGATAATATGTAGAGAAGATAGAGATCCAGCTTCCCTATTGACTGATGGGCATCACCCATCTACGATCAAGTGTTTTCAGCTCGACAAACGGTTGTGATATGATATCAAGCAACGCAATCTACAGTGGATAATCAGTGGTCACTGCTAATGTGTATACATGTAGAAAAATTTAGCATATGATAAAACCTTCAGAGTGCTTTTTCAGGAACAATCTTAATTTCATGTCATTCACTCATTAGAGATATATTCAGAAGGAAGACACTATGAAGGACCTCATATAAATAATTTCTCAAAACGATAATGTGGAAACAAGTCGGTCAGAACACTAACATTTCTGCACTCCCAATCGTAATTAGATTAATTAAACCATTGACTAGAACCAATCAACCAAATATAAACTGGGAGACACTCACGGCTTGCGTATTTCGTTCTTGATCAATAAATTACAATCATTTCCAAAGTCGCTGAGGGTGTGCAACAAGAATGCACGGTGGGTAACAATTGCAATCTCCTTCGCTTTCCGTGTCCACAACCTGAAGATAAATCAAAACCTTGATATCAGAATCAAATGGCTCATTTCAGATTTTTACTTTTTACATAGCTTTCAGCTATTTTCTTCCAAAATCATACACGTTGCAAGTCTATTTTGCACTGTAGTTTACACTCTAAAGCACTTAGCAGGAAGTTATGAAGTACCAGCTCAAGAACTCCCTTCCTCGATCAGTAATTTGCCCATCCTTTTCTCTAACATCAGGCGTCCACAAGACGTCATCTTCATTCTGAATCTAAAGAAAGGTGAATATCAAAGTTAAATTACTGAGATTAGCTAATGTTGAGACTTCCAAAGCAAATGCGCAGTAAAACATTTTACGAAATGAAGCACTTGCCAATGAAAAATCAATTGCAGGAAAGAGTGGCCGATACTGGCAAACGCTTCGTCTTTTATCACAAGGATTAACTCCCTATGGACCAAAATGTAAATTTTTAGCAACATGGAGCATTGCAAAGAATGTAACAATACAAGAGGATCCACAAAACACCGGGAAAGAGAGAAATTCAACAATTACTAGTAGCAAAAATGTCTTCATCGTTGTCTTGCGATAACTTCTAAATGGAGGTTAATTATATGAGAGATCATTCAGCTTGGGGTACTACCACTATACTTTGCAAAGTCATGCAATTATCACTACTCCGTTTCTAGTTGGTCCCACTTTCGATAGAACAAGATATATTATGCTAATATGCAAACTCAATTTGACAGAACATCTGACTTATTATATACATGACATGACAAGCTAGATAGGACATTTTTCAACAAGATAGCATGATCCATGGTACAAGATCTGTGACCAATCTTATGGATTTTGGTGCTTGAGTGAAAATCAGTACGCCGTGTGAGATTACCATCATGCCACATCATGTTAGGTCATCCACTTGTGCTAACACGTCCATTTTCATCGAAATTGAAATGAAATACAAA
The DNA here is from genome assembly GCA_014182715.1 of Eucalyptus cloeziana. Taxonomy (NCBI): domain Eukaryota; kingdom Viridiplantae; phylum Streptophyta; class Magnoliopsida; order Myrtales; family Myrtaceae; genus Eucalyptus; species Eucalyptus cloeziana. The sequence goes on along the minus strand of CM024639.1, from coordinate 4,700,710 downwards.
GAGAGCGGTAGCAATCAAATGATTTTCTATAATGATAGCCATGATATAAACTGAATTTCAGCTGCACAAATGAAAATTGGCAAAAGTTGAATGATGTATCGTGGTATCCACTGTCCTCACTGATAAAAGGAGGAACTTGTGCAACATGAAGAAACTGATCGAACTTCCAACTACAAATATGTAACGTTTGGTCATCCTTAACAAGATACGAAGTCCTCGGGTTGAGAACTAAATTTAAACTAAAGCAAGATCAGTCCATTTGCTAGAGAACAATAAGAACTCTTCCTAATAAAGCATGAGCTTCCTTCATACCTAGTAAGATAACTACAAGAAAGCATCCCTTAATCCCAAATCAAGGAGAAACAAATACTCTGAAGTATGACCCTTATAAAGCCAGTGGTATGGACAGCTGTACTCCCACATGATATCCTCTCCAAAGTTCACAAATTTATCACACCGGCCAAGGACAAAGGCAAATTCTTTTTCTCATGTCTCGCAATTCTCGTCCAATACAGATACTTGCGCATATTAGGAGTCAATAAAGTAAAGATTGTAAGCTCTGAATAGAATGCAATATAATCTGTAAAGTGCATGGAGCCCATTCCAAATTCAACTGCAACAATTTAAAAAATGGGTAGAGCAAGAAGAAATAAAAACTGCCAACATTTTCCACAGACAAAAGTTACTATGGTGGAATGTCCACACAAAATGCTTCCACCGATTCTGAAAAACAAATAAATATTCAGGATTTTGTGAATAATTCTTTTTTGTTCCAATAGTATTCACTTACTAAACGTTCTCGACAACATTCTACGGCAATAAATGGTGGGCAATTGAGACTTGAAATAGCAGGATGATCGCTATTCCCTGCATTTGCAACCATCAAAGGAGGTGCACCTATTCCATCTGTATAGCCTTCCCCACCGAAAACTCCAACAGCTGTTTGCATAGCTCTGCAAGTGATCATATAAATAGTGTAGAAACAACACTTGAACAGACTTCCAGTCCAAATTTTGTACCACAGCATGCCCCTCATGCAAAGGCTAGTAGAATTACAAGTTAACAACTTAAAGTATGCGGACCAGAAACATGTGGACAAAAGAATGATTAAAACCCACAACATATGAAGAACAAAAATTCATCCAGATATATGCTGAACTGAGTATGCATCCATTAAATACTAAGTTTAAGCTATTAAGAAATGACATGGTTTATTTTAATTATCTTGACGAATGGATTATATCCATTGCCCATTGGCCCATTCTCCATCAAATGATAAAGGATACACCGTCCTAAATTTATCTCACTTAACATCTTCTCTTATGTTGTAAATGAAGTTGTCTCATTGCAAGTTCAAATGCAATCGTTCATTACAGAGGACCTCATGTCTCAGGCGCCTCTAGTAACCAATTTCTAGGACTTTATATCAAAGCTCTATGAACTTATGAAGGCTTAAACGAGTAAAGCAGCTATGTGTATTGTGTAACAAAACAATTTCCGTCCTTAACAATCTAAGGCACCAATTGATAATCAATCAAATTGAAGACAATGCAATCTGTAAGAACACAAGAAAAGATAAGGCAACAAACAAATTTGAAGCAAATCACAGTACCTCAACAGAGGGGACGTCATTACAAGATCAATTTTCTTGGAAAGTCCGCATGCTTGGACATGCCTGCGCAAGTGACTCACCTATCACCGCATCCAGAGATCATTAGAAAGTAAACCAGTCCAAACAAAATGCATTAAAAAAAAAAAAGTACCTTTTTCTAATAGATCTCCTGAAGTTAAAAAAATCATATACATAAATATAGAGTTTTGGGCATTATAACAAGAACAAGAACAGCAAAGCCTTCTCAGTTCTCACACTGAGTCCGATTGGCTATGTCATTGTTGCCCTATATATTATATTAAAATTCTATCCAAGACTGCCTGGTTTTTTATCAAGTTGTTATAACAAGAATATTCAGCTGTCAAATCCACGGGAGAAACTCCATTCCTAAAGAGAAAACCAATCAAATGCAATCTTGAAAGAGAAATTCCACTCGGAACATATATGTATAATTTGAACACAGCCAGACCATGAGAAAAAGTGACCACCTGCTGCCAGCCGAGAGGGGTGACTTGAGCATCAAAGAAATCATATGACTTAAGGGGGTCGTTGTTCTTTTCTCTTGCCACATTATGAATTCCCTGTGCATGCCTAACCTGTATGTATTGTCAAGTCAGACCCAAAATGCTCAACGCCCATGAATCTGCCTTTACACACGCATAAAGAAACCCAAAACAGGGCAAAACCGCGTACCAGGTGGAGTGTCTTGCAACGATGTAATGGATACAGCCCCGTCACTGCAGAATCCATATCTGTAACCAAAAAAAAAAGAAAAAAAAGAGCGCCCACAGTCAGTTCCATCTGACGAAAATGACGATCATGCCAATTTCAGCTGTAGGAGTCACGTAAGCAGCATCATCGATGAACTGACCCGTACTTCACAATCGCATCCCAGATCACACCATCATCGTCGCACAAGAAAGAGGACAAATATTCCGAAATCTCAAGAAAGCCGATTCCATTTCGATAATAGTCACCATGCGCCGCGACATCTCAAGAAAGCTGAAACTCGATCCGTCTCGCGCAAGCAAATTCACTAACCTAAATCCAAACTCAAACACACCAACCCGCGACCGTACTACGGAATCCGAGCGACGAACAAGATCAAGAGTTCTCAGTACGAAACGGATCGAATCACACGCGCGATCCATCACCAACCACTGAAGCAGCAAATGCAGAAACACGAAACACAAGAAGGAACCGAAAAGGCGGATTACCGGAAGAACGAGGCGGGAGAGAAGAGCGGATAATGGCGGGGATGAGATCGAGACCACGGCAGCGTCAATGCGGCGGCGGCTTCGTAGAGGTCGCGAGAAGGGAGGGGAAGGAGGACGAGCGAGGAGGGAGAACGGCTACGTACGGAGGCGACGCGTCGTAATAATGACGACGGCGTCGAGGAGGGGGCGTTACTTGTAGACCCGTCCGGGGGCGCAGAACAGTGAATCGCCATAGCCGTGGCTTTTCTCTCTTTTCAAAAATGTTTTTTTTTTCCAACTCAGTATTGAGGAAGAAAAACAAAAGTGTAAACCGAAGGACATGCAAATCCCAGTTGACGGGAGGCGTATTGGCCGCCGACTGACTGACCAACCAACCACCAACATCCTACGGCGCGCCGCAAGAAGTCGTGACAGAATCCCGTCTTCCAGAAGGCCACCCGCCGCGGGGGGGGGGAGGAGATCGGATGGGCGCCAGTGCGTCATCCTCGCCCGTCCCGAGTTTTTCCCGATGCGGATGCTTCGTTCGCCATTCCCGACAGGATATGCCGGGTACCGATGCTTATGCTAATGTCCTCCCGAGGGGCCGCTCCGAAAAAAGAAACACGAGAAACACCCCAATCATATCGATGGTACGGTAATGCGCGCCCGCCCCATCCAACGAGGATCGCGGCTTCTGAAGAATTAGAATTTTTTGTATCCTAGGACGTTCCGTCATAAGATATTTTGGGCACATTTGATTTGACCTTTATCAAATGCCTTCCCCGTGCATTATTATATTATTCTCTTATTCGACTAGAATTTTTGTATCATTTGAAATTCCACTAGAAGTTACTTTTTATCGTTAATGGGCCAACGAAAGTTATGGACTGGGCCGTACTAAAGGCCCTACCTTCAAACAAGATCCCCCTCCCTCCTTTTGGCTCTTTTTGAGTTACTATGGTCTGAAGCAAAAATGATGTCCTCAAACATTTCACTAAATGAAAGGAACCCATATTTCCAACTAAAACTAATAATAACAATCGAAGTCTAAGACATCACTTTCCAAGGAATTCAGCCACAACAAGAAGTTACCTTAGCCTTTCACCCATAAAGAAAGTTCATGCATAGGAGCAACAGCATTAGCGTTCCCCCTCCACTTATCAGCTTATTGCCAGAGGTGAAGAGAAAAATAATTTTATTGATATTGAAAACCAGTTAATGGGAGAAAGACTATCGCGACCTACCTTTCTCATCTGGAGGGAAAAAGACATAAGTTTAGGGATATTATTTAAAAAGCAGGCCTACGGGCTTACGACTTTCGTTTTAGACGCAAGTTTTCCCAAACTCATATCTCGTGTGATGTTAGGTATTCAAATTGACTTTATAAGAATTTTCTAATCAAGAATCGCCACTAAACTGTTGAGGTAGGCTAAAAATCAAGTGAGGCATGAAAATGTACCTCGCTTCCTACAAAATCAAAGATCTAGGGCCAAAAACTTGGTTACATTAATTAATTAACAAGTGCCATTTTGATATCTAATTTTGTTTATTTCAAAAGATGCATGTCAAGCAATTTGGATTGATTTTAAACATATCTACTAACATGTGAGGTAATTATATGAATGCGCAATCACTAAAGTAATAATCAACAGCCAATGAAACATTAAATAAATTGTAAGGAAAAACAGGCATTTAAAGCTAATAAACAAGAAAGATACCATTCCTAACTAGGCCAAAGGTAAACCACAATCAATGTATTGAAAGTGTACAAGCAATTGATAATTTGTCTCAAAAAAGGAAACAAGGAAGCCCTAAGAGTTTGTTTAATTTTGAACACAATTTTTTTATCAAATGATTTTCACACGCATTTTTTTTTTTATACTAGACTAGTTTTAAACTATGAAGTACTACACTTTCGAGAGCTTTCATGCCGTGTTTGACACTCTTCGACATTCTTGGATACTTAATCAACACATATTGGAAAATTCGACATTTGATTAATTTTTCCAACACTCTCCGACACTTGAGTTTGGAATTTTGACATGTAATTCTAACACACATAGAATTAGTTTTAGAAATTTTCAATAGATGATATGTAAATATGTAAAAATGATAATAAAAATAATAACGAGGGAAAGAAGAAAAACATAATCTTCTCTTATCTTCCGATTCTCACTTTCTATGATACATAATTTACCCATAAGTTTATTTTTTTTTCTCTCTTTTCTTCCAACACACTCTGACACGAGAATCTAGAATGTGTATTATTTATATATTTTCCTCCAAGTTTTATTGATTATTGGATTGAAATTGAATTTTTCAAATTGAAATAATGAATAATATTAATAAATTGTGGATTAATGTTTTTAGTATAAATTCATTTTAGACTCTCTTTTTTATTATTTATTCAATTGTGAATTTGAATTAAACTAATTAGATTAAATTTATCATGTATATATAAAAATATACATTTAATATATAACATGTCCTAGCGTGTCGGAATTTTTTATTTTTTGAGAAGTTGATGTCGGTGCTATTTAGGTTTTAAACCAAAATTAACATGAAAAATATAATGAAACTAGTCAAAAACTAATTTCTAAAGTTTTTCTAATTATTGGAAGCTTTTTCCAAACACGATTTTTTATTGAATGATTTTCACACGCATTTTTTTAATACTAAACTAGTTTTAAACTATGAAGCATTGACACTTTTTGAGAGCTTTCATGTCATGTTTAACACTCTTCAACATTCTTGGATACTCGGTTAACACGTGTCGGAAAATCTAACATCTGCTCAACTTTTTTGACACTCTCCAAGACTCGAGTTCAAAATTCTAACAGGTATGAGATTAGTTTTAGAAATTTTCAATAAATGATATGTAAAAATGTAAAAATGATAATAAAAATAATAACGAGGGAAAGAAGAAAAACCTAATCTTTTCTTATCTTCCTATTCTCATTTTCCGTGATACATAATTCACCTCCAAGTTTATTTTTTTCTCTCTTTTCTTTCAACACGCTCGACATGGGGATCCAAAATGTGTATTTCTTATTTATTTTCCTCCAATTTTTATTGATTATTGGATTGAAATTGAATTTGTCAAACTGAAATAATGAATAATATTTATAAATTGTGGATTAATGTTTTTAGTATAAATTCATTTTGGACTCTTTTTTATTATTTATTCAATTGTGAAATTGAATTAAACTAATTTGATTAAAATAATCATAAAGATAATAATTTATCATATATATATAAACATACAATTAACATACAATGTGTCTTAATGTATCGAAATTTTTTATTTTTTGAGAAACGACATGTCAGTGTGTCGTTTCGATGTCAGTGTTATTTAGGTTTTAAACCAAAATTAACATGAAAAATCTAATGAAACTAGTCAAAATCTAATTTTTAAAGTTTGTCTAATTATTGGAAGGTCTTTCCAAAGACTTCTGAGTGTGTGGAACTTTTTTTTTTTAATTTTTAAAAAAGCCTAGGGTTGGGTCAAAGGATCCGGCTTGAATATGGGCTTAACCGGACCATAGAGGTCCATGTTGGGTCGAGCCTGGTCCCAGTGTGGCGTTAACCTACTGGGTTTGGGCTCTTTCAATAAGGAAAGCTCAAATTTCTGATTTCCCTTCAAGTGATCTAAACCCAAAACCAAAGTCAGCCACATGCATTAGTCCACATTCACAAAAACCTTTAACTCATGTTTCTATTCTTTTAGGGTGCGCATCACAAAATTTTTAGAACAAAAATCAATTTCTATTCCATGGACGAGTTTCTGAGTAAAGAAATGCGTTTGATAATGATTCAAAGTTTCTATTTATGGAATACAAATTTGTTTGATAAGAGAATAAAATTTCTATTTATAGGAGCGGCGATGGCTGGTGTCGACAACTGGCGGCCAGAGTCCGGGGTTTGATGTATGGAGTCCGATGTTCAACGTACGGAGTCCGGCAACTCGAGGCCGGCAGTGGGTGGCCAATGGCCGGAGTCCGGCGACTGGTGGCAAGTGGTGGGCAGTTGGCGGCGGACGTTCAGTGGTCGGCGGTGGGCCTTCAACTTCCAACGGTTGGTGATGAGCAACCAACAACTGACAGGCATCGGACATTCGGCATTCGGCAACTGGCAGCCGGGGGTGGATGGCCAATGGCAAGTGGCGGGCAACCGGTAGCGAGTGGCCAATAGACAGTGATGAGAGTAAACAATGAGGAAAATTTAAATTTCTCATTTATGTTTCACAAATAGAAAAATTAAATTTTTTAACTTCTTATGTCTACACCAAATCTATTTCTGGAAAAGAAATTTGTTACAGAAATAAAAAAATAAAAAAAATGAAATTGCATTACTAAATAAATGTTGTCATGCACCTCCTTATTATTCCATTTTTCTTGTTCATCTCCTTCTTCTCCACGCCTCCACCTACGCAGGTCTTCTCCCGAAGCCTTCCTCCCCAAAGCAATACCATCCGAAGCTTCCCCATCTTCTGAATATGTTATCGCCGGTACTCTCACCACCGAGCAACCAACTGTCATCCACTCCGAACGCCACTCGTCGCCGACCTCTAGATTTGTCGGCGGCTATCATCATCTGCCTTTCTCGGCCAATCCACGAAAACGGTTGAAAGAAAACGGTGGAAAAGCGGTGAAATGACTAGACGATCGACGCTCGGGATTGTTGACCACAACAAAATCGCCTTAACAGAACGGATCTAACACATGGACACTTCGTTTTGGCCAAAAAACGGGGAGCACCAAAACATATCTAACTGAGGCATTACGTCGAGCGGGTGGTGTGTGACGTCGAACGAAGGGCTTCTGGCTCGACCGAGGCTCCCTCTCTCTCTCGCTCTCCGTTCTGTCTCAGCTCTTGCCGTTGCTAATCCACAAGGGTCTAGTGGGGAGGACGATGGAGAGAGTGCTCTTTGCTTAGAGTGAGTGAATTTTGATAAATTTTTTGTACTTTTTCTTTCGGTTTATCTAAATGCATCTTGGTCATCTTCTTTGACTTTGTTCCTATTAAATAGTAGGGGATGCATTGAAGTCAATAAAGCAATGTGTAGGGGAAAGAGAACTTGATGGAATTTTGTGATTTTATATAATCATGCGAGATGTAGACCATCTAATTAAAGAAATCAACTGCCAACCGTCGAATGATAACAACTCGAATGCTACTCATTCTCAATCGTTGGATGGATCACGACAAAATCACTAGTGCAACAAAGAATGAGTTTCTTCTTTTTATTCTTCCTCTCTTATTTTTTGGGCTAAACAACTTACGAAGAAAGAGCCTAAACAAAGAATTCGACTCACGCATTTTACAATTAATGCCTGTATGACTAACCTTATGTTGAAGGCCATAACTTAGTGGCCAAATTGAAAGGTTTTAGGACCGAATTAATATCTATAATAAATTTAGGATTTTTTTAGTAATTTTCATGTTGAATGCCCATAACTATATTTGGTAGATCCGATTGAGTAGATAAAATGAGAAATAAAGGTTAGGGAAGGACCGAGGGTGAAGGACGAGAGGGAGAGCAATCGGATCAACTAAGAGATAGATAGGAGGAAAATGAAGAGCGGTTGCTAAAGTGTCAATTTATCAAGTTTATAGATTATTAGTCTAAGTCATTGACACCCTTTCTAGTTTTTGTATGCTTATGGTATATGTATTCCTCATATACGATATGGACTATGAGATGTGTGATCGAATGCCATTATGCGCATTAAACATGTGGACTGATATTCACGCTATAAGAACTACATGTCCCATGTAATCAAGTGCTATACCATGAGTCACCTCTTAAAATTAGGATGCTGAGCAATGCGGGTTCACCTCTTGAACCCTCAAGACACCCTCTAGAATCCTTGAAGTCGCAATCTTGAAACGACCATTCCCTTTTTTTAATGCAAGTAATGTTTGCAACAAGAGAAGGATAAGTCATGCACCGTGGCATTGTGGAAGCATTGTCCAATCCATCTATTCAAAGGCGCAATTTAATACGCAGTCAGAGTGAGAAGGCATAGAGTTCAGGGAATCATGGAGGATCTCCATCACTTGGGTACGACCCAAGCGCATGGAGCGACACAACTGAAGGCACATGGACGAACATAACTTCTGAAATTCAAATCGCACCATCTCTCCTCACCTACGCGCATGTGGCTGCATAAGACATCGTAGCAGATTGTCAAGTTGTGCCACAAGGATCGATGATAGGACATATAATATTCTACTCTCTCTCTCTCGATCGAAAGGGGACATTAGTCTTATTGGCGCGGAAAAATTAACCTTGTAATCTTTGATATTTAATACATGATTGATCTAATAAGTGTCGATCTCATGATAGGGGGAGGATCCATGTGGAGAGTTGGTGAGTTTTGTATCTAACTGGGGGTTAGTTAACACTTCATATTCAAGTCAAATGTCGTTACTTATATCATTACATTCCTTGGCCAACTTCATTAACTTAATTTGGAGACAGAGGAGGAACCTTTCTTTAATACTATATTTAGGACGATACCTTTATTTTCCAAGAAATATAGGACTCATCCATATAGTAAATAAAGCTCAAACTTGTGACGCATTTACTCTACAGGCTCTTCTACATATTATTTTGCGACCACAATTACATAAAGGCGGCAAAATTACCACAAAATTTTTTAAACCTATTGCAATTATGTTAATTTAGTTTTAAACCTTTTTTTAATTAATTAAGTCATAAATTTTTTGCATTTAAGCCAATTTAATTCATTTGGCCAATTTTGACCAATCATTATTGACGTGGCACGACTGATGCTAATGTGGATAATTTTTAATAATATTTTTCAATTTATTTATTATCTTTCTCTTTTTTACCTTATTCCTTTCCTTCTTCCTCCAATTGGTTGTCAGCCAGCCAAAGGCTAGGGTCGGCAGGAGTTGGCCTCACCATGGTTGGTTGAGGCAAGCCCTTGCGTAGCAATGACAAGGTCGGCCTCCCCAACCCTAGCCTTTGGTCGGTCTCGACCGACAACTTGCTAGAGGAAGAACAATATAAAAAGAAAATAGAAAATAGAAAGAAAAAAAAATTCAAAACAATATTAAAACATAATTAAAAATTATTCATGTTAGCACCGGCCGACCAAAACTATTGGATGGGTAAATTTGGCATAAAAAATGTTTAAGACTAAATTGACACAATTGTAATAAGTTTAATGTTTTTATAATTTCTTTCGTACAAAGCTTCATTAGTAACGCATTCAATCTAGATGATTTTCCTGACGTTATTTTAGAATAATCACGATCAAGTCTGGATTCATTAACATATGTAAGACTAGCTAATGACAAGATGAAAATCAAGATTTGACTGCATATCACAAATCATACTTATTGCATGGTGATCAATTTAGTTCTAAACTTTTCAATTTAACCAATTCGACTAAGACTTTTTGACGATTTTTAAATGTAGTACTTCTAGCTAATTTTAGTTAGAAACCGTTGACGTAAATGTCAGCCATCTTACGTGGCACAATCGGTACCGACATACATAATTATTCAATTTTTTCCCTTTTTTTTTTTTTTTTTTTTTTCCATTCCTTTGCGTTCCTTTTTTTTTTTTTTTTTCTTTGGTCGGCCTCCATATCAACAATTTTCGGCTAATGAACTACATTATTAAATCGTCAAAAGATTGATAACTAAAGTGACTAAATCAAAAATTTTACAATTGAATTAGTCGCCGTATAATAAGCTTAGACTTTTCAGATAAATTTTCCTCTTTAATATTGTAGTGATCAAATATAAAGAAAAAACGTGACATCATGATTGGGTGAACAATATTTTTAAAAAAATCGTTTTCCTAGTGTTGGAAGTCAAAAATCACTTGCAAGCGTGGATAAGCAACGTTCATCATGTCGTTTGCTTAAATTTTGACTATATAATTAAAAAGAACGAATGCTAATACAAAAATTGAATAATCCTTGTTTTCGCTCCAATCCGATGTTTTCGCGAGGCGGTATCGCTCGCAGGAAACGGGTGTTGTGCTGGGAACGCGACGCCGCTGCACGCGATGCTCCTTCGACCGCCCCAGACGGCGCGCCGTATGGCAATTGACAGTGCACGCGCACGTGCTAACGTTGGCATTTTACTGTCACCCTATTTTTCCTAACCCCTCACGAAACGACAAAGTCAAGCCGGACGAAAAGAAAGGAGAAGCGAGGGGCAGAACAGCGTTCCCTTCGACATCGACGGCCCCGATTTAACATTCCCATCTCACGCGAAGCTTGGCACATCGTGGGGATTGAAGGAGCATGAGCGGGATCATGTGCTGTTTCGCCAATCATTTGGCAATCCCTGCATCCATGTCGCGGCACGAGCTCAAGTGCATTGAACAGATTCTCTCGACTTTGTTTGTAGGATTGAGCAGGGTTCTAGAGTAAAATCTAAAATACGAGAATCCGACTCATGGAACCTGTTCAGTTCCTAGTTTCGAGGTATATAATGTGACTTTTAAGTTCAAAAAATAGAAAATCTGTTTCGATGAGTAGATTTCATATTTTAGGTTTATAGAATTTGGAACTTAGAACTTAAAATCTAAAACAAGTTTTTGTATTTTTGTTTGTCTATGTCTTCGGGTGATTTTTGTAATATTTCATGGCCTTTGATGAATCACTAGTCCGAGTTTCCATTTTCTGATTAAGATTTTTATTTTGTTAATGTTTCATATTTTTTCCGTATCTAAGTTAGTGAATTGTAGTAGCAAATGGTGGTCATGAAAGGTAATAATGTGTTACAATTATTCAATTAATAATACAGGCGAAATCTAGGTAGAACCTGGAACTAATCTTGGAACTAGTAACAAAGTAAGTTCTAGGTATTATATTATGTAGGGTAGGTTTCAAATTTCAAAAAGTGAGGAACTTATTCAAATGGATAAGTTCCACGTTTTAGGTAGAACCAACGGAATTTGGAATCATTCGTCCTTATTTGCTTGGTTAAACAATGCAGTGCTTTGTGTGGTTTTTTGGGTCAGACGTGATTGATGATGAACTTGGAAATGAGCCAGCCATTGTTTTGTCCCTCCCCTAGCCAATGCGTAAACGTGGTTGGGTGTCTTCTACGTATTCTGCACCTAAGAAGAAGCCATGAAAATGTTAGGATGATCCTGGAAAGTGTAAACGGGGAAGGTCCTGGAGAGGCGGGAAAGATCGGTTTAAGCTGCTTAGGATGCACGAGTAAACAAGAGGAAGCGAACAAGCGGGTTGCGAAGGAAGGTTGCGAAGAAGATATGACGTGCGCTGCTAATCTTGTGGCCTTTTTTTCTGGTAATTGTCTTGGAAGGGAAGGAAGGAATCGTTCTCCCTTTGGGGAGGATCGCGGTGTAATGTTTGACCGGTCTTTGCTCCTTGTGTCTACATTTCTGCCTTAAGCTATGTTTGAGTTTTCTTTTTTTTTTAATATTTAACTCGCATTTTGTGTATCGAGTCGAGGGCAAAGAAGTTCATCAGCACAAATTAAGGGCGCGCATGACAAAATTTCTGAAACAAAAATCAATTTTTATTCCATGGACGAGTTTCTGAGTAAAGAAATACATTTGATAACAATTCAAAATTTTTATTTCTGAAATAAAAATTCGTTTGATAACAAAATAAAATATCTATTTCTAGGAGCGGTAACAACCGGCGTTCGGTGGCCAAAGTCTGACGTTCGGCGACCGACGTCCGGTGGTCGGAGTCCGACGTTCGGTGTCCGATGACCGGCGACAAGCGGCCAAAGTCCATAGTTTGACACTAGAGTCCGGCGATTGGCGATCGGCATCCAACATTTGGAGTTCGACGTCTAACATCCAACATTTAGAGTTCGGCAACAGGATGCCAGCGGCCGATGGCCAGTGGCCAGAGTTTGGCAATGGGTGGCGGGCGGCCTACATCTAATGGTCAGTGGCAAGCGGTGAACGATCGTCGACGAACATTCGGTGGTTGGTGATGAGCCTCCGGTATCCAATGATTGGCGATGAGCAACCAACGACCGGCGGTGTTTAGCATTCGGCGATCGGCAATTGGCTATGGGCGGTCGGAGTGCGGTGGCCCGCAGCCGACGTTCGGTGGCTAGCGGACGATAGCTGGTGGTCGGGGCCGGGCCGATGGCGAGCGGCGGGTATCCGATATCCCACGGGCGGCAAGTGGGTGATAGGCAAGTGACGAGAATGAACGATGAGAAAAATTTTGTTTTCTCATTTCTATTCCGAAATAGAAAAGCTAAAAATTTTAACTTCGATTTTTGTTCAAATCTATTTATAGAATAGAAATCTTCTAAAAATAGAAAAATGAAATTGCGTTACCAAACTGAGTTTATTCCAAACCTATTCCTAATAAAAAACAGAAAATATGTAAACAAAATTTTGTGATGCGCGCCCCTAAGTGACCTCATTCCCCACGATCCACATGTATCGTCACACTTTTGCCTATGTTTCACTCGGGGAGTAAATGATCCGAAAAAATAATTTTTCAAAAACGATAGTTTGTATCACTTATAAAAATTAATTGAAAAGATATTTTCATTAGATATAAATTGTTATTAATAAATTATTTTATGCAATTTGAGCAATTATTTTTTAAAACATTTATTTTTTACGAAACAAATGGAGTCTTTGTGTATCAAGCACAATGATTTGTCTGCTTATATTATGACGGTTTGGGTATCAAGGGGAAAAGTTTATCGGTACAAATTAACTTCATCATCCTCTCCACATGTATCGATACCGGCATTTTCGGACCGGGTGGACTTCAATTTGGGTTCATTCATTGCAAAAACCACATTATCATATGGTTTTGCAAGTATGAAAGCCCCATATTAACGGGGGCTTCTCGGTTAGGGCTCAAACTCGATCACGCGTCTGGTGACCAGCGGACATGCTCAAACCCTCCCGTATTTGAAATGGGCCAGAAGAACATATATGGACGGGTTTGTATAATGCCCAAATCAGTTGGCCCCGAGCTAGCTTGGCCCATGCCCACAACAAGATTTTGGGCAAAAACAGCCCAACCTAAGGCCTCGTTCTGCTCAGCGATCATATCTTTTCAAAACGCAACTTTGACGTAACTTTTTCATTCATCTCTACTCATGTTAGATTATTGACAAGCAATTTATGGATATCAAACACATCTCTCCAAAAAGATAATTTTCATGCTGACAACCTTGGTAGTTTAATGCGTATTTGGAGAAAACAGAATTGGAAGGAAACCCGCGATTAAGGACAGCAATTCCATTGAAGACCTTTGATCAACAGGGAAAGATGACCGACTTTGTTGCCGTCAAGGTGATGGTTACAGATGAAACATAGTCCGGTTTTATACTTAGTCAAACAATAGGATAACATATCAATTAAAAGCAGTCAATTAAGTTCTAGGCTAGGCATTATATAAACCCAAGTATCTACGGCAAAGATAGTTCTTGGTCAATTACTATGTTGCGTGTACCGCAATAGTACACACTAAAGCTAAAAGCAGGTATAAACATGTGCAAGGAAAAGAACCAGATGAAGCGAAGTTCAACCTCAGTTGCGCTAAGATACATGATACGGCGTCCTTTTATAGTTATAATGAACTGGCACCTAATTTCACTGGCTTCATATTCCCTGATTTTCAAAAGGATGGACTTTGAAGCTACCTAGCAGAGCTTACAAGTTCAGAGTCAATGGCGTGGTGCTGCAACTGCTTCCCCACCAAAAATAAGTATGTATCAAGCTGCACACACCTCAATCATTAATTGAATCAAGAGTATGGGAGACTAATTAGACCATTCGGTGCCTTGAATGGTAAGCGTCCTTCACAAACCTTCCTTTAGTGCTTGTCCTAGGCAACATCACTTGGAAGATCAAGTCCATTAGGAATTTTCCCTGGATAGTTGGTCTTTGAGGCATCTGAGCAGGTCATCCCGCAACCAGCGAAAAGAATCAAGGAGGGACCTGAGTATATGTTTCAAGAAATATCTAATAGTATACTTTGAGCATATCATGCTTACCCTCTATCCACGATGACAACTGAACGGAGTTCACAGTTTGCAAAGCTGCAACCACAGATAAAATGTGTTCAGTCCACGACATAAAAGCTCCCACCTTCTAAAACAAAGTGCTGCATGATATCAACTCCATTGCACGTGCAGTTTACCAACCGGGTTCATTGGTCACAACTATATCATCATTTTCATCAGCCTAATCTGCTAGAAGTACCACCATCAGAACTGGTAGTGGTTGTTGCTACACAGGTTATAGGTTTGGAAAGTTCCAATAAGAAAATAAGAGAAAGCTATGTTATGGCATTTTAGTGAAGCAATAAATATCTGTGTAGAGCCTAATGATACCATGTACGTGGACAACTCCGATGCATTTTTATCGAAATCTTTTCTTCATCGATTCCTATTAACTCAGTTATCTGCCTTGGATTATAAATCAATACATCACTTAATGCGAACATGAAGCAAGACCGAAAGAACTGAAGGTGGTACTTTGTTGGCAATCAGCATAGGTGGAAAAATAGTTGTGCAAAACTTCATTACCAAAACCAAAGATAATATGTGGAGAAGATAGAGATCCAGCTTCCCTATTGACTGATGGGCATCACCCATCTACGATCAAGTTTTTTCTGCTTAACAAACAGTTGTGGTATGATATCAAGCAACGCAATCTACAGTGGATAATCAGTGGTCACTGCTAATGTGTATACGGGTAGGAAAATTTAGCATATGATGAAACCTTCAGAGTGCTTTTTCAGGAACAATCTTAATTTCATGTCATTCACTCATTAGAAATATATTCAGAAGGAAGACAATATGAAGGACCTAATGTAAATAATTTCTCAAAACAATAACGTTGAAACAAGTCGGTCAGAACACTAACATTTCTGCACTCCCAATCGTAATTAGATTAATTAAACCATTGACTAGAACCAATCCACCAAATATGAACTAGGAGACTCACCGCTTGCATGGCTCGTTCATGATCAATAAATGACAATCATTTCCAAAGGCCTTGAGGGTATGCAACAAGAATGCACTGTGGGTAACAATTGCAATCTCCTTCTCTTCCCGTGTCCACAACCTGAAGATAAATCAAAACCTTGAGATGCAGAATCAAATGGCTCATTTCAGATTTTCACTTTTTATATAGCTTTTCAGCTATTTTCTTCCAAGATCATACAAGTTGCAAGTCTCTTTTGCATTGTAGTTTATATTTTAAAGCACTTAGCAGGAAGTTATGAAGTACCAACTCAAGAACTTCATTCCTCGATCAGCAATTTCCTCATCCTTTTCTCTAACATCAGGTGTCCACAAGACATCATCTTCATTCTCAATCTAAAGAAAAGTGAATATCAAAGTTAAATTACTGAGATTAGCTAATGTTGAGACTTCCAAAGCAAATGCCAAATAAAACATTTTAAAAAATGAAGCACTTGCCAATGAAAAATCAATTGCAGGAAAGAGCGGCGGATACTCGCTAATGCTTCGTCTTTTGTCACAAGGATTAACTCCCTATGGACCAAAATGTAAATTTTAGCAACATGGAGCATTGCAAGGAATGTTCAATACCAATACAAGATGATCCACAAAACACCAGGAAAGAGAGAAATTCAACAATTACTAGTAGCAAAAATGTCTTCATCTTTGTCTTGCGATAACCTCTAAATGGAGGCTAATTAGAGATCATTCAGCTTGGGATATTACCACTATACTTTGCAAAGTCATGCAATTATCACTACTCTGTTTCTAGTTGGTCCCATCCACATGATATCCTCTTTAAGGTTCACAAATTTATCATACCGGCCAAGGACAAAGGCAAATTCTTTTTCTTATGTCTCGCAATTCTTGTCCAATACAGATACTTGTGCATTAGGAGTCAATGAAGCAAAGATTGTAAGCTCTGAATAGAATGCAATATAATTTGTAAAGTGCATGGAGCCCATTCCAAATTCAACTGCAACCATTTAAAAAATAGGCACAGCAAGAAGAAATAAAAACTACCAACATTTTCCACAGACAAAAGTTACTATGGTGGAATGTCCACACAAAATGCTTCCACTGATTCTGAAAAACAAATCAATATTCAGGATTTTGTGAATGATTTTTTATTCCAATAGTATTCACTTACTAAACGTTCTCGACAAAGTTCTACGGCAATAAACGGTGGGCAATTGAGACTTGAAATAGCAGGATGATCGCTATTCCTTGCATTTGCAACCATCAAAGGAGGTGCACCTATTCCATCTGTATAGCCTTCCCCACAGAAAACTCCAACAGCTGTTTGCATAGCTCTGCAAGTGATCACATAAATAGTGTAAAAACAACACTTCAACAAACTTCAAGTCCAAATTTTGTACCACAGCATGCTCCTCATGCAGAGGCTAGTGGAATGACAAGTTAACAACTTAAAGTACGCGGACCAGAAACGTGTGGACAAAAGAATGATCAAAACCCAAAACATATAAAGAACAAAAACTCATCCAGATATATGTTGAACTGAGTATGCATTCATTTAATACTAAGTTTAAGCTATTAATAAATGACATGTTTATTTTAATTATCTTGACGAATGTTGACGAATGGATTATATACATTTCCCATTGGCCCATTCTCTGTCAAATGAGAAAGGATACACCGTCCTAAATTTATCTCACTTAACATCTTCTCTTATGCTGTAAATGAAGTTGTCTCATTGCAAGTTCAAATGCAATCATTCATGACAGAGGACCTCATGTCTCAGGCGCCTCTAGCAACCAATTTCTAGGACTTTATATCAAAGCTCTATGAACTTATGAAGGCTTAAATGAGTAAAGCAGCTACGTGTAACAAAACAATTTCTGTCCTTAACAATCAAAGCCGCCAGTTGATAATCAATCAAATTGAAGACAATGCAATCTGTAAGAACACAAGAAAAGATAAGGCAACAAAAAAAAAAAATTGAAGCAAATCACAGTACCTCAACAGAGGGGACGTAATTACAAGATCAATCTTCTTGGAAAGTCCACATGCTTGGACATGCCTGCGCAAGTTACTCACCTATCACCACATCAAGAGATCATTAGAAAGTAAACCAGTCCAATCAAACTGCATTAAAAAAGAAGAAGAAGAAGAAGAAGTACCTGGAACTTTTTCTAATAGATCTCCTGAAGTTCAAAAAAATATATACATAAATGTAGACTTCTAGGCATTATAACAAGAACAAGAACAGCAAGGCCTTCTCAGTTTCACACTAACTCTGATTGGCCATGTCATTGTTGCCCCATCTATTATACTAATATTCTATCCAAGACTACCTGGTTTTTAATCAAGTTCTTATAACAAGAATATTCAGCTGTCAAATCCACGGGAGCAACTCCATTCCTAAAGAGAAAACCGATAAAATTCAATCTTGAAAGAGAAATTCCACTCGGAACATATATGTGTAATTTGAAGACAGCCAGACCATGGGATCAAGTGACCACCTGCTGCCAGCCGAGAGGGGTGACTTGAGCATCAAAGAAATCATATGACGAAAGCGGGTCATGGTTCTTTTCTCTTGCCACATTATGAATTCCCTGTGCATGCCTAACCTGTATGTATTGTCAAATCAGAACCAAAAATGCTCAATGCCTATGAATCTGCCTTTGCACATGCACAAAGAAACCCAAAACAGGGCAACGCCGCATACCAGGTGGAGTGTCTTGCAACGGTGTAACGGATTTGGCCCTGTCGCTGCAGCATCCATCTCTGTAACCAAAGGAAACCAGAGCATCCACAGAGTCAGTTCCACTGGACGAAAGCGACGATCACGCCAATTTCAGCTGTAGGTAACGAATAAGCAGCATCATCGATGAACAGACGAGTACTTCACAATCGCATCACGGATCATATCATCATCGTCACACCAAAAGAGAGGACCAATATTCCGAAATCTCAAGAAAGCCGAATCCATTTCGATCATATTCACGATGCGCCACCACACGTCAAGAAAGCCGAAACGTGATCCGTCTCGCGCAAGCAAATTCACTACCTAAATCCAAACTCAAACACACCAACCCGCAACCGAACTGCGGAATTCGAGCGACGAAAACTCGTCGCAAGATCAAGAGTTCTCAGTACGAAACGGATCGAATCACACGCGCGGTCCATCGCCAACCAATGAAACAGCAACCGCAGAAACACGAAATGCAAGAAGGAATCGAAACGACAAGATTCGCAGCCGAAACGGATTACCGGAAGAACGAGGCGGGAGAGAAGCGCGGGTAACGGCGGCGAGGAGGAGGTCGAGACGACGGCGGCGGCTTCGGAGAGGTCGCGAGGAGGGAGAACGGCTACTTACGGAGGCGACGCGTCGTTATAATGGCGACGTTGCTTGTAGACCCGCCAGGCGGCGCACGACAGTGAATCGCCATAGCCGTGGCCTTTGCGTGCGCCGTTTGCCAACTCAACCACCCCAAAAACCCCCCCACGCCCAAAGCCGCGCCGATTCGGTGCACCTCAAAAATGATAACTGAATATTCAACTCATTGTCGAGGAAAAAATCAAACTCGAAGTACGAGAAAATCCAGTTGATATTTTCTCGCGTGGGTGTTTTGGCTTTTTACTGACCAACTACCGACCTCCCTTGTCGTGCTGTCAGAAGCCGTACCCGAATCCCGTCATCCAGAGGGCCACGTGGCGGCGTCCCATCGAGCCGCGGCGCGGGGGGCCCGTCTCCCAGCTGTCCTGCGGGGATTCGAAAGTCTCACGTGGCCGGAGACTATTTTCTCCTTGTCGACAGGCCCGAGGGGGAATATTCAGCGGATCGGATCGGCGCCGGTGATCCTCTCCCGTCCCTAGCTTTTCCCCGATGCGGATGCTGCGTTCGCCGTTCCCGACAGGATATGCCGGGTTACCATGCTTATGCTAATGTCCCCCCGAAGGGTCACTGGAGCCACTCCGAAAAAAGAAATAGGTTGGATACCCATCAATGGTACGGTAATGCTTGCGCATGCAATCCGACAAGAATCGCAGGTTCTAAAGTTCGAATGAATACATCATGTACATATCATCGGGATTGGTCGAGTTGTGGACCTTGATGTGATTATTCGAGTTCCATCAAAAGTTATTTTGGGTACATTTAATTCGGCCTTTATGGAATGCCCCTCGTGTATTATTATATTGTTCTCTTATTTGATTAGAACTTTTTGTATCCTAGGATGTCACATCAAAAGTTATTCCGGATACATTTAATTCGACCTTTGTGGAATGCCTTCTGTGCATTATTATATTGTTTTCTTATTTGATAAGAATTTTTGAATCATTCAAAATTTCATTGGAAGTTACTTTTTATTATTAAAGAAAATGGGCCAACGAAAGTTATGGACCGGGCCTTAATAAAGGCCCAACAAAAAAGGCCCTACCTTCAAACTAGATCTCCTTTCGTCTTGTTCTGAGTTAATTGTTTTGAAGCAAATAAAAAAACATGTATCCTAAGACATTTCACTAAATGAAAGGAACCCATATTTCCAACCAATAATAATAATAATAATAATAATAATCTTAAGTCTAAGACATTGCTTTCTAAGGAATTTAGCCGCAACAAGAAGTTAGCTTAACGTTTTCACCACGAAAAAAGTCCCTGCGTAGAAGCAATAGCATTAGCGTTCCTTCTCCACTTATTAGCTCATTGCCAAGGGTGAAGAGAAAAGTAATTTTTTATATTGAAAACTAGTTAATGAGAGAAAGACTATTGCGACCTACCTTTTCCGTTTGGAGGGAAAAAGACATAAGTTGAGGGTTATTGCCTAAAAGGCAGGCCTACATCCTTCATTTTAGACGTGAGTTCTCCCAAACTCATATCTGGTACAACATTGGATATTCAAATTGACTTTATAAGAATTTTCTAATGAAGAGTCATCATTAACCTATTAGGGTAGGACTTTCTACACAATTAAAGATCTAGGGCGAAAAACTTGGTTACACTAATTGATTAACTAGTGTCATTTCGGTACCTAATTTTATTTATTTGAAAAGATATTTGTCAGGCGGTTTAGATTGAGTTTAAACATATCTACTGACATGTGAGGCATGCACAATCATTAAAGTAATAATTAACAACCAAGGAAGTATTAAATAAATTGTAAGGGAAAACAAGCATTTAAAGCTAATAAATAAGAAAGATATCATTCCTAACTAGGCCAAAGTTAAACGATAATCAATATTTTAAAGGTGCACAAAGAATTGATAAGTCATCTCAAAAAAGGAAACAAGGAAACCTATCACAAAGCCCTAAGAATTTTACATGATTTTTTATCAAACAATTCTCACACGCATTTTTTTTATGCTAAACTAGTTTTAAACTATGAAGTACTGACATTTTTTGTGAGCATTTGTGTTGTGTTGGATACTTTGACACGTGTTCAATACTCTCCGATACTCAGTCAACACGTATCGGAAAATCTGACATTTGGTCAAATTTCCTGACACTCTTCGACACTAGAGTTTGGAATTCTAACATGTAAGTTTGGAATTCCGACACATAATTCCAACACACACAGGGTTAATTTTAGAAATTTTCAATAAATGAAATAGAAATATGTGAAAATGATAATAAAAATAATAACGAGGGAAAGAAAAAAAAAAGCCTAATCTTCTCTTATCTTCCGACTCTCACTTTCCATGAAACATAATTCATCCTCCAAGCTTGTTTTTCCATCTCTTCTCTTCCAACATGCCATGACACATTAGTTCAGAATGTGAATTATTTATTTTTTTCTCCAAATATTATTGATTATTGGATTGAAATTGAATTTATCAAATTAAAATAATGAATAATATTAACAAAATTGTGGATTAATGTTTTTAGTGTAAATTCATTTTAGGCTCTTTTTTATTATTTATTCAATTGTGAATTTAAATTAGATTAATTTGATTAAAAAAATTAATCATTAAAACGATAATTTATCCTGTATATATAAAAATATACATTTAATATATAATATGTCCCAACATGTCGGAATTCTCTATTTTTTAAGAAATGACGTGTCGGCATGTCGTGTCGTATCGTGTCGTGTCGTGTCGTGTCATGTGTCGTATGTTGATGTCAGTGCTACTTAGGTTTTAAACCAAAATTAACATGAAAAATCTAATGAAACTAGTCAAAATCTAATTTATAAAGTTTTTCTAATTGTTGTGAGCTTTTTCCAAAGATTTTTGAGTGTTTGGAACTTTTTTTAATTGTTAAAAAAAGCCTCGGGTTGGGTCAAAGGATCTGGCCCGAATATGGGTTTAAACCGGACCATAAAGGTCTATATTGGGTTGGGCCCAGTCCCAATGTGGCCTTAACCTAATGGGTTCGGGCTATTTCAATAAGGAAAAGCCAAGTTTCTAATTTCCCTTCAAGTGATCTAAGCCCAAAACCAAAGTCAGCCAACAATGTTTAGTTCATATTCACAAAAACATCCAACTCATGTTTCTATCATTTTAGGGAAAATTCTGAATAAGGGTTCAAAGTACCCTTATTTTTTCAAAAAATGGCCAAAAGTGAACCTGTTTTAAAGAAGGGCTTGAAATGTCCAACCTTATTTCGATTAAGGGCCTCGGCTTGCCGCCGGCAAGGATGTGATATTTCCAATGATGGGAACAAGGACATTTTTGTCTAAAGAAATTTTGAACTAAAATAAAAGGCCAAAACTCAAAATTAAAAATCTCAAAGTCCACGTTCTCCTCTTCCTTTCTCCATGTTCTTTTCCTCTATTCTCTAAGCATATTCATCAATAAACCTAAAAGAATAGACACGCCACCAGAGCAAGCATCGGTGGGCACTGGGGCCATGTGACTAGGCAGCAGCGTGAATTAGGTGGCGGCTGCGATGATGACAGTTAAAGGGTGAAAGATTTTGAAATAGTCTAAAGAAAAGAAACCCCTGCTCTGGGATTTGCACAAAGGCGCTCCAAATTCAAAATCGTTTCGATTTTGTCTTTTATTTTGCTTTGTGATCCAACCGAGGTCAGTTTTGAGATCAGTTTTCTGAGGTGGAGCTCTAAATCGAAACCCTAATTTTCTCATATCCTTTAATTTCTTTCGTTTTAGTGAATGTTAGTTTCCTAAGTTAGTTCAATTGGTATTTCGTTCATCCAAGATAAGGCCATTACACTTGTTGAAGTAACATGTCTATAAGTCATGGGCATGTGGTGGAATTTGACATTGATTGCTATAGTGATGATAGTAAGTCTCATTTTCTAATGAGAAATTGTATTTATTGTGCATTTTCTAATGCATCATAGATGGCACATGGTGGAACCCAACATGTCAACTTATCCAGGATGTGATAAGTTGTGGTGCCTATATGTCGTTTGTGGTCCATGTTTCTCAGTCATTTACTGTTTTCCTTTTGTTATTTTACATATATTTTGTCATTGACATATGCAAATATTTGTTTGTGGTCCATTATTTACTCCTCTTTTTTTTTGCGTTCACGGTCCATGTTTTCAAATATTTGTTGTGGTCCAAATATTTTAATATGTTGCAATTGCAACTTGTGTTTATCTGTGTACATATTTAAGTTATTGTGATTATATTAAATTTATATAGGCTCCGAAAACATATTTACATTTTTTTTCCTTCCATTGAGATAGATGAGGGATGTGAAGAAGTGAATTATGCCCCATCTGATAGTAGGTGCGCTAAGGGTGTTGGAGAAGATGGATTTGCCATTACTAATCTTGATGAGTTATATAGAAGAAATACACTTTGTTAATGTAGAGTTTCTAAAAAAGGGTAGTGAATTTGAGCATACACATCTTGAGTTCAATGCTGAGGTGGATATGGAGAATCCTACCTTCAAGTTAGGGATGTGCTTTAGCAAATATTAAGGAGTTTAGAGAAGCAGTTAGGAATTATGTGAGGTTTGTTAAGAATGCGCCAGATAGGCTGAGCACAGTGTGTTCTGACAGTTGTGATTAACTCATATATGCTTCCAAAGTGCAAAGAGAGCATACTTTACAAATCAAAACCCTCAACCTTATACATACATGTAATAGAGCTCTACATGTTCCTCCAATAAACAAGTAAGCTCTAAATGGCTAGAAAACAAGTATTGTGATCGGCTAAGAAAGAATCCAATGTGACCAAGTGCTTCAACGAAGAAAACAATGGAGCTTGAGAATATTCTGAAGCTTTCTAGGACAATGGTCTATAGAAGTTATTGTCAAGCACTTATTGATTCCAACCTAGGATCCACTTGTGTCATCAGGAGTGAGCAATGTGAAGACAAATTTAAGTTTAAAGGAGTCTATATATGTCTACATGCATTAAGGAGGGGCTTTCTAGAAGGATGTAGTTGCTTTGTTGGTTTTGATAGTTGTCATTTAATGTCGAGCTACAAAGGCATACTTCTAACAGTTGTGGGCCTAGATGGAAATGATTAGATGTATCTATTTGCATGGGCAATCATGGAACAACATACAAGATATGTCGTTGATTTATTAGTATGATGGTAGAAGATTTGGGGATCACAAACCTTGCAAATTCATAGTACTGGACTTTCTTGTGTGATAAGCAGAAGGGATTGATGCAACCACTATCAAATTTGATGCATGAAGTAGAATATAAATTTTGCTTGAGGCATTGCATCACAAATAATTGAAACTTAAACTTTTGGTTTCGAAAGTTGCCATGGCAACAAGGGTATGTGATTTTGACTTGGCAATGGAAGAGCTTAAGGCAGTTAATGAAAAAGCTTATGATTGGTTATCCTAAAGGCCATCAGTACAATGTAGCAAGTCGCACTTTTGAACAAGCTCAAAATGCGATGCTTCCTTGAATAATTTGTGTGAAAGTTTCAACAAGAGCATTATTGACACTAGAAACAAGCCTATCATCACATTGCTTGAAGCTATAATAGTGCAACTCATGGAAATGATTCATAAGCAAAGAGATGAGTTGGCTAACTAGAATGGTGTGATTTGTCCTATGATCCAAGAGATATTGGATCTTCAAAAAAAAAAATCAGCACCATGGATTCCTACATGGAATGGCGAGGATGAGTTTGAATTGAGTAGACCATATGGAGAAAAGAGAGTAGTTAGTATAAGACACGGAACTTGTAGCTGTGGAAGAAAGGACATTAGTGGAATCCATTGTTGTTATGCTGTAATGGCTCTTTTATATTTGAGGGAACAAATTGAAAAATGGGTTCAAACATATTTCAATATGGAAATATACAAGCAGACTTATAACTATGTCATGTATGCTGTAGATTTGAAGGACACATGGCCCATTAGAGAGCATTTTCTCCTATCAAATGTGCCCAAGCAAGCTGGCCAAAAGAAGAAACAAAGAACAAAGTCGGTGAATAAAGTTGCCGATAATAATTTATAGACAAGGAAGAAAAAAGCTCTACAAGAGCCTACGGGAGCAAAGTTAAAGAGACAAAATATGGCAATCACTTGTGGGAAATGTGGTGGGTTAGGCCATAACAAATATTATTGTAAGAATCCATCAGTAGTATCAACAACAACAGTAGTAGCAGTAATAACAACATCATTAGCCTTGGCAATTTCCACATTCGCTCCATCCTCACAAGATGTGGTAGAAAGCACTCCCTTAGTCACAACATCACAAACTGAGATAGTTCAACTGCTTGCGTCATTTTTCAACAACATTTCAAGCTCAATAGCATCTATGGGAAGAGAGAAGATGCAAGTATCCATGCTTAATTTTGTCGTAAAAGAGTTCTTATTTGTGCTTGACTTCGTTTTAACTAATTTTTTTATTTTTTTGACTCAACTGTAGGTAAAGAGGGGGATGTGAAGACCTAAAAGAGAAGGTGGTTGAAAACGAGCAATTTTTTTAGATATACAAGACCAACAAGACCAACACCCTAAACTCTTTTCTCTTTTACTGTTGGTTGATATGAATGGGTTTATTTGAGTCTGTTTCTGAAGCATCTCGATGTATAGGTTTGCTATATGGGGAACATTTATTATGTTCGAGATGTTTGATGTTTCTCTTTTTCATCAGACAAGTAAGTTTGCATGGGGTTCTGTTTCTTTTTTTTGGCATAATAAGGGATATAAAGATGCAAAGCGAATAGTTGAAGTCGTGAAAGGTAAAGGTGCATCTGCAATTGGGGCTGCTGAATTTTGTTAGGGAAGTCAGTAGCTTTGTCTTGAACCATTCTTTAAAAGATCTCTTTTCAATGCCAAGAATCTCTTAAAATAACTGCAGGAACCTACCTATGCACATTTGCATTGTTATGCACTTGAAGTATATTGCATATGGCCTGCATAACGAAGAAAAACCATCTCCTGATGGCTTGGAAAGTTGAAACATACATTTGTATGAGTATACAAAATGGCAATTTTCTCTGCTCTTTGTAACTTCAGTGATATAAACATTTACACATCCCACAGGACACGAAATATGTGATGCTTTATTTACAGGCTTTTTGCAGGATCATTCTTGTAGTGGTAAGGAAAAAAATAGAATTCGTATTTCTAAAGGTGGAAGGATAGAATTTCTTCGTACTTTGATAGTGATAGGTATATTCGGGTGATATTGTCATTAAGCGTTGATACACATCAAAATTCCGTAAAGGTTTTGCCTCTGGAACTGTTCAGTTCTACTTGTTTTGAGACATTGGCATGTAATTAGGAGTGTAAAGTACAGGCCGGTCCAAAGCCAACAGAAGGATTTAGCCATGGACAGAAAAGGAAAAATGCTGTCAAAGCGCTCGCACTTCATACTATTTGTCGTTTACGTATATATTGCATTTTAAAAAAAAATGCACTATCGTATGCAAACATTATCATGGACTAAGTATAAGCACCTAGCTGTGTAGACCACCACAAATGGTGAGTCTCACGTATTTCTTGTTAGAATTAGCAAATTCGAATTCAACTTTACATTCCTGGTTTGTTCAATGCTTTATCAGTTTGCACATATCGCTCAAGAACCACTTGACCGGTTCGAATCTTTCATTTACTACAACGGGCAAACTCAAAATTCGGGAGCACATTAATCCACCATTTATCTAGGTTTGGTCTTCTTTAAGGAAGCAAAGCCATATGGAAAAGGAAGAACCGAAAGCAAAATCTTGACCTTAAAACTCACAACTTGTCCTTGCTTTCTCTCTCCCGACTCCTGCAGAGCTTTCTTCGTCTGCTGCAAAATATAGCTTACAGATTTAAATACACCATAACTTGCTTTTGCTATGATTTGGATCAATGAAATGAATTGATTTTTACTTTTTATTTTTCGATTTATATAAATCAAAGGATTCATGCATTTTGACTTTTTATAAATCTGAAATTCATTGAACTTTCGTGACACTTGAACATTGATATGAAAAAGTACATTAAGTTCAATAATATGTTAAATTTTCCTCTTGCTTTTGCCTAAGTACTTCCGTTTAAATAGAAGTGTTGTTTTGCTTTTGCTTTAAGTGTAAACAAACATGCCTTAATGAACTTGAAGCAAGAAGAGAAACACTCTTCCACCAATGGTCAACGTTTCAACCCCACATGAAGTAAACTCCAAGACATCGCTCGGTTCAGCAAGGGAAAATAAAGAAAACTCACACTAAAAAAATCAAAATCACTAAAAGCCTTCCATTTTTAAGACTCAATCTAAGGCCTAGAAAATCGGAATCTTTCTAATTCTCTTCAAATCTTTACAAACATCTTCCTCCGTATCCGGCATTTTTTAACAGCGCTTGCTTTATATCCCCAGTACTGGTGAGATTTCTCTGCTGCATTTCCTATTGCCAACAG
This sequence comes from Eucalyptus cloeziana, assembly GCA_014182715.1. NCBI lineage: Eukaryota > Viridiplantae > Streptophyta > Magnoliopsida > Myrtales > Myrtaceae > Eucalyptus > Eucalyptus cloeziana. Next base: position 4,673,174 of record CM024639.1, on the reverse strand, counting down.
ATGCAAGAACTCATTTAGAAATTTAAGATTTCATCATTTCAACTCTGCTAGAAAAATCGTGAGGCTGAAAAAGCTATCATCACTTTGTATAGTCGCTGGTTTTGGTCAATGAACGCAAGTGCTGAAGTGGTTTAATCTTTTCAACACGTGCGATACATTTGTTTAATTAATTGTGAGTGGTTCCTTTGGACCGCTCGGGAACCAAACCGGACCAATCGGTCCAATCCTAACTGGTTCTAGGACCAATTAATCAGTCCAATCCCGACTGGTTCCAGGCTCCTTTAGTCCGGTCCTCGGTTACGGAAATAGGGAATTGGTCTTGTCTGTCCGGCTCCCAGTTTTGGGGTGGGAACCGGACTGTTCGGGAACCGATTACTCCTACTGAGTGCTCCTCGAGTTTGGCGTTTTTAACTGTTCCCGCCTAAAATCACCATCAATATCGGCGAACTGAAAAAGACATGGCCCAAATTCTATAGTTAGATTCCATGAACAAAATATTAAGTCTGATTACAGGCCTTGATCAAAGTTCAGTAAAAATTTACCTTTGGTGCATCCAATTTGCTCACCGTCGACAGCAACAATCCCAGTTTCGCGGCATAGCAGATCTCGATCCTTGTCTCCATGTCTCTTCTCTCCACGTTGAACTGAAAAAGACATGGCCCAAATTCTATACTTAGATTCCATGAACAAAAGATTAAGTCTGATTATAAGGCCTCGATCACAGTTTCAGTAAAAATTTACCTTTGGTGTATTTCTCACCAACATCTCATTGGGTTTCTTGTCTTTTATAATGTCCAAGTGATAGGCGACCGAATTGGCTTTGATATTGCAAGTGGTTGATCTTCTGGAGCCGCTCCTTCATGTAGTCAATTGTGTCAACTAGGATTGATGTTCTGTCCATCTGGCGTATGACATGATGAGAACAAAACCACAATTAGAACTTTTCTGTAAGGCAAGAAGTTCAGCATTCAGATAATGACCCAAAAGAACTCGAAATGTGTACGCACTTTGCTGATTTTCGGGACGATGGATCTGAGCATCGAGAGCCGGTCGTTGAGCCACTTCCTTCGCCTCCTCTTGGCCATTAAGTTCTTCGAGGGCTGTCCCCCCAACTTCTTGCTAGCCCGATTGTTCTTCGCCCCTACGAACGGCCCTGCAGTAGAAAATACTGGAACCTGATTATTCGGAGACTCCATCGATTCTGGTTTACTGTCTCCCTGCTTCCCAATGGTCCGCCTAAAATCATTTGCATGAAGAAACGTGGCCTCTCCTTCCTCCGTCATCACAGACAAGGGAAGTGTTCTTTCTTGAACTGGGAAATATGGGGTGTCGTCGCACGGGCTATAGAACGAACCGGTGATCCGTGGGGGCGAGATCAGTGAATCAAGGAGTTGGTGAGCCAAGGACTCGATGCTAAGTGGATATTGATTAAGTTCGGAGAAGATGTTCTGGTCTGGATGGTGTGTAGGAGGGGAGAGTAATGATTCTTGTGAGGAACAATAATTTGGAAAATGGGAGGAGGGAGATGAAATTTGATAGTCATCAAAGAAATCATAATTCCAATCGCTTGAGAAGAGCTCGTTCAGTTCCATGGGAGCAAGGTTAGCTTCCCAAGGAGGTTTCTCTCTTGATAAGCCAAGAACAAGTAAGCATGCCCACAAAGCTCCCTCTCTCTCCTCCCTCCCGGGGGTTTCTCCCTATGTAATGCGTAGAGGTGTGCAAAAGAATCGGGACCCGCCCAGATCACCCGAAACCGGACCGGAACCGCCCAGAACCGGTGGTTCTTGAGAGAATTGGTTCGGTTCCCGGTTCCAATTTGTGGGAACCGGTGGGTACTCATCCAGTTCCTGGTTCCATGGGCGGATCCGTTCACCCGCTCACCTGGATTGGACCGATTATATTAAAATAATATATTATTTTTTAATATTAAAAAAATGAAATTACAAATTAACAAACCAAAATCAAATAATTAAAAAAATTAATTAAAGTGGGAAAAAAGTCCAAAGCGCACCAAATGGAGATGCCTAATCTCCAGATCTCACTTATTAAAACCCACTCAGACCACCCATCCGGTTATTAATCCACGTAGAACTCGCTTCTTGTCTTCGTTATGGTTGTGTGTATACGCGTGGCATGCTTTGCGGTTTTTGTTCTGCTGATGAATGGTGGCCAACCGTGGATTTTGCCGAGGGTGAGGGCGGATGATGGACGAGGGAGAAATGTTAGTTCTACGTCTTTAATTAACACAATGGAAGTTTGATCTTAATCTTCCTAGGTTCTGCTTAGGATGAGTGAGTATGTAGATTTGTTAAGATTTCGGGCATGACAAGGGGAGACTTCATGATTTAATCGGTCTTGGTTATTATTATTGTGAGATCGATTCTATGGATTCACCTGGAAACCCGACCACACCAGCGGTCCGGTTTCTATGTAACTAACGAGTGGATCCCGGTTCCAATTTTTCGGAACCAGTCCTTAGCGGGCGGTTCCCGGTTCTAGGTCGGGAACCCCCCACCTGAACCATACACACCCCTAGTAATGCGTGTTGAGAATGCCAATTCTAATTGTACCAATGCGAAATATTTATAGTACAAAAGTGCAGTCTTTGTAGTTAATATAATGAGATTTATTTAAGGGTATATGCATCAATATGTATTTATTAGCAGCTAAGTCTTTGATATTGAAATAGAGTCCCGTCTTCTATTCAACACCCTCTTCCCCCATTCTGCATCTGTGATTTGATGTCCTTTTCACCGAAATCTGAATCGTACGAACTCATAGTTTATTTCATGTTGTTTGCCTGTAAAGTTTGACCCCTACGTATATCCGTCCAAACCCAGAAAAATGGAGTTTGTGCTGTACCGGGACAAATTGTTTTATACATCGATATACGTTGCCGATACGAAGAACCTAAGTTTTATCATTTTCTCATCTCTCAAGGGTCCAGCAAATGAGCAAAATTTCAAGGTAACACGGTAATATTTTTTAATATCTGAATTTTTTTCTTGAATATTATCAAAGTTTATATTGGTAAGACTTTATAAAGACGATAGTCGGAAAATTCTTTATCAGTCCTATTTGATATAATTAAACAAAAGCGTGTAAGTATATGCTTATCTATTTGTTCTATTTATAACGATAGTGGTTGACGGAGAACCTGTTTGCTACAACTTATTGACGGGCAGTTACAATTGCACAAAGAAATGTTCCAATATGTACGAAGCATTTGGTGAATTCTTCACACCTACAACATCCCTACAACTTCTGTAGCTTACAGCAACGTGCAGGAAGCTACGCTGCACACATTTGAGGTAGTGCATCTTAAAACATGTATGATCCAGTGGCCGCTCTTAATTTGCACAGCGACATTATGGTTATATAACAATAACTATACCCCCAAATTAAGCCCCGTTCAATCCGAACAGGACAACAATCCCCCTATCTAATCAACTACATATGCTTTTGTTATCTTGTTCTAGGGTGAAGGAACGACGACATGTTTTCATTCTCATTTTTTAAACAGTCAAGTAGGCATATGATAGGGACTCCAAATATGAATTGGGGCTCAAGTACATCGCTACTTGCTGCAACTATCCACTATGTTTTATGTGCTGTGTTGGCTTTTTCGTGTATGGTCTCATATCGAAGTCCTTCAAAGAATGAGATGCTGTTGGATATTCCTGATTTCAAACGATGCTGGTTGCCATGTAAGAAAATTTTGTGCCGGTGTTGTATGGGTGATCACACAATCATCAATTGCAACCTTTTATGTGGATCCAGATTGCTTCAAAAGAGTGCCAAATGCTCGTCCATACCACTGGCTATAAGCCTCTTGAGTGCCACTTTCACACCGGTTATATGTATTGCAATACTCGTCCTCTAGATTTTCAACCGCATGAGAGCGAATATGTATGCCACGTTGAATTTTCTCATGAAATATTTAATCAATATTTCAAAAAATCGACATCAATTTTTACAGTTAGGGACATTTCTTAGCATGATAATATTGATTTAACCGAATATATGGCGCTTGCGGGACTTATAAAAAAAAAAAAAAAGCAAAAATTATTTTCGATACATGGACTTTTTTATAATTCTAAAAAAAGATAACCAAATATGACAAAACTGAGATAGTAGTAGTGTCATTCATTAGTTCGAATTGGCACCTGACTGTTGTGTCCTTTTATTGTTGTAATGAATTGGCACCTAATTTCACTGGCTCCATATTGTACCTGATTTCCAAAAGAATGGACTTTGAAGCTACCTAGCAGAGAGCTTACAAGTTCAGAGTCAATGGTGTGATGCTGTAACTGCTTCCCCACCAAAAATAGTAGTCAAGCTGCACACCTCAATCATTAAATGAATCAAGAGTATGGGAGACCACCATTCGGTGCCTTCATAGACCTTCCTTTAGTGCTTGTCCTTGGCAACATCACTTGGAAGATCAAGTCCATTAGGAATTTTCCCTGGATAGTCAGTCTTTGAGGCATCTGATCCGATCATCCTGCAACCAGCGAACAGAATCAAGGAGGGACCTGTGTATATGTTTCAAGAAATATCTAATAGTATGCTTTGAGCATATCATGCTTACCCTTTATCCACGATGACAAATGAACGGAGTTCACAGTTTGCAAAGCTGCAACCACAGAAAAAATATGTTCAGTCCGCAACATAAAAGCTCCCACCTTCCTAAAAACAAAGTGCTACATGATATCAACTCCGTTGCATGTGCAGCTTACCAACCAGGTTCATTTGTCACAACCATATCATCATTTTCATCAGCCTAATCTACTAGAAGTACCACCATCAGAACTGGTAGTGGTTGTTGCTACACAGTTATAGGTTTAGAAAGTTCCATAAGAAAAAAGAGAAAAGCTATGTTATGGCATTTTAGTGAAGCAATAAATATCTGTGTAGAGCCTAATGATACCATGTACATGGACAACGCCAATGCATATTTATTCATCAATTCCTATTAACTCAATTACCTGTCTTGGATTATAAATTGATACATTACTTAATGCTAACATGAAGCAAGACCGAAAGAACTGAAGGTGGGAGTTTGTTGGCAATCAGCATAGGTGGAAAAATAATTGTGCAAAACTTCATTATCAAAACCAAAGATAATATGTAGAGAAGATAGAGATCCAGCTTCCCCTATTGACTGATGGGCATCACCCATCTACAATCAAGTTTTTTTCTGCTTAACAAACAGTTGTGGCATGATATCGAGCAACACAATCCACAATGGATGATCAGTGGTCACTGCTAATGTGTATACTGGTTGGAAAATTTAGCATATCATAAAATCTTCAGAGTGCATTTTCAGGAACGATCTTAATTTCATGTCACTCACTCATTAGAAATATATTCAGAAGGAAGACAACATGAAGGACCTAATGTAAATTTGAGAAACAAGTCGGTCAGAACACAAACATTTCTGCGCTCCCAATCGTAATTAGATTAATTAAACCATTGACTAGAACCAATCGACCAAACATGAACTAGGAGATACTCACTGCTTGCACATTTTGCTCTGAATTGATGAATGACAATCATTTCCAAAGGCTGCTTTGAGGGTATGATACAAGAATCCACTGTGGGTAACAATTGCAATCTCCTTCTCTTCCCGTGTCAACAACCTGAAGATAAATCAAAACCTTGAGATGCAGAATCAAATGGCTCATTCCAGATTTTTACTATTTACATAGCTTTTCAGCTATTTTCTTCCAAGATCATACAAGTTGCAAGTCTATTTTGCATTGTAGTTTATATTCTAAAGCACTTAGTAGGAAGTTATGAAGTACCAGTTCAAGAACTTCATTCCTCGAACAGCAACTTCCTCATTCTCTTCTCTAACATCAGGCCTCCACAAGACGTCATCTTCATTCTCAATCTAAAGAAAAGTGAATATCAAAGTTAAATTACTGAGATTTGCAAATGTTGAGACTTCCAAAGCAAATGCCCCATAAAATATTTTAAGAAATGAAGCACTTGCCAGTGAAAAATCAATTGCAGGAAAGAGTGGCCGATACTCGCTAATGCTTCGTCTTTTGTCACAAGGATGAACTCCCTATGGACCAAAATGTAAATTTTTAGCAACATGAAGCATTGCAAGGAATGTTCAATACCAACACAAGAGGATCCACAAAATACCAGGAAAGAGAGAGATTCTACAATTACTAGTAGCAAAAATGTCTGCATCTTTGTCTTGCAATAACTTTTAAATGGAGGTTAAATATATGAGAGATCATTCAGCTTGGGGTATTACCACTATACTTTGCAAAGTCATGCAATTATCACTACTCTGTTTCCAGTTGGTCACCATTTTCAATAGAACGAGATATATTATGCTAATATGCAAACTCAATTTGACAAAATATCTAAATTATTAAATACATGACACGACAAGCTAGATGGGACATTTTTCAACAGGATAGCATGATCCATGGTACAAGATCTGTGACCAATCTTATGGATTATGGTGCTCAAGCGAAAATCAGTTCACCATGTGAGGTTACCATCATGCCATGTCATGTTAGGTCATCCACTTGTGCTAACATGTCCATTTTTGTCGAAATTGAAATGAAATACAAAGAGAGCGGTAGCAATCGAATGATTTGTAAAATGATAGCCATAATATAAACTGAATTTCAGCTGCACAAATAAAAATTGGCAAAAGTTGAATGATGTATCGTGGCATCCACCATTCTAACTGCTAAAAGGTGGAACGTGTGCAACATGAAGAAACTGATCCTTCTACAACAATAAATATGTAACGTTTGGTCATCCTTAGGTTGAGAACTAAATTTAAACTAAAGCAAGATCACTCAATTTGCTAAACAAGAATCAGAACTCTTCCTAATAAGCGCGAGCTTTCTAGCTTCCTTCATACTTACTAAGGTAACTACAAGAAAGCATCCCTCAATCTCAAATCAAGGAGAAACAAATACTCTGAAGTATGACCCTTATAAAGCCAGTGGTATAGACAGCTGTACTTCCACATGATATCCACTTTGAAGTTCACAAATTATCATACCAGCCAAGGACAAAGGCAAATTCTTTTTCTTATGTCTCGCAATCCTTGTCCAATACAGTTACTTGTGCATATTATACTCAATAGAGTAAAGATTGTACGCTGTGAATAGAATGCAATACAATCTGTAAAGTGGACGGTCCCATTCAAATTCAACTGCATCCATTCAAAAAAGGGTACAGCAAGAAGAAATGAAAACTACCAACATTTTCCACAGACAAAAGTTACCATGGCAGAATTTCCACACAAAATGGTTCCACCGATTCTGAAAAACAAATCAATATTCAGGATTTTGTGAATGATTTTTTATTCCCATAGTATTCACTTACTAAATGTTCTCGACAAAGTTCTATGGCAATAAATGGCGGGCAATTGAGACTTGAAATAGCAGGATGATCGCTATTCCCAGCATTTGCAACCATCAAAGGAGGTGCACCTATTCCATCGGTGTAGCCTTCCCCGCCAAAAACTCCAACAGCTGTTTGCATAGTTCTGCAAGTGATCACATAAATAGTGTAAAAACAGCACTTGAACAAACTTCAAGTCCAAATTTTGTACAACAGCATGCTCCTCATGCAAAGGCTAGTAGAATGACAAGTTAACAACTTAAAGTTTACAGACCCGAAACATGTGGACAAAAGAATGATTAAAAGCCATAACATATAAAGAACAAAAACTCATTCAGATATATGTTGAAAGAGTATGCAACCATTTAATACTAAAATTTAAGTTACGAGAAAACGACACGGTTTATTTTACTTATCTTGACAAATGGATTATACACTTTGTCCACTGGCCCATTCTCCATCATATGAGAAAGGATACACCATCCGAAATTTATCTCACTTGCCCTCTTCTCTTATGCTGTAAATGAAGTTGTCTCATTGCAAGTTCAAATGCAATCATTCATGACAGAGGCCCTCATGTCTCAGGTGCCTCTAGCAACCAATTTTTAGGACTCTATATCAAAGTTCTATAACTTATGAAGGCTTAAATGAGTAAAGCAGCTATTAGTAACAAAACAACTTATATCCTTAACAATCTAAGACGCCAATTGATAATCCATCAAATTGAAGACAATGAAATCTGTAAGAACACATGAAAAGATAAAGCAACAAGCAAATTAGAAGCACAGTACCTCAACAGAGGGGACGTAACTACAAGATCAATCTTCTTTGAAAGTCCGCATGCTTGGACATGCTTGCGCAGGCCACTCACCTATCACCGCATGAAGAGATCATTATAAAGTAAACCAGTCCAAACAAACCGCATTGAAAAAAGAAAAAGAAAGAAAGAAGTGCCTTAAACTTTCTCTAATAGATCTCCTGAAGTTCAAAAAATTATATACATAAATGTAGACTTCTAGGCATCATAACAAGAACAAGAACAGCAAAGGCTTCTCAGTTTTTGCAACAACTTCGGTTGGCTATGTCATTGTTGCCCCATCAATTATATTAAAATTCTATACAAGACCACCTAGTTTTTAATAAAGTTCTTATAACAAGAATGTTCAGCTGTCAAATCCATGGGAGCAACTCCATTCCTAACGAGAAAACCAATAAAATGTGATCTTAAAGAGAAATTCCATTCGGAACATGAGAAAAAGTGACCACCTGCTGCCAGCCGAGAGGGGTGAGTTGAGCATCAAAGAGATCATATGACAGATAGGCGTCGTAATTCTTTTCTCCTTCCACATTATGAATTCCTTGTGCATGCCTAACCTGCATGTATTGTCGAGTCAGAACCAAAATGCTCAACGCCTATGAATCTGCCTTTACACACGCACAAAGAAACCCAAAACAGGGCAACGCCGCGTACCAGGTGGAGTGTCTTGCAACGGTGTAATGGATAAAGCCCTGTCACTGCAGAATCCATATCTGTAACCAAAAAAAAAAAAAAAACAGAGCACCCACGGAGTCAGTTCCATCGGACGTAAATGACGATCATCCAAATTTCAGCTGTAGGTATCAAATAAGCAGCATCATCGTTGAACCGACGAGTCCTTCACAATCGCATCCCAGATCTCACCATCATCGTCACACAAAAAAGAGGACAAATATTCCGAAATCTGAAGAAAGCCGAATCCATTTCGATAATAGTCACAATGCGCCGCAACATCTCAAGAAAAGCCGAAACGTGATCCGTCTCGCGCAAGCGCATTCGCCACCTAAATCCAAACTCAAACACACCGACCCGCAACCGAACCGCAAAATCCGAGCGACGGAAAATTGTCGGAAGATCAAGATCGGATCGAATCACGCGCGCAATCCATCACCAATCAATGAAACAGCAACCGCGGAAACACGAAACACAAGAAGGAATCGAAACGACAAGATTCGCAGCCGAAACGGATTACCGGAAGAACGAGGCGGGAGAGAAGAGCGGATGACGACGGCGGGGATGAGGTCGAGGCGGCGGCGGCGTCGACGCGGCTGCGGTGGCGGCGAAACGGAGAGATCGCGAGGGAGAGGGAGGACGAGAGAGGAGGGAGAACGGCCACTACGTACGGAGGCGACGCGGCGTAACAATGACAGCGACGAGGAAGAGGAGGGGCCGTTACTTGTACACCCGCCAGGCGGCGCACAACAGTGAATCACCATAGCCGTGGCCTTTGCGTGCGCCGTGTGCGTACTCAACACCACGCCCCGATTCCGCGCACCTCGAAATTGATGACTCAATTTTCCCTTCCTCTCTTTCTTTTTTTTGACGTATTATTCGGTGGGGGAAGAAAAAGAAAATTCAAACTCCAAGGACGGGCAAATCCCAGTCGACAGGCGGCGCATCGGCTGCCGACCGACCAACCATTAACTTCCCATGGCGTGCCGCCCGGAAGTCGTAACCGAATCCCGTCATCCAGAGGGGCCACGTGGCGGGCGTCCAATGGACCCGCGGCCCTCGACACGTGTCCGAGCTGTTGTGGAGGGGTTCGAAAGTGTCACGTGGCGGGAGACTTTTCGACAGCCGCGGGGGGGAATATTCGGCGCATCGGATCGGCGCGCGCCATTCCGACGCGGATGCTTCGTTCGTCATTCCCGATCGGATATGCCGGGTACCATTCTCATGCGAATGTTCCTCCCGAGGGGTTCGCCAGAGCCGGTTGTCCCGGAAAAAAGAAATAAGACCGGATGCCTTTCGATCGTACGGTAATGCGTGCCCGCGCCATCCAATGAGAAGCGCGGGTTCTAAAGTTGGAGAATATAGAGATTCGGAGATCGGTTGGCGGTGCATGTTGCGCGAATGAACGGGAATGACCGGGTCGTGTTGGGAGTAGATCACGTGATTCTATGCGTTATCGGATGTGCCTGAGTCGCGGACCCTGATGTGATTGGGATTTTCGAATGAGAAAGACTTCGAACTCCGATTTGATGTCGACTCATCCGCCTCTTGGAATCGAGTCAAGGAGGAAAAAAGGAAGAGGAGCTATCTTGCTTGGGCCTACTAATTCTGATACGGGTGGTCGACTTTGGATTGAGTTGAAAATAATGGTCCGGTGTGCGTCAAACACCAATTTAAGCTATCATAATTATCGATCTCCCGTGCATTATTATATTGCTTTTTCTTATATTGTTTCCTTAATGACTCGTAAGAGTGACACATTCAAATATATTTTTTTGTATCTTGGGACGTTCCATCAAAAATTATTTTGCGTACATTTGATTCGGTCTTTATGGAATGCTTTCCATGCATTATTAAATTGTTTTCTTATTCGACTGGAATATTTTGTGTCCCGAGACGTTTCATCAAAAGTTATTTTGGGGTTCATTTGATTCGACGTTGATGGAATGCCTTCCGAACATTAGTATATTGTTCTCTTATTCGACCAGAATTTTTGTATCATCCGATGTTCCATCAAAAGTTACTTTTCATTGTTAAAGAAAATGGGCTGACGAAAGTTATGGATCGGGCCGTAGTAAAGGCCCAACGAAAAGAGGCCCTACCTTCAAACGAGATCTCCCTCCCTCCTTCAGCCCTTTCGAGTTACTATGTTGTGAAGCGAAAATGTTGTATCCTCAGACCGAATTTCCAACCAAAAAAAAAAAAAAAAAAATGAGCAGAAAATGTCTAAAATCTAAAAATGTTTTGGAAAATGGCATTTTCCGCCAAGGAATTTAGAGTTTGAGATCCGCAACCAAAAAAAGAAAAAGGAAATTAAAAATAATTTGAATTAAAAAAATAAAATTAAAAAATAATTCGAATGAAAAAAGAAAAGAAGAAAAATAAAGGAGAGGAGGAAGTCAGAATTTGTAGAGGTGTGAGATAAGAGAGATCAGTGAGGAAAATGTTTTCCACTTCAAAAGTGGAAAACATTTCCCCATAAAGAAAGTCAATTATTTTCCACAAAAGACATGGCATTCCAAGGAATTTAGCCGCAACAAGAAGTTACCTTAACCTTTCCCCATAAAGAAAGTCAATGCGCAGGTGCAACAACATCAGCGTTCCTTCTCCACTTATCAGCTCATTGATAGGGGTGAAGAGGAAAATAAATTTTTCATATTGGAAACCAGTTATTGGGAGAAAAAAGATGAGAAAAAATGCAAATGAAAGAATTGAGAGATTTGTGTATTTTATATAAGTTTACTTATTTATATGCTTCATCAAATGACTATCCAAAGTAACATGATAATGAAATATCAATCGTAACCAATCAGGGATATGCATAATAAAAAAAAAAAAAAAAACATATAAACAATCCCGAGAAATGTGGAGAATCAAATGACATATTCTAAATATCTGTAACAGAATGCATTACAATGACACATGCATAGCATCCTCATATATACGCAATGCAAAAGGAGTCCTTTTTTTTTTTTCTTTTTCTTTTTTTTTTTTCGAGATTAGAATATAGGCATTTCATCAGAGTCGTCAATTGCAAATGGGCATATGAATTAAGCGAAAGAGAGAATGCATGAATTTCGTGCATTTAGCGGTATCTATACACCAGAAGGAAGGCAACTAGTTAGCGCAAAGGGATGTATATTCAGACCCCCATTTTCCCGGATTCACAATAACAGTTATAATTTATGAGGGATATAAACAATAAAGGGAGATATGGGGAATTTCCTAAATATCTCAAATCGCCCTCTCGAAATTCATCATGATACTTCGAAGCTATCGACCAGAGTGTGGAGAGAAGATCCGAGGAAACTGAGATTTCCTAGTCATGACCGACATCCGGTGTTTGACTACGATTTCCTTTGTGAGGATGAATCACGCGTTGGTTGGAGGGAGCTTTCTCAAATCATAAATGAATAAGAAGACAACAACCAGAATAAAACACGGTCAAATCGAATGGGATGGCATGCGATCAAATCGGGTTTGCGTCAAAACTTTACTATAGTTTTTACCGGTTTTCGCCTACCATTTGTCTAAAGAAACCTCATTCTAGTTCAATGTTTCGGATTTCCGTTTGGTTTGGTCGAATTTCTTGTTCCTGTAGACATGAATGTTTGTGCATAAATCGTAAATCTTTAGTCATATATAGATGTAGTGCCACGTTTTGATGCACAATTTAAACAAAAATAAGTAGGTAAGAAATGAATGGCGATATCAAATCAAATCAATGAGTTTTCCGGCTCAGCTTTAGTCCATAAGAGTTCACATTTGGGGCCCGGTTCAATTTAGGTCATACAATCAAATTGTGAATTTTGATTAGTGCAATACTTCATTGCCATAGCTAAGTTTTTCGACTTTCTTATATCAAGTCTCATTTTGGCCTTAGGTATTGCCTTCTTACAATTAGGGGTATAGACGGGCTAAATGTCGGCCTTACAGAGAATATTTGGCTTGTCCTACAACTCCAGTGCAAACAAACCTAAAGACCCTTGAGATTTCTCACTCAGAATTGTCTCAACTTCTTTCATGCTTTAGAGGTTTAAGTACATAAATTTGATGATCATCACCTATTGGCGATCAACAATTTAGGGTTTGCTACAGGAGACTTTTTGAGGAGTAACAGGAACAAAAAGAAACATTGAAGAGCTAATTTAGGGAAAATAAGACCGGTTAGGGACTAAACATTTAGACAGGGCATATAGGCACATGATATAGGATGATGTTAGGTACACCAACACCAACTTTTGAGTAAAATTACCAAAAAAACCCTAAACTTGTACGAATACCAATTCAGCCCTAAAATTTTCAATTTGACCAATTTGATCATAAATCTTTTAACAATGTGCCAATGTAATCCTTTCGACCACTTGTGGCCAGCAATTCTTGACGTAGATACTGGCTGTTCTAGGTTGCACGCCTAACTACGATGTGAACAATTTTGCAATTTTTTAAAATTCTCTAAATTTTGTTTAATTTTTTATATTTTCTTCTCCCTTTTTTTTCACCATGAGCCCGCCAAGGTCGGCTAGATTTCAATGGAAAATAAAAGGAAAGAAAGAAAAGAAAAGAATAAAAAAAATATAAATATTGAAGAAAAACAAAACGACATTAAATAATTATAAAATATTGTCTATGTTAGCATTGGTCATGCCACATACATAAGGTGATTGGTGTCCATTTTAGAGATTGTCTATCAAAATTGGCGAGAAAGTCTACATTAACATATTGTCAAAAGGTGTAAGACTAATTGGTCAAATTAAAAAGTTTGAGACTAAATTGATACTCGTACAATTAGGTTTAAGGCATTTTTTTGGTATTTATGCATCAACTTTAAAAATTAATAACATGCTGGGGATGAAACAAAATATTGGAGAGTGTTGAATATAAAGTACCCTTATAAATTCTCACCTACAATCTAATATATTACTTGGTATATAAATTGTATAGACAGCTCCTATCATACATTGCTTGCTCTATGATATATTTTGAGGATGATTTTACTGTTGCACTCCTTTAGGAACAGATTTTTTCCCCATGATCACAGGTAATAGTCGACAAGGTCTAAAAACTATATGTAAAAACAAATACTAGGTCATGCAACAACTTGTTTCCTCAATTTTAAAAAATTAATAACCAATGTAAATAAAAATTGATAACTTAATAAGAAAGTCGGTAAATTAAAAGAAAATGTAAGTAACTCAAACGAGAGTTAAAACCTAAGACAAGTCCGTAACTTTATGATAAAAGTTGATAAGTCACCCTAAGTTAAGTTGGTAATATCATGTAAATGTTAGTAAATTTGAACAGCTAGAAAGTTATGCAGAAATAAAAGCTGGTAAGTTAGTACAAAATTGGGAATTTGCATGCTATTTTATAAAATGTCGGCAATTTCTTAAAATCTTTCTTATGTCAATGAAATGTTACCTAGAAAAATAAAATCGATGGTTTTTTTAAAGCCAACGCCTAGTGAAAGTCATTAGCACCGGAAAAAAAAAGTCGAATTCGTATTTCTAAATGGAAGGATAGAATTTTTTCAAACTTTAATTATGATAGGTCTATTCGGCTGATATTGTCATTGAGCGTTAATACAAATCAAAATGCCATAAGGTTAAAGGACGTTTTGTTTGTTGAACTGTTCAGTGCTACTGTTTTGAGACGTTGGCGCGTAATTAGGAGTGTAAAGTACAGGCCCGTCCAAAGCCAACAGAAAGATAAAAATCCATGGGCGGTATCAGCATATCTCGCCAAGCACATTTAACCATGATCAGAAAAGGAAAAATGATGTCACAGCGCTCGCACTTCATACTATTTGTCGTTTAGGTGTGTATTGCATTTTGAAAAAAAATGCACGATGGTATGCAAACATTATCACGGACTAAGTACATGTACCTAGCTGTGTCTAGACTGCCACAAATGGTGAGTCTCACATAGTTCTCGTTAGATTTAGCAATTCAAATTCAACTTTTACATTCCGGATTCGTTCAATGCTTTATTAGTTCACACATATCGCTTGAGAACCTTGACCGGTTTGAATCTTTCAGTTACTACAACAAGCAAACTCGAAATTCAGGAGCACATTACTCTACCATTTATGAAGGTTGGGTCTTCTTTAAGGAAGGAAAACCATATGGAAAAGGAAGAACTGAAAGCAAAATCTTGACCTCACCACTTGTCCTTGCTTTCTATGTCCAGTCTCCTATAGAGCTTTCTTCTTCTGCTGCAAAACATAGCTGACAGATTTAAATACAACCTAGCTTGCTTTTGCTATGATTTGGATGGATGAAATTAAAATGACCCATCCAAATTGATTTTTACCTTTTATTTTTCGATTAATATAAATCATAGGACTCATGCATTTTGACTTTTTATAATTTGAAACTCATTGAATTTTCATGACACTCGAATATCAACACGAAAAAGCACATTAATTTGAATAATTTGTTAGATTTTCCTTTTGTTTTTGCCTAAGTACTTCTGCTTAAATGGAATTGTTGTTTTGCTTTTGCTTTTAAGTGTAAACAAACATGCCCTAATGAACTTGAAGCAAGAAGAAAAACACTTTTCCACCCATGGTCAACGTTTCAATCCCACATGAAGTAAATTTCAAGACATTGCTCGGTTCAGCAAGGGAAAATAAAGAAAGCCCACACTAAAAAATCAAAATCACTAAAAGCCTTCCATTTGCAGAACTCGATCTAAGGCCTAGAAAATCAGAATCTTTCTAATTCTCTTCAAATCTTTACAAGCATCTTCCTCCGTATCCGGCATTTCTGAACAGCGCTTGCTTTATATCCCCAGTACTGGTGAGATTTCTTTGCTGCATTTCCTATTGCCAACAGATACAAGAACTCATTTAGAAAGTTAAGATTTTTATGATTTCAACTCTGCTAGAAAAATCGTGAGGCTCAAAAAGCTATCATCACTTTGTATAGTATTCGGTTTTCGTACCTCTGAGCAAGAAGCTTGCATTGCAAAGTCATTGAAGCAGCTAATGACACACTCCTGCATGTCAAGGCCCAATGCATCCAATTTGCTCACCATTGACAGCAACAAACCCGGTTTCGCGGCACAGCAGATCTCGATCCTTGTCTCCACGTCTCTTCGCTCCACGTTGAACTGAAAAAGACATGGCCCAAATTCTATACTTAGATTCCATGAACAAATGATTTAAGTCTGATTATAAGGCCTTGATCACAGTTTCAGTAAAAATTTACCTTCGGTGTATTTCTCACCAACATCTCATTGGGTTTCATGTCTTTTATAATGTCCATTATGTTCAAGTGATAGGGACTGAATTGGCTGTCATGTTGCAGGTGGTTGATCTTCTGGAGCAGCTCTTTCATGTAGTCAATTGTGTCACATAGGATTGAAGTTCTGTCCATCTGGCATATGACATGATGAGAACAAAACCACAGTTAGAACTTTTCAGTAAGACAAGAAGTTCAGCATTCAGATAATGACCCAAAAGAGCTCGAAATGTGTACGCACCCTGCTGATTTTTGGGACGACGGATCTGAGCATCGAGAGCCGGTCGTTGAGCCGCTTCCTTCGCCTCCTCTCAGCCATTAAGTTCTTCGAGGGCTGTTCCCCCGACTTCTTTCTAGCCCGATTGTTCTTCGCCCCTACACTCGGCCTTGCTGTGGAAAATACTGGAACCTGATTATTCGGAGACTCCATCGATTCTGGTTTACAATCTCCCTGCATCCCAATGGTCTGCTTAAAACCATCTGCATGAAGAAACGTGGCCTCTCCTTCCTCCGTCATCACAGACAAGGGAAGTGTTCTTTCTTGAACTGGGAAAAGTGGGGCGTCGTCGCACGGGCTATAGGACGAACTGGTGATCTGCGGGGGCGAGATCGGCGAATCAAGGAACTGGTGAGCCAAGGACTCAATGCTAAGTGGATATTGAGGAAGCTCGGAGAAGATGTTCTGGTCTGGATGGTGTGTAGGAGGAGAGAGCAATGATTCTTGCGAGGAACAATAATTTGGAAAATGGGAGGAGGGAGATGGAATTGGATAGTCATCAAAGAAATCATAATTCCAATCGCTTGAGAAGAGCTCGTTCAATTCCATGGGAGCAACGTTAGCTTCCCAAGGAGGGTTTCTCTCTTGATGAGCCAAGAACAAGTCTTCCAGGTATCCATGTCCACAAAGCTCCATCTCTCTCTCTCTCTCTCTCTCTCTCTCTCCGCTTCCCTCCCTCCCTCCCTGTGTAATGCGTGTTGAGAATGCCAATTCTAATTGCACCAATGCGAAATATATATAGTACAAAAGTGCAGTCTTTGTAGTTAATATAATGAGATTTATTTAAAGGGTATGTGCATCAATATGTATTCATTAGCAGCTAAGTCTTTGATATTGAAAGAGAGTCTTGTCTTCTATCGAACACCCTCTTCTCCCATTCTATATCTGTGATTTGATGTCCTTTTCACCGAAATCTGAATCGTACGAACTCATTGTTTATTTCATGTTGTTTGCCCGTAAAGTTTGACCCCACGTACATCCGTCCAAACCCAGAAAAATGGAGTTCGTGCTGTGCCGTGACAGATTGTTTTATGCATCAATATACATTGCCGATATGAAACTAAGTTTTTATCATTTTCTCATTTCTCATGGGTCCAACAAATCAGAAAAATTTTCAAGATAACACAATAATATTCATCAATATCTAGATTTTTTTCTTGAATATTATCAAAGTTTATATTGGTAAAAACTCATAAAGACGAGAGTTAGAAATTCCTTTACCAGTCTCATGTAACATAATTAAAAAAAAAAGCATGTAAGTATATGCTTATCCATTTTCCTATCTATAACAATAGTGGTTGACCAAGAGCTTGTTTGGTACAATTTTTCGATAGGCAGTTACAATTGCAAAAAGAAATGTTCCAATATGTACGAAGCATTTGGTGAATTCTTCACAGCTACAACATCCCTACAACTTTTGTCGCTTACGGCATCTTGCAGGAAGCTACGCTGTACACATTTGGGGTAGGGCATCTTAAAACATGTATGATCCAGTGGCCGCTCTTAACCGCACAGTAACAGTGCAATATAACCATAACTATACCAAACAATTTAAGAGAATGTTCAATCCGAACAGGACAACAATCCCCACCCCCCATCCTAATCAACTGCATATGCTTTTTGTTTTCTTGTTCTAGGGTGAAGGAACGAGGACATGTTTTCATTCTTACATCACTTTTTAAGCAATCAAGTAGGTATATGATAGGGACTCCAAATATGAATCGGGGCTCAAGTACATCGCTACTTGCTGCCACTATCCATTATGTTTTGTGTGTTGTTTTGGCTTTTTTTGTGTATAGTCTTATATCAAAGTCCTTCAAGGAATGAGACCCTGTTGGATATTCCTGATTTCAAAATATGCTTGTTGCCCTGTAAGAAAATTTTGTGCCGGCGTGGTAAGGGTGATCACACAATCATCAATTGCAACTTTTGTGTGGATCCAGATCGCTTCAAAAGATTGCCATATGCTTGTTCAAACCACTGGCTATAAGCCTCTTGAGTGCCACTGTCACAGGGGTTATATATATTGCAGTACTCGTCCTTTGGATTTTCAAGCGCACAAAAGCGAGTATTTACGCCACATTGGATTTTTCTCCGGAAATATCTAATCAATATTTAGAAATCCGACATCAATTTTTTATGGCTAGGGACATTTCTTAGCATGATAATATCGATTTAACCGAATATATCTAGCTTGCGGGACTTTAAAAAAGCAAAAATTATTTTAGATACATGGACCTTTTTATAATTCTAATAAAAGATGACCAAATACGACAAAACTGAGGTAGTAGCAAGTGTCATTTATTAGTTAGAATGTAGTAGCTGGCGAGGGTCATCTAATGGGAGCCGAATCCAATGATAGGGTGTAGAGTGTCAATAGATTACAATGAAATTAAATTTTATACTTAATAAAATTGGCTACAGGACTGGAAACTGATTAATTCTTTTCTAACCTCGTGTTCCGACTGTGCAGTGATATGAGCATTGCCTCTTTCATTTGACTCTGCACATGATTCAAATACGACTTTGTTTTTTTTCGTTTTTTTTTTCAGCCGATTCATTAGACAGAACATCGTAGTTATGTTTTTCCCCCGCTCTCCATTGAGTTCTCCATTTTACGTTGTGCTTTCTTCTTTTACCAAAATGATCTTGTTTCATATTTTATGTCCAAGGTTAAATCCCTTAACATAGTACTGCGCTGTCCATCAACTGCTGATGTGTATAGCTGAAATTCTTAACAGAAGTGTTTTCTGTTGCCTATGATCTAAAGAAGCGAAAGCTTTTTGCAGGTTAAATCGGTAAACCAGTAACACTTCGAGAAGAGAAGCTTAAAGCACAAGTTGAGCATAGAGTCTCTACGTTTTTTCCCTTTCCTTTTCCGCTTCTTTGGTTTTCTAGGGTTCTGTGTTTTCTCTTCCAGGTACCCAGATGGAAATTTAACAGTAACATTTATGTTTGATACGAAAAAAAGAAAACTGTAGAAGAAGTATGCAGAACCATCTCATTTGGACAGATCAGAATACAAGTTAATGAAAAAGGACTCTGGGCGGAATAGTAACAAAACAAAGCAAAACCACGGCCATTTTCACCCTTCGCAGAGGAGCGGTATTACATGAATCTCTCTCTCTCTCTCTCTCTTTCCAGATTGCCAGCCCACAATATTGCAATGAAAGTGCAGGTATTACGTCTGGAAGAATTATGGCCATTCAATATATTATTCTATAACGTGATTTGTCTTCTTTCTCTTTTGTTTTTTTTAAGTCATGAACAGTACGGATTTCCCTGCTCAAGAAGGGCATTAAACGTTGGAGAGGGGGCTCTAACATTCTTTATTCGAGACGCATTACCTAGCTAAAGAGTTTGGCTTTGTCTTTTCTAGCGTTATAACTGCTTCCTTGGGTTCGTTCATATTCTCGTCACTATTGTTTCTGAGGACGTGCCTTTTGTTTCCTGTTACTCATTGAAACCAACTAACCATATGATGGACCACACACTTGTCTGAAGTAAATTGCAAGAGATTTAGATGCGGAGAACAGGAAAAAGTTGAGTGGCGAAGTCGCGAATGAATGAACAATCAAGCAGAGAACAGAAGCTTACTTGCGACACGCTTGTTCTATTGAGAATCTTGTTATCCTAGTTATATCTTGTCAGAGTCGTGAAGCAAGGCTTAATAATGCTAATGCCACTTGTTGAACGCTACCAAAGCGGCACAAGGACAAGAGCTCCCAGTTGAAGCATATAAAAATTGCAGACGGTGTTGTTAATAATAGGAGCCATGCCTGGCTCGATGATCTACAAGAAATCCATACACGAAGATTTAGTGGTTGCTATGGAATAGACAGGGATTATACAGTGAAATACCACTTGGGGTGTGAAAGTGCCATTGCCATGATAAAGGAATATGACAACTTGGGTCGTTTTTTCTTTATCGAAAAAACCAAGGGTCATGTATTGATCGCACCAAATTGTCAAGCTATGCATAAGAATCGAAAGTCAAATGTTAATTTCATATGGCGAAAATTCAAGATATTCGATTGGTTAAGGTCCCTATGACCTGGAAACATTTGCTGTCCCATTGGAGATGACAAAATATTGGAGAGTTTAAATTTGCCACTGGGGTCAAAGGAGAGTGTGGTTATATTAGAGAAAGTCTCACAAATCTTCTGATTTCATCATCTTTTTAAGTTTTTGCGTGAAATTGTTAAAAGATGCGAAGAGAAAAAATAGGGTATTTTTCTTACCAAAAAAAAAAAGGGTATTTTATGCTACTAGAAAAGCTTGTGTCTTCTTTTTTCTTCCAAGCTGGCATTCTTGAACAAACCTAATCACAGAAGTTAATAAACGAGGTGCGAATCCCTTTAATCAGTCCCATCTCAAAGGACCTTCAAAGCAGAATTTTTATATTTTGACGTATTTTCAACTTATATGGAAGTTTCATCTCGTGAAATTGAAATCCTCTAAATTTACGAGGTAAATCTTCATCTTAAATTTTTCCCTTTGGACACATCCACCCCATGAGAGATGCGTTCTTCTCTTTTTCCTCTCCTTTTCTTTTCATTTATTTAATTTTCCGCTTTTCCTAGTTCACTTTTTCCATTTCTCCTTCCTTCTCCTTCCTTCTCTCCCAAAAGTATTCAATTTGACTATCTGTTTCTGATTTGCCTTGGTATATATTTTCCCGTGTTTTACCGCTCTATGTGATTGCATGAGTGATGTCACTTTATAAGACAGTGGGGATTGGAAATCTTTAAGAGTTGAAATGATGATGGATGCTAGTCTTTGTCTATAGTTGCTACCTAAAATGTTCATCAAGATCAAATGAAAAAGATCCATCTTTCAGGTCTTTTGCCCAAAAACCTTATTATTAACGATGAAAAGATGGTAAAGAATTGTCGGACCTGTCCAAGACTCATATTTTGCCTATTGTGTAGAGAAAATTCATGGGATAACTGTCCAAAAGTCATAATCCTATAATACAGTGGCCAATTCGATATTAAACCTTTCATTTGTGTCGATTGATTCCTAATTCTTTTAATAATTTGTCAATTTAATCCTAAGCTTTTCAATTGTGTTCACTTTAATCCTAAACCTTTTTACCTTCTTAGGGGCCAGGGCTGGGACATTTAGTTTTAGGTGTGGAGTTTGATTTCCATGCTTTATAAAAATATGAGATAAAAGTGTAAGAGTCAGTTGAGAATTAAAATAAGACAAACCAAAAAAATATATATATATTGACAGAATTAAAATGTTTATGACTGAATTGGCTGCCGCAAAATAAGTTACGGATTTTTTGGACAGTTTTCCCGAAAATTTATGGTTAATTAGCAAAGTCATGACACTTAATTATGATGAACTAACAAAAAATCTTTTCTCTGGTATCATGTATAACATAATTCGTCTTTTATGCACTTAAGGAAAAGGACAAACTGTTCTTTTTTTTTTTTGGTCAGAGAACAAACTTTGTTGACTGAGTTTAAATGATTAAGCCTTGAGTTCATAAGATCCCCTGTGCTTCTATTATTAATTCATGCATCTCACATGGCCACGGATCTTTCCTCCTCCATTCCTGTGGTCTAGGTATTGCAAAAGAGGTGCATAGCTAAATATCTTAAATGCAATGTGCATTATTGGAAACCTCACAGATCTTAGGAAACCACTGGATTTGATTTCATCTGGCTTCTTAAGCAACAACTCCCCTTTAATATCCTATTTTTCTCCCCACGTCCAAGACAAAATGATGGTGCTTGAAGCAACGATTCCTTCAAGTGCCCAACTAAACAAAATTAAGTGAAATAATATAGATTATTGATAAATTGGCCTTGGGAGAGACCTTATGCCCCAAGCATTACCTACCATTAAGATCATATAGAGATCTTGTATGGAACCAAGCATCACCTACCACCAAGATACTACTTTGAAATGCAGTACATGGCAATCTTTCCGGAGGATGTCTTCCCATGAATGATTATACGGAATTGAGCATTTGTTGGGGAGTCTCACTACAGCTAAATCCAAGTCTCTGTCTTTGTAAAGATTTAGCATATAAGAAAATAGATATTAAATATCCAACCTCACTACTAATTAAAAACAAATTGAAGGCAGCTTTGAATAATGATCTTGCCCACATAAGTTCATCAGTGTAAAGTTTAAGGAAAAATGATTTATTTGACATGATATCAGAGTACAAGTCAATGGTTCTAATCCTTGCATTCCCTTCCCGATTTTCTCCTATTTGCTATCCCTATTATTTTGTTCGTTTTCATGCCCCACCAATTATTCCATTAATGTAATTCCATCTATAACCAGTCTTGCGCATGTAAGGACTGACTTACCCGCAAGAGGAGTGTTAAGTCATATGCTATAAATACATTGTTCACCCGTTCTTCCTTTTATTGTGCCCATTTCCTTGTTGCCCGTTATCTTGTTAATACAGTTTCGTCCACAACCTGTCTTGTGCGTGTAAAGATTGGCTTGCATGACAAGAGGGATTAATCAGTCACATGCTATAAAAATATTATGGCCCATTTTCTAACAGTTTAAACATTTAGGAAAAATGATTTCTATAACATATCCATTGGACGAACACAATGTCTTAATGTTTTGCCCTCAATTCGAAGAACCAGAATATCATTATATTTACTCAAGCCCAAAAGATGGAGCACATTCTTGTTCTTACAAGATTTTATATGAACGACGATATTGTGGGGATGTTTTGCTTTCCTTGTCGGTAAATAATCTCATCAATTCATTTTATCAAAACTTAAAATTTCCACCGGCGATCGACGATGCCTTGACTATCAATTACAAGTAACAGCTAACTATTCTTTAAACACGTGTTTGACACTTCCACTGGGGTTTCTTTAATCTATCCTAGGTAACTAACCCGTCTTAAATCATGATTAAGATCGGCGGGTAAGAACTTTATGATGGTTTTCCTTGGATTTGCATTTAGGGTTGATGGGTCTCATATTTAGGTGCAGCTGTCAAATAATACTGCAATTCTTGTGGACACCAATTGTCTAGCTAGCTAGCTAGCTACTAGGGCTTTATCAATATGCGAGCCCGTCAATTAGAGTTTCTTTAATTTAGAAGATTTGGTTCTTAGGCTGTCTTGTTAAGTCTTAGAAAAACAGCAGTTTGGCTTTAAATGAACCGTCCATTTCATTTTTTCTCTTTTTTCCAGTCGTACATTCATACCAACATGGAATCATCTTTAAGTAACCATCTTTCTCACTAAAAAATGAATATTCAGATATGTGGGGACTTTCAAGAAAACTAAACCAGAAAATCAAGATTAAAGATCGGTCTTTGAACTCAATTTCGTCCTTCAGTCCTAGAAGATAGGAACTTGATTAAACCCACTTGTTTGTTCTCTCTCTCAAACTCTACCTAACGAGGAGTGAATTCTAGAGGAAAAAGATAGCCCCAATTGCAATTAGTCAATTATAAGTTGAAGATATGCTGATTAGCTGTCCAAGGAATCAAGGGGAGATTTCCTAAATAGTTGGAGATATTGACTGAGAAGGTACACGGTGCTAAGTTGGACGAATTGACTAAAGGTTAGGACGAGCCTGAAACTTTTCCCACAATATCGTCATGCGTCATCTAAAATAAATATGGATAATCCCAATCTTAATCTTTACATTTCCAGCTTTCAATTTTTGAAGTGTTTGCAACTATACTTATAGTTTCATCGGCAATCTCCAACTAAAATTCAAACTGTGGATCTTATTCCAGAAAGTTAGCAAACACAGTATTTTAGAGACTGATTACCATTCTTATACCTTAGTATCTATTCCGATTCCGTTAATTTCATTCACATTCTCACGTCTCTATTAATCCAACGGGGCCTAAGTAATTGTCGTGCGTAAACTTCGCTGGACTATGTTACTTTGCTAAATTTTCAAACTTACAGTATTACTTTTTTTCAAATATTTCAAAGCTGCAGCCTTGCATGACAATCTTCAAACTATCGATAGTCTCTTTCCAATCCTTTCAAAACTCTGTCAGCATGATATCATTACTTGTTTTCAGGCATGCATCGTAGTAAAAAACCCACATACTTAGACTTTAGTCTGCGGTATATAGCAGCATTAGCATTTAGGACTTACAATGGCGAATAGTTTTTATTTTCTAACTCACACCTAAAAGGATTCGGCATATTATGAAATCTATCCGCTTGTTTGTAACAATAGTTTCAATGTAATAATTTCTAATATAATCATTATGTCAAGTCCATTCGATATTATGGTTTATACATGAATAAAATCCTTATCCCTTATGTGAACAAGGTGGTTTGCATACATTCAAGGCATATGTCAAAGAGAAGATTAGAATATCCAAAATTATTCAAAAAGAGTATTTGTCAGCAGTCGAAAATACATTTGTAACTTCTAAACCTCTTTCTTAACTCTAGAGTATCTCATTGAAATTATATGTGTAGGCCTCTTTATACGAACTAGCGGGCATGTCCCTAGTATTACTCCTAAATCATAATTGTTGGAAACTATTCACATCATATTAGAGTCATAAGCATATTTTTAATACTTCTATATGTCATATTTAAATTTACAGCTGCTCTAAAATATCAAACAAGAAAAAGAAACGAACATGCTAAAGGTGTACAAATGTTCGTTTTGTTATCATGAGCCTATTCTCTCGACACAAGTGAATTTCTCTTATTCAAAATTGTAACCACAATAATTTCTAACAACCTTGTAGTAACCAACTTTTAAGTTTGTATAATGAGATTACCAAAATGAGGGGCATTGAAACATTCAAACAATAGGAGAAAAAACAATCATTCAGTATAACTATAGGGGAAATTGCACAAAACTGTCTCGAATATCGGGTCAGAATATGCTTTCCCCCAAATTCTCAACATTTATATATTATTCCTTTAACTTTCATTTTGTTACAACCTTAACCCTCCATTATATTTTCCGTTAGCATATGCAATACATGTGATTTTTAGGCTATATTTGGTCATTAGAATAAAATTTATGATAAGATAAAATTTATCATATTTTTGTTTAGTTCCTGCACAAGACTGAATAAAGTTGGATATAAGAGAGATGGATAAATATTCCATAGAGGAGATTGGATAAAGGTGAATAGAATTTCTAATACCTATACTATAAAGGTTATTGTTCTTGAATACCAAACTATTTCAATTGATAAAATTAAAACAATATTTGAATTACAATATAAAAAAGAAAATTCAGAATAACAAAAAAATAACGACAGTTTAGTTTTTATTTATTTCTATTTTTATTTATATATTCGAATTTTTTTCTATCTTATAATATATATATTCAATATATATATATATATATATATATATAGTATTTATATTTACTACATATTTTAGAATTTTAGAATTTAGGTATATTAGTATAGTTTACTATTTAATAGTCCCATTGTTGATGATTGGATAAGGGGAAGTTTTCCTGCTTCACCAAAATGATATCAAGCTTCAGAGTGCAGTGAATTATCCCTATGGAGTTGATAATGTGACCGAATCCCCTAACATGTTTTGATCCTCCTAAAGTAGACACTCACCAATATAATCATGAAAGAGGGGGAAAACCTAGCAAATCTGAGCTCGTCGAATGTAAACGATGAGCCAAAGCTGTCGCGGGGCTCTTAGAGTCAACGACGAAGGCTTGTTTGGTCGCAAAGAGAGAGAGACCTTTGCAAGAGCGAAAAGAGAGACACTTTCAAAGATAGAAACACCTTCGCTCCTTGAAAATCTTGAGAAAATTGAAAAGAGGAAGTGAAGAAGGAGGGAGGGAGAGAAAAGAGAAGGAGTTTCAAAAACTCTTATAGGTGGAACCCATATGAATACATGACGAGAGCTTAATAGAATGATCAATTGCTAATGTAGCAAGATAGGCCTACTTAATATTTTCTTAAGGAAGCCTCTACCACAAAGACCATAGACACATGTAGCCCTGTTTGGTTCAGCATTCTCAAGAGGCTTTCAACCCCGAAAGCCCTTTGAGAAAAATTTAAGGTGTTTAGTTCAGTATTTGGAGTTGTCATTAGCCAAATTCTGGCCTTTGAAATGCAAGTCCACCTCTACTGTTCATTCGTTAACTTCCTTTTTTTTAAAAAAAAAAAAAAAAAACTAATCATCTTCCCCATACCTCAACCGCCGACCGCGAAATCTGGTTGCCGGCAAGGTTGCCTGAGGTGTAGGGAACCTAGATCTGGCTGCCGATGAGGCTTAAGAGGCACTGCCTGAGGTCGCGCGACCTCAAGTAGCCTTGCTGGCAGCCAGATCTTGGTTCACGCAACCTCGGCCAGCCTCGTCGGTGGCCAAATCTGGCCACCAGCAGTTGACCTACCAATGATCGGCAACGGAGTTTCATCGGATTTTATTTTTATTTTTTATAAAAATAATAAAAACCCTTTGCATATGTTGGGTTTACCAAACGGTGTTTACACCAAAGCCACTTTCCAATGCCCTTTAAATTGTAATTTGCCAAACATTCAAGTATTCCCGAAAACCCCTTTACCCCCAAAGATATATGCATTTGGCCAGAGGCATTTCCCCAAAGCCAAACCAAACGGGTCCAACGTCAATGCCTCCAATGCCTCCAGTGGCAAAGCCTGATGTGACGTCAAGCTCCATGTAAGCCGGCAACGCCGTTGGTCCAGATATGAAATTGTGCCTCCTCCAAATCTGAACAGCAACCTTTCCACGAACCTAGAGAGGCGGAGTAGTGGTTGGCCATGGATGGCGGTTGATCTTTAAATCCGGCGACAAGGGCTTGAATGGTTAGCTATGGACGGTGGCTCATCGTCATATCTGTGACCAAGCTGATCATCCCTTCCTCAAATTCTTCGTCCAAGACGGATTCGGCATCGAAATCTTCTTGAAATCTGTCTTAGCAACCATCCAAGGAGAAGCGCTTATCTTGCATTGGCTGATGATGCGAGAGCAAATACCCAAAATCAGAATCATCGTCCATGACTCAAAAAGGATTCGTCCACGAGGATTTGATGGGGTTTGGTGAATTTGCATGGATGGTTTATGAGATTTTAATGGAGAAAATGTTTAGACGCACGGTAGAAAATAAAGTAGCCATTCGATTGTATGTCACTCAGATCAAAGAACTCAAACCTTTAAACACGAGCCCACATAGGGAGTTCAAGACAAAGTAAATCCCAAAGGACTTGAGCAACCGAGCTATCCAAATTGATGGAAGAACTTTTTATTTTTGGATCTTAATTATCTAGTCTGCAACTTTATTAGCCGCTTTTCCACGGTGGGAGACAGATGAACTTGTAAATTGGGTCAAAGGTCACGGACCTTTGTGAGAAGCACTCTTAACTTTCCACCCAACTGGTCTGTGCACTGAACAGATTGAACTAAAGCTACTGATAGACGTTGAATGCCGAAAAAGGCTCCACTTCTCGTTCAGTGTCCTCGAAGGGCCCATACGAAAATTCAATTGGCATTCGCAAAGCCCATCGCTTCTGGTTCACTCAATCTTGAATTGAAATAGAGTGATACTTGGCCCATTTGATTCGACCTTGGAGAAACGCCACTTGAAAATTACAAATACTTTTAGGCTAAAAAAAATTTCAAAAATGTAAATAATATTTAGTAAATTGTAATTTTGAAGTATTTTGGGAAAAGACCTTAGCTTAAATGATGTTCAGTAAAAACTATATTTTATATAGGACTTTTGCTATTTTTTTTTCAAAGTTTCAAATAATTTCAATGAAGCTCAATCACTGATGAGCCAAAACAGCTATCGAACAACCTTACCTGAGGTCACGCAACCTTAAGCATCGCTTGGGTTATTGTGACCTAGGTGACGATCGCCTAAGGTCACACAACCCCTCCACCAATAGTTGTACCCTCCGTTCGACTCTTTGTGCAAAATATGGAGAAAACGAAAAATGAATAACCTGAGGCCAAAACTTGCATTTTGAGAATGCTATTTCTCAGAGGATTTCCGGACTTACCTTAGGTTAAAGGACCTTAGAGGCCCTTGGAAATGCTCCAAAGTTGAGCAAAAAAATGAGCCAAACACTATTTGTATTTGTCCAAAGGATTTTAAAGTCTTAAAGTCCATTTAAAATGTTAAACCAAACGAGACTTTACGATGATGATTATTATTATAAATGTCGTGGATGGAGAGAAGTTCCTCCTCCACAAACTAGCCTATCAAGAATGAAGTCTATCGTCCAAGTTCAGAGATGAATCCAGAAGAGCTTCGAGACAAGACCCCTTCACGTGTAAATCATGCGAACCGACCAACATGGACAGGTTCTAACTATCGGCATGCACCGCATCAGAGCAACACCGCGCAAGACTCGCTCTCAAACAAAGACGTATGCATCAAAAGGGAGATATGCAAAGACACGGTCGGTCTCGCTCTGGCAGTTCCCCGGTCATTCGAACAAGTGTCTCCCGTGACATGTCTGTACCTCCGTATGTTCATTCATCTTCTTGTTCTGATCACAATGCTTCCCCTTTCCGCGATCTTCAAGCTTTCAAATGTCATCGGTCTGTCACTTATGAATCAGGACGTAGAATTGACCCGACATGACCGGCAAAACCATGACTTAATCAACGAACAACCCGTGTCGCGCAATGGAAAGGGAAGTATGATCGTTTTTTTGCCCGTGACATTATGTCACTTCGACTGTGATCCAAATAATAGCGGATACCTCAAAGATATCCGATGATTCTTAATTGATATCCGCTTAGTGAAAGTTACATCACCACACGATATGTCCCAATGATTCTTTTTCGCCCTATTCATTTTGTCACTTCGACTATGAACAAAATGATATCGAATACTTTCAAGGTATCGAATCATAATCTTCAATTGATTTCTGGTCGATAAAAGTTGCATCACCACATAACATGGCCTAAGGACTCGAAATCAAACAGACAAATTTTGCTGAAGGGCGTTAGCTTTCATACGCGCATTACACGCGTGCGCGAAAATTTCTCTTTCTTTGTGCAGCATTATAAACTTGTAATGAAATTTATCTTTAATTGTATTGGGAAATTAGAAAATAAACTTGACATTATATCTCTTTTTACCACTATACAAATCCTTTGCTAGAAAGAGAACATTAGATAAATAAATTCCGTTATTTTTTAAATAGCAGAAAACAAACATTGATAATTAGAAAATGAACTTGACATTATCCCCTCACACGTTGCTACTCCGTATATCTCTTCTTCTCCTGATTACAGTGTTTTCCCTTTCCGCGATATTCAAGCTTTCAAATGTCATCGCACCGTCACTTATGAATCTGGACATAGATTTGAGCCGACACGACGAGCAAAACCTTGATTTAATTGGGGAACAACTCGCCTTGCGCAAGGGAGAGGGGAAGTATGATCGATCTTTCGCCTCTGACATTATGTCGCTTTGACTATGAACAAAATAATAACGGATACCCCGAAGATATCCAATCATTTTCAATTGATATCATGCTGGTGAAAGTTACATCACGACACGACATGGCCCAAAAATTCTTTCCTGCTCATTATGTTTTGTCACTTCGACTATGTGCAAAATAGAATCGGATACTTTCAATTGATTTCTGGCCCGTAAAAGTTGCATCAACGCAACACATGGCCTAAGGACTCAAAATGGAAACAGACAAATTTTGTTGAAGGGTGTTAGCATTCATACGTACGTTAGGTGCGTGTGCGAATAATTCTCTTTCTCTGAGCAGCATTATAAACTAGTAATGAATTTTATAACTTTAATTGCACTGAGAAATTAAAAAATAAACTTGGCATTATATCTCTTTTTACCACTATAAAAATCCTTTTCTAGAAAGAGAACTTTAGATAAAAAAAAAAAAAAATCTGTTATTTTTTGAATAGCCGAAAACAAACATTGATAATTCAAAAAAAAAAGAGAGAAAATGAAAGAAGCGTTCTAAAGATCGTCAACCAAGTGAAAAACATTGTGGGAAACATCACGCGAAACTTCTGGGCTTTTATGGGCCTACATTTGACTAACAGAAAAGCCACGTGTCAAAAACCCAATTATCGGGCTTGGTCTAGTCCGCCCACTGAATTGGCGGGCCTATCAGACTCCGTCGAGCCGCCCGACCCGTGATGATGTTCGTTCGAAAGAGTGCACATTACCTGAAAATAAAGAAAATTAAAAAGAAAAGGACTCACATAACATGGAAAGGGTGAAAAAAAACAAATAAATAAATAAACAAGATTACGACCCCATTAATCTCTAATTAATCCGAACAAAGAATGGTATGATTCGTTATTCCATAGGTCATCTCTTCCCACTATGTCGTTCATTCCTCAGGCTAATCTTGTCCTTAAGCTAAACATGACAACGTTGTCAGAGATCCAAGTAAGCTCTCCAAGTCCCCATTACATGTGCCCTAATAATGCACAACACCATCTCCAAATCGAAAAAACAAACGGACTAAACCGGAAAGGCCAAGCTCCTATTTTATTTCCCCATGAGCTTCCCTTCTTTTTTTATTTAATTCCATGCTCCATCGGATTTGAACCTATGAACATTGATTAGCCCATCATCCATGTGACCACAACCACCAACTGCTGGTGACCCATTAGAATAATGTCGCGCAGGCCATCTGCTTGGAAATCTCTTTTCGACAGTTCGCCACTTGCGCACACATTTTCATCAGACCCTTTTGACCAGTATTGTATTGGATTGTGGAGCTTCCTATGTGGAGGTTATTAGGGCTTCTTCTT
Source organism: Eucalyptus cloeziana (assembly GCA_014182715.1). NCBI lineage: Eukaryota > Viridiplantae > Streptophyta > Magnoliopsida > Myrtales > Myrtaceae > Eucalyptus > Eucalyptus cloeziana. The sequence continues at coordinate 4,642,053 of CM024639.1, read as the reverse complement.
TTTTTAATCCGGGTTGCAATCATGGTGACTCAGCCAACATGATTGGGGTGGGCAATCGTCATTTGTTTAAGTGGTTTGATTAAGGCATACCGAATCATCAGAATCGTCGGCAGATGATTGCACTATTATTTCTTTAATGATGAGTTATTAGATTAAATAAGAATATTTGGAACTCCCCTAGCCAGGACTCGAGGTGTCTGATCATGGAGCGAATATTAAATGATAAAGAGACTGAACAGAAGTCGCTGATTAGTACTTATTTCGAGCTCCCAATCGTCTCGATTTTTCGAAGGGAGAGGAAGAAATTTGCTGTCCGGGGAAGCGGAAAGGACCGTTTTAATATTTTAGGAGCTTTGCAGAAAATGGGAACCGGATCTTGATTATCTGTTCCCAAACCCTAATCCCAAATTCCAGTTGATGCGAATTAAATCAAGTTAAATAGTATGAAATAAATCTGATTTCGAGTTTGAACTGTCATCTATACTTATTATTAAGGAAACCTGTAATTGTATCATCATAAAATCGAAAAAATCATAAATAAAAGAACATCGTTGACTATCTCTGTGCAATCTCTGTTTTGGCACATGTGTGTGTATTTGCTAGTATAGACAAAGAAACCCAAGTAATGGCCGAGAAGCATATGTAATGAGAAAATCCATTGAATTTAATTAAATGTGAGGGGAATTTGCCCTAGCTACTAGCAGAAGCTCGGGATTAGGGGAAAGAAACAGTCCTCATGCCCTTGTCTGATTTCAAACGTTTGATCCAATCCATGGCCTACACTTTAGGGATGGATCTATAGCTTATGGATCACTTATCTACAACTTTTCATGAAGTTTTTAGAATAGAGGGTGTCCTACATTATTTTGAAACTTATCGGTTCACATGATAACGGTATGATTAGATTCTTTTAAACAAAGCAATGAATGGAAATTTCTAGGTACAAGTTTTGGTTCCATTTCAACACCTAAGCCTATAAAGTTCTCCAAACCATAATGCCATGGATCTAGGATGCTAGCTAGCCATGTCAAGGGTGTATCTTCTGGGTGTATCTTCTTCCTCTATCATGATTCATGTGTGAATAATTGAAATTCTCGAAATTATCTATGAGATAAAAAGAAAGATTCTATATGATTTAAGAATGTTTTCTTTTTGAAAAAGTATTTTTGAATCGAACCAAAACATCAAAAACCACTTGATCAGATGTGGTTTAGAAGTTTAAACCGTTTTTTACTCAATCTTATTGTGAACCGTGAACAACCATGAGAGCTTAGAAGGAACAAAGAAAGACATTGCAAAATCGAATTAGCATTCCTTTCCCCCTTTCATTTTTTCAGTCTTCTCTTATGGGGGGTTAAATAATTTATTTTAGGGTTACAAGCACGCAGTGGCACTTCACATGGGGAAAGAAGATCCATCCACTGAAGCAACCGATTCCCTTGGTACTCTAAATGATGTACTTTCACTCCTCGCTGCGATGCATTTACTTTAAACGCCGATTCCTTCGCATGTGCGTGAGTCATGTGCGTGCATGTACCGCTTCGTTTTGAAGATTTGAGGTTCTTGGTGGGTAGTCGTACCTTGCTTCTCCAGGTTCCTTCCATTTTCAAAACCTCATTGCATACTTTCGTCTTCTTTTTTTTCTTTGGTCAAACTTCTTGCACACTTAACGCGTGCAATAATGCGACGCTTTGGTTCCTGCAATTTTCCTCATCGATTGCAGCGATTGGATGAATTCTGAGCATGAATTTATGAGGGTCCAGGAAATGTGTTTCCCTCCAAAACGATGCGTAGGCAACAGCTCCACAAAGCATACATGACATGTTGTGAAATGGTCTGTACCATCTTTTTGCTGTAGTTGTGTGAAAATTGTACCAAGTAGTCTCTTTCGTGGACATGAAATACACTTATTAAAGAAATAAAATTCAATAAATTATGATTTATAAACTGAGGTAATAGACAATAACCCAGTATTCTAAGAAATGACATACGTGACACTGAGGAGTCCGGTGCTGTCGAAGCCGACTTTTGCATCCATTAATAACAAAGTGCTACACAGTGTGAACTCATGTTTTTAAGTCAAGTTGATTTTTCTATTTTAACAGGAGTAGTGAAACCATGCTTTGGGGGCAATCTATTGATAGGAGAAGTAATGGGTATTTTAACTCAATCTCTTGAATTCGAAACTCAAACACAGATAGGGATATGCAATCTAAGCCCCATTAATGTAATGACCTTGGCGACAGGCAGCATAGACATTTCATTTTTCTCTTGGACCTAGGTCCACTAGACCGATAAATTTATCCTGTGGATCCATGTAGACCTCGCGTATAGATCAAGGGTTGTCATGCAATGAGTTCGGTGGACGCGCTTCCCATGGGCAGGTACTTGAGTGCTCATTTTACAGGTCGGTGGCCATTGCCCACAAGATGAGTTCTATCTTTGACAGCTTATGTCAACGTGCAAAAACAAGACATGCCTACCAACATGGGACAAGTAATATCATTGACGGTAATTGCAGCAATTTTGAAGAGTTGTCGTAGTTATGAGGCGCTTGTCGAGCACCAGAAAAAAGTATAGTAGCATCTTTTGACCAAGAGCTGTAAATTATCACTTTCGTTTGTGAACACGACACCGAAAATATTACTAATGATTTATAAAAGCGATGTAATAGATGATAAGTTGATATTTTTAATATCCAGCTTATACACAACGTTGGTCTATAATCAAACTTGCAAAATCGATCTTGGTTTTGCTTGTTGATCACGGAGTGTTCTTTCTTTTGGTTCTTTGTATCATAACCCAGCCACGTTACGCAATCTTAAAGATTATCAACCCCTTTAAGGGGTAGAACTAAGAAATCCGTCCCCTTTAGTAAAAAAGAGCTCGGGCGACAGTTCAGTAAGCCTACCCTCCAAAGACCAAAATCCAAATGAAGTTTCGTCTTTCGCAAGGGATAATGAAATCGAGTAGTGCTTTAAACCCCAACAACTAAAGTTAACCCAAAAGCCATTATCCCTCGGCCTTCTTCCCCTGCCTAACTCGAGCGGAAAAGGGGTGATTAGGTTGAGATTTCGGGACCATAATCGGGTTTTATAATTCCCATGAGGGAGTTGACAATTCGGCCAATTAGGTCCCCCTAGGAATCGTCCTCGTCGTCGTAGGGGTTAAAGTCTTCGAGGGGGCCCACGTGCGTGTCGGAATTATTGACTGTTTTCGATGACATTTTATAGGTCGCATTCCCAGGGGCCTGACGGCCTTTCTTCCTGCTGTCAACGTCGTGGAAACCGCCCCACGCTGCGATGCTCTCTTTATCGGGAAGGGACCCTCCACTCCCGCGCAACCCCGTCGGCCCGCCCTAGCTTTGCTCGGTCAAATTCTATTTTATGGTTTTTCTACTACCGCGTTGATTGAAAAACGATTTAAAACTTTTTCGAGTATTTCGCGAAGGAGGTGATGATGGGACTGGCTGTGGTAAATGAGACTACGGCATGATTTGGACATGATAAGAGAATCGCGAAGCAGCAAGCACCCAGAAACCCTAGGAACTACGCCTGCATTCCGCAACTAGATTGAACTGGTCATGCACGGTCCTGGCCGTGTCAGGGTCCTTTATGTTTTGCTTTCATTGCGAGAAACTGCTTAATGAATGAATGAATGTCCTCTCTTTTTGCCCTGTGACATTCGTCTCATTAATTTCCACAACGTATGACCCAGAAGCAGAGAGAGATGACCACACACGCGACTGTACTCCATACCAAGGGCAGCGACTGCAGTAGCTTTCCTTCCTCTTTCTCGGTCGGATTTGCATGGAAGGAAGACCTCAGACTGGGAGCGAGGACCCTACGCTGCACAGGCGCACTACACGGGCATGCATCATGATGTGACTTTTTTGTTTTATCCTTTGGCTTCGCATGCTCTTCTTTGGTGGTCCTTTCTGTGTGGGGAGGGAGAATTATGTGGCCATCCCAGCAAGAAAACCCTAAGAGGGAGTCATAATGTGACTCTGTTTGTCTCCTACCGAGGGGGGAAACCACTGTATTTCACCCCTTCAAAAAAGTTGTTACCGAGATCTGGCCAATTAGGTGACACGCCTTTTTCTTAGATAGGAAAAAATATGACAATGGCTTAATTGTTAAGCCGAGAGTTGACCCTAAAAAATAATGACACGAATTATTTAATGTGATTCATGAATTTTAAATTCTTTAAATGTGATTCTTAAACTTTACCCAAATACATACTATTGTCCTTGAATTTTTAATTTGTCTTGAACATTTTCATCCAATTTAGGGATTAAATTAAACATGCATGAAAAGTTCATAAACTATTGAATAAATTAAAAACTCAAGGACGACATTGCATATTATATTAAATTTTATGGCCTATATCAAATAAATTTAAATTCCATTGATGGTATTGCACATTGAGCCATAATTTATGGACCGTTTGCGTAATTTACCCCATTTCAAAATGATCATTAACCATTAATGCTTAGACCACACAGATCATTGCCATAAATAGTATGAAAGTATAACCTCCACCAATAGATATCACATTAGGGGATAGACTAGATTGCACATCGATTTGATGAGTGATGAAAGTAATGACTAGAGTACGAGAGATGGATGACGTGCAACTCATTGATCAACTTTGAGGATATCGAGGAGACAAGAATCAATAGCGGTAGGGGTGAGCAGTTCTAGGTTCTATATGAAACTTTTGAAACCTACCATGTATATCTTAAAATCTAGAACCCAGCTTATTACAAGTTCCAAGGTCTACTTAGGTTGCACCTGTATTATTAATCAAACAACTGCGATAAATTAAAACCCTTAATGACCACCACTTACTGCTATCATTTACTTACCATAAAGACACACGAAAATATATGAACATTAATAAAGTAGAAGTCTCGGTCATAAAATGGAAACTCAAACTAATGCTTCAAGATTATACACTAATCATCAAACAATATGGGATATCACAAGATTGTACAAATATATGAACCAAGAAAAATATTAAAACTTATTCTAAGTTATAAGTTACAGCTTACATGTTACAAGTTCATTCAACTAAGAACTTGGATCCTTACTATCAAGACAAGTTCCTTATTTTTTGAAACTTGAAATTTATCTTGCATATTTTGGAACCTGGAACTTACAAGTTCCCATTGATATGGTTCTCGGGTTTTAGGTTTTGCTTCGGAACCATGCTCATCCCTAGATAGCAAGAGTACCATTGAAGCAATGTATGAGGACACATGCAAGTAGCCAATGCTATAAGCTCGAAGAAGGGGGAGGTTTGTGATATCCCAAATCCTAAATTGGATGAATAAATACTAGGAATGGATTGAATTGTAAAACTTATCTCCAAAATGGTCATTATTTGAATATGATTGGAGGAATCCTTTTCACGGATTTGCTACTTAGAATGGGGCGAATGGTGTATAAAAGCAACCTGGGAATAAATGCCACGCGGTATGAAGTACTATGCTATGGGAGTCAACTTTTGAATCCGTTTATAATAAAGTTACACCGTCGAAGCCCCTCTTTTTAAGGCAAGTTGATTTTTTATTTTTTATTTATTTTAATAGGAGGGAAGCCATACTCTGGGGAAACCTAACGAGAGAAATAATGCGCAAAATGTATGGTTACTATTCATAAGTAAAAAGTATATTCGAAAGGAAATCTTTTACCCGGTCCAGCAAATCAAGTGAACCATAGCCACTAACACTATGGGTCCCACAGAATCAACTAATGTGAATAATTTGATCCGCTAGACTCGAGTCTAAACACGTATTTGCCTATTGAGGCGATAACATTGGTCCCAAGGAGCATGTATAGAAGAATATTTTCTTATTCGGATTCTAAGTCCGCCGGAAGAGATGCATTGCAGCCGTTCGGTTCACGTATCCCACGTAGATCTCAGAAGACAAGTTGGCTTTGAGGACGCGAGAGCGACCAAGTGCTCCCCACGGACAGAACCTGAGCGCTCATCTTAATGTCGGTGGCCAGCGCCCACGCTCCCACGCACCATCTTTGACGGCTTACGTCAACGTGCGAACCCGCAACACATGCCTGTCAACTTAGAAAAAGTCATAAAGAGAGAGAGAGAGAGAGAAAAAGCTAAAGCACGTTAGCGCTGATGCAAGCAAACAAACTCGAGTGAAGTCGCATTTCGCTTGATGCGCATCTCTCTCTCTCGCTCTCTCTCAATATTTTACTGTACTCGCAGTTCGTCACATCGTTTTTGTGAATCGGTACTGTAGTTTGAGATTTGCTTTGAGAAAACGAATCCCTGCAGAGCACACCTTCCGATGAATATAATAAAGCGTCGAAATCCCGAAGGATAAAACTCCCTCCTCCTCTGCTACTGCTGCACTGCCATTCACGAGAAGAGGCGAGGCTGCTGAAGGAACTGTAGAGACTTAGAAGTAGTGGGGAGTAGATTTCCGGCCTCTGCTTCTTATGCAGAGATCTTTTCGGGTTTATCAATACAAAATACAAAATACAAACAGTGCGTGCATTGAGAGAGGGAGAGAGAGAGAGAGAGAGGGACCGGAGAAAGAAGTGGCCAAAAATTGATATATGGATTTGATTGTGCACCAGCCCATATTAAATTTGTCTCTATATAACCCTCAGCTCGCATCGTTCGATCCCATATGATGCCCCCTTTTCCTTCTCTCTCTTTCTCCAAAAATCGGATCCTGCACTTTTTGTCTCCACCCTCAATAAAGTACCTAAACAAAAGAGGAAGAAAGAGATCTCTCCTTCCTCTCTCCTTCCTCTTCTTCGTCTTCCTTATCTCTGCCTCTCTCTCTCTCTCGACTGCGCAGAAGATGGGCACTGGTTGGAGAAGGGCATTCTGCACGACCATCCCTCGAGACCGGGAATCCAAGGCTCTCGAGAAGCAGCACCAGCGGAAGAGTATCAGCCCCGGCCCCAGCCCTCGTAAATGCACCGCCGCCAAGCTAGGGTTCTTGTCCGGCGGGAGCAACCCTACCACGCCGCGAGTGCAGGCTCACCGCGAACCTCCGCCTCCGTCTTCTTCAACCCCGAGCCTGCTTCGATGCCGAACGGCTCCAGGATCGGCTCCGGCTCCCGGCACAGCGAGCGTGAGCCACAGCGAGACCCCGAGGCTCGAGTGCAAGACCTCCACTCCCAAGTCGACGAAGATGACGCCCAAATCGCTGCCTGGCTCTAACTCTTCGTCTCCGCGGTCTCCGCTCAAGTTGTCTTTCTTCAAGAATAGCTTCAAGCTCAGAGTAGGAACCCCTCTTGGACCGCGTAATTAGAACACGTCGCATCATTTTTGTAAATCGTTTTCGTGAATTAATCAGTCTTCTGACGCCGTGCTTGTTGTGTTCCAGACCACGTGCGGGGTGTGCGTCGGCAGTGTCAAGACAGGCCGCGGCGCGGCGATATACACAGCGGAGTGTAGCCACGCCTTCCACTTCGCCTGCATCGCCGCCCACGTCCGGAAGCACGGGGCGTTGGTCTGCCCCATCTGCAACGCCTCCTGGACCGACGTCCCCTTGCTCTCCATCCACAAGGACCTCCACCGCCAAGATTCTCAGCCACACTTAGACCCACCACAGCCATCGCCACGGGCCGAATCAGTCAAGCTTGAGGACAAGAAGATGATCGAATCTTTTGCTTCACCCAGAGCCGCGAGACCTACCACGCCAAAATTGCCAGAACCGGTTTCGCCTAAGTTGGCCTACTCGAGATGCTACGACGACGACGAGTCCCTGCTGTCCCCCAAGTACGGGCGAGATTCGTTCCGATCAACGAGGGAGAAGGAGAAGAAGGAGAAGAGCAAGAGGAGGAGGTTGAAGAGTTTCGGGGGTTCTTCGTCAACCCGACTCCGTCGTGCGCCGACGTTTCGCAGATGACGAATTGCAAAGACTCGACGCACGTCGACGTGAAGATCTTGCCTCAGTCCGCGGTCGTCTCCCTGTCCAAGAGCTGCGCCACCTACGTCGTCGCCTTGCGGGTCAAGGCGCCGCCCCCCGCGGCCGCCACGCGGAGCGGCCTCGACCCAGCGCGCCGCGCGCCGATTGACCTGGTCGCGGTGCTCGACACCAGCGGCAGCATGACCGGCGCCAAGCTGCAGATGCTGAAGCGCGCCATGCGCCTGGTCATCGGCTCGCTCAGCTCGGCCGACCGTCTGTCTCTGGTAGCCTTCTCGGCGGCTCCGCGGCGGCTGCTGCCTCTGAGGAGGATGACGGCTCAGGGCCAGCGCGCGGCTCGGCGCGTCGTCGACCGTCTCACGTGCGGCCAGGGGAAGAGCGTGGGGGACGCCTTGAGGAAGGCCGCGAAGGTGCTAGAGGACCGGCGAGAGAGAAACCCCGTAGCCAGCATCATCTTATTATCCGACGGCCAGGACGAAACGGTCCCTTACAGCGGCGAGACTCAAAGGCAGGCGTCGAGCCACGTGCCGTCCACGCGCTTCGCCCACGTCGAGATACCGGTCCACGCCTCCGGGTTCAGCAAGAGCGGCGGCCGCGGCTTCGGTCGCGAGCCGTCGGAGGATGCCTTCGCGAAGTGCATCGGCGGCTTGCTGAGCGTGGTGGTGCAGGATCTGACAATCAAGCTCGGGTTCGCGTCCGGATCCGACGCGGCGGAGGTCGCCGCCGTCTACTCGTGCGGCAACGGGCGGCCCGCCTTGCTCGGCTCGGGGGGGTTGGTCCGGCTCGGCGACCTGTACGCCGAGGAGGAGAGGGAGCTGCTCGTGGAGCTGCGGGTGCCGACTTCGACCGTCGGGTCCCACCACGTGATGACGGTGCGATGCGGCTACAGGGACCCGGCGACGCACGAGGCCGTCAACGGGTCGGAGCGGGCGCTCGTGGTTCCCCGGCTCCACGCCGTCCGGTCGTCGGACCCGAGGGTGGAGCAGCTCAGGAGCCTCTTCGTCACGACGAGGGCCGTCGCGGAGTCGAGGAGATTGACGGAGTACGGCGACTACACGAGCGCCTATCACATGCTGGCATCGGCGCGGGCCCTGCTGATGCAGTCGGGCTCGGAGCCGGCGCAGGAGTTCGTGAGGGAGCTGGAGGCCGAGCTGGCGGAGCTGTACTGGAGCAGGCAGCAAGCCCTGGAGATGCGGCAGATGATCCAACGGGGGAGAGGGAGCGAGAGGACGGCGACGGCGACGGGGATGGTCGACGCGAGCGGGGAGCCGCTCACGCCGTCGGCGATTGGGAAGAAGTCGCTGGGTCGAGTAAACGACCTGCATGGCCTTGAAAACGCCAGATTCTGAATCCTGATTCTGCTCGACAGTCAAAAGTACATTTCGGAAGAGAAAAATAGTTTGACACCAAAAATAGGAAAAATCATTAGCTAGCTACATCCGGACCGTATAGGCCACCATACGCCTGATCCGTTGGATCATGTTGATCCCACATGAAGCGACAGATGTTGTGCACCGGTCTAAAACCAAAACGGGCGTACGCAGTAACTTCTCGAAAAATTGGGGGCGTAGTGTTATTGTACTAGTTGTTAAACATGTCTTGCGGTTTTGTGCAAATGTCTGGGTTGAGACATTGGCACTTGTTGCTCGTTAGGAGGAGGTTTGACATTGAGGCCAGGGTTCCATTTTGAATTATGTGAATTAAGGGACGACGTGTAAATGAATTGTTAGTGCAATGGAATTTTTTTTTTCCCTTTTTATTTGGGTGCCTCATCTTTCTCATCTTGCATTCATTACCTATAAGCTATTATCTACTAGCATCATTATTACACGGGTTCGGCTACGAATTCTCCTGTGTATTCATTACATTATGATTGGTGTTTCCCTTAAAAGATTAACTTGCCTCTGATCTTTTGCTCTGTCAGTATCTTTTCAGAAGATTTGTGTGTTCTAGTGGTGCTTGGGTGTGCTTTTGTCTTACTCCACGCGAAGGTTCATTTCACCGTTCGGTCTTTTCCAGGCTTTTGAGATTTTGAGTTGCACTGGTGGTCCGATTATACCGTCTGCCTACAGGAGTTATAATGATAAGATGATGACTGCCAATCTACAACACATCAAATTATTGAAAAAAAATCGACTGGTTAATTACAACAGTAGCAGTATAACATACAATCCAGCTCCACGAATGATTAACTCGATATCCATACCAAGCCCGTGCCAAAAATCCCTCGCGTCTATCCTACAGAGCCGAACGAACGTACACAGCAGTAAGAGCAAAACCCACATACACGAGGGTCGATCAAGAGGAGGGTCATCTGCCGTTGACGCCCCCTCGGTATTCTGCAATCCTCATCTACCTTTGAAGTGAAGAGAGAAAACTTTGACAAGTTGAGGAACGTAATCCTCTTATTCCAATTTCTGAGGCAGTAAGAGAGAAGTTATGTGAGAAGAATTCAGTAATGGAGCTCATTTCTGGATTTGTCTTTCGCTCTGATTTTCTGTTCCAAAAGAGAGATCTCTGTCTCGAGGCTGAACATTCTGTTAAGAGCGTGCATGTTCTCAAGGGTCTCGTTCAGAGTACGCCCATCAGTTCCGTCGCATCTCAAGTGTTGCATTGGTCCATGGAGCAGCTTGTTGACTATTCCTCGGCTGAGATCATCCACCGCTCGCCTAGTTTTCTTCGGTAGGTCATCGCCCATCTTTGACAGGCACTTATCTAGCTCCGCGACTCTGATTCTTTCTGCATAAGCCCTCAGCTTCTTAATAGTAGGAACAGTCTCTAATGAATCCCGCCAAGCCTCGAATTGTTTAGACTCCTCGGAGATTATTGCCTGAGCTTCCATGGCTTTCCGGAGGCGATCCTCCTTGTTGGCCGCCACAACCTCCTTAAGGTCATCAACATTGTACACTCGTGCAGTGCTAACATCAGCAACGCAAGAACCCACATTCCTGGGAACAGATATATCAACGAAGAGCCTCAGGCCCCCAACTTCTGAACTCACAGGAGGAAGAGTCTCCACATGCTCTTTCAAGAACAAAGGTGTCTCTGATGCTGTGCTCATGAATATCACGTCAGCTTCGCCTGCGCATTTGAGCATTTCTGTGAGGGGCATGTAGATAATATCAACACCCTTCATCTCTTCGCAAATCGCAGCGACTTTCTCCTCACTTCTGTTCACTATCACCATCTTTGTACATCCTTTCGCCACCAAGTGCTTGATCACGAGTTTACCCATCTTGCCTGCTCCAATTACTACCATTCTGGCTGTAGTGTGGGAGGATTCCGGGATCTTCATCAAAGCCAGCTCAACAGCAGCAGAGCTTACAGAAACAGCTCCAGAAGCAATGTTCGTCTCTGTTCTGACCCGCTTTCCCACAGTGATGGCGTGCTTGAAAAGCCCGCTAATGTTTCTCCCAAATCCAACAACTCCTTGGCCAACTTTTACAACCTGTTTAACCTGAGCAAGAATTTGACCTTCTCCTAGGACAAGAGAATCAAGACCTGCTGAGACTTCAAAAAGATGCTGTGTAGCATCCCCATTGTGCAACAAAAACCGGTGTTGACAAAGCTCTGAAACAGGGATCCCACTCGTCTGTCAAGAAGAAAAGTAGTGATAAGGACTTGACTGCATTTTGTGCTAATTCTTTCCATAAGGCCACACGAATTAGAACAGGTAATCAACTAGACAACACTCATAACGGCAAACTGTTAATTAACAAGGCAGCATCAACCTTGTAAAGACAAGACCCCCAAGCAAAATGCCGAGGACACAAATGACACAGGTTATCTTCCATACTTACCCATGATGCTTCAGAAATCATTAGTTTAAATTCTTTACAAACTGTTTAACAAGTTTAAAGGGTTATGGACTGGATAGGTCAGTGCTTTTATTTCTGCAAGGAACTAACAGCAGGATATTATAGAAAAACAACTGCTAAAGGATTCCAGTCACTAGAGAAGAATAGAAAGGAAGAGTCCTTCACTAAAAAGAATTCAAAGGAAAGTCGAGTTTAATAAATTTAAAGGTCTATGACCTGGGATAACTCGGTTGCTTTAATTTCTGCAAGGAACTAACAGCAGGATATCATATAATAACAACTGCTAAAGGATTCCATTCACCAGAGAAGAAGAGAACAGAAAGGAAGAATCCCGGATTAACAAGAACTCAAAGGAAACATGTGCTTTTCATCCATAAAACAAGTATCATAAGGCAACTAATTGTTGCAAGAATCCAACAACTATAGTCATGACAAGGAGCAAAAAGTAAATCACCTTAGACATCCATTCAGTCACTTCTTTAACCCCACGATGCTGAGACAAAGCGACAACATATATCTCCATTCTGTTGCAGGTGCTAAGGACAGCCGCTTCTTCTATATGATTCAAACTACAGAGTTCTCCAATGGCTCGAGGCCATTCTGCCTCAGGAATGGCAAGTTTCTCACGCATTTCCACAGGAGTTGTGTGCACGCTAAGCCCAATAACCACAATGCTGCTCCTTTCTTTTGTATACCCTGACCAAAACAATTGAGATAAACTTAGTGATCTCAACTTAGGAATCTGATGTCACAATATATACTTTCGCTTCTGTGTTTTCTATTTGCATCATTGCTTGAAAAGCTAAACATAAGCAGATATCTGGTTAGTCAACCCTCATATCTAGAAGACCACACACAAAAAGTCTTCACCAATCACCAGACAGTGATTGGTGGTCATAAACAGGGAAGGACTGAATTTATGCAACAGGAAGAGAAAGTAGGTAAACACATTTGCGGCCCACAAATAAAAGGAAGAAAGTCACTCTTATGAACATGAGGGACTGTTTTAAGCTCAACATATCTAAGAAGAGAGGGAAATAAGTAGTTCCACCTCAAAGGTGAAGAAAGGGATTCATCACCATAGGAACAGAATAAAATCCGAATTGCTCAAACCCCAGACTAGATTCTCAAGTTCAATCAAATCATTACGGTTAACCCAATTTGGACATCGAAACATCTTCAGTTGGCAATCCTACACTACCACCTAACTCTAAACCTCTTGCTTGGTCTTGTATGCATTTCTATCTAAAACCAAAAGTAGAAAATGGTCCAGACATACACTCTCTCCCTTATACCACTAGGAATTTACCTCTTTGAGCTTAAAGACCACATTCACCATCAAATGAAGCTCCATAATTTCAGAAAATACTAAGAAGTTCACAAATTCTCGAACATAATAAAACCACCTAACCACTCACCACACCAATCCTAAAGACGAATGGAAAATGCTTCAAATAACACGCACTTTCATGAGATTGAACAACATAACAAAAATCCCAGGTTCAGAGCACACGCAAGAAATCCACTTTGAAGCTCAAACACAACAAGGAAGAGGGCTCACTATCGGCAGCAGAGGTCTTGAGCTGCTCAAGAGCGGAGATGCTGGAAGTATCGACGTCGGGCGATCCGGAGACGGCGTCCGACGCGGCGACTTCGCATCTCACGACCCGATTGAACCCAACCCCAACGCTCACGCCCCTCTGCGCGAGGAATCGCCTCCTGGGCAACCCAATTGGGGACGGCCAGGACAGGGAAGCCCTCGACAGCGACTGCGACTGCGCCGGCGACGGCGACCCATTGCACAGGAGGAGCCAATTCTCCAACTTCGCCCCGGTGAAGCCGCTCGAGACCGCCATCACGCCCGTCGGACCCCCCTTTCCAATTCACGACGCGGAGGAGCGGCAATGGAGGTCAACGAGGCGATCGGAGAAGGGGGGCGGCGGTTCTGGGTTCCGCCGGCCGGCGAGATGGGAAGGGGAAAAGAGCCCGAAAGGGAGGATCTTTTCCGGTGGGGGGGGGTTGGCTTGTGGTGGGAATGCGAAAGGCGTCAAACGTGAGGTCGTTTTTGTGGGTGGGGGCGAAGAGGCAATTGACTCGTGGCCGAAGAGGGAGAGGAGGGGTGGGGGTGACGATTTGGGAAGGGACGGATCGAGGAGATTTCTGCGCGCTCTGATTGGTGGGTTGAATGCACGTTTTATCCTCACTTTGCCTCTCGATGTCAGCCTCCTGTTTATATGATCTTCGGGAGGGGGGCCCTCCCTCCCTCCTATTATGAAATTCATTCAATGATATGATGGAAATCTCCCAAAGTTGGCGGGGCTCCTCCAAGTTGGTCCCTCTTGATTTCCTCCCAAGATAAGGTGAGCTTCACATGTCGCATTTGATTAATTGAATCCATGTCTTAGTTTTCGTTTTTTTTTTTTTTTGGGTGCATTGTCTTGTGATGACAACCTCGAATCCGAAAGTAGATGTGGCAAATGAATGGGTTGAAGTCGATTTTCTAAATTGTGAATCGTTTCGAATCCTAATTACTTTAAGGTCGAGTCGATTTCAAGCTATCTTTGAAAATTCAAGTCCGTTTTAGATCCGGTTCGATTTGGTGATGCGATTTTCATGCGTGCATGCGTGCGTACAAGCTGCAAAATTGAACCGACAATCATCGGCTCTATTTTTATGGAATCGAAAACTGGACCGATCCTTTCGGGAACTAGATTCGAGTGGCTCCTAGTTCAGGTGATCCCACATGCTCACCCCTAGTTTAGAACTTTGCCCTTCTCATTGCAATGGTTAAGCCAAAAGTAATCGACCTAATGAAAGCATGTGATTAAGAGATAATGATACAACTGATTCTTGAATTTTAGCTAAATATGTAATGTAACCCATGAATTTTTAATTTATTCAATGTGATCCCTAAACTTTCGTCAAATGTGCAAAGTAGTCCTTAAACTTTTAATTTTATACAATGAGTTCTTGAACTATATGAAAATATTAATATTATCTTTTCATTAATTCAAGATTGGGGACAACATTGAACATTTTATACAATCCAAGGACTAAATTGAATATATATATCAAAAGTTTAGGGACCGCATTAAACTAATTAAAAGTTTCGGAATCATATTGTACATTCAAGGACCATATTGAATAAATTAAAAGTTCAAAAATCACCTTATGCATTAAGTGAAAGTTCATGAATCATTCATATCATTTTCTCTAGAATTAATGACTGGGTTGTGAACCTTATTGGGTTAGCTAAGCTAGGAGCGGGAGAAAAATCTTCAATTATATATAACACTCGCTCACGAAAAATGTGTAAATGATTTCAACTTATCATCAATAGTGGTAAATGGCAAATTTTAACAATAAGAGCTAAGCTCTCTTCGCAAAAGAACCCCGCGATACAATGCTTAGAATGCTTGTATTGCATGTCTTATGCTTATCTTAGTTTCTCTACATTATGGTGCATTGGCGATCGGGATTTGAAGATAATGCAAAAGTCAAAACTAAAGGCTCGAAGGGATGCCACAAAGCACTCTAATGACCATGTCCTCACGCGCAAGCCGATAAAAAAGCTGAATATCTGAAAGTATATTTCACGGTCTCTGTCTTTGATGGAAAGTGTGCTTCCCCAAAAACAAAAAAATATGAGGTCGAAAGAGACCGGCGATGTCGTCATCGAGTACGTCTACATGTAGCACTATTGACGTTCTCATAATCTCTGTAGGACGGCGTGGAATACTGTTGTTCTCTCGTTTCAGGATACCGGAACACAGTGAGCTCCAGAACCTTCAAGTTCCGATTCTCGCTATTGCAACTGCGGACTGATGAAGTGCCTGTTCCTAAACCAGGTGTACTTATTGAGAAGTTTCAATCTCAGAAAACTGTAGAGAGGTGAGAGTTAGATGAAGTATCTGAGCGAATATGAAATGGTATGTATGGACAATGGCACATTTTGGCTCAATCGTGCGAGGAGACATGACACTTTTTGCCTTGGATGCACGCTTTGTAGTGTTGCAGTCATCTAGTACTGAAAATCAAATGGTCTTACCGCAAGAATCAATTTGATAAAAGCAGATATTTGGATCAAAGGCAAAGACTTGCGCCCTCAGTAATTCCATCCTTGGACATAAAGATTGAGTTACATGCTAATTATTATATATTAACTGGTTTAAATCGAACCAATCTCCGTATGGGATTTGGGATTTCTCTAATCCAACTATAAATGATATTATTCCATCAGCACTAATACCATTTGAGTCTCGGCTCTAATATTATTTACTAAGAGTGCATAGCAAAAATTCGATACCTTCACATGGGAGATCACTAAAAGAAAGCCTAAATTCGAGCTCATAAATATATCCAGTCGGACACACATTCACTCAAAAACTTTTACTAATGAGTTATGGGCTAACTATAATATATTGACTATTTTACACCATACCGATTCTTCAATATTAGATTTCTCTAACACAACTCACTCATACATGCATCTAAACAGAGACAACTGCGACTTCTCAATTAGATTGACCAATTGATTCGCTCATCACCAGTAGTTTAGAAGTTCACATCTTATCGTAATTTAAATCAGACAATCTTGCCGTAGCATCGAAGAACCGCACTTGCCGTGACAGACGATGAAACCGCTTGCCAAAACAACTGAAAAGCACACGTGTAATGTATATAACTTTCAATCGCCGCATTGTCGGTTTCATTAGAGATTTTAAAGCTAAGAAAAGCGCTGTTGGTGCCCTCGTCCCACTGGGCAATACAACTCCTATCTTTGGCACGCTAATTATGTCATTTTCCTGGTTCAACCAAGGATACATATGACTCAACATAGTTTTCCTTGAAGTTACAGTACAAGATTTGGGTGCAGTTCAAGGCAACTGCACAAGTTGCAGACAACATCATCGTACCACTCGTTAATGTTTTGTTCCTTTACCATATTTTATATCTTAGGCAACTGCAGGAGCTCTCTATCCAGCACGTGTACTTTGCGTTTGGTATAACGATGCATCGAATGTACTGTTTTTTCATGTCTTCGAAGTGAACTCTAAGATCTCCTTTATGGGCACTATCATGAATCGGACAATGCCGTCGCAACCGTAATATGATGTCGGCGTCCACGAAAAAGGCAGCCGACATTTCATCAAACGAGAATCATGCTTGTAACGAATTGAGGTACCATATATCCTTCAATTAGTTTAACTGCGGATGGATATGAACACAGAATACTCTCGCGTCAAACAACTGACGAGGCGCTGATTCTTGAATGCAATAACACCCGCAGCTCGAGTCGAGTCAATCAGAACGGAGTACGTATAATCAGTTACATGTTTGGATCTCATGTGTGGATCATAGAATCTGATCCATTTTGGATGAAATGCTGGCAGATGATGCTTAAGACTTGCAGATGTCTTGAGCAACACGACAACTTTCGGAATATTATCTCCACGCTCATTGACTTGCATGACTAATTTGCTGGTTTACAGAAATTTGTCTTCTTCCCTGCAGCATCTACAAAATAGTGTATTCTACCCTTAAGCATCTATATTTTCCAATTAAAGCATCTATAGAGGAATTTGTATTCTACCCTAAAGCATCTCTGTAAGTCAAAATGGCCATGCGAGTCGATGAGCATGGAGGTAATATTCCCAGAGTTGTCATATAGCTACATAGTTAAAGTCAAAGTTAAGTAAGGATAATCGGTTCCGGGATAGCTATTATAACCGGTGTTGGAAAATTTGGCTTCGAGTAGGGTAGAAAAATGAAGTTGGATCGATCCCGCTGGCCGCACGGGATCTTAAGTGTGACGTCGGGGTGGTGGGTCCTCCACTAGCGTCACCCTGGGTTTACCTCGCCGGCTGCCGGCTGTTCGGGGGTTCCCAGGTCACAAAAAAAAAAAAAAAAAAAAACAAAAAAACAATGAAGTTGGATCGAGTAAAAAAATCGGACTTTAAGGCGTGATATCACTTTCTTTAAGGATTTATTTGCCCCACAACGTTGCTAATGGTCACGGGCAAAAATCCTCCAGGATAGAACAAAGTCTCAAAAATTGAGAATACTAGATAGCAATTCTAGTATTTTTCCAGGATCTCTCTTTGAAACAATCGAAAGAATGGCTGCCTTTTTTGTTTTAGAAGGAAGACTCGTAAAATGATCACTCTCTTTCTTCCGAAAAATTGACAAGTATATAAAATAGTCTTAAAACACATGCAACTCTTCGTGAAAATTGCAAAACATGAACAAACGTGTCTTTCGAAAATTGTTCAGATAAACAAATGCGTCCCTTCGAAAGAAGTCGAAATCTGAACAAACGCAACCCTTCGGGAAAAGTTGTCTTGAAAAGACACAAACAAAATTTGGAATAATAATTAATAATAATTTTTTTTAATAAATAGAATTTCGAATTTTCATTTTATATTTTATTTTCGAAAATTCTCAAAACAAACAACCTTTGATTAAAATTAATAACATAAAAAATAAAAATAAAATAAATAATAGAGGGATTAGTGCTAATCAAACCACAAACGTGCAAAGTGCTAACCCGCACGCAGGTATGGTGGGGTCCATCCCCACCTAATCATTCCTTTAAATATACAAAGGAAATTCCACACTTTTAAACCGATTTACTTTTTCCCACCTTTCCCATGTGGGACAAGATAAAAAGCACTTATTTTTTGTTTTAACAAACAAAACTCCAACAACCGGTTCTCAGTTTTTTTACCTTGGAAATTACCCTATTTATCTTGAACTAGTTCTAAAACCTACTATATTTTTCTAGTCCAGTTCCAAGCTCCACCTAAGAACCTGTTACTATTTTTGTTCATTTTTTACAGCAAAATCATACAAGGCTTTGAGTAACGAGGTTATGAGTAACGAAACGATTCAAAGTAAAAGATGAACAACAGAAATCCTAATCCACCAAAAATAACAATCCATAACATAAATACATAGTCATGTACAATTATAAATGATAAAAAGTTCATAATATAAAACATGAATTATAAAACTCAATTCCTCATTCATCCATAAAAAATTAAGGGAAGAGGAAGGACTGGCGAGGAGTTTTGAGGGACGATAAAGGATGAAGGAGTGTTAAGGTTAGAATTTTGGGGGAAAATAAAATTAGAATTTTTTCCTTTTAGCTTATAAAATTGGTTTTGAAACCTACTCCAAAACAGGGTAATTTAGTTTAGTTCCTGAATAGGTATTCACCCGGAACTTGTTCACAAACCAATACAACTGATTTTAACGGGAACCGATTCTCGGACCTATTTTTCGGGCGGTCCAATCCAATTTCTAGGAAAATCGGTTTAGTTGCACAACTCTAGAGCTGAGAGGATGTTGGTTCATGTGCTTGCACATAGCACTCAACTTTGCCTTTTAGATGCCACGTGCCAAGCCGCATTGCTTAAAGGTGTCGCCTGCCCATACTCGATCAATTAGCACTAGTTTAGTGATGTGCCATCCTCGTGCCTATTAAATTTAAATTTAAAAATGAATGGAAAAATAGTTCTTCAAAGGTTTTCCCAGGGGTATTCCACCAATAAAGCTGATAAAAATAAAGAAAAAAGTTTCTTTACATAAATTTCTGTTATCCTTCTCAAATAATTACCCGAGTCCCAATCCTTCTCCTTAACGGACCCAGGCTCAAGCATGAGGGAGTTTAGCATGAGCGTTGAGGTCTTGAGCTCGGGCATTGAGGATCCAAGCACGGGCACTAGGGTCTTGGGCTTGGCCTCGATAGACTTAGATGGTGCACGAGCTCTAGGGTCCCAAGCTCAACCTCTATGAACTCAGGCGTGAATTCCATGGACCAAGGCTCGAGCGTTGGGGAGCCTCGATGTACTTGAGGCATGTACACCATAGTCTTGGGCCTAGCCTCTAGGGATCCGAGCCCAGACTTAATGGGCTTGGACTTGGTGGCTGGGGATCTAAGCATGAGCATTAGGGGTGTGCATGGTCCGGGCGGGCGGTTCTCGACCTAGAACCGGGAACCGCTCGCTAAGGACCGATTCCGAAAAAATTGGAACCGGGATCCACCCGTTTGTTGCATGGATCCACCCGGAACCGACCGCCGGTCCGGTCCGGTTCCGGGTGGATCCATGGAACCAATCTTGATGCGAAACAATTTTGGTTTTCAACATAGAACGGTCGCGAAACAATTTTGGTTTCCCGAACCGCCAGTTCGGTCCGGTTCCCAAGTTTTGAGCTCTAAATTCCAAGTTCCAATCTCCAAAAAGTAAAACAATAATTAATAGATAATTGCTCAACATTAAATAACAGTAAGCTACACGTGAATGACAAAAAAAAACCAAGTGCGGTGGGGGAAAAAACCCTCAAGATGACTCATAGGGTACATCTACTTCTAGATTAGAACTAATCTTGGTTTCTTTTAGTAATTTTTTTTTTTAATATTAAAAAGGTTCCGGTCCGGTCCTGGGTGGGCGGGCGGGCGGATCCGCCCATGGAATCGGGAACCGGACCGGTATCCACCGGTTCCGAAAATTGGAATCGGGAACCGGACCGGTTCCCCAAGAACCGCCGGTTTCGGGCGGTTCCGGTCCGGTTCCGGCGGTCCGGGCGGTTCCCAGGTATTTTGCACACCCCTAATGAGCATTGAGGTCTTGGGGCCTGACCTCTATAGACTCAAGCCAAGGTTTTGGCACAGGCGCTAGTATCCCAAGCCCAACCTCTATAGACCCAAGGCCAAGTACTAGGGTTTCAAGCCCAACCTCTATCGACTTTGGTTTGGCCTCAGTGGTCCTCAGTGGACTTGACCCTGGTCTCTAGATCTATGTATGTTGTCAAAGGTTATGGAAATTGCTTTTTGGTTTTTTAATGAGGAAATTATTTTCCTAAATTTAAGTATAGATTTTCCATTAATTAGGAAAATATTTTTTAGTAGCTCATTTTCCGAAGTGATTCAAATGCTAGAAACTAAGAAATATATATATATATATATATATATATATATATATATATTTTATGAAACAAATGGAAAATATAACCGTCTCTATTACACTCTAAAAAATCACTTTTTCACTTATGTAATGTGGCTTATTTTTTGCCTGAATCTTAGGAATCCTTAAATTGTGTTACTCTTCTAGAAAACTATAGGTATTACTATCAAATAAGTCTAATACATTCTTTTATATCACATCTCACATTATAGGTGTCGTTAGCTTTTAAAAATATGCACAAGACATAGCCGTGCAAGACGCCAAGTAACTAGTCCACGTAGTCCGTGAAGACTTCAAATCCCGTGACTTGAGTATACGAAACAATAAGTTTATATAAAAGTAATCCTCTACTTCCAAACGCCACCAGCTGTTCTTGGACATTACATAGATCTGATGCTTCTCACGGCCTTCTTGAATTGCAGACTAGTTTAATCTAGTAATCTGGTAACGTTGCTGCGTAACATCTCTGATAAACGAATGATCTTACATGCTTCCGCTTCCAATTTTAATTCGACATAAGCTATTTTGCTTGCTCAAATGAGCTTCGTCACACATAACACATCCACAGTTGGACATGGCCGATTCAGGTGTACGAATGCGAAGCCTCGCTATCTCTCTCTCTCTCTCTCTCTCTAGTAATGGCAGATGAACTGCTTTCAAACGAGGTTCAATCAAGTGGGCAGGGAGGTGTACATCCACAGAGATGATTTACAGACTAATGTTGCCTAGATCATGTTTGCTGTCCGGGACTGTTTCCACTCGCGGAAGTTGGCATACCCAGGAGAGGAAGAGGGGAACTCTATTGATACATCAACTAAAGCGACTGGCCAATCGACCTTGAGGTCGCAAGCAGAAAATATCTCTATCCCAGCTGGTTTCAGCTTCACGTACCAAAGAGGGCAAAAAGGGTCAAACCGTCAACATCTTCTTGGAGCAGTAGTATAGTGCACATGATCAGATCATGATATCTGCCGATCGGCGGTAAAAACTTTGAACAATAAATAGTGCGAGCTCTTATCATAATCAATTCACTTTACATAAAGCTATCAGCATGACATGACATGCAACATAAGACCATCTCTTTCTCGAGATGAAGAAAGCCTGCTCTTGATCAGCAAACGGGAGTACAGACCGAAAGGGGGATGGGCACAAACAGAGAAGGGAAAAAATTTTCGGCCTCGGTTGCTTTACTTTTGAATTGGCTTCTGTCCAGGTGAAAACGAGAAACAAAAGTTGATCATCTCAAGCCTTCTAGGAAGAACACCAACATTCAGTGGACAAGTGTGGATCATATACTTACGTAAAATCAAGATGGTCCTAGGTCGAGATCTGTCATATTTTCTCTGATTGAACTTAAAATATAGATGACAGCAAAGGCCCATGTCCATTACTCTTAGACAGCTGTTGCAAAATATTTCAACACTTTGCTGGTAGGTCAACAAACAAAAGTTGAGATGAGGAGGATAAAATTCTTCATCTATGTAGTGACTGATTAGCTAGGCAGCTCATATCCAACTTGTGTCACTCAAACCACATCGAAACATGTGATGAGAAGAGGAAGGTCCAAGCTTACACTACACTTTACATAGGGGGAGGCCATCAGCAATACTTGGATTGTCACCAAAAATAAATAATCACTCTCATGGTTATATAAGGAACTTTATATCACTAAAGATAGAAGCTAAGCACGAGCATTTTGTCCGAACAAACAATGTCGGCACTTAACCATGGCTTTATGTAATCCAGATCGATGAGTAAGTAAACAGTTACTTATTTTCTTTGAGCAAGACTGTCACTGATCAATGTATGCTTTCACAATCTCAAAAGTTTAAACTGAATGATGATTCATTGGACGATGGAGCGTCATCCTTGTGTTTAATCATACCAGAATCCACAAGTATAGGAACCTCAGCTGCAAGCCACGGAGATAGTCCCAAACAAAGTGCATGCGCTATACCAAAACGAGGGCTGCCAAAATTTGAGACAACAAAGATCAGACTCCCACTGAGCCACCAATTTTAGTAAAATTTGGGGAAATAGAGATCAAATTGATTCCACAAAGTAGTACCAAGGCATTTGAGCGAGCAAGATAAACAAATGATACAGAAAAATTGAATCTTCTCTATTTCCGGAGCATCATTATCTTCGCCAAATGAAGAACCAGCTCAAATATGAAACAACTACTTATGTTGTTCCCATCAAACAAATCATGGAATTAAACATTTAGCATAAAAATCAAGAACCGTGTTTGAACAGAAATCTAAGATGGCCTTCCGAAATCTATGGTGTTAACAATTTGCATATCCACCTTACGATGAGGGATAATTGCATCAATAATTCCATCCTTGGACATTTAGACCGAGTTATGGGCTAAATATAAAATATTAACTGGTCTAGATAGCATTGATTTCCATATCGGATGTGGGATTTCTATAATCCAACGTTGCTACACCATTGGCTCTAATACCATTTGAGCCTCAGCTCTAATATTATTTGTTAAGAGTGTATAGTAGAAATCCGATACCTTCACCTGGGACATCACCAAGAGGAAGCCCAAATTTGAGCCCATAAACATATCCGATCGGACACATTTTCACTAAAAAATTTCAACCAATAAGTCATAGGCTAATTAGGATATATTAACTGTTTCATACCATACCGATTCTTCGATGTAGGATTTCTCTAACACAACTCACTCATGCTTGCATTCTAATAAAAACGACCGTGACTTCTCAATCAGATTGACCATTTGATTCGCTCATCACCAGTAGTTTAGAAGTTCACATCCTATCGTAATTTAAATCCGACAATCTTGCCGTGGCATCGAAGAACCGCACTTGCCCTAAGAAACGATGAAACCGCTTGCCAAAACAACTGAAAAGCGCACGCGGGATGTATATAAATTCCGATCGCCACATTGTCAGTTTCATTAGAGATTTTAAAGCCAAGAAAAGCGTCATTGGCGCCCTCGTCCCACTGGGCAAATAATTCTATCTTTGGCATGCTAATTATGTCCTTTTCCTGGTTCAACCAAGGATACATATGACTCAACATAGTTTTCCTTAAAGTTACAGTACAAGACTTGGGTGCAGTTCAAGGCAACTGCACAAGTTGCAGACAACATCATCGTACCACTTGTTAATGTTTTGTTTCTTCATCATATTTTATATCTTAGAAAAAGTTTAATTCCAGTACTGCAGGAGCTCTCTATCCAGCAAATGTGTACTTTGCGTTTGGTATAAGGATGCATCGAATGTAATGTTTTTCCATGTCTTCAAAGTGAACTCTAAGATCTCCTTTATGGGCACTCCAATGAATCGGACAATGCCGTCACAACCCTAATATGATATCGGTATCCACGAAAAAGGCAGCCGACATTTCTGTCAGATGAGAATCATGCTTGTAACGACTTAAGGTACCACATATCCTTCAATTAGTTTAACTGCGGATGGATATGAACACAGAATACTCTTACGTCAAACAACCGACAAGGCGCTGATTCTTGAATGCCAAACACCCGCAGCTCGAGTCGAGTCAATCAGAACGGAGTACGTATAATCAGTTACATGTTTGGATCTTGTGTGTGGATCATAGAATCTGATCCGTTTTGGATGAAATGCAGGCAATCTATCATCCGTTTTGGATGAGCATGGAGATAATATTCCCTAGAGTTGTTGTATAGCTACATATGTATAGTTAAAGTCAAAGTTGAGTAGGGATGATCGATTCCAAGATGAGTAGGTTTCAAAGTTAGAAGCTAAAATGGAAGAAGGACACTGAAGTGTCAAAATTTATGTATGACGCTTACTTTAATGCTAAAAATTTCTTTTGAATCACTTCAATGCCAATTTTTTTTTAAAAATAATCTTTTCAATGCCAACTTTGGTTTATTTGGCCAGAAATCTGGTATGACCATTTTTTTTATAAGTTTCTTAAGGTGACATAGCTCACCGAAGAGTCTAGTCAACATTTAAACCCTAAAACAATGCCTCCGATACCTTTCAAATAAGAATCCTAAATCCCCAAATTGAAAAAGAAACCCCCAATTTCAAACCCTAATCAGCCATTAAACCCAAATACACTCCCTATTTCGGTTTGCCCCCAAAATAAATAGCTCAATCTTGCAAATAGAGAGCAGCGGCTTTTCCCTTATGAACCGCAACTTTTCCCTTACAAACCCTAATTTTGCCCTCCAGTTGAGCAACACGGAGAGAGAAACGCATCTTTACCATGGGCGATGAGCAAGCGACAGTGAGGGGATGCCGAGTGACAGCAAGTGAGCGACGAGGCTAGCCTTTTTACTCAAGTTTAAACCATGTCGGTTTTGCCCTGGACGGCCTGCAAAATCGTTTTGTTCATTATCTAGCCACATTGGACTGAACGATGTCATTTTCGCATGTCTACGTGGAATAGGTTTTTAAAAATATACAATTGTCACTTAAAAAATATATTCACAAATGCCACGTAATCAATTTGACTGAAATTTTTCGTTGTTGACACTTAAATGAGCTAGCAAAAACTTTTAGTATTAAAGTAAGTGTCATACATAATTTTTGACACTTGTAGTCTCCTTCTCCCAACCTAAACCTACCATATTATAAATGATTCCATATTTTTTGCCCTAGAACCTAATTTATTTGTTTGGAACCAATTCTAGTCCGGTTCCAAGGTCCACCCAAGAACCTATCTTATCTTTTTGTTACTTTTTTTTTTGTTCATTTTTTACAACAAAATCATATGAGGTTATGAGTAACGAAACGATTCAAGATAAAAGATGAACAACAAAAATCCTAATCCGCCAAAAACAACAATCTATAAGTTAAATACGTACATTTTATAAAGGATAAAAAGTTCAAATACATAACATAAAACATAAATTCTAAAACTCCATTCCCCATTCATCCATAAAAAATTAGGGGAAAAGGATAGACTAGCGAGGACTTTTGAGGAAAGATAAAGGATGAACAAATGCTGAGGTTAGAATTTAGGGGAAAATGGAATTTGGGTTTTAGCATTGTAGCTTATAAAATCGATTTCGAAACTGATTCCAAAACAAGGTGGTTCAGTTCAGTTCCTGGATGAGTATTCAATTGGAACTGGTTACAACATGTTCCCGAACCGGTTACAACCAATTTCAAAAATTTGGAACCCATTCTCGGATCAATTCCAACGGGAATGGGTTCCTAGACCTAATTTTCAGGCGATCCGATCCGATTCCCAGGTAAAATCAGTTTAGTTGCATGTCCCTAAAGCTGAGAGTATGCTTGTTCATGTGCTTGCTCGTAGCATTTAACTTTGCCTTTTTGATGCCACGTGCCAAGTCGCATTGCTTAATGGCGTCACCTAGCCCATACTCGATCAATTAGCACTAGTTTAGTGATGTGTCATCCTCACATCTATTAAATTTAAATTTAAAAATAAATGGAAAAATAGTTCTTCAAACGTTTTCCCATATGTATTCCACCAATAAAGCTGATAAAGAAAAAGAAAAAAATTCCTTCAGATAAATTTCCATTATCCTTCTCAAATGTATACTTGAGCCCTGGCCCTTCGCCTTAATGGACCTAGGCTCAAGCATGAGGGAGTTTAGCACGAGCACTAGGGTCTAGGGCATGGACATCGAGGACCCAAGCAAGGGCACTAGGGTCTCAGACTTGGCCTCAATGAACTCAAATCCAGGCACGAGCTCTAGGGTCCCAATCTTGGCCTCTATGAACTCAAGCGTGACTTCCATGGACCAAGGACCAAGCACTAGGGACCCAGCCTGGCCTCTATGTGCTCGAGGCACATGCGCTAGAGTCTTGGGCCTAACCTTTGTGGACCTAAGCCTAGTCTCAATGGGCTTGGACTTGGGGGCTATGGACCCGAGCATGAGCTTTAAGGTCTTGGGGCCTGACCTCTATGAACATGAGCTCGAACGCCAAAGTCTTGGCATAGGTGTTGGTACCCCAAGGCCAACCTTTGTGGACCCGAGGCCAAGCATTGAGGTTCCAAGCCTCACCTCTGTGGATTTGGGTTTGGCCTCTATGGTCCTCAGTGGACTTGGCCCTAGCCTCTAGGCCTATGCCTGTTAAGGGTTATAGAAATTGATTTTTGATTTTTTAATGAGGAAATTAATTTTTTATTTTCTAATGAGGAAATTAATTTTTTAAATTTAAGCTAGATTTTTTTGTTAATTAGGAAAAAAAAATTATTAGCTCTTTTTCATTATTGATTCAAACGTCGGACAATGAGAAAAATGTTTTTCGTTAAATGAATGGAGATTATAACTTTCACTATTGCACTCTAAAAAATCACTTTTTCACTTACGTAATGTAGTGTCTTTGTTGCCTGAATCTTAGGCATCCTTAAATTATGTGTCATTTTTCTAGAAAACTAGAGGTATTACTATCAAATATGTCTAATACATTCCTTTACATAGCATCTCACATTATTGGTGTCCTTAACTTTTAAAAATATGTAAAAGGGCATAGCCGCGCAAAACGCCAAGTAACTAGTCCATGTAGTTCGTGAAGACTTCAAATTCTGTGACTTGAAGATACAAAGCAATAAGTTTATACACAAGTAATCCTTTACTTCCAAACGGGACCAGCTGTTCTTCGACGGTATATAGATTTGATGCTCCTCACGGCCTTCTTGAATTGCATACTTTTTTTATTTAGTAACGTTGCTGCGTAACATGTCTCTGATAAACTAGTGATCTTACATGCTAACGCTTCCAATTTTAGTTCAACATAAAAGCTACGTTGCTTGCTAAAATGACCTTTATCACTTATACACATCCCCAGTTGGACATAATCAATTCAGGTGTACGAATGCAAAGCCTCTATAATAATAGCAGATGAACTGCTTTCAAACGGAGTTCAATCAAATGGGCAGGGAGTGTGTATATCCATAGAGACGATTTACAGACTAATGTTGCCTATATCATGTTTGCTGTCCATGACTGTTTCGACTCGAGGAAGTTGGCATACCTATAAACATGCTTATGTCAATTCCCGCTTGAACTTCTACTACCAACTAAGTTTTGAATTCACTCCCTGCAAGATCTAGTATGCCTATGCTACACCCAGGAGAGGAAAAGGGAATTCTATCGATGCATCAACTAACGCGACTGGCCACTCGACCTTGAGGTCACCAGCAGAAAAGATCTCTATCCCAGCTGGTTTCAGCTTCACGTACCAAAGACGGCAAAAAGGGTCAAACCGGCAGCATCTTGGAGCAGTAGTATAGTGCACATGATCAGATCATGATATCTGCCGGTTGGTGGTAAAAACTTTGAACAATAAATAGTGCGAGCTCTTATCATAATCAATTCACTTCACATAAAGTTATCAGCATGACATGATATGCAACATAAGACCATCTCTTTCTCAACATAAGAGCATCAGCAAACAGAAATACAGACCGAAAGGGGGATGTGCACAAACAGAGAAGGGAAAAAATTTTTCAGCCTTGGTTGCTTTGCTTTTGATTTGGCTTCTATCCAGGGAAAAACGAGAAACAAAAGTTGATCATCTCAAGCCTTCTAGGAAGAACACGATCACTCAGTGAACAAATGCGGATCGTATACTTATGTAAAATCAAGATGGTCCTAGGTCAAGATCTGTCATATTTTTTCTGATTAAACTTAAAATATAGATGACAGCAAAGGCCCATGTCCATTACTCTTAGACGGCTGTCGCAAAATATTTCAACAGCTTGCTGGTAGGTCAACAAACAAAAGTTG
This sequence comes from Eucalyptus cloeziana, assembly GCA_014182715.1. Classification (NCBI taxonomy): domain Eukaryota; kingdom Viridiplantae; phylum Streptophyta; class Magnoliopsida; order Myrtales; family Myrtaceae; genus Eucalyptus; species Eucalyptus cloeziana. The sequence goes on along the minus strand of CM024639.1, from coordinate 4,613,628 downwards.
AGATAAGGAGGATAAAATTCTTCATCTATGTACAGTGACCGATTAGCTAGGCAGCTCATATCCAACTTGTGTCACTCAAACCACATTGAAACATGTAATGAGAAGAGGAAGGTCCAAGCTTACACTACACTTTTTTATAAGGGGACACCATCAGCAACACTCGGATTGTCACCAAAAAGAAATAACTACTCTCATGGTTATATAAGGAACTTTATATCACTAAAGATAGAAGCAAAGCACGAGCATTTTGTCCGGACAAACAATGTCGGCACTCAACCACGGCTTTATGTAATCCAGATTGATGAGTAAGTAAATAGTTACTTATTCTCTTTGAGCAAGACTAGTCACCAATCAAGGTATGCTTTTACAGTCTCAAAAGTTCAAAATGAGTTATGATTCATTGGATGATGGAGCGTCATCCTTGTGCTTAATCATACCAGAATCCACAAGTATAGGAACCTCAGCTGCAAGCCATGGAGCTAGTCCCAAACAAAGTGCATGCGCTATACCAAAACGAGGGCTGCCAAATTTGAGACAACAAAGATCAGATTCCCACTGAGCCACTGATTATAGTAAAATTTGGGGAGGTAGAGAGCCAATTGATTCCACAAAGTAGTAACAAGGCATTTGAGCGAGCAAGATAAACAAAAGATACAGAAAAATTGAATCCTCTTTATTTCCAGAGCATCATTATCTTCGCCAAATGAAGAACCAGCTAAAATATGAAACAACTACTTCTGTTGTTCACATCAAACAAATCATAAAATTAAACATCAGCATAAAAATCAAGGATCATGTTTGAACAGAAATCTAAGATGGCCTTCTGAAATCTATGGTGTTAACAATTTGCAGATCCACCTTAAGATCAGGGACAGTTGCATCATAAAACTAAAAGGAAATTCCCAGGAACCAAAGATGCCACTCTCAGTAGCTATTTTAGAAGCTAATAAGAACAAAACAGTAAGATCCAACACCCCACACCCCCCTTTTCCCTAACCAAGCATTCAGGAGAAGCACAAACATCAGCATGAATGCTCACAAATTCCTGATTAACAACCCAAGAATAAGAAATCTTCCTCTTCCTCTACAATTTGTATCCGCTATTGAATTTCTTCCTCTTATCAGAGTCGAAGCACATCCAAGCCATTTCACGATCTAATACACGATTCCGTTCTTCTCCGTTAATAGAAAACGAAGTGGAACAGAAACGCATCAACTAAACCAAGAAGCCAAAAATTCCAAACCCCTTATTAACTAAGGATTTATGATCTCTAAGCTTTAAAGTTTTGGCTTTTCTGGTGTGTCCCTCAACCAACCCAACACATCATAACATAAAACACAGAACAATATCGAGTACCAACTCAGCTCCATCAAAGAGGCACAAAAATGAACGAATTACCAGTTTTTGGCCCAGAGCGGCTTGAAATGCACCGTCAAGCATATCTTCCCTCCTCTATACATCTATACCATCACAAACACAAACACCCACAAGTGAAAAAAACGAAAATTGGACAACGTTAAACAGCAAAAGGCAAAACTTCAGGCCAAAAAAAATGGAAATTGGCAAAAGAAGACCAAAGAGAAAGGGAGGAAGACAACCTTCTGGGTCTTGCCGTCGAGCTGAGGGAGCTCGATCTCCGGGGCGGTGGCGGGGTAGGTGACGGGGATGTCGAATTGGAGGTCGAACTCGTACTTGAGGAGGTTGTGGACGTACCAGCACTTGCCGGTCCAGCGGGTGCCCTCCGGGTTGGCGGCGGAGATGCGGAACCAGTCGTTGTCGTTGGACTTGTTCATCTGGGTGTAGGCGATCAGGGCCTTGTACTCCTCCTTCAGCCGCTGCGTCCACCCCGCCCCGTCCCTCGGCCCCGCCTTCGTCCCCAGCAGCGGGATCTGCGTCAGCGTCGACTTCGTGCTCGGGTCCCACCCCTCCATTCCTCCTGCGCTCCTCTCTCTCTCTCTCTCGCGATCCCCGGATGCTCGCCGCCGGACGGTATCGCGATTTGCCTGGAGACCGACCGTCCCTCTCTTCTCTCTCTCTTTCTTTTTTCGGCGACGAAAAGTCGGGTTCTTTTCGAGGGGTGCCCTTTTGTTACTTTGGACAAAATATTCGACTTCGATTCGGTCGGGGGCACTAGTAATTCTGTCGTCTGCTAAATCGAGACTTCTTTCTTGACGGTCCCTTTTCAATGCAGTTTAGTCATTTTCTTGTTTCCCAAAATTTATACCGTAACGAAATGTCTTTTATTAAAGTCATTTTTCGATTTTCATTTGAAGAGACATTTTGTGACGATTCTAGACAAGAAATATCATAGATAGGCAATAGACAATGATAATTTTACTTCAGATAAAACTATTTGTGTTAGAATTTAATCGATGACAGTTTGGGAAGAACCAAAGGTAAATTAACTATGCCGAAATTTAATTAATGACAAAGCTTGAAAACGCAAAGATGCTATGTAGGAATTTAATTGTGACAATTAGAATAAAGTTAAATGCCTAAATTTAATTAACGGCGCAAGTTTAAGAATTGAAAATACAATGTAAGGAAATAAAGACAATTGAAAGATAGTATATTTATTTGTTTGTGCTCGGGACTCTAGTACACGAATGATAGTGGTTGTGCCATAGCTGTTTCTAAGCAATTCTCTTGCATTGTAGCCCTGTTCTTTCATCTCCATAAGTTTTGTGTCAATATTCTCACGATGCCATGATCTTGTATTCAAGGGGCCGCGTTCCCTTAAAAATCATGCGTTAGTTGCTTCACGACCTCAATCACTTTGTTCTCCAATAACTTCAAATTTGTAACCGCATCTTAATGTCATTTGTGCGTTCACTTTCTCCTATCAATCATCATTAACCATCGTTAACCATATGCCGTTATATATCAACAACTAATCGATAGTGATCATTGATGTGCATAAATATTGACACCAATCTTTGTGGGCGTCAACAATGGATCGCGTGCTTGATAATATTCAAGGCTTTAGTCACATGTCTATCCATATTAACAACCTGGTCATTTTGTAGTGCAAACATATCTAATGTGAAACGTTCAAATCATTTATGTGTATATGGATATCATCCACATTGAGTTTCTCGTAAATATTTTCACAAATTCTTTCTAGTTTATTATATCTTTATGGGATTTACACGCCAGGAAGAGAACAAATCCAAACAGGCTAGGCTTACTTCTGAAGCAACTTTCACATGTCAGGAATAAACCCATTTCCTCAAAAGCGTAGATGATCTATCTTTTTTACTTCATAGAGGAAGAAGAACGCAAGGTCTACATATCAATTCGTTTGTGCATTGTGTCCTTTTGCACATGAAATACCTCCACCTGTTCTTTTGATTGGCGATGTCACACTCCTTTTTTTTCTGAAAACCTACCTCGAGAGACATAAAACAGTTGCTTCCAAACAGCTTCGTGCAAATGCGCACTCTGCTCTTTTCTTTAGACAGATGAGAGCATTCTTGTGTCAATGGTCAAACGACTGCTGTTCTTTTTGTACTGTCTCAACAAAATGGCAAGAAAATCTAGGACAGTTTGCTTTTGTGATGGTCCTATTTGTTACAAGACCTGATCACAAACAAAATTGAATACACACAAACCCAACCCCAGTCATACAACAATTTTTCATTCCTAAGGGGCTGAGGAGTAAAAGAAATCCAAAATTCACCTATCTCACCCCCAAAGATCCAGCCACTACTTCTCTACATCAGTCAAATCCCATGCTCCTGAAAAGAATAGAATGTACCAAAGAATTCTATTTAAAAAAAAAAATGAAAATAAACACTTTCTTCTTCTGTTTCTTCTTTCCTTGCTTACCATCTGATCCTGAGCGGTGATGGATTGTATAAAAATGGGCGAACTGTTGTTGGGGATTAAAAGGTTGCCCACACGTGAGAGAGCCACCGCCATGCAGAACCTGCTGAGATATGGGGAAGAACATGAATTACTGGTGCAAACTATGCATTTTCTAGTTGATCTGGGCTGTAGAAAAATTTTCTGCATGGATTGATCTCGAGACTTAATTCCAAAGAATATGGAGGCAGCACATAGTTCTATGCAACTTGTACTCAGGTTTCTATGGTTTCAGAAAACATTTCCAATTTTTGTTTTCATTAGTTTTGTTTTAAGAGAAAGGTAAAATGAAAACAGTTCGCAATTTTGAATTTTCTTGAATACAATTTGTAGGTGATGATGAAACTTTTCAAGGGATAAGATTCGTAAAAATTTCTCATACTCCACTAAAATTGTAAGAGAAATTTTTCTTTTGATTTTCTAGCCCTCCTTCTCCTTTAACACAAATACAATGAGAACACGAGAAAGTTCTTTTTAACTTAGAGCTTTAATTTTGAAAACAGTATCTGTCATTTTCATTCAAAGCTAAAAAAAACACTGCAAAACAACTTCCTGGACAGTTCTCTTTTTTCTCTTGGAAATGATAAAAGAAAAACTACAAAATTTGAGAACCAAGGAAGACCTAAAATTTCTGATGACCTTTGGTTGATGAGATTTCATGTGAATTTTTTTCTGATGCACACCAAATGAAGTCCACTTTCAACTGAAAAGAAGCACCTAACGGAGGGGAAAAATTAAGAACACCATTGGATGGCAGCCAAATGACAGACCGTACCAGCATGGTTGAACTTCCATCACGTAACAGTTAGATCGGCCTCCAGGTTCTTGTCAAATAGCCACCCTTTTGGATAAATAAGATTACGAGCTTCCAAATGGAGATGCCAGTTTATTATTCTTGAGCAGCCAAAAGGAATACCTTCCATCTGACTTTCATCTTCTACAACTTGTTGTATAAACGTGGTCTCCTAAGAAAAGATGGATGAGGGGAACAGTAAGTGAAAAAACTATATCATACACATGATACCTTCAAGGAATTTCCAGAGAATTTTGAAAATTTTTGAAGAGGTTAACACCAAGATATTACCTGGAAACCCTCCTTCACTGTGTCCAATTGCCGTATTGGACGCAGCGTCGGGCGCCTCCATCTCTTTGGATCCCACAAGATTGTACTGTTAAAAGCAAACCCTGACATATCAACATGAAAACGTCGGAGTCTTTTACTTTTATCATTTGTGTGCCATCCAATAACTTGACTTCCGTTACAGACTGGACCTTCAAGAATAGCCTTGCTTTTGCTCTGTGCAAGCATGGCAACTGGCCAAGTGCCAAAACGCCTACATGACAAGCAGCTGAAAGTCAGGATTTGCCAAAAAGTTGCACAAAGCAAAGTTTAGCGATCTAACAAACTTGAATATATAATAACTACTACTTATTGTAATGCCTTGGGTCATATATTGTAGACACGTTGTCTACTTTAGACATTAAATCCTCACGGTTTTGTTCTTATCAGTACAGCCCATACTATCCTAGGAAAACGCATATTTACAGTTAGAGAACCCAAGACCCTATAAGCCAGCTTAGGATTCCTTCCTTAAGTGATGTGGGACAAAAGACATATGCTTAGCCTCACTCACGTACTGCCGAGGCGTGGCCTCCCCTGCCATCCCTTTGTACTACCCTGGGTCTAGGTCGTCACATTCTCCACCCCTTATGACACAGTGCTCTCGCTGTGGCCCCCCACATGCTGCAGAAATCAACTCTGATACCACCTATAATGCCCTCGGTTTGCCACTGTACACATATTGTTCGCTTTGAACACTAAGTCCTCATGGTTTTATTCTTGTCAAAGCAATCCATACTATCCCAAGAAAGCGCGTATGTACAGTGAGAGAATCCAAAACCCTATAAGACATCCCAAGACTCCCCCCTAAGCGATGTGGGACAAGAAAAATGCACTTAGCCTCGCCCGTGTACTACCGAGGTGCAGCCTCCCTGCCATCCCATCTTACTGCCCCGAGTCTGGGTCAGCACACTTATGGCCCCGAACAAAATCCCAACTCCCACCTCGAGCTTCTTGCAGCAATTGGCTATAAGGAACCAGAACACCAATAGTCAACTGATAAAAGCATCGATCTCAGGTCAATAGCCCAAGTATGCGATAGAAAAAACGAAAAGACATTAGCCTAACTAGGCACCTCTTAACTGTGGAAATGTAATGATCATCCTTCATATAGGAACCAGATTACGACATATATTCACTGATGCTTTTGGTAATCACAAATTCAACATTAATTCTAATAAAAGACACAGCAAAAGCCACTATACTATTATAAGTGGAAGATCCAGAACTAGAGGGAAAAGCCACAACAAAGGACTAGAGTACCCCAAAACGGCTCTGAGTTGTTCCCACAATGTGGAGAAACTCCAAGAAACCTCTTGCAAAAAAATTACACTATCTGACTAATTGGGACCAAGTTGTCGATCCATCCACTGATTACGAATTCCTTTCCAAATTATATGTACCTATCGACAAGGAAGAAGCAACAACTCGCTGGGATGCAAGCTGCTTATATACCAAACTAGAAGTATTATTGAACTTGAAAGAGGAAAACGTGATTGAACGGTCTCAGCTAGGAAACTCCAAAATCAGTTTGAGCTGTTACAAATTAACAAATTATTTTCCTGACAAAAAAGCAAGGATGGAGAAAACCATTTTGTCACCAAGTTGATCCAGACAAAATAAATTAGTGAAACACTGTAACAAAGTATGCCAGTGGCAGTGTGAGAGAGGGATAAGGAGTGGTAAGAATTAATAGAGTATTCAGCAAGGAGTTAGTTGATTGCCAGGCCTACAACCTTTACCATGCCACATTACAAGATTAAACAGTGATCATCCTCAAAAAATTTGTTGCGGGTCAATTTAGCAGGATAGTGTGTTTAGGCTGAAACACATATCTAGCCTGTAGGATAATCTCGTAACTATGTACCCAATATAGTAAACTAGTACCCGACATGGTAGAGTAGAAAGCCATTCCAAGTTATGTTATATCAAAATTGATGGAAACAGAGGTATCAAACAGATTATGGCAAACAGGGTAATGCACTCCCCAAGCAAAATGTTCGATGTGCAATATGCCTGCCTTTGACGCAATCTAAATTAGCAATGAGTCAAGGGCAAGATTTTGCGATGCTCATTCCTACCTACCACTAAAAATCATGGCAAAAGTTTATGTATTAATAACATCTCCAGCACTGATTAACCTTTAGAGACTAAACAGCATAAGTAAACAAACAGAGGTAGCTACTGCTAGCATCATTTCCAGATAACATCAAATCACCTAAGAGACCTGGCATAAAATCTGTATGGCATTGTAACAATAACAATTAAGCATTAAACAGTTAACAGAAGTTTGAAAGGGTACCTAATTTGTCTTAGGCTGTGGAACAACTCAAGAGAATAGATATTATCATCGTCAGCAAAGTAAACAATTCCATCAAGCTTATGGCGTTCAATATGCTCCAATGCGGTGTTCCTCTGATGCACACCCCTATCCTTACTATCTGTAGAATTCTTCGTACATACCAAATGCCGATACATAACTCCGCTTTTCCTCAATATATCTGCAGTCTCCATGGAAACGACATTCATCTCCACCACTATCCACAAAAGGGGAGGCGGCACAAGCCTCAGTACCTGGTCTAATCTATTTAAAAAGTAAGCTTGTGTTGCTCTAGAATAAGTTGGCGTAACCACAATCAACTGCTTCCTAGGCACCAAATCAGAACTTCCATCTGACTTCGCCCCAACTCCTGCTCCTACTTCAAGATTCGAACTTTCGTGCACAAACCCGTCTTGCCTTACCGGATGATCGATGGCCCTCTCCAACCGAGCATTGACATTGACATTGGGCGGCTTGATATCCAAAGAGAAGTCATGAGCCTGCAATTCGTTCACATGCCCGAAAGGGGTCATGCCGAACAGAAACCCGAAAAGGAAAAACAACAAACACCTGTAGAGCGATCTCCTCCACGACCTCCTCGGCTGCTTCCCCAGCAAGACGGACGTCAAGAATCGATAGAAGCCGAATCCCGGCGAAGCCGGGAGGGCTTGGCCGAGGCGGCGAAGGGTTTATGCGACGGAGGCGGGACCGGAACTGGGGTCTCGCCGTTCTGGTGATGGCGATCGTGGTACGGCGGCGACAGGGTTCTCCTGAACGACGCCATACGGGACGACCACGAGGCGAGAGGCGGAGGCAAGTCACATCATCCGACCAGCCTTCATCAGTTGCGGGGAGATCGACGGGAAGGGAGGCTCAAATACACGCTAGAGGATTCCCGGACAGGTGGGGAATCGGCAATGTACAAGAATGGTGAACTGGAGTTAGATAGATCACGCGAATCGAGTGAGGAGGAAGTCGAGAGTAGTTAAAAGATCGAAGCTAATAATAAAGATTCGGTTTTTTTCGGTTGAGCTGAATTCGAGGGTTACGTGAGATGTCGGAGGGCGCCGACGATTTGGGGCGACAGAGCGGCGGCGGTACTGAACGTACGATCCGACGAAGGGATCGGACAGCTTTTCCTCAGAGAGATCAGTGAATTTCTGGGAAAAATTTCAAGAACTCAGAGAGAGAGAGAGAGAGAGAGAGAGAGAATCTGTGTTGAGTTTTTCATTTTTCATTTTCCTATTTTTATTGAAATTACTTGCGGGGATGTATCACAATGATTAGCTGGGTGTAGGGAAGGAGAAGTGGGATTTCCTTTTCCTTTTTTTTCTTTTTTTGGACAAATTGGAGAATTAACAAAGAATACAGCCAAGGCACGACGTTTTCTTATTTATTTCAGAAGGCTAATTATACGAACACAGAGTTGAAATGTGCTAACGTTTTCTTATTCAGTTGCCTGATGAATATACGACTTATAACCAAAAGTTTGCATGTAAAAGGTAAGTGAAGTGTGATCGATGGGTAAAAAACAAGTGGGCATATCACGGTGGAGGCTCCACACTGCTTGAATTGGTTTGGTTTTCAGTTTGTTGGAGAGTGAGGCTTTTTAGAGATGAAGAAAGAAAAATCGTGGCACTTAGTTCTCTAGATGAATCGATTTCAAGTTAGGAATTTAAAAGTGATGCCATAGATCTTATTTTAGATTCATGTGTCGAATCGGTAACACTTAAATTAGACATGGAACTAAATTGGCTAGTTCCAGAGGTGTTATTTATTCTAATTGGAATCGAAATAATTTAGTGATATAATATCAAACATATTATATTTTTCTTATCATAGCTGATATTAAATGATTTCTTGTTAACCTAGTGAAAATGCACTCTAACCTGCCATTCAGAGCATTAATCTGGAAATCGAACCAGCTTTTGCCCATTCCAAGCTTTTACCTAGAAACCAAGACCAAGTCTCAACCCTAGAAAAATACAAGCAAGAAGGAAAAAGAAGGGAAACAACTAAGATTAATGTGAGCGAGTGTGACATGGGCGTAATTAGGCATGTGTGGAAACAAAAACAAGAATTTCAACGGTCTGACGAGGAACTCCTTTTTTGTACGTTGGGCCACGAAGGAAGCGGAAGGCAAAGAATGTCACTCTTCTTTATCAGCATACGTTTCTCCTCAAGCGTCGACGATTCCCCATGCGTTAGCTTCACAACTTTAGAGAAAATCCGATCATTATATATCTTATTTTAGCATCGTTTTGATATTTTTTCCAAAATGTCAGGATGGTGCACCATGCTTAAATCAGACGACTTTTTGTTTTTTCGTATAAAAAAATATCCCAAAAATTTGTCTTGGAGATTTTTAAGCTGTCCGATCAAGGTAAAGAGTGAAATTTGATTGACCAACTAAACGTGATTTTCTACATTTATTTGGTGATAGGCTCTGCGGCCATCGTTATCGCGCCTCATTTGAATTCTTCCTATCGCTTTCTGCCGGCCTATTTCCCTCCTCAACTCACTCATTAATATCAGACACATGACTCCAGTTTGACCTCTAGGAGCCCGCAATTCAGGTATTTACAGGTTTGGAACTTGGTGGGCGGCAAAACCAAAAGAGGGACCGTCTGATGTCAGTCTCAAGAATTTTGTTCGGCGGATGAATTTGTTTTAGTTTGAGAATGACGAAGATCTGAAATCATTTTATCTTGCGAAAAATGTGATTTGATGGTTAGTTCACCTAACTTGATGGGAACCACCCTCTTCTCGAATGGTAAAGTACCACCAACATTGCACGAACAACGTTGACGACCCGGAGGCCACAAAGTTTTATGAAGCAAGAACATAGCGTCGGCTCTAGGGAAGTAAGTAGATAAGGCAAATTTAGGCAAATTTCATTTCTACCTTCTTAAAAAAATATAATATTTGTGTAATATGTTATGTCTCTTAAAAGAGAATCTAGCCATCTATCATTGCGATGCTTTTCCAAGAACAGTTGAGCACCTTATGACCTCCAAGCTAAATTAGACATGTTCTATACATGCTGAGTAGATTTCTTGAGTTGTGAAAGCAGCAGGCAATGACCTTAGCACATTATTTTAGTTGATAAATGTTTGAAGCACCCAAATTCAAAGATATGTACAGACCTGGGCCCTCCATATGGACAGATCCTTTTAATTTGAGTAATTTCAGAGTCTCCTATGACATAAAACACGCATCAATGCATCTTTGACCCCAGCGATACAAGCCTGCCAGGGACTGGACATTTACACAGAAAAAATATGCCTCTCAGAGTGTCCAATGATTTTATTCTCCTCTTGCTTTCATGGACAGGGTTGATGCGTGATTCGACTTGACAGCTAAAAAGCAAATCACCAGCGGCCGCACTCAAGATATCTCGCGTATAAATTGCATATCTGGATGGATATCATTCCTCTCCAGCAATCATCCATCATATCTTGAACAACGCCACTTCCCTTCCAGTATATGTGCAGTGTAGAGCGATAATTTACTGTCCCCATTGGCCGGTCTTAACTCAAAATCAAACAGCAACAGCTCCCAAAAATTGATTCAGAAAAAGACAGCTATTGAACTGCTCTAGCAAACCACCCAAATGCCTCCAATGGACAAAATGAAAGCAAGATAGACTTCCTGGATAACTGCAGCAGACAGAAGAACAACTTTATGTGGAAAAGTCCGAAAAAGCCAATACATGCTTATTATAAAGTGAAACTCCAAAAAATCTTAGATGACACATGATATGTACTCCTCAATGTTTAGACAGCAGAGCTCCTGTACAAATGTGATGCCAAAAATGTACAGCAAATTTGCACAAGCAGCATGAGATCCTCTTTTCCTCATGGTAGTATTTAGTTACATCATTTAAAGGCCACCAAATTATAGGAAGTGGTACAATCCCAATTCAAATCAATTTTCTAAAGCTCACAAGGACATTGTCTGGGGATGAATTGAAGAATCTACCAAAGAAAAAAAAAAAACTCCAGAATTTGCATAAAGAGACATGTTTAGCTATCAGGAACTGGAGACATAAATTTCACAGGATAATTCTTTTTCATAGAGAAGATACTGTACCAAGCAGTTGGACAATCACATTCATAATGCAAATATGTTTTTGCTTATTTTGGCCTCACACATGGAATGTTGATTGCCCAGAAACCATCCAGAGCAATGTTTCTTAAATCTTTTCACAGTAACGATCCTATTCTCCCATAACACAGGCTGTCAGTGAGACAAGTCTTCTTCAAGCTACAAACCAGAAAATATCAATGCCTGACAATGGTAATACTAAAGCAAAATTGAGAAGAATGCGCAGACAATGTTCTCCAGTGTTCCCAATGACAAGTTAAAAAAACCCACTGATCCAGCCCTCAAGACTTTGTAAGTATAAAAGCACCAAAAATTAAATATTTATCCATGCTATCACGTTGATCACAATGAGATATTGCTGTGCAAAACAAGGATCTTCCTCAGTACCTCATACGACAATCCTGGGTTTCTGAGGACTGGATCGAGGAATAGCTAAAATGGCTATAAGACCAGCAGTGAAGGCTGATACTGCTGCCACCGCAAAAGCTGGTGAATTTCCACCACCAAATAATTGATCCCAGGGTCCACTTCCCAGGGAGACCACCACCTGTTTTCAAGGATCAAATATGTCGCAGTTTGCTGATTAGTAAAATGCCTCCATGGGAGTAAGATGCAACAGAGATATGCATTTGGTTACATATCGCTGGCAGAGGGCTGCCATTCCATTTTGGACGGCGCTATTTGCACACCCATTACACACATTTTATAAATAAATTGACTAGAATGCAGTCTCTCTCACCCTTTTACCTTTCCCATTTTCTCTTCTTATTATGATTAATTGTTAGATATATTCCCAGGAATTCGTCCTCTCCTACATATTTGTTGTTCAAGGACTTGAGTAAAAGCAGGGAAAAGCCAAAGACTAGATTTTCATCAATCATATCTTGATTTATTACTAGAATGAAATTGTTGATTTTGGGTGTTAGAAATTCATCCTCTGTTTCATTGAAGTGCTTCATGGTTTCTACGAAGACTAAAACTCAAATTCATCATTTCATTCATGTTAATGGGTATCGCTTCATAAAGGAAAAAAATTTCAACATGAAGATATGGTTTTTTTTTTTTAACTTGTCTGGAACTCCTTTCATGTAAATTAATTATCCAAAGAAGACCGACAACAGGTAGTTGGTATGAGCTTTTATGGATGAATAGACTATTTTTCATCTACTCTTTTCTATTCTCATATTTTTCATCTTCTTTAAGATCTAAAGAAGGTTCACATATGAATGATAAATGTCATCACATTTCATCCTAAAAGAAGGATGTCAATAACAAAGAAGTAGAAGAATTTACAAAGCACAAGATTATAATTAAGCAATTAGTGGCTATAATTTCCATTTCTACAAGAATTTCATTGATAAGGTGGTCCGAACTCAAAGACTAACCAATATACATAGACGGGGGCCACCACATGCCTATCTAAGCTGTTGAAGTATCATATATCAATTGTCTGCAATGTTTTCATATGCCTCATGCACATAGTGTCTCCCTCCACCTAAAGCATAAGCTTTTTATTGGACATTACAACATGATATCAAACCTAAGTTCCAACACAGTTTATTTCGGCAAAAGGCTCCCCATTCATCAAATCTACACGTCATTCTCATCGCTGTTTGCATGTGAGAGGGGATGTTATAGTTTCCCACATCACTTGTTTACAGGTTTATATACATAATCTCTCCCTCCACTTAACGGTTTAAACTTTGGGTTGGACTTTCTAACTTGTACAAAAATTGATAAAAAAATTAAAGCAGCTAATACCTTTGTTCTAATCAATGAGTTTCATTTATGTTGGAAGCATTCTGATAATTAACACGGGAGGTTCATGTGCTTTGGGGATTTACATATTATTTTGTCTTGTTCAAGCTACAATTTTTTCTATAGAAAACTCTAATCCATCGCATGATAACACAGATGCTGTGATATGTGAAGAACTGTGACAATGAAGTTATCTTTCACTAAAAGGTTATTGCTTACTTCGTTATCTGTACAGTCCGTTCAAATTGAATTGTCTTTAGGGGAGTTTAAATTGTACAGTAGCTTTTGAAAATAACCAATAGTTTATACAACTTGGCACCTCCTTGGTGCCTCTCTAAGAGACTTCAGCTTCAACTACAAACATTTAAAATTTCCAAAGATTGGATTTGTTTACCAAACAACACAACTAAATGTTAGAATTTCTTGGATAACGTCACCGGTGGAGTTCGTGGGATGGAATCATAATCTATTTATTCTCTTTGTTTGGTTTACCATAAGGACTTTTGTAGACTATTCTGGTGGCATAACACGTGACTCAACCACAAAACTATATTTTTACCCACTTTTATACTTTAACATAAAGATTAGATGGCTTTGAAGAGAAAAATAGAAGCCTTTTTCCAATCAATAATATCCTACGTGATTCCATGACCTCTCCAAATCTCGCCACATTCTCAAGTAGATTTATCAAAATGGGTCATAAACCCATTTCTTAACTCATATATAATGGGCCAAGTCATTATATTAGTTAGTTATATTCAGTAAATGGGGCATAAATGCATTTAGAATGGAAATATCCAAAAAAATATAGCTGTTAAATTGGTTCACAATTTAACCAAATCCAACCTACATTTGTACCACTTTCTTCAGCCTCTCTGAAAAACTAACAAATTCCTTGGACCATTCCAAGTTCAGAGAAGTCTCAATGGGCCCACAAGATGGGCCCGCCTTCACCTTCATTACAACTATCGAGACGGCTTCATTTTCTTCCCACATTATTTATTATTTTTATTAATCTTGTAACTTTCCTTGGTTAGTTATTGGCGTATATCTTTCCTAGGTTGCAGTTGGCATTGTTATATTTACAAAATATTCTAATTTTAATTCTTGTCATTACAATCCATGGTCAACATAAATCATCTTATTTGATATCCTACTTCCATTTAATTAAAATTTCAATTCCCCGACATTATTGGTTGCTGTGATTTTACAAATTCACTACCAAGTACTAACTTTATCTTATTCTTCATTGTGAATTAATACAAAAATTGAAAATTCTATGCAATGTTGAATACCAATTCTTTAGCATCTTATAGTCGAAATAGAGATTTTATCCAAATAACATATACACATGAAGAGCTTAGAGTGAGTAAACTAGATGGATATGGATTTTCATAGGTTAGATTAAATATGGAAGTATTTAGTGATATAGGTCGGATTTGGGTACTGATCAAGTCGGGTATGAGATGCTAAATTTGTACTGCATATGTATATGAGTCGATTTGGGTTAAACCATTTTTGACCCGACCACCCACTTGACGGCCTATTCTCAAGCTTCTAGATTTCTTTTTGGGATCAAACTCAAGCTTCTAGATTACATATTTCATTTTCCCACTACATTTACCCCTAAGTGCACCAACATTTATCACTTTTTACCAGAGTTAGACAAAAGGGACAGCTCATATTATCTTCCATTCCAAGTTTTCTGGACTGTAGGGCCATAGTTCAAAACATTGAGACATTTATCTAGATTAAACCTAGAAAGAAGAACAGAGCACCAATTCAATTAATAGCCAAATTTCAATTTAACAAATTCTCTAGTTGACCAGTACACTTATATCTGCATCATTTACTTCTTTCAGTAAAATCGTACTTTTATTTTATTCCTCTAGATATCCTCACATCAACGCACCCTAATATAACGCAAATGGAGCCCCTACTAGTTTTCCCCCATTATAAACATGCTCCTCTCATCTTTTACTACCTTTGAGCCTTCAAGTATCACATTGGACAAGAAAATTACTTTCCAAAACTTATTAATGTTTCGAGCTAAGCCAAAACTCTCTATCTCACACTGCAAAAAGACAGGAGAACTTTGTCACAACTTCCTCACCAACATGATACAGCATGAAAGAAAAATTTCTCCCACGGATCAGTTTACTTCGTCAGTGAAACTGTTAATGGTTGGTTCTAACTAATTTCCTGAATTATAGACCAGCTAGAAAAATATATCTCTTTCTCGTCACATAGGCCACTAAATTCAGTTACAGACAAAGTAATAAAAGATCATCACTGGATTGTAATCTTATAATAAAAGAATATATATAAACCAGCAATTAGAACTTTATGGGATAAATTTCTTCAGTCAATCAGATGCACTAGAAAGAGCTGCTTACAGGAATGTAAAGACGACTGACTTCGCAGGAAATATATAACTTCATCAACCACTTGTCACATCAAGAAGGTTTTGCACTTACTTTCTTGACTTTATGAAGTCACATAACAGAAGATAATTCCAGCAGAAAATGTACTTATGAACACATGGTCTATTTTCAAAAAAGAAGAAAACAACCAATAATCCTAATTATAGAAAAATAGTGCTAGAAGAGAATAATACCTGTGGGATCACGATTGCCAGGTTTAAAACGCCCATAGACAATCCTAAAAAAATAATAGACCAATATAAGCAATTAGATAATCCAAAATCTTAATATAGGTTGAGAACAAAGCATGAGATGCGGACCTTGCCCAAGTCCCAAAGACTCAATACGTGTTGAGATCAAGGCATATGGAACGCTATAAGTAATCTGCAATAGGAAGTATCACATGAATGGTTTTTCCATAAAGCACAATAACCATCACAAAGTCAAGATACTGGTACTCCCTAATTTATTTCTACTCCACACCACATACACTCCCTAAATTAAGTACTACAACGAAGTAAACAGCAGAATCCAATCTAGAAAGTTTCCCTTATTAGAATAGTAGAAATAGCTGCTATTAAGTTTATCCCAATTAACGTGATGTTTGTAAGTGAAAGTCAGGATAATTTCAAGTTCCAATAAGGAAAAAAAAATTTCTTTTCACAGGGGATAGCAACTTACAGCCAAAGGAACACCAAGTATTGTGAAAATCACTACCGCAGCAATTACAATGCCAGGTGCAGGTGAAGTGCCGCCTGAGTCCACGCTATTGACATATGTTACCACAAGCATGCCAAGAAAACAAAGAGCCATAAGAATGTCTGAAATCCCCCATACAAAACCGGCCCCAAATTTCCTGCAGAGCTTCTCCATGAAAACTGAAGTTAATCCTAGGACAACTGATTGCAACATGAGACCTAATGCACCCATCCTAACACCATCATTGTAGTTCTGCCCTTCATTGGGTTCGCCGCCATAAATTTCTCTTCCCATCCAATCAGTATCGAAGAGAAGAAAAGGAAACCATCCAATCCAAGTGAAAGCAGTAACAAGCAAGATCATCCATACAGACCCAGAAAAATATCGGAAAGTCCCAAATAGTTCCCACATGAAAGCCTCTTGAGTGTGGCTCGACTGCCCAGGTCCATCAGCAGCGGACGAGGATCTGTCACTCGAATCAAGAGGTACTTCCTGAGCTGCTGAGATGCTTAGATATGTAGTGATTGCAATAAATGCGATATCGATGAAGAATGCAGACTTAAGGTTGGCGCAGTCAGCATTGCAAGCAGAAGTCCTAGTAAATGGCAAAATTTTATACCATCCACTATATGACCCTGTGGCAAAGCCAAGGACATTACCGACAGCCATAAACAGCGAGAAATATGCATTGGCTACTCGAGTCCTTCTATGGTCCTTCCCTGAGATAAAAAAAATTATGCTGACATTAAATGTCAATAGTATGCTATTTCTTTTATAACAGCTTACTACTTTTCTAAAGCGGTGCTTCCTAGAACCCCATATATAGCAGATGCCAGAGAAAAGTACTTGGTGCTCTTTCGTCACCATGATTTTGCCTAAAGAGGAACCAAGCCACACTGTTTTCTTCAAAATAAGGAAACCCTTACTTTCAGAGAAAAATTCTTTATTTGGTCAGTTAAACAACAGACAATAGAAGTATATTCCTCAAGTTCTCCAGATCCAAGCACATGAGCTATCTGCAAAGTTCTGTGGTTCTTGTTTTGCTTTCTCTAACAACTTAATTCAAGTCAGCACCTCATCATAATTGACACTTATTCAATTATTTAATTGAAAACAGAATAAGACCCTTGTGCAGGTGGGAAAGATTATGCTTGAGCAGAGAAACAGACTCTAGGAATCACTAGATGAAATTAGAGGAGAAAACAAAAACAGACAAAGAGCCACAGTTCAACTTGACCACCAAGACATTACGTATGCACATATAACTATGAGCAACCATCCCAATGCAGGACCACAGAGCATCATAATTGCCCTTGATTCTTGAAATGGAGCATAGCTTCCAGATTAGCAGGAGGTGACCTATGTGGGCTTGAATGACCCTGCAGCTAGCTTTGCACTGCAGTAAATTTCCGACTCAAAATGATGCCTACTCAACTTTCATGGCCACTCTCCCACCCTTGCCAACAGAAATAAGGGCCAAAATTTATATAAGACAAGAAATGGAGGAAAAGATACGTGGCTCCTCATGAAAATCTTCTCTTACATATATTTATTTGTCCGACAACATCTACATGATTTTGTTAAATAGGATCACCATTAAAGTAGAAACCTCACTTTTGCCTTAAGAGGTCTGTAAGGTTAAAGGATAAAGTGAGTCTGCAGGTTGCTATAGGAAGGTAATTTCTAATTTCTAATGCTATTGCAATCATTCACCTAATAAGACACTCACCTCAGTTCAACTAGCTTAGTACATCTTGTCCCCATTTCTCCTCACTATGAAAAGGTAAAAGCCCGACATTTCCCAGGTCTCCTAACCAACTAATCGGCATACAAAATTGACAATGATGCACAAGAATCGAAAGGCAAAAAGACAAGAAACTAAGAGCAATTCTTATCATGTCTTTCCCCTCAATAGGCAAGTGAAAATGGAAAGGCTCATAATCTTTATAGAGAACATCACTTACAGGAAGATTTTTTAATCCTTATAAGCCAAAAACCAATGCCCCTAACGACTTGAGAAACCAGAACCTCAGACAAGAATCAAAAAAGAAGATTGTCGTTCCACACTGGATGGGAACTCTACACCTTGTAATGTCCTCCATTTTATCCAACTTCCAAATCGCATGCTAATAAAAAAAAAAAAAAAATACCTGCTTATTACAATTATCTGCTGGCTGACATCCCACCAGCAGCTTACAATTATTCTCTACGCAATTCACTCATAAACATGCCAATACACTTAAAAAGTCACCAAGAACAGAGACAAGAATGCATCATCTGAATGGCACAATCCAGAATGGGCATATTTGGACTTCATGTTCCTGAACCTCATCAAAGCACACACATTCACCTGCCTAACATTGTGTTTATTCTATGAAATATCTTTGTTTCCAGATCCCTGGCGATGAAGGGAGAACACAAGAAGGGGGAAAAAACTCGCCTTTATTTATTTTCAGCATTTGAGCATTTCGTGAGTTTCAAACAATCCTTTCCTTTTTCCATTTATAATGTAGTAAATTTCCCAGTATAGCAGGCGATCCCTTCTACATTATTTGATAAACATAAGCCACATAAGGAAGAAATGCAAAACAGCAAAACGATCGGGAGCATTGAATCATCCACGACAAAACAAGAGACTGTCACCGTGGGCCACTCCCAACTATGTGCACCAAAATCTGACGAGGTAAGAGCCAAATTAAGGATTAAATACTACACAACCACAATTGTCTCGTTTGTTTTTTGTCCGGTCGAAAGATGGCCCACTGAAGTCAGAAATTAGGACTCGTATACGACCAGGCACTCTACCGGAACAGTGCTCGTCTAGGGTTTCGAAGAAGCAAAAGAGAAGCTCAAAATCGTCAGAAGACTAGACTATCGAAACAAGACGAGCTGAAATTACCGGTGAGGTCAGCGAGCAGAGCTCTGCAAGGACCCTGAGTCATGTTGTTCGCGACGTCGAGGATCCAAAACCCGAAGACGAAGGCACCCACCGCCCCCGGCTTGGTGGCGCCCTCCCTGTCCCCGAGCAACCACCCGATGTCGGCGGAGTGGCCGATGATCAGCACGGCGAAGGTGATCGACAGGGCCCCGGCGACGATGAACGGCCGCCGGCGGCCGAAGCGGCTGGCGCAGCGGTCGCTCATGTGGCCCACCAGGGGCTGGACGACGAGCCCGGACAGCGGGCCGCAGAGCCAGATAATGCTGGCCCAGGCGTGGGGGATCCCCAGCTCCTGCACGTACGGGGTCAGCAGCGAGAGCTGCAAAGCCCACCCGAACTGGATCCCGCACGCGACCGAGGCCACGCGGAGGAGCCGCCGGAGCGGAACCCGCGACTTCGCCGCCGGCGGGGGCTGCCTCGCCGCAGCGGCGGCCCGGAGCGGCGGGGGCGGCGGCGGAGGCGGCGCCCTGGTCCGGCCGCGGTGGCGCTCCGCCTCGGGGATCGCCATCGCTCAGAGCTTCTCCCCCGTCCTCCTCTCTGTGCTCAGCTCTGCCTCTCCCGTTCCTGTATCGGCGACGGTTGGTGGCGTTGCGTGTCGTGGCGTTGCAGAGTCTTTTTGAGTGTTTCGAGAGAGAGAGAGAGAGAGATGACTAGTCCGCTGACGGGCGAGACCAGCGAAAATCGTCCCCGTGTTATCGTCGCATTCCCGGTCGACTTTATCGTCGGGCGAGGTTAATGATATAAGATTAGGAAGAATTTTGGAGTGGTTTAGGACAAAGCGGTGGTTTTGGGGTTGGGAGGAGGGTAAATTGCGGAATTCGATGGTTGGATATTTTTAATGGCTCGCCGCGTGGGGCTGCTGGGGCCTGGCTGACAAGTTGGGCGGGGCGGGGGAATGATTTCTGGGGCAAGTAATGTCGGAATGACGGTAATGCCACCTCCACTTCTTTGTCCTGCTGAATCGGGACCGGGGGTAGCCTGCACGCTCCCGACTCCCGTGCGTTTTCTCGTTAGGGTGATCAGTTTCAAGATAGGTGATCTCACCTTAAATGAGAAGGTTACAATGTGATTCTATGGAACCAGGGTGAAATGTCCTCATTTCGGAAAAGACGTGAGACTTAAAGACCAAGTGACGAGGTTGGAAGCCAGAGGTGACTAAGAATGAGAGTGATAGAGGGAGCAATGAGGTTGAAGGCCACCGAGAGAGAGGTAAGGCCACAAGATGAGTAAGGCAAGAGATAAATATAAATTTTTAAAAATTATATATAAGCTTATTTTTTTAATACAAGTAGCTATAGGGTTTGCTATTTTATATACCAATTTGGTATGATTGAGCGGACGGTTTCACACTTAGAATCGAGAGCCGAGACTTATCAATTTCTGTGAATTGGAACCGAGAATCAAATCGATTTCATAGAAATTATCAATTCTAAGCTAGGGCGGTTCCGAGTGGTTTTTGATTTTTTTGCACGCCCCACTTCCATAGACACTCTCTCTATCATTGGACCACATGCCCATAAAATCTCAATGCATGAATGTTGGTGACCTTAAAACAAAGCTGAGAATACATGGAGATTATAGCCATGGTAGGTTAGTTAGCTCCTTCTGTTTCCTTTCTTAAGCCAAATTAAGTTCATAACTTCATTGTGTTCTTACATAGTTTTTTTCCTTAGAATTTATACTAAATCTATGTCGATGCTATCGCCTTTTGTTGGCCAGTGTTACTACCCTTATATGGTGAGATGGTGGATTTGAATAAATGGTGAATAAAGAAATGGTGGATTTGTAAACTTGGGTTTTTGGAGAATTTTGGGGAGCGAGGGTATTTTGGGACTTTCAATCAAGATTTTGTGCAAAAAGAGGCAAGAAAAGGGCTTTAATAAGTCTGATGAAGTAAAGAAACTACTCACGATGGCCACATGCCTTGACAGTAAAGGGAGTGTCCGTGGGACAATACACAAGTAAGCGCAGCTGGCATTCCTCATGCTGGTAAACGCCCAAAGGCACTTTATTAATTACTCACATGTAAAACGCAGCAGCAATGCATTGAAATTGACTTCTCAACGGATCGCTGACGATAATTTCACCTCAATCATGGAGATAACGCATAGAGTGCAGTATCACAAGCCGATCATTTAGGTGTAAATTTTTTTATCTGATTTCTTTTAATTTGATGATCATGTCTCTCTATTTTTATCCGTGGATGAAATTCATGTGTTTCATTGGCTCGATTCCCCGTTCATCTTTAATTCAAACACATGACAGATTCGATTGGTTACTTAAGGATGTGGTCGTTGGGATAGTAACGGTGCTTCCGACTGAGGAAAATCCGACGTTATCGCTTAATTAGTCACTTCTTTTTTCCCTTGATAAGGATCCGTAAATGGATTTAGGAAAATATCTGTACGGCTGAGATGGATGAAAGGACGTGCTCAGGGATGGGGGATGAAAGGACACGGGGTTGGGCCGCGCGTGATGTGCGGGCATGATGTCTGGGGAGGCTGGTCGGCTGAATTTTAAGGTTCGGGCGGACAGGTGGGATGACCCGATGCAATGAGTGCACTACGTGGCATTTTTATTTATTTTTTTGCTTTTTATTTTTTATTATTATTTTATCAGTGGGGGGGTTGGACAGCGATACGACATGGAGGAGGTGTTGATCGACTGCCGTTTCCCTGTGGCATCAATGATTGACCCCGGAGGTACATTTCGATTTGAACGCTGTCATTATCATCTTCTCGTCTTGCGGTTGGGTTTTGGCCATTTGCACGTTTTCCCCGTTATTGCCCCGAACGACAGCGCATGCTCTGTCGTTTTTACTTGGTTTCGCCATCCGAGGTCCCCCCCACGGCTTTTGGCTTCTTTCAACCGATCACTTCTCTCGTTTGATTTGGGGATGTGAACCTTTTTGTATTAAGGCCGTGTTGGAGATATTGACCGAAGATTTGGAGGATATCCATTATGATTAGATTGAACATGATATGATACAAAAAAAGTTGATTTAGTCAATTCATAATTGATTCGGTAGAATAGGAAATCGAAATCTTTTATATTCCTTTTCCTAATTTTATTTTTCTTCATTTTGCTATTAATGAGTATGTGCACACGTACATTGAACATGATACAATACAACAAAAATGCCTTCAATTTCTTTATTTCCTGTCCAATTGGATGCATGGAATCTTTAAATAATGTGGGTAATTTAAAAGAAGCCACGCAAGCTTGAGCGTACCTAATTTTGTATTAGGGCCTCCTTTGAATTTCGTGTCATGTAACAATCTAACGAGTCATAAAATATAAGCCTTCTCTATCTTTCTCCATCCAAACAGAGTAGCCCATCTATCGCAAGTGTCTCCTCCACCACTCTTTGCGATCACCATCCTCATGGTCGTGTAGCCACTTAATTGCCACCAACACTGACGGGCTTTCTTGCGATGGAAAATTGTTCCGGATCTTGACAATGAACTCTGAATAGCGAGAGAGAGAGAGAGTGAGTCACAAGATCGATGTAATTTTGTGGTGTGAAATTTTTTTATGCTCAATTGTCTTTTGGTCATTCTCAATGGATAGTTTATTTAAAGTTTGGTAGGTCTTGTATCAAAAGTTGCCAATTAAAAGTAGGGTAGGCCCAGTATTAAAAATTTGATATGATAATTTGAGGCGACATTGATACGAATGACTGGAATTAATAGTTGATTGCTCACTATTTTTAAGTACGACATGTTAATAAGAAAATAAAAATAATTTGAGAATAAATCTATTTTGGAACAATTTTTTAAGATAAATTTATTTTTGAGAGAAAAGTCTATTAGCAAAACCATACCATTCCATCTCATTTTCATGTATTAACTTAACCTTTTGTGAAATCCATGTGGTCAGGTAAGTTCCATGATGGATATTTTATAAGTTGTAGGATAGGTTCAGATTCCAAAGTTTAAAAATCAATGAGTACATAATAAGTTCAAAGATTCGAGATCATATCCATCCTGCACTTTTTTCCATGTACCCTATGCAATTGCTTGCTGGAAAATATTTAGATGAACACATATGTCTTTAACTATTTATTATTTTCTCTTTTATGCACAAGTGAATTACATTTAATCACATAAAATATAGATTAAGAATATTTACAAGGTGTGTTTGTTTTAGTAAAAGAATCAATGATAAAGGAAAATGCACTCTAAAAAATCAATTTCGAGGAAAAAGCTTCCCTTTTTCAAGTCACTAAATTCATTTTCCTAACTCGGAGTGTGTATATTTTCTCGAACCATGAGGGACTCTCCATTAATCAAGCATTTCCAAAAAAACCAAATGCACAAAAGTCCAAAAAACTAATTCACAAAAAAATATTTCGCTCAAACAAACACACCCTTATTAACAATGCATTTGTGATTTTATGTTTTTTTTTTTTTGGTCGATAATAGTGATTCATACTTTCATTAATAGCACCGAGCTTTACAAGGTAAGTCAGAGTCATAGCATAAAATAGACATCAGGGGGGCAGGTGGTTCAAGCTGCCAATTAGAAGGAAGAGTTTTGTGGCGTAGTGCCTTTGCAACCCAATCGGCAGCATGGTTTACCTCTCTCGGACAAAAGGAGATTGTTGCTAGTGGCAAACGGGCTAAGATACTTTTGCATTCCTGTACCTGAGTTCTAACGGCCCAATGAGCTTCTTCTCGGCCCAGGATGGAATTTACGAGCATCTGACTATCAGTTTCAAGTAGAAGACTTCGGTTCAGTTCGTGCAGTTGTCCCACGTGCAGAGCTTCTCTCTCTTCCAGCATTTGTGATTTTATGTTGAATGCTGACTATTGTATCGTTTTTTCGCTTAATAACTTTTTTAATAGAATATAGGGTATTGGAAACCTACATATTCCCAATTGGATCGAAAACTCCATGTAGACTAGATTGCAGGTTCCAAAAGCATGAAACGGTGCCGACAAGGTTGATTCCGGGCCTGTTTAAAGGACATCTTCTTTTATTAAGCAAACGAACATCATATCTCGTAATCGAACGAGCACACAGAAAAAAAGAAGCACACAAAAGCAGGAAGACATAAAAGGCCAAGTTGAAGAAGGGCTGTAGTCCACAAGATGCTTGACGACAAACTAAACAAGAACAGCCAAGACTAATCCTGTCACGAGCCAAAGCCCAAAGCCCAAAGCCCCGCTTCGAAGAAGGAATTCGAGCCTAATTTAAAGACCAACTTACGTGAGGTCAATCTAACATTACAGATTATACCAAGTCAAAAATCGCACTAGCTAATCTCCAGAATGAGTTATAATCAATAAATAATAGGATTAGTATTATGAAAAATCTCAAAATGGTACATATTTAATAAATTTACTCAAAACTAATTTTTTGATCACAAAGAATTTCAAATTAATACACTCATGATAAGTTTATTTTCTTTAGTTTCCATTAAATTTTACCGTATAGTTGACGGGTGTAGCTTGGGATTTTATCTTCTATTTGTTACAGAGTGATTTTTCGTGGTATTTATCAAATTTAATAGAACTAAAGGATAATAAATTTGTCACAAACAAATTAATATGAATTTTTTGGTGGTGATTTAAAAATTAATTTAGAGTAAATTTATCATATATTTTAATATTTTTTATGATAAAAAAGTTAATTTAAAAAAAATGTCATAAATGGGTCGCCTCGGACTTTTTAGTAGCATTTACTCTCCCTTGTAAAATAACTCTCCACGACCACGAGACGCCCGGAAACTCTGAAAAGCCATTGTGCGAATCGAGGCAGGAAAAAACCAGTCGTGTCTCGAGAATTATTCGTGGAATGAAATCTAAAGAAACACAAATTTTTCTTACAAAACTCCGAAAAGCCAGAGTGAAGTGAGCTCCTGTTTCGGAAAGGTCGACGATACAACCATGGATTCGTTTTTTCCATTTGTCGGGATGCCCCGGAATTGACCTCGGAAGACACCATCGGCAACATTCCCGAGGAAGCCAGTCAGCACTCGACAGCAGACGCGCCCCCGCCACGCCCCTCTGGACCTCGCAGCAGCTACTCAGGCGCCGCCGCCGCCGCCGCCGCCGTCGTCATCCCCACAGCCCACAGTCCCCTCCCTCTCCGTCTCCTCCCCCCCCCCACCCCGCGCCTTCTTAACGACGAAGGCAGCAGAGGAAGGGGCACCCTCCTTCCTCATGAAGAAATCCCGAGCCACGCCGACCATGTCCGCGTACCTATTTAACCTCCGCACCGCCCCCTTCTCCTAGGATTCCCTTTCCCCGCCGCACATGGAGACTTTCGAGGCCTTCTTCGAGGACTGGCTCGCGCAGCAGGAGGCCTTCCTCGACCAGCTCCTCCTCCGCGCCTCCGCGCCGGAGGGCCAGAGCTGCCCGCCCCACGACCACCACGGCGACGGCGACGGCGACGGCGAAGCGGACAGGGCCTTGATCGAGCAGGTCCTCGGCCACTACCAGCGGTTCTACGAGGAGAAGACGAGGGTGGCGAGGGAGGACGCGTTCCTCTTCTTCTCCGCCCCCTGGCTCACCTCCTTCGAGCGCACATTCCTCTGGATCGGCGACTTCAAGCCCACCCTCCTCTTCCGCTTCCTCGGCTCCTCGGTCGACGGCCTCACCGCCGCCCAGTCGGAGGAGGTCGAGCGGATCGGCGCGGAGACGAGGCGGAGGGAGAGGGAGCTCACGGAGGCGATGGCCAGGGTCCAGGAGAGCGTGGCGGCGCCGCCGCTGCTCTGCCTGCTGAGGGCGTCGGCCGGGCAGCCGCCGAGGGACGGGGAGCTCTGCGCCCTGGAGGCGGCCATGGCGCAGCTGAGGGAGGCGATGGTGGGGGTGCTGGAGGACGCGAACGCGCTGCGGGCCGCGACGGCGAGGCGGTTGATGGAGGTGCTGAGCACGGCCCAGACGTTGAAGCTGCTGGCCTCGGCGGCGCAGTTCCAGGTCCGGATAAGGAGGTGGGGAAGCAGAGGGCGGCGTCGGCGGCGCTCCGGTGAGCGGAAGCCTGTCTGTCGCCGTTTTACGGTTTTTCATTCCGCCTCAAGTGTCAAGGAGGAGCCGTCGTCGTTCCTAGATTTTTAGTCTCTGTTTCCATAAATGACCAAAAAAGGAATAAATAAAAATAAATAAAAATAAATTTTGTTGTGAGTGGAAGGAGACGTCGCAACTTAATAAGCGATTATGCATCTTGAGTTTTAATTTTACGAAAAAAAAAATTATTTCGTTTCTAACATTTCGATTTCTTTCTTTTTCTTCTTTTTCTTCTTTTTTTTCTTCTTTTTCTTTCTTTTTCTTTGGCTCGTCGGCCTCGGCCATGGCCGACCGACCGTCGAGGGTCGGGCGACGCCGTCGAGGGCCGACGACCTCGCCGGAGTGTCGTCGCCGCCCCCGGCGAGGCCGCCGGCCCTCGTCGGCCGGTCGCCGGCCATGGCTGAGGCCGGCGACCGCCCAAAAGAAGAAAAAAAAAGAAAAAAGAAAAAGAAAATAAAAATAAAAATATTAAAAAATTAAAAGAAATAAACAAGTTTACCAAACCCCTTTTTTTGTTCAAAAATTGTTAAACAAAAATTTTTTTCTATTTATGTTCGCAACAATTTTTAAACAGAAATGTTACCAAACGCACCCTTAATAAAGCGATTATGCATCTTGAGTTTTAATTTTACGAAACTCGCATTTCGATTTCTGTATGATCCGAAACACCTATTGCCTTTCATCATATTCAAACATAAATTGTCGAAATTTAAATATATTTTTTTCTTTTTTTTCCCCAGTTGTGGGAGAAAATCCCGGGTAAAAGTGACTTGTTCCTAAATGGGCCAACAACTGCCCGGACCTTGGTCCGAAGTGACCTATATATAGTAGGCCCCAAAAGAGGGCTCCATTCCTATTTGTCTAATTAAAGTGGGCCGAAAGGTGTTACGCTACTCGACCGGCCCGACCCGGCCCGGACCAATGAAACTCTAACAGACAGGACATGTCCACAAGCAGTTCGGAAGTATCCCATGTAAGCTCTATCCAACCAATTGCCAAGTAATCCCGTAATGGCAACCTTCGGTAATAACGAAACGAATGAAATGGAACGAGGATTCTTGTTGTTTTATCTCCTGGAAATAGACGAGATGGGAATTGAAAAGCTACTAGGGTACCGAATGCCAAATAGAATATATACGTCTCTTTATAAGGAGTACGGAACAAAATAAAATCGAGAGCGACCGAGATTCCCGAATGACCATTTTTTTCATGGTAATGTGAAACGTGCAAAGATTCAGAGGTTCAGAATAGCGATTCCATTCCGGCCCTCCATTCTCTTTGTCGAACATTTAGTTTCTATTCCATTCCAAAAATATTCAAGAAGAAAAGAGGGGGAAAAGGAAAAGTAAATTGGGCTCAGATTGGCTCGTTGGTTTTGCTCAAACCGTGGGAGTATGCTTTTCGGTCAAAATAGAACCGTAGGGTATCCTTTTGGGTGTTAAAATGGCAATTTTTTGGGTCCCCAAAATTATCATGGACGTGGACTCGCAAGCCTACTTCAGAAAATCAACTCCTGCTCTTGACTTTGATGACATGCTCATTTCCTGTATTCGGAATCTTTTAAGATATTTCCTCCATGTTAGAATTCTGCACAATTTTAGGAAAGAAAACTGTCTTGATCGTGGGATATCATTGAGAAATAGAAAAACTCATGTGCTGATTGGTTAACAAATTGGATAATTCACTATTGCGATTCAAATGATACCTTAATTTTTGACAGGTCATCAAGAGGTTCAATTCCTTTATTAATAGGAGATCCAAGTTGAATCTAGTTTTGTTAGGCGAGTTGGTGTAACCTTAATTTTTGACAAGCCACCGAGAGATTTGATTCCCTTATTAATAGTAGATCATGTCGAATCTACTTTCGTTAGGCGAGTTTTTGTGTTAACTTTTAGGTTTCACTCCTTTTAATACCCAAAAAAAAAAACAAAAAACTTTGGCCTCGGAGCACGTACGATGTTCTTAGGGAAGCCATCAAAACGGGCTTGAGCATTTGTCGGGGGAGCATATCATCCTGCGGCCTACCAACGCGGGATTTGGTCGGTCCATGAAGCGATTCTCGTTCTTCGCCTTTCCCCCTTCTCGTGAATTCGAGTAAAGAATCGTCTCGGGATGGTCGACGAGAGCTTTACTTAAATTGCGTTCTCGAATATGGATAACAAGATTAACCAAGGGTTAGCATCTTCGTTTCTTAACTCGAGTCAGCTCTAGTGAGAAATTGAGGGTTTTAAACTAGTTCTCTCTGACTTTTGTTTGACCGTATCGGGAATCGGGATTCATCTCCTCTGGTTCCTCACTTACGGGATTAAAACCAGCCGATTAGCACCATCTCGTTCCTCGCTTCTTCCTTTTTTGCTCGTTCATCCGATGAAAGCGGGTCTCGATGACCTTGTTCAACGCACTCGTGAAGGCATTTTGAAATCGAGAAAGAGGAAGGGTCCCAGTCCAAAGCCGAACTATCAAATTCCTGAGAATATCCCCTTTCAATTATTTGAGCAGTGTCGCTATGGGATGAAACTAAAATGTCATTTACAATACTCGAATGCATTCGTGATTAATTTGATCATTCACACTTGTTTGATAGTATTATTAATCCAACGACTTCTTTGACTTGAACTTTGTTTTATTTTATTGGAATTGAGTTTTGGGTTGGAGCCCGTGGAGGAAATGAAATTCCACATCCGAAGAGGATTTGCAATTTAACATTTGATCAGTGGGTGACGAATATGGATAACCCCAACTTGGGCATTAGTAAAAATAAATAGGATCGGTGTCTATATCTATTAGTCTACCAATCAAAAGCTTTCATAAAGGGGGAAAACATATTGCCAAACATCATTTTCGCAATAGTCTTTGTGAGGAGGAATTTTTTTAAACTATCAAATGGAGCTATTAATTCAAAAGTAAGTCGCAAATGACATCGAATGCATGGATCACGTTTAACCAGAAAAAAAAAAAATGTACGAATCACATGTCTTACTCATTTCAATGCTCCTTTTGTTTAGGAGTTCATCGCGCCTATGATAAATACCATGGAGAGAACTAATCACCGCGATCCTAATCCCTAAACTCGAATAATAAGGCAGGAATCGATTCGTTTAAAAGAACTCCAGCGTTTTGCTCACGAGCGAACGCCTTCCCGCTCGATCGGTCAAGCGGAAGTGAAGCTTGACGAGACGGACGGTCGACGCGAAGGGAGAGACCGGTCAATGGTGGATTCGCGACGCGAGAAGCACCTCGGCAGCATCCATGTCCTATCTTTACGACGCATGCCGAAATCAAAAAGGTCAGGAAAGTCGCCCGCTTTATGACGTCATCCCTTTTTCGCCACCACTGGAGTGGAGTGGCCGGAAAGCCGCCAAAGCCCTCTCTCTCTCTCTCTATATCCGTCTCGAAAAGCCTCTTGAAAAGAAGCCAATTTTCTCTCGCTGTCTCCTTCCTGGCTCGGTGCGTTCGAAAAGACAATCAAAGAGCACTCTCTAAAAGCGAATGCTTTACAACCAAAAAAGACAAAAAGAGTGAGTGATTCCCTTTGGTGCCGTGGAGCTTAGCCCATCTCCACAACGTGCAGTCACACGAACCATGTTGTTTTCATTTTTGTTTGTTTGTTTGTTTGTTTTTTTGTTTTTTTTTTCTGGTTTTGTCTGGTCCAATTTTATTAATTCCAGAAGGAAAATATCATTCCCATTAAAGAGATTCGGCAATCCATTCTCGTACCAAATCCTCGATGATGCTATTCCCCTCGCGAGCAGTATGGTAAAGATGTGCGATCTTTCTTTTGTCATTTGAGAAAAAATCGTGTAGAATTTTTTTTCCTGTTACGTTTGAAATGTCGCGTCAAATTCGTCACATCGATAATATATCATGCCTTCTCGTAATCTCTTCGTCATTTGGCGGAAGAATAATCATGCCGAGAATATTAACAATGACAACTGTTTCGATTATTGGCATCCCCTTTTAAAATGAATATCTACAAAAGGTGGAAAAAAGAAAGAGAATCGAGAGCGCATCGCAATCTAAATTAGGTACCTTATTTCCCCCGGAATGTGTAGAGAAAGCATAGTTTAATCAAGTGAACATAACCATCCGGCCAAAAAAGAGAAATTAAATAAGAATAGAGGCGAACATGGTCATGGGCAAGTTGCTTTGGTCAGAGAGAAGTAGTTGGGTCTTAATTTCTAGTGGAAAAATGAAACCTCGCGGAGTGTTATAAATATAAAGTAGCTCTGGGGTCCTCACTAGCAATCAATTTTTGAGTAAGTTTATTTAATTTTTGCCATTCTAGAAGGGCCAAAATTTCGTCGCAAAATAAAAAAGCTCCGTCTCAAAGACTAGGACTGTGCGGCACCCGGATTTACTCTCTTTGATGATAATGATTTGGGCATAAAGATAAAATAAGTATGTAGCCAGATTTAAAATATCCATCTGTTTTTCTTTTTTCTTTTATTTATTATATAGTTTAAACTCAAGCTCCTGTGCACGTCACGAGGCACTTTACTATATCTGTTATTATTATCTCTTTTGACTAATTTTGAAGAAAGCAGATGGAGATAAATCATATCTTGAATTACCATCGGTCCACAGGGCACACTTGGCCTGGTGGCTATGGGTCGGAATCAATGAAGGAGCTTCTACGGTTCTCTATCGACGGATTTCTCGTCATGATTTTGTCGTGATCTAAATGGATTTCGTCGTGCTCTTTATATAAAATACCGTAATCCATCGTGAGAATTGAAGAATTCATGACCAACGGATGAGATTTACCCACGTTTTTATTGAGTGGGGGGCATCACATCCAAACTTGTAGAAAATATGTTGAGCGGATAGTTGTAGCCATGACAAGATCCCATGGGCTTCACATCAGCAAATGCTAATTTGGAAGGCCATTGCGTGATCCATACCATATCGAGCATGCATGTCATCACTGACTTTAGTAAAGAGACGAAATAAGCATTAGGTGTGGACCTAATAATATGATAATTTTGGAGAATACCTATTTCTCCATGAGTCCTGTTACATGGGACACCAAATCATGTTACATATTTAAGCGCTCTTAAATTGAATTTAACTAGACTTCGAGCAATCGATTGAATCTATTTATACAGCACTAATTGAACAATAATTGTTAGTCCTGACATGAATAGCATATGCATGTTCGATGTCGAACATAAATCAATCTGATGTTACACCTATTACGCTGTGAAAAGAAAAAAGAACTGTTGATATCTACACGATCAACGTTAGTGCATTTGAACATCAAGCGACATTAGTGAATATCGCCTTCATTCTGATTGAACTGATGTCCGATATCAATATGCAAGCAAATCGAAACGATGGTGCCAGACCGCATTCGTTCTTGGGTTTGATTGGAGAACTACGAAGCATCCAAATCCAAAAACTGTTCTTTGGTCATACTTAGAAATTTCCCGTGGGGACAAAGAAAGATGTCTCCGCAGCTAACTGAGGATTAATTCCTTCAGTTATTCTAGGGTTTCATGTGGATCCTACATCCTTATCGAAGGGGAAAATAAGCGGATTTGGTCGGTTGGCCTTTTCCCATCATAGAGCTGCTGACCATGTTTATATATTCCTTTTGGCGGAAATTAAGCTCCAATCAATCATCTGGGTATTCCATCCCCCCAAGTTACAACTTCGATTTAATTTGTCATTTATGGGCCCAAAAATTTTAAACGTCGCGACCAACCATAATTTATAATAATCATTATTATCACTTGTCAGAACCATAATTTACAATTTAATAGAGTGGAAAAAAAGCTTAGTTTATGGACCCCTCTTGAAATATTATTATGGCTTGAGATTCGCCTTTTAGTTTTAAGGCATGCATGACAAAATTTCTATTTCTATATTTTTCTGTTTTTTGAAATAAATTTGGAATAGAAATCCATTTGGCGATACAATTTCATTTTTCTATTTTTGAATAGATTTCTATTTCAAAAACAGATTTGAAGCAAAAATCAAAAGCTAAAATTTGTAACTTTTCTATTTCTGGAATAAAAGTGAGAAATGAAAAATTCTTCTCATTGTTCATTTTCGTCACTACCTGTGGGACGTCAGACTGGCCGTTGGCCGCGGCTGCCCCTAAAAGTAGAAATTTATCAAATTTCTGTTTTTGGTTTAAGAAGTTTTGTCATGTGTGCCCTTATTAATCAAATAATTTTCTGTAGCAATAGTGCGATGATGAGTGCCGTGGGATGTTTCATCATGTGTTGTCGGGCTATCGATATATTTCTTTTTCAATAATTTTCTTGATTTTTTTTATTGTCGGTCATTTCACTGTTCATGATTTTTTCATGCACGGATGTAATCACTGGTGCATCTGTTTGGTAGAAGATTAATTATTCAAAAAGTGTTCTTTTGAATGATTATTTGCATCACTTACAAAATGAATAAAGGAAAACAAATGCTTTCATCGCCAAAAAAATATTTAGGCATATGTTTTTTTGTTGACGACGAGAACATTTCCCGTTAACTAATTTTTCTAAGTGATATGAACAATTATCTTTAGAGAAATATATATTTTTTTCAAATTGCTGAATTTCTGCAAAATGAATGGACCATTAATAATTTCTCTATGTGAACGGAGGGTGATTATTAAAAAAAATAAAAAATTCCATGGCGATGTGATCACCAATATCATAAGTCAATATTTAATTTTCTGACGAAAATTTGAGCAGGCATTTTTGACAATTGGGCGAAACTTTGGGCTCCTTTGTTATGAATTATTCATTGGACCTTGCGGTGCTTTCGTTTTGGCAGCTTTTTCTTTTCCTACAAAACGAAAAAAAAAGGATGGCAATTTTAATAATTATTGATTTTTCGATGAGGGCAAGCTTTGTTAATGGGGTAGATGTACTAGTATGTTTCAAGTGCTTCCGACAAAGGATCTTATATTACTACCTACGAATGTGACCCCCACCTTCCAAAAGGTAGATGGAGAATAAATGTCCTCCATTAATTAAGACTACGAATAAGACAATTTTACGACCAAAATGAATCAGCATTAGGTAGATCTCATTAATGTATTATCCTTAACATTCAGATGGCCTACTTCCTACTTCCTTAAAAGAAAAAAAAAATTCGATTTAGTCGTAATTCTATCCTGAACTTTTTTTTTTGTCTAGAAAAAGCCCCTTAATTCTAAGTCCACTCCAAATCCGCCATGAACTTTTCTTTGTCTAATAAAAGACCCCAAACTTCAGGTCCAATCATAAATCTACCTCTGATTTTGCCAAAGAGAAAAATCACCAATATTTACTGTAATCCTAAATCTATCCCAATTAGTCATCCGTCCAAAATTGCCGTTAGCTGTCCCTAATTTTCATTGACTCAACCGTCCTGACGCCAATAAATTGGGGTCTGAATTTTGTATTGATTGTACCTTTGGTGCTGTAGTGGTGTCAAGCCTACTTGACGGGATTAATAAAGGGGAGGCGTTCGCGTTCAATCCGTCCGGCATGTTTGGCTAAATGAATCGTGTCAACCTAATTATCTGACCTATGGAATTAATTATAAGCTCCTTAATATCTCTTCTAGTTCTAGCCAACGAGCAGCTATAATAAGATATTTCACTATCTGAGGAAAAGTCGATTGAAATTTTTCCAAAAGTCCCACCTATGTTTTTATGTTTTGCGCATAGTCGGCGATGGCCTTAATATCTCCATTGTTTCAATATAAGGGCGGCGCAATATGTTACGTGGTATAAGTGTCGAATGATAATTTTGGACGATCGGAAAATGTGGAGGAACCACCTTGTTGTGTTCTCCATTGGCAATTTTAAGGTATCAATCATCCTTTCCATTTTTTTTTTTTTTATGACAAAAGTCATGGAGAAATACCCGGCTTTTGAGACATGAAATATCCTACGAATTTCTTAGATTAAGACAGAAGCCGAATTTTGAGTTGGTGGCTATAAAAGAAAAAGATATATTTGAATCATCGAAGATCTTTTCACAATTTCATATAGCGGAAATTGTGTTGGGCAGGGATTTCTTTAATACTTGTAGTATAACTCCTTGTTTTTTGAATTAGTATGAAATTACTATGGAAAACTGAAAATCACTGACTCAAGAGGAAAATCTCCATCTCGCAATGCCAAAAAAATGCATGAACATATAAGCGAGAGATTAAAAATACATACAATCGAATTTTTGGCCAATGCAAACTACTGAAGTGGCTTGAAATTATCAATTTGGAACCCTACTTTTTTATTTGGGCCAAAAAGATCGAGAAAGTTAACTCTTCCAATTTGGGGCCACTCATTTTTTCTTATCTCCATTTTCCTTGAAACGGATGAGTACTTGAATTCGATGACTCCAAAACAACATCGCTTTGTTCACTAGAAATGCCACCATCTTGCCTTGTTAATGTGTCTGTCGTGACATGTTCCAAATAAAATCCTCACATTAGCTTGCATAGACGGCGACCCGAAATAAGAGCCTATAGTTTATTATAAGAACATATAGGTTTTAATGCGATTATTTGGCAAGCTCGGAAGTGACATGAATTTAACATGCATAAATTTTATACATAGTGTTTCTCAACGACACGACCCGATATGATTGCAAATCTGAATATGACAGGTGAATGCAAATGGTCAAACTTAATGGAC
Source organism: Eucalyptus cloeziana (assembly GCA_014182715.1). Classification (NCBI taxonomy): domain Eukaryota; kingdom Viridiplantae; phylum Streptophyta; class Magnoliopsida; order Myrtales; family Myrtaceae; genus Eucalyptus; species Eucalyptus cloeziana. Next base: position 4,578,759 of record CM024639.1, on the reverse strand, counting down.
GGTGAATTTAAAAATGAATATATTCGTCTCTCGAATAAAAATCCATATATGTATTTTTTTTGGGTTGTTGAGGAAGCGATGATAAATTTATTCTACACACAAGTTGATATATATGTTCTTTAGGCCTCCGGCCAATTAGACAATGGAGGAGAAGTAATTGCACGCAATAATTGAGATCGGTGCCTGGGACCGCCCTCATTCTCCGCTCTGTTTCTTTGACTAAGAAATGGGTCCCTTCCTTTTGATTTTTCTACCTCTCTTTGCTTAATTTTTTCTTCTCATAAACGTCTTTTTACTTAACTAATCAAATTAAAAAAAGAAGCTACATCCTTCTACTGGTCAAGTCAAATTGTCTAGACTATATGCAATCCGATAAGATGGAAGTTAAAGAAGCAACCACTACGCGGGCCACTCCTACGTACCTTGGCGAAGTTGTCTTTAGGCTTGTCGATGTGCATCGGACCATGCAAACGAGTGTTCCTGAGATAAGAAAGAAAAAAAATGGAACAAGAATTCCCGTTCCTATATTTGGTGGTCGGGATGGCAATTCAATTCTAGTCCTCCACTACTTTTATCGGACATTGATTTTTTTTGCTCCATGTCTAAAAAAGCTTCCTAGTTATCCTTCCTCAAAAATATTTAAGAAGAAAAGCGGAAAAAGAAAAGTTATTTGGGCTTGAAGCAAATATGATCTTCTTGGGAAGCCATCCAAAGGTCGCGACTTTTTTTCTTGCGGGAGAGCATATCATCCTTTCACCTACCAACGTGGGATGTGCCGGTTTATGAAGCGGTCCTTGTTTTTCATTCTTACTTTTCTCTTCGGATGTTTTGTATCTTCGAGTGAGATGCAGTAGTCTTGAAGCGTTTGATAAGGAATGTACGTTAAAGAAAAAAAGGCTACTTAAATCGCGTTCATAAATAAAGAGTAAGATTAACTAGACATGTTTAGCATGTAATTGCTTCTAATCCTCTTGGAAAGCCCCATGCACGTGTCATGGGCCGAGAGTTTCCTTGGCCTCGGAATGACCCGTTCGGTGCCTGGCGAGCGGAATTCACCAGGCCAGCCTTCCTTCTATAACTATTTCAGCGAATAATACGGTGAATGCTCCTTCGTACGAGATCCTATCACGCCTAGCGTTGCTCGGGCATTTAGTCCATCGAGTGAGACAACAGATCTCTTTAAACTCAACAACTGGTTTCGGCTTGTCATGGCCTCGTCAGGAGAGTGGCATCAGCTTCAATTTGTGCACGGGAGGCCTATCCCGTTTTCAGAGCTCTTAAGTGATATAATCATTCTATCTTATAACTCCTAATACCAACCGTCCTAACGCCACTCCCACGGACTAGTTGTGTTTGTCCCCTCTGCATCATCACTCTTCACTCGATAACCCCAAGCACCACTCACAAGTTTCACGAGTACGGGAGGATTCACGGACCGTGACACACGCATGAGGTTGAGTGAAAAAGAGGGAAATAGATTTTATTTGGTTTCACCCATTGTATTTTTGGGATACTAGGGTTTAAATTTTTCATATTCTTAACTCATGTTAAGCTGAAAATGGAGTTGATTCATGTGAAATTGAGAGTTTACAAACTCTCTCGATTTTTCTTGATTGTATTGAAACTCGTGATTCATCTCCTCTTGTTCATCGTACACGGGATCAAGCGCCAATTAGCATTGTATCTATCACTTCTTTCTTTCCTGTTTCTTTCATACGATGAAAGAGGGTCTCGATAATCCCATTTAAGGCATTTACAGATGCATTTTTAAAATCAACAAAGAATAGTATTCGTATCCTTCACGTCTCGTTTGGCTCATAGTCTTGCAATCGAGAAAGGGAAGTCCCATTTTAAACTATCAAGAATGGGATTTCCTTCCATCTATTTAGGTCGAGCATTATTTCTATGGGATCAAACTAGAATGTGAATTTTATTCAAGAACATTTAGAAGGCAGCATGGAAATAAGAAGAGAAAGAAGAATGTAGAGAGATGGATTTTTGGCTTGAACCAAGTAAACAATTTCTGTAATATTTGAGAAAAATTTATGTGTTTTCTTTCAACCATGTGTATGATTAATGGTGACAAGTAAGGAACATGTCCATCTAGCTTAAAATAAATAAGAGCCGTGCTTATTTTTATAGTCTACCAATCAAAAGCCTTCATGAATGAAGGAAAACTTGACGAAAACATGACGAAAATAAATAAGCGGATTTGGTCGGTTGGCATTTTCCCATCATAGAGCTGCTGCCATGTTTTTATATTCCTTTTGGCGGAAATTAAGCTCCAATCAATCATCTGGGTATTCCATCCTCCCAAGTTACAATTTCGGTTTAATTTGTCATTTATGGACCCGAAAATTTAAAACGTCGCGACCGACCATAATTTACAATTTAATAGAGTGGCAAAAAAGCTGAGTTTATGGGACCCCTCTTGAAATATTATTATGGCTTGAGATTTGCCTTTTAATTTTAAGGCATCCATGACAAAATTTCTGTTTTTCTATTTCTTTATTTCTTTATTTCTCAGAACATGTTTGGAATAAAAATCCGTTTGGTAACGCAATCTCATTTTTCTATTTTTGGAATAGATTTATATTCCAAAAATAGATTTGGAGAAAAAATCAAAAGCTCAAAATTTTAATTTTTCTATTTCTAGAATAAAAGTGAGAAATCAAAACTCTTCTCATTGTTTATTTCCGTCACTACTCGTGGGACGTCAGATGCTGGCCACGACCACCACCCCTAGAAATAGAAATTTTATTTTGTTATTTAACGAATTTTTGTTCCAGAAACAGAAACTTTGAGTCGTTATTAAATGTGTTTCTTTACTCAGAAACTTGTTCAAAGAATGGAAATTGAAAAATCAATTTTTAGCCATAAATTAATTTTTGCTCAAGAAATTTTGTCATGTGCGCCATTTTTGGCCAAAATAATTTTCTCCGGCAACAATGCAATGATGCATGTTGTAGGTTACTTCATCATGTGTTGTCAAGCTACCGGTATATTTCCTTTCCAATAATTTTCTTAATTTCTTTTTATTGTGACTCATTTCATTGTTCATGAGGTTTTTCATGCGCGGATGTAATCACGGGTGCATCTATTTGGTAGAAGATTAATTATTCAAAAAACAATTCTTTTAAATGATTATCTGCATCACTTACAAAATGAATGAAGGAAAAAATATTTTCATCACCAAAAAAATATGTAGGCATATATATTTTTGTTGACGGCGAGAACATTTCCCATTAACTAATTTTTCTAAGTGATATGAACAATTATTTTTGGATAAATATATATTTTTTCAAATTGTTGATTTTCTGCAAAATGAATGGACCATTAATAATTTCTCTATATGAACAGAAGGTGATTATTAAAAAAAAAATTCCATTGCAATGTGATCACCAATATCATAAGTCAATATTTAATTTTTCGACAAAAAATTGAGCAGACATTTTTGACAATGGGGCGAAACTTTGAGCTCCTTTGTTATGAATTATTCATTGGACCTTGCGGTGCTTTCATTTTGGCAACTTTTTCTTTTCCTGCAAAAAGAAAAAAAAAAAAGGTGGCAATTTTAATAATTATTGATTTTTTCGATTAGGGCAAGCTTTATTAATGGGGTGGATGTACTAGTATGTTTCAAGTGCTTCCGACAAAGGATCTTATATTTCTACCTACGAATGTGACCCCCACCTTCGAAAAGGTAGATGGAGAATAATGACATTCATCAAGACTACGAATAAGACAATCTTACGACCAAAATGAATCAGAATTAGGTAGATTTCATTAATCTATTGTCCTTAACATTCAGAAGGCCTACTTCCTTTAAAAAAAAAAAAAAAAACCAACTTTTGGTTTAGTTATAATTTTGTCCCGAACTTTTTTTTTATCTAGAAAAAGCCCCCAAACTTTAAGTCCAGTCCAAATCTGCCATAAACTTTTCTTTATCTAATAAAAGACCCCAAACTTCAAATCCAATCATAAATATACCCCCGATTTTGCCAACGAGAAAAATCACCAACATTTACTATAATCCTAAATCTATCCCCACTGGTCATCCGTCCAAAAATCGCCGTTAACTGTCCTTAATTTTCATATCCTAGAACGGTTTCATTTTAGAGATGATTTTTCATGGATTTGTAGTTTAGTTTACAAACCTAATAGAAGTAAGTGCTGCGTGGTAATTTTCGACGAGACAAAATAAAAACATAAGTCAAACATGATACAAAGTTTGCGAGTTTGATTTTTCCTTTATTATCGTTGTCATTGTTATTATTATTTTGGTCGACGGGTCTGAATTTTGTATTGATTGTACCTTTGGTGCTGTAGTAGTGTCAAGCCTACTTGACGGGATTAATAAAGTGGAGGAGTTCGCGTTCAATCCGTCCAGCATGTTTGGCTAAATGAATATTGTCAACCTGATTATCTGACCTATGGAATGAATTGATATCTCTTCTAGTTCTAGCCAATGAGCAGCTATAACAAGATATTTCACTATCTGAGGACAAGTTGATTGATATTTTTCCAAAAGTCCCACCTAACTTTTTACATTTTCTGCATAGTCGGCGATGCCTTAATGTCTCCATTGTTTCAATGGCGGCGCAATATGTTTTTTTTTTGGTCAGTGCGGCGCAATATGTTACGTGGTATAAGTCTTGAATGCTAATTTTGAACGATCGGAAAATGTGGAGGTACCACCTTGTTGTGTTCTCCATTGGCCATTTTAAGGTATCGGTCATCCTTTCCTTTTTTTTAATGACAAAAGTCATGGAAAAATACCCGGCTTTTGAGACATGAAATATCCTACTAATTTCTTAGATTAAGATAGGAGCTGAATTTTGAGTTGGTGGCTATAAAAGAAAAAAGATATATTTGAATCATTGAAGCTTTTTTTTCACAATTTCATTTAGCGGAAATTGTGTTGGGCAGGGATTTCTTTAATACTTGTAGTATAACTCCTTGAATTAGTATGAAATTACTATGGAAAACTGAAAATCACTGACTCAAAAGGAAAATCTCCATCCTCGCAATGCCAAAAAAAAGGCATGAACATATATGTGAGATAAAAATACATAAAATTGAAGTTTTGGTCGATGTAAACTGATGAAGTCACTCGAAATTATCGATTTGGATCACTACTTTTTATTTGGGCCAAAAAGATCGAGAAAGTTAACTCTTTCAGTTCGGGGCTGCTCATTTTTTCCTCTCTCCAGTTGCCTAGAAACGGATGAATAGTTGATTTAAATGACTCCCAAACAACATTGTTTTGTTCACTAGAAATGCCACCATTTTGCCTTGTTAATATATCTATTGTGACATGTTCCAAATCAAATCCTTACATTAGCTTGCATAGACGGTTACGATCCGAAATATGAGCCTACAATTCATAATAATTTATAGGTTTTAATGCGATTATTTGGCAAGCTCGGAAGTAACATGAATTTAACATGCATAAATTTTACACATAGTATCTTTCAATGACACTGCCTGACATGATTACAAATCCCAATATGACTGGTGAATACAAATGGCCAGACTTAATGGACGGTGAATTAAAAAATGAATATATTTGTCTCTCGAATAAAAATTCGTGTGTACATTTTTTTTTGGCGTTGTCTGGAAAGTGATCTTAAATTTATTCTACACACAAGTTGTATATATATATATATAAAAGAGACCGGAGGAGAAGTACTTGCGTGCAATAATTGAGAACGGTGCCCTGGACCGTCCTCATTCTCCACTCTGTTTCTTCGACTAAGAAATGGGTCCCTTCCTTTTGATTTTTCTACCTCTTTTTGCTTAATTTTTTTCTTCTAATAAACGTCTTTTTACTTAACTAATCAAATTACAAAAGAAACTACATCCTTTCACTGGTCAAGTCAAATTGCCTGGACTTTATGCAAACTGATAAGATGGAAGTTAAAGATGCAACTACTCCGTCGGCCACTCCTACGTGCCTCGGCGAAGATGTCTTTAGGCTTGTCAACGTGCATTGGACCGTGCAACCAGTGTTCCCAAGATAAGAAAGAAAGCAATGGAACGAAAATTCCAGTTCCTTATTTGGAGGTCGGGATGGCAATTCGATTCCGATCCTCCATTCCTTTTATCGGACATCGATTTTTTTCCTCCATGTCTAAAAGGGCTTCCTAGTAATTCTTCCTCAAAATTATTTAAGAAGAAAAGCGGGAGAAGAAAAGCTATTTGGACTCGAAGCACGAATGATGTTCTTGGGAAGCCATCCAAAGGTTGCGACTTTTTCTTGTGGGAGAGCATATCATCCTTTCACCTACCAATGTGGGATGTGCCGGTTTATGAAGCGCTTCTTGTTTTTTGCTCTTACTCTCTCTTCGGATGTTTTGTATTTTCGAGTGAGTTAGTGTCTTGAAGCGTTTGATAAAGAATATAAGTCGAAAAAATTAAAAAGAGAGGCTACTTAAATCGTGTTAGTAAATAACAAGTAAGATTAACTAGATATGTTTAGCACTGCTTCTAATCCTCTCGGGAAGCCCCATGAACACAAGAGGTTGAGTGAAAAAGAGGGAAGTAGATTTCATTTGGTTCCCCCTTTCTATCTTTTGGATAGTAGGGTTAAAATTTTTCATATTCTTAACTCGAGTTAGGCTGAAAATGGAGTTGATACACGTGAAATTGAGAGTTTACAAACTCTCTCGTTTTTTTCTTGATTGTGTAGAAACTCGTGATTCGTCTCCTCTTGTTCATCGTATACGGGATCAACCACCAATTAGCATCGTATTTATCACTTCTTTCTTTCCCGTTCTCTTTCATATGATGAAAGAGGGTCTCGATAATCTCGTTTAAGGCACTAACGGATGCATTTTTAAAATCAACAAAGAATAGTATTCGTGTCCTTTACATCTCGTTTGGTTCATAGTCTTGCGATCAGGAAAGGGAAGTCCCATTTTAAACTTTCAAGAGTGGGATTTCCCTCAATCTATCTAGATCGAGCATTATTTCCATGGGATCAAACCAGCATGTGAATTTTATTCAAGAACATTTAGAAGGCAGCATGGAAATAAGAAGAGAAGAAGAATGTAGAGAGATGGATTGTTGGCTTGAATCAAGTAAACAATTTCTGTAATATTTGACCAAAAATTGGGTTTTCTTTCAACCATGTGTATGATTAATGGTGACAAGTAAGGAACATGTCCATCTAGCTTAAAATAAATAAGAGCCGTGCTTATTTTTATAGTCGACCAATCAAAAGCTTTCATGAACGAAGGAAAACACAACGAAACATTATCTCGGCAAAATAGTCTCATTAGGAGGAGTTTAAGGAATACTTCTTGATAAAATAGGATGTTAGATTCAAAAGTAAATCGAAAATGGTGGCCTAAATATAAGTGCACTAATCTTTAGTTTTGGAGTTCGTCACTCCTATCGTAAGCACCACAAAAGCACCAATCAACAAAATCCAAACACCTAACTTCAATAAAAGCAAAAATTGATACTATATGCATGCAAAATGCTACATCTATAATCACTCATCAGTCATCAGTTGAGTAGAAGTGAAAGTTGATGAAAAGCGACGGTCAACGTGAGAGGACCCCGGGCGGTAGGGCCAGCAACGCAGGAAGTTAAAAGTGAAATCATGCATAACGAAGACCGGTCAATGATGGATTTGTGACGCAAGAAGCACCAACACTATGCCCCTTTTCAAAAGAAATAAATAATGCACGAAAAATAAAAATAAAAAAAGTTAGGAAAGTGGGCACTTTATTACGTCATCTTTTTTGGCTCCGTGGAGAGGCTGAAAGCCAAAGCCATCGTTCTCCCTCTCTCTCAAAAAGCCTCTTCAAAAGCAAGTTTTATCGCTGTCCTTTTGGCTCGGTGTATTCAAAAAGACAATCGAGAGCATTTGTCTAAAAAGCGAATGATTCCTTTGGTAATGCGAGCTGATCTTTACAACGTGCGGAGAGATTGTCCCCCACTAAGGAAAGATCAGTCCCCCGAGACATGTCGATTTCATCTTCTTCTTTCTTCCTTTTTCTCTTTTTTTTTTTGGTTTCTTCGAGGTCCAATTTTATGAATTTCAGAAGGAAAGTCATTTTCGTCAAAGAGATTCAGCATTCCATTTTCCATGACAAAACCATCATTTTGTCGTTGTTACAAATTTAACAAGACCCTCAAACATAAAGTGAAAAAATCAAATTTTTACCGCTATGATACTTTTCAAGAAAGTGATGTGATTTTGGTGTTGATTTAGAGAGACACTATAAAGTCGATTTTGAGATGAGAACGTATTGTATTTGGGGTTGAGAATATACTGTTACTATCCGTTACTAATTTTCGACACGGTGAGAAACGGGTAGATTGACATGTGGCAAGATAATACCGAGAATTTACAAAAAAAACTAGATACTGCTTTTTTGTTACAACTGTAGAAGGTTGTGTGTCTTTTTTTAAATTTGAAATGTCACGTTAAATTTGCGGCAATGATAAATAATGGTGTTTCATTTCAAATTCGAAAAATGGTGTTAAATTTGTCGAATGCTAACAAGTTGTGTGTTTTTTTTTTTCCTTTAAACATTTGAAAGTTTGTTTTAAATTCGTCGTGGTGGTAACAGGTTGTATTTTTTTTTTTTTTTGGGTATTTGGCCAATGAATAATCATGCAATGAGTATTTAACATTTCGGATAGATTCATTTGTCTAAGGATGTGGTGACTTGATTCATAAAGAACGTCTTTCTTTATTCGGTCATGGTTTGAAAATTAGCACCACCATTTGAACATGACGGCATAAAGAGATAAACAATTGGGGTCCGGTAGTCAGCCAGGCGATGACAACTATTCCACCACATCAGGGCAGAAGATTAAGCTCTGTTTAAATTAGTGCCAGTTGCAATAATTAACTTCTAGGGATCTAGTCTAGTTTTTACAAGTTCTAGCTATCACCTCTATCAAAATCATAAAGATGTTTCATGAACCCAAAATTTAACCTTAAAGGAGGATTTTTCTGTTAAACATATTTATGCATTAAACTCGATATCTTGTGTCTTAATCAAAAGCTCGAGATATCAAATTCAATTCTTTTTCAAGACAATCATGTCAGATCCGTTATATATGAAAGTAATTTATTTTTTGTCAATTCTTCCAATCCTAACATAAATAGTCCGCCTTTAATTGAATATGGAGGTGGTGGGGTTTAATCTTATGCGGAAAAATTAGTCCCGAGTCTTGAATAACATTTGAATGTAACATGAAACAAATTATCATGTTTGCTTGCTTTAATGTCTTGGTCAATAAATAAACTGGGAGCGCATCGCAATCCAGAGAAGTTTGCTTTGGTCAAAGGTAGGTGATGGTCTTCTTTATTCCGGTGGAAATGAAACCCACGCAGAATATCATAATTAGCTTTCCGAACATTGCTTTTCCTCCACAAGTGACAAGTCTATTAGCGACCGTCTGCTCCTAGGGCCATCAAGTTCAATAATTGTCCAAGTAAACTTAGTTTATTTTGCATTCTAGAAGGGCCAGGCTCGTAGTTTGATCCAATGTGCAGCACATAGAATTACCCTCTTCATGACATCGGCATAGATTATATGTATTTAGTCGGATTTGAAAGATATTCTCATTTTCTATTATGTACATGGTTTGGCTCTTCTATTCGTCATGTGACACTTTTCTCTGCATAATTTTCCATGCGATTCATATTGTATCGATTGGAATTGATTCCATTGATTTGTCACGATGATGTGTGTTTTGTCATTTCTATGCGGAGTATCCAAGCTAAGATAAATTCACAAGGAAGGAATGAGAATCAATGGCATTTTTTTTGAGTGGCCATTCCATCCGACTCGCAGGAACATTTGAAGATTGTTACAGCAGAGGATCGTGTCTCGTTCCATCAGGGGCATCGAATTAGGTCGACACGTTTCATTAATGCCACAGTAGGTTAGGTGCATGGTCATAGCCACGAAAGGATCCCTTGGACGTCAAATCAAAAATGCTAGTTTCAGATGCTATTGCGGAAAGGCATAAAAGCAGTATTCGCAAATCCATATCACGCGTGAATGTTATAGTCAAGGATGATCCATCTCGGAGCGTTGTCGGTTCCTGTTCTGGATCTGAAATTGAATTGGGCAGGAGCTAGCCGTGGAACAGACTCGGATCAGATCAATCACTTCGGGCCGATTCAAAGGTCGAACGACAACTGGTTTTGTTCTACTTTTTTTTTTTCACCTTCCATTTACCGTAAGGAAATAACTATTTTACAAATAAAGTCTAAAGGTAAACACCATAAAAAGCTCCAAATTATATTCATCGTTATAAAATAATACAATTTTTTTTTTTGTGTCACGAAAAATCTCAAACTATGCCAATTGTGATATAAATGCTCCCAACTTTATTTTTGTGTCACGAAAATATATACATTCTATTTCGATTCTATCTAAGTTATATTTATTACATTAGTATAAATTCAGAGTGACACACAAAAGAGGTAGGTATTCGTATCATAATGAGCAAGTTTAGGACTTTCGGGGATACAAAAAAAAAAAAAAATTGAAATATTTGTATTATAGTGAGCATACTCAAAGTCTAAAGTCAAATAAAATTTTAAAAAAAATGCTTAGGGCGGGTTCTATTAGTCTAATCCTACTCGTGGAATTGGATTGATTCCTGTGGAAACATCCAAAACTAGCCCATTCGGGCTGATTTCCAATTCAACCTGGGAGCTGTGCTCATCCCTAGTTATAACCTTTTTTAAAAAAAATGATGAAAGAAAGGTTAGGTTTATACTTGATAAATGATAATTTGTGGTAAAACCTATCTAGACTTCACGCACATGGAAAACCGAGTCATGTGACGTACTTAAGCACGTTTGATTTAAGTTCAACAAGATTCCTATCATAGACAAATTAATGTAATTATACCGAAATTACATATATATTGTGCGGAAGTTGTTAACGTATCTACATAACTTATAGGCACATCTAATCTTAAGTGAGCTAATACATTACCTGCATGAAATCAGGACACGTAGTGATATACTTAGGGATGTTTATATGCTTCTAATAACTTATCATTTCTGAATTTTCAAGTCGTAACATACATAGTAAACGCGCGCTCTATGCTGAACATAAACCTACCCGATACTACACTGTTACATAACGTAGTGTTAGTGAAAAAAGAAGAAGAAGAAAGAATCGTGTACTCTGCATATTCAACATCGCTGTGTTCAAACGTCACGCGAAGTTATTGAAATATCGCGTTCATTCAATCTGAACTGCTGTGCGATGCGCAAGCAGATTGAAACGACTGATGCTAGCTCGGGTTAACTGTAGTAAATCTAGGAAGCCTCCAAAACCGAACTGTTCTTAGTCGTGTTCAGAAAACCAGGGACAGAAAAGACGATGTCCCCGCAGCTAACGGATTCCCTCGGTTTTCTACGGTTTCTACGTGGATCCTACGTTCCTTATCCATCGGATTTGGTCGGTTGGCGTTTTCTCATCATGGAGTTTGCTGACCATTGTCTTTATATTCCTATTATGTCTCTGCTGACAAAGATTAAGCCCGTCAATCATCTCGCATAAGCCGTGCCTAATTCGTTTGCTCGCCCCACTCTTCCAAGTTACAACTTCGATCCATTTGATTTGTGTCCCTTATGGACGCAACAAAATATATGAAATCTTTTTGCGAACCGACCATAGTTTATTATTGTTTGGTCGAAAACCATAATTTAATATTATTATTTTTTCGTCGAAAACGATAATTTATTATTTAACAGTGTGAAAAGGCTTAATTCATGGGACCACACCATGAGTATATTATGACTTGAGATTTGATTTTCAATCTTTATTTGCTGAAGAATTCTCTGGCAACGGCGTGATGCGTGTTGTGGGATGCTTGATCATGTGGTGTGAAATTTTGGCTCCATTTGATTAGTTTACAAAGTCCTTGTAGCCAAAACAAAATAATTATAGGTCATTCAACTGTTCATGACGTCTTTCTTGGACGAATGTAGTCCGGGGCACTTTTGTTTTATAAGAAAATCAACAATCTGGGATATATTTTTCTAAAGAATGATTATTTATATAACACACAAAAAATAAATGGAAGAAAAAAAAATATTGAGGCATGCATTATTATTGATGATGAAAGATTGTTTGTTGACCAATTATATTGAAGGAAAAATATGTATTTTTTTTTTAAATCGTTGGTTCTTTACTAGATAAATGGTTCTTAAGTAATTTCTCCATATTAATCGAGGGGGAATCATGGAAAAGAATGTCCTATGCGATGTTACCGTCAATTTATGAAGCAATTTGGATATGATTGAAGTTAATTTTTGAATTATATGAGTAGACCGTCCTTCATTTTTATGAAACGGCAGCATAATATATCAAGTAATATAAGCGTCACATGATACCTTTTTCTCTAAATAGAAGTGTGTAGACTGCCAAAACTAGTCTTATGGTCCTTCTCCAAGATCACTTGTTGGATGCCTTGGAGAAAAGCCAAATTGCCTAAATCGAAGTCAAAATCTTTTGGGGGATCGGTATATGTTTTATGGAGGTACTGCCTTGTTATGTACTTTATTTCCCTCAAATCTCCATCAAATTGAACCGCTTTACCTTTGGTTTTTTTTCCCCTATCTCCCACCTTAGTCCGCCTAAAAGATAGGATCCTGGTTCTCGATTTGGCCATTTCGAGTTTCAATCCTCCTTTTCCTTTTCTCTATGACAAAAGTCCATTTTAGACAAACAAATCCCCGGCTCTCGACAGACATGAAACATCCTACTAATCTCATAAATTAAGATGCGAGCCAAATTTTGAGTTAGTGGCTAGAAAAAAGAGGTCCTTAAATTGATCAGGCCAAATGCCCAAAGATGCATGAACATATACAACAAAAATTGTTGATTGGAAACACTAATTTTTCATTTGGGCCAAAAAGAACTCGGTTCAAGAAACGTAATTCTTTCAATTTGGGTTGCTCATTTTTCTCTCTTTTCCTGCCAAAAGTGGACGACTTTTTGATTCAGAAGACTCAATGACACTGTTATTTTGTTCACTAGAAACGACACAATTTTATCTTGTCGATGTGTCCATCGTGACATGCCGGTATCGTCGGCCACGTCAACATCTCACATTAGCTTGTAAATATAACACGGTTTAATATGATTATTCAGCAAACTCGAAAGTGGCATGAATTCAACGTGCTCATGTGTTTCATACGTTACATTTTTCAGTAATACGACTTGACACGATTACAAATTGGAGTACGATGGGTCGATACAAATGGCCAGCCCTAGTAGACAAAAAGCCTAAAAGCGAGTCTCTCAAATGAGAGTTCGTGCATATATATTGTTTTGAGCAGTTTTAAAAAGCAAGGGTACTCCCCACTCACTCGCTAGTCCGCCCTCGTTCACTACTTTGTCTCTTTGACCAAGAAACGGGTCCCGTTCCCCTTGATTTTTCCACGCACCTACAAACTAGCATGACCTATGCGGTGAGAAACGCCACTTTTTAACTGTCAAGTCAATTCGCCTGACTTTATGCGAACAGATATGATAAGATAAGATAAAGTTTTAAAGAAGCAACTCCGTGTGCCATCATTACTACGTCCCTTTGGTGATACGTCTTTAGTCCCGTGAGCGTGTGTTGAACGATACGAATGATGGTTTTCAACATAAAAAAAGAATGAAATGGAAAGAGAATTCCGGTTCTTACATTTGGAGGTCAAGATGGCTATTCGATTCTGGCCCACCATTCCTTTTATTGAATGTTAGTTTCTTTCCCTATGGCTAAAAAGGATTTTATTGACACCAAAAAAATGTCCGAGTATTCGGTCGACATTCTCGAGCATTCGATCCTTATCTCTTTAAGTAATCAATCTAGAGCATAAAAAGGGGAAATGTGGTCTCTTATCGTCACGCGGAGGACATAATCATGTCATTAAGGATGAGCTTGGAGTGGGAAAAAAAAAATAAACGACGGGAAAACTCGATGGGGAGAGAAATCGAATGAAATAAACATTCCAACGTTCAGTCACCGCGGGGCAAAAAGGGAGAACATACAAAAGGGGAAAAAGTAAGAAACACAAAGACGAAGACGAGGGCATAAGATTCATGTTCACATTTCTTCGATGCGGGGACACGATGGGGAAATCTTGTCCTACCTCGTGTACCAATTGCATGTCGGCGAGACGCGGTGTTGCCCAAAGTATCCAACTCGAACCAAAGGCATCATTCCCGCAAATCGCTTTTGGCAATAATCGGCACGGCATTTCCTTGACAATTTCAGCTCTCGTACCAGACCCAGAAGGAATCATAAAGGCTTAACGCGTAATTAATAACAGCTCTTCCTAGAAGGATTACATTAAAGGATCATTAGCCGATCGAATTCGCGGAAATCAACCACCGAGATTCGGACGGGCGTCCGCGCACCAAGCGATCCTGTCGGGAGCTGGGGACAAATCTCGCTTCGCGGCATTCTCCACGTGCTCCTGCATCGTGTGGCTCTTATTCTAGTCAACGTCGGCGGCCGGGACGGTCCCATGCTTCGCCGACTCCTTCACCGTCGACCAAAAATATAATATATGTATGTATGTATACACATATATTATTTTTAATATATGTGTGCGTTCTAATGGAGCATTATCGATGCGGCCAAAGCTATTTATCGGGCCATCATCGAGCTTTTGCTATCAACACTCTATTATTTTATTTATGTTGAAAAAAAAGCTCTCACGTCTTTCCTCTTTTCAGAGGTGCACAAATCTCTTGATGCACTCTCTAGATTCATGAATGTGCCCCCTTTTTATCTTTTCGATCTGGATTAGAACCTCCAGTAGTCTTAAATCCCGGCACTAGGAAGATGGTGACCCACTAATCTGTAATTATGATGCATGGTGAGAGCACTCGCCCGCTTTTGAGCAGTAGTTGAATAATCGATCACTATGCTGGTGTGCTAAATGTGAGAATGGACTGAATGTCCAAAGTGAGAGTCTAGAATGTGCAAGTTAATTTCGTGACGTGTCCGGTCCGAGAACATATCAAGCAAATTGTACAAATAGGTGGAGTTTAAGGAAAGAAAAGAAAAGGCATTGGTGCTTATGAAGAATAACAAGATTCAAAGAGATAAAAGAGGTTTTTTTTTTTTTTTTTTGATTTTATAGCTGCATTAATACCTCCTCAACCAATTTTCTTACATGACACGAATGATAGTCATACCGAAAAGAAAAGCGTAAATATCACAAAAATGTCATAATTAGTATATTAAGAATTTTTTATGGACAAAATTTGGAAATTTATGTTGTGGTGTTAACCTAGAAAACGTATGTCTTGGTTTGAGTCAATGGACTGACCATTGATTAAGGGTTCTGAAATCAATTGCATCCATTTCCTCCCCCAAAATGATGACGTGGGCCACGTCCACTTTCGGGGTCTCGGTCTCCTGAATCATAAGACGAAAAGCTTCCCTCGTTCCCCTTCATTGGGATCTAATAATTTCATGCCCAGCACGGCATTAATTAATGCTTTTTTCCGCTGTATTTAGAAAAGCGTACCAAAAAGAAAAGCGTAAATATTAAAAAGAAAAGCGTAAATATCACAAAAATGTCATAATGAGTAAATTTAGAATTTTTGATGGACAAAATTTGGAAATTTATGTTGTGGTGTTAACCTAGAAAACGTATGCCTTGGTTTGAGTCAATGGACCGACCATTGATTAAGGGGTCTGAAATCGATTGCATCCATTTCCTCCCCCAAAATGATGACGTGGGCCACGTCCACTTTCGAGGTCTCGGTCTCGTGAATCATAAGACGAAAAGCTTCCCTCATTCCCCTTCGTTGGGATCCAATAATTTCATGCCCAGCATGGCATTAATTAATGCTTTTTCCGCCGTATTTTTTTTTTTAATTCCCATAACTATGATAAACAAAAAAACCTATTTGATCCTCTAAAGCTCATTGTGTTCTCAAAGACAAATAAAAAAACCCACAAAACTTTAAAAAATATATAATTTTAGGGTCATGTGTGAATTTCAATTACTAGACTATATTTTCCATGCGAAAATTGTTAGACCAAGAAAATACAAACATAAATTACAGATGTAGCCACTTGAACCTAACCGGTATGGTCACGGGTGGAGGAGAGGACTCAGCAATTGTGGTAAAGAAACAAATAAGACCGGAATTTCCACCGCCGTAATAATTTAGATCGAACTTTTATACCCGGAAAATAAGGATTAAAAAGAAAAAGAAAAGATCACGATATATCTCCAGCCCCATAAAAGAATATCGTGGCAAGCGGACGCGTGGACGGTGCCGATGAGGCGGAACCGTGCGCGCACTATAAATTACGGAAGGAAGCTTCCAACGACAGCGCATGTCCTCCCTGGACACAAATCCACTACAGGACAAAAACGCCTGTACACTTCGACTTTGGACTTAACTAGTACGAGTTTATCATTGCTCCGCTTGAACCAGCAGCCAAAAAGACAAGGGAGTCTATCGTGTCATCAAATGCAAGCTTGGCACGGACTTGATTTTCTTTTTCTTTTCGTTGGTCTTTCGGCAATTTTGATTAGTAGCGCTCTCTTAATTTTGTAACTACGGTCGGAGCTTGATAAGGAAATCTTCTCGCCTTGGATTCCAAACCTAATTTGAATTATTTTCAATTTGAGAGGGGAAGATAATGTTTGATAAGTCGTGATCATTTATTGATAAATGATGATATGTATGGGATGGGCATTTAGTGGATATTCTCTTTTAAATGATTGATTACATGACGAGATACACTTAACCAACTTATTATTGAACCAACAGATTTTCATGGTAAGTCAATCAACAGCCCTGTAAATGGGATGGTACAAGATCTCGACAGTAATGAGAATTGATAGAGTTAACTACAAAGTTAGAAAAAGAGAGTTATGGGATTTCCTATATAATCTCATGTTTAACAATGATTAATATGACATTACTATATGTGCAACCTATATCCATTAAGGCATGTATTACTAAATAGAGAGATTTGTACAATCTTAAGAGATACAAAAAGTCAATGAGGAATATTTTGATTATTTCCTAATTATATTGCGATTGTTAATACCCCATTTATCGCGAGGGATGGTAATTTCTATGAATTGCACACAAAGCCGTTGAAAATTGGAAAGCAGTTCTTCCAAAAATTGTTGACGTAAATGTAAAACGTTGAGTTAGGAGACGAGAACCGTAGCGTGCTTCGTTGGCCCCGGAAACGGGATACGGGGAGAGTATCTCGCGCGGGCTTTCACCTGCGTTTTTTAACCGTCGTGAATGAACGGGCCGACGGTGGGAAAAGAAGGCATGATAAGATCGATCGATCGATCAATCATGCGCGATGCCACTGTGCGAACGGGTCCCCCCCCCCATATCCCCACTCGCCAGCACTTAAAAATGGCCGCTTGACTTTGATTTCGTTCCACACTTCCCTCCGACAGAGAATCGCCACTCCGCCGCCGCCGCCGGACCGGACGAGCCTCCCCTCCTCCTCCTCCCCACCTCCCCCTCCGGCCGCCGCCATGTCCGTCGCCTACCTCGCTCCCCTGCCCCTCCTCCTCTGCTTCCTCTATCTCTTCTCTCCCGCCAGATCCGACCAGCTCCAGACCCTGCTCGACCTATCCCGCGCGCTCCAGTCCGCCAGCCCGGACGTGTTCTCTTCGTGGACGGCGACCACGCCCCCCTGCAACTTCACCGGCGTCGCCTGCGACGCCGCCGGCTCCGTCGTCTCCATCGACCTCTCCGGCCAGCAGCTGAGCGGCGTCCTCCCCCTGGACTCCATCTGCACGTTGCCGTCCCTGGAGAGGCTCGCGTTCGGCAGCAACTCGCTTCATGGACCCATCTCCAAGGGCCTCAACAACTGCGTGAAGCTGCAGTACTTGGACCTCGGCAACAATTTCTTCGCCGGCGCCTTCCCGGAGATACCCGCCCTCACCGAGCTGCGATATCTCTACGTGAACGGAAGCAATCTCAACGGGTCGTTCCCGTGGAGCTCGCTCAAGAACACGACCAACTTGGTCTACTTGAGCGTCGGCGACAACCCCTTCGACGGCACTCCGTTTCCTGCGGAAGTTCTTGATCTTCACGAGTTGGAGTGGCTCTACATGGCGAATTGCACCATCCGGGGCGCAATCCCGCGCGGCATAGGAAGGCTCAACAAGCTCATCAATTTGGAGCTCTCGACCAACAACATCACCGGCGAAATTCCAGCGGAGATTGGGAACTTGACCAACCTGTGGCAGCTCGAGCTGTACGACAACGGGTTGACCGGAAAGCTTCCAGTCGGGTTGAGGAACTTGACGAAGCTCGAGGGTTTCGATGCTTCCCAGAATAATCTGGAAGGCGATTTGTCTGAATTGAGATTCTTGAGGAACTTGGTGACTCTGCAGCTATTCATGAATAATTTTCAGGGCCAAATCCCAGCCGAGTTCGGCGAGTTTGAGCGGCTTGTGAACTTGTCGCTGTACACGAATAGATTGACCGGCCCCCTGCCCGAAAAGCTTGGCTCATGGGCGGAGTTCGATTTCATCGACGTGTCGGACAATCTCTTGACAGGGTCGATTCCGCCAGATATGTGCAAGCGAGGGACCATGAGCGAGCTCCTTATGCTGCAGAACAGGCTGACTGGGGAAATCCCTGCGACTTATGCGAATTGCTCGACGCTGACTCGGTTCCGCGTCAGCAACAACTCACTCTCCGGCGCCGTGCCTGGCGGCATCTGGGGCTTGCCCAATTTGAACATCATTGATGTCGCCATGAATCAGCTCGATGGTCCTATCACATCTGACATAGGAAATGCAAAGTCTCTGGGGCAGTTGTTCATTCACAAAAACCGCCTATCCGGAGAATTACCGGAGGAAATCTCGAAGGTTAAATCTTTGGTCGCAATCGATTTGAGCAACAATCAATTCTCGGGGAGAATTCCATCGAAAATCGGTGACCTGAAACATCTGAGCAGCCTTCACATGCAGAACAATATGTTCTCTGGCTCCATACCGGATTCGTTAGGCTCGTGTGACTCACTCAGTGCCCTTGACATGGCTAACAATTCGCTTTCTGGCAAAATCCCGCCGTCTCTCGGGTCTATACCAGTACTCAACTCCCTTGATCTATCGGATAACCATCTCTCTGGTCAAATTCCCTCGAGTCTATCCTCTTTGAAATTGAGCTTTCTTGATATGTCGAACAACCAGTTAACTGGTCAGATTCCCCTGTCTCTGTCGATCGAAGCTTACAACGGCAGCTTCTCTGGCAACCCTGCACTCTGCAGCTCCACCATCACCTCCTTCCGGCAATGCTTGCCGGAAACCGGCATGTCCAAGGATATCCGAACCCTCATAATCTGCCTCGTTGTAGTCGTGGTTCTCCTATTACTGTCCCTTGCTTGCTATGTCCGTGTATATAAGAGGGAAAAGGATCAAGAAAGGTCGCTAAAGGAAGAATCTTGGGATGTGAAGTCATTCCAAGTGCTGACCTTTACTGAGGATGAGATACTTGATGCCATCAAGGAAGAGAATCTCATAGGAAAGGGCGCTTCGGGGAACGTCTACAGAGTTGTGCTCAACAACGGCAGAGAACTCGCCGTCAAGCATATTTGGAATACGGACTCTGGCAGCGGCAGCGGAGGAGGGTGGAGGAAGAGCCAGACCACGAGCCCGATGCTCGGGAAGCGGACTGAGAAGTCGCGGGAGTTCGACACCGAGGTGGAGACCCTGAGCTCAATCAGGCACGTGAACGTGGTAAAACTGTACTGCAGTATCACGAGCGAGGACTCAAGCTTGCTGGTCTATGAGTACATGCCAAACGGGAGCTTGTGGGACCAGCTCCACACGTGCCGGAAGACGGAGCTCGACTGGGAGACAAGGTATGAGATAGCTGTCGGAGCGGCCAGGGGATTGGAGTACCTGCATCACGGGTGCGAGAGGCCGGTGCTTCACAGGGATGTGAAGTCCGGTAACATTTTGCTGGACGAGTTCTTGAAGCCTAGGATTGCTGATTTTGGGCTTGCCAAGATCGTTCAGGCCAATAGCAGCAAGGATTCAACTCATGTTATTGCAGGAACACATGGTTACATTGCTCCTGGTAAGAAATGTCATTCTTATTCATCTTTTCGGTAGATCTTGATCAAATCAAGAATGTGCAGAGATAAAAAATTTGAACTAGGAATGGTTAATTACTGAAACTCTATAGAACTAGTTGTGATTCCAGTTTCGATTTTTAACCGTTGAGAGTGTTTTGAATCTTGCAGAATATGGTTACACGTACAAGGTGAATGAGAAGAGCGACGTCTATAGCTTCGGGGTGGTGCTAATGGAGCTTGTGACAGGAAAGAGGCCGATCGAACCGGAGTACGGGGAGAACAGGGACATAGTGAACTGGGTCTCGAGCAAGTTGAAGACGAGGCAAGACGTGTTTGGCATCGTGGACTCGAGAATCCCAGAGCCGTACAAGGAAGAGGCCATCAACGTGTTGAGGATTGCCATCCTCTGCACGACGAAACTCCCGAACCTGAGGCCCACGATGAGGAGCGTGGTTCAGATGCTGGAGGACGCGGAACCATGCAAGTTGGTCCGCGTGGTCGTCGAGAAAGACAGGCGACGGGAATGCAGAAGTTGCCGACAGCAAGAAGATCAAGCCAGAGCCATGAGAGCCTTGGGTCAAATCACTTAGGAACATAATTGGAAAACCTTGGGAATTTTAAACCCAGATGTAGCACAAGGTGCCATTATAAGTTCTGAGGTCACTTGTAACATAACATAGTTCCATAAGCAAGAGCTTCCCAATAAGTCTCTCCCCAATGAGTGAGAGCTTGGAGTTCATATGCAAGTAGGTTTTGAGTGAGATCTTCTGCCTCTTCCTTCTGTAGAATATATTACTTGTGTAAGTCATATGAAGATAGTTGTTTTGGCAGAACAGTGATCAGAAATGCTAGATGAATAGTACGATGAAACCTTCTTTTGGAACATGTTGGAGGACTCGAGTACGATCTATTTCTCTGCATTAAACAAGTGGAATCCATTCTGATGCCGATCGACATACAAGGTCCACGATGCTTTAAGATCAGTCCATGCTAAAAACACTAATTTGATAGTCTGTGCCGAATTTTTTGAGATGCTTGGTTAGGAGCAAATAGAAGAACACTCAGATCGGGAACCGCCTGAATCGAACCAAATTGGTCAATTCTGAGTGGTTCTCGGAGGCACCGATTTGGCTTCCGGTTCCAAATGTGAACATCTATCGCCTCCTTCGGGACAACATCTCCAATGTCCCCTCCGGATCTCACCTTATCGGGCTCAACCACCATGACTTGTCTCATCCCCCCCTCCCTCTCGCTGCCGTAGATTTCTGCTATGCTCTTTGACCTCGTGCGGAAAGATTCTAGGACTAGGTGGTCAGTCCCACAAATTGAGAATTGGACCAGTCCGGTTCATGATTCTAGAGTTGATTCTAGAGTGAGAATCAGCCCACTTGGGAACCAATTACCCCAGTTAAGGGTGTAAGTGGTTCGGTTCAATTTGGTCTTTTTGGAAAATCAAATCAATAAGGAAATTCATTGAATCGAATCGAAATATTATCCAAACCGAAATCCCGGTTCGATTTGATTCAGTTCAATTTTGTTTTTCGGTTTTTACTTTTGTTTTAGTTTTAGTTCTTTTTTTTTTTTTTTTTTTGCTATTATATATTAAAGATTAATTTTCCAATTAGATTGTCTTTTGCCTGGCAAGATAAAAACTTCATTGGTTTTCATAAGAATTTCATTATTTTAATTAGGCAAAAAAATAAATTCAATATACCGCTATTACTTTTCCAAATGAAAACAATTCTGCGAATGCTACCACGTGGAAATAAATAAAATGCAATATTAAATTTCGTAGCAATTCAATTACCTTAACAGTAGCATTTTACTTGAAAGACACCAAAATCCTTATATTTTGCATGAAATCTAATGTAACATATACACCTATAATAGATACTGAAGGCTTGAGAAAATAATACATGGTTGCGTACTTTGTATTATGAATTCACATAATAGGCTTGGAGAAGAATTGGTCTTGCATATATAAGCGGATATAATTAAAAATATCAAATGGTATCAATAAATGAATTTTAATTACAAATATGATGAATGAATTTTATATTATCTTAATTTATCAATTGTGAATTAGACAAATTATGAAATGGTGGAGTGGTCTAAAATTAGTGAAACAAATGTTAGAGTCCAATATTTTTATAAGAAAAATTATTCAAAAAATTCTAAATTTATTATACTGTTGCGACCCAATCTCGCCGCCCTTCGATGTCAAAGGGGGAAAGGTCAGGTTTAGGAGTACTTGATCATAAGATCGCGAGCTCTCCCAAACTCGTACTCCGCGTGACAACGAATTTATTTATACGATCTAGATATTTAACAACCTAAGAAGATACAGGAGTCGCCACTAGCCTTATATATTTTTTTTGGAGGTCGGCTAGAAAACCCAATCGAGGGTTGGGAGAATTCCCTCGATTCCTACGCAACCAGATATCTAGATTCGGGGACTTGGGTTACGCTAATATAGCTATTAGTGCCCTTTCGGTACCTAACAGTATGTTGTGTTTTTCCTAACATGTCCATGCATCTCTTTTTATATTTTCGGGATTATCAATTCTAAACTAAGTGATCATGTGTGGTTATATTTCTAAAAGAAAAACAATAAAAGGAATCAATTAGAGAAAATGAAAGTGCGAGACATGAAGTAAATAATCAAGAAAAACAGTAAATCTAATCATATAATCCTAAAGAATATGAAAGATAAAACAATCGGGAAAGAAAGGAAACCCGCAACTCGTCGGGTTTTATACAATGCATGGAGCCCGAGACATATGTCGGGGAAACAAATAGTACAAAAATAATAGTCGGAATGGACATCGACTTTCATTGTCTTCACACCAAAGTCCATCTTTGGAATCCTAATCTAGACCTAATCTAAGAAACCTATAACTAGGTATATACGTGGAAGGAAACAAACAAACATATCAAAACATCCAAGAACAGGACATTATTGGTGTTCACAAATTGTGACTAAAGTCATGAAGTCCTTAGACCAAATTCTAAGTGAAATCCCAAGGTTCAACATCATTACGTATTACACCTAATCATTCATCTAACAATCACATGCATTACAAAGCATTTAAACATGCATGTAAGATATTCTAAAAGAAATCCTAAAATGGAATCTTAACAAAGAATCGTAACAGAAATCATCAAACACCACAAATAAGATCAAAGCAATTGGGATAGAATCCATTGATGATTGGTTCTAAGAAAAACACAGAATATCAAGCACACCAAGAAGAATCACTTTCATGAATGGAGTTTCCTAAGATGGGTTACATATGAATTTATAAGAATTCAAGAGCTCATAACGACCCATCAGAAATATAACAGGACAGCATGACATCATGGCAAATCAGAAAAATAACACATGGTAATTGACTTGTTAAGCCACCTAATCAATGCATGAAAATCATGAAATTTGAACATGACGTAGGGTTAAATGTGAAGAAAAAGTTTGATTTAGACATTTAACCCTAAATCCATGTGCAAAAGGCCACACAAATCCATTAACATTGATATGTGACTTGTCATTAAGGGCAAAAGGCATGACAACTCCAGTTGTGACATATCGACTTGATGCATGGTTTTTACATAGTCATGATCCTCAAATGAGGCATGCCATACATCATTGCAAAGCTTATGATATGCTCTAAGTATGTCTAGAAGGCATCAAGCATAAAATATTCTCTTAAGGAGTTTGATCGAAGACATTTTCACAGCAATACAATCAATTAAAATCACAGCAGAGATTGCACAAAAACATGGATGATATTCATTGAAATGAAGGCATAAAAAAATCTATGAAAATTCGGATGTATAGAAGGAAATGTCCTGATCATCTATCATGAGACATCGAAGTCATACTTTGTTCACGAAAATCTATATGAAAACAGAAAAAAAAAAAAAAAAAAAAAAAAACAGAGCAAAAACCCAACATTATAGATTGCAGCAAACCAACGTGACTTTATGGAAGCCATTGACCTTGCTAACGATGACCATTTGATTCAATCTATACCTTTTTAGAAAGCTTATGAAATTTCCAATGACTCTCATGAAAGATTCAACTCCAACAAAGCATGTTTACTAGCCCAAATTTGAGCACACGCATCAGGTCTCAAACAGGACAGATTCTGGACAGAACTTTAGACATGTGAAAACCATATCAAATGAAATTCAATCAGGGCATATGAACTATCAAATCGAAGCTTGAGAAGTCTATTTTCTATGTCTAGAAGGGCTCGAGGTCAAAAAACCTCATCTAGCACCTCGTTTCAGCCAAAACAGAAAGTGACATATCAAGTATACGAAATTGCAGATCCAGGCAAATCAGCTTCAATCAACTTCAAGTTCATCATCAATAATCATCAACTCATTGCAAATCATCTCATATCATCATGAATCTCAGATGAAAGCTTAATATGTGCACGTCAAACTTCTAGTTCATCACTTCACAAGACAATGACATTTAAGAGCTCAAAATAAGCCTAACAGAAACATGCTCATCCACACTCAAAACTCACAGAATACCACAGAACAAGCACTGACCCTGTTCATAGAATCTGGAATATATATAATCTATTCCAGATTATATATATGCTCATAGAATACCACAGAACAAGCACTGACCCTGTTCTTCTCTAATGATTGAAAACATCTGATGGTTCGAGCAACTAAAGGAACCTAAGCCTAATCAGAATAATTCAGGCGTCATACAAATCACATCTAGCCACCATTCGACTGCCATTCATGGCCACGAATATCACCACCCTTCAATTTCGACGGCTGAGAACCAGTCACGCAGAAGCACAGCACGCGCACAAAAACGTCGAAACAAAAACATACAAAGCAAAAGGAGGTGGTAGACATCTATCAGAACTCATCTGACAAACCACGAACCCAGAAACACATAGAGGACTAAGAACAAAAGCGTAGATTTCATTCAGACATTTCCCCAAACATGTGGAGGAATCTCAGCCTCGGAATCGTTCAAACAGAGCACAGAGACACATACCTTGAAAGTGTAGATGTTGAGTAATTGGATTGAAGAATGTATGTCCTGGAAGCGTCAATACTGTAGAGCAAAGGTGGTAAAGGAGTCTCGAAAGGGAGCTGAGTGCTTCTCCACGATCCCTACGAACCTCAAAGAATAACGATCAAAGTTCCTTCAATGGACAACTGGCGATTTCAATGGTTGAATCGGCAATTTCAACGGTTGAATCTATAGCTTCGATGGCCGGATCTAAATCGGCAAGAAGGAAATCCGAAATCTGAGAAACAGAACGAAAAAAAAAAAAAATCGGAATACGTCGCCGCCTCTGCTGTCATCGATCAGCTTCGTAGCTCGAATCTTTGGAACCAAACCGATTCTTCTGAACTCGGCGTGAATCCAAACCCTGCACTCCGAGTTCCTCCACCGGTAGTCGCTTCATCTTCGAGAGTTGATCTGGACCGAGAACCGAGCGAGAGAGAAAAACCGACGATCGAGCGAGCGAGCGTCAGATCTCCGAGAAAAAGCCAGAGAACGTCCGATCGAGAGCCTCCGGAGTCAAATCCCGTGAGCCAGATCCAAAGAAAGAACCACCAATCAAGAGAGAGAGTCTCCAATCGTGAAGACGCCGGATCCGACGTGCTACTTCTCAAGAGGAGCATGGCGAGACCTGGAGGCGATCATTGAGGGAGACAGCGGAGCCATGGCCGGCGCCGGAGGGTTGTTCGTCGGCTTCCCCCAGATTCAGGGTCCAGCGAGAGCCCCCGTTCGTTTGGCCGTTTTGCCCAGAGAGCCTTTTTGAGAGAGAGAGGGAGAGAGTCTTTTTTCCCCCGAGAGAGAGAGTTCGGGAGTCGAGAGGTTTCAAGAGAGAGCCCACCGAGAGAATTCGCGCGGGAACCGTTTTAGAAAGAGCGCGCAAAAATCTTCCCCATCGCCCCCCACCTCTGAACGAGCGTTTTCCCTTTTATTTTTGTCTTTTTATTTTTTTCTTTTTATTCATTTTCATTTCATTTGTTTTCTTTTCTTTTTATCTTTTTTTTTAATCTTTTTGCTTTCTTTTTTTTTCTTCTTTTTTATTGTTTTCTTTACATTTTTTTCTTTCTTGTTTTCTTTTCTTTTTTTTTTTTGTTTTCATTCATTCATTTTTTTAATCTTTTTGGCTTTTTTTTTATATTTTTGCAAAAAGAATGTTTAAAATGTCGACAAAAAATCGGGTGTCAACATATACTTTTGCCAATTCGGTTTTAAACTTTTCAACTTTGTTAGTTGAGTCCTAAACATTTCAATATTTTGTCAATTAAGTTCTAAATCTTTTAACATTTTGCCAATTGAGTCTTACACCTTTCAACATTTTATCCATTGAATCCATCCTGTGTCAATTTTGGCCGTAATTAATTAATGTTGACGTCGACCATCCTACGTGGCATAGGCGGCACTGATGTGAACAAAATTTATTATTTTTTAATATTTTTAGAATTATTTAATTATTTTTTATATTTTAAATTTCTTTTTTTTCTTTTCTTCTTTTTTTTTTTTTTTTTTTTCCCCTTTCTTCCTCAGTTGGTCACCTAGCCTCCGACAATCAGCCAAAGGCCATGGCTAGCGAGGGTTGGCCTCGTCAGTCTCAGGCGAGGGATGAGGCCGGTGAGGTCGACCCTCGCCGGTCTTGGCCTCTAGCCAGTCGCTAGAGGCTGGGCGGCGGCCAAAGGAAAAAAAAAAAGGAAATAACTAAAAAGAAAAAAAGAAAATAAAGATATTAAAAAAATATTACAAAATTAATAAAATTTGTCCACATCAACAAATTCCATCCAAAATAGGTCAAATGAGCTCAATTAATAAAAAGTGAAAATTTTTAGGGCTTAACTGGTAAAATTAAAAGGTTTAGGATGAATTATAAGCTTATGACTTTTGGGACAATTTTCCCCATTTTTATAGGTAATATAAAAAATTATAATCTTTTTGGTCTTTTCAAATGAATGAATTGTAGACAAGAAACTGAATTTTTAATGGGGGACTTCGAGGTTAAATGCATATATTCGCTTTTGAAATTAACAAACAAAGAAAAGAGTGAGAATTAAAATTTTTGATTTTATCAGTTGGGTTTAGTCAGCCGAACCAATAAAAACCGAACCGGTTAAAAAGGTTTTGTTTTAATATTATCCAAACTGATTGAAAACTGAATATAAAAAAAATCGAACTTTTCGATTCGGTTCGGTTTTTAATTCAATTTTTGACACCCTTACCCCTAGTTGAAGACGTCTACTTCCCAACACATGGTTGGTACTAGATTCTGCAAACAATGAACCAATTCCCTTCCTTCGTCCTCTTTTTTGATATTATCGCAGTGTTGATCCTAACAAGTGACAACACTATTCTCGCTGACACTACCTCTTCTCACTATTTCTTTTTACAACGCATCATGAATATAAAAGAATCCCATCTTGAAGTGGATTTAGATGGTGAATCATAGAACTTCTACCGATCATATGGCCGTCCAAAGAAGCCCTAGGCACATCCTAAGAAATCTCACCATATTAACCAG
Organism: Eucalyptus cloeziana; assembly: GCA_014182715.1. Taxonomy (NCBI): domain Eukaryota; kingdom Viridiplantae; phylum Streptophyta; class Magnoliopsida; order Myrtales; family Myrtaceae; genus Eucalyptus; species Eucalyptus cloeziana. The sequence continues at coordinate 4,551,136 of CM024639.1, read as the reverse complement.
TTCCAAATCACAAGATCTCACCCAATTCTACATTGTCCAACCTCTATTCTCATATCTCCTAACTTCCTCGGATTGACCTTACTCTTATCTTCGCCTTCCTCTCCAATTGCCACATTGCTGCCATTGACAAGTCCTATTTCAGCCCTTGGCCTCGTCCGCCACTGCCCTCGGTACCAATTCTAGCACATTCACCATCAGATGGAGGCCAATCCAAGCATAGATCTAGCATGAGCAAGCCGAGATTTGACGCGTCTTGACAAATTGAGAATTCCATCTCGAAGAAGGCAATCGACGTGAATAATTGCAATCAGGCTTTTCGTCGCCAGAACCAACAAGAGCTAGTGTGAGGACGTGAACCTCACGAGCTCACCGATCTGAGGGCTATTGATGGGGTCGAAGACGGAGGTGATGTAAAGCAAAGAAGAAAGCTTCAGGAGGATGCAGAAATAAAAAAATTATCCTTACACGAAATGCCCATGGTTGAGAATAGAATTTGGTTGGCTAGTGAATCGAGATTTTTATCTGAGATTAAATTGGCCATTTCAAACCTTTCTTCAAGACAACCACTGGGGTTCGCCCCAGTGGCCACCCTTCTAACTTGGAAGGGGGAGGTGGGGGGTTCAAATCCATACCTTCTCAGGGGGGATTAGGGATGGAGACGATTTCATTTCAGGAGTGGGTTTCGACTCCCACGCCCTATAAGGAGACAGGAGTCTGAGAGTGAGTATTAGAGTAGGATTAGAGTAGGACCGACCAAAAAAAAAAAAAAAAAAAAACCTTTCTTCAAGACAATGTCAACTTTGGGTCCTATTTTGAGAAAATGATTTCACTTCAAGCCGTTATTTGAAATTTTCTCTAACATCATTATCGAGTGGTCCGTAAGGACGATTTCTTTAATATTTTCAAATTCCCCTTTAGATCCTCAATTTAAGTGCTTCATTTTTTTGTCAACCTAGATCATACGTAGTTAGAATATTCAAACTATGTTTGAATTTCTTTGGCGTCAAATTTGCAGACATGAGGATATTGAGTGCACCACTCTTTCGGAACTTTGTCTTTCAAGACTAGATATTGAAATTTTTATTCTCCTATCCATTGTCAATCGTTCGTTTAACCTATACATAAGGAATGAAGCCAACACTGCTAATTACTTGGTTATAAAATACTCCAGTGTCCTATTGGGACTCATCTCGTCATTAGAGATGGCGTATGTACATGTGTTCGAATTTAGGACCATTGATGGATGTGTGTCTGTGTCCGAGAGATGTCTTGGCTAAACAGACTTATGCTCTTAATAAAATAGGTTTATGCTTTTGAGTATTTGACTTTTTTACGACCTTGAAAAATTTCAATATCCGGTCATAAAAGACAAAGTTCCAAAAGAGTGGTGCAATTGATATCCTCCTGTCTGTGAATTTGACGCCAAAGAACATTCAAATACTCAATAGCATGAATCCATTTTATTAAGAGCATAAGTCTGTTTAGCCAAGACATCTCTCGGACACACACACACATCCATCAATGGTCCTAATTTCGAACACATAAACATACGCCATCTCTAATGATGAGATGAGTCCCAATAGGACACTCTGCAATACCACACAGATCATCTGCTGCATCAACCGAGACATCTTGGCCCTTTGTTGGAACTATTTCAGCATATGAGATGACGAGACCTTAAATGAAGAAAAATATGGAAAACTAATTAGTTCTATTCTACGTTTAGAAATGATAATGGTAGATGAGAGACGAGAGTAACCTACTGGATGCAAGCAGCAATAGAATGACCATTGCGCTGAGCTTGGCTTCACCCTTCTCCATTTTCAAGTATATTGCCTTGATTGTCTGAGGTATGGTTGCGCATCACGTGTCCCATTGAAGTGGGTTTATATAGATACCTAAAGTCCAATATTAATTTTTTTTCGCGGGTCTCCATTGATATGCATGTCTGCCTCACTAGGTAAGACAATAAGTACTTGTGGTGTATAATTAGGTAGTTTGAGATTCTCCTACCATAATTTGAGCATTTGTTGGAGTTAATAGGATGGATTTACTTCTTCCTTTTTACAAAAATTAGGGCAAAGCCCTAAAATTAGATCATCACTCTCCTAACAAAATTTGGTCCTGTCTTATCTCCTCCTATCAACAAAGGAAATAGATCTCTCGATGGCCTATCTAATGTTAGAGTGTCATTTACATTAGATGATTAAAATATCCAATTTGATAACTAATATGCACATGAGTTTCCTTCCCAAAAAGTATGCACGATTTTGACTTGTTGGATATACTCTAACATTTTCCTAATCCGAGAAAGGAAAATGTCAACAAAATTGAGAGAGAGTTGATTTCTAAAAAAACGAAATAGCCGCTTGCGAGTCTAGTTCTAAATAAGTTTGTCGATGCCCAACGAGATGGCTATTTTGAGCCTCTAATCAATTAACTCTTGCTTAAAAATTAGCAATTTTGCATCGTACAACAATGCTGTTGACACCTAAATTTTTGCACAATTTTTGGGTTAATTTTTACTAAAAAAAAAAAAAAAAAAACACACACACATGGCATATAGTTTAGAAACATTTTATTTTTAATTTTGTTTTATTTTAGGCCACCGGTGAAGGGAAGATTTTTCACATATTTCGTTTAGATTTTTCATATTTTTAGGTAATATACACTAAGGGGTGTATTTTGTGCAAAGAGGGAATTTTTTTGGATAGAATATGCGAGAAATACAAAAGGGAATATTGCGCGGGGCATGTATATTTCAACGACATATTTAGGGGTATCATGCGCAAGCAAAAAGGAAAAAATATATGTCGTGAGGATACATTTTTTGGATCTATAAAATACATTGCGCGCAAAGTAAAAGGGGGCTCTTTCTTTGGGCGAAAAGGTACACAAAAGTGAAAAGTTGAAAAAAGGTGACGTGAGAGAGACCAAACCGAAAAAAAAAAAAAAAAAAAAAAAAAAAAAAAAAAAAAAGCTCCCCCCCACGCGACTGTTCGTCTTCCTTAGGGGGGGTGTCCCTGCCGATGTCGGTGCTGCTAGCCCGCACCGTCACCATCTCACAAGCCGCCGCCCATCACTGCTCCGCCAGGTGACCTGCGAGTCCGCTTCGCTCCACCGCAGTTGTGTCGCGTCCAACGCCGTTGCATCGCAATTGCAGCTGAGCTGAGATCCAGCCGTCGGAGTCTCTCCGCTTGCAAATCTGAGGTCCTCACAGCATCCGTGACCCGATCCCCCATGCTGCCACGTCACCCTGCTGCCAATCTGCAGCACTCCAGCTCACGTTGCCCCACGGAGGACACCGATCTCGCCGCACGATCCACCGCACCGGAGTTGCCCCGACGCCGTCACTCCAGATCTGCCACCATTCACAAGCCCCGACAACCCGCGTGCTGTCCCGACGCATTGCCGAGCTGCCTGTTGCTCGCTGGTCACGGCGTTGCTGTCCTGACGTCGTCCCGTGCCGATCCCCGAAGCTCCTGCCGTCTCGGCGTCGTCGTGTCGTCTCCTAGCCGGAGTCTCGCCGGAACCTTAGCCGATGATCTCCCCTCGCTGGATTGGCCACCAGCTTTATTTTTCTCTTTCTTTTTAGAAAAAAAAAAAAAAAAGAAAAAAAAAAAAAAAAAAAAAAGAAAAAAGCAAAATTAGGTCATGTTTATTTTTCTTTTCTTTTGTTTATTTATCTATTGTTTTTTTTAATTATTGTTGATATTTCATATTATTTGTTTTTTAGTGTAGTTATCCCTTTAATGCGAAATTGAAATTGCATGATATGAAATTGCCTTGAAATTTAGTGATTGTCAGTCCGATTTTCGCGCTCGAAATCCGACTCGCAATTACTTAAAAGAAATCTCTAATCCAATCTCCCGCCTGAGATTTGATTCGTGATTTATGTGAAATTGGCCAACCCGATCTCATGCGCAAGATATGGTTCATCAATTTGGGTATCAATGTTGCTTGATTTGCTGTGGTGTTATTTAAATTAAATTTTTAAAAAAAAATCAATCAAAAAATGTAGGTCAGAATTAGGGTTTGCATGTTTAGAATTGAAGTTTTATTTTAAATTAAAATAAAAAATCAATTGACTTAGGTTGTTAGTTTTTTTTTTTTTTAACTTTAAATTGCATGTTTAATTATTAGGCGATTGTTAATTTCGAAAATTAAAAAAAAAAAAAAAAGGAAAATTAGGGTTAGGTTTGCTTTTCTTATTTTGCATGTTTAGGATAGAGATTTTATTTTGAATCATGAAAAAGAAAACAAAAAGAAAGCATATTCATTTAGAATGTTAGTTTTATTATTATTTGATTTGCATGTTAAATTTTAATTTTGAAATTAATAAAAAAAAAAAGACATCATGTATATATCATATAGGATTAGAGCATCTTTTACACATTATTGCATATTAGAGTAATATTGCATGTTTAATTTAACTTCCTAATTAATTTTAAGTTTAGATAGATTTTTTTAGATAAATTGCATTCTAGGATTATTTGGGTTAAGACAATATTTTAGTTTAAATTAGGATTTAGTTTAACCTAACTCCTAATATAAATTGAATAGGATCTTAATCTAGCTAGATAATTTTCCCATTTTGTTTTAATTCCGAATTTCATAAAAAAAAAATACAAAAATGCCTTAGGCTAAATTAGTTTCCTTATTTAGGATAGAATGCATTCTTTTAGGAAAAAGGAAAATATCATATGCACGTCATTAAGGTTAGATTCATTGAGATGCATGCCATTTAATATTTTTGCTAGGCCCATTTAATTAGAAATTACATGTCAATAGAATTAGGTCATTTAGTTAATGTTGCATTGCATATTGCATGATTTTCATTAATTAAGTGAAAAGAAAAAATGAAATTGCGTGTTAATTAGAAACCATATCTAAGGTTGTTGATGTGGATTTTAATTTAACATTGCAGATCTTTTCGTTGCTTTAAGGTAAGTTTTTGCAATTTATTTATTGTTTATCTGGGTGTTAAATTGGTGGATTGCGCTCCCGCATGATCGCCTCACATGTTAAGAAAATAGATTTAAAGTCAATCTAAGCTGCCTACAAAAAACATTTTTGAAAATAAAAGAATGGTACCGAAAGTGCATTAGAGAAATCTAGTGTAACCAAGTCCCCGTACCCATAGTCTCTGGTTCGTAGGAGTAAAGTAAAACTCCCGTTACTTTACTTGGATTTCTAATCGATTCACCAAAAATAGATTAGTGGCGACTCCTAGATAAAATCCATTTGCATGTTTAAAAATTTGAACCTAAGTCGCGAATTGGTATGGGCTTGGGAGAACCCGAGTTAAGTCTAGGCTTAACAATCCATTAGCCAAACCCTAAGTGGTTCACACCCGAAAATTTGGTCGCGACAGCTTGATGACTCCACTGGGGACTTGAGTTAAAACCCTCAGTGGACTTAGGTCAATTTTTCTTTTCTTTTTAATTTTTTTTTTGTTTGGTAGCGAGGATTCCAGGTACATCCCTAACATTTAAGGTGTTAAATGTTTTTGCAGGATGGGAGGTATAAGGGGAATTGTTTGCTAACCTTTATCTTGCAGGGAGGTGTAGGAATGTATGGTTTACTTTCATGAACAAAGTGTTGTTTGATATAAATTGTTATGCATGCTTTGCATTTACACTACACTTTTGCACACACAACCTGCCGTCAGACCTAGGCCGCATAGGATCATCTAGGATGGTATTGAGATGAATGTCACTCCGACCGCATGCTCGTGGTACGAGTTGCCCATCTCAATCCCCAAGTTTCTTTCATGGTGTCAAGAGTACCCACCTCGGTCCGCATGCCCGCGACCCGGGTCGGCTCTTTGACTAAGCCGGAGTCATGAGGACCCGACATAGTCCACAAGCCCGTGATGGCTAGTCAGATCATCCTTGTGGCTCAACCTTGATAAGCCTTATAGATTAGAAATCGAGCCACTTACCATGCGCATGTCTATGTGATTGCCCATCATTGGTAAAGTAAATTCTTTAAATTTTTGGCCTTTACAATTTACTTACTTTATCACATTATTTTTTCAGTCCATGGCATTAGGATTGTCCTGAGTCTTGATCAATATACAATGGGGACTTCGGACATTCGAATTATTCTCCCTCAGAAGGAAAAGCTTAGCACTTGGTGGGACAGGTTAGATCAAGATGGCCGTCAGTTCATAGAGTCGCATATTGGTCGCCTACTTCCACTACTGCGCATCAACATCCATGGCAGTCTCATCCAAGCACTCGCCCATTGTTGGTGCCCTGAGACCTCTACCTTTATCTTCGGCGGTAAACATGAGCTCACTCCTACCTTAGAAGAATATAGCATTGCCATAGGAAAATCCTTGAAAGCTGAATTGATTAGTCCGCCTATCGGAATAGATCCTGTTATGGCTTTATCTGATTTTCTGAGAATTAAGGAAGACGACATAAGAAAAGTTTTAAAGGCTCACCGCAATGCATGTCTTTTATCTTTTTTGAAAGAATGTTTTGAAAAAGGCACCTCATTTCAAATGCGTAGGGTTTTCCTTTTAGCTTTCTTTGGGTTTATAGTATTTCCTTATTGCAAGAATGCTATTAACCCTTTGATTGCTCAATTAGTTAAATGAGTGTTGGAAAGAAAAAATTTTGTAAACACTGTCCTGACTGAAACTTTTCTTTCTTTCACTCGATTCAAAGGAGGTGGTGATAAGACTCTCCATTCCTCTCCTGAACTTTTACAAACCTGGTTCCTTTCTCATATAAAGGGATTCGGTGGTTTAATGACTGTACATGATGTTAGTAATTCAAATCACCCTATTATGAGATTTGAGAACAACCAAAAGCATGCACCAGATTACCATTATTCTAGGTGGCTAGCTTTCATGAAAAAATCAACTTCCAAGGGTTTCCTATGGCATGCTAAATGGTTCCAAGTTCGGGTGGCGAGACTCTCGTGTGGAGGTGTTGGCCCAATCCCCCTATTGGGATTCACTGGAGCATTGGAATACTATCCGACTAGAGTGACCCGTCAGTATCAAGTCGTGCAAGAGCTTCCCCCGGTGTTACAAGCGGATCCGCTCCAAGTTAGCTTCGTTGATGGAAGCCGAGGCCATGAAGATTCCATTCTCACTATCAAATCAATGTGGGATATGTGCCATCCACGAAAGCTTAAATGGTCCGAGGAAGAGTCGAAGGGTAAAGAAAGGAAGTACTATGCCTCGACTAAGTACATTCAACAACACAAGATTCCTGAGGAGTTGCTTCCGAAGATACCAGAGGTGCCGTTGAAGATCACCAATTATGCTGAGAATAAATGCCTCAAAAGAGTTGCTGAAAATACTTAAGAGGAGAATAAACGATTGCGCCGAATGGTGTCCCGAGTGTATATTGATCAAGCCAGATGAAATACTTGAATCAATCTTGCTATGTTCATATTTAGATTAATGTTTAGGAAGTTGAGTCATTTACTTCCTAGTTCATTTGTTTAGGACATTTCGAGTTTCTATTTTGGTAGGCTTGTCGAAAGCTCCATTGATGAATAAAGGTTCTAGACTATCGCCATGGGCCGGCGTATTTCATATGAGATACTTATTTTTGTTTATTTCTTCGATTTAGGTGATAACGGATCCTCCACACTCGCCCATTATTACGTGATTAAGAGCTAGAATGGCCGACCAATCCGAAAGGGCATTAGAGAAATCTAGTATAACCAAGTCCCCGTACTCATAGTCTCTGGTTCGTAGGAGTAAAGTAAAACTCTCGTTACTTTACTTGGGTTTCTAATCGACCCACCAAAAATAGATTAGTGGCGACTCCTAGATAAAATCCATTTGCATGTTTAAAAATTTGAACCTAAGTCGCGAATTGGTATGGGCTTGGCAGAGCTCGAGTTAAGTCTAGGCTTAACAATCCATTAGCCAAACCCTAGGTGGTTCACACCCGAAAATTTGGTCGCGACAAATGCTGTTGCAACAAACGACTGTTTCCACCTCGACAACGATTTTGCCTTATCAATTTCGAACTTAGGTTTGTCAATCTTGTGCGAATTTGATCTTTCAAAGCTCCCTGTTGACATTTGATTTATACTCGACGAGTCCCACAAAGACAAAAATTTGAGATTAGAGATTAGAGATTTTTGATTGCGATCGGACCTGTTTCTCTTCAGAAAAGAGTCATTTTAGTGTTTTTAGACAAATTTCAAGTTTCATTGTGTTCTTTCTAAACCGTGACATTGATTTCACCAATAATCTAGAAAAGTGTTAAGAATTCACTTTTTTTGACAAATCATTGAAGTCAACCTTTGGTCAACTTTTTTTTTTAAAATAAAATATTGAAAAATCATCAAATCAACTTCTTGTACCTTAAAATAACTTTTCATCTATCAATTTTGCAAAAAAATCAATCAAAAATTAAATTTTCCCCAAATCGAGAATTTTAATTTTTGATTGACCAAATTCAAAATTAACTCATTTATAGTCATTTTCTAGGAAAGTTTCCTTCATGACATTTGACCAGGAGGTTGTTTCACATTCAATTGCCAAACCAGTTTCGAGATTCCACGCTAGAGGTGAATTTCAGCAAATTTTAAGCCAATTAGCAATTCCGACCAAATTTCATGAGTCATTCAATTTAGCCAAAATTCACTCAAATCAAGGGTAAACAACTCAGTAAATTGATGTCGGACAGAGGTTGGCTACAGTTTTCTTCTCAGTACGACTAGGGCTTTGCTCGGTAGTAGTTTTTATTTATGGGGTTTTCTCTGATCTGTTGGTTTGTTGAGAGTGGAATAGCTGGAAAGGGATCGATACTTCGTCTTGGGTTATGGATTTAGACTCTTTTGAGAAAATATGATGATAGCGGGAATGGGTTATGGATTTTTTCTGATATGATTGTTGATGTGAGTGGAATTCTTTGGGGAATGTGTCGATTGGAGGTGGATCTTGACACTAGTCTTCTGGATTGACTTTACGGAACTATTGTGCTTTGTCTGGCGATCTCCGAATAGTTTTTGCTTGTGAAAAATAGTCATTAGCGGGAAGCCATTCTCGACCGAAGAAAGGCAAATTTGAACAATAGCACAGCACGGTGTTATTTTCTTTCCAGCATCTTTCCCATGAATACCTTACACAGCTTTTAGAAGATATTAAATTCCTACAGAGAGAAGGCATGGACAGTAAAGAAGAAAATGAGTTGAGGGTAGCAGCTCTTTGTAGAAGTCTGGGACATCTTTGGTCCGAAGATGATGTAGTGGAAGTGTGCCCTGTTATACCCTCCCACAAGAGAGATGAATGCAAACATACTCTTTTGGGTAAACTCTATTCTAAACCAAATGTAAACTATCCTGCTTTTCTCTCTACAATGAAGAAAGCATGGAAATCAGAAGCTATCTCATGTGTGCAAAAGAACCGGGCCTCTTCACTTTCTTTTTTTCAATCGGAAGCGAGATAAAGAGAGAGTTATGCGATCGGCACCTTGGTCGTACGCCATAAATTTGCTTGTTCTAAAACAAGGTGTGAGCCCGAAATCCCAAAACATTGTTATGATTTCTCTCGAACAGCCTTTTGGGTGAGAATTGGAGGCATTCCTCCTGGTTGGAGGATAGAATCAGTTTATCAAAATCTGGGGAAAAAGCTTGGCCAGATTCAGGATATCCAGTTAGAATCCACTACAAATGTTTAGCAAATAGGAGGAAGAGTTAGAGTGGAAATTGATCTATCTACTCCTCTGAAAGCAGGAGCTATTATGGATATTGGTAATAAGTGGTTGTGGGTCGAATTTAAATATGAGCGCTTACCTCATTACTTGCTACTCATGTGGAAGGATTGGCCACTATGCATCGGATTGTGCGAAATTCCTTATGAGGATTCACCACAGGCGAGGCAATAAAAAAGGACCCTATGGTCCTTAGCTGAAAGCAGCAAACGAGTGATCACAGCCCTTATTGGGATGCTTTCTATGGAAAAATTGAAGAAGAAGTAACAAAGTGGAAGAAACACAACCGGTAGAATCTTCATCGGCAGAGGACGAGGTCATAACGGGCAAGAGAGAAGCCCCGTTTCGCAAATTGAAGCTGTAGTAACAAACGAGTAGAAAGTTCCAAGGAACAAGAAATACTGGAATCATTACCATATAAGAAGGAACCAAAAGACAATGGAAAGCAGATCTTTTACTCAGAAGATCCCAAACAACACTCTCTGAAGATAGGAAAAAACAGTAAGAAGCATATGAAGGTGCGAAAGCAAAAAAACGAAGTGTTTTGCGAAACAATTCCCCATATTGTTGATGAGTCGGCACTAATGGAGACTCCAGTTCAGTTATTTCAAGATGGCACTGAATGGGCTTTGGTGGCTAGCCCTAATAAGCCACCAAAGACGTCATGAAAATTATTAGCTGGAATTGTCAGGGTTTGGGCAATCCCCTGACAATCCAGGAACTAAGAGCTTTAATTGCTCTTGAAAAGCCCAGCATAGTTTTTCTAATGGAAACAAAAAACAAAGCAGCGATGGTGGAAAGAATTAGCAAGAAACTACATTTCCAGCAACTATTCCTAGAGAATCCGGAAACGGGTATAGCAGGGGGATTGGCCTTAATGTGGCATGAGGAAGTAGAATTGAAAGTAAAAGCCAGCTCACAACAGTTCATTGATGTGGACTGCACTGATCCAGTCAGTAAATATGCCATGCAGATAACTTTTGTTCATGCCTCTACGAATTTTGGAGAGAGGCAGTTATTATGGCAGACCTTAAAGACCCTAAAACCCCATAGTACAGTTCCATGGATGTGCATGGGAGATTTTAATGAGATATTATATGTATGGGAGAAGGTGGGGAGAAGAGAGGCAGATAATCGACGAATAGCAGCTTTTCGAGATATGCTTAATGAGTCATCTTTAATGGATATTGACAGCCATGGATGTGCATACACATGGGCAAATAACAGAGAAGGGGAGGATCTTGTTAAAAAAAGACTAGATAGAGTGTTAAGCACTCTGGAATGGCGAACTACCTTCCATGAAGCAGAAATCCAAGCTCTCCCAGCTATTGGATCGGACCACAGTCCTCTGGTTCTTAGTCTCTACTATGCACACAAGAAAAGAAAAAGAGATTTTAAGATGGAAGCTTTCTGGATAGAACATGAAGATTATCACGGAGTAGTCCAGCAATTTTGGAATCAACCAGATTCTCGATGGCTACCTTTTACGAGAAACGAAAAGACTTCCAACGCCTTAACTTACCGGAGTAAAAAGCGGTATGTCCATGCGCCAAGGAGGATAAAAGAGCTCACTCAAGTGTTAACGTAACTCACCAATCAAACAAATTCAAAGCATTCAAGCGAAAGGTTCAAAGCATCATTTCTCAGATAGAGTTTTTGAGAAAACAGGAAGAACAATATTGGGGCTTGCGATCTCGTATTAAATGGTTACAATGGGGAGACAAAAACACTCGTTTTTTTCATGCAACAACAATACAGAGGAGGCATAGAAATCATCTTACAATGTTGCAAGTGGAAGACAACAGATGGTGTCGTGACCAAACAGCACTCAGAAATCACATACAATCTTACTATAGTGCTTTATATAAAACAAAAGGGCAGAGAAACTACCAGCCAGTGCTAAACCAGTGTCTCTCCCCAGTTGATGAAAATATTAATGCAGAACTGATTGCTAATCCTACCTTGGAAGAAGTACGAGCAGTAGTTTTTCAATTAGGGGCTTTAAAAGCCCCAGGACCTGATGGTTTTAATGGGCTTTTCTACCAAACTTCCCGAAACCCTACGAATGACCTTTTCAGCTAGTGCAGAACTTTTTCAGCACGGGTATTCGGACCCTTTCCTCAATCAAACTCATATAGCCTTGATCCCCAAAGTCAAGAACCCTGAAACCATAGACAAATTTAGACCAATCAGTCTCTGCAACTTCAGTTATAAAATTATCTCAAAGCTTCGGCCAATAGATTGAAAAAGTGGCTTCCCGGAGATCATTGAACCGAGGAGCAAAGTGCATTTATACAAGGTAGAGGCATACGATAATATCCTAATTGTACAGGAAGTGTTACACCAGCTATGCATCACAAACGAAAGAAAACACATCAGGCAGGTCCTCAAGTTAGATATGCGAAAGCATATGACAGAATAGAATGGGATTTTGTTAGAGATTGTATCTTTGCAAATGGGTTTTTCTCGAGAAATGGGTGTCTCTAATAATGCAATGCATAACAACAGTGACTTTCAGTGTGAAGATAAATGGAGAACCTACCCCTTTCTTTACCCCCTCGAGAGGACTCAGACAAGGCGATCCCCTGTCACCATATATCTTTATATTAATCTCAAATGTGTTAACATGGCTGATGAAGAAAGCAGTAGTAGAAGGAACTATAAAAGGCATACAGTTAAACAGGTTCTGTCCCAAGCTTTCCCACCTTCTCTTTGCGGATGATGTAATTTTTTTCCTGGATGGCACAATTATGGAGTGTCAGAATCTGATGCTTACGCTTAACCAGTATTGTTATGCATCGGGACAAGCTGTGAATTTAACCAAGTCTGGAGTTTATTTCAGTAAAAACTGTCCCTTACCATTAAGAAGAAACATGGCCCATGAATTGAGAGTACCTGTGTATGAAAAAACAGGTAAGTATTTAGGCATACCAACGGATTGGGGACAATCAAAGAAAGAACTGTTTGCATGGATTTTAGCCGAGTGAACTCAAAGCTGGAAGGCTGGAAAGAAAAATTACTCACCAAAGCAGGGAAGGAAGTGTTGATCAAAAGTGTGGTGCAAGCTATCCCAACCTATGCAATGTCGATCTTCAAGGTGCCAGTGTCTATCTGCAGAGCAATTGAAAAACGTATAGCTTCTTTTTGGTGGCAGAAAGGGGATTCAAAACGTGGAATGCATTGGAAAAATTGGGATATTATGAAAACTCGAAAAGATTCAGGTGGAATGGGGTTTAAAGACTTAATTACCTTCAACCATGCTATGCTCGGTAAACAAGCATGGAGATTACACAATTCTCCAAATGCACTGTGGAGTAAAGTGCTAAAAGGACTATATTTTCCATCTGGTGATTTTTGGAAAGCTCAGAAGGGCCGTCGATCATCATGGGGCTGGCGTAGTCGATCGATCCCTGGGAAGAGATACAATACAACCGAGATACCAAATGGTTAGTCGGAGATGGCGAATCGAGTCAAAATCGGGAGGATAGGTGGTTATCGAAGGGGTTTCTAGGGGGAACAGCAACATACCAAGAACCTACTATGGTGGCAGGTCTAATCTCTGAAGACGCAGATAATCGAGAATGGAATATGCCACTAATTCAACAGATTTTTGAGGCAAACACAGCAAATGAGATATTAGCAATCCCCCTGAGTAAAAATCCCAAACCAGATGTTATAGTTTGGACAGGGAATGGCACAGGAAAATACTCTGTCAAGAGTGGATATAACAGGGCATTCCTAGTATCTATCAACAAAACAAAACAGAGGGCATCCTGTTCTTACCAACCTCCGCGCACATTATGGACACAGATTTGGCGTCTTGAATTTCCTCCCAAAATTAAAACTTTTCTCTGGAGTATCTGTCAAAATGCCATCCCCACGAGAGAAAACCTCTACAAAAGAAACATTACCCCTGCACCCATTATGTCACCGTGTCGCTCACAAATCGAAACCACGAACACCTTTTTTGTTCTCGTAAATGGACAAAACAGATCTGGGAGGACAATCGACTACAGGGTATACAGATTACGAGCTATATTAAACGAGTTGATCATTGGCTTTTCGAAGCTTTCGACTCAAGGAGGGACATACCTGAACGAGAACTCATCGGACTGATTCTATGGCATATCCGGGAAGGCTCGGAACAACAAAGCATCTTCGAGGGAAAAAGCCCCCAATCGACGGAGATCCTAGATCGGCACAAAACCAACACCTCAATTTTAGCCGCGGACAAAGAACCGGAGAGCAAAACGCTCAAAATGTTCTCTACCGGACTACCGGATACCTCCAAAAAGACAAGAACTGAAGATGAATGTCGATGCTTCTTGGTCTCCGGAGATTTCATCTGCTCGGTTCTTTGGGATTGCAAGAGATGGAGCGGGATGTGCAGTAGATGGCCGCTGCGGAAGCTAGGGTTTCCTCTCGCACCTCAAGCGGAAGCGGAAGCAATTTTACACGGGCTTCGATATCTAAAAGACTTGCAACGAAGACACGTGCGGGGGCACGAGTCAAAAGCTTCGGGATCCGTGAAAGCGACGGTTCCGCTGTTGTAGACTTCGTGATGGGCCGGGCCGCTCCTACTTGGAATCTACAAGACATTATACAGCGATGCAAAGAAGAGTTGGCCCGTAATGAAAATTTTACAGTCACGTACTGTCCAAGGGCTTCGAACGAGAGCTGCATTTGGTTGGCACGTACTCATAGAGCGAAGAAGCTTCCTTCAAATTGGTTAAATACTCTCCCTCTACTTTTAAGGGAGATTCTATGTTTTGATTGTACTCCATCGTTGTCTTTTAAGACTAGTTAATCGAATGCATCATCTAATTTCGACCAAAAAAAAAAAAAAAGGGTAAACAACTCAAATCCAATTAACCACAACAATTGGACTCCATTTGATGAAATCAATGATCTTATGAATGACGAATTCAAGAGAAATTGATCCAATTAACCCAATCAAGCTCGATCCATGCTAGACTAGCATCTAATTTGATCAATGGAGGTCCAATTGGGCCAATTGAGCCTCTTCTCACTATTTCTTTTCTTTTTGCAACGCGTCATGAATATAAAGGAATCCCATCTTGAAGTGAGTTAACGGATAGAGCTCAAAGCGTAAAAAAAGAAGAAAAAAAGCGTGCCTTTAAATGTCTTACAACTACTCGCCTTCGTTCAAAATCTAGAATCCATTGCGGACACTGATCTTCGGTGCACATCCCGGAACCGAATAAAGGCTTTCGTATGGAAGGCCCATGGGATTTCCTCTTCCAATCGCTTTTAAAAAATCTAGGATCGAAGGGTACTCCATGATCGGACCGAGGTCTATGGTTCAGGATGTCTGTTTCGCCGTGTGCACTGTGTGCAGGTCGCGAGCCCGGAACGATGAACTCGCTCGCCACGGAACAATTAGTGATTCACATGTCGTAACCGGCTTTCTGCACGGATTTTTTAGTATGAATTTTTAATCCAAAATGATGTGTGTAGATTTAAACATGAAAAAGAATTTGCATTTATTGTGCTTGTGTTGTGATTTTCTAATATCAACATAACGTTATCGTTTTGAGAGACTTATTGAATGAAATATTTGACGTGATACCCGAACTATCATGTTTCGTTTGTTGTTTGCTATGTCTTAGGCAGAAGTGATTTATGCAATTCTATTTTAGTAAACGTTCTTGGATACCAATATAGCAAATCATGCTAATATCAAGGTTGGAGCCTTCTTTGATTCAATGGAGTTGCAATTTAGAATGAAGATATAATAAAGAGGGAGGGAAAGGATAGGAAGAAGCCGAGTAATAAATAGGTGATGGATCGCATGGAAAGTGTAAGGACTGTATCTCTTGTGCAGAGAATGACCAATCCCTTATTATCTAGAGTTCTATTGTGTTAACGTTGAAGACAATGTTTAGAGACAAGCTCGTCATCATATATTTATATAGATTCAGTAGTCAAATAACTATATTTTAGTAGCAATGATCTTAGCATGTATGAGTGAAAATCGTGATCACTTGGTCATACCTCATGAAGTCTGCTTATCCTTTGCATAAATTAGTGGAGCGAAAGAAGTGCGCATAGCCTCATGAAATTGAATTAACAGGTAAGGATTGGACATTCCTGCGTAAATTAGGCGCATGATCAATATTTAGTTTGTTTATTACTAGTAAATACTTGGCGCGTGTGGGACAGAGGGACTGCCATACGCAATGGAGACTAGTCAAGTAGTCAAAGAATCTTGGCCACCCAGTCGATCATTATTCCAATAAGGACAATAAATTTGCACCAAAATAATTGAAGGTCCCTTGTTAGTGTAATTTCTAATTAGAGACCCATAGACGTAGACACCAGACATTAGTAGTTGATACCGACTCATTATTTTCCAGTAGAATTGTAAGGAAATTTGACAAAGATCCAAATTGTCACCCAAGAACGACATGGTGAACTTTTAATTTTTGGTCGGAAACAGTGACGCGACGATTAAATTTGTGACAAAAAGTACGGGGAACAATAAGTGAACCCTAGAAACTTCCAAGGATCAAAATGAAATTTTCTCAAACCCAAACTAGAGGTGATCAATGGACGGGTCTGACCAATATCACCTAAGCCCAACCATCATGAAAAAGTTAATATAGTGACCATGCAAGCTAGGTGAACCTGACTCAAGCCTAATTCGGCCAGACTTAACTAACCGGTCATTGTCCAAGCCTGCCCAAAAAGTGCCCCGAGCTGGCTTGTTTGCTTCATATGTATCGGTTTTATGTTTGTCCTATTAAAACCGATTGTGTGCGTGGGGATTTTCGTGGCATGGACAAGCTGGTTTTTCGGCATGAATTACTATCAAATCGGTATCTTAGTATTCCGCAGCTTCCCTCTTGTTCTCTTTTCATCCCTTGCATTCGGTTACCGTCCTCACTTTTGAGATTTGAGTAGCTTTTGCAATTGTGGACATGGATAAAAGACTGGGGGAAATCTTAGCCGTTGAGTATCACGATTTTGCTGTTTCATCGAAACTCTGCAGCATGTGAGCCAAAACTGATCGTGGAACACTATTGATATGAACTCATAACACAAATTCTTCTGCGGTCATTGTCTTTTTCTACCTACCCGGTAGAAGAAGGTGGACTATAGCCTGTTGGCCACAAATTCCCCTTTGGCGCTTAAGTGTTGAGATAATACCTAATCAAAATATATTGGGCGATACCTATCATGAATGGAAGGGAGTGCAAATACACAAATTTGAAGATCCATTCTAACAGAATAGCGGCTGTGTTTCCGAAACCAAATGAGGTATTACTAAAAAATAATGGGGAGCAAATTTCATTCATTCACAAAAAAAGTCAAACACTATTTACACGGAGCTTCATCTCCAGTAATTTTGCACCCACGAGTACCTACTAAAACATACGGAGCAAAAGCCCACAAATAACTTTGTTTTTTAAGAAAATTCTTATTTGGGAAGGTATAATTCTAGTATCGTCCCAGCTCTTGAATTTATAAGAACCTTGATGCTTGAAGATCAGTCCATGCTACAAGCACTAAATTGATTATCTCCGCTGATTTTTTGAGATGCTTGGTTAGGGGTGAATAAAAGAAACCACTCAGATCGGGAATCACCTTAATCGGACCGTATTGGCCAATTCTAGGTGGTTGTCGGAGGAATTGGTTCCGCTCTCGGTTCCATATGTCGACGTCTACCACCTCATCTAGTACGACATCTCCGACGTCCCCTTCAAATCTCGCCTTGTCGGGCTCAACCACCATGCCTAGTCTCATCCACCCCCTTGGGGCGCCACCACATATCTATGCCGTGCTCTTCATCGTTCGGTTTGGTTCTACGACCATATGGGTCGATTTCACAAATTGGTAACCGGACCGGTTTGGTTCTTGATTTCATGATGGGAATCGACCCATTTGGGAACCAATTACTCCTAGTTGAAGACAGACCCCCAACGCATGGTTGGTACCTGATTCGGCAAATAATAAACCAATTCCCTTTCTTCATCCTCTTGATATCACCACGGTGCCGATCCTAATAAGTAACAACACTATTCTCGCTCGCACGACCTCTTCTTACCATTTCTTTTTACGATGCATCATGAAATATAAAAGAATCCCATCTTGAAGTGGATTTAGATTCCAAATCATATAACTTCTACCGATCATACGGCCATCCAAAAAAGACCTAGGCACATCATAAGAAATTCCACCACATTAACCAGTTCCAAATCACAAGATCTCCCCCAATTCCACTTTGTCCAACCTCAGTTCTCATATCTCCTATCTTCCTCCGATTGACCTTAGTCTTATCTTCACCTTCCTCTCCAATTGCCACATTGCTGCAATTGACAAGTCCTATTTTAGCCCTTGGCCTCGGTACCAATTCTAGCACCTTCGCCGTTAGATGGAGGCCAATCCAAGCATATAGATCTGGCATGAGCGAGCTGAGATTTGACGCGTCTATCTCGAAGAAAACGATCGACGCAAATAATTGCAATTAGGCTTCTCGTCGCCAAAACCAACGAGAGCCCGTATGAGGACGCGAACCTCACGAGCTCACCGATTAGAGGGCTAATGATAGGGTCGAAGATGGAGGTGATATAAAAGCAAAGTAGGCAGCTTGAGGAGGATGCGGCAAGTGAAAAAAAATTATCCTTACGAGAAATGCCCATAGCCGAGAATATAAGTTGACTAGCTAGTGAATCGGGATCTTTATTTGAGATCAAATTGGCCATTTCAAACCCTTCTTCAAAACAAAGTCAACTTTGGGTCCTCTTTTCAAAAAATGATTTCACTTCGAGCTGTTATTTGAAATTTTCTCTAATTTAGTTATCGAGTGGTCCATAAGGATGATCAAATACAAACACAACCACAATAAATCTTTAATATTTTCAAATTTCCCCTTAGGTCCTCAATTTCAGTACTTCATTTTTTTGTCAACCTAGAGCATACGTGGTTAGAACATTCAAACTATTTGAATGTTCTTTGGCATCAAATTCACATACGGGAGGATATCGGTTGCACCACTCTTTTGGAACTTTGTCTTTTATGACCTGGATATTGAAATTTTTATTCTCTTATCCATTGTCAATTGTTCATCTAACCGGTACAAAAGGAATGAAGCCAACACCGCTGATTACCTGGTTATAAAATAGCACAGTGTAATCAAATGGCAAGCTCCAAATCAATCGATTTCGATCATTGTAAATTTTCAAGGCCGTAAAAAAGTCAAATACTCAATAGCATGAATCCATTTTATTAAGAGCACAAGTCTGTTTAGCCAAGACATCTCTCGGACACACACACACATCCATCAACGGTTCAAATTTCGAACACATAAACATACGCCACCTCTAATGACGAGATGAGTCCCAATAGGACACTCTACAATACCACACGGATCATCCACATCTTGGCCCTTTGTTGGAACTATTTCAGCATATGAGACGACCAGACCTTAAATGAAGAAAAATATGGAAAACTAATTAGTTCTATTCTACGTTTAGAAATGATAATGGTAGATGAGAGACGAGAGTAACCTACTGGATGCAAGCAGCAATAGAATGACCATTGCGCTGAGCTTGGCTTCACCCTTCTCCATTTTCAAGTATATCGCCTTGATTGTCTGAGGTATGATTGTGCATTATGTGTCCAATTGAAGTGGGTTTATATAGATGCCTAAAGTCCAATATCCTTTTTCGTGGGTCTCCATTGATATGCATGTTTGCTTCACTAGGTAAGACAATAAGTACTTGTGGTGTATAACTAGGTAATTTGATATTCTCCTACCATAATTTGAGCATTTGAGTTAATAGAATGGATTTACTTCTTCTTCCTTTTTACAAAAATTCGGGCGAAGCCTTAAAATTAGATCATCACTTTCCTAACAAAATTTGATCCTGTCTTATCTCCTCCTATCAACAAAGGAAATAAATCTTTCGATGGCCTATCTAATGTTAGAGTGTCATTTACATTAGATGATTAAAATATCCAATTTGATAACTAATATGCACGTGAGTTTCCTTCCCTAAAAGTATGCACGATTGACTTGTTGGATATACTCTAACATTTTCCTAATCCGAGAAAGGAAAATGTCAACAAAATTGAGAGAGGGAGTTGATTTCTAGAGAAGCGAAATAGTCACTTGCGAGTCGGGCTCTAAACAAGTATGCCAATACCCAACGAGATGGCCATTTTGAGCCTCCAATCCATTAACTCTTGCTCAAAGATTAGCAATTTCGCATTGTACAATAATGTTGCTGCAGCAAACGACTATTTCAACCTTGACAACTATTTTGACTCATCAATTTCGAATTTAGGTTTGTCAATCTTGTGCGAATTTGATCTTTTAAAACTCCTTTTGTTGACACTTGATTTACAATCGACAAGTCATACAAAGATAAAATTCAAAACTAGAGATTCCCAATCGCGACCAGGCTCGTTTCTCGTCAAAAAGAGTCAATTTAGTGTTTTAGACAAATTTCAAGTTTCATTGTGTTCTTTCTAAACTGTGACATTGATTTCACCAATAATATAAAAAAAAAGTGTTAAGAGTTTATAGACAAATCATTGAAGTAAACCTTTGGTCAACTTTAAAAAAATATACTGAAAAATCATCAAATCAACTTATTGTACTTTAATTAAACTTTTAATCTATCAATTTGGCAAAAGTCAGTCCGAAATTGACTCTTCCCTAAATCGAGAATTTCAATGTTTGATTGACCAAATTCAAAATTAACTAATTCAAAATCAACTCATTAATTATCATTTTCTAGGAAAATTTCCTTCACGACATTTGACCAGGAGGTTGTTTCGCATTCAATTGCCAAACCAGTTTCGAGATTCCACGCTAGAGGTGAATTTCACCAAATTTCAAGCCAGTTGGGGGTTCCGATCATATTTCATGAGTCATTCAATTTAGCTAAAATTCAGTCAAATCAAGGGTAAACATCTCAGACCCAATTTCAATTTTGACATTACCACAACAATTGGACTCGGGCCTCATTTGGTTAAGCTTTCTCAATGAGTTTTGATCCCCCAAAGCCCATTGGGGAAAATATTTTACGCTTGGCAAACATTTTTGAAAGCTTATTGGTTAAATATCAGGATTGGGAATGTTGAAAGCCCAATGCAAATTTAGACCTACTTTGAGCTTTTTGCATTTTGGAAATACAAGTCAATTGTTCATCCGCATCACTATTCATCTTCTTCCCCATTCATCTTCGTCTTCCTCGATTTGCTACTTGAGAGTCGGGCTTCTTTGGCAATCACCATCGCTGCCCGAGGGTCGCGCGTCCCCTGTGACCACCGCCTGGAGTGGTGCGACCCGCGACCTAGGCGGCATTACTTGGCAACATGCGCACCATGGTCCGTGTGACCTTAGCCGACATTGCCTAGTTGCGTCGCCTAGCACACGTGAACTAGGGATGCCACTTGGGTCCGCGCAACCTTAGGCCGACCAGATTTGGCCTCTACGACCTCAGGTCGCCAGATTTGGTGATTTGGAGGATAGATCTGACCTCTGTGACCTTAGACGACAACGGCGCCTGAGATCACGACTTGAGGCGGCTAGATCTGGCCATCCAGCAGTTGGCCGGTGGTTAGCCTTTGGCCAAATTTGATTTTTAGACTAAAATAAAATAAAAAAAAAATAGCAAAAGCCCTTTACAAATGTGAGTTTTGCCAAACAATATTTATGTTAAAATTATTTTTCAATGCTATTTGATATTACAATTTACCAAACGGTGTAACATTTCGGAAAACCCCTTTACCTCAAAGATATTTGCATTTTCCCAAAGTCATTTCCCCAAAACTGGACCAAAGGGGTCCTCAATTTGATCAAATTAATGATCTTATGAATGACAAATACAAGAGAAATTGATCCGGTTAACCCAATCAAGCTTGATCCATGCTAGACTAGCATTTAATTTGATCAATTGAGGTCCAATTTGGCCAACTGAACCTTTTCTCACTATTTCTTTTCTTTTTGCGACGCATCATGAATATAAAGGAGTCTCATCTTGAAGTGAATGAACGGGCTTATAAACATCTAAATATGAGGTTGATGTTTAAGTTGATACCTGATTCATGCTCCCAAGCCGATCCCTGATTCATGCTCCCAAAAATTAAGAAAACTATACCATGATGCTTATTTGAGTTGTCACTCAACGAAAGGGAAATGTTTCGGATATAAGCCCTAATTGATAAAATGGTAGGGAGCGGAGACCGATCTTCGGTGCTGTTGACACCTAAATTTTGGCAACCCGATTAGTCATTTATTGCATTAAAAAATCAGGGATTAATTTTTAAGCCCTAAAAAAAAGTTAATTACATATAATTTTAGGTGCATTCATTTTTTATTTATTGCATTCGCATTTGATTGACAATGGTGGATGGACTCAGGAGAATGAGACTCTAAATATTTTCTTACAAGGTCGTGGAATATACTTCATCGATTCCTTTGTGGTGGCGTCTGCATAATCTTGAACTTTTGGGAATTGAAAATATGAATCTTTCCTTTCATGAACAAAGCGCTTATCCTTAGCATAATATATGGAATCGACCAACTCGTGAGCCGATATTTAGTTGAAAGAAATAAAATCGATAAAGATTATTCAGCATACACGATCAAAAGGAAAGAAATATGCACGAATCGTCAAAAGATGGATTCACGGTCAAAAGGAGGGAAGAAAAGGACAAATCATGATATCATTTAAGCAATCGAAATACGGTATTAATCGCTTCAATGCATTTGGTTCTCTTTTAGATGGATGCGCCTCCCATGTGTAATATTAATTAATTTGACAAAAATTAATGAAAGATAAATTCATTATATATGTACTAGTTTAAAGGTTCTTTGTGATAAAAAATTTAATTTAAAATTTTAATTTATAATATATTTATAAAAATTATATTGATTTGAGATCTTTTATATAACATTATATTAATTTGTATTTTTTTTATGATATTAAATAGGAAGTAAAGGAAGCGAAAATAAAGAAAAAGAGAGAAATGAGGAAAACGTCACCATCTGTCCATATAATCGACACTAGCAAGCTAAAATCTCTTTCTTTCCTTTTCTTATTATAGATTTGAATATTTCAAAAGGTTGTGCTTCTCTTTAAATAAGAGGCAAGAAATTTGGGAAAATAAATAAAAGAAATACATCTAAAAAGAAAAAAAAAAATCTTAGAAGAAACAATCCTTTTCCAGCAAAATCGATCCCCCAAATTTGAACCCCCCAGCTCGCGCACAACCATCCAAAAATCAAATCCATTTTCCGCTCAAAATTACCAAAAAAAAAAAACCCCAAATAAAAAATTAAAAAAATGGGATGTACACACACCGAATTAGCCGAACTCCCTCTCTCTCTCTCTCTCTAGCCCGACAACAGCGATGGCCGCCCCCTCCTCCGATCCCTAGCCTCCTCCTCCCGCCATACTCGCTGCCGCCTCCGCCCCCCAGCCCGGAGTAGCCGCCGCCGCCGCCGCCGCCGCTGCAGCAGCAGCCGCGGATCCTCTTCTCGTTCCCGAAGCGGCCGGCCCTCCGGGTCACCTCCGAGTACGACAGCGACAGCTCCATCTTCCTCCAAAAGGTCTCGTGCAAGCTCCTCGACGGCCTCGCCAAGCTCAAGCTCTCCTTCCGCAACGACCGGAAGGGCGAGGTAGCGGAGCCCCGGCTAGCCTTCGTCTCCAAGCACCTCTCCCTCCACTACGACGTCGAAAAAGCAAAATAACACCTCATATTTGTGTTGACCAGAAAGTCATTTCCGTTGACCAAATTTGTTTTAGAGATCCAAACGGCCGAAAATCCAGAAAACACTTTCCGATAAAACACTTTCAGTGAAACAAACACACCCACGGTTTGCTTTCTTTCTTCCTAACCCTACCCATTGATGTATAAAAGGAACGCTTCACGACCAAAGCGAAGGGAGGCCACCCAAAATTGAGATACGGCCACAAAAAAAAAGAGAGAACTCACATTCTTGGAGAGGGAGAATGGCGAAACACGTATGAGGGGGGAGTGGTCTCTCTTCCGAAGCTCCTTCTTAGCCAAAATCCTCTCGTCAATGCCCCTCCCTGTTGGTCGACCGCCGCTCCTCCTTGCATGATGATGTGAAGTTGTTGTCCCCAGTCGAGGCTTCCCACCCTTTGCCGATCTGCTGCCTTTTTTTTAAAAACCGAGAACGTGAGTTTTAGTGCTGCACTTCACACTCATCAACCAGCGTTTCGGCGAGAACCAGCTTCTCAACCCCGGAGGCCGTCATAGCCAGCTTCCGATAAGTCTTGGGCGCTGGTCTTTAGCCTTGTTGTCGCTGTCCAAAACCATGCGAATCTCCAAAGTTCCAGTCAAAGCTTCCCAATGAATGATCAGTGAACAAATAGTAACTGACGCTATTTTCGGTGGTCCTAGCTTATTGCCAGCCTTCCAGCAATGTTCATGAAAGATAAGAAGAAAAAGAAGGATTCACAAGAGCAATAAAAAAGGAAAGAAAAATTATTCTCTTTTCTTTTGCAGCTCTTGAACCAAACCAAGTCATAGTGCAGTCCAAATTGAGCAACAATGGAGTCCCACTACTTTGGACCTTGCCGCAGGTAGTCCTCAACGTTGGTTATCACTGTCTTGTCGTGAGACATGAACCTGGCACCTGATGCCCCTCCATCACCCCCAAGCCCAGCAGCGACGACCATCGCCGTTCGTCACCGCGCCATCCACCACCCTGTTGCCCGCCGATTGCGATCCTAGTCCGATTGCGCAAAGTCCAAATTTGGAAATCAAAATTCGGATTAGGTAAAAATTTCGTTTTATTTGATTTCCGAATATTCCATTTCTTTATTTGAAATATCGGTTGATGCATATGATGGAATTCTCGATACATTATGATATCCGTAATCTCAAGTAGTCTTATAAATTGGGAAATTATCCTAATTTCACAACGTGCATGTGATTGACAGTCCGATTTCACGCTCGAAATACGACTCGCAATCGCACGGGAAAGATCTCACGCTCGAGATATGATTCATGATTTTATTTAAAATTGATCAATCCGATCTCATGCGCGAGATACGATTCATGAATTTATTTCCAAAATTAAATGGACATGGATGATATCTTGCTTGATTTGTCGCTGTGTTGTTCTCGATGCCTTTATTTGATTGCTCTGGTAAAGGAAAAACCCAAATATATATATATATATATGAGTTAGGTTAAATGCATGTTAGGATATTACTGGTTTTAAGGTTATGTTGCATGTTTAGGATAGGAAATTTATTTCGAATTTCTTAAATAAAAAGACCAAAAACATTAATTTAGGACATCATATTTTCTTCTCATTAATTTAAATTGCAGGTTTAATTATTTGGCAATTTTAAATTTTGAATTGCATGGAAAAAAAGGAAAACAAATCATCATGCATATGTCATATAGGATTAGGGCATATTTTGTACGTCATGGTATATTAGGGTTAAATTGCACTTAGTTTAATTTTAGATAATATTTTTCTTAATTTATTATAAGTTTAGATATTTTTAGATATATTGCATTTTAGGATTATTTGGGTTAAGATAATATTTTAGTTTAAATTAGGATTTGGCTCAATCTAATTCCTAATATAAATTAAATAGGATCTTAATCTAATTAGATAATTTTCACATTTTTCTAATTCCGAATTTCATAAAAAAAAAATACAAAAATGTCTTAGAATAAATTAGTTTCAATCTTTAGGATAGGTTGCATTCTTTCAAGGAAAAAGAAAAGAAAAAATGTCATATGCACGTCATTAGGGTTAGATTCATTGAGATGCATGCCATTTAGTATTTTTGCTAAGCCCATTTAGTTAGAAATTACATGTCATTAGAATTAGGTCATTTAATTAATATTGCATTGCATATTGCATGATTTTCATTAATTAAGTGAAAACAAAAAAAAAAAAGGGAAATTGTGAGGGTTGTTGATGTGGATTTTAATTTAACATTGCAGATGCTTTCGTTGCTTTGAGGTAAGTTTGCGATTTATTTATTATTTATCTAGGTGTTAAATTAGTGGATTATGCACTTGCATGATCGCCTCACATGTTAGGGAAATAGATTTAAAATTAATTTAAACTACCTGCAAAAAAAAAAAACATTTTTGAAAATAAAAGAATGGTACCGAAAGGGTATTGGAGAAATCTAGTGTAACCAAGTTCCCGTACTCCATGGTCTCTGTTCGTAGGAGTAAAGTAAAACTCCCGTTACTTTACTTGGGTTTCTAATCGACCCACCAAAAATAGATTAGTGGCGACTCCTAGTTAAAAATCAATTGCACGTTAAAAATTTGAACCTAAGTCGCAAATTGGTATTGGCTTGGGAGAGCTCGAGTTAAGTCTAGGCTTAACAATCCATTAGCCAAATCCTAGGTGATTCACACCCGAAAAATTGGTCGCGACAGGTGCAAGGCCCATAATCGAGTAAAGGCTTTCCTACGGAAACCCCGGATTTCCTCTTCCAATCGCTTTTAAAACCTTTAGGATCGAAGGGCATTCCACGATCAGATCGAGGCCTCTCGTTCCGAATGTCCGTTTCGCCGTGTGCAGGTTGCGAGCTCGGAACGATGAACTCGCACGTCACGGAACTACTAGTGATTCATATGACATAACCAGCTTTTGCACCGATTTTTTAGTACAAATTTGTAATTGGAAATGATGTGTGGAGATTTTAATATGAAAAAGAATTCACGTTGTTGTAGTTATAGCATTAGTATTTTGAGAAACTAATTGAATAAAATATTGAAGGTCATATTGGAACTATCGTGTTTCGTCTGTTGTTTGTTATATTCTTAGACAAAAGCGATTTATGCATTTTTATTTTAGTAAATATTATTGGATATCGATATAAAAAATCGTGCTAATGTCAAGGTTGGAAACTTCTTCGATTCAATAAAATTGTCATTTTTCATCCCCACCCTAACCCTCCTGAAAAAGTGGGGATTCGAACCCCCCACCTCCTCCTTTCAAATTGGAAGGGTGGCCACTGAGGCAACTCCAGTGGTTATGGACTTGCTATTTGAGTGAAGACATAATAAAGAGAGAGGGAAAGGATAGGAAAGAGGCCAGGTAATAAATAGGTGATAAAATTCGTGGAAAGTGTAAGAAATGTATCGATGCGTAAGGATCGGACATTCCTGTGTAAATTAGTGGAGACCAAGAAGTGCGCTTAGCCTCATGAAATTGAATTAATGGATAAGGATCGGACATTCGTGTGTAAATTAGGTGCATAATCAGTATTTAGTTTGTTCCTTACTAGTAAATACTTGGCGTGTGTGAGACAAAGGGACTACCATACTCGATGGAGACTAGTTGGGCGGTTAAAGAGTCTTGGCCACTCAATTGATCATTATTCCAATATGGACAATAAATTTGCACCAAAATAATTGAAGGTCTTAGAGACTCGTAGACGTAGACACCAAACATTGGTAGTAAATACCGACTTGCTATTTCCAAACCGAATATCCAACGACATATAAGCACTTAGCACGCACCCCTACCCCTGCCTGAAAGCGCCTACTAGAATCGTAAGGAAATTTGTCAAACATCTAAAATGTCACCCAAGAATGACACGGCGAACTTTTAGTTTTTGGTCGGAAACAATGATGCCACAATTAAATTTGTGACAAAAAGTATGAGGGACGAAACCTGAACCCCGCAAACTTACAAGGGTCAAAATGAGATTTTCCCGAACCTAAAGTTGATCAATTGTCACTTAGGCCACGAGCCGACTGCTGGAGCCACGAGCCGAGCCGGCTTCGCTGGCCAATGATGTGGATGTACCAACCGTGGCACTGGACCGATGGTCTAACCCCGACGACAACGAGGGTCAACCTAACCAACCCTGGTTAGACCACCCATCTCTTTGCCAGGTCGTTTCGCACTATATATATCCTCTAGCATTTCCCTTCATCCCTCTCACTGCATTCCGGCCGGCGTCTTGATAAACGCCGCCCAACTCCTCCGCCTCCCTCCGCCGCCGCGCTCTCTCGCCGGATCCTTCCGTCTCCGTCCTCGACCCTCCTCTCCGGACCGTCGAAGAAGATGAGAGAGTGCATCTCGATTCACATTGGCCAGGCCGGCATTCAGGTCGGCAACTCCTGCTGGGAGCTCTACTGTGTCGAGCACGGCATTCAGGTAGGCTTCTCGCTGGATTCGAGCCGAGCGTTGTTGTTTTTTTCTTTCTTTTTGTTCGAGGTTCGGTGCTTGCTTTGAATCCGTCTGTCGGTTTAGATCCGTCTGTTCCCGGTGTATTGTCCTCGATTTTGCTGGATCTGCGTCGCCGTCCTGCTTTCCGGACCTTAGGTTGCGTGGATCCTGGGATTTTGCTGGTGTTGGGATGAAGTTGAGCTTAGGCGAGTTGATCTTGGTCACTTTTCGTGGTCAGCTATGATGTTTTGCTCTGCGACATTGTTAGTTAATGAAGGAATTGTATCGTGAGCGGGATTGGTCTTCTGGCGATGATTGGATCTGGCATTTTCGTGCTTGCGCTGTGGATTCGAGTCACGAGAGACGTCATCGTTTGGATTAGAGTTACTGTATTTGCTCGCTTGCATTCGGAAGCTAGGACCTGGTCATTTTGGCAAGTCGAATTTCCAGTCTCGGTGATGAGATTTTTACTTTGATCCGACTGCACGCGTGGGCGCATGTTTGAGCAGAATTCCGACGAAATAATTAGCGCTTAGGCTTCTAAGCTTTCGTAGAATGCGTGTATCTCGAAATTGAATTGTTGATTTAATGATTGTAATTAGCTCTTTAACATGATGTCCTTGGTTCCACAGCCTGATGGCCAGATGCTGAGTGACAAGTCGATCGGTCGAGGCGATGATGCTTTCAACACCTTCTTCAGCGAGACCGGTGCCGGCAAGCACGTCCCTCGTGCCGTGTTTGTGGATCTGGAGCCTACTGTGATTGATGAAGTGAGGACCGGCACTTACCGCCAGCTCTTTCACCCTGAGCAGCTCATCAGCGGCAAAGAAGATGCTGCCAACAACTTCGCCCGTGGTCATTACACAAGTAATATATCCCTTAACTTTCGAATCATCCGGCTCTCTGGGTTGTGGCTTATAATGACTTAGGGCCCTGCATTTGCTTGTATAGTAATTAATGATTGCCGATTTTGCGTTGTGCTTTGACAGTTGGAAAGGAGATCGTTGATCTCTGCTTGGACAGGATCCGCAAGCTTGCAGACAACTGCACTGGTCTCCAGGGCTTCCTTGTCTTTAACTCTGTCGGAGGTGGCACTGGTTCCGGTCTTGGATCACTCCTCTTGGAGCGACTCTCTGTTGACTATGGCAAAAAATCAAAGCTCAGTTTCACCGTTTATCCCTCTCCCCAGGTTTCCACCTCTGTCGTGGAACCCTACAACAGCGTCCTTTCTACCCACTCCCTCCTCGAGCACACTGATGTTGCCGTGCTTCTCGATAATGAAGCCATCTATGACATCTGCCGAAGATCCCTTGATATTGAGCGTCCCACATACACTAATCTGAACCGGTTGATCTCTCAGGTAACAACTGATTTTAGCCGTTGAGGGAATTGGGATTATTCTTGAGTTCTTGATGTGGTTTGCACAAATGTAGAAGACTAGAGATATTGATCTTTAATACTTGTCTATTTGATGCAGGTGATCTCATCCTTGACTGCCTCTCTGAGGTTTGATGGAGCCTTGAATGTGGATGTCACTGAATTCCAGACCAACCTGGTCCCTTACCCCAGGATCCACTTTATGCTTTCTTCATATGCTCCAGTCATCTCAGCCGAGAAAGCACATCACGAGCAACTCTCGGTGGCTGAGATCACCAACAGTGCATTCGAGTCATCATCTATGATGGCCAAGTGTGATCCTCGCCATGGCAAGTACATGGCTTGCTGTCTCATGTACCGAGGAGATGTCGTTCCAAAGGATGTGAATGCAGCTGTGGGCACCATCAAGACCAAACGGACTATCCAATTTGTTGACTGGTGCCCAACAGGATTCAAGTGTGGTATTAACTACCAACCTCCTACTGTTGTTCCAGGAGGTGACCTTGCCAAAGTGCAGAGGGCTGTCTGCATGATCTCCAACTCAACCAGTGTTGCCGAGGTGTTCTCTCGCATCGACCACAAGTTTGACCTCATGTATGCCAAGCGTGCCTTTGTGCATTGGTACGTCGGTGAGGGTATGGAAGAGGGAGAGTTCTCCGAGGCTCGGGAGGATCTTGCTGCCCTGGAGAAGGACTATGAAGAAGTCGGTGCTGAGTCTGCTGAGGGCGAGGATGGTGATGAAGGAGATGAGTACTGATGCGGTTATGAATTTCGCTGGCTTGTTTGCTTCGTATGTATCGTTTTATGTTTGTCCTATTAAAACTGATTGTGTGCGCGTGGGGATTTTCGTGGCATGGACCTGATGGCTTTTTGTCATGAATTGCTATCAAATCATTATCTAAGTATTCCGCAGCTTCTCCCTTGTTCTTTTTGCATCCCTCCGTTCGGTTACCGTCGGTCACTTTTGAGATTTGAGTAGCTTTTGCAATTGGGGACGTGGAGGGGCTAGGAATAATACAATAGAGGCTTAAAAGGAATCCTTCGATTCGTAGCCAGAATCTTGTCCCATCTATTAGACAAAAGGCTTCCATCATGCTGATCTTAACTGTTGAATATCATGATTTTGCTGTTTCACCGAAACTCTGCAACCTGTGAGCCAAAACTGATCGTGGAACACAAATGATAATGCTTAACCCATAACACAAATTTTTCCGTGGTCAATGTCTTTTTCTCCCTACCCAGTCGAAGAAGGTGGATTCCAGCCGACGGCCACAAATTCCCCTTTGGCGCTCAAGTGTTGAAATAATACCTATCAGACAGAATAGCAGCTGTGTTCTAGAAGCCTAAGCCGATAAACCAAATGGGGCGTTACTAAAAGAAAATAATGGGAGGCAAATTTTATTCATTCACAGAGAATGTCAAACACTATTTACACGGAGCTTCATCTCCAGTAATTTTGCACCCACGAGTCTACTAAAACATACGGACCAAAAGCCCACAAATAACTTTGTTAATCAAGAAAGTTCTTATTTGTGAAGGTATAATTCTAGTATCGTCCCAGCTTTTGCACTAGTTTGTTCTCGATTTCCATTCTCTTTTTCATCAAGATTGTGTACTTTGAAACTAGTTCTGAATTGCCAGCAGAAACAGCGAGCCTGCAGTTGAGAGATGTCTTCTCCAATTTGTCCATATACATGCCTGATATCGGCACGAAACTGCCCTTCTTGTTACACAGCCAGCCGTGCACTGCCCGGAGTGCAGCTCCCAGAGAAGCCGAATCTGTTAAGTTCGAGATGAAAAAAGGGTAAGGTCTCCATGTCCTTAAATTATACGGTCTGTGGAAAAACAGAGAGAGCATTCTCAAAGATTCTTTTAATTGTGATGACTCCTCCCTGACAAACACCACTTTAGTTTCCTTTGGAAACAGATCCCAAGAACCATAGAGATGGGCATGATTCAAAGTGTGATTGTGAAACAGGGACTCTTACCAGGTCTCTGTACAGTATAAACATCACAGCCAAAGATGGAGGCTACAGAGCTAAGGATCCTTTCGTTTGCTGATGCTCCACCCGTGGCTATTAAACGATTTGGTGGAGCTGGCATCCCGAATCTTTCTGCATGAGCTCGCATTGAGAGAAGCTGGCCCTCAATTAATGCTCGGACCTGAATATAAACATGAATGTTTCAATATTAAAGAGCATGCAAGATATAAACAAATCTCAAAACTCGTGAGTTCTGACCTCAGCAGGAGAATCAAATTCCGGCACTTCAAGCTCTGTCAGGCCCTCCAAAGTGTCGCCAGTGAAATTGTCAAGAATGTACCGATGGAAACCAACTGCATGTATGTAAAAAGGTTACTTAAGCTTATCAAGTTTTACAAATACGTGTACAAAATTAACAGAGTGAACCATTAAATGTCATTGATTTCGGGTCATTTTCAATGCAAAAAAGAATCTTATGTCTGGCCAAAAGATTAGGCCCACGACCTTCTCGGGGCCAAAACAATCTAAAATAAAAAGTCCTGGGCAGTAATAAAAACTGTCAAATGACAGAGTATTTAATTCCAAACAAATTCACTTAAGTAAAATACTTCTCGTCGACATCCTGCAGAAACTTGAGCAAAATTATCAGGGTAATTAGGTGAAAACTTGTAAGGAAGTTAAGTGCACCTTAAGTAACTGCCTATTGGTGGCATCAAACTAATGCAGCAAAAGATACTCTGAGATTGTGTCGCAAACATTATTGGACAGGAACCAGAAAACTCACCAGGGAGAGGAGGAAGTATTTCATGATCCTTGTAGTAGAAACCGATCTTTCCACCTATCAACGATATCAAGATATGAAAGCCTAATTCACAATAACTAAATTTAGGAGATAAATTTTCAAAGTTGCTCGGCATCCACAAACCATTTAGAGGCGGCGTTTGCTCCAGGAATTTATTGAAAGCATCCCAAGACTTCCCCGCATATCTGTTCCTGATATCTACAATTAAACATTGAAGATCTCTTTCATGTTGCAGAAATCCAAACATACTGTTAACAACAGCAAGAGAAAATTGTTGGAGAAGGGTATTACCTTCACGAGTTAGAGAGCCATTCTTGTAAACTAACATTACCATGTAGCTTTCTTTGTCCACAGGATTAGGGAAGACGTGCCCTTCAAGCCTTGGTTGAGGATCAGAACTGATCCCGAAAACCTGATGGAGCACAAGTACGTTTAAAAGAGTAGTGGGGCAGGGATTGAGCTCAGTAAAATATAAAATAAACAAGTTCATGGAAACAAAGATGTATGTAAGTACTCGATAAAAAATTGAAGATTTCAGTTAAGACACCATTTAGAAAGAGCATCTATCAGCCATCAACCATATCCTAGAGAGAACTCTCCAGTAACGAGTGCACTATCAAATCTGATCCTTGGATGCGCACCCATAACTGATGAGAACTCCGCAGGAACAAGATCACTATCAAATTTGATCTAGGATGAGCTCCTAAACCAAATCATCTCCTCATATGACATGGTTGATCAAACCAGCGTTGAGGGTAGTTAGGTAGAAAATGATGGCGTTATGAAGCAGCCCATTCTGATTAAGCAACAGGTTTACCTAAATGAGGGTCTCAAATGTAATTTTGAACCAAGCTTCAGTGTGTCTTAACCACTTTAAAGTTACTTTCAAATCATTATACATGAAAAGGTGATAGGCTAAAAACAAACTCTCTGACAAGCGGAGACAAAAAAACTCTCAAACTTAAAGTCCACAGCTTAACAGCTATATCATGTCATCTACTGCCGAACTGCCAATAATTTCCAGTCAACTGCTTTAATTATGTAACTGTCACTTTAAATTTGAGACTCAAAACTGGACTCCAGGACTACACTCTGCAGTTTTCTTTTAAACGATCCATGATATAAAGTGTGCAAATAGTAGGCTACACAATATTGTAATGTGAAGCACACTAACATCTCTCTCTAGCACGCGCAACTTTCTATATAGCAAAGAAGAGAATTTGCCTAAATAAATGACTTTGAGCAACCAAATCATATATACCCCTAACAATTTCCACAATTGATTCCCAATCAGGTTTTGTAAGCCAACATGCAAGAAGTTTACTATGGCAACTTCGGTTGGTGGCTTTAGCGAACAGATATTAACTATATGCATATTTCTCATAAGAAAAATTCTAGCTAAAGGGATGGTGAACCTTGGGTTCATTACAGCCAGATCAATCAATGACACTACAGACAATTGCCTCAAACAGCGAAGGAAACAGTTTGATCAATTGCCAGATTTTATATTTAGAAAAAGTATCAGTGTGTTTCTTTCTTTTCCTAACACAGGTATCTACCTAAGTTGGTTCGAGCGGAAGTGTGAAAAAATGCTTAAGCGTAGCAGACTTTTAGTTTCAACTCACAGTGTCGCTGGTGCCAAGACTAATTGCCAAATCCCCTGGCTTGTTGAGTGTCAAACCTGCATCGAGCATACTGCACTAATAAGGGAGCACAGTACAGATAGAAAGGGCCTTTAAGTTTATAAAAAATTTCACCCACAAATTATTTCCGGTGGAACTAACTCTGCCATCTGCAGGAGAGCTAAACTCTGCTTATTCTAGTCGTAAAAGAAAAGAAGCAAAAGAAAAAAAAAGCAAATCGTGCTTTGATTCCATCTCCCTTCACCCCTGCACTTAGGGCCTAATACTGTCTCATCTATCTTCACCTACCTTTCAAAAACATCTGTGCAACATTCACCTTTTTCTTATCCATCTATAACAATTGACATCCAAAAAGGAGTTCAGGATTTATAGACCTTTTACTGCAAATGATCATTACCAGGGCAATATCAGAGGACATTTTGCAAAGTAATAACTCCACACATTAACTCATATTTCATTGGCTCGAATTCCCATTGGCAAGCCATCTTATTTTATCAGAAGCAACTAATGTCGTATGTAGAGAATCAAGTGAAACGACCAAGCAAGATGCAGCCGACATTGCTCACCTGCTAAGCTGTTAGGATTGTCTCCTGACCACTGAATTACCAAGCAATTTTCATGGAAGTTGAACCTAGGAACAGAGCCGCTTGATATCAGCTTCAATAACTCGCAAGCAGGAAAAAAAAAAAGAACACAGGATTCCAGTAATCTGTATCATTTACTCGCAAGCTAGTAAAATGATGAACTTGACAATGCTCCCGATTTCAGAATTAATTTTTAGTTTCAGCTATATAGTGTAGGATTCTTTTTGGATTCAATCAGAGAAGTTTACAGTGTCCAGAAAAGTGAAACTTATACTAACCTCTGTACAAAGTAAGGAGCAATATGACCCGCAACAGAATACGCAGGTGCTAGCTTTCCCAGTTTATCCTCCAAACCAGGTGCCGTGGCCTAAATCAAGTATTGAAGCGTTGTTATAAAACAATCCAGAGAATGGTAGTTTTTTCCCTTCTTTCTTGAGATATAAGTAAAAGATTCAGTTTTTTAACAAATAGTCTACCTCCAAGGCCACTTTGGACCAGGCTCTTTGCTTGATATCCATCAAGTTCATCCCAGCACCATCTGTCTCATCTATACTAGCATATGCCCCAACAAAAAGACATGCCATGAAGGAGCTCACAAGGGATATCCTCTCTGTATCCCGATAAACTTCGGGCTGTGTCTGGAAAATCTTCCTTATCTGTGGCCCAGTATATCTCTCATGTGCGCGCGATCCAGTAATTCGAGCCAACTCCAAAGCCCCTCCAACAGCTTTCTCTATCTCTCTACATTGTGCAGTCGTGCTACTATCCATCCAAATCGGCGATTCCTTGACCGAGAAGGCATCCCCAAATTGATCCACCAATCGCTTGGTTGCATCCAGCGACGAGAGATTCACGGAACTGCCACTCTTCCAATACACGCTCCCATGTTGCTGGCCACTACCGGAGACAGCAGCGATTTTCCCAAAATCAAGACCAGATTTCGCGAGCTTCTGGAGCATGAGATCAAGAGCTTCCACCCACATAATGGTGGGCGAGACGATCCGCCCATCATCCGAGGGATCTCTGAAGACCCCATCTTTGGTTTTGTAGTGGGGCAACTCAGAGTCAAAGTGGATTAGCTCAGTAGCAACAATGTTCAGATTTGAATCCAGCACCGTCGCCTTCAAGGACCTAAGCAACAAAAAGTCAATAACTTTTTCAGCGCCCAGTCATAATTCACGCACTCGTTCGAGGGACAGACCTTCGGACCAGGCGAATTCATCACAATTCACACGAATCAGCCGCTAAATCACCTAATTCAACAAACCCACATCGTCCATTGCAATCGCGCCGCGGAAACGAGATGAAAAAACGCTCGCTTTCCCCGACCAACGCCGAATTCAAAGAACGGGGACTTACTGAGTGGAACTGTCGAACCCGAGGAAGAGAGCGTCGCGAGGGAGATCGTAGTCCGCCATTGCGAAGACGAACGGTATAAACAGACGCCTCAACTTCTTCTGCTACGCACAGAGAGAGAGAAAGAGAGGTCAATCTTGCTCGGACTGTCGAGAGTGGCGGTCGTATCGAGTTCCGAACGAGACACGAGGATTGTCGTCGGACCGTCGGCCGGTGTGTTTATATACATAGGAATCATGGGACAGTAATGAATTGTGGATAAGGCCGATGACGAGATTTGGTTTGAACCCGAACTTGAATTCCGGAGATTTAGTCGGAGCTTTACTAAATTTAAACGACAGTTCAGAGCATTTTACCCAGTTGGATGATGATTGCCACCGTGACCACCCCGGATAAAATCTTCCGTCCTCCTAATATCTGGAAGGAGGCTGCAATTTTCAGGAATGTTATAGTGTAACTTTTTTTTTTTTTTTATTACTTTCGTAAATTCTCTAATCGAGTCTCATTTATAGCGGAC
Organism: Eucalyptus cloeziana; assembly: GCA_014182715.1. NCBI lineage: Eukaryota > Viridiplantae > Streptophyta > Magnoliopsida > Myrtales > Myrtaceae > Eucalyptus > Eucalyptus cloeziana. Next base: position 4,515,020 of record CM024639.1, on the reverse strand, counting down.
ATTAGTTAGATATCATTCACGTCGTGTTTCGGTAAGTCCACATGTTATAGTGTAACTTAACTTTCAACGAAAGGACTTTAGTATAAATTTATTAAATGAAAATATTTGAATAACGATATGGCATAAAAATATAGAGACGAAAAGTGCAAAAAAAATAATCGTCGACTATCGAATTCGGCATCATTTTTAAATTCCATAACAAAAAAACTGCATTACATTGTAATTTCATTTCATTATTTCACTCGCAACTTATGATCAGTGCGCAACGGCGATGAGCCAAAAGGATAATCAGCTGCGCCGGACCTAAAAAATTTGCAAATTAAGATAAGACGGCCCACCTGATTTTAGGGGCTTCGCTTTCAATTCGAAGGCTTCCTTCCCACGAAAGGATTGTGGGCCTTCAGGGCCCAGAAGATCCAGCCCATGGGCACAATGCTGCTGACCTCAGCCTTTGCGTCATCTCGCCAATGCCCTGACATGGAAAAACCTAAAAGAGAAAGGGACTAAGGAAAAGCATGGAGAGAAGTCAAAAAATGGAAGAATTTTGGGGAGTAGTGTTGATTCGCAAAAGGGGACCTTGGGTTCAGAGGTCCCTTTGGCATCATCCAATCATGAACTTGGTATGGAAAAAAGGTCGAATCCTAATATAATTACTCAGTTATCTTCGATGTTAAGTAATTATTAATTATAGTCGTGGCTATCTTGTAGAATAATAACAATATTTTCTATGATAACGATAAAGGGCAATGATAGCATTGATAGCTATTTCTTACCTTTTTAAAGACAATTTAATTATTGTAGTTTTTTTTTTTTTTTTTTTTGATAAGGACCTTGACACATCTCGAAACCCTAGGAGCACATCTAGGGTATGTATTCCACCGCCTCTCGTCACCCCCTTTGTCCACAATTTTAAAAACATTTATTACTGGGTATGTAAGTTACATCGACAATGCCATCACAATGAGTCTGGTCGCGTGTTTGTAGCTTGTCTCTTTAACGATGGTTTCTAAACTTTGCCAAACGACCATGCGCAACATCCATTCAATGGACCGTGGGGTATCTTGATCATAAAAAAAAGTCTATATTTTCCAACTCAAAAAAGAAAAACAAAGGGCAATATCTTGGACATAACTTCTTCTAAATATGGGGAAGTCATCTTGCCAATGTCCAACCACTGGGATTTGCCACCCTTCCAACATGAAAAGGAAAGTTGGGGGTTCGAATCTTCACATTCTTATGAGGAATTGGGGTATGGATGATTTAGTTTTAAGTGTGGGTTTTGACTCCCACATTTTGTAATGAGATAAGGCAAAATTCTGAAAGTGAGAGTTAGAGTAGGAGTAGAGTGAGACCGATAAAATAAAATAAAAAATCTTGCCAATGTGCTAACATGGAAAATCAAAGGAGAAAGGAAGGGACCAAGAAAAGCATTGAGGGAAGTCGAAAAAATGGAAGAACATTGGGGGGGTGGTGTCGATTCACAAAAGAGAACTTTGGGTTGAGGTCTCTTTGGCATCACAAATCACACGCAAAGTCAAATCTTAATATAATTACTCTGTTATCTTCGGTGTTAAGTAACTACTCATTACACTTTTAAGTAACTACTCATTACACTTGTAACAATCACATAAGATAATAACAACATATTACCATGTTAGTCATTATTTCTTACGTTTTCAAAGGGATGAGGATCTTGATTACGTCTCAAAACCCTAGGAGCATCGCCTCTCGTCACCCTGTAAATTATGACACAATCGATAGCGCCATAATAAAAAGTCCTATTGCATGTTTATAGCCCCTCAATTTTGTGTCGTCGAGACTAAAAGTACCAAAAAAAAAAAAATCGTGAATTTTCAAATTCGGCGTCGTTGTTAAATTCGTTCACAAAAAAAGTGCATCACATTGAAATTTCGTTTCACTATTTCACTTGCAACTTATAACCAGTGTTGCCGTGCGCAACGGCGGTGGCCCAAAAGGACAACCAGCTGCGCCAGACGATAAAATTTGCAATTTAAGATAAGACGGCCCACCTAATTTTGGGGGCTTCGCTTTCAATTCGAAAGCGTCCTTCCCTCGGAAGGATTTTGGGCCTTGAGGGCCCAGAAGATCCAGGTCATGAGCACCCCGCTGATGTCAGCCTTTGCGTCATCTCGCCGATGCCCTAACATGGAAAAACCAAAAAGAGAAAGGGACCAAGGAAAAGAATGGAGGGAAGTCAAAAATGGAAGAATTTTCGGGGTTGGTGTTGAGTCGCAAAAGGGAACTTTGGGATCATCCAATCCTGAGCTCAATGTGGAAAGAGAATCGGATACTAAGATAATTACTCTGTTATCTTCAATGTTAAGTAACTATTTATTACGGTCATAGCTATCCTACAAGATAATAACAATATATTCTATGGCAACGATTTAAAGGGCAATGATAGTATTGATAGCTGTTTCTTACCTTTTTTGAAGATAGTTTAATTGTCCTAGTGTTTTTTCGGGGTAAGGACCTTGACATGACCCATTTTTCGAGATAAGGACATTGACACATCTCAAAATCCTAGGAGCACCTCTAGCATCTATATTCCACCGCCTCTTGTCGCCCCGTTCATCTGCAACTTTAAAAATATTTATTATCAATCACGTAAGTTACGATAAAATTGAGAGCGCCATCACAACTAGTCCAATTGCGTGTTTATAGCCCGTCTCTTTAACGTGAGTTTCTAAACTTTGCCGAATTGCCATGCACAACGTCCATTCAACAGATCGTGGGGTATCTCAATTATTAGAAAAGGGTTGATATTTTCCCAACTAAAAAGGGAAAAAAAAAAAAAAAAAAAAGGGCAATATCCCGGATATAGCTTCTCCCAAATTTAGGGAAGTCATCCCGCCAGTGCCCAAACGTGGAAAAGTAAAAATAGAAGGGAAGGGACCAAGAAAAGCATGGAGGGAAGTCAAAAAAAAAAATGGAAGAATTTTGTGTTTTTAGGGGGGCGGGGGGCGCGCAAGAGCGGAACTTTGGGTCAAGGTCTGCTTGGCATCGTTGAACGACCTGTTTGATGCGAAAAAAAATTCAAATCCTAATGTAATTATTCTATTATCTTCGATGTTAAGTAACTATTTATTACATTCATAACAATTCTTAAAGATAATAACAATATATTTTAAAGGGAATGATTGTGCTGGTCATTATTTCTTACATTTCCAAAGAAACGAGGACTTTGATCACATCTCAAAACCCTAAGAGCACTTGTAGCATCTGTATCGCACCGCCCTTAAAAACATTTATTATCGAGCAAGTAACTCATGACACGATCGACGGCCCCATAATAGCAACTCCCGTTGAGTGTTTATAGCCCGTCTCTTTGACAAAGGTTTCTAAACTTTACCGAGCCGGCATGCACGACGTCTACCCGATAGGTTCGATCATCGAGAAGGGTTGACATCTTTCCAATTCGAAAAGAAAAAGACAATATCACGGACATGACTTGTAGTGCTTAACTTGGGCGAGTGGACAAAGCAGAAAAACGGCAATCGGAACCGGATTCTTCCCACGCCAAAAAAAGAAAAAAAAACGGTCTGAATCCGATCCTCCTAAGTCGGTTCGAAGCTCCTCCGATCTCATCCGCCACCTAATCTTTTCCTTAAGGAGGGAGGGATACGGCGTTAAGGAATGAATCTAATGCCCATCCCACCCACCGCTCCCACTTTTCCCATCTCTTTAAAGCTATAGCAAAAATACAAAAAGGGCAAAAAAAAAAAAAAAAAAGGCTATGGCTAAAAAACCCTTTTAAAAAACACTTCGCCTTTTTGGCACCTCCCCCCTCGTCCCACATCGAAGGGACCCGCAACTTCTTCGCCCCTCGCCCACCTCCTGAGAAGAAGAAATAACGAAAAGTCAAAAGTTGGACTTTTTCTTTTCTTCTTCTTCTTCTTCCTTCTTTTTTGCACTATTGCTTTGGGCCTAAGAAACGCGAGTGCGGCTGGCCGCAGGGGATGATGCTTAGATGAGCACCCGCGTCACCATCCGAATTTTTTAATAACCCGAAATAAATAAATAAAAAGCAAAAAAAATTCAAGTTGAAATCGGGCAGAAAAGTATATATGTATTTCATGCAAATTGACCTCCCCCGTAGGAAGATCGCCTCGAGCAGCTTGCTTCCGTCCCTCCACAACCCGACGGGAAATATCTCGTCCCCCGTAATACCGAAAACGCCCTCGCGGTACCCCCAAAGGCGGCTTGCCCCCAGGGAGAGTTGCGTAAATTCGGCCCCCCGTCGCGTGTCCCTATAAATTGGCTTCGGCCCGCGGTCCTCGGTTCCCTTTCTCCATCGTTGTTCTGCCAGAAGAGGAGAAGTTCGTTCGCTCTCGCCTTTCTTCTTCCCGATCGCGCGTCGATTCCCGAGGGGGAGATCTCCTTCCGATGGCCTCCAACGCTGTCAAGATTCGGAACGGCTCGGGCCGCGATCTCGCGGGGTCCTCCTCCGGCGCCGGCGCCGGCCGCGCCGGGGCCGTGGTCGGCGCCGGGAGGTCGGCGCTGCTGCGCGGGACCCCCGAGGTCCGGGGCGATCGCTCCGGGCCGGCGGCGCAGCTGCTGGTCGACAACCGCCACAACTTCGCGCGGAGCGCAGCGCCGGCGCGGCTCATGTACTACCGCGGCGGGTCGTGGCTGGACTTCCCGGGCCGGGTGGTGGACTCGCTCAGGCCGGGATTCGAGGAGCGCATGCCGGTGGTGGACGAGACCGTCGACGGGGCGAGGTACCTGTTCGATTTCCTCAGGATGCTGCAGATTGATTTCGTGACTGGGAACAGTCGGTCGATCGCGTGGATTGACGAGAACGGTAAGTGCTTCTTTCCGCGGAATTTTATCGGCGAACGGTTCGAGGATGACTCCGCCGTCGGTGACGGGGTAGGCGAGAAGTCCGCGAAAAGGAAGAGAGAGAAGATTGAAGTGGGCGGAGGGGTAAAGGAGGAGCAGGAGGTGAGTTCCTCGGATAAGAGAGAAGACGTGTCGAAGCGACCTTGTCTAGCTGTAAATAATGTAGGGAGACCTAGTGCTAGTTGGCCGAATGCGAGGTTGTTGAGTGAGGGCGATGCAGCCTACTCTCAGATAAAAAATTTCTTCTTGTCCGGCTTGAAGAATATGGATCCCGATGCTACCATAACTGCGATTCACCAGTGCACGAGGACGACACCTATTGAGCGTGCAAGATACGAGGTTTTCATGAGGCAGGTAGATATCACAAGAACTGCGAGAGGTACGTCTAAAACTGTATATGCCTGGCATGGGACGTCTGCGAAGGGTCTGTCAATCATATTGGCGCATGGATTTGGAGTTCCTATTGAGGTTCCTAAGCCTGAGAGTTATGGAGTTGGTGTGCATTTCTCTCCTGTGGGGTTGCCCCAGCTGTGGTAATGATTTCTATCTGTTTTTGGGCTTATGTTTGAATTTATGCAGTAATGGTTGCTGGGTCTTTGCTGATAATAGCTTTCTTGTTGATTTGTCCGAAGTGCTATGGATTCGGAGGCAGATGATAATGGCGAAAAGCATGTGGTGTTGTGCCGAGTTATATTGGGCAGTGTCGAGAAAGTGGACCTTGGGTCTGACCAGTCTCATCCTTCTAATGTTGATTTTGACACCGGTGCGGATGATCCTAACAATCCTAAACACTATGTGGTGTGGTTCAGCAGTGTGAATACTCATGTTCTTCCTGAGTGCGTTGTCAGCTTCAAGGCCTCTAACAATGTTAAGTGTAAGTATAGTTTTCCTTTTTCAGTCCGACTTTTATGCTAAATTCTGTTTGTTGCCGAGATCATCATGGTGTTCTAACATGTCTCCGGATGAGAGAAATTTCAGGTGTGAAGAATTCCATTTGTGAATTGATTTCGAAGATGAAGAGTGCTCTCCCTCCTGCCAAAGTTCAGGAAGTGGAGAACTTGTATAGTGTTTTTAGGGTAAGTAGCTTAAGCTTCACATGCAAGAATTCTGGACCTTTTGTAAGCTTATTTAGTGATTTTCCTTTTAATTATGTTATTACAGGCAGGAAAATTGGTCAAAGATAGTTTTGTGAAACAGTTCCGATCAATAACCGGTGATGACGCGCTGCTTTCTGCAATTCGGGAGATTCGTGGATCCGGATAATGATCGTTGGGATTCTTTATTTTGGAAGCATTTGTTGTGATTTGCTCAATTGATAGAACAATAGGAGTACAGGATCATACAAAATACTCAGTCAACGGAGGGTTCCAGAGAAAGGATTTTAACTGTGCAAGCGAGAGACTATTGATTTTTTTTTTTTTTTTTACTCATTTTCTTACAATCTCATCAATAAATCTGGAAAAGATTTCAGATGAAGAAACGTTAGCTTTTGTCTGTGAATATCATGTCTTGAAACATGTAAAGCTAAGGATTACCATATTTGAATGGCTTTGAATGACTTCCTCAAAAAAGTCATAATTCTTATTTTGGCCTTTCAAGTTGTCATATTCCTAATTCGCTTGAGCCGAATTTTTGTTTAATTCGGTAGTTTATTGGAGTTATCTATTGGAAAAGATTTGCTTCCTCTTGTATCCAATCACTTTGTCAATAGGGATGTTGATGACGGTTTGTAATTCTTGTTTTTTGAAGGAAGGCTAATAAATAGAATTATTATGAGGTTATCTGTTGATATGAACTGTTTAGTGTTTACACTTTCACCGTTGGATGAGTGACGTGTGTCAGAGGAAGTTTCATAACTGAATTCTTTCACATTTCAAGCATCTGATGGTGAATGTGTGAATAACATTTTACATCAGCAGCAACGCTGATAAAAATCCGGAGACATATCACTCTGTCATCTATTCAAATTAATGGAAAATCAGTCCATGACATTTTTGCGTTGTAACTATTGAAAAGCCCAAATTTGTTAATTTGGGATTCACTAGAGCTCTCGGGCACACAAAATTAATGGAAATTGCCCAGGAGTTGACGATAAGTAGTACTGTACTGAAAGAGAAACTCTGTCAGGGATGAATTTGGGACTTGACAAGTTTAGTGACCAATATGACAATGTTACCAATAGGAAATGGTGGGTTAGGGACCCCGCTGGTGATGATGTGCTTTTCATGGACCATTCATCCTTGTTCCCTCTTAAATGTCACGAACTGTATGCTAGAGATAATTGGTGTATGGTACAGAGATAGTATGAAATCCTTAGGTTGTCAGGGAAAAGAATTGTAATTTCCCTCTCGCTTGTTTGGTTGCATGTTTCAGCTTGTGGAGGAAAATGAGGTTAGTGGACTAGATTGCTGTTATCCTTTTCACTATTGAAATCGCAAGTGCCCTAGTCCATGACGATTAATAAGTCGAGAACAGAGAAAAAGGCAGAGGAAGAACTGTCTAAAGACCAGGACCTGAGAAAATGTTGATTCAATGGACTCAAGTAAATACACATCTTCCTGTTGATTTGATTTAAGGAGATTGAAAGTTATGTGCTAAATACTTTGTTAGTTGAAACTTGCTGAGCATTTAGTTCTGTGTAATGACTTCCCGTCTTCCCGTCTTCTTGTTTATGTTGGGTAGTGAATGACATGAGCTTTTGTGATTGAATTTTTCTGCCTCTGTTTATTTCTATCTTATTTGGAACATGTATCTAATAATCACTTAGTTGGAGAATCGGTAGGGAGAATTGCTTATGGTGTTTTTGACGGCAGCTGGTCGTTGCTTTTTTAGTCGCATTGATTGTCATTCATTTCTGGATAGGGTGTAAGATTTTCGTCTTTTATGGCTAGATATAGTTGATGATTGAAAATATTCCAGGTTGATGGAACTGGTTCAAATTTGAATTCTTATGCCCTCAATGCCTCCTGAGGGACTTGGAGAATGTCACCTCTCAAGCTTGTTCATCAAGCTTAGTATGTTGAGTACGATGTTTCGATGCCATGGTCTATCACTTCCTTTTGGATGGACAATTGAAATGTACTGATCTGCTAGAATTTCTAATGATTCCTGTGGCTCATGAGGGATCCTGCCTCTTGTTTTTGTAAGTGTTTGTATTTGAGACATGATGTGGATATACATCACTATGAGGATGTACTTAATGTAGGTGTAACTCTCTTGTGATCAGGCGCCTGTTGTTATTGACATTTTGAGTTCCTCTGAAGTAATATAAACATCCAAGCGGATGATTGATGACTGTTATGGGCAGTTAGAGCCTAGAAGCTTTTCAGAATATGGAAGAAAGGTAGTGAGATTCCCTGGCAGTAGGTGTTCCTGCATTTTGAGATCCTAGAAATCTGTTTTTCAATTTGAGGTATCATGACACTTCATGAGCATAGCATATATTATTTTTATAAAAAATGGAACCGTTGCATGCTTTCTCTTTGGACAGATGAAAAGAGATTCGTTCCACATTTGGGGAAACAAGTGCTGAGAAACATTACATGGCGACGTAGAGAATGCAAAGCAGTGGGAATTCTGCATGCGTGCTGGCTTTCTTGCAACTTTTCATCTTAGCCTCAGCTCCAAGAAGAGGAAATGGTAGTTCTCCTGCATAATTGATATTTGACACTAGGAAGCGAGAATCTTATATCCCATATAATTGTCTTACAGCTGAAAGTAGTTGGATCTAATTAGTGGTGTATACTTGTGGTGATTAATGAGGCATTGTGTTAGGTGTTCTTTAGCTGCGTCAGTCTGTAAGCATGGATGGTTCTGTCGATGTTTTTGACTATAAGCTTGGCATAAAGTTTCGTTGGCCATGTGAAATCTTGATGATTAGGAATTTCCTTAAGGAGTTTTGATTTTGGAGATACAATCTCAGGGACTCTCATTTGCATATTTCTGTTGCAAGAAAGACTTATTTTTCTGAATTTGCCTCTCATTCTGGTGGCTGTGGGATAGAAAATGCGCATTGGAAGATAACTAATGAGTGTTCCAAATCATCTTGTGAACTATTTGATATTGAGAGCAAGTTTTCATCTAGCATTGTTAGTTGCTTGGTTTATGTTGGCTGCTACAAAACCCATCATGCAGATTTGCAGGAAAGTAAGGAGCTCAAGTATCGTGTGATTTTGAATCATTTCTCATGGATAATGAAGGTCACTTGCAGGGATTGTACAGCAATTCCTGGCGCTGCTTCTTCTTGGTACTTCTGCAGGTTCTTTCACCCGCATTTCTCATCTTGTTGGAAGGTAGTAGGTACATGTTGAATGATGCACATTGAAATTATCTGATAGAATTGTTATGGTATTTGTAGTTTGTACATATATATTATCCAATCAGGAAGTTCATAGCTGCCAGTCTGCTATCTTTACGAAGAGATTTGGAATATATCACTAGAAATTTGAAGTCCAAGCAGAATCGATCTCTGCATCCACAGCGTATTCCATCATTTTTCAATCCGATGAGGCCATCCAGTATCAAGAGTGGTTGAACTCTAACCTGATGGAAGAATGGGAAGACCAGAATGTTGTGGTGATACTTCTAATTCGTCTTCTAATTTGCAACCACAAGGTTTCTGCTTAACACTATAGTGTTTTGGTACATGCGCAGTGTTGTATCTAACAATGTGTTTCGGAACATCTTTGGAAATCTAAAATCTATGATCCGTAAGCACATTCACACAATGACTAAATACTTTCGTATGTAAAACGCATATTTTGAAGTCGACCTGAAAAAGCGTATGTTTTGAACAAATCCTGCAGTTAAGAGAGAAGGCCACCTATGTGCTGTTAATCTTGCTCGGCACAGTAAGACTCCGACTAGAAGGTCATGGCGGTCTTGTCTCGTTCCCTAATCATTATAAATCTGTCGGAGATTCTCCACTACGTGCTCCTAATGGTCATTGGATTAGAGCAATCACTTTATTTGGAACCTCGCCGGAAAGTCTTAATTTATTTACCATCATGTGACGTGTTCCGTCGTTTATGCACGCATATGTAATTTTTGTGAGCCTTTGTTCGAAAATTCTAACTAACGATTGACTAGATCGGATTTTGAGCTGTATATGACTTAACGTGCGCTGCAGTTCAGGTTTCATTTCAATCAGAATTGTTCGACAGAACTTGCGATTAGTTCAATGTCTCTGACTATTTCTATGCATATCCTTCTAGTTCAGACATAAACAGACATTACGTTGATAAAAACTCATAGAAGTTCAGATTAGGTCATAGGTAAGACGAGCGTTACCACAAGATACGGTACATGACATGCTGCTGGTGGTCGTTTGGAGTTCGATGGCACCGTGACTCTTTGTAAATCTTCGACCTTTGATTGGAAGATTTCTTTTGGAGGGGCCAATGGATGGGCATATGTGAAAGAATAATCAACCCATTTGCTCGCTTTCTTCCCTTCTACTTTCCCTGTGGGGGAGGATTTGCGTAAAGGATCGAGTCTTGTTTTTGAAGCTTGATTACTCCGGGCCAGAGGTCTATGAAAGGACTGCCTTGGAGGGATGTTGCTTTCATCGGACGAAAAACACGTACTCGAAGAAGGGGAGAATTCTTTTTTCCACAGACGGGAGGATTTGCACAAAGGATCGTGCATACGGTTCTCGGTATATGTTTCTAATTTACTCTTATATCTTGTGCATCGATCTATCATGTTAAAGATTGGATCTGCATAAGGAGAAACAAATACAATGGAGCTAGGAAGTAAAAGGTTGATACGAGTAGAATAGGATATGGAATGTTAGTGAGTTCCATTCCTTCCAAAAGCATGGATACTACGGGTACGCAAATTTTTTATATGACTGATCGACGAGGACCTCTACCCAAATTGTCCTGTCCCCGATAAGATGTATACTTGACTTCCTTTGGAATGTGCGGCACATTCCACAGACGAGGTTAAATTCCAAGTTGATATGTGTACGCATGATTAGACGATGTCTGAAAGGAGCTTCTGCTCCGTTAAGCAGCTGAACTTGTAGCCAAAGATTCAGGCTTTAAATAAACAACTTGATGCGTGCAGTAAGGGCCTGACAAAGAGAGAGTCGGTGACAGATAAGGGGAGCACAGAGAGAGAGAGAGAGAGAGAGAGAGACTGAATTATAACATGAAATAATAAGGCATGGGGAGCAGATGAGTGCCCACTTATATGGTTATTGTATACGGCCTTTTAGTGGATATTATTCGTCTCCTTGTCACAACATCCTTGTTCTTTTCATATGATGCTCCCTAAGACGCCAAATATGCATTCATTTGTTTTCATCAAGGTCCAATCCCCATCCCTGTTGTTCCTTTGAGTTCGGTTCCAAGCCAAAACAGCTTAAACTCATAATTTGTTCCTCTTTCTTTCCTTTTCTCACCTCACATCAATGAGCGTTTAGCGGATGCTGTTACCCTATATGTGCGGAATGGATTTGTCCCTATCAATTCGAAGTAACATCAAGTACTGATCAAGGATCTTAAGTAAGAGCCGAGAACGTGCCGAACTTATCGCAATGTATGCACGTTGGTCAACTTGAACAGTTATATGATAATACGCACATCAAAGTAAACTGTGCGGCCGTGTCACAAATCGTCTTTGATCTCTGAGACAAGATAATTATCAATAAGACACATCCACAAGTATAGAAAATCATTATGAGCACGTGTTGAGTATTGTATCCACCAATTTGATATGTCTTACGACACTTTGTTGGGAGTGGATATTTTCCTCTTTTAAGATCACGTTAGCAATGAAAGGTGCGTTGATAACCATTCCAATTCCCCACAAGCACCGGCCGATGTCCCTGATTGGATGTGCCGGGGGTCCATGCTCAACATCTAATCTAAACCCAAAATAGAACGACGAGAATCATCCTGAAAAGAAAAAGGAAAGGAAGGCGAATTGAAAGCTACTTTTTCCCTCACAAAAAGAAAAAACAAACAAAAGGGGGAAAAAAGGCCGAAAAAGAAAAGAATATGGAATATTAACTGGGGTGATTAGCATAATGGGAAAATGGGTGGTGGTGGAATTGAAGCGGAGCATGTGAGCACACTGCCCGGGGGGCTTTTCAAATCAAAGGGGAAGGGGAAGAGAGGATCAATGAACGGTCAAAGCCTTGGGAATCCCAAAAACCCCTTTTGATTCACTGACCAATGTGGGGGGGTGGTGTCTGTGTGTGAAATACAAGGTAAAAAAAGGTAGACAGACGTCTGTTCTTTTTTAGGTTGTTGTTGAATGAGATGCACTTTGCATATGCCATGCGAGTCTGTGAATCGAGTTGGTGTCGGTCGCTCGCCCTTTCGCTGTCAGTTTTTAACTGAGGCGACCAACCGAGCCAAACCCCGAACTCCGAGTCTTTAAAGAGTTTGTGAGTCCAGAAGCGTCTGTCCTGCGGGGTTGTCACTCCTCTTCGGTGTCAGTTTTTAACTGAGGCGACCAACCAAACCAAAACCAAACCCTGCTGCTCCTCACTTACCACACCACCCCCTTTGCCCTCTCTCTCTCTCTCTCTCTCAGTTCCTTCGATGCCCTAATCACTTTTGGCAAGTATATTCCCTCTCTTGCTCTCTAAGTTATATGTCACGCACGAGCGTTGCATGTATGCACAATAAGTCATTTTGAGGAAAATAACTATTTTTTGATATTTGGCTATAAGAATGAATTGGAAAATACTTTTCCTCATTTAGTAAAAAATTAAATTTGATTTTCTAAATAGATATATACTATCGGTTGCTAATACCTTGTGTGTACATAGCCTAGAATCGGGTATAGACATTAAAGTTTGAGCCCAGCCTCGATAAGGCACTAGGGATCGAGGCATGGCCACTTGAGTTTTGAGCAAGGCTTTGATGGTCCTGAGCACGGGCACTGGGATTGCAAGTCTAACCTTGATGGATCGGGGCACGGCGTTTGTGGACTTGAGCTAGGTGTTAGGGATCCAAACTTAGATACCGGGATCCAAACTTAGCCTTTGTGGACTCGAGCCCGAGTGTTGGGGCTGAGTTTTTGGGCCTAGCCTCAACGGACTTGGGCAAGGGTGCTAGGGCCCTAGTACAAGCACCAGGATTCCGAGCTCGTTCTCAATTGACCCAATTGTGAGTGCCAAAGATTTGGCTATTGGCACTAGGGTCACGAGCCTAGCCTCGATGGACTCGAGCTTGGGCGTAGGAGAATTGGTCTTGGACATCGGAGACTCAGGAGCCAATGTTGGGTTTTCATGCCAAAATATAGAGTTTCGGGTCAAGCACTGATGCATAATCATATTTTGAAATCATTTTCCTAAATTTAAGTATAGGCTAGGACAACATTTCCTCTTGACTCGTTCTCCTAAGCAAACCAAATGTGGGACAATGAGAAAATTAATTTTCACGAAACAAACAAAACCTTAAAGCGGTTTATATATATATATATATATATATATATATATATATATATATATATATATATATATATATATATATATATATATATATGAACAACCGACCCTCAGTTCTTGAAGTGGAGATCACGGACGCTCCAACTGTTTGCACCAACCCCGGAAATTGCTACTTATTGACATTATTCCACTTAAGATGAATAAATGCTGAGGCTATGATGAGCCTCATTAACTCCTTTGACCATTGAACAAAATATTTACTAATTGGACGGTGACATAACGAGTATTTATAAGACTCTTGTCAAAATAGAGACGGATTTAGCTCTAGACTAGCGGGGGCTCTTGCCCCACTCATTTTTTCAAAACTCATTTTCTTTTTGGGTCTCCGACAGGTTAAAGTTTTAAATTTTTGCGACATTACTCTTGGCCTTAAAAATAAGTCTTTTTCCGACTAAATTTCTCAAAATACAAAATACAGCTTAGGAAAAAGTAAATAGTATCATTTAAATCTGCCCCCACAAACCGGTAAAACTAATTAAAAAAATCGAATCATGAAAAGATGGTAGTTGTTATAGACAAATAAATCTTTGTATAAAGTTAAATTCTCTCATGCGGACAATATATTAACATGGAATAATTTATTAAATTTTACCTCCAGCAGAAAAAAAAAAAAAAAAAAATAAAAAATCTTAGTGTAATCTTGATGCCAAAAGTTGGATGCATCAAGACGGCTTGATTCTATATGCATCATGTGTATCTATACTTACTTCAATTGCGCCTATTCCCCATTCACAGAAATCATTGGCAAGATACGAGGGAAAAGGACAAGGAGAAAGAAATAAAAGAAAGTTCCAACATGCCTCCTCATAGGGAATTGATCCGGAGAAGACCTGGAATTTCTGCAAATGTCGAAATATATTTCAAGACTTCATGGGGCAACCCTACTGGTGTCTGGGGAATGCATTCATGCATGCACCAGCTGATAAATCCCAATATATCTACCCTCTATATACGGCAGAGAAACCCGTAATTAATGGGGGTTAGTTGACTGCTGAGATCAAGGCATCCTCAAAGGATGAGATCATTCTAGGACCCATCTCAATGTACTGTCTTGTCATGTCACTTCTCAACTTTATCGGATTAAATGTCCCCTTTGGGATCTTACGGTTTCACCATGCGCAAAAACGTTTCTGGCCAGTCCTAAAGAGACTGATTTTTCTTTAAAAGAGAAGCAAAGATACAGAAGGAAAAAGAGATGAAGGAACTTCACGATCAATTGGCTTTCAGCTAACAGAAGTAGGGAGTTCATGAATGTGCAATTCCTCACGATGATTGCATTTTATAGAGCAAACATGCACGAGCTATGATGCTGTCTCGATCAACCCTTGCATTTCATCAACGAACGCAACGTTTCAAAAGGGATGAGCTGAGGAAATTTTCACTGTTTCTAACTTTATGAGTCGAGGCAAATTGATTTTTGTGATTAGATGTTGGACAGCGCTGTATCTTCGGCTTTGGAAAATTAAAGTGCAAAACCCTATCCATGAGCTTTCCAAGCCTACTGGTCTAAATCTATCCCAGACAAGTGAGAAGGACGTGTCATGCTACCAGCAGGAAATCTGAGTGTTGATTAGGCTATCTGCTCATGATGCACCCAAGAGGCAATGCTGCCTTTATCTTATTAAGGAGTTAAAGATGGATGAAATTATGATTAGTTATCTTTTATTATTATTGTAGACACTGCAAACAATGAGATGATCCTCTCTACCTCTCTTCTTTCTCATCGGAATTAGATACGTGAAGATTCCACATTTCCTCAGATTCTGTGAACTCGAGAGAGGAGACTGGAGATATTGAATTCTACTGTATGGATTGCAGGTATCACCATGTGAGCGGGAGCACAAATTAGCAATCTACTACTACCCACAATATCAAATCAACGCGGTTTGTGCCAATCAAAATCAACTACTTGTCTTGATCCAATGTGTTGTCGCAAATCCAATTTAATGAATATAGTAGATGTTAGTACTTTCCTTAGGGCTGTGCTGCAATGAGTTTCACAGAATTTTAAATGGCTCACCAGAGAATTTTTGACAAGCAGGTGGGATCATAAATTTTTCCTAGAAACCCTAATTTGTACTTTTCCTCTGGCCTTGCACGATGCCCAATGTTTAATCAGGATCACTTAATCAAAAACACGTCTATCTAAATGAACAGAATTCTCAGTCTTTGTCCAACTGTTATTCGACATAAAGTATTCACAGAACACAGCATTTACAGAGGTGACATAAAATGTTTGTGGAGATGACCTGATGATGAAGGCGTTTTACCGAGTGATGAACAACTAGGCTTGCACATGAAACCGTCATTAAGAATTGCACAAGAGATCAAACGCGGCAAGGGTTGAAATGAAATGGTTAATAATCTTATCTGCAACATAGGAACATAGTTAATGCTGTTAAAACCTAGCGAGTAAAGAAATCTATACCAATCGGCTCTCTCGTGGATCAAAAAAGGAAGGACTGACCCAACTGTCAAAGTTAGGACAAAGGGGGTATGTGGGTATGGCTGAAATATAAATTAATCAGAGGTCAGCAGAGAATATATATTGTAAAGCTTGGTAGAAGGCAATATTATATGATTTTTAACGTACAAGTGAAGTAAGGATTTGTCTAATATATATGCCGAGGTGCCATTAAGTGTGGACAATTAAGTTGCCTTTCGGATCTTGTGTCACCACATATTTATTATATCAGGCACGTCAGTTCTTGGCCATCTTGCACTAATTGTATTTCTCCTTACATTACATTTATCTTCCCCGCATATTAATTACCAAAACATTTTCAGCGCAAAAATCAACATTTTCTCAAATCTAAAATCCGATAAGATTCGTAACAACTACATCGTCAAATATTTATATTACTAGCCCATTTGCATCGTGATTAAGGTCTAAATCTCAATTCAAAAGTCTTTTTCTAATTTTTATCAGAAACCATGTACGAATTGCTAAAAAATACAATCCCCACAAGGTCATTCGATAACTTGATGAGTAATAATTGAAAGATTTAATCGAAAAAATTGATAAGGCACATAAAATTAATCTCAATTCAAGAGATCTTATCGGACGACGAAACGCGTGGCACGTATACAAGAACACGAATCGAAATATGATTAGGATGGTCGAGACTCCGCAATTAAACATTAGTTCTAATAAAATTAAAATCTTTTACCCCCCTCTCTTGCCTTGGGAGGGGGAAAATCTAAGGAAAAAAAGGGGGGGGAAGGATTCGATGACGTGGCGGGGGTTTTGACTGGTCAGAGTGGTTGGAACTGAGCCAGGCGTCCTGCTCCTGGCGAGTGCAATTCCACGTACTTCTGCCCCCGTACCCGTACGGGCTTAACCACCACCGAGCCGAGCCACCACTCCGGACCCCACCTCGTCTTGTCCCCTCCTCCATTGGGCGGTCCCCCGCACGCGCCGGGCCCCGCGCGTGGGAGGTCGGCAAGCGTTTCCCGCCAGTTAGACGACCCAAATCACACCTCGTGCTCCCGGTCAAACCTACGGTCTTCGCCTGGCCTTCACTCCCCTCCTGGCTCTCGCCCCATTATAAGAAAGCAACCCCTAAAAAATAAAAGGAAAAACCAAGAAAAAAAAAAAAAGTGCATTTATTTAAGAACCCAAATTGAGGGCCGAATCATGGAAGTGTCTTCAATTGAAACGTACCCTTTTTAATTTAAGAGGATTCAATTTTATGGCATATCTTATCACAGTCAATCAACGTAGCAAAAATTTCAAAAGTTTCTTTAATTAGTTACTTAATAATCTCTCTTTGACACTTCCACCGACCAAATAGATCGAGTTTTTTTTATCACAATGCACATTACTTTCACCTTGTAATTGAAATACTAAATTCTTAACGACATTTAATACGTATCCAAAGGTCACCACCAACAATACCCTCTTAGAACATTGGCACTCTCGACTCCAATTCACATGCCAACTATGCAAATTCACCCCGTTACGGCCTCTAAGAAGATCAATGGGATCCGGATGTTAAAATCATCCGTCGCGTCCGAACCGAGCGCTCTCTCGCTCGATATAAAATCCCTCCGCGATTCCTTACCGAAGCGAGAGCAATTTTTTTAGTGGAGAGAGGCTCTTGCGAGTGGGAGTACACAAGCGCCACCATCTCGCGCTCGCGCGCGCGCACCAACCACTCTCGTCACGACGATCCGTGCGGCGTGAGACTGATACGCAGACCCATCCCCTCGTTTCGTCGCTAAGTCCCCGCGCGCGCACGACCCATCTCCACCCCCGTCTCCATCATCTCCATCATCTCCATCTCCATATCTCTCTCTTTCTCTCTCTCTCTCTCTGTGTCCCGCTTTTTGTCCATGGTGGATTCGCCCGGGAGTTGAGAAGGACGAATTTTTTTTCTTTTGCCCAGTGGATGACTGGCTGTGCTGTCGACAGGACGTGATGGACGACGGCTCTCCCTCTAGCTTTCTGTGCCAGGAGAGCGAGGCCTGCTTGGGCGATCGCGGGCCCCTCGAGGAGGACGAGGAGTTCGTCGACTTGAGCGATTCTAGTGTATTAGATGACGATGAGTGTCTGCAAATGCTGCTCGATAGGGAGACCGGTTCTGGGTTCGAGAGAGACGGGGGTGGTCTTGATCCGGGGAAGTGGATTGACTCGGCCCGCTCCGGCGTGCTCTCGTGGGTTCTCAAGGTCGGGTTTTTCCGTCCAACCCCATCTGTCTATTTCGTTTGAAAAACTCCGCAAATTGATTGGGAATGAATGGAAATGTAGAATTAATAAGACTGATTGGTTTCATGGCTCTCTGATTCTTGCTTTCTTGCTTGGTTGTTCGAATACAGACTAGAAAAGTGTTCGGGTTTCGCTTCCAGACGGCGTACCTGGCGATGACGTACTTCGATCGGTTCCTTTCTAGGCGGTGCATCGATGTAAGTCTAGGCCAGCGTAGTTCACATACATCGTAGTGACTTCTTTCAATGTCATGAACGATGTTTAAGGTGTTTGTGACAATGTTGTATGCTGTTGTCTGATGGTGTTGTAGAGTGAGAAATCATGGGCAATTAGGTTGCTGTCTGTGGCTTGCCTCTCTCTGGCCGCAAAGATGGAGGAGGTGAAGGTTCCGCCGCTGTCAGAGTACGAGACAGAGGACTGCTATTTCCAGAGCAGGGGGATTCAGAGGATGGAGCTCCTGGTGCTGAACACATTGGAGTGGAGGATGGGCTCGATCACGCCATTCGCATACCTATATCACTTCGTGGCGAGATTACACAAGGAGCCTTCGCAGAGCGCAGTCGCGTCCAAAAGCGTCGATCTCATCTTGGGCATCATGAAAGGTGGGATCTTGAATGATTTTTCAAAATGTATCCGAAGAAAGTCGAATTGCCTTGCTGTTGCTGTTTTGATTGGTGAATTGAAGTTTTCCGTTCCACTGCAGAGATCAACCTGGTCGATCACAGGCCGTCTTCTATAGCCGCCGCCGCAGCATTGGCCGCGTCAGATGATTCATTAACGAGAAATGCACTGGAGTGTAAATTAAGCGGCAACTGTTCTTTTCATCAGAGCCTGGACATTGTGAGTTGTGTTAAGAATATCAAGAAATCACCATTCATTATGTTCTATTTCCTCTCATCAATCAAAGTAGTCCGTGCCATTCCTGTTCTCTTGAAAAGTTCCAACCTATTGATGCTTTAGATCTTTTTCTTTTACCCCTCCACAGGATGCTGTGTTCTCATGTTACAGTCAAATGAGGAGTTTGGACAAGGAGATGCTTCAACTGGCCAGGTCTTCGTGCCGGCCAGAGCTAACCATCGGCCATTTGAGGCCGCCAGACTTCTCTGATATTTCTTCTGTCACTTATGCTACAAGTACCAAAAGAAAGTCTCCACCCGATGATCGCGATCGAGCTCCCAGCGCTCCGGACGATAAGCGACGCTGCTAACGAAACCGTCGAGGGAGTTGATCGACGGTCGCCTCAGACTACACATCGAAAAAAGAATAACGAGAATAGAATATAATTTAGAAAGCATAAAGGGGTGCATCAAAAGCAAAGCCTTTGGGCCTCATCCGAAAGCTGATTTTTCATTTTAAGGGAAAGCCACACAACACAGACATTGGGGTGAAAAAAGGTCCAGAATCTCCAGATAGAGGGAGGAGGGAAGGGGTCTTGAAAAGCTGCTCCAGAGTGGGGTCAATGTCTAATTTTCAGCTCAGTCACCTTCATTGATTTTTGATTTTTGATTTTTTTGATGATGATTTTTTTTTTCTTTTTCCCTTTCCTTTCATTTTGGCCTGACCTTTCTTTTGAATTCTCATTTATTTGTTTATTTATTTATTTTGGGGGGGTCTCAGACTAAAAGGTGTCTAGAACAAGCAGCCCTGGCTTTTGATGTGGGATTTGCTTCGTTGTTTGCTGCCCTGTGTTTTTTAGGTTTGATTTGATGCATCAAGGATTCGACGTTGGCCAACCAGCCAAAGAAGAGAGAGTTTGATATGTAAGGAAAAAAAAAGGTGAAGTGAATGTGATTGGATTTGTTTTGAATGTTTGGGGGATAACCCTTTCAACGGCAGGGGCCCTTTGTCCCCTTCCTGCGGAACTTGCCTGTTCTCAAGGGATCATGATTTGAAGGGTACTTCCCATGTTGATGGTGCCTTTTTGATTGGATTCTCATTTTCGTTGCTCGATGTGGGCTTCTTTCTGTGCTCTTTGCTTTTTACAACAAGTCTTGAAGAAGAAAAGAGGGAGGGAGAGAGAGAGAGAGAGAGAGAGGGCTTAGAGGCTGTTCGATCGACGTCAGATCACGTAGGAACTTCGTGATTTCTTCTTAACGGAGTCGGCCATTCTCGTCTGTCGCGAAACCATACGGTATGCCATCATGGCCGGCGGACTTTCAATAGATTTGCAACTCGTTGGAATTTTTGCTCATTCAATTTTGAATGGCTTGCTTAGGGTGTGTTTGGTACCGGTTTTTCATAACTTTTGGGGAGAAACTTCAGTTGAGCCTCTTCGCAGCTCCAATGCTAGCTTAACATAGCCGTTCCTATGAAGTTTTGCTATGCTGTAATTTTTAGACCTTTTAAGCGAGAGTAGTAGCAATTTTTTCTAGATATTTGAAACAATAAAATCATAATAATTACGATAATAACAATAGAAGTAATGCCTAATAGGACGTGTAGATGTTATAGTCATCATCATAAAATTTACTAATAATAATAATCATAATTAATTAATTAATTTTGTTGTTGTTGTTGTTGTTGTTATATTAGTTATATGTACTTATTGTTGTTTTTTTATGATCATAATCATCATCATATGGTGAAAATAATTTATGGCAATAATTTAATAAAAAAAACGATACAACAATGTTATCAATCTTTTTATTTGTCATTTTGATAATTATAGCAATCTCGCGATAGTTTTTGTCAAATGCATTAATCAATTATTGCCACACCTCGCGATAGTTTTTTGTCAAATGCATTAATCATTTATTGCCACACCACATCTTTGAAAAATGTGTTGGCAAAATATATTTGGTAACAACACGACAAAATGCGATTACAATACAATTATCGGTCTGCCAAACAAGTTGTCATGTCCAAAAGTTATATAATCTAGACAGACTGCGCAACCAACAATTTCATTGTCTGTAACTTGAGCAAGTTATTAGCATAATGTTACTAAAGGATACTGCTTATATTGTAATGACATAACTTTTAGGGCGTGACTCAAAAGAAATGTTCCCAAAAAAATAAAAATGTACAGACAAAGCCCTAGATTGTCTAGCTCCTCTACAATGATTAGGACGAAATGGGAATATACCCATTTCTGGAAGATTTATACAATGCAAGATGGGGTTATTTGATTGATGGAGTGGGTTAGCAACATTCGATTAGGGGCCAAAAATGGGGGACAAGAACTGTGCAGTCAAAAGACTAAACTGGCAAAGACCAAGTACTCGAGGTACTCCCCTGGCGTTTTCGCTCTTAACAACTAACCTTCCCTTTCATTCACAGTTGGCAATTTGTACTAGGGGGATGCGTATCACTTGCGCGCATCTTAGCTACCCTCTCTGACTTTCAATCTTCCCTCGGGTCTTGTCGTCCATGGTTTGTCTCCGGAGCAGGTGATCCAGTGGCCATGTGGGAACAACAATCCGAGGAGCCTCCAGGAAATTTCTTCGGCTCGGGATACATTTTGTCAATGCCAACTTGTTTCTCTGGCAAGGGGTACTGCAATTTGTCATGAATGAAGAAATAAATAAGCGTCCACCCATTTATTGCAGCTAGTACAATTCTATAATTGCTGAATTTTCAGGATTCAAGTTTATCTGTTAATTTTTTTAGGATGATTTTGATTGACGTATCATCGCCAGCTAGTCATTTCATGGATTACCTTAGGTTTTCCTGTGCTTTGATCGGTCGTGGAGAACGAAACCACCTAGAAACTTCGCTAGGAGCAAGGCATTGTAGCAGCACCTTTCCCTCAAATAAAAACTACAGATTAGCTTGTCTTCGTTCCCAACAGCCACTATTGTCATGCATACATCACCCAACACCTGTACAATACGGCATGTTCAGCTTCACTCAATCATGGACACTTAGCCACTGCAAAAGCTCCGAAGAGTCGAATTACAGTTCTTTCCCGCTGGAGAGATGGGTTCAACTCCCTAGGTCCGTCCCGATGTTTGTAACAGCGCACTATGTTTGTGCTTTGTTATAGACAGAAGGCTGCAATATTAAAGCGTTAATTGGTATGTTGTTCGACATAACTAATTAACCCCTATTGAGAGTAAAATAGAAGAGGATGATTCATCTAGAGGGTCAAGTTCAGTCGCAAATAGCCAGGGTACAATACAAAAAAATGCTGTCATTCATGAAAGTCTAATCAAATATCAAAACTAACGGTTATGCAGCCAGCGTGCAGCAACTTGAGCCC
Source organism: Eucalyptus cloeziana (assembly GCA_014182715.1). Lineage (NCBI taxonomy): Eukaryota > Viridiplantae > Streptophyta > Magnoliopsida > Myrtales > Myrtaceae > Eucalyptus > Eucalyptus cloeziana. The sequence continues at coordinate 4,492,784 of CM024639.1, read as the reverse complement.
CGTACTTTTGGTGGCTTTAGGAACTTTGCAATGCAAAAACTAGCGGCTCAACTCAGCACAAGAAAAGAGCCTAGCCAAGCGCCTGATGTGAATCGTTGCAGAAAGATCGTTCTACAAAAGTCTGGATTGTGCAAATTGTGAACTTCAACTTCTAATCGAACCTGTGATTGACAATCTCAATATGAACATAACCTGTTGACGAACGCGTGTCAACCAATCAACATTATGGACGCCACGAGCGAAATAATTCGCTATCTCGCTCGATAAGTCAAATCAACCATCACAAGGAAATCTTGATAAGGTCAAGTGTTCAAAAGAAAAGTAGAAGAGAACCTCTCAATTCTTTTCCTAAAAAAAAAAAAAACATCTCCCCCAAAGAAATTCAACCGATCCTAAATATAGCTTTCTAACCGCCACACAAACCCTAAAACCAACACTAAAAATTTAACGTGTCATATTCTAGAATATGACTAAACAAGAAAGATATATTTTTTTTATTTAGTCAAATATTTAATGACCAAATAATCAAAATTGAGCCAAGATTTTCAAGATTCTTCAAGATTTGTTCCAAGATAATCTCTAAGCCAAAAATTATGCCAAGATTACCAAGATTCTTCAAGATTTGATCTAAGATCATCTCTAAGCCAAAGATCACGGACGCCAACAGTTTGCTTGAATTGCTTGGCCTGCGCTCGAGTGATCAAACCAGTCGGAATAGACAACGGGTCCCTAGCACCTCCTTCTCAATATGGCTCGATGTCCACGTCACCCCCAACTTAAGAAAAAGTCCCAGATCAATGATCAGGAAACGGCAAATGAAAGCAAGAATAAAGTGATTACAGCCCAAATACATTGTTGAAGAATACACAAGGTTAGATTCTTCTACCTACATTATGCTGATCCCACGGGGATCATTTTCAAAGCAGCTGCGATTGGCATGCCCAGAAACCCAAGTAAAATGCTGACAAACCACTGCTGCAAGCTCAGAGGATACGTGTTTGCAAATGTTCCCAGGAATTCGATGATTATGATTTGGAAGACAACAGTGCAAGTGAGCACGGCCACGAATACGTAATTTTTCAGTATTCCCTTGAACACATTTATCTTCTCCATCTCCCTGGAGCTGATTTCATTGAAAACCTGCGATCGATGTAATGCACTTAGTGTAAGCCCACAGGATTAAGGAAGTTGGAAGCAACTGTTAAAAGAATCAAATACCAGCCCCATTCATGTCAATAAACACAATTTCCACCACCTGACTTCCCTAGCAAGAAACAGCTCAAATTACCATGTAATGACCAGCACACTGAAAGCTAATGCTATTTGTCAAATAACTAAAAAATTGAAGAGCAAATGCCTAATTCCATCAACTGTGTGAACATGCAAAACCATGGTTAATTATGACTACTGAGTAAAATTCGCTGCAGGCACTTCTATCATATTCTGTTTTTTTTTTTTTCCCCCTTCTATTTTCCAGATACACTGGAGTCTCTTGACTCAAAGTCAGAAGTTTGGTTGTTGAATTAGAATATCACTTCTAATGCACTGTAAAAAAGAAGCATGCTATTGTTGGAGCGCCAATGCATAGCTTGGTGAATTTAAAGTTTACCTGGCAAAAGACAAACGAGTTAAAGATGATGGTGTTCAATATCAAGTTAGAGTCTGGACCCGTGAGATTGAAAGCTTCTACTCCTCTCGTTTGAAGATACCATATGATGACAAATTGATACAAGGACTGCCCCAAGATATTCCTCCACATCACATTACTGATGAAGTTTCCTTTCCTACCAACTGGTAGCCTCTTCATCAAGTCATCAGTAGGAGGTTCTGTTGCTAATGCAAGGGCTCCCAGAGTATCCATAATCATGTTGACCCACAGAAGCTGTACCGCAGTCAAGGGAGCATTCCCTACAGATACATCATTCAATCATGAGCATGAAGGAAGAATAAAATCCCAGTATAAAAGTAAAAAAAGAAAACTATCCAGGAGATTGAGAAAGTATCTAATTACCAGTCCAACATGCCGAGTGAAGTTAACGATCAAGGCAACTACATTGACTGTCAGCTGAAACTGGACAAACTTCTGAATGTTTACATAGACAGAACGGCCCCATTTAGCCACTGTTGCAATTGTGGAGAAATTATCATCTAGGATGATCACATCAGCACTCTCCTTTGCAACCTGAGATGAGAAAAAACTTTAAATACTAGACAACTTGACAAATGTAGTAACGAGCTTGATGACAACAGGCAACTGAGACTTGACTGGTCATTATTGTACTAGGGCATTCAATGTTAATATAATTAAGCAGAAGCTAGAGGGGTCTGGATATGCAGTTTAAGGGTCACATTGAGCCTCTGATTACAACATTAATAATACGAACTCTCCATCTTGCCTAGTGCAGAGCAATGAAAATAAGCAATCTGCATTATGGACTCTCCCACCAGCTTTGCTTAAATTTTTACATAAAAATTAAAAGAAAAGCAAGCAGAAATGCAATCCTTCCTTACTGCAATAAGCATTCATCAGGCATACAAGTTTGACAAATAGCACAAAGCACAAATCCAATGGGGAAGAAAGAAAAGATTCAAGGATGCAGCAAAGAAAATTCCAGTTAAAAGATGATCTCTGAGACTCTGATAGATTATTATGAGGAAGAACGAGTTCCATGGTGTTCTAATACATAACTCAACAAGACGAAGAACTCAAGAAGGTACGCTTCAAGGAGAAGGCTTCCAAACATTTAAGAGATCATAATGTACAAGTAAAGAAGAAAATTATTATTTTATAACCGCAAGATCATAAGCATCAAGAATTTTCTTTCAGAAGAACACACAAAGAGGTAGGATTTTGTGAGACCATAGCCAATTGTTCTAAAAGCTTAAGCAATTATATGAAGGCGTGATTTATCATTTCAATATTCTAACACTTTTCCCCCTTTCTCAATGTTTAATCTAGTCTTTTGTCTAGTAGCATGAAAATTTAGTTAGGGAGGCAAATGGGACCTGGAAAAATTCGAACTTAGGACCTTAAGCTCTTATACCAAATAAGATTCTGTGGGAGCACAACTAACTGTTCTAAAAACTTAAGCTATTAAACTAAGGCATGGTTTATTATTTAAATATTCTAACAGAAAATTATGAGGACGAACGAGTTCCATTGTGTCATAATACACACAACTAGACAAGACGAGGAGCTCAAGAAGGTATGCTTCAAGAAGAAGGCTTCCAAACATTTAAGAGATCATAATGTACAAGTTACGAAGAAAATTATTATTTTATAACCGCGATATCATAAGCATCCAGAATTTTCTGTCAAGAGCACATGCAAAGAGGGTAAAACAAGCAAAGGTACCTCAGTTCCAGCAATGCCCATTGCCAGCCCAATATCTGCTTCTTTAAGTGCCGGAGCATCATTAGTTCCATCACCTGTCACAGCAACCACTTCTCCAAAATCATTCTTCAAGTGTTTCACAAGTTTATGCTTGTCCAATGGAGAAGATCGAGCCATCACCTGCAAAGCAACAGATATCAGAACAAAAATGCATTGTGTGATTCTTGTCACACTTCCATATTACTCCTCTTAATATCTACTGAATAATGAAGGTCAATATGAATATGCACCTGAATTTTAGGGATCAGCTCAAGCAGTTCCTCATCACTTTTTCACGGAACACTGGCCCCTCAATTGCTATACCATCATCAGTCAAGATCCCGCACTCTCTAGCAATTGCCTTAGCTGTGTTTATGTTGTCTCCTGTGACCATACGGACAACAATTCCAGCAGACCTACAAATTGCAACAGACTCCCTGACACCAGGACGAACAGGATCTTTGATGCCAACAATTCCTATACAGGTGTATCCTTGGGTAGGAATAGCATTTTCTGGAGAGAAGTCATTCCCAACGTCCATGTAAGCAAGGCATAGAGTTCGAAGAGCTTCATTAGCAAATCGTTCATTGTTTCCTTCAGATAGTTCACTGAAGAATCATCAAGGGGAACCACATCCCCATTCATGTCTATGACTTTGTCACATGCAGCCAAAATAATTTCAGAAGCACCTTTACAGTGAGCCCTACGACCTCCTTCAGGAAGCTCTACTACCACCCCCATTCTCTTCTTCAAAGAATTGAAAGGTTCAACCTTTATAATCGTTGATTTTTCTCTTTCCTCTTTAAAACCTGCTCCAAGCTTCAAACCAAATTCCAAAATAGCTGTTTCAGTGGGTGTTCCCAGAATTTCATATTTTTTCCCCTCGCTGTTTACAACTTCTCCCCCTGTATTAGTAAATATGGACTGAAGTAAGATTTCCCTTGCAAAGTCGGGAATTTCAGAGCAGAGACTGAGAGCTGCCTGAGGGCTACTGACTTCCTTAGATTTCTGACAAATGCAAGCTTTCACGACAGTCATGTGGTTAGTAGTAAGTGTTCCAGTCTTGTCGCTGCATATTGTCGTGGATGATCCCATTGTTTCACAAGCAGCAAGATGGCGTACCAGTGCCTTGTCATTCATCATTTTCTTCATTGCAAAAGCAAGGCTCAACGTCACTGCTAATGGCAACCCTTCAGGAACAGCAACCACGACAATTGTAACTGCTACTGCGAAGAACTCCAATATTTCCTTTGCATCATCCCCAGACAAGGACCAAACTGATCCTTCTTGATACTTTCGGGTAAGCAATCCTTGTACTAACACAGCAAAGGTTATAACAGCAAAGAATAGGCCAACTTTTCCAATGAGGGTGGCCACACCGTTGAGTTTGACTTGCAGTGGGGTTTCATCATCTCCACTTTCACTTAGAGTAGCCATTAGTTTGCCCCACTGGGTTCTCATTCCAACAGTGGTCACAAGCATCTTGCATGATCCATCCTGAACTTTCGCTCCAGAGAGAAGAAAAGGATTAACATTGCTAACATGGACAGGTTCACTCTCTCCAGTTAAACTAGATTCATTTATCAAAAGGGAATACCCGGTAATAAAAAGTCCATCAGCTGGGACTTGATCCCCAATGTTAAGATGGACAATATCGCCTGCAAGAAGATCATATATAGATAGTTTTTGTCTATAACCGTTTCTGGTCACCTGAACTGAAATTTTTTTCTTCTCCGCATCCAAATCCTTAAACTGCAGAGATTGTCTATAATCACTCGTGGCAGTCACAAACACAACGAGCATAATGCTAGCCACAATTCCAAGTCCATCGTGGGCACCTTTTGGCCAGCCTTCCATCATTATACCAACAATTAGAGAGACAAAGGCACAAACTGCAAGTATCATTAAAGTCATGTCTTGGAGAGCTTCCATGACAAAGAACCAGAATCCACGGGTCGGGCTCTCCGTAAATTTATTAATTCCAAAGATCTTTTTCCTCTTGTCGATTAAATCGCTAGAAGTAGAAATACCATCAGTAACTGATGTCGAGAGCTTGTCTACAATGCCTTCAACTGCCCCATGACTTGTTAGTTTTTTCACATCGTGGCCCTCAACAATGGATCCCAATTCTTCTGCACAAATATGAAATCCTGCAGCCTCGACATCTTCAGGTACTTTGTAATCACTCAGTCCTGCAGGCATCCAGGTATAACTAAACATGAGAAAAATAACAAAACAGAATAAGGAAAATAAAATGATTTACTTTTATTGAAGGATTATCACCTTGGATGAACTGAATTGCAGCCTGTGAAACTATGACAGCAACCCTAAAATTTGTCTGCAGCAATCAAAATGGAATTAGAAAAGAATGAAGATGAAAATTAAGAGCACGGAACACAAAACTATTAACTAGTGCAATCACTCATGTAATCTACTCAAGAACAGGCACCAAGGAAGATAGAGCCTTAACATTCCAAAGAGCAAGTCATTTTGAACTACAAATCTGAAAACAGCTCATCCAATTCCCAACGAGCATTTAAAAAGGTTCCTCGAGCAGTTAGCTTTCGATGTATTATTGCCAGCCCCACTTGTCTTCTCTCGCATAGATTATACACTAATCGAAGCAAGCGTCCTACTAGAATGCGTTGTTTGGCAACTGAAACTCTTGCCAATATCTATTTCAATCTTGGAAGTTATCTATAATCCCCCATTTCTCCAAGCTCCATTGCTCTGAGAATATGTTAATGCAGCAAGAATGCAGGGATTTCACAATCGATTAGGAGAGCTCCTCCTAGTTTTAAAAGATAGAATCGGGGATAAAATATATCATTTAGATCAAGTTTAGATAGTCACTACGCGATTTCTTCTCTTCTTTTCGCGAAATGAAGAACGTGATTGAAACAACAAACCCCGAAGAAAACAGGGAAAGTCGACAGATATGAAAGAGATTAATGGAGGTGGAGTGAGATGGATCCGCTAAGTCTTTGACAGTTTGAACACATCTAGGAACACGACAGAGCATCCAAAAAGGAAATCTAGAACTCAGAGCACTCGTCCGTAACGGATCTCGTCGTGCATAAGCTGAGAAAACTACAAGGTAGGGCAGGAAAATCAAGACAAGCTCTCGATTGTCTGTTCATCGGCTAACTCATCGCTGGTCGACAAAGCTCGTTTTCAAGATAAAGTCATATAACACAAGCTTAGCAATCGCACAGGCAAAAAACTCGCACTTCTCTCTCTCTCTCTCTCTGTGGTCAGTGCAAGATCTCAGGTTCCCCGGCGAAAAGAGAGAGGAAACAAAACAGCGGCAGACCGACCTTAAACGTGCGACGAATAGCAGCGGCTTCCGATCGCTTATTCAGATTTGCCGTGAAACGAAACCTCCGTTTCCGGTTCTTCACCAACCAGCAGGCCTTTCGCCACCTCTGGAGCGCCTCCTCCGAGGAGTTCTTCGCCTTCACATCCCCGAAATTCTCCTTCAAGTAGTTGTCCATGTCTCCTACTCGAGCTGAAAAGCTCCCAACTCCAAATCGTTGTGTATTTACAAAAGCCCTAAACCCAACCTAATCTCCAGCGAGGCAACAACCTCGGAACCTCGGGAGGATTAGCAATTTATTTACTATAGATCCTGAGGTTTCTGCAGTTAGTGCCAAATCGTGCGTATTTACAGAAGACTCCGATCCGATCAGTGAATCGAGCGGGAGACTAAAGCTGACCGCGGAAGATTCAACAGGAAGAAACGGAAGACGAAAACGGCTCTTTTATTCGATCAAAGGATCCCCTTCCTATTCCATCTTCTCCGGACTTTATAAGGATGAAAAGCAGCAGACGCGGGAGGACGTCCCCTTTGGATCTACGGAACGCGCGAGATCTTTAGCAAGACAAGACAAGACGGAAGTGCGACGCCATTGACGACGACGGTGCCGGCGGGTGGTGGTGAAGGAGCGAGGAAGGAGAGGAGGAAACGGAGACGAAAGATTTGGTCGGAATCAAAACGCTTGCGATAGTTGACCTTTCATGACTGAAAGAGGAAGGTCCTTCGAAGTTGCTGATAGATATTTTCTCCTTTTCCCCTCCTTTAAATAAAAGGATTAGTTGGGGGTCATTTAAAAATTCAAACTCCCCGGACGGGAAAGCTTTGGAATGGCGAGAGTAATCACGGACCGTCGAGTTTTAATTTATTTAATATAACCATTGAATTTTTTTTAACTTATTTAACGTTTAATTTTTTATCTAAACATGATCGATATATATTCAATTAATATATAAAAATGAGTAATACCGGTAATTTCATTAATTCAAGTTCATAGACAATATTGAACATCTTTATACAATTCGGTAATTAAATTGAACGTGTACCTAAAGTTTATAGATTATATTGAATAATTTAAAAATTCGAGGATGATTTTACACATCAAATTAAAATTCATAACATACATTACACATTGTGATAAAATTCATTTATCCTCTATATCATTTTTCCTTCTTGATTGAATCATGCTAATTTAGACCGTTAGATGAAAATGTGCAATTAATATTCATATATTCCATCAAAATAAAAAAGATTTTAGTAAATTCAAACTCTCCTATAAGAATCACACGAAAGAGTAGTAATCATACTCTTTTAATCATATATTTGCCGATCTATGTTTTGCTTGCATTCTACGAATAAGGTTTTCGCTTTTTAGATTATTTATGAGCCTAGTAAAGAACAAAATGATTTTATCAATTTGATATATATATAAGAAAAGAATCATTGACATGGATACTTGAGCTTGATTAATTAACAAAGTTAAGCATGAAAGTTAGGAGTAAGACTTTGACATTGTTCATAAGGTTCGACGATTTTGAATCAAATTCATCAACATAGATACTTGAGCATGAATTTATTTGTTAACAAAGATAAGCACGGAAGCTAGGAGTTAGACTTTGAAATTGTTCAAAAGATTCGGCGATTTTGAATATCTAATTTTTGTCTTTATCAGTCTTTTCAATCACATTCGCGGTTGCCTATAAGCAAGAGCACCTCCACTAATTTATTCGTACGTCACTATCCACACCCACTCCTACTTTTTACAGCATCATTAAAGCAAGGAAAGATGCTTTTAACAAAGGAACAAAGTACGAAAGGGGCCCTGCCCTGATGTAAGTTTTGCTTATGATCTTACCAAATGGTAATAATTTATGTTCTTTTATTTTCAAAAGTAGATTTAAAATAAAAATTCATTTGATAAAATTTTTATTCTTAGGAACAAACTTATGTTTTTCTTTTTGTTTTCGAAAGTAAATTTAGAACATAATCGATAAGTAAAAAAAAATTAATTCTCTATTCCTAAGAACAATTCTAGAATCAACTAAGCTATTTTCTCTCTCTCTCTCTCTCTTTTTTATTCTTCTTCTCTATTTCTTCTTCAACTGCCGTTGCCGCCGCCTTTGCTATTCACCGTTGTCACCATCCACAATTGCCGATCGTCGGCAATTGGTTGGGCAAGCTCGTTGAAGGCTCACTAGGCTAGGGTGAGATCCAGCGAGCTTGTCGGAGGCTCACCAAGCCGTTAGTGAAGCTCACCCAAGCCTCCCCTGGCCACCGGTGAGCCTCACCCAGATTTGTCAAGCCGTCGACGGGGTTGACCTCGCTAGGCCACCACGAGGTTGGCGTCGCTTGGCCAAGGTGAGGCCGACCTCGCAGTGGCTCGACGAGGTCGAGCCTTGCTAGCGGCTAGGCAAGCTTAGTCGAGCCTCGCTCAACTATCGGTGAGGTTCAGCAGACGAGGCACAGCCTCGCCAAAGGCCGGCAACGTTCAATGAGGTCGTTGGTCATTGTCTAGCCAGTTGCCAATCATCCCAAGGCCGAGCGATCGACAACCTTGAAGAAGAAGAAGAAGAAGAAGAGAAAGAAAGGGAAAAAAATGAAAATAATAATAAAATTAATTAAAAATTCAAATAAAATGATTTAAAGTATAAATTTTCAGGATGGTGCCAAACACAATTCTATTTCGAGAATTGAAATTTTAGACAGTTACCAAACAACTTAAAATGTTTAGAATTTGTTCCCGATAACAAAAGCGTCACCAAATGCACTCTTATTGACAATGGTCAAGAATTTTTTCTGTACCATGATCTACCTATTATGTTAATACATAATAAATATAAACTCTTTCTTGAAGTTTATCATCTAATAGTGATGTGTAATTATGTGAAAATCGATTATAAACCCATTCCTTTAATCACTTACTGAATAAATTGATCATAAATAGATTTAAATCATAATATGTTGTGTTAAATGGGTCATAACTAGGTCTACAATTGCGTTAGACCTATCATAATTTCACGACTCTCTCTTCATTTTTTCCCATGCTACTCACTCTGCATTCTTGTTTCAATTTGGATATGAATTTTCATATTTTGGGTCAAATATTAAATTATTTCAAAAATTGAGTCAGATCACATATGAGTGGAAGTATATGTTAGATATAAATCGAATCATATTTAGCTTGAGTTGCTAGATTCACATTACATAGAAAACGAATCAAAACGTGTTAGATATATATCTTAATCGGACTATTGCCAACGTTGACTAAACTCAAACTCGACTATTTGCCAATTCGACGAGTCTAGGTCGTTCTCCGTGCACGAGAATAATTGTCTTGCAATTGCTCTCGGCCAGAATTTGGGTCTACCTCAATCGATGTTACCAGTACTTTTCCGGACTGTACACATGTAAAATTCAGGGAAAGAGAACTCTATCTCGCGAATATCATTTCCAACTCCATTTCCTCGGAGGGACCTTCCATAAAGGGGCGAGGGCGCGGTTCCGTGACCGGTCTCTCCCCCTTTCTCTAACTCTTCCTTGATTTTGAATGGAAAAGAGAGGGAGGACCGTAAAAAGCCGAAGCTCAAAAAAGTGACGAGCGCCCCACCTCTCTCTCTCTTCTTTTATTCTCTCTTTTTAGGTTCCGTAGGGGAAAAGTCGTACGAACGCGGTGAGAGAAGACGGAAACGCGTTTTTGGTCGGTTCGCGCGTGGGGAGAGGGCGGAGAGAGAGAGACGCGTCGCGTGATTTCCGGGACCACGCTGACGTGGTGGTCCCGGACCACCTAATATTTTCTCCGAAGGACGGCGGGGCGGAGAAGTCGACGTAAGACAGCGTGCCACGTGGCCTATTTCTCCGAGTCCCTCTCGAAAGGACGACCGGGGGGGCTGCTCAAAGAATACGACATTGACGGAAGAAAATGTGCCGTCCGCGTGGTAGTGGTGGGGACCACGTTCCGATAGTGCGATTGATCCCGCGTTTTTGCACTTTAAAATTGCTCCCTCCAAATTTTTTTTTTTTTTTTGACTTTACTAACACAACAATATTAAATTATTATTAAAATAACAACATACAGATTATAAATCACAAATTTTTGAAAGAATGCACGTCACAATAGTTTCTAATTATTTATTTATTTTTCATTTATTATGGGCCAAGATAAGTTATCATTCTCACAATAAATTAAGGATGATTATATAAATATTTCTCTTTTTTCTTTTTCATTTTGTTGATGCGGCACATGGAAGCATTGTTAAATAAGCAAACATAGAATGTAATATTCCATACATTCCACCGAACTCAATTGAGATGAGAAATCCTATTTATAGGCTATTAGGGATGTTATATAAAGTAGCAAAATATAAATTACAAAAGGGAAATATACAAAATCTCCTATATATATATCTAACTTAACCTCAACTCAGTGTGATTTGGAGGAGGTCAAACTCAAATGTGCATAAAAGATATAGAAAATGTCTGAGTGGATTTGGCTTGATAAAAATATCAACAGTCGGTTCAGCAAGTGAAGTGATATTTGTTGAACAATACCAAGAGAAACAAAACATTGGACAAGATAATGGTCTATTTTAATGTGTTGGGTGCATTCATGGTAAACATCATATTTTGATTGAGATGAATGACTGCTCCTCTATGATGACGCTCTCACATGTCTTCTAGTAATAATAACAACCTTACTAATTCCGATGTCGTACCAGCATGAGCTCAATATTCCACTTTTGCACTAAATCGAGCAATGATGGTTTGTTTCTTGCTACACCATGTGATAAGTGATATGCCTACAAAATAAAAAAAGAGTAGCTAGTAGTAGAGCGATGATTTGGAGAGTCGTCAATCTAGTCAATATTAAAATAAGTTGTTCACTGCAAGGTAGAATGAGTAAAAAGTGAAAGTCATGAAATAACGTGCTCTTGACATGAAGAATTTGCAGGACTACAACAAAATTAGTTGGGCAGGGTGCGATCATACATTGACTAATAATGTTAACAGTATGGGCAATGTCGGATCGAGTAATAGTGATATATAAAAAACTGTCAATGAATTGTTGATATAGTGCAAGATTTGAAAGGTGAGTCCTATATTTGGCATAAAATGTGGCATTGGTCTCAATAGAAGTTATAGCGGCCTTATTGTTAGTGAGTTCGACTTGATAAATAAGATTAGTCACATATCTTGATTTTGGAAGATAATAATCTGAAGAACTTGAATTAGCCTCCAAGCCTAAAAAGTAGCTGAATTGCATAAGATCATTCATTTCAAACTATCGACTAAGATATTGTTTGAGTTTCGAAATGTCAATATGAACATCGCTCGTGATAACCATGTTGTCTACATATAAGAGCATCATGACATACCCAACAAATGTTTGCTAGACAAAAAGAGCATGGTCACAGAGATTGGATTCGAAGTTAAGAAATTCCATGATTGAGCTAAGCTTGGAATACCATGCACGAGAAGCTTGTTTTAGGTCATATAATGCTAGATGTAATTGACGCATTTTATTGGAATGATGAGCATGTCCAAGAGGAGGCACCATACAAACTTCTTCGACGAGACCGCCATTTTGGAATTCATTTTTAACATTCACCTAGAACAAGACTAAAGCTTAACCATGACAATAAAAAGAAAACAACTAATAGAAGTAAGGCGTGCAATATGAGCAAAAGCCTCTTTATAGTCAACTTCGTATTTCCAAGTAAAACCATTCACCACATGCCGAGCTTTGTGATAGTCCATATTACTATTTGCCTTTGTTCTAATCTTATTCTAATTTACAACCTACAATGGAATTAGGAGGCAAATCAACTGAGTCCCATGTATGAGATATGCCTGTGGCCTCCAACTCATATGCTATTGTTTGCTGCCAAAGAAAATCAATATTAACTTCTCTACGTGTGCAGTTTTTATTAGAAAGAGAAGCAACGACAGATGGAAGTACACGTGAACCTCAACTTCGAGGTTGATGGTTTTGTTAGGCAGGTTGCTTAGGTCATAGTCGATAGCAATGGGATGCTGCCACTTCGGCAAAAATGCTTACAAATTTATTAATCTCATGCACTTCATTGGCTTAAAAACGGTAGATTGGACAGGAAATGTGAAGGAACCTGTACCTAGAGAGCAGACGTGAAGAAAAATAAGGCCAAAAGTGGACTCAGCATGTTGAATTTCTTAGTAATGAATCAGAAAGCACCAAGGACCACCCAAAACATGTTAAGCGGTTTGAAAATGTCTATGGAATTTGGACAAAAACAACAAAAGAAAGAAAAGAGAATCTGATGCGATAAAGATAGAAGAAATCTACCGGGACCCATAGAAGAAAATTCGGTTAGAGATTTAACATGGTTTTAACATGGGTTTAACATGGGCAAGGAGTCGAACCCAATTCCGAGATTTAACACGGGTTTAACGTGGGCAAGGAGTCGAACCCAATTCCTAATGCTCGAAAACTATTACTGCGACATTGCACCTGTATTTTCCCTTCCGTACCTAGACACTTTGATTTCGTGTCCATGTGGACCGGCAAATAGATGCATCACCTTCACGCTTACGTCCATGCAGTTTCGGTTCCATTTCAAATAATTTTCCTTTTCGGCGACAAACGAAAAGAAACAACTCGAGTATTGGCTTTGACATATTCAAACAATCGATAGCACACACGCCAGCTCCATCTGCAGCCATGGAGGTCGTGACCTCAGCCAATTCGCTCCCACGGAGGTCATGGCCTCCATGGTCGACCTCGATCAAGTTTGAGGGAGAAGGAGAGAGATGTGCAGCGACGAGCACAGATCGTGCCTCAGGTTCTGCGACGTCGAGCGGGAGTGGCGGCAGAGCCACGGTGGTGGGGCTGTGCAGCAAAGAGGGAGATCCCAATAAAGAAAACACAAATCCTTTGGAATGCCCCATTCCGACGTGCACGAGCCACCTTTCGTTAGATTAGATTCAAAGAAGTGAACTCATTTCAGATTCAAAGGAGGGGAGAGAACAACGAAGAGGAGCAGCAAGGGTTAAAATAACAGAAGTGGCGGTAATAATTATAATTATATATTTTAGAACACTTTGCTCGAGCAAACGCGTGGGAGGCAGGAGGTGCACGACCGCCCGTCATCCCCCGTCGAACCCCGAAAAATATATCGTCTCGGGAGTAGAGAAGAAGCATTAAAGATAACGTTTATCACCCCACCCACCCAGAAGCATCTCCAGTCAATTATTTTATCATGGTTGCGTTTTGTACTTTGTACATGGGCTCGCGTTATGGCGGTCCTGAAACATGCTCTGGGCTTGGCCTTGTCATCATTCATGTTGATCGTCTCTGTCGAAATGGCTTCTTTACAATCACAAGAAATCATTTTCATCCTCTACGAGTACCGGGTCGATGGATAGCTTGATTTTTTCTTCTTCATTACTCTTTCATTTCACTGCCCGTCACTTTTGCTGAATTCAAGTGCATCTGCCATTTGGGTTGTGGCCCAAATGAAAGCTGATGCGACCGTGTCAGTTTTCTCCCGGATGGGCTCTCTCTCTTCCGGATCTTCTTACAAGATCCCATCTTAGGAGAACATAAACTACGAAAACGTCTCTGTGTTTGGGTGTTTGCTTTCCCATCAAGCTGTTTTGGGGGTTGGGCAAGAGAAATCAACTCTCGCTTATCTTTGCTGCATGGACAGGACCGCCGCGATGTAATGACAGCTTCGTGGATGATCTTTTCTTAGAAATCTCATTTGATTCGGAACATCTCTAGACTTATAAATCTCTATATCCTTCCCATCGTTAGTATGATTGTATAACCAGCTCCTCCTTGCCCTAGTTTTGGGCAGCGGCAGGAGAGAGACAAATAATAAGGGATATAATCTTCAGCGAATGTGCTTTGTGCCATACTTTAGATCCAACGGCTCATTGGATTAATCTAGCTGGAATAATTAGAATCCAGCATTATGTAAGGAAATGCAATAAAACCCATTATGTATGAAGCGGGAAATAATCTCAATAAAAAGTCCACGTGAAATAAACTTATCGTGAGGATGCTAATATATAAAGGTAACTCATTGGTTAATAAAAACATAAGAGACAATGAGTTAGGCTGTGTTTTTGATGGATCAGACAAAACTCCAAATACGATAGTTTTTTATCCTATTTGTTGTTGGGGGTAAAGCAAGTTCCAAATATGTTTGGATATAATTTGAATAATTAAAAATATATATATTAGGGCAGATAAGATATTTGCTATCTGGTAAAAATAAGAAAAAATGGAAAAAAGAAAAGAAAATTGTGAGCCATGGTAACACGAAGATGGAAGGGAAAGGATTTAGAGAGAGAGAAGGGGGCGCGAGCTTCACTGCCTTAGATCAGCGAGGGAGCTCCATCATAGTGTGGCCCAGTCGTTGTCGTAGGCTAGCATGAGCTGCCGCACCTTCGTTGGCCATTCCCATCCCATCATTGTCATCCCCATCGGATCGACGTGGTTTGATGCTCTAGACCTCGGATTTGAGGCTCGCGACCCAAGGTTCAAGGCAACCAGCCTAAGGGGACCCTAGATCAGGAGTAGCTTGAGGTCGGGCCTTGACTCAGTGTCGGTCTATGGGGTAGGGGCGGCGATTGTATCTTTAGCAAGCCGTGGATGGTCGATGACGTCCGTCGCAACATGATGCTGCTTGAGAACTAGATACCGTTCTATGACTTCAAAGGGCTATTCGAGATGGCGTCCAGATCATCCATTGCTCGAGCTTGCCTACATGTTGTTCGGGCTAGTGATGAAGATGAAGGAGGTGCTGGAATCGGCAATCGAGTTAGAGGCAAAGCACTTTCTCGATGTGATCGATCGAGCCGGAAATGAAGCACTTCCATTTTTCTAATCTCCGATAATTAAAATCAATTACTTTTTTTTTTTAAAATTTATCCTAGAATTTCGTTTTATAGCATTCCAAATATCGAATAGAATTGGACCCCATTTATTCTCTAGAGGATTTCTTTATCCTATCTTATTCTATTATATCTCGATTCTTGTCCTAACCATCGGACGTAGACTCAGAATCGAGTTACACGAAAAGCAGTGAAAGGTGAACATACAAGAAATACAATCCACCATCTCGTTCCCCCACGTCTTTCGCTTTCCCTGCCGATGGGCGCAGTTCAAAGTCGCTGCTTATCGATTGCTCAGCGAACATCGCCCCGAGACTCATGCCGGGTGTTGTTGACTTCAGGGCGCAGCCTACATGCAACTTGCGAGAATATCTTTCACATCAAATGTATGCAAAACAGAAGTCGGAAAGCACAGTGAATTCCAGGACAGGAGTGGGGTCGATGGTGACGCCAAGGAATCTCAACCGCGTCGCGCATGCGCTTTCTTCAACATCCGATCGCACCCCCCTCCTCCTGTCTTACTCTCCAGCTATAGTGCTAATGATTACTGGGGTTAAATTAATCAATCATTACACAATCCAGTTATCGCCAAAGCACCTCATTGTTCTGACGAATTCTCCATCCATGGGGCAAAATAATTAGAGTTTGGGAATCTTAGGGAGTGGCTTGTGGTTTCGACGTCGGTAAATCCATTTCACACGTTTCGCCTACTTCGTCGACAGTCCCTACATATTTGTCTTCCTAAAGAATGATTCGCATTAGGTCGCTTAGATAAATCGCGAAGTATGGTAAAACCCCACTAAACTCATTAACCAAGCAATGTTAACTAAAACCCCAGAGAGTTTTGCCTAGACCTTGAGATTATTCGTGCTGAGGTATCAAACGTACACGTCTCAAGCCTTGATCTGCCGGTGAATTTTAAGGTTTTATTTTTTTTTAATGAAAATAAATGATTTGGAAAACATTTGATTAAGAATAATCGCTTGTATTACTTGAATGAATTAGTCAATGAAATATGTTTCCATTATTGATAACAATCTAAAATTTTTCATGTACAATGAAAATATTTTTCGCTTATTCATTTTTTGTGAGCAATGCAAGCAATCATTTCTAAGGGTCTGTTCGTTTCGAGGAAAATGGGTAATTTCCGGAAAATATTTTCCGTAAGTCATTTTCCAAGAAAATGACAATATTTTCCTACGTGTCATTAAAACCTGAAAATGTTTCGGAAAATATTTTCCGGTGTTCGGTAAGGAAAATATTTTCCGCTCACTAGATTGGCGAGCGCGAGCTTGAGATCAACGAGCTTGAGGTTCACTTGTTGACGGTCGACGACTAGCTAAGAAAAGAAAAGATGGAAACAAAGAAAAAAAAAAAAAAAAAAAAAAAAAAAAAAGGAAATTAAAAATAATTTGAATTAAAAAATAAATATAAAATAAATAGAAAATAAAAAGGAAATTAAAAATAATTTGAATTAAAAAAGAAAAAAATAAAATTAAAAAATAATTCGAATAAAAAAAGGAAATAAGAAAAAGAAAGGGAGGAGGAAGTGAGGATTTGTGGAGGTGTGAGATAAGAGAGATCAAGTGAGGAAAATGTTTTTCACTTTTCAAAAGTGGAAAACATTTTCCCCCAACTTAGAAGACTTTTTCCCTTTCTAGGAAAACATTTTCCTCAAGGAATTCATTTTCGTGAAACGAACGTCGGAAAATCTGGAAACATTTTCTTGGAAATTATTTTCCGTAAAACGAACGGAGCATAAGATAATGATTTTCAAATCATTCTTTTTTTTGTAAAACAAACATACCCTAAGTGCTCCAAGAGGACAATTTCACTCGTATCCACGCAACTAGTGAGGGGCATAACATTAGCCATCCCTCAATGACTTGTGCTTCGTGATCCTTTGGGAGGGACAGACCAACTTAGTGCCTTGAAAGTGTGACATCCCTAAATTAACTCACCGAGGTATTGTTCGCTTTAGCCCATTCTATACTAAATCTCATGGTTTTTTTTCTTTGGCATATAAGTGAGCACCTTCTCAGGAGGTCACCCATCTAGTAGTGCTTCCACCTAAGCATGCTTAATTTTGGATTTACAAAGCAAAGCATTATTGTTATGTCAAAAGGTGTCTACATGAATTAATTTCAATTTTCATATATGTATCATAGAATCACTCTCCCCCCATTTAGTGCGTAGTTTGGTTCATTCCTGCCCTTTTCACCATTTTAGAACCTGTAGCTTTAGTGATCACTCTTCGCTCTTGTTGGATCAGATTGTTATAGAAAGGACTCGGAAGCTTCTCCATATTTGCACAAACCTATGACTCCAACGACCTTGACTATTGTCCATTGAGCCTTGTAGTTTCATGGTAGTGTGCCATGTATGACAGCCACTGATGACTGAATTGTCACGTTACCTATTTCTGATGAAAATTTACTAGAATGACTATATTAGAATTTTGAACAAAGGTTTATGACTAAATTGGTAGAATAAACAAGTTTAGAACTAAATTAGCATTCGTACAACAAGGTTAGGATTGATTGAGTAATTTTCCTATCCTTTGTGAGTCAAAGCTAAAAGCCAAGGTTCATCAGTGGTGGTCTCGAAAAGAATACGGTTTCTATGCGGTAGTACTTCTTTTGTTCAATTAATAATTGCGATTGTAAACGTTTTATCTTACATAAAAAAAGAGAATGAAGATAGTTCATAGCATCTTCTTGTTAGACATAATAATTGTGAAGAATGAGTTCGGACTTTGAGACGTAAATAAATTGTCTTTAATATATTGTTTGCCCTACAAGGTTGTTAATGATTACTGATAAATATCTTCCAAGATACAATAAGTCTCAAAATGGGAATATTAGAAAACAATTTTGGCATTTCTTCAAGGACTCTTGAAAGGAAATAATTGGAGAATAAGGGATGTATTTTTAAGACAGAGAAAATTGAAAATTGAAAATTGTTGATCTAGAAACGTTGAATTTATACTAGTGAAAAATTATGTTTCAACCGATACAACCCTTTTTTGAAATGTTGCATCCTTTTGAAAGTATATTGTGAGCAAACATACTATTTTAAAAGGACACAACTTTTTATGTTCTAAAAAGAACTATTAATTCGAATTTGAAAAAAATTAATTGTCAATTAGTTTTTTAAAAAAAAAAACTATAAATTTGCGTCAAAATTGTGCAATTATTCACCCTAATACATGGGCACCGTAGGGTCTAGTCCACATATATCAATCGTATGGCTAGAAGCCTTCCACTTATAAATTGGTTCAAATACTCATATCTCTTTGTCGTGGGACAATTGCACTTCTTTATATAGTTTACAAACAAACTATCAGCATTTTTAGTGACACACAAACCCTAAATGTATGTTGGGATGGCATGCCTTTTGCTTTCTACACTTAGTGTCATTTAATATATCAATTACAATAACAGACATATTGTTAAGTAAGGATTCAATCGTATCATGTCGCAAAAAGAGATTATTATACACATGCACGTACCGGGACATGTATACGTCGGGCACTCTTATAAGCGTGACGTGGGATCGGCTGTCGTTGCAGCATTATTATCTGCCTAAATTCAACTTCTAACTCTTTTAAAATTATGGAGTACCATCATTATCCGTTTCGCATGATTGTTAATCCCACGTGCATGAAAGTGCTTTCATATATAGCTTCATGCCTTTCAGGCATTGCACGCACCAAAAAATGACCAACCTTTGGTTATTATCGATGAAGTGATAAACTCAAACGACGATGTGGTCAAAACAATTGAAAACTTGAAAGGAATCAACAACTCTCTGATGAAATTATTAACACCAAAACATCATTTATCGATGAGAAAGACTGATTACCTAAGAAAACTCCAACAACCTTCTTTCCCTTCCTTTGCATCGCGTGAATGCTATGAGCACTACAATAAAGTGATAAATGAAAATTCGACAAAAATAATCATCAGTCGCTCCTTAAAAAAACCATTGACATAATATAAAGCAGATTAATATACTGAAACCTTAGCTATAGCAGGGCGATGACTCCAGGTGCATAAAGAGTACTCAAATATTGCAACTATATAGCTTTAGCTTTAACCCTCGAAAATACTTTGAACTAGAAGCTGGAGATTAATTAAAGATGCCGCTACTTTCACACCATTTTTATATTGACTGATCAAGTCGGCATTCAAGTTTGTTGAGCATGTATTAATATTCAATAACACCTTTTTTTAGGCAAATCAATGATCAATGAGTTGTTATTTTCCTCCAAAATAGTAAAAGCGAGATTCAAGATTCCAATTTGTTTGTTCCTTCTAATCTTCTACCATAAAGATAATGAAAAAGAAAGGAAAAATCAAGAATAATTTTGTTTGCCGTTCAACGTAGGACTTGCCTAGGGTTCTTAAAATATAGCTCGCGAACCATACCTTCGAAACTTTTTCATGAATACGTATAAGTTTGAGCAAGAAGAATACGTAACTAGATTTTGGACTTCCATTAAAGTCATTTGAAGAGATAAGTATACTATAATTTCTAAAACTTGTCACGAAAGTGCAATTAAATACAAAAGCTTTCAAAAAGTGCAATAAAGTTCTTCTAATAATACTGTTAATTTATTTTACAAAAAATGCTGACATGACATTTTTTAAATTATTTTATTCTTCAAATTTTATTTGAAAACAAAGTTGAAAAAAAAAGAAAAGGAAGAAGGGCAAAGCCTCGTTGGTGGGGTGTTGTCGCTACTGTCACCGTTGTCATCACTACTGCCATTGCTACCATCGCCACCACCACCGCTCCCCATCGCCAAAGGGGTTGGCAGAGGTCACAACCCTAGGCAAGGCCTTGATAGCCCTAGGCGAGAAAATGAACAATTTTTTAACTGCTTAAATGAACAACATTATTTTTTAACAAATTAATGAAATTGTTTTTCAACTGCAAACATGGTATTGCCTAGAATAAATACATCTTTTATTTTAACTTATTCAAATGGACATCGTAGATAAGTTGATTAATTGTTTTTTGCAATTTTAGCACAGATATGGTATGTGAAGAAAAGAGACGATGAGAGTAATTTTATGGATTGGAAAGGGGTAATGTTAATTATTAAATATTAAACCAAATCTTGCTATGGATTCGTAATCTCACTTAGCATAAAAAAGGGTTTGTTTTAGCAAAAGTAGAAATAGCGTCACTTAGAAAGTAAATATTATATATTCAACGCATTTACTGTTTTATAAAGCGGCTAATCAATTGTTTTGGAAATTACCTAATATGATGAATGGGTATACACTCGAACACGAAATGGAATATAATTTAACTATGCCCTGGGCATGAAAAAGTAGGAAAACACGGCAAGAAAAGGGTGGAAAGTAAAGGTTTTTTTAAGACATAATGGAAACCATCTTTGGAGAGAGAATGATTGGATTGAAAATCCCTCGCATCCATATCTCTCCAAGGTAATGATGAAATCATGAAACATTGAGATTCCTTCTCCAACATATATGAACGTGTCCCCTCCTTGATTTTTTTATTTTTATTTTCTGGTTGTTTTTAGACCAACTTTTAAGAACTTAATTTGATAGAAATGAGGTTGTGCGACCGAGTGCTCACTTTCATTGTGGAATATATTTCACATCAATGGCCACCTAAGTAGATAAGGATATGATGTCATATCAAATCAATCATATTATAATTTACCTGGACCATGCACAAACCATATGGACTAGACCTTGCTTATAGCAAAGTGACGCAATATGTATGGATCACAAGTAATTCCCAAATTATTGTCACGGCGGGCAATTAACTGAAAATGACATGCCTTATTTTTCAGAAAAAGACAAGTTAGAATATTTTAGACTGGAATTTTCCTAGTTTGGTCCCGATCTTTTTCCAAGAATTATCTCCAGTGGAAGCAAGTTGTCAGCAATATATGATGGTACTTGATGCATACATGTAAATGGAAATATGATGTGACAAATCCTTCTACAATCCACTATCCATTTCATTTTTGGGAAATTGAAACAAGCTATTTTTCCGCAGGACCTCCCCTACAGTATCGTCACCGCAGTAGAGTTTAACCACCAAGTTCGGGATGGATTGGTGTGGTTCCTCTACGTCTAGGACACCAGAATTTTGTTTTCCTCAAACCAGTTCATGTCTAAGGCTATTCATGGAATATGTGGTTGAGATGAACATTCTTCTAACTAAGCATAAACATGATTGAATACAATAATACATCTAATTATGTCACGAAATATATATACACACATATTTAGAATGTATATAAGTAGAAGCATATGGACACGTTAACTTTGTTATAGACCATAGGAACTTCTGCTTAATTTGTTCAATTCCCTTATTTTCCAATGCGCATGCATTGTCAACTCTGCCTAGGGTTTTCAGCAAATCTAACTATTTGCGAATGCGCATCATTGTGCTTGCACAAGACACTTCTAGAAGACAAAAGCAATCATGCTCTCGTAGCCATTGAGCAAGCTTCTTCTAGACGACCGGAGTTAAATTTCTTCCCCAAGGTCGCACATACGTGCTTGTAAATACTATAAACAAATTGTTCGCTCGCCACCTATACCGGGACGAGTTCGAACCTATGTGTAAAGAAGATGCCAAAGCCAGAAAGCAAAGGAAAAGAAGGAAAAGTAAGTGGATAAGATAAGCCTCGTGACTCATCATGCCAATTTTGACTTCATTGGAACTTGCCTCCACTCCTTGGGCTATACCTCCCTCCCACCATATAAACCCTCTCCCTCTCCCTCTCCCTCTCTCTCTCTCTCTCTCAAGTCGTTGTTTTCACAATATGCTGGTGTCGAGAGGAGGGGCCCAATCTCTGCCAACTTATCTGAAACTTTCTGAAATTTGCGTCCCTCGCGTGACCTTATCTTATAATATGCATCGATGCCAAGGGAAAAAAGAGAAACCCTAGAGCTCTATTAGCGTGCATGGTTGTATTTCTTCCCCCAACTGAAACGATGAATTGGATTGGTGCTGTTTCTGATGCCCCACTTTGTCTGGTGTGCTTCTCGCATGCATCACTTTCTCTGGTCCTGGATATGTCCCACCCGGGTTGTTCTCTCTCTGTTTACTTACACGGTCCCTCTCTTATTAGCAGCACCTCGAACATGTGTTTGTATCAACGCCATAGCCATTCTCCGAGCTTGGCCAAGTATTCAAAATAACCAATTGGTCATCCGTTTACTTAACATGGCACTCAAGCAAAAAAAATCCAACTTTCGAACATCAAAACATCGTTTAGGAGAGCTTTC
The DNA here is from genome assembly GCA_014182715.1 of Eucalyptus cloeziana. Classification (NCBI taxonomy): domain Eukaryota; kingdom Viridiplantae; phylum Streptophyta; class Magnoliopsida; order Myrtales; family Myrtaceae; genus Eucalyptus; species Eucalyptus cloeziana. Next base: position 4,469,941 of record CM024639.1, on the reverse strand, counting down.
TGGCGTGCGTTGTAATCAAGTCGTACTTTTTGACAAGAGCTTTTCGGCATGAGTTTCTCCTAGTGGCGACGCCAGAAAATGCAGTGCGAGACAACGCAGAGAGGCAAAGAGTGGCGATGGAGAAAGAGACTTTTTTTTTTGGGGGGGCTGGGGGGAGAGAAGGACGTATAGGAAGATGTTACACGTTTAGCGAGGATGGTCAATTGTCCAGCCAATGAGCTAACTTGGATGCGGAAAATAGAGAAAGATGGACCAGTGGGAAGTCTGCAAATAAGATGCAGTGCGCAAGTATATTTCCTCCTTTTCCTTTCGGGGATTTGAAGGCTACTTCCATTCTGCATCCGATACCCCGTCCCCCCGACCCTACTACCCCTCCCATCTGCAACATATACTTCTCATGCTGTACGACTTTTCTTGGTATTATATGCTCCTTTATATTTCTAGTGCGAATTGATGGAAATACGAAATTACTGTTCTAAATGCGATCCGCAATTCATCGCATCTGACAAAAGGGGCTGCTCTTGGATAAGATAGTGTCTAGCATAAGTTCTAAAACTTGTGTCAACGACTTATGGACACATGCATAGTGTGGCTTTCGTTTCGAGACAGCCAACCTTTCTCTTGTGGCTATCTATTCACCAACTTATAAGTGGTGAATCGCTCCAAATGTTAGATCGTTGCAGGCAAGGTTTTTCGTTGCGTTTTAGGGGTGAGAGGAGAGACCATGGATGAAGAGAAACCTAATTGAGGTATTGCCCTGAGCCTCCGGGTCTAATGATGAGTCTTTACATTTTGCTCTTTGTGAGCTTGCGTTGCAAACAATTTTAGTCAAGTATGGGAATTTGGTAAATACTAGTTCGCAAACCTAATTGGCCTGCGCACAATAATATTAAACAATAATAAATTCTCATTAAAATCGGGTAATCGACCAATTATTCTTCTTCAAAAAGTCTTTTAGAACTTAGTTTCAAGGTCGGAAGCAGCATAAGGACAAGCCATTCTACTCCGAAACATGTTTCAGTGGGCCGTTTTAGGGTGGAATCCTCATTATAATAGCTGGAAGAGCAAACCGACTGGTATTGAAATCGAGACCCAAAACCGAGTCATCCAAACCAATTTCGGACTTCTACCTAGGCAGTGTTCCCTTTGAATGGCAAATAGTCATCCAACAGATCTTGCCAAGGACGTGCCAAAAAGGAACAACATTTGCAGCATCTAGAATTGCTTGGCAATAAAGAAATGACCCATGAAACGAAAGGAAAGCCAATCCAAACCGTATGTTTACGTGCATGTTTTTGAATGGTGGGTCGTGTTCCCTGGAGCCCCCTTTTTTCTCGAAAGAAAACGTTGCACATGTGTTCGCTCCATTAACTTGCGTGATCAACATGGAACAACAGTGCAGTCCAAAGATTTAATCATGTCCGCCCGCCAAAAAAAAGTTGCCCATGTCGTAATCCTCTGTTAGTGGAGATAATGCCTGCCTTCGATTATAAACTAATCAGAAAGATCCGAAAAGGCGCCCTGGGAATGCCGATCCTAGTCACGAGCTTAGTTAATGTCGAAAGCAAAAGGGAAATCTTACTGGATGCTTTGCTTTTGCTTGAGATTATATGCGTTCGTCCCATAATTATCCCACTTTTGTGTCTTTTAAATTTCACGCTCGTACTTGTTAGCCAAGACAGTGGAAGCTTAACGAGTGCTTTTGCTTTCTTGAGACTTTCCCTTGAAGTCCCAAGATACAGAAGGCAAAAGAGCAAATTCGGGACGAGATCCGTACAGGCGCATTCGCATCACTATCATTAAGAAGCAAAAGGCTGCTACATGGGCTCATTTCGGAATGACTCGATCTCCCATTTCGATCCGTGTATACGGTGCGCAGGAAGGGATCGACAGTGTCAGTGTAGATAGATACCCTGGCTCTGTACCGAGGCGGAGCGGTGGCGTAACATGATAGGCCCGAGATGTCGAAGGCAAGTCGCCCATTGGATGATGGAAGTGGCGAGTATGGTGGCGTTCGAGTGCACGAGAATAGCGTCACGTGTTTCGACGACAGCAATACCTCGTGGCGCATGACGAGTAAAAAGCCCTAGGAATTCACACGTCCACACAAGGTTTCCACGCCAACCCCACCACCCCAATTGACAAGCACAAGTCAAGCCGGAGCGGGGTTAAGCCCAGGGATCAAGGTTGGAATCAGAAATTTCGCCCGTCGAGCGCCCCTCGAAACGGGACACCTGTCGCGACAGCATTTACCGGCAGCACCGAAAGGGAAAAGGGGAGAGAGAAATTTTTTTAGAAAATACGAGAAGGAAAAACCGCCGCTCCCACCAGCAGGAGCGAGAGAGACAGGCGCATTTACATACGTCGAGCAATATAAATACCACCTAACAAAACCCGCACAGAGCCAGACAATGCCTAACTACGCACGCCAAGCAAATCTCAAAGCACTCCCCCATTCTTTATTTTCTCAGCTACTTTAATAAAAGGGGAAAGAAGGGTAGTAAAGAGGGGGTGGTGTGGAAATTTCGAAAACCCCATTTTTTTTTTCCTTGTTTTGTCCGTTTTCGGCCGTTCGTCATGGGCAACATCCTCCTGGAGGCGCTGAACGTGCGGGTGGTCGGCTCCGGCGAAAAGTTCCTGGTGCTGGCCCACGGGTTCGGCACCGATCAGTCGGCGTGGCAGCGCATCCTCCCCTTCTTCACCCCGCACTACCGCGTCATCCTCTACGATCTCGTGTGCGCCGGCAGCGTCAACCCGGACTACTTCGACTTCCGCCGCTACACCTCCCTCGACGCCTACGTCGACGACCTCCTCAACATCCTCGACGCCCTCTCCGTCGACCGCTGCGCCTACGTCGGCCACTCCTTCTCCGCCATGATCGGCATCCTCGCCTCCATCCGCCGCCCCGAGCTCTTCACCAAACTCATCCTCATCGGGGCCTCCCCGAGGTAAGGCACCAGGACCACCCTCTCGAATGTCTTTTTGTCCTTTTCGCGTCGTCCGAACTTTTCGGACCTGATAGCGTGTTTCTGGATTCCGGTAGGTTCTTGAATGACAGGGACTACCACGGAGGGTTCGAGCTGGGGGAGATCGAGAAGGTGTTCTCGGCGATGGAGGCGAACTACGAGGCCTGGGTGAACGGCTTCGCGCCGCTGGCGGTCGGGGCGGACGTGCCGGCGGCGGTGCGGGAGTTCAGCCGCACGCTCTTCAACATGAGGCCCGACATCTCGCTGTTCGTGTCGCGCACCGTGTTCAACAGCGACCTGCGCGGGGTGCTGGGCCTCGTCCGCGTCCCCTGCTGCATCGTCCAGACCGCGAAGGACGTCTCGGTGCCGGCGTCCGTGGCGGCGTACCTCAAGAACCACCTCGGCGGGCGGAACACGGTGGAGATGCTCAACATCGAGGGCCACCTGCCGCACCTCTCCGCGCCGGGGCTGCTGGCCCAGGTCCTCCGGCGCGCCCTCCGGTGACCCGACGACGACGACGACGACGACGACCACCCCCCCATTATTAACTTTTTATTTCCTTTTTTTTTATTTCCTTGACTTATTAAATGCCATTTTCGTGGGGCCTACGGAGAAGTTATATATATAAAAAAAAAAGAAATAAGGGAGGGTGCGAGACACCGACACCTGGCGAATAACTTGTGGACGCTGCTCTTAGCGAAAGGATAAGTCTACGCACGTGGCCGTCACGTGATGAGGCAACCCCTTTTTGTCCCCTTCTCTCGCCCTTTTCCCTTTTTTTCCCTTCCTTTTTCTTTTCTATTATAAAGTATTTTCATTTTCGAGAAAAGAAAAGAAAATCTTATTTTGGAAATGAGATTTTTTTTGCTCTGGAGGGGTTACGAGCTCCTGAATGGATATGACTTTTCATTTTCTCTCTCTCTCTCGTTCTTATTTCCTTTTTTGGCCCATTATAAACTTTGGTTTGGAGATATAGAATCCGTGTGTTATTTTTGTCTTCATTGTCGGGATACAAAACGAGGGTTGAGCCCACCAAGTTGACGGGCTTCTTTTAGCGCTAGGAGATTCTCTCGGGCCCGAGATATTTCTAGCCGTCCATTTAATTTCACCCCATTATTCATTGCATTTAAAAGAAAAATTCGCACTTCTAAAAATTAATAGGAAATAAAAAATTGGATGTCATTAACCGCGGAGGCCGTGACGTCGGGAAACATTTCCTAACCCATCTGCGTATTCTCCAAATGTCCATTTTTTGTCGAATTAATTTGAATTATTTATACGAGTATATGTTCGAGTGTTGGGTAGAACATACAATGGCATGTAAGATTGATGTAGGTGCAGGTATCTATCGCGTGGAAAGCAGCTCTTATCTGCCATGAAAAGACAGCTCATGTGATAAGATCCCTATACTATTGCTGTGCTCCTTATGTGCTCATTCGGTGGACCATATGAGTATCATACGAAATCTTCTACGCGATCCCACCACTAGATTTTCTTGGACCCTTTCTATAACCCTTGAAACTTAAATTTCTCTTCTTCTTTTTTTTATTCCTTTTTCCTTGTTTCATCGGGTTGATGATGTTTTAAGTCAACTCTAGACTGGTCCATATTCTCGGACGATTTTGAGGGCGTGTATCATAGAAGTTCGATTTATTTCAAAGTATGAACATGCTGGAGTCGAGTGTACTTAGGGTTCGATTTTCATTGGTTTCGATTCGGGTCGGATGAGGATGATGAATAGCTCGGTTTCTTTTGGCTCGATTTATTTCGAACACGGGTTTATTGAAAAATCTCTCAATGTATTTCTTTAAATAATGATGGAGGCTTCACAATATGAGTAGTAAAGCAATATTTGTAACTAAAGAAAACCCTAAAGATAAAAATTAGGAACAAAATGATATCCCAACAAGACTACCTAAATTAATAAATTCCAAATCACATAAAATGATATCTTTCAAAAATCCTAAAAATTATAAAGATGAGAAAGCATATAAAAGGAAAAATCTCATTCACAAGTCACAACTATTGGCCTATCCCGTGTCAACTCGGGTTAAGCGGTATCCATTTTGAAGCAAGTTTTTCAGAGGATACTCTGCACATCCATGAGCGAAGAACACTATTATGTCTTTGAAAGGTACTTTTTGGGCATCCAGATAGTCGAGCATCTGTGTTCGCCTTTGGATTTTCGAATAAAAATCAAATCAAAGTAAGCCATTCGAATAACCGAAGCTGTTCCGTTTCACAAATCAATACATAGATCTTTTTAATATATGCCAATTCTGATTGCAAAGTTGGAACGAGCTTGCTTTGGTTCGAATTGTGGGTGAGGTTCTGCCAACTTAGGAAAGCCTTACTTGACTCCAAAGCCCGTTTTGGCCCATATCCAAAACCTGTGTGCAGAGACTATAGAGGGGTTTATATTAGCTATCTTTGATTCATGAGTACCTAGAATGCTATCGTTTTTAATATTGAAGTATCCCGCATTACTTATTTACGGTAATTTATACACTCTTAGTCTTTATATATATATATGTGTGTGTGTGTGTGTCTCTGTGGGGGTCTCCACGCAGCTGCAAGCCTGCAAGGTTAGACTTCCTAATATTTAAAAGTAGAATAAATTATTTTTGAATTTAGATGTATACAGGATATGCATATAAGATAGGCAGTGTAAACCGAGTTTTCACAAATTGTGCATGTATGGCATAACACCATATGGAAAAGGACTTTGGTGCTCACATGGCTTCTACTGGGCAAGAATTATATTTTTCAGTAATAAGTTCTAGAAATGATAAAGTTTCATAAACCGTTTCTCATGTATATTATTAATCTTTTGCGTCAAATTTATCATGTGAAGCAATCATATTGAGTTTCCATAGGGAATTTCTGTCGTCTTATACAAATATTCATAACACTCATGCGTGCTCTCCCCTTCTTCTTTTTTATTTATTTTTTGGGAATGATGAAAATTAAGGACCATAATTTTGTTGATTTAGAAATTTAGTGCATCGAGAGAAGGTTGAGTGTGGTTCCGAGTGAAACTGCAAGATCGAGAGTTCAAAATATCCGAAGACCTCAAGAGGTGTTATCGAGCCAAAAAAGGGAAAAAATATAGTAAACTCAAAAGGGTAGTAATCCGAGTGTGTTCATCGCATTCTTAATTTTTACAACGTTTTCATATGTTGGGACTAGTTTTGACCTTTTACTTTTGTTTAATCCGAATATTATGTTTCATGTACTTCGACCATTTTCAAAATCCAAAACACTTCAAATCTTCATATGTATAACTATTGAAACGTATATTTACATGACCTTTTCAAATCTTTTTAAATTTATGTATTATTTTATATTTCGGCAAGAAAGCAAAAAATAAAAATATCCATTTTTATTTTTGCTAAATCATAAACTAACAATTGTTTTGAAAATTCGGTCGATCTCATTCTTCAACTCATTTTATCGTCTATAATTGCCGTGAAAGAAATCTAAATCGGAACATATTTTATCCATTTACTGAGATTCAAACATTATGATGAATGTAGGAGTTTATTCAATTTAATATTTGAAAAAATATGCAAGACACACGTGTCGCTTGTCCTATATTCCACCAATAAGCGAGATCTTTTTATTTATTTATTATGTACGGATTTTATTGAGTTTAAACTTCAAAAATTAATAAATAGCAGTATTTCAAATATATTTTAGTAATCCAATTTATTTTGGACTTAGTTTCTTTATGCTACAATGATGTAATTTGTTATTTACGTGATATAGTTTTTTTTGGACGGTACGTGATATAGTTCAGATGGCGTTTCTTATTGAATTCAGCAAGACTTATCGACTTAAGGATAGAGGAAAAGAATCTTCAATGATATAATTTGTGATTTCAATGATATTGTGTATCAGATTCAAAATAATACACTTAACAAGAATGAATGGAAGTTATGTTTTATTTAGGCATATAAAACTTATCCAATTGAGATCAAAATAATCTAACTTATACAGTATAGATAATATCCCTTAAAATCCGTAAAATTTGTTCAACCCACGAGCCAATAATTTCCCCCGCGCGTCGCAGTTTCCCTTTAATCAAATGCAAATTTGGTAACGTTCGCGTCAGTAACATTCCTTTCTAACATCCATAAGTTGCCATACAAATCCTTACTAAAAGTAAAAGCACTCCAGTGTGAGCTTCCCAGGTTTAACTCTCTGAAGGAAGCGGGGGGGGGTGGGGGTGTGGGGGTGTTGGGTAGGAGAAAATCTAGGCAACTAAAGAGGAAAAAAAAGACATGCAACAGATAACAACAATTGCCATCTAAAAATGTCACCTCTTCCTGCCTAGGAATCCAGTTATTGGTATGCAAATCGAGAACATCTTTCACCATGAACCTCAATGTTGGAGCCAGCTGAGTGTTGGTTGTCAATTCTTCCAACTGGTTGCGATATAAATCGTTTATACGCTGCGATTCTGGGTGCTCATCAAGATGCTTACCGATGGTGTGGAGCAACCGGCAAATAACCTCAACGTTCTCCTCGGCAGGACAAGCAACTCCTAGAACCTACTGGTTCACAGAGCAGAGAATGAGTAACCTCAATACAGTCATAAAAGTTGAAAAGAACGGGATATGTAATGCTTTCTATCGAACCCGAAGAATGCTGTGAATGATCCCTTCAGTGACCGACTTTTGCTTCCGAAGCTCCCCAATCAATCTGATGTTTCCCACGGTTCGAAGTTTGACCCTGCTCTCCTTTTCTCTTCGCTCAAGCTCTTGCTCAGGGGCAGTCAGTTGTCTTACCTCTTCCCTTAGATTGTCAGCACCTTCAAATACCTTCTGGCAGGTGTTTATAAGTACTTGCCTGAAGGTGATATACCCCCTGCCTGGCTCATCAGAGGGAAAACGGGGGGCAGCTTTACATGGAGATTGGAGCACAGACGAACATACATGGAGCAGAATGTGGGCTCCAGCACTGCTTTTGCGTAAATAAGCTGTACTCCTCCCTGTATTGCGAGAAAAACTTAAGTTGTCACAATACATAGACACACCTACGAAAACTGGAAATAAGAAAATGCAGAAACCTTCAAAATTTCTCAGGAGTCAGCTTGTTCAGAATCCTGAAATGTATTATCCATTGTAAGAGTCATAACTGTGATACAAGTCTAACATAACCAATTCAATGGCATCGACTAATCTCCATTGGAAATGCAAAGGAGGACCTCGTAAGGTGGCGTGTTGAGAAACACAAGCGAAAAGTCGATGCATGGAATTAGTTAGATCACACACTCAATCATGGAAAAGATGGAACATGGCTTGGGAAGATAACAAATGGGAACCATAATCCTCGATCTCTACTCCGCTAATAATCCATCGCATACAGATCACAATAATTGTGGACACCACCACAAGCCTGCAAGTATGAGGTCAATGCATAAAAATATTCATATAAGCAATAAAATAAATTCATGCACAAGGAAAGTCTGAAAAGATGATGCTTAAAAGAGAATATTAAGTTGCTGTACGCAGTATATGAAAAAGAACAGCAATTCTCATTGATATTATCTTGGTGTACGTGTATCAATAGATGGGCACAGAGGACTTAAACATATGATACAGAAGCAAAAATACTGAGAAGCCAAGGTATGAATTCGCATGCTCATGAACCCAATAAGCTAATATGGGATGGTCACTCTAAAGATCAAGAAATGCAGATAAGTCGCAAAACATAACGCCCGATTGTGAGTCATGATGAGCAAAAAATCCGATGATCAAATCACTGAAGAGTTAACTTGAAAATGGAACTGGAAAATCCGCCGACCAAAATTTTTGACAGACAACAATATTAACTATCCATAAGTATATTTAAGAGAAGACTAAGAAATCTATCTTTTCAGCTTTTCTATAATCCTCGGGGATGAGGAGTTTAAAGCACATTGAGAAGGCAACCAAGCCAAACATTAGCAACCAAAAATGACACTTCAGCAAAAATAAATCTGTACCGTGCATATATCAAACAGAATGCAAAGAACAAATTCATTAGATAAACATTGTAAAACGTGAAATGACCCTTTGCGGTCTTCAGCGCCCAATCTTTTTCCGACAGATTACCGCTTCTGGCTGACCAAGGCACTTCAGCTTTAACAAGAGCAGGAACAGGACCTCCCTGCTCAACCGACAAAAATAAGTGAAGCCAAATGAGACATGACATAGCCAGAAACTAGGGGTGTGCAACCAGATCAGTTTTACCTAGGAATTGGATTGGACCGCTAAAAAAACAGATCAGAGAATTGGTTCCCTTTGGAACTGGTCTAGGAACATGTTTCAAATTTTTGGAATCGGTTGAAACCTGTGTGGGAATAGGTTCCGAATGAATACCTATTTGAAAACCGAATCGGAATTCCCTATTTTGGAATCAATTTTATAAGCTAAAAAATCAAAATTATAATTTCTTTTTCCTCTAAATTTTAACATTAGCACTCCTCCGTCCTTTGTCCTTTCTCAGAACTCCTCGCCAGTATATCCTCTTCTCCTAAATTTTTATGGATGAATGGGAAATTGAGTTTTATAATTTATGTTTTACGTTACGTGTTTGAACTTTTTATTAATTATAATTGTACATGATTAGGCATTCATCATTATTATTTTTGGCGAATAGGGATTTCTGTTATTCATCTTTTACTTTGAATTTTTTTGTTACTTATAACCTCATATGAATTTCCAGTAAAAAAAAAAAAAAAAAAAAGCAGGTTCTTGGGTAAACTCTGACACCAAACAAGAACAGCATGAGTTGGTTTCAGAATCTATTTTAGACAAATAAGATAGGTTCTAGGGTCCAAAAAACCGAGAATCAATTATAACAAGTTAGGTTCCATTTAACCCATCCTGGAACTGATACTCCTATCCGAAAGAAAATTTGATAGATAGGTAAAGCATTAATCGGAGCATTTAACGAAGGCATGATTTGGTCTTTGACAGTGCAACATTGTTCTTCCATGTGCAAGTGGAACCTCATAGCACCATACCCCAGGCTTCAATTAACCTCCCCAAGCCAAGGATAAAAGGCAAAAAAAAGAAGAGGAAACCGCACTCGCGCATGCCGCGTGTACTTATGGTAAAGAGATGCAAGGTTGATCCCAATATCTTCATAAGACTAGACCAATATTATCAACTGACAGTTAAAACAGTCTTTCTTCTGACGGATTTTGAGAACCAACAAGGTATCATGGCAGAGAAGGGAAGTAAAAACAATAAGAGAGCATAAAATTGACAAAGATCTGAATTTCAGATGCAAATGGGAACTCTATCGTAATTACTAAAAGGTGACTGGAAAACGTATGCAACAAATCACTGCGGCCAACGAACAATCACTTTCATGAACCATACTTCTCTAGCTACTAGATAAGAACAAATACAATACTCTTGAAGAAGGCGAGTCAACATTCACATGTAAAAAAGATGTGCGAGTGTAGCCAGAAATGAATGCGACCTGATTAGAAGAGATCTGTGCTCTTGTGGACTGGGAGTTGAGTTGCTTCAAGGGATTAAATTGGTTCAGTCGCTGCTGCCTAGAGTCAGGTTGGCCACCAAACTCTCTGTTTTCCCTGATATCCTCCGAGGACCTCTCCTCCACAGCAGCAACAACCTGGATTCTGACCGCGCCAGGCACGATTGTCTGTCTCTGGAAAACGGTTGTATGTTTGATTTGGCGCCTGGTGGGGAGAGACTACATTGTCATTTAATCACTCAATCACGTCAGCTAAAGTAACCCTGAACACAAAACTTAGAATTTGCGAGCATGAAATCATCGAGACACCATCCGGAGATCTCCTCGGAATGCAATTGACACAATATAATCATCCCTTGGTCACTTAAGCTAAAGCAACACCGAAGCGATGCCATTCAGTTGGAACCGCATAGGAAAATGCCATTTCGGGTTGGCCCGCGCAGAAGACCCAGAATTGAAAGGTGTAAACATATCTTTCTTTCAGATACCTGCTTCAACAAACTAGGGCTAAACCTTTTTCCTTGCCATTCACCCTACAACTTTATGACCCAAATGTCGTGATATTTGATATAATCAATGACGACTAAGATCAAATACCTCTAACTCTTTGACAGCAAAAGTCACGTCTACTGGGTTGCTGCTATAAGCATACTGCACAAACTCTTCCACCCGATGTATCCACAGCTGAGTATAGCAAAGTGTTTTTCTCTGCAACCAAAATCTGAACCATGATATTCTTCTCCATATTCAGTCGAAAAGAGTAGAACTGGTGTCTAATTTTGGTAGGATCTGTTGGAGTGTTATGCCTCAGTGCTGCTAATGTTGCTGATGTTCCTCTGTTCTGGTTTTTTCTTCTGTTTGTTTTTTTATAGCTAAGTTTGTTAAATTATGCAGCTGGTATTTTCGTTATTTAGGAAGTGAATCAGCACGTTTAGATGCAGTTATATGCTGCACGTGTGTGTGGTTTGTAAGCAGTTATTTTTCTTGTTTAAACTGTCCCTGTACTTGACAGTTTCCTTAGAGAACAGATGTATGCAAGTTTGTGTTCTGTTTCTCTGTGCTTCTCTTCCTTATTTCGAAATCTATAGCTTCTGGTTTTCTGTTTCTTGTTTACTTGGTTGATCAGTAACAACGGTGGTATCGAGCATGAATGATCTTGAGGGACTGTGAAGTGAAGCAAGTATCGAAGTGTAAAGAAGTTAAGGGTGATGGAGACGGGGTTGAGTGGTTTCTCTGCGATGGCTTCTCCGGTATTTACTTGGAGAGAATTATCAAGCATGGGCTGTTAGGATGACAGCATTTTTGGAGGGTCATGATCTGTGGGAAGCCGTGGAGGATGATTATGAAGTTGCTCCACTTCCAAATAATCCGACCATGAATCAAATCAAACTTCATAAAGAGAGAACCACAAGAAAAGCCAAGGCAAAATCTTGCCTGTATGCTGCTGTCTCGCCTACCATCTTTACCGAATTATGAAGTGTGACTCCGCAAAGGCCATATGGGACTTCTTGAAGGGAGAATATGAAGGAGATGAGAAGATAAGAGGTATGAAGGTGCTGAATCTCTTGAGAGAATTTGAGAGACAGCAGATGAAAGAGTCTGAGTCAGTGAAGGAATACTCTGATAGGCTAGTGGGGATAGGCGATAAAATCGAGTTTTGGGGACTGACTTGAAGGATGATAGGCTTGTTCGAAGATCCTGGTGTCTCTTCCAGAAAAATTCGAAGCTACTATAGCTTCTCTAGAAAACACAAGGGACTTGGCTGATATAAAACTTGCGAGTTGTTGAATGCTTTGCGAGCACGGGAACACGAAAGACTAATGAGGAGAGAAGAACATGTAGAGGGGGCATTGCAAGCCAAAGTAAAGCAAAATGATGGAGGCAAAGGGAGAAATGGATTCAGTTTAGAGGAAATGTTGCTGATTCGAGGTTTTTACCAAAAGAAGGGAACACTTGGTGGATCTAGCAAATGGAAAAATAATAAAAGGCCATGTCAAGATTGTGGTGGAACCAATCATCGAGTCTTTTAGATGCTGGAGAAAGCCGGATGCTAGGTGCGAAGATGCCACAAGTTGGGTCACATGGAAGCTATTTGCAAAGGGAAAACTTATCAGCAAGTAGGAGAAGCACAAGTGGCGGTAAATGAAGTTGATGAAGAGCACTGTTTGTAGCTTCAGCTGGTGAATCTTCGATCGAAAATAATACATGGCTGGTAGATAGTGGCTGTACCAATCACATGATGATAACTTAAAGCTATTCGGGAACATAAACAAGACAAGTAAAGTCCGAGTTAGAATTGGCAATGGACAGCATATTGAAGTGCAAGGTAAAGGTGTAGTTGCTATTGAAGGAAATCGGGAAGTAAAGCTAATCGGGGATGTTCTCTTTGTGCCAAATATTGACCAAAATCTGTTAAGTGTTGGTCAGTTAGTGGAGAAGGGCTATAAAGTGAAGTTTGAAGGAAGGGAATGTCTCATTAAAAATGCTGACAGCAAAGAAGTCTTGAGAATTCCAATGAGGGATAAAAGTTTTATGTTCAAGCCACATGAGATGCAACAGATGGCTTTGAAATGTAAAGAAGAAAATACAGAGCTATGGCATAAAAGACTTGGGCATGTTCACAGGAGGAGTATGCTGTTTATGCAGAAAAATGGCTTGGTAGATGACTTGCCAAGCTTGGAGGAAGAACTTCCACAATGCAGAACCTGTCTTCTTGGCAAACAAGCTAGATTTCCCTTCAAAGGAGGAGTCTCGAGGATATGTCAAAAGCTGGAACTAATTCACACTGATGTATGTGGACCTATGTCTGAACCCTCTCTCAATGGAAGCAGGTATTTTATTACCTTTACTGATGATTTGACTAGGATGAGCTGGATCTATTTTCTGCGAGCTAAGACTGAAGTAGCTGATGCATTTATGAAGTTTAAAGCTTTAGTTGAGAATCAAAGTGGGAAGAAAATTAAAGCTCTCGGTCGACAATGGATCGAGTATACACTAATAAATTTAAGCTGATTTGTGAGCAAGCGGGAATTGTGCAGCAATTTACAGCTCCTTACTCACCTCAACAGAATGGGGTCGGTGAGAGAAAGAACAAAGTATTATGGAGATGGCCGGATGTATGATGCAAGAGAAGAATTTGCCTAAGAGGTTACGGGCTGAGGCAGCCAATACTTGCTGTATTTCTATTAAATAGATTGCCTACAAAAGCCTTAGAGAAATTAACACCTCTCGAAGGGCTGGCAAGATATTAAACCTTCCGTGAAAAACTTGAAGGTTTTTGGATGTTTGTGTTACACTCATGTTCCTGATGTTAAGAGGGACAAACTTGATAAAAAGGCAAAGATTGGGATCTTTGTTGGATATAGTCTTCAATCAAGAGCTTACAGAATTTTCTATCCCATGACAGGGAAAATAACTGTGAGTAGAGATGTCATGTTTTTAGAGGAAGATGAATGGAATTGGATAGATGGAAGGATCACGGAATTGAAGCACTTCGAAAGACAGCCTGAAACAGATGTGGAGACTAATGGAATTACAGAGGAAATGGAAGAGAGTATAGATGATCAACTTTGTGAGAGGCACAAGGTCACTTGCTGAGATCTATGAAAGAAGTAATGTGGCGGTGCTCGAACCATCCAACTTTGCGAAGCCAAGGAAGATCGAAGTGGATTGCAGCAATGCGGGAGGAGATAGCAATGATTCAGAAAAATCAGACTTGGGAATTAGTAGACAGGCCACTAGACAAGAATGTGATTGGAGTTAAGTGGGTGTTTAAGACAAAGCTCAATCCTGATGGTTACGTCAATAAGTATAAAGCAAGACTGGTTGTGAAAGGCTATGCTCAAATATGGGGAGTAGATTATTCTGAAACTTTTGCTCCGGTTGCAAGGCTAGACACAATAAGGTTTTTGTTAGGCATTGCGGCGAGAGAAGGGATGGACTATCTTTCGGTTAGATGTCAAGTCTGCATTCCTAAATGGAGAGCTTGAAGAGGAAATTTTTGTTGAACAACCTGAAGGTTTCAGTATTAAAGGGCAAGAGGAAAGTGTATACAGTTGCGCAAAGCTCTATATGGACTGAAACAAGCTCCAAGAGCCTGGTATGGAAAAATAGATCGATATTTACAGGATTTTGGTTTTGCAAAAAGCTTAAGTGAGTTCACTATTTATATCAAGAAAGTAAATCAAAGTGTGGTAGTTCTGTCACTCTATGTGGATGATTTACCGGTGACGGAAATGATGCGGGCGACTGATAGAAAATGTTAAGCAAGGTTTGTTTGCGGGTTTTGAGATGACGGACTTAGGAAAAATGGCTTATTTCTTAGGTCTGGAAGTTAAGCAAAGTCCATATGAAATCTTCATTTGCCGAGGAAATATTTGAAGGAAATTCTAAAGAAGTTTCGGATGGAAGACTGTCGAAGTGTCAGTACACCAATGGCAGCTAAAGAGAAGTTGCAGAAGGTTGATGGAACAGATGCTGTGGATGCCTCGATGTATAGAAGTCGATAGGGTGTCTCATGTACCTTACGGCAACCGGACCGGACATTCTATTTGCTGTAAGTGTTCTATCCAGTTTTATGAGTGATCCAAGTAAGCTTCATTTGATTGCAGCAAAGAGGATCTTGAGGTATCTAAAAGGAACCTTGTTCTTTGGTGTGAAGTTTCAGAGGGGTCAAGAATTCAATTTACAAGGTTTTTCGATAGTGATTGGGCTGGCTCAATGGATGATATGAAGAGTACATCTGGATATTGTTTCAGTTTTGGATCAGCTTGTTTCTCTTGGTGTTCTAAAAAACAAGAAATTGTAGCTCAATCTACTTGCGAAGCAGAATTTATAGCTGCTACGCAGCTGCAAATCAAGCTTTGTGGCTGAAGAAAATAATGGAAGATTTATGGCTGAATTTCAGTGGCTGTATCGAAATCAATGTGGATAATCAAGCTGCTCTAGCAATATCTCGAAATCCAGTTTTCATGGCAAAACTAAGCATTTCAAGGTTAAGTTCTTTTTTTCTGCGTGAGGTGCAACAAAATGGTGAAGTTAAGCTGGTTTATTGCGATCAGAAGATCAACTTGCAGATATGTTCACAAAGCCACTTCAAGCTGGAAGATTTGAGTTATTAAGAGAGAAAATTGGAGTTTGCAGCAGCAACTGATCCAAGGAGGAGTTTGTTGGAGTGTTATGCCTCAGTGCTGCTAATGTTGCTGATGTTCCTCTGTTCTGGTTTTTTCTTCTGTTTGTTTTTTTATAGCTAAGTTTGTTAAATTATGCAGCTGGTATTTTCGTTATTTTGGAAGTGAATCAGCACGTTTAGATGCAGTTATATGCTGCACGTGTGTGTGGTTTGTAAGCAGTTATTTTTCTTGTTTAAACTGTCCTGTACTTGACAGTTTCCTTAGAGAACAGATGTATGCAAGTTTGTGTTCTGTTTCTCTGTGCTTCTCTTCCTTATTTCGAAATCTATAGCTTCTGGTTTTCTGTTTCTTGTTTACTGGTTGATCAGTAACAACAGGATCGTTGTTGCTTCAAACTCTATGGCTTTCCCACCAAATTCACTTTGCAACAGCAGAAGGTATGGAGCTGAGTTCAGTTGCTGGAGTATCTTTTGAAGGATGTCCGAAAATTTGCAGGCAAGTTCAGATGACAAGGCCTCCCTAAAATATTTGCTGGGCATCTTTTTCTATCTAGAGAAAGTTGTTGGACGTCGGGTCAACAATTCAAACTATCCAGTATGTTTTCTTAATGCCTGCATACATATGACAAGAACTTGGCTTAAACCTCCACATGTCCGCATTAACAAAAACTCACGGTTGGCACAGCGAGATAAACAAGTATCTCTACAAGGTGCAGCTTCTTATCAAATTAATGTAGGTTTGACAGGCGCCAGCCTCCGATTTGTACTGCAGTTAGAAAACATAGCGAATGGTATGTAGTTGACATTATTGAGTCAAGGACTTAAAATAGTAAGTGGCCAACAAGAAAAGAAGTATAAGTGGTAGATATCGGAATCTAATTTGACATAAACTTCCTGCTGTCACTTTATTTGAATTGGCTTTATAAGTCATATTGATGCACTGCAAAATCCGTTAGACAGAGTTGACACTGCTTTTGCATAATGAGAAAATAGAGAAGCTCATCTCCATGGCACATACGACGCAATGATGCCTATTGCGGTAATTTGCAGTCCTTTTCCACAACGAATATGTAACGTTTTAAGACTTCATTTCTGCTGATTTTTAAGTAAAATTGGAGCGTATTATTTTTAGGAAGAAAAAAGGAATCCTCTAACTCTTACATCTATGCCCACAAGTTTGAAATCTTAACCATCAAAACACCATTTTTGACATAATGAACTTAGAGCACTATGCAAACAGCTTAGAGGTCTTTCTTGTTGAAGAGCTGTATAGTCCTTTGAATTTTGGATGCGCGTCCGCTCATTGCACACTCAAATAATCAATGTTTGTAATAGGTGTTCTAAGGATAGAACATATTGCCTACACATATTATTTAGTCAGTCACTTACAACTATAGACTAATAGATATACTAGAAAGATAAGCAATGACACTAAACCTTCAAAAGAGCGGTACATTGAACCTGTGCGCCATATACTATAAACGCATCAAAGAGGTTTGGCTTGAAGGTAATCAAATGATAGGCAGATCTTGACGAATTGCATGAAAGGAAAGCTGGAGTTTTAATAAGAATATTAGAATCTTAATTAGATATCTACAAGAAAGAAGGTTATATTTGTACACAGATCAATAATATTTCTATTCTAGTTTCAAATTAGCACAAATAGTGCGAAATGCCTCACACAAGCTTAGAACTTGGATTTTGTTATTTGGCAGTTAAATGCGACGAAGCAAAAGGAAGTCATGGAAAAGTATGTTCATATTAGAGTTATGCCAGCGAATGTAACCGTGCTTTCACTTATTGAGTGTTGCAAAATTCCATACAATAGCATCAAAGAAAATAGACTTGGAATCACCCTATCAACAGTATTAGATTCTTTCAATGACTTCAGATGTACGCACGTCAAGTTCTAATCAACGTAGGTTAATGAATTTCTGCCTCAAATCCACTGCCAAAAGTTTCATCCACTCGGCAACCGGTTGAAGGACTCTCAAATTTCACAATCGGACATTGTATCGACCGAAACGAGCCAATACTTAGTAGAGCATAGCATCTAAACTAAGCATCACTCATCAGGGCTCGAATAAGCAACTTATTAGCTATTTCACTCGATGGATGAAGCTGAGGAATGAGATCGACATGGCTTTTAGTCGCGACCCGCGAACTTTTTGACCGGAGCTGTGGGTGAGAGAGCGAAGAAGAAGAAGAAGAAACGGGGGAGGAGAAGCTTGACTAGCGAGGTCGTTCCCGACGCGGGAGAGGTGAGTGATGGAGTCGGCGACGGTCCTCAAGGCGTTGCCTCTGAGGTTGAACTCCATGTTTTCGTTGGCGCACGTGCTTGGGTTTTGATATGGTAAAATGAAACGCGCGAAGGAATTAGGCGATGAATATGAAATCAGACGGGGTGGAATGCATATGCATGTTTCTGTAATTTATTTTTTGGCCGATGCGATAATTATAGCTGGTCATTTTTCTATTTATATATTTTTAAGGAGAGCCTTTTTTTTTTTTTTTTTTCATGTTGATGTTTGTTGACTTATTTATGCTATTCGATCAAAAGCTTTTGAGTTAGTTGAATTTATCCCTTTTGAGCACAATAATAATCCAATCTTTCTGATCTAAGTTAACCGCATAATGCTGCGGCTCATTTTTTGGTAAATGAAAGAAGCAGATTCACACTATGTCGTGTAAAAATATTTCAATAGATATTTTCATTAATTGATATTGCACGTTAACTACAATTTTTGGCCCCAAAGATAAGATTATATCATATGATGTTTACTGAAGTGAGTATATTAGCTCTCTGATTTATCATTGGATACTGGATAGCACGATATAATGACAAATTTCGATTATTAATCATAATATATTCATAAAAGAACTAATTCTAAAAATAGAACCAACCTTACGAGTGACAATTCTAGACCAACTTTTTTTTTGTCTCATAAAAAACCACAAACTTAAACCTTATCTCAAATCTGGCCCTTATCGTTAGCTCTATGTATGAAGTCAACCTTGTTTTAGGAAAAAAAGGTTTTAGTCATAAGATTGGTAAATGTCGTCCATGGTATCTCTTGATAGGCGGTGGTCTACAACTTTAGATTTCGATAAAACAACAAAGTTTGGTCAAAGAAATTCAATCTCAAGATCTTTTGATTTGCTAGTGAAGTGTAGGAGACGACGAACAGCTTCACTATTATTTTCAATCTATGGCTTAGATAAGAAGATAATGAATAATGCTTTAAATCCAGCTAGCAAATGCACATGGATTTGTTGTTGAGGACAACAAATGATTCTAAGTTAAGAGAGGCCAAATTTGGCAATTTATGTGAAAGTCGATGATTTTTTTAGACAAAAAAAAAGTTAGGACCAGAATTGTGACCTAAAGTTGGTATTTTTTTTGGAATTAGGACATTCATAAAATGTGTAATTTAAATAGTTATATTTTTATACACAAGCTTTAAGTCGTTTATAATATAATTGATTCATGATAGTATCATTTTGGAATATTAGTGTCGCAATAGGTATAGTTTAAGGGTTTTTTTGTGTTATTTACCTTGATATAGATCCGAACTTTTTCGTGATATGTAAAAAAAATAAAAATAATAATAACAATAATTTATACTCCATAGTCTTTTGTCAAAGGGTTTTTTGTGGTTATTTATTTTCTAGGGCGTTAATGGGTTGGATACCATAGGGGTCAAAGATCATTTCGCCAGGTGGGTTTATTTCACTGCGGAAGCGGGGTAAAAGTTTGAGAGTGAGTGTTAGAGTAGGATTAGCGTAGGACTGACAAAAAAAAAAAAAAAAAAAACATCGGTTGTTGGGAAAAAAAAATTATTAAACGAAGGAAATCACGAAGCCATCGCAAACCAATGGGAAATAGGGACCCGGAGGAACTGAGAACGACCACGAACGACCATGGGTTGGATACCATAATGGTCATCGAAGTCGGACCCACGCGTCCCGACTTCGATGACCATTATCAACGATGATAAAAACAAAAAATCCACAAAAACTCCTGCTCTTTTCCCTCCGAACCTGTTCCTTCAAAACTCTTGGCCCCGACCTCTTCTTCTCCCACCGCTCTTTTATTTATCAGAAAGGAAGAGACGAGGCAAAGTCGAAGGTTAATGGCGACCAGCGGTCCAGCTGACGGCGGTGGTCAGAGGTAAGCTTCAGCATCCTCAATCGCGTATTAACTACTGCTTGCCCAGCCTTCGTCTGGAAGTTGGAGGATTGCCAGCATGAGGAATATCATCCTCCATTGAGCATGAGGAGGATCTCCAGGGAGCTCCATGGTGGAGGAGCCCCATGGAGCGATCCATGCTCCATGGAGGACCTCACTGGACCTCAACGGAGTCCACTCCAAGGCCAAGACCTGGAGCGGCTTCAACCTCGACGATCTCCTGGTCGTGGAGGTCGGTCCAGGTCTTCTTGGCCGTGGAGGTCGAAGGCCGAGGAGACCTGGAGCAGCTTCGATGAGAAGAAGCCGCTCCAGGTCTCGTCGAGGTCGAAGCCGCTCCAGGTCTCCTCGAGGTCGAAGCGTCGAGGTCGAAGCTGCTCCAGGTCGTGGAGGTTTATAGGGACGAGACCTGGGCGGCTTCGACCTCCGCGACCTCCAGCAGCTTCGACCTCGACTCCTTGAGGTCGAAGCGTCGAGGTCAGAAGCCGCTCCAGGTCGTGGAGGTTTACAGGGACGAGACCTAGAGCGGCTTCGACCTCCGCGACCTCCAGCGGCTTCGACCTCGACTCCGCGAGGTCGAAGCCGCTCCAGGTCTCCGCGAGGTCGAAGCCGCTCCAGGACCTATAAACCTCCATGACCTGGAGCGGCTTTGACCTCGACGCTTCGACCTCCACAACCTCCACGAAGGCCAGGTCGTGGAGGTTGAAGCAGCTCCAGGTCTCGTCCCTATAAACCTCCACGACCTGGAGCGGCTTCGACCTCGACTCTTCGACCTCCGCGACCTAGAGGTTTTGCAAAAAATTGTCGCCTAACACGTAGCTTGTTGATTTTGATTCCAAGAGGGGGAGCAGAGCTTACACGACAAATTGATGCAATTATCCGAGCTCTTGATTCGCTGGAGGGGCACCTGACTGAAGCCCTCCCGTACACGGATGTTCCGGCGGACACTACCCGTGCAAAAATCATGCAGATCTACACAGTGCTCAAATTCATCAGGATGGAAGGGCAAAATATGGACTCAAGGTTCCGACTTGCGTTCATCGTCATTGCTGTTGCTAGGTGTGGGCTATTGATGTATGTTCTATTTGGTGACATGCCTTGGCTAATTTTCATCCTCTATTTCTTGATGGCATTCGCATTCATTGCGAATTAGACAATGGTGATGGTTTCCAAGTCTTGGATGTTGTGGTTTGCTCTTTTGGAAGTTGTTTGTCATTTTCTCAGACATGATGCGAATAAGACAATTGTAATAGTTTCGGTCTTTGGATGTTGTTGTTTGCTCTTTTTGAAGTGGTTTGTTGTTTGCTCATACATGAACTTGCGTTGTACTATTATTATTTTGAACTACTTTTACATTACAATGCTTTGATTTTATCACTATTATTGTGCTTTTGAGATTAGTCTATCAGAATTACTCAGTAATTTTTATTTTCATACATTACTTGCTAATATAACTAGGTAATCATGCCTAGTGCATGGTTGTGGACTGAAAACAATGGCCATTTGTGCATGTTATGTAATTTACTACATTACACACGATAATAACAAATGAATTAAGCTGATTGAGATTTAGGTTCTTAAATCCACAAAAAGAGTTGTTTTTTTCCCGTATTATGAAAAGAGTACACAGAATGTGCTAAAAAGAAAATTAAAGTAAATTTATGGAAGTCAAATATAAAAATAAATATTAATATAGTTTAAAAAATTAATCTTGTAACTAGGGAAGAAAGCATTGTAACAGATGGAGACCTATCATAGTGACCGTAACTCTCGTTGTAACTGTGCAAGCAAAAAGCAGTTCATCTCCTATTACTCATTGTGCTGAAACTCAACTCCATCTTTTCATACATTTGGTGTTTAGTGGTTTTGTTTTGATAGGCGATGGTGACGAAAGTTCCTAAAATTATAGTATGATTGTCGATGGTTCGGCAAAATTGGTGCTTGAAGATGCATTATCAAATTGGTGAAAGAAAATCGTATTTTGATTAACCACAAAAAAAAAATAAATTAAAATCAAAAATCCAAAAATCCAAATCGACCTAAACGGTTGCAATATATACATACCCATATCCAAATGTTTCGATTCAGTTCAAGTTTGACGTAAACCTATTGAACCGAAAAATTGACACTCTTAATTTATACATGTAACTTGTTTCTTGTTGGGGAAGGATTAGATACAACGAACATGTGGCAGTCGATTGGGGGGCATCGACCTCAGACTATGTCTCTGATGCTCTGGCAGCAGCGTTGCCGAATCTCGATTGCCCAGAAGCCGTCTCATTGTCTCCGCCTGTGCACATTTGCGCACCCATTTCAACCCGATCAGGACCCGATTAAAGCCTAATTTGCCAAAATTAATCTACGAAAAATCGACGAAATCGTTTTATAAAGCAGAAGATGATCTACATCGAAAAGGGAAAAAAAATAAATTAAAAACGACGACGACGACGACGACTTTCAGGCACTGGTCGTGGGATGAAAACGAATATACTTGCACCCACGAACTGACTTTCAGTAAAAAAATAAAACTGTTTTAGCCCTGACATCCCCTGTCCTGCAGCCCATAATATTTTAATTTCCAAAAGAAAATAGTAGGACGAAACTTACGTCAACGTGAATTTTGAAAAATAAAAAACCACAGTTCATTTTCCGCTCGTTAGTCACTTTTAATTCTACTTAGCTGCAAATTGTCGACGAAATTGGAAATAAACGAAAATTACGAAAGGTAAAAGAAAAGAGCAGATTCCACACCCACTGACCTGGCAAAACTCGGTTCTCTCTCTCACTCAAAAAGGAATAAATCACATCTGAATTAATACAAAAATAACTTTACCAAAAATCAATTTTTTGACCACAAGTATGACAAACTTAACCCAAACTAAATTAGTACAATTTTAATAAATATACTATTTGTTAAATTTGATCAATACCAGAAAAATGATATAATTGTAACAAATAAAGTAAAATCTTAAATTGATACATTAATCAATTGTCATGTGTCATCGAACTTAATAATTTGACTATAAAATTTAACAGAAATGATAAATTTGTTATAAATGTACCAGTTTGAGATTTTTCATTATTAAAAAATTAATTTAGAATAAATTTATTATAAGTGTACTATTTTGATTTTTCAGGAATGTTTGGACCAAAAAAATTTAACCTCAACTTCAAGAAAAGCATAGCCCACATTCACCCCACCTCCCTCTCAAGTTTCCCAAAGAGATAAAAACCAGATCACTTTCCCTCTAGCCTATATCACAAGCTCTCTCTCTCTCTCTCTCTCTCTCTCTCTCTCAAGCTGCATACACCAACACAGCATCGAAGAGTTAGTTCCCAGAAAAACCTTATCGACAGCAACACGCTACCCTCCTCTCTCCTGTGTCTCTTCTAGAAATCCCGACGTTCCTCTCTTCAAAAATGTTTCTTCTCCATCCCGTCAAAACAGACGGATGATAGTCCCGTTCATTCCACTTTGCCTCTATATCAATAACCACCCATGATACTTAAACCTACGCAAGTTCCTTGACCACTCACAAAACCCAACTCCATACCCCTTTTCTCGGCTCAAGCACTTCTGCGACTTCTCCTAATTCGCTGAAGATGAGAGCAGGAGGAGGCTGCACAGTCCAACATGCCCTGACAACCGAAGCGGCAACTGTAGTAAAACAGGCCGTAACCCTAGCGAAGCGTCGTGGCCACTCTCAAGTCACACCTCTCCATGTGGCCAACACCATGCTCACTTCTTCCACTGGCCTTCTGAGAACAGCTTGTCTTCAATCTCACTCCCACCCTCTGCAGTGTAAGGCTCTAGAGCTCTGCTTCAACGTCGCGCTCAACCGCCTCCCAGCTGCCGCTCCAAGCCACGTCCTGGGAACTCATCTACAAAACCCGTCCATCTCCAACGCCCTCGTCGCTGCCTTCAAGCGGGCCCAGGCACACCAGCGACGCGGCTCTATTGAGAACCAGCAGCAGCCTATTCTGGCAGTGAAAATTGAGGTCGAGCAGCTCATCATCTCTATCCTAGATGACCCTAGTGTGAGTAGAGTCATGAAGAGAAGCAGTTTCTCTCCAGCTCTCAAGTGAAGAGGAAACAGCGTTGAGCAAGCCGTTTCACTCCTCAAACATCTGCTCAAAAAACCAGACAGTGACCAAGGACAACTCAAGGTAGTAATAGCTTATAGCAATCTGTTTGGTCATTTCTCATCAGTCTCCTTTGAGTTCCTTCGATGAAACTGGATTAGTATTGGGGAACATTAATGCCAAGATACAGTTAGAAACGAGGATGTCGCGTTTGTATTGGAAAACATGGTGAGCAAGAGAGGAAAAGCATCATTATTGTCTCGTTGGTGAGTGCCTTGCTAGTGTTGAGGGAGTGGTCAGACAGTAATGGACAAGTTAAACAAAAGGGCCAAGATGATGTTCCTCAAACAATAAGAAGCTTAAAGATTCTCCACCTTTCAATAAGCTCCTTTGAGAACGTGCATAGGAAGAGGTAGAAGGGAGAGTTGAAGATCTCAAGAGGCGTGTGAAGAGTTACATAAGCAATGATGATGGTGGGGTGGTTCTATATTTGGGAGATCTCAAGTGGACTGCTGAGTATAGAGCTAGGAAATTTAAGGGACATCAACTAGAGGAACAACAATTACTATTGTGCTGTTGAACATGTGGTTGGGAGATAGCAAAATTGGTGTCTGGAATTGGTGGAAATGGACTCTGGCTCATGGGATTTGCCACATTCAAGCTATATGAGGTGTAAAACCGGCTATCCGTCCATAGAGACTCTTTGGTGCCTTTATCCTCTCACAATCCCAGCAGGAAGTTTGAGCTTGAGTCTCATCACTGACAGGTAATTAAGGAACAAAATTGTCTTGTCTTTTTTTATTTTTGGGAACAAAATTGTCTTGTCTTTTTTTTATTTTGAATTGGTTTTTCTTGAACTTCAAAACTTCACTTTTCTCAGACCTTCTTAGTTCTCTCACTCCAGTCCATCAGGAGTAAAAATATGGTGGGCGAGTGAGAATTAGAGCACAACTGCTTTATCTTTCTTTAAAGTGATAACATGTTCTGTGTTTGAAAATGAAGGGTGGGGACTTAGAAGCTTTTCAATTCCTGTTTACTTATCAATGTTGAAAACATCAACCATCTCTCAATTTTTATGCTGGACACACTAGCATTGTGCATACTTTAAAGAATATCTAGGTCTCACCAATTCAATTTTATAACTCCTGCCATATATTGGTGTCATTTTTATATTAGGTTTGGGAATTTAGTCTGATTTTTAACCTCCTTTTTACGTTTTCTATTGAATACCAACTTTATGCCAAAATAAAACTTAGTAGTTAAGTTAGTTCCAATTCTATTATTACGTGGTGGATCAAAACTCAACCTCAAATTTATCTGCATATAAGTATATGGTATAGACTTGCTGATGAAAAGATAAAGAATGTATGTTGGAATTTGAAGTGCTTTTACGCTGGGGCCATGGTAAAGATTATGCTACAAAAGATTCAACTCGACTATTTCTTCATCATTTTCTCAGTGGACCAGAGACAGATTGCATTAGCAAAAAAGCTGAAAATAGGGGGCCAGCTAGCCCTTTCGAGCTTGTCGAATCACGATGCGTCGACCACTTCATCACTTCCGCCATGGCTTCAAAATTGCAAGGGACAGTATAGAAGACATTGCAATAACAATGATGGTCATAATCATGTTTACAGTTTGCTCACTGCTTCGTTATAATCATCATCATTTACCATTTATAGTTCTCAACCATTCTCTTAAGTAATGCTTATTGATCATCAGGAATACGCATGCCAAAAAGTGGAACAACTTCAGGGAAAAACCCTATGTTTTCTTCTCTGCCTGCATCTCCCTCCGCTTCCGGGAGTATTATTCCACGAACGCCAAACCCCTAATTCTCACCATTTCGTTCATCATGGTGGCCACCCACAAAACCACATTCTTGGCGAGACCACGGTTTTGGAATCCACCATCAGAATCGGTCAACTTTGTCATTGAGCTTTCCTCGCGTTCGAACTCAGCATCTTCAAGCGAAATCATGGAGATAGAGTATGTTCCGAGGTTCAAGGAACTCAATTCTGAGAACCTCAAAACCCTTTGCACCGAGCTGGAGAAGAAAGTCCATCGCAAAAGGCCATAATCCCTGAAATTGTAACCACAATCTTGCAATGCCGATCAGGCATGTCGAGAAAACTAGGGCCCAAGTGCCAAAATGGTGCGTCTAAGCAAGACACTTGGTTTCTCTTCCAAGGCGCAGACGCAGAAGCTAAAGAGAGGTGGCTAGAGAGCTGGCTTGGCTCGTCTTTGGCTCATATACCAGCTTCTCATCCATCACTCTAAGTAGCTTCTCATCATCTACCCGAGCAGATTCCCCGGAAAACAATGGAAACAAAAGACTGAGGGACGAGCAAAGCTCTGGTTACATCGAGAGATTCGCCGAAGAACTGGCGAAGAACCCACACCGGGTGTTCTTTGTCGAAGATGTCGAAGAAGCTGACTATACCCGCTCAAATGGGTTTCAAAGAGAGCGATGCAAAGAGGAAGGATCAGCAGCTTAGTCGGCGACGAGGTGGAGCTGAGCGACGCCATCGTTATTTTCAGCTGTGAGCGCTGTACCTCTGGTATTCCTACTAATTTCATGCTGAAATCTTCACAGACAAGGTCTTGCTTGTCGCTTGACTTGAACACGTTGGTCGAAGACACTGCCGAAGATGGCGATGATGATCAGTCAACTGATGATATAGGACTTTTGGGATGGGTTGACGGGCGGGTTTGCTTTTAACGTTCGATAACTGTAGGAGAAATCTTTTTCATGAAAATTTTTGTTCTTATTTAAGTTATTTTCGGGGTATACGTTTCAAAGTTGGAAGTGATTGACTCTTGACTGACCTACGAGGTATTTGTAGGAGAAGACAAGGTTAGACAACTAGCTAGAGAAAAATTGCACGCACATCATTGTAAATTCCAAGTATATTCTGTATCAAAGACGGGCTGGTTTGGTTGAAGGCTTTCATTGTGTTTCATTTTCATTTTCGGTGTTTTTGTTACGTTGTTAGTAAGGGTGATCAGATTTTTGAATGGCCCGATTCCCAACCTAGAATTGGGAAATTGATCTAATGACTTCCAGTCCCAAAATTTTAATATAAGGAATGGGACTATGGTTCCCGATTCTACTCAAAACTTGGGCCATGCATAATTAGCCTAAGAGGGTGATGGGTGGAAGGTAGTGGAAGTTAGCCTTACGAAACATTCGAGACATTAGAACACCATTCGCCATTATCTCACGTTAATTGCCAGCAAAAACAAACTGAGAAGCTAAATTTCTCAATATGCAAGATTACGTAATGCTGTGAAGAGAATGCACAAGTGCTTTGCATCGAAGGGCTCGTTGAAGAAGATCGTCGCAAAGGCTTGAAGCGCTCGTCGAAGAAGACCATAGCATAGGCTCAAGACGAATCTCAACTAGGCCAACTTGTGTCTTAGCTCATTGAAGACGAAGCGTATCCGAAACGATCTGCTCAAACATGCTCAATGATTCAAAGGGTGTCACGGACCGAGATCTGGTATTCAAGGTCTCAATTTCGTCATCAAAAGCTTCGAGGAGGAAATACTTGTCCCTCGAGCATTGTCAGTTCTAGATCTGAACTTCAAAGCGACTGCGGCCTGATTGATCCAATTCTAGATCTAACCTCGAAGCAGCCTCATCAGTCGTAGACCTGGTTTTGAAACGGCCGTGACCCCGTTGCTTCAAGATCTAAGTTTTGAATCGATCTTGTCAATTCTAGATCTGAATAATGAATGAAGAGATAACAAAAATTTTAACTGAAAATCTAAGAGCGAGGGAGCGAGAATTGAGCTGAGAGAAGTAATTGAGAGAGGAGACTTCTTTACGTTTATTTTTAAGAGAAAAATGATTATAAAATTATATTGATTCATTCCAAGTGATTAAATTTAGTACCTAAAACTAAGAACTGTACCGGTTCCCGCAAGAATTGTCCAAAATCGGCTAGTTTTGTTCTATTCCGGGTTGGAACCGGACCATTGTTCACCCCTAGTTGTCGGATTGAGCAGTAGTATAAATACTAATCTTTATTTAGTTAAAATATTTGAAAAGATAATGATAGATAATTACTTAATTCATCATATTGGTCCCACTTTCTCAACATCCAATGCAATGTCGCCATCACTTGGTACATAGACGCGATTATGATGACAAAAAGATATCATTCGAAGTATTTCAGATATTAGCTTTTATGCTGTGAGGGAACATGGATAAGATATTAGATCGTGTAAGGTTCAAAAGCTCTCAAACCATCTAATTCATTTATTGATTGTGTTCATCTTGATAGTAAAAAAACCACACAAAGTTTGAAGCACAAATGGAGGGGTCATAGTTCATTTTAAAAAAAGAACTTCCAAAGTAAGAATGTTCAGCTCAAAATGGATTAAAGGTTTGATCTTGTGGAGCTTGGAGATCTCATAACATGTAATTTACTAGTGATTATGCTTATTTCAAATATAAAGAATTTCATATTGTTTGGAGCACAAGTTTTTTTATTTTTTTTTATTTTTTTGGTCAAAAGTTTGGAGCACAAGTTAAGCACCATTATTTTAGAGGAAAAAGTTACCTAAAATCCTTGAATTATCTATGGCAAGGAAATACAAGTGGTTGAAAACTACCAATCACTGCTCTCAAAACATTCCCTTTTTTTCGGGGGGGAAATACACCCTTTTGCCATTCTCTAATTATTTTGTAAAACAGCTTTTATTTGTAAATTCTAATACAGGGAAAGTTCCATAATCAAAAGACCATTATCCCGAATAATTACTTGAAACAAAAGCGCTTTTTATAAGCAGATAGTGCGTAGTTCAAATGTTTCTTCATCAATCCCCACGACCATCTTGCATTTTCTCATGATTGAAGCTATCATGGTGGGAGCATCCCCCCGCTCCTTCCAACGAGCTAGCTAGATATACGGCTTTTAGAAACATTCATTCATTTTCGTACACATCATCGATCGGCCTTCTTTACATAATTACACAACTAAATCTGCTTGGAAAGCCACAAAAGAAAAGGAGAAAAAGAGGGAGAAAAAGAAGTGTCGGGGCTTACAAATTTAAAATGTACTCAGAAGAATATCGATAATGCAGAAAGGGGGACGACGGTATGGTCATTACGTAAGAGTTGTGCAAAGGGAAGCCACTTTCATGCTTTAGAAGAAAAAGAGAAATCTTGCCCTAAGAGATTTTAAAAGAGAGCACTACTTTTAGGTTTGCTAAGGGTTTTAGGCAAAAGAATAACTTTTGCTTTGCTTTGATTTTCCCGAAACCCGACATTCTCATCTTTGGAAAGCATCAGAAAGTTAGGGCATAATTAGGTTAAACAAAGCAAAAGCTCGAAAGGGGGATTAGCGCAAAAACACATAGATAAGCATCTCTGCTTTTAATTAAAGATTAAAGGTGGATTCGCTTTGGAATCACACAAAGATCATTATCTCCCCAGCTTTAAATCGAAACACTCAAAGCATAAGTAGAGAATTTGTCGGTTTGCGACTCCTCCACAGCACGAGAATCATTCGAATTTCAAATATTTCCTTGCGGAGTATCTTATGTATGAAATATAAATGCTTCAATATCACTCTTTTTTTCTTCCTCTTTTTTTGCTTTTCTGATTAATGGACGGTCTGCATGTTCGCTTTCCACCGCCGAGCTTAGCTGATTGTCCGAATTTGTACCAAAGAAGTTTTTAAGTTATTAGAGTATAATGTGTAATGATGAAAAGGCTGACAAGGGCAAAGCACTTGTGTGTGCATGAAACAATGATAAGAATCCATGATGATGATGATGCTACACAAAATGAATAAATTGAATTCGAATATTGTACAGTTTGGGAGATATATTATTTAACTAATGTATGAAGTACTTACCAAAATCATATTAGTACGTGCCTCGTCCATCATTGAAATTAATTAGTTCACTTGAAATTTCAGATTGAAAGTCCCCTTTTGCCTGAAAAATTGGGGTTTTCGAAATTCTTGTAGAAAGTACTAGTTACCCTCCTCCCATTTTGGGCCCTATTCCATTTATTCCTTTATTTTCAAAACTACCGCTTTTCATGATAAACTAAAGGGTAAGAAGAGGCGATTAACACCGCCGTCCCCTCTAAGCATTGTCACAAAGTTACATACCTGCTAAGAGATGTTTGGTTTAAGCCAAATATACTTTATACACCCATAGGTGTACGAGCCCATCATTGAGCAAGCTCAACAACGTGCCAAAGTCAAGAAGCCTATAACAATCTAGTTCAACGAGCATGTATAGTGATCATAGGTGCAAAAGGGACAAAAAATGACACGTTGTGGATTTCTAGGATGGTGAGGGGGAGAAAACCAAGTTGCACACTAGACAAGAGAAGTGTTCATGAATTATATATATGAAATTAAATTCAATTCATGAAAGGCTCCTTTAACATAATAACATTATTTTTGAAGCTCTAGTGTTTAGCATGCTCAAGTAAAAGCACTATGAGGATGGATTATCTCCTAAAAGAGTGCTTATTGTATGCCAAATGATAAGATGTTGAGGCTCGGTATGAGATGAATTAAGATGGACAATTTTGCAAGTGAATTAATTGAGGGGTGTAATTATGTGATATCGAAGCAAGACCCCCTTTCAATAGGTGTACGGTTCAATGACGAACCACACAACTACCCAGTTTTGTTGATGGTGAGGAGTGATAGTTGGGGCAAGAGGGCTTAGACAATTTGCAACTCCTAACGAACCTTTAGGATGACAAAGAGGACTGGAATGAAATAGACCACGCATCAAATAGGAGGAGTGTCATTGGGTGATACAAGCCAACACTGGCGATTTAACGCTAGTTCTTTAACTAAGATTGCTTGCAATATTCCAAGTCTCACACCGAATGAAAAGGTTATGTGAAATGATTCATAAGTCAACTTACACCAACAAATAGTCACCACTTGCCCAAACATCAAAAAGAAAAAAAGTTGCCATTTAAAACGCATCCTAGGACAAATTTCTATGAGTTCCGACAAACCTTAACATCAAATTTCAATCCTTGTTTAATATCATTCACAAACTCTAACCTCTCTTCCCACATCACTTCGGCCGCCCCACCACCTCTGGCCGCTGTCTCATATGCCACCTTAGCCCCTCTTGTCAGTGTTAGGATCGGTTTGAGGTTTTTTTGTGGATTTGAAATTTCCGATAAGTAGGGATTTTAGAAGGAAATGACGATGGCGGTTCTATTGTGGGCAATTCTTGGCCGATCTATAGATGATGCTATTTATAAAATTAAAATGATAAACACAATCAATCGCATTGGGTCAATTATATAAAAACTAACAAACTTTTCGAGATATCCACTGCAGGCTCTTCAATTTCTTGACATGCAACATAATGAATCTACATATATCAGGTCTCAAAAGCTTAGGGCCTATTAGCTTAAAAACAATGTAATGTTTTCCTCTAAAATCTTAGGATGAATTTAAAGGGGAAAAAAAGAGTTAGAAATTATGAAGAAAAGAGAAACTGATCCATATGAGGCTAGAAGTCAATATTTGCATATTTTAAAGGGCTTTAGATATTTAAAGTGACCAAGCAAGCTACAGAAAAGGAAAAAGTAAAATATCCTCACTTGTATTGAGAAATCACTTCTTTTTTTTGTCGATCTCTATTTCTATTCTAACTCTCATTCTCAAACTTTCGCGCTTATCTCCTTACAAACGTGAGTCGAAACCCACTCCTAAAACTATATCGTCCCCACCCCAACCCTCCTGAGAATGTGGGGATTTTGAACCCCCCACCTCCCCCTTCCAACATAGAAGGGTGGCCACTCGAGTGGTTCTCTATTTGAGAAATCACTTGTATGTATCAATTTGTATGCAGATGTTTCTATGATACCTGTCCACCGGTAGAGGAAGAGAGGTTGCAATCTTCACTGGTTGTTCTAGGAAGAAATTCGATTCCATTTATCCTATCAGTAAAATGACCCAGACACTATTAACCCTCAGATTCAGTATCCTGAATCTCGAAAATCTTTCTGGTTCAGTCGAAGAAGCAACGCAAAAGCCACCATAAGAACGCTAAATGAATTTCATACTAGGGGAAGAAATTCTTGACAATATTCTCAAACTTCCAAGTTCCTCTTCAAACCCATCTTTCTCTACTTCCTTTCCCTCATATTGGGACAACCTTTTGGGCTTTTAACTCCTCAGTATGCAGTTCGTTGCTCATAAGAAAATCAACCAACAGGCATAAAGCTTCACAGCCGACACACGCACGGACTTTTAACTGAATTCAAAAAACCAACAAGTATGCAATTCAAATAGGAAGTCTTGACATTATTAGCATGTCGATCCAAAAACAGAAGTAAATACAAAGTGTGAATCCGAATGTCTCTGCTCTTAGTCATAGCAAAGTAATGCTCTATAGATAAAAAGGGAACATAAGGAATCATCTGTGATGTCGTTTGGCGGACACAAACAATATACTACAGGTGGCATTGTTTGTGATGAGGATTATACTATACTATACAGCAAAACTGGTAACGAGTTGACACATCAAAACTCTGAACAGAGGAGGGGCAAAGAAAGAGACGGGACAAGAGGGAAAAGAGAGAACTAAGAATTTAGTTAGTGACCTAATGTACAAGGCTACTGCAATTTAGCAACAGAGCATCAATTACCCTGAGTGTCTACTTAATCTACAAGAGCATTGTCCCGGAGCATCAGCGCAAGTTGCCGCTCAACAAATGATCTCTGCTTGCTTGTTTCCTCAAGTATCATCAACTGAGCTGCCTTACAAGCCTCTGCATTGGGAAAACCCAGTGTCCACCTCCCATCCGTGACATGATTAGACCTCTTTAAATGGTGGCTTTTCGTCTTGCTTGAATCAAATCGGGATCAAACTCTCTTATCTGAAGGTGCAACCATGTAGGATGTTCCTTCTCTATCTTCGGCTGCTAGAAAGTAAAGAAAATCCATCTCAGCTGTGCATGTTGTCTTTTATTTTATTTTTTTTTCATGCCGGTACCTATTTGGGCATATTAGATAATTTTTTTCTCGAATAACTTGCTAAGTGGCAATAAGAGAAGTTGTATCTTGTATCTAGGGAGCCATAGACAGAGTTGATCAAAATTAGAAGACAGACAATTGAAATGAAGAAAAGGAAAAAACGATTGGTCAACCCAACAGCTTTATCCATGTCCATTACGTTTTCGTCTATGAGCCACCTAATATTTCTTTGTTTTCTTCCTATACATTCATGAGTAGTTCCACCCTATTCTAGATGCATTTACCTTGTTATCATTCTGCTGTTTTCTTAATATAAAATGAATTATATCTAACTAGAGGAAGATGCCAGAAAATGTGCTGACAGAGATGCCAAGAAGGTATAAGGACTATTGAGCTCAACAGATTCAATCAGAGCTTATGGATTAGTGATTACTTGTAATATTTAAACTAACACATGCAGCGGTAATATCCATCAAGTCTTTCACCACTAAGTTGCTCATTAATATAATCCTCTCATGCCATTAATTTTTACTAGCTTACACTTCCAGTAAAACGTAAGCACTCAAGATCTTTCCTTAAAGTTTCTATGTCTGCCCTTTAGATCTTCCCTTCGCTCTTTAACAATACTGCTATTAATATCATAGAGCAAAATGACAGGAAATGCCTGTGTTTGTTCAGGAAATATGAAGGTTTCTTATTGAAAAACCTATCAGAGAAAACAGTAACTCCTCAAACTTCTTGCTTTTTTCCAACAAATGTCTCATCCTATTGCAAATCTGCAATTCAGATAGCAGAGTCAGTTACTAAAATCTTATAACTTCACATTTTGTTTGCTACATAATGCTTCTTTTTCAATTGAGCACTCGAGTTCTTCCTGGTCACTTGTATTTATGCTCCTAAAAGAGTGGAAATTAGAAGCCCATAGGAAGAAGAGTATTGAAGGACTCCCCAGGAAGCAAGAGTTTATAATAGTTTATGACGACACTCAAAAGCTGACCAAAATCCCCCAATCTCTTGGGGCCCAAAGAGACCAATGACTAATAGCATTTACACTTACACTTAAACCAGGCAGTGGAGCAATAGCAATTACGACCCCCTTTTGAGTCCGTAATGGATGTTTCTCCATAAGAAGCAGTTTGCCACTTTTCCCTTTAGAGACGGGTATAACGTAGATGTCACGAATCCCTGCATTTGAAAATGCAATTCTGCAAGAGAATGCTGATCCTGCAAGGTTCATACATCAGATTAAAAAATATCATATTAGGCACCTTTTTTTTGCAAAAATTAATGATTTAAAAAATAGTTTCCTATAAGCAACCGCTTGTATTGCTTTAAATAACTAGTCAATGAAATATGATTTCATCACCGTTGATAATTAATGTCTAAAAATTCCTGTGGATGATATAAAGATTTTTCGTTTGTTCAAGACTCCTTTTTTCGCAGAAAATGAATGATTTGGAAAATATTTTCCTAAAAAGATCATTTGTTTCACTCAAAATATTCTTTTGTTAACTTGAGATAATTAGTCAATAAAAAATGTGGTCATCACCGTCAATAATTAATGCCTAAAATTTTCGTGAACAATAGAAATATTTTTCGTTCTTCATTTTTATAAGCGATACAAAAGATCATCTTTAGGAAAATGTTTTTCCGATCGTTCATTTTCTGCATAATAAACAAAGCCTTAAATTAAAGTGAAAACGGGCAGATAAGAAAATAAAGGATTTCCGTTCGACCTAGAGCAACCTCTGCCCCAAAATTTGCAGATGAATGATCCGAAGAACGTGTTTTCCAGGATTCAGAAGTGGAAAGTGTTTCCACAGCAAGCACCAGTTTATCAGGTCGATCTTGCTTCCAAATCAATGCCTTGAGCTGAAGATGCAGAACAAAAGCCTGTGGAAGATATGTAATTTGTAAGGACTTATAGCAATCAAATGTTTCATGCAAATTAACAAAAACCGATGTTCCAACTGAAAAATAGAGGCTATGTTCACAGTGCAATTGCATGGTCCAATAGAGAAACTGCAGAGAAAAGGAAGAGTTCAGAATATTGCAACTAAAATCTATATTAAGGAAAAGTAGGACCACCGAAGCAGATATAGCACCAAGACAACAAGAGAAAACGAAAGATGCAGTGCTTGATGATGAGAAATCATTGGACTCTTTTCTTAGCCAGACACTAATCACAGGATTCACCGAGACAAAAATATGAATAAATTTGTCAGTACCAACAGACTTTTGTAAGTCATACCAAATATAGAAACCTACCAAATGCACTAAATTTACAGCAATCACTATCAAATTCTTGGTTTTCGTTGTTTGTGGAGATACCTAGAACCAGTCGAGAGGTTTGGTGCAAGTTCGACTATTTCTCAGGGAAACAGATTAAGCACCATTATTTACTCAAAGTCTATTCCCACCAAAAAAAGTATCAGTCTTGCTCTGCGTTCAGTTATTTATTGAAGATCAACACAAGTGTATACTTCTCGCAAAAAGATTCAGCCATAGTTGCAAAGTTAACACTCTTTTAGGTCAGAATGAAAATAAACTCAAACAGTTATCTGAGGAGATGAAAAGTCAAACCTTCACTGCATCTACCATCTTTTGCCAAGAAACTGAAGAAATTGCTGCACAGCCTAAAACATTAACATGAAATTACTCACAGCTCAACATATAAGAAAAATAGGAATGCTATACTAACTCTAGAGTGGTCCAGAAAAATACTGTCGTCTTTCTGCTGGTTGATGTGAAGCTCTAGTGCGAAAAGGGGGTCTTTCCAGTTCACGGGCTCCTCAAGATCTGCATGCAAAACCAATTCCAATTACTTCAATTAACATAGTCCGTAACATCACGTTGTTGTTATTTTCTTCTCTACCTCACGCACCCCCACATACAAGGGTCCATCCCTAATCTCATGTAGTAAGGCTAAAAATCTTTTAAATCAGATACACTCATCGGTCCTTGTACTTTTGAAAGGGTTAGAGATACTATACTTAGTCTTTTAAGCCTATAAGGGTTCTGCTTTCACTGTATCTCCAATATTGCAACTCATCACTCTGGGAAAATGCATCATAATTCACCAAACATCAGGCCATAGAAAAATTCCCAAGTGTATTCTGCCCGGCCTATAACTCCAATTGTTACCAGAAACTTATATTGCCTAATAGTGACGGACGTCATGCGATGATGGTTGTTAGAATTTTTAAATAATAAACCACGCCTTCATTTAACAGCTTAAGTTTTCAGAACAGTTGGCGATGGTACTACAAAATCTCACATGATATCAAAGTTGAAGGTCCTGAATTCAAATTTTTCCAGACCCCATTTGCCTCTCCAATTAAATTTCCATCCTTAGTACTAGGCAAAAGACTAGACTAAGCATGAGGGGAGTGTTAGAATAATAAAATAATAAACTAAGCATTCATCTAATAGCTTAAACTTTTAGAACAGTTGCCAGTGGTACTACAAAATCTCACAATGGTTAAGAAAAATACTTCAGCAAAACTTAGCTCAACTTTAAGTAACTCATGTCCATAGAATGAAATTCTAATTTCATTCCAATGCTTAGGAACTTAAATAAAGTAATTTGACAGTACAGAAAACAAAATGCACCTTTTTGCAGCTCTCCCACTCATTTCTCAGAGTATCAGGGATGTAATCAAACCAGGGTCCATCAAGTTCTTTTTGAAGTCGTTCACGGGATTGCTCATATGAAGTCTGTCAATGAAAACTAAAAAATATAAAACTTTAGAAAATTTCAGTAATCTGTTTTCTATGTTCATGTTAACAACAGTTCACATGAAATTTCAGCAACATATTCATGAAGAGACCAATATTCACTCAGCCAAATTCTTACATTAAAAAGCATGGAGCTATCATTCCCAAGCTTCATTCCTTGACAACGCAAACACTTTTCCAGGAACCACCCTGTCTGCTGGTATGTTAGTACAGTAACTTGTGGATTTGCTAGCACTTTCAACAGCCGATCAACAATCTGTAACAGAAACACAGCTTAATAACTGTAGACTCACAGTAATTGAGCAGCGGTAATAATATAGTGATCATGCTTCGTCAGTCTCGCATTTAATATTTGAATTAACTAACAATGATATGAATAGTGCAAATTGGGAGAACTACTACATTAAATTAAAGCAGTGAACACCTTCTTCCTTCCACATAAATCTATAAATTGTAGAGATCAGCTATACAAAAGGGATGTGCAGCAAAAATTGTGAAATTTATGGAATTTTTCTAACTCATATGACTAGGTAGACTCTGTAGTGTGCATTAAATTAACAATTTTCTCTTCCACTCTTCCTTGTTCTTCTTTTGGCAATCAACAGTTCATGCAAAATTCGTGCTTTCCAAATTTCAGTCTTTAAGTATAAGGTAGGTTCCAAATTTCGGAGTCATATATCTACCCGATATCGATATAAAAGATAAATAGGCTACCTAACTGGGAGTACTACCACATTAGTAGATTATAGATATCCACTAGAGGAAAAGGAAGTGCAACAAAAATTGTGAAGCCCGTTGAACCGAAATGGCAAGGTACAGTTCATAGTTTTTATTAGAGATCATTTGGATGATCCTGATTTCTGAATTAGTCTCTAACTAGGAGGTACATGCTGAGGTATGTAATATCCACCTTATGCTGGTTAACTCCACGGGTAGCTTCTATGCCAAAAAAAAAAGAAAAGGATAGTACTATGAATAGATTACTAATTAAGAATTTGAAAAACCTAAGATAGAAATGAATATGAAGAATCCAAACTAAGTACCATGTAATACTGCAAAACGAAGACCTTCCTTACTCACTAATTGGACCCTTGATAAGTTTTACTGTCCTCTTGATTTTATACCTTTCTTCTTTGTTCTATTATGAAGTCTTTTGTCTCACACAGCTAAACCCTAATCATTTCAAACCAATGCCACTTGTTAAGTGGCCTCTCTGTCCCTTTCTAGGGCTTAATGAGAGAAATAGAAGGGGACAAGTGAAGTTCATGCAAATCCTAGTGGATCTTTCCCCAACTTACGTAGTCTGTTGACATATTGTAGTTCTCTGTTGAATAAATGTCTTTTGTTTCCACATTAGTAATTAAGCAATGCGCTTTCATTGCTGATATATAGATACTTGAAACTTTGATTCGGTTGACAAAAACATTGGAAAAAATGCATTTCTCCTGACTATATGGGAATCGACAGGTTGAGTATTTAGGAGGTTACAAGGTGCTGCAGAGTAGATTCTAGGTTTCAAAGTTAAGAAAAGCTGTCCACAGACTGGATTCATAGCCTCAAAAGGTAGGTAGGTACCTTCCCATCTTATAACCACACATCTTATAGTCCAATGTGCATGTTTTTTCTATTTGTATTTTCAGATGGATGATGGTACTTTATAGAAGAAGATACTACATCTAGAACAACATAGCCTGAAAATATGAGCTGAGTAAAATAAAGTATGAGAAAGTGCATATATTTCTCCTGTTTCTAAACTCAGAGAATGAGGGATTGGAAAATATTTTTGCTTCACTTAATTTGTGTCTTCCAGAGGGAAACAACGTATGGAGTTATTACAGAAATTATAATTCACTAGTGTAGGGAACATCATTACTTCTTCAAGTTGTCTTTCTTCCAGAGGGGAGCATGACAACATGTTAAGCTGTCACTAAATAAGAGTTAACTCTTGCCAAATAACTGCCTAAGACAAGCTCAAGTCAAAAACTCCAAATTTACGGCTCAACCAAGACATCCACATTATTGCAGCACTACATAGGACATAAAACTACCTTTTCTTGCGGGAGTACAATTGACTTGATCATTCTACTGAGTAAATCGTCACAATCTGATCACACATATCAAATGAAAGAGAAATTGTAAGTATCAGATTGAGCTCATTCTAGAAATAATCATAGAGTCAACTACCTTCATTTTCTGCTAAGATGAGCAACAAGTACAGAGATGATAACAACAGAGTGGGATTGTCAGAGAATACATATCCAAGTATTCCATTCCTGCAAGCCAACCACACTATCTATCTCAGGAATCTCTACAATTTCAAAAGTCCTAATTAAGAAAAAAATATAGCACAGACAATGCATCTGAACCATTGAATATGGTGTGGGCCATATGATAAATCTATTGGTTGACCCAAGCAGATTCAATGGCCCAGACTTATTTGGATGTATGCAACGTCTCCTAATTAACCTTTAAAGGTTCCTGAAATGCACAAAAAAGGCAAAATTCATGTGTGGAAAACTCGACAAGCTAGAAGCTTCACATGTCAAAAAGACCTTGTGCTCAAAAATGTGCAACTGTGACCTTAATTAGAGTCAAAAGAAAAATTGAGCCAGAATTGGAAAAGTATTCAACCAATAAATGATATGGTGACGGCATGTTCTCGCAGCCAACGAAGTAGAATCTCCAAGAATTAAAGTCTGAATCGTGATTTTTAGCTACCTTATGTAGGGTCTTGGTGAATCAAGAAATCTCTCTCTTTTATCTTCTCACTCATCTTCAAAGTTAACAAAGTGTGGAACTGTACTTATAAGTGTCTCCCTTGCCAATTAACAGCATCATAATTAACTTTCTATGCAAAATGGCTGTTGTGATAAGAAACTTCAATTTTGAAAGTTTATACTCCTTTCATAAAGTTTCAAGGACTTTTATGATGTTAAAAATATTGAGTTAATCACATGCTACGAGGGCATATTAGCAAAATTTTAAGAAGCAAGATATTCTCGGTCATGCAATTTTCAATTATGTTTTTCTTAATTTTGCATCTGAATCTTCACAATGACTTACACTTCAATACATTCGTACAGCTAAAGTTTTGGAGGAGAAAAATCTTTTAACAAAAATTTAAGGTTGATCAGCCCATATAGTAGATTTGTTATCGACAGAAAAATGGGCTACAAGGTATTGATTGCATATTCTCAAAAGTCTAGACAGAGTTTATATCCTCAGCACCTTAAAAGGTGAAATCTGTAATTTACACGAAAATAAGCTGAGAAAAATGAGCATGATATTATTTTTCACAATTGATCAAGGAAAGGCATGCCCCAATCCTGACATTTTGGATGAGTTTTCCTTAGATCCATCAACAAAGGATAAAAAGGAGCAGTCTTAACAATGTGCCAAACCATCCCTTGACAAGGAAAGATCAAGTTGAAATTCACAGACCTTTTAGCTGAAGGAGAGTCACATGATTCGCACCCCACCAGGCAACCAAGAGAATTTTCTCCATTGATATTTTCTGTTCCTTCAGAATCAAAATCAGCATATACAACTGCTTCTAGCTTAGAAATATATCTCGAAAATGAATCACTGCCACTAGTTCCATTACAGTTGTTTCCTTGAGCAGCATCTTCCTTGCTTGAGGCCAAATAAGGATATAAAATAACGCCAGCGATGAAATTAATCAAAGATCTCCCGCCAACAACTTGAAGAAGACGAGAAACTATGTAGAGAGAAGTGACGGGAGAAAAACTTGAGCCCTGAACAAAACCGAACAATCAATTACACACATAAACAATAATAGTACCAAATTACCCAAAATAATTGACAATCGAAACTACAAAACTAAACATTTTCAGCAACATAGTTTCGAACAAGCTCTTAAACATGCATGACAATATTGGCTGCTTTGCATATAAGACAAGGACAAGCTCGTCAACCATAAATGTAAGGATCCAGGAAAAACCATCAACTGGAGGAGTCACTAATGAAGTTGTATGAAAAGCCATGAAGCTAGATGTAATATGCAAAAAGAAATCCGCCTCCACGAAAGTAATTATTGTGTGTCTTTGACAAATTGCACTGCAACTGTGTGCAACACATAAAGTAAACACGTTAATGAAACTTTTTTCTTTCCACTTTAAAGTGTAGATGATGCATCTTATCATTAGATAATCCAATCTTTCACAGCTTCACTTTAATCAAGCCTCATATGCAAGTTCTCTATGCTTCATAGCTAACTTCAAGCTCTAATGAACATAAGGAAATATAATGCCTAGTATTCAAATATTAAATCATGCCTCCATCTAACAACTTAGACTTTTAAAATGGATGACAATGGTCCCACAAAATCACACGCAATACCAGCATCTTTCCAGGCCCTCATCTGTGTCGCCTATTATATATTTCCATGCTTTAATCTTAGGCCAAAGTCCAGCCTATGCATTAGTCAAAGTGTTAAATCTGTATATATTAAACCACATTTTCATCTATCAACTTAAGCTTTTAAAATAGTTGGCAATGGTCCCGAAAAATCTTACACCTAGCAATAAGCATCACAAAAACACTAAGATGCTCCAAGAAATGCAAAAGATGAGCCTCAAGAGCAATATCTTACGCTTTTCTCCTCAAACTGCAATAATGAGAGTAAGGCAGGAAGGACAAGCAACTTGAGAAGATTTTCTATAACACATCTGCTCAGCCGCAATTCACCAACGGATATTATGTCCTTCAAGTAGTAAAGATCATCTACTACCTTGTCAGTATCTAACTGTAACTCCTTTATGCTTCCTTGAGGGGATTTCTCACTGCAAAAAAGTAAGGCATCTCCTACTGTGAGTGCTTACAGACAACCCCACTAAGTATGTTTCATCTTATTATATTGACCCAAAAAGAAGAAACATTCATTATCACCATAAACTCACAGGGACATACTTGTTGGCATGCACAATAGTATCTAAACGTATGCATTGCTCTTTTAAACTCTGCACCAAATCTGAGAAGTAATTTGATACTGGAGGACTTGTTAGAAATTGGAAGACCATATCATCACTGACTGCACAAAAGAAAAGCAAGATGTTTCAAAAGAAATTCGAAAACATTTGTTTCTACTATTTATACCACTTATCAGCAGATAAAAACAAATCCAGTACCGTACCATTGTACACGTTGAGACTCAATGCACGTACAGCTGTCTGGATCATCTTTTCCCCATGTCTAGCAAATTTAAGAGCTTCACTATACAGTGGGAAGGAAATTACATTGTCCTAGAATTGCAAGTGTGAATTATTAGACAGCACAAAAATGCAAATATAATTTCACAAAGCACAAGATTTAGTGGATAAAGATTTAGACAATTTAAACAGCCTATAAGAGAAAACACAAATGCACAAATAATATTCTCCACTCACGTGAGTTCCTACATGCAGGTAAAAATGTAACAATTCAATTTAAATGTTGTTTGTTTAATTAGACTTAGGCATCAAACACCTGGGCCTGTTCCTTCTTAAACACTATTACAGGAAAAGTGAAATTCGAACGCTTGGCAAAGAGTTGTCTATGCGATGGTAATCATATACCATCACATGTCTCGGTAGATGGACGTCACTGATTTACTTGTGATAGAAGGAGAAGTATTTGAACTTTCAAGGACTCAAAAATTCCATAGTGAAACTTTTAATTTGACAACTAACAGATGTCACAGGATAAGAGGAAAGTTTTACACTGCTGGTCATTACAGTGATACAACCACAGCCACCAACTGATGCACGTAATCAACAGATATATTACAGAAACATATTTATTGTCCCAGATCCTTCCGCTTTAAATGCAACTTTGCTGCAAAGCCCTTCTAACATTCAGAAGGATCTTATGCCGTAATCTTATTAAGTCTTTTTCTAAGGCATTTTAGATTGTATGTGAGATAGATGCACCCAAGTTGCATATATAATAAATCCAGAAGGTAGAAGTATTTCTTTTGCATAAGTAGAAGGCAGAGATCCATTAATAGCCTTACTATTTTATTCATGCATGTGACCCAACTTACCTCATCGACTTTCACAAGAAGGCAGAGTGTGTCTCTGTTTATTTTGCTGCTCACTGCTCTGATTAAACCAGAAAATAAGAAACAGACAAAAGAAAATAACATCAGGCAGAAGTAGTTATTATAAAATCATTTTCATGCATATCAGCACAACCATATTGAAATCTTAACCAAGAGATAGATGAAACTTCTCCACCAATCAATGCACAACTTCTGACTGGAAGCGCATCCCTAATATCTGCAAAATACTATTGACTATTTGGGGGTTCAACATTTTGATGCTATGGACAATGTCAATAACACTGAACGTTGAGAGAGAGAGAGAGAGAGAGAGAGAGAGAGAGAGAGAGATCATCACCTTAAAAACGATATGTAATATGGAGCCAAGTCCCCTCCATCAAACTTATATGGGTGTGCTATGATGTTGTTAATGTAGTCATTGCTAAAACAATAATCTGCAGAATACAAATACACAAGCATCAGAATTGCTTCAAGAGAGGGTAATAAATTCAGGAAAATAAGAATGAAAAAGGTCCACTCCCTGCAGAGAAAAGATCTTTTCTCCACAAACTTGTAACATCCACAACGCAAACATTTTCTTTCCCCCGATGCTTACAGGAAAGTGGATCTTTTCTTTCTTGGTGAGTGGGTGTTTATACCAAGGAGGAAAGGGAAAGATAAGTAGTAACCTTGGCCTACACACATAGGAGTTCAAAGTGTCATCTTACATATCGCTTGCTCATTGTCGATGTTCTGAATCATTATGCTCAGATACTGAAGCAAAGTCGGCTCTATCCTTGAATTTTTGCCAATCCTTAAGACACGGACAAACTCTGCCATAACTTGGTATTCCATGAAGTATCTGAAACATTCAGAACATAAGTGTGACGTAAATTAAGACGCTGATGTAAAAAAGAAAAAGGTTGATTGAGGTCATGAGCCATTCATACTCAAAAATCAATGGATCGTGCCTATCTCCATAGGTGACTGTCTCTACAATAGACTGCATCAAATCTATTACCATCTCCTAAAAGAATAGAAAGAAGGGATCAGTATGAAAAAAACAAGCGAAACGTTGAGGTGAAAATAATGTAATACACCAGCTCTGTCGTCTTACCCTATTGCTCCTATCTACGACCTTGATTCCCGCAACTCATTGACAACATATCTGCATCGCAAAAATGCAAATGACATCAACAAACCAATAAGCTGAAAAGGATCAAATAGCATTGAACAGCAACAACACATCCGTAGTGAACATATGCCAAACTAAAAGA
The DNA here is from genome assembly GCA_014182715.1 of Eucalyptus cloeziana. Taxonomy (NCBI): domain Eukaryota; kingdom Viridiplantae; phylum Streptophyta; class Magnoliopsida; order Myrtales; family Myrtaceae; genus Eucalyptus; species Eucalyptus cloeziana. Next base: position 4,426,051 of record CM024639.1, on the reverse strand, counting down.
AGATACTTTGTGCGGAAAGCATGTGCAGGACAATGGATAAAGAAGAATGAAGTGATGTCATCCAATTCAGCACCTATGTCCAAACCATCGATCGTGACAAGCATCATCACTAAGCCCCCTTGTTTCGTGACTCAGTTCAATTCGCCAAACTGGCTCAACGACACCCCAATTTGCTAAGAAGCGGCATTTTCAAGATTAAATCCATGCTCGATTAAGCACCAAAATTTCTAAACCAAACTAAAAGAAGAAACTCACATGCCGAAGGCATGTGCGGGACAAAGGATAAAGAACAATGAAGTGATATCATCCACATTCAGCACCTACGTCCACACCATCAATTTACAAGCATCATCGCCGAGCCTCCCTTGTTTCATGACTCGGTTCGATTCATCAGACTCGCTAAGAAGCGGCGTTTTCGAGATTACATCCGCCGCTCCATCAAGCGCCAAAATTTCTAAGCCAAATCAGAAGACGAAACTCTCATGCGGAAAGCATGTGCGGAACACAAAGGACAGAGAAGAACGAAGCAACATCATCCGCATTCAGCACCCACGTCCACACCATCGATCGTCACAAGCATCGTCACCGAGCCGCCCTCGTTTCGCGGCTCAGTTCGATTCACCGACCGGATCGGTATTTTCGAGATCACTACATCCCGCGCTCGATCAAGCAACCAGAAATTTTCTAAACCGAGCCAAAAAGAAAAAAATCAAAGAAGCAGCACAAACGATCCACACCCCCACCCCCAACCGCCAATCGTCGACTAGCGCGTGTGCCAGGGCTCACTTGAAGTACTGAGGAGAGAAGCGATCGATCGATCGCCAGAGCGACCGCCACATGGCTCCGGCCGCCGGGGGGTTCTTCCCGCCAAGTGGAACGGATCTCGGAATCCGGCGGAGAGAGCGAGAGGAGCGAAAAGCCGCGGCGGTGATCCACCGGTCAAGCAACCGAACACAGTAAGAGAGAGAGAGAGAGAGAGAGAGAAGTTGTGCTTTTTTGATGGGTGGACCGCGCGCTGGAGACGGACGGTGGGGTTTGGCCGTTTGGTGGCCTTCTTTAGTTGCGGGTTTGGGAAAATTTGGGCAATAGCGTCGACAACGAACTTTCAACGGCCTCGGGCTGTCCGGTTTCGTTCGTCGGCGCTTCCGTTCGAGCTCTGTCGACCCGACCACCTTTAATGACGATCGTGAGGCATCGAGAAAACGGCGCGTGATGTCACGCTAAATTATTTTTAAAAAAAAAAGACACGAAGCACCTTTGATGATTATTTTCTTAATGCGAAAATAAAAGACAAATGAAGAAAAGATTGGAACCTTTGTGATTTATCTGCGAGAGAACCGCTCTCGTCGTCGAATGGCTAAGGGCTTATTGCTATAGTGATAAGGACTTCCGAGCCCTCATTACCAATGATGTATTTGGTAACATTTTTTTGTTATGAAAAATAATTTATTTTTAAAGATTGTCTTTTTCTATTTCTATCTTTTGAAGCGATTTCTGAGTAAAAAAACACATTTAATAATTATACAATCTTTTTATTATCAAAATAGAAAAATAATAAAAATGCATTAAGTACGATAATCTCTTTTGTAACATAGAATTTATTTTAAATTTTTAAATAATTTTTACATTTTTCTTTTTTCTCTCTCTTCTTCTTCTTGCTTCTCTTTTAGTGGGCAGCAATGGTGGCCAATGATCGGCGACCCGACAACCGGCGGAAGTCGGCAACAACTAGTGGTGGTGGTGGCGGTGGCGGTGGCAGTACCCTATACGCATAAATGCGGAGAAATTAAATATAATTGAGTTGAGTTTGAGACTAGATTTCAATACTTAGTCAAAGTCGAATCTGGTATTGAGCTCAAAAAATGCAAATGAAAATTGAGTGTGCACTTGATATTGTATCGACTCGACTTGGCTCAATTACATCCCATCCCAAAATCCACTAATCCTTTGGGCAAAAAATCATGAATAGCATCTTATTGATAAGTATCATATGGCATTTTTTTTGCGTGCCTTTTTCAATTAGTGATTATTTGTTAATTTTGAATGTCTTTTCACAGCGAAATCTTCGAATGCGATTTATTATATGGTAACCGTGCAGGTCCATCCTAGCGCACGTGAATTTTGTGAGGAATGTGAAGCACCAATAGTGCGTACCAATCAAATCGGACTTCTATTTTATATAGGATATAATTTCAATTTGAATATCTTGGACGAGACACTATGCAGGAAGCTAAGTATGACGTCTACCACACGTAAAGAAGACGTCACACTAGTTCTGGGCCGAGTCAACCTTAAATATGTGTGTTGGCCCAATCCGAAAGTTAAGTCTCGACTTCGGAGCCCACTTCCGTAAGGCCTCGTTCTTTTACATACAAGAGTTCTATCACCGGTGCAAAGGTCTGGGCCTGGGGGGAATTTTGGCCCGACCCCAGAATAAAAAGAAAATAGAATATGTTCATTAGAGTTCTTAAAACTTATCATAAAAATATAATTGAATTCTATAATTTGTCAAATTGATACAATCAAATCCTTCCATCAATACCATCAATTTGACTAATGGAAAAATGCCGACGTGGCATTTTTTTAATTATTTTTATTTCCTATGTGGCATTTTAAAATTATTTTTATTCAAGTATTATTTAAATTAGATTAAAAATGGAAAAGAAAAACTAAAATCTGATTAAAAAAACCAGAAAACAAAAGAAGAGAACGGAGGGCTGGTCGATGAAACTTCAGTTGCTGCCGCCGCCACCTATTGTTGGAAGGGATGGCAAGCGAGGGTGGCTAGCCCTCATTGGGCTTGGGCGAGGGTACCTAGATCTAGGAGATGCCAGCCCTTACGGGGGCCGACGAAACCTCGCCTCGGTCGAGCGAGGGCCGGCGCAGGTCACCATCCCTTCCGGCGATGGGCGGTGGCAGCCGAAGCTCCCAACTCTAATGAACATATCCCAAAAGAAAAAGAAAACCAAACCAAAATCATTCGGTTCGGTTTGGGCCAATTGGGGCTAAAGCCTGAATTATTTACTTAATTTTCTGTTGAAAAAAATGTTATCGATTATCCAGTACACAACTATATAACAAATTATGTGATATAATCGAAAGTCCACATCCATTAAAAAAATAAGAAAACTAAAACTCCTGCGCTTCCATTTTGAAGGCCCCGGCGGTCCACGTCCCCTTACCCGTCCACCAAATGAGCGATCTCAGTCAGGGAATAGGCACGTTTGGGCAAACTCGGCCCACCGTGCTCCCGTAGCTGTGGAAAACGTGGACCAAGCTCATCTAAACCGTTGATAATACGAGTTTTCGCAGCGCCCTGCATAATTAATCTCCTTCTCCAAAAGCGAGGGCCCGGAGAAGGATAGCCTGGAAAAAGCGGAACAGCCCCCACCCCCACCCCCTCGTCCAAGACCCCACGCCTTTGTAGCTCCGATGGTGGCCGGTGAACAGGGAGATTCCAAAGCGCAAACGAGAAAAGACACATGCTTCCCAACCCCAGCCATGTGGGATGAGTCACTCCCTCTCTCGTTCGTGCTCGTCCTCCCAAAAAGCGGATGACATAATGTAGAGCCGCCGCCATCATCATCGCCGCACCCAATCATCGACATCTTTACCTAAAGTGACATCGTTCTCGAAGGAAAGTAGGGTCGCCTTTGTTGGGAGCAAAAAATTAAGGTTCCTCGGGTCATTGTTTTTTCCCCACTTTTTGTTGATGCAAATCCAAGAGGGAACCCGCCACGAAAAAGTCGGGTAAATACATAAAAGGTTGCCGGGGTCGTCGCGGCAATCCATTAAAAAAGAATCGAATGCCTTCCATCTTCCGTGCTTTTTCCATTGGCTAGAGTCGGTTAAAGAAATGATATCTTCACCACCTTTTATCATGATCAGATCTTTCGAGGAAGCTTTGCTTCAATTGGAAGCCCCGGAGGGCACGCTGCTGACTCCGCGTTAGTCGTTAATCAAGCAGGAATTTCTTCTTTCTCTCCTTAATCATTGCTCTCTTAGTCAATGTACATCTCTCTCTGCTGCTGCTGCTGTAGATGTCTTCGCTTCCATCATCTTGACTTGCACATAAAAAATGAAATGATCATGAGAATGGTATCAAAGTTCGGACTCTGCATGAATTTATTCTCGAAAATGACATCTAATTGGACGTCAAGTGTAGTTGCGAATCCTGACCTTTGCTTGCTTTTCAAGTTACAACAATGTATTCTTTTAGGAACAATAGTGAATCGAACTCTGATACGTTTTGAATTCCGTATCTATAGTTGTCGAGTCGAGTATACTTATTCACTTTTTGGCATAAGAGGATAGAATCTCGTGATAATTCGACACCTTCATGGGCGACAATGAACTGAAATTGAATTCCGATACACTTTGAATATTGCGTCGAACATCGACGTTGAATTAAAATTATACTTACTTGCACCAGACTCGAGCCTTCGGATGAGCCGCCATTTTTATTTTCATGTTACCCAAACCTAAAAGAAGCTAAATGGGATGAAAGTTTGGCCCCACTTAAAAGTTTAATATCAATCATAAACAACCTCTGAGCTTTATCGATACATCAAATTTCAACAGCTCCAAATTGGTGAAGAAGAGAAAATTGGGTGGCCACATGGGTGTGGCCCAGCCACTAAAACAAAAAGAAAAAAAACATTTGCTCCTGCCCTTCTCCATATATCAACGTCAGCAACCCAAAGTGCACGCCGAAATTAAATGCTTCCAAAAAAAATCAAATACATTTGATCAAACCCATAATTAATCGAACTTCTATTTCCATTATCCTCCCCCTTCATATTCTGCATAATTTAATTTATCCTATGTAAAGCTTGTACCAAATATTCATAAATCCGACCGTCGACGCCGCCACCGCGCCGGTAGCCCCCCACCCTGGCTGCAGATGCCGCCCTCGCCGCCGCCGCCTTCTTACCGTCATGTTGTTATTTCTAGATATACTATACGAGACATTATTCCCGAAAGAATGAGAAATTAAGAGGAGATTAATGGATTCATTTGACTCTGCAAGTCTGTTTTCTGAACCCAAACTTCTCATTTTCCAAATCGTATTCCACGTAGAAATTCTGCTGCTGGAAGCTTCCCAATATGACCGCCGGCCCGCCGCTCATCTCCGGGCCGATCGGGCCATCGTCCGTCACGATCGCCACGCATGCCACCTCCGAGCGGCGCTCCCCCACCATCACCAAGTAGTTTTCCAACGGCAGCATCATTCTCACGCCGCCCTTGAAATGCAGCGATAGCTCCGGCACCGTCACCGTATCCCCCCGCCCCGACACGTCGAAGCACGGCCTCAGCCCGGTCTGCGCTTCCACGCTCTTGGCCCGGCTGTAGTTCGCCATCTGCCGCTCGAGCTCCTCGGCCACCGCGTCGAGCACCGGCCGCTCCATGAACGTGAACGTGGAGCCCGAGTCCACGATGGCCCCGCCGTTCCCGTCGGCCCCCGGGACGAGGTACCTGTGCGGAATCTTCGCGGCCGTCCGCCGACGAGGACCTTGCGGAGGCCGATGTAGTAGTAGTCCTTGAACGCCGAGCCCGGGGGGGCTGGGTTGGCCCGGAACGGCGTGTAGACGACGCCTTTAGTCTTGCTGTCGCCGCCTGAGCCCGGCTCGGGGTCCAGGACGAGGTTGCTGCTGGCGGAGGTGTCGTCGAAGCGGCGGGACAGGAGGCAGTAGGAGAACCTCCGGAGGCCCATCTGGGAGGGGAGCGACTCCGGGCCGCGGCCGAACCCGGCGATGCCCGCGGGCTGCCGGGTCGAGAACAGGGAGCACCCGGCGAGGAAGCCCGGCACCTTCCGGCCCCCGGAGAAGGAGAGCGTCTCGGAGAGCAAGAGGCCGGCGGTGTTGCCGGAGCCGTACTGGATGAGGTACGGCGGGCAGGTCTGCTGGGAGCAGTTGCGGCCGGTGGAGCCGCATTCGTCGCTGCAGCGGGAGGCGGCGGCGGGGCCGAAGATCCAGGCGCATTTGGGGTTGCGGCAGCCGACGAGCTTGGCGGAGGAGGAGAGCTTGGGGATGAAGCGGCGGATCTTGGAGGGGTCGGACTTGGGGAAGACGCAGGAGGCGCAGGCGTAGCGGGAGGTACAGGGGAACCAGAGGAGGCTGCTCCCGGTGTCCATGACGAAGGTGAGGGCCTGGGCCGGCGTGCCGAAGCCTAGATCTATGGAGTACCCGCCGTAGCTGCGGGGGGAGGTCGGGACTTTGGTGGAGCTGGAGGAGGCAGAGGAGTTGTGTTTCTTGAGGTGGCGGGCGCGGGTGAGGGAGGAGGTGGCGAGGAGGTTCAGCATTTCGGATTGCCATGACGAATTCTCGTCGGAGGCGGAGGCGGCGGTGGCGGCGGAGGAGGACGACGATCGGGGGTGGTTGGGGAGGAATGGAGTGAGAGAAAGTGTGACGGTGGCGGCGGCGGAAGAAGATAAGGCGAGGAGGGAGAGGAGGAAGGAGATGAAGAGCAGGGGGAGGAGAGGGAGGAGCCATTATGTCTCTCTGTTTTTTTCTGGAGCGAGAGAGGGAATGAGTGGAGTCCGTGAGCAGAGGGATGAGGGATTAGGGGGTTTATATCTTTTTCTCCGCACGGCTCTCTCTCTCTGTTTCTTTCGGTTTAAGTTTTGGGGGACGAGAGAAAGGTCAAAAGCGACAACGGTTCGGAGGGAAAGAGGACGAGGGAATGGTGTTCGATTTCGGTGCGGTTCCTGTCCCGAACGTCTTTAACCCTTCGCCCGAGAGGATGGGCAGACATCTTCTGTAAGGCGACTTTCCCGCTTCCAATACCCATTTGACAGATCGATCCGAGGCATTACCTAGCCTTCGTGCCCATGCCCGACGGTTAATGTAAAAGGCTAAAATCGACTTGTTTAGGGTCCTCGAATTTGAAGGAGAGCTATCCCGAATTAGAGCTACAGCAACATTACACGAGAATCGCAATCTCCTTGGGGTCGCTTAGCTGTTCCTAAGGAGATGCTAGTTCATTAACCCCCGACGGAGTATTTACGTGCGTGCCCCTATTTAACATGGGCCTAAAGCGCCGCAATTGTCTTCTGCGCGCATAGAACCAAAAAGTCTTCGTTAGCCGTTGGCGTTGAATGACGTTTGCCTTGGGAGGTAGCGGTAGCGGTAGCGGTATTCGCTACTCACCGCCGGACCCCACGACCTTCCGACTCGTCTCAAGGTAGTCTCACGGCTGGTTGATTAAGACGTACGGGCGGGTTGTCGATTTTTTTTGTCCCGATGCGTGTCGTGTCGCGAGGGCCGCATCTGTATTCTATGTACCCGTACAAATTCCATTTCAGAAAGAGTTTCATGTTTTTCTTTTGGTGTGTTTCTTGGAAGAAACGGATCGACGATGCTGATGGTGGTTCTCGTCTCGTCTCACCATTGGTCGGAGGAGGGGCGATGTCAATGGCGTTCGACCAATGGACCCGAACGTAGTTGGTAGCCGCGTGAGTTGGCAGTGCTTTCGTCGCGGGTGGGGGTTTGATTTGGAAAGGAGGCGAAAGGGCATCGACAGGGAAACACGTGAAGCATGGGAGGGATGGGGACCTCGTGCTCCAACGCCTTGTACGCGCCACTTGCGCATTGTTCGCTCTCTTCTTATCCTCGGTAAACTTTGGATTGACTCACGTTTACTCTCCGTCCACCACACATGCACAGTGCTGCTTCGATAGCTGAAAGCTAAGGGCTGTGCTCTTCCTCGCGTTTCCCTCGCGGTTCTCCATTAATCACGGGATTTCTCCAGGAAGTTGTCGTATTTTAGCTGTAACCATTGGAAATATCCCAGAGAAACGGATTTGTTTTGCTGCTAGGTCGTCCTCGATCTGCGGCATTTGGGACTTGAAAGAGTCTGTCCAAACTAGTCACTACCACCATTGTCCACTCCACGAGGAACTTCGATATTATCTTCATTTGTTCCATCACGGCAATGTCAATCTATGCAGTAGAAGACAGCATCATATGATCAACGATAGCTCTTTCCTCGCCTCTGCTAGCCCTGGAAGAAGAGTTCGATATCGTTCCGCATAATTTGAAATACCGGTAACGTGTCGACCACATATCCCAATTCAAGCATTTGCAGACCATAATAACTTAAAGAGTTCCAAAAAAAATAGTGAATTGCAACATAAACGATCAAAACATTTAGTCCTGAGGAAAAAGGATGAACTTACTACCTCGCTAGCACCCCGCTCGGGACACGGAGTCAAGTCCAGCATGACACATTCTTGCCGACGCTGCTCAGGATTCAGCTACAAAGAGTATGCTGTATAGTAGAGGTGTTAAATGGGTCCACAAACCCATTTATAGACCCATGTTTACTTAAATGGGTCGTTAATGGGTCGCACTTATTTCTTAAGGCACTCGTTAGTGGATTTTAAAAATAGAAGAGCTAAATAACGTGGGTCTTAAATGGGTCTATTTTGTACCCATTTAAAACCCATTCCCCAACCCATTCCCCAACCCACTGAAGATGAACCAGTAACCCACGATTCCTTTTCACTTTCGATTCGCCTCCACTCGCCAGTGCGCCACCTCCATCGCCCGTCGCCGCCGCCTATCATCGCCTCGTCGCCGCTCACCGCCGCCCAACGTCGCCTCGTCGCCGCTTGCCGCCGCCCATCGTCGCCTCGTCGCCGCTCGCCGCCACCCATCGTCGCCTCGTCGCCACAATCAGTCTCGCGGATCACTGGACTAAAACCCTAAAAGCAAAGACTCGCCGCTCACCGCGAACATCTCGCGAACCATCGTCGGAGGACGGAGCCGCTTGGTTCGGGTAATCCGTCCGAACACTTATTCGTGGATTTCATTTTGAGTTCGGGCTTGCTTTTTTACGTAATCGAGTGTGCACGTGTGGCGGGATGGTCCCGACGACATGTTTGATCGATCACTGGTTGCTTAGTGTCACAATTTGTTTGCGAAAGTGGTGATTTTGCTCGAGTCGAATCGACGGTGGAAGTGGTTTGTTCTGCTAGGTTGATGTGTGTTGAGCTGTCGTCGTTGAAGAGGGTGTGCGGGTATATAGATGTTCTTGATCGCGGTCCGCCTCGTGGGTTTATGACTAGGGAGCGTTTAACCGAAATGGTATTTGGGTTTTGCGGGAATCTGGATTTGGAACAGAGCACGCTTAAGAGCATTGCGATTAGCTAACCTTTGTGCTTATGTTTTATGGACATCGTGTTTCATGGTCGGTATGGTAGAAAGAGAAGATGGGTTTGTTGGGCAGGAGGACAAAATGATGCTGCCTACGTTTTGCCCAATTTTATTGAGATAATCTCGAGGTAGCCTTAGCGAGCAATGCTTAGAGATACCGAGCGGTCTTTCTCGCTTCGCCTTGGCTTCCTCAATGAGATTTGCTTTTGATGCAAGGACTGATTCTTCTTTTCATGTTGTGGGATGGGTTTGTGTATATGTACTCTCAAATTCAATTTGTAGCTGAATTTTCCCCGTGGTTGAAACATAACCAAGACTATTCTTTTAGCTCATTGGTGACATAAGTCGATTCTTGCAGTGGTAAAATAGATCTTCTCATGTAGTGTCGGGTGTTTGTTTTGCGTAAGTTTGTGATGAACAAAGCGTCTCCATGGCGTGTCTGTGATAATGGCAAGTGTGAATTTCGTTGCTCGACTATGCTGGATATACATGCCGAATAGTTCCAAGCTTCTGTCCACTCTTTCGCCTTGCCAAGACGTGCTAGAGATAGGAAAGTCCTGGGCAGCACTGTGCACCAAGTGAACCAAGTGTTCTCAGCAGCTAGAAGAAGTTGTTGTCATGCCCAATTATCACCGTCTGTTTCAGGTGGTGCTCGAAAGCTAATAAATAATCTGTTTAACAAACAAGTATGATCGCGATGCAAATGCTAAAAAGCTAGCTGCTGGGTGAGTATGGCTCTTTAAACCTTTGACTGGAGTTTTTCGAACTTGCCCTAGTTATAAATCTTTAGGAAGAGCATTTCTCTTATGAACATTAGAAGTCCATTCAAACTGTTTTCGTGGCCATGGTACATGCAATTGTGGGAACATAATTTCTATCTGTCTAATGCTAATTGACCCCTATCGAGTGACGGAACTTAATAACTTATCTAGGAGTGGTTCCAGGATGAATATCCTGGTACTTCATGAACCATGTTATCACATTCGAACCCTTATTTGCATGTGAGGTTGTGCATTCATGTGGTACACAAATTATTTAATGGTACTTGACTATAACATCTGAAAATATGGCAGATCTCAATCCAAAAGTGTGGCAAGGATGGAGACAACAGGCTTCGAGTGTGCCACTCGGCTTGTCAATCCTACAATAGAGCGTGTGGAGCATCCCTTGACTGCGCAGACCTAACCCTTTTCAGTGGTGAGACTGAACATGGAAGCCAATGCACAGGTTCTGATGAAACTACTCATATAAAAGGATTGGCCATGCAGGGAAGAAGCTCAAAAGCCCTGGAAGCCTTAAAACAAATGTTTGTATTGTACAGGTAGCTCGGAATTTTCTTTTTTGTAGCGTCACAATTCAGCTTGTAATTTTATCCTAGGGTCTAATTGTAGGAAAGGGCAGCACGCGGTGCACATGTCTGAGATGTAGGTCCTTTTTCCCCTCATTTTTAATTTTTGGCTCAGCCCAACTGCGTTTGAGGAAAGTTGGGTGAGGCATCTTGTGATATTGCTACCTGCTGTTACTGGTCAGGCATGGTTTCTCTTAAGAGAGGATGAATTCATTCTTTTCTTTCCTTTGTAAAGAGTTAAGAGGTTATCTTCTAGATGGTTTCACATCAGTGCCTTGGAGATAGACAGCAAATACTTGTCTGTCATCAAGTTGATAATGGCAACAATTGATCTATGGGAAGAGTTCGACAGTATTAGGAATAGTCACTATGAAAGAGAGCTTATATTTATGGTGCACCATTAGAGCAAAACTTAATTAGGTATGCCATGTCCAATGCAAATTCCAGCACTCCCAGTCACCACCGACAAAACTAAGAACAAAGGAAGAGTATGCATAATAGGCAACATGTGCATTGGGCACATTTTACTAGGATGTATTAACCTCTTTGGACTGTATTGAAGGGAATATGGTTCCACATAGCGACTTATCTTAATTTTGTTTTTTGGGACTTCTGTCAAGGACTAGGTGCTGTGGATCCAGACGTGTTGGGTATTGTGTATCATCAAATGTGGACTCCACACACATTATGCCACATTTATTTTAAAAACAAGTTTAAATGGCTCATAAATGGGTTGCTTAGCATTTTTTTTTTTTTTTTGGTCGGTGGATGCTTAGCGATTTAATGGGGCGTTTTAAATAGGTTGGCGGCGAACCTCTCTGGATGCAGAAGAAAAAAAGGAAAAGAAAGGAAAAGAAAAAAGAAATTTTTTTTTTTTTTGAAAAAGTATAAAAAATTGAAAAATTATTGATTAGATTTGTATTGCTTGGAAATATTTTAGTAATATAATCTTTAAAAAAAAAAACATAAGAATAAGTTTTCCTAAATTTGGTTAAATATGAAATTATTTTATTAATATGGGTCGGGTCGGGTATGGGTCGGGTATGGGTCGGGTCGGGTATGGGTCGAAAAATTTGTATTAGATAAATGGGTCCATAAATGGGTTAATGGGTCATTTGGGTCGGACCATTAATGACCCGACCCAAACCCAACCCAACCCACCCATTTATCACCTCTACTGTATAGTAACCAAAACTCTTTTACAGTTCCCCGCCAGGCCATGACCATGGAAAGGTGGTCTTTGCGACAAATGCTTACATCGCCATGAAAGTACTCTTTGCTGAGCTTAGAGGATCTGGTTTCATGGACTCCTCTCAGGCTTCCAACCAACTGGGCAGACTTCGTGGGGTTCTCTTGCACGTACTGCGAGGCATGTATAATGCCGAAAATAGAACAAAAAAATCCTCGGATAAAATCTCACGCGCACAGAACACTCGTCAACACATAAACAATATCGTCATCTGCAGTTTCTCAAGAGTCTCGTCGACACTAACCCAATTGCTGTATTGTTGATGGTGGAGTCTCGGATGACTCTCTCCTCATCAATGATAACCCTCAGTGCTATTCCCCGGCCATGATTTAAGGGGAATGAAAACTTTTGCGGTCGGAAATTGCCCCGGAGCTGTGCATACCGGGCATATGATTCAGCAAGAATCGTGCAAGAGCAAGCGGACCGTACGGTGGCATCAGAATGATCCATCATTATAGCTGATGGCGTGATACGCACCACGAGAACAACATCAGACCAACCACGAGCATGGACGAGATAAAACATTCTTCCCCTTGTAATCATTAACGGAAGAACTTAATTGTCCGTTACTTTTCAGTCATCGGAATTACATTAGCATGTTCGATCTTTATCCAGATCTTCCCTGACTTATTGTTTGGCGGTGCAAACTCCTTACATCATCTGTTACTGCCTCGACTCGACTAAGCTAAACCCCAAATAAGCAGGCACTGCATAGTCCTATTACTTAGAGCACACATGGCTGCACCGACTTGTGTCCGTGCATACCAAATGAGATGTCACTCCAGAGACTCTGATGAGGCTTTAATTATTTGATACCGTTCCAGCACGTGTATAGTTTCAGGGATGAGCACATGTGTATGTTCAGCAATGGACATAGCATCGATGCGTGCTTCGAGAGAGATGTACACGGCATTATTCAACAAAAAATCCGACTACTAAATCGAGTATATACTAAGAATGGAAATCCTACCTATAAATGCATTCGTCATACAATTCATACCTGATTGGGAATGAGCGCACCATGACACTTTGGAAATTGACTCTGTCGCATCAAAAATGAGAGAGAACTTGAGTTCACCAACGTCCACCTGACCTTTTACGAGTTCAAACCCATACAAGAGTGTAAGCACCTATGAAACACTGACACTTTTCGAGAGTTTTCATATCGTGTCAGATACTTCGACACGTGTTCAACGCTTTCCGACACTCTCAGACATTTTCCGACACTCGATCAATACGTGTCGGAAAATCCGACACTTTATCAATTTTTCTGACACTCTTCGAATCTCAAGTCGAAATTTCAACATGTAAGTTTTCGACACATGATTTCGATATACGAGATCAATTTTAAAAATTTTCAATAAATGAATAGTCAAAATATATATGTGAAAAAAAATAAATAACAAATTAGGAAAGAAAAAAACTTAATATTTTATTTTTTTCTCTTTTGACTCTCAATTTACGTGATATACAATTTGCCTTCAAGTTTTTTTTTTTTTTTATTTGACACGCCTGACATACAAGTCTAGAATGTGAATTTTTTTTTTCCAAGTTTTATGGATTTATTGAAATAGAGTTGAATTTGTCAAATTTAAATAATGAATGATATTAATAAATTATGGATTAATATTTTTAGTGTAAATTTATTATAGGATTTTATTATTATTTATTTATTTTTGAATTTGAATTAGATTAATCTGATTGAAATAAGCATAAAAATAATAATTTATTATTTATTTATAAAATATATATTTAATATATAATGTATATTAATGTGTTGGAATTCGCTTTTTTAAAAATAACGTATTCACGTGTCACGTGTGTCGATATTAACGTTACTCAGGTGAGAACTGCGTACCCATCAGTACAGGATCGTCAGAAAAATTCCAGACTCGAGCCGGAAACTGAACGGGAGGCGCACTTGCTGCTAAAAAGGACGTGCCGGTAAACATCAAATCCAGCATTGAAACCGGTACGGCTGGAACTCAATTATTGCTCGAGAACAGCCACGAACAAGCTAGGCCAAAAACTCTTTTTGGCTCTGCTCCGTCGATCCATCACATGGTGGTGCCACGAACACTATACCGGAGAACAAGTTAAAATTGCCGAACCAAACGCGCCCGCTTGATAACGAAATGCAGCAGCCCACATCAGTCGGTACGATGGAGAACTGATGTTTCTTATGAAAAAGTAGATAGACACGATGTCAATCGCATTGATTGCCGACCGGCGTGACCGTCGAGGAAGGAAGAAGAACCTCCTAGTATGTGGAGACATGCTGCGCTCGACTCGGATGAAACCCTGCATGAGGTATTTTACTGTTTGGACTGGCTGTTTTCCTACATTTGTGCTTTTGGTGTTCGATGATGGACTTTCGTTCGACATCGAAGGCTTCAATCCTTTGAAGTACATAGACAAAACATCCAGAGTCATCTAAAGTAATGTAGAATTCCACAATATTAGAACGATTCTTAATATTTTTATCAGTTGAATCGAAAAGATCTCATCACGCACTTGAGGCATAACAGTAGGAAATTGATAATCTAGTTTTCGCAAATTCAATAACTAAGGATCTATTTGGTAACTAGCCAATTCTTAGTTATTTATATTCTCTTGTTTATCGATAAAAAAAAATAGAAATTTATTTGGTAATGTCAATTAATTTTTTTTTTTTTAATTCCGAATAACATATTCGTTCTTGAAATAAATTTAGAATGGAATCCAGAGTAGAAAAAGGTTAATTTGTTATTATGAGGAATAATTCTAGAATTAAGTCTTTCTTTTTTTTCATTATTTCTTCTTTCTCCTCTATTTAGTTACTAGAGCTTCATTGGTGGCTAGGCAAGATTGGCCTCGCTTGGCCATGGCGAGGCTCCCTTAAGGTAGGTGAGATTGCCAGCTCTCATATTTGGCTGGTCGTCGGCCATTGCCAAGGCTCAACAATTGGCTAGAGGAGAGAGAAGAAGAGAAGGAAAAAAAATAAATAATAAATAAAAATCTCATGAAATTATTTAAAAAATTAAGATGAATTTTACGTCACAACATTTTTTAAGAATCGTACCAAATTCATTCTCATATTTATTCTATTCGAAAAAATAAATTTTATGCAATCAATAAAAGCGTTTCAATGCTCAGAAACTCGTTCAGAGAATGGAATCGAAAAAAAGTTATTTCTTAATAGAAATTGTTTTTGAAAATATAATTATTATCAAACCAATCATAAAAAACGCAGTGAATGATTTTCGCCACACTATCAACGAAACGCCCAAATTTTCATGTTCAACTTTTCGACTCAACTAAGTACGAAACTGCCCCCAAAGTTGGCCAAGTATACAAGTTTTCGATTTAATTGTGTTTAGTTCGGAGCAAACCCGAAGGACAAGCAAATGCGTAGGGGTGAGCACCGGTCCAGGGGTTGACCCTGGACCAACCTTGACCGCCCAACCACGCCGGTCCCGGGTCCGGCTTCCCAAGGAGACTGGTCGATCCTTGATCCTAGAATTTCGGGACCAACACCGTGCGCGATCCTCATTACATGAGAGTTACTGGGTCGGTCAAATCCTGGACCAACCCTAAATATATATAATAAATTATTTATAATTTTTTTATATAGAGAAAACCTTAAAATAAACAATGTTAACAACACTTGAACGAACAGCTATTTAGTGAAGAGTTCAAGTAATTTTACATTGTTCTTTAATATCTTAGATTTTTAATGCATTTTACGACGTCAATAGTCATAATTTACGAAGGAATAAAATGTTTTTGTAAGGGTCCTCACGGCATCCAAAAATGTATAGACAACTCCTTATGGCATCCTCATCTAGTATTTGTTCTCTTTTGTCTTGTTTGTTCACTTAGTCTTCAATTTGCCAAAATTGAAATAAACAACTTCTCCACTCGTCACTCGACACTCGCCTCGCTCGCTTTGGGTCACTCGTGCCGTTCGCCGCTCGATGCTGGCTTGGTTTGTTGCTCCTTGCTCAACATTTGATGCTCATTATGTTTGATGCTTACCCCACTTGATCCTCACCGCTTGCCTTTCTTAGCTGACCTTGCTCATCACCAAACCCATTGGGTCGTTACGGTCCTTAGTTGCCTTTTCAAGGAGTACAAAAAATGAAATAAAAAATTATTGGTTAGTCCTAGGTTGACCTTGAAACCAGACTGAACTCATTGGGTCGGGCCCAGTCCTCAATCGTTTTTTAAGGAGTACAAAAAATGAATTAAAAAATTATCGGTTGGTCCGGGTTGACCTAACCGGACCGAACCCATTGGGTTGGTCCGGTCCTTGGTCCTAAGCTCAATAGGGTCGGTCCTTGGTCCAAAAAATCGAGGACCAGCACTGTGTGGGTTGGTCCTGGGGTTAGGGGGTGGACCGGCCCAACTCGAACCATGCTCACCCCTACAAATGTGAAGTCCAATGGGTAAAAGAAAAGAACTGCACAAATTACCCACGATATGTTCTGTAAATTGTTTTTTCCACCCAAATATATAGGAATTTACCGTGATTTAAATTAAAATACTTGGCATGGGGGAAGGCTTTCTTGATATTTTAGACAGTTCGACTAGAAATCAGGTCTTTTAACAAAATAATAAATTAGGGGCGTGTCTGAATAACATTTAAAGTTTGGAGAGAAAATAAAACGTGATTTTTTACTTTATCAAAATTTAAGAACAAACACACCCTTTCGATAATTTCCAGTTTTATCGTAGAAATGTCCTAATTTTTATTTCCTGTCCAATGTCATAATGAATTAATAACTTTAATTGAATGGAGAAAAAAACATCGGCATTATGTTTCCTTTAACACTATTTAAATTCTCATTCTGGAAACAAACTTTGAATGAATATTTTGCTACTCTTTCAATAACTAAAAACATACACATATAAAAAAAAAATAGAGAAAAGGAAAAAGAGAAAGTGATGGGGTTGGTTATCGTACAATAAGGACAATTTAGGAATTTCACGAAGTGTATCTTTAGGTGAATATACATATGGATGTATTGATTCGGCTTTTACAAAGGGCTTTCGGCCTCCAAGCCCCTTGAAGAAATGGTGTGGCATTTTGTAAGTATTTTGAAATAGCTTTTGGCCAAATGCGGGCCTTGAAAATAATGAAAGTCCAATACTACTTCCACCCAATCTTCAAAAATAGCATTTGTAGGGAAAAAGTGTCAAAAAAGTCGTAATTTTTTTTGCATTTGTGCCAATTTAGAGCATGTTTGTTTATTTTTGTTTCTATTCTCCTAAACAAAAATTTTCGTTCTTTTATTCTGAGAAACAAAAAAAGAACAGGATCGCGTTTGGTAAAATATTTGTTCCAAATAACAGATTTGGAACAGAAATAAGAAGTAGAAAAAAGTTGTTTCTTATTTCATGAACAATTTTTCTCTCTCCTATTTTCTTCTTCTTCTTTTCTACTTATTCTTCTTCTTCATTTTGCCGGTCACCAGCCTTGGCCATGGCCGACATCGACAACTAGCTAGACAAGGGTTAGCGACCTCGTTGGAGTGTCGTCGGCCCTCGAAGATGCCAAGCCATGGCGAGGCGAGCCTGGCCGCCGGCATGAGGCTCGCCGAAGCTCGCCCAACCGGTCGTTGGCGACTGGCCACAAAGAGAAAGAAGGAAAAAAAGAAAGAAGAAAAAGAAAAGAAAAAAAGAACAAGGAAAAAGGAAAATATAATAAAAAATATTGAAAAACTAAAAGAAACAACAAAAGTATACAAGTTTACTAAACACATTTCTATTCATGGAGTATAAATTTTTTACGATTACTAAACGAGTTCTTATACTTTCATAAATTATTCCCGGAACAAAAATAAAAAAATATATTTATATTTAAAAATTGTTCCCCCATAACAAGAATATTACCAAACGCGCCTGTCTTAAACATTTTAGTCCTAAATCTTTTAACTTTATGTCGCTTTAGTTCTAAACATTTTCACTTTGTGTCAATTCAATCATTTCTGATTAATTTTGGCCGGATTTTGTTGACCAAGCATCGATGGGCTGACGTGGCGCGATTGATCTTGCGTAGATAACTTTTAATGATATTTTAATATTTTTAAAATTTTGTTATTTTCTTTTTCCTTTTATTTTTCTTTTTTTTCCTTTTTCCTTTCTCCTCCTCCTTCTTCCTCACCGGCCATGGGTAAGGCTTGACTTCACCAGATCCGGCGAGGGCGAGCCTCACCAGCCTAGCGCAAGGCCGCCCTCGCAGCTTGGGCAGCCTTAGGTGAGGCTCAACCTTGCTGGATCTAGTGAGGGTGGCTTGACCCTCACCAGATCGATGAGGGCGAGCCTCACTGCCCAACGCAAGCAACCCTCAAGGCCTATGGTGAGGACTTGAGCCTCGCCAATGACTATGAGGCTTGCTAGAGGTTAGCAAGGTCGACCTCGACCTCGTCAACCATCGTCAAGGTCTAGCAACCGATTGGAGGAAGGAGGAGGAGAAAGGAAAAAACAAAAAGAAAAAGAAAAGGAAAAGGAAAAATAAATAAATAAATTCAAAAATATTAAAATATCATTAAAAGTTGTCAACGTCGGCATTAGTTATACCACGTCGCCGACTCGGCATCTAGTCAGTAAAATTTGGCCAAAATTAGCTAGAATGATTGAATTGGTACCAAATCAAAAGTTTAAGATTAAATTGACATCAATAAAAGGTTTAGGACTAAATTGATATAACTACAAAAGCTTATAACTTTTTATATACTTTTCCCGCATTTGTGGAATGCTGAAACCAAGGTTAAAATATATATATTTTACTTTCCAAAACTATCCTCACAAACTTCTTCTTCTTTTTTTTATCTTCAGTTTTGCCCCTCCTTATAATTGTTCATCTTCTTTGTGCGAGGATGGCTAGTGAGGCCAAATCTAGTTGGCGAAGGGCTAGTGAGGGTCACTTAACCCTTGCTCGAGGTCATGTGACCTCGAGAGATGACCCAAGTGAGGGTTGTCCAAGTCGCATGACCTTAGGCAACCCTCATAGAGGTCCCTCAGTCGATGATCGTTGGAGCCATATATGGCTCACCGAAGGTTGGAGCCCTTCGCTAGCTCTACCGAAGGGTTTGGATTTTTTTTTTTTTATAAATACAACCAAAGTCCATTGTAAAAGTTTTTTTGAACTTGAAATCTATTTTTAAATAATTTTTACTAAATAAAATTCGCATTTCTCCAAAAGTCTTCGGCTTTCAAGCATTTGTATCATACCTAAAACCCATTTGTAAAGTTGAACCAAACTCACCACTAACTTTTTCTTTTACATTTTTATCATTTTTGGCCAATTTCATTATTTTAAAAACTTAAATTTGTATGGCCACATCAAAGTATCACATTAATGAAAGCCAAGTGAGATACATTAAAGCTTTGTCTCAAAAGTAGAGGCATCAAAATGGGTACACAACCCATTTATGAACCCATATATTTCGGTCTCTTTATTTTTAGAACCCATTAAGGGTGCTTTGGGAAATAAGACTCGACTCATTAACGATCTATCAACCCATTAAAAATGAACCTAGCCTCTTTGTTTCAGTCGAAGTTGGGAGCAGCGGGAGCAAAGAAAATTGAGGTGAAAATTTCTGAAAAGTATAAAAATTTTGTGAGTATGAAGAGAAGGGAAATTTAAAAATGTGAGAATGTTTTGTGCATTTTCCATTTCCCTCGTGCTTCCAAACTCCCTTTCGGCTCTAGCAAAAAGTACTCCCTTTCGACTTATAGATAGATAGACACATAGGCATGAATTTAATATGAAAGGAAAGGAAGCTCGATACAGAGCGAGTCACGTAATTTTACAATTTTAGGGAAAGGGAAGTTTTTCGACTTTATTCTGATTTTTTTTAGCTCTAATATGACTTCATAGCATTTTTTTATTATCATTTTTAATAGTTATACCTAAACTTTTGACTTGACAGAGCCTATGGATGCGCACAAACAATTACACCTATATACATCAAGTGAGTTTTAGTCGCTACTGTAAAGATAGGATCAAATTAAGTATCGCTCAAGCTAGAAATCTGCCACATTTGAATTAAGTGTTTAGCTATTTAACCAATATCGAAGTCACTTTTTATATTTATCTCGCCCTTTGTCAAATGTGAAATTTTAAAGTGATGATCTTCAAAATTAGTGTTCTCAAACTTCGTTTCAAGTAAAATCTATATGGTAGACCACAGTATATTAATAAACTTTAGGGGTGTTTTGCGCGATTTATGTAAGAGGATCGTTTAATTTAATTGAGTCAACCCTCCCTCTGATTCTCGCTTTGTTTTCCTCGTCCATATTTTTATTATCTTTTGCGGATTTACCATAGTTGCCCCATTCTTCTTAGATATTTTAAAGTCGTCCGCCCTGTCCTTTTTGTCCTTGACCTTGAGCTCATTGGAGGATTCAAACGATCCCTGTTAACAATGCTCTCCTCTTTTTCTTTTTTCTTTTTTTTTCATTTATTTTCTATTTCCAATTCCAAAACTAATGACTGAACAATTTAAATCCCCCCAAAAAAAGCTTTATAAAAGAAGACCTCTAGAGAAGAAGTCAATCTACACGCTCTCTCTTTGTTTGCATGTAGATATATGCTCATTAAGGCCGTTCATTCAAAAAAATAAAAATCTATTCATTTCGCAAAAAATAAATGATTTAAAAATATTTTCCTAAAAATGATAAGTTATATCATTTACACAAGTGAATAAATGAAGAATATTTTCATCGTTCAAGAAAATAACTAGAATGGTTTCGTTTTTAGATAATTTTCCATGTAACCTTATATTCATATCGAAGAATGGTTTCGTTTTTAGATAATTTTCCATGTAACCTTATTGATATAGATTTATTACCGACGTGAAAGTTGGTGATTTTCTTTTAAATGAAAAAAAAAGTCCAGGGTAGATTAGGGATTGGGCTGTAATCTGGATTTTCTTTTCTAGACAAAAAATTCGAGATGGAATTATAATTAAACCTAAAACTTTAGATTTTCTATGGAATTAGGCCCCAAACTTATGGTGGCTCGGGATGGGAAATATGATGGAGCGAGACCCAAGTTCAAATTCTGTGCATAAAATTTCAATAATTACGGAGCAAAAACCAGCACAAAAAGAAGTTGAGAAACGTCGTGATATAATCTCGAGACCAAACTATCCTATTTGTCATAACATGTTTTCAACTGAATTGAGAATGTCGAGTTAGCCCGCTTCATGAGAGTTAAACCTAATATTACGAGACCACTACATTTTTACAAAAATAGACTTCAGGAAATATGATGCGAATAATTAGAGAAACTCGGCATACTATTTTCTAGAAGGAAAAGACATTTTAGCCTAATTTTTTTCCTAGCCCTTTCTCATTGATTAAAAAGTCCCGAGAACTTTCAAAGAAATAGTTTCGATATCTCAAAAGTAACTAAATAATAATTCTGTTTGGGTTCCTCGGCAAGTAAATTAAAGAGAAAAAGCCTTAGTTGATGAATTTTCCAATAACATTGCTCGTCAGATTGAACATCAAATACCAAGTTATCAAGCTCATGATCAAGTCTAATTCCAACGAAATGTATGATAAGGTACGAGTTTTTGCATCGTAATTGTAACACGTATATAATTTCCGTAGTCACGATCCATTTCCAATGAAATTATAAAGGCGTCGCACAAATTCAACCCTAGAGAAATTAAATAAAGGGAAAATCAAAGTGCTGCAGGGTAGGGACTAGAATGTCAAGAAAGCCCAAAGGAGCGGGGCGCTGCCGTGATTCTGGAAAGATAGTGGGGAGGCGCAATCGGAAAAAGGAGGAGCAAAGCGAGAAACTTTTTCTCTCGCACCTGCGCTTCCCTCCACATCTAATCCGAACTAAAATTCCCTCCTTCCCTCGTTTTCTGCTCACTTTCCTTAAAACCCAAACGCTCTCCTCCCTCCCTCCCTCCCTCCCTCCTCCTCTCTCCCTCTCTTTCTCTCTCTAACAAAACCCTACTGTGGAAACCTCCGTCTCTCTCTTGCCTCGTTCTCTCTCTACCTCGTTGTTCGTCGGCTTCCTCTTCTGGCCGCCCATTGCCGGCGCAGATCGACCGATTGCGATCGCCGGCCGCCCTCGGGGAAATGGCCGGCGGCTCCGGGACCCCCAACCGCCCGGCCCCGCCGCAGGCGGCGGCCGCCGGCCAGATCTTCCAGCCGCCGAAGCGCCACCTCGCGTTCGCCACCACCAAGCCCCCGTTCGTGCCCCCGACGACTACCACCGGTTCTCCTCCTCCTCCTCCTCCCCCGACGCCCGCCGCTCCGCCGGCGCCGATCACGAGGCCGACGCGATCGTGGTCAGATCGCCTGTAGGTTTCGATTCTCGAGGCCCCCGCGTTGATTTGGTTGACGGCGTTCGTCTGGTGTTTTTTCTTTGCGCCCCCCTTTTTTTGCGGGAATCGACTCTTGGATGGCGGCTCGATGGAATGCATCGAGATCGGTCGTCTTAGTTTTGCGAATGATTTAGCTCTCTCGCATGTTTTCAGTCCGCCCTCTGTTGAATTTAGACTGGCGACCATTTTAGGGATCGTTAGATTGTTCTTGAAGAGGGGCTCCGTTTTTTGCTGTAGTTGTCCGTCGTGAAGGTGGGAATTGCAATTTCACCAAAGGATACAAGTCGTGTAACACGTTCCGACTGACAATTCAACCAATTTCAGCAGCTCCATGGTTGCTGTCTTGTTTTGGCGGTGGAGTCTTTGCGAATTAAGAGGTTTAATTAGCTATGAGCATCTCGTCTTTGCTTGAGCTTTGCACGCTTAAGCTTGCACTTAGTTAAGGTGCAGCTTCCCACTGCTTACCTCGATCGAAAAAGAAATGCAGCTCCCGGTGTCTCTATTTCCTTGCGGCTTGCGTGAACTCTTCTTTTTTCATCCATGTGAAACAGTTGCACACTCAACTAGGGATTGCATGCATGCTAATCAGGAATCCGCTAGTAGTATACGTTGGACATTCTAAGTGGTACTGATAATTGTTGGTCGATCTCAGAGAGTTGCTAGTATGACATACGTCAGATGTTTTGAGCAGTATCATGATCGTCTTACATGGTATAGTGCTTCCACAAAATGTGCGCCTATTTCCATGTGAAATGTGGATCTTCTCAGTTGGTTGAAGATTGTATTTTATAGTGAGTGCAATGGTCCTGCTAAACTGAAACATTTTGATTAGCTAGATAAAATTCTTGAAGTTGTATCGGAATTTCATGCTCCATTTCAAGATGAGAATATATATGCCATCATGGGTTTTTTTGTTTCCTTGGAAAACGTTATTTTCTACTCGATTCATTGAAATTACCACACGAAATTTGGATGTTACCACGACTATTAGAACTGCTCTCAAAATTCAACCTCCCCTTTGTTGGCTATTGAACTAGCGTGAAATGTTTTCCTTTGTTTTTACAGCTACTCAAGCGTAAGAGCGGAACAGCAGAAAATGAGGTGGCATCTAGCATGTGGACTAATAGCCCTGGACATGTCAATGTTATAAGTAGTCCATTCCAGACACCTGTATCTGCAAAAGGTGGAAAGGCTTACAACAGATCGAAGGGATCAAAGGCCAACAAGTCTGGTCCACAGACACCTTTGTCAAATGATGGTAGGAATACTACTGCTTGCCTTGTCAGTCTTTTCCACTTGTTCACGAGGTTAAACAAAAACTTTGCCTTCCTAAGTTGTTTAGTTCATAATAGTCACACCTGAACGTGATAGCTTCATGCTTTTCTTCATCTGTTACCTTATTTGGAAAGCCATGAAGTCACTGTTGAATTTTGATGAATTTGCAGGATCACCTGCAGCCCTTACTCCAGCAGGCAACTGTCGATATGATAGTTCCTTAAGTAAGTCTCAAATGAATTATTTTCGAGATAATACTTTGGATTTAAAAATTATTATTCGTAATTAGTCTTTCATACTGACGTTTGGAATTTCACAGGTCTTCTTACCAAGAAGTTCATAAATCTAATAAAGCATGCAGAAGATGGTATCCTCGACTTAAACAAAGCGGCAGAAACTTTAGAGGTGATACAATTTTCATATACCATGTGGTATAAGGATTTCTGTAATGATCCAGTGATTAAAACCTTTTTTGCATTGTCCCATGAATCATGTGTTTCAAGGTTGGCATTAATGACATGGCTAAAAACTCTCATTGATGCAGGTGCAAAAGAGGCGGATATATGATATAACTAATGTCTTGGAAGGCATTGGTCTCATTGAAAAGAAGATAAAGAACCGGATACGTTGGAAGTAATTTTTCCTCTCTTTTGTATTTAGAAGTTCAAAATCTTTAGTGATAGTATAATAGGATTTAAGGCTCAAGGGAACTTAGTTGTCTGTTCCTGTGATTGATCAGGGGGCTTGATTCTTCAAGACCAGAGGACGCAGATGTGGATTTTTCTCGTTTGCAGGTTTGCAAAAGCGCTATTAGCATCATTCTATTTCGATATTGTGGATAGGCAGTCTGCAATCTGGATTCTTACACCAGCAATCTATCGTTTTAACAAGGCGGCATATGAGTAGATAATTAAATGGGGAAAAAGGAGCAAATCCTCTTTTCTAGTGACGGGATTTAAATTGCCCTTTGCAGGCAGAAGTTGAGAAACTTTCTCTGGAAGAGCGGAGATTAGATGACCGAATAAGGTGAGGTGCTGAGCTAGACTGCTGGGATTTTATTCAGAGTGCTTGATTAGGCTAGTAATGCTTGTCACTCTTGCAGAGAAATGCAGGAAAAGTTGAGGGGCTTGGGTGAAGATGAGAACAATCAAAAGTGAGATCCCAAACCTGTGCATTGAATTAATATTCCTCTCCTAGCTATGCAGAACTTCTTAACTTTATGTATATGCAGATGGCTCTTTGTGACCGAAGAAGACATCAAAGGCCTACCCTGCTTTCAGGTCAGTCAAGATTATATGCTTTTGGATCTTCTGTAGTCACCTAGTTACGACTCTAAGGTCCAGCTTGTCACAGAATGAGACCTTGATTGCTATTAAGGCTCCACATGGCACCACTTTGGAAGTACCGGATCCTGATGAAGTAAGTCAACCCCAAATAATGCTCACTGTATTCTTTTATCTTTTATGATTTTGATATAATCTCAACGCTTCTATATGCTCTAGGCTGTTGACTATCCACAGAGGAGATATAGGATAATACTGAGAAGCACTATGGGTCCAATTGATGTCTATCTTGTAAGGTACTATTATCACATGATAAGCATATACGCATTTTTAGCTGGATACATTAACAGCCATCTTCTTCTATTTTATTTGTCAAAATCCTTTCCCATCCTTTTCATACTCAAATGAGGTTTTATTTTTGAAGTCAATTTGAGGAGAAGTTTGAGGAGATGAATGGTATGGAGCCACCCCCTAGCTTACCTCTTGCATCCAGTTCTGGCTCAAATGAGAATACAGTAAGTGAGGCCGTGAATGTGGATAGCAACAGGAATGAAAGTGATCCTGATGGCCTTGCCTATCAAATATCCTTGGATGCAAATGCTTCACAAGAGATCGTTGGAGGAATGATGAAAATTGTACCATCAGATGTTGATGTTAGTATTGTTCGAACAGTGATTTTTCTTAATATGATAGAATCTTAAAGCTTTAAATGGAAACTGCTTAATGCTGCAGCCCTTGTCATTGTAGTTGTCTTTTGTAAGAATTTTGTCTTAAACACTATTACACTTTCTATCTATTGCAGAATGATGCGGATTACTGGCTATTATCGGATGCTGATGTAAGCATTACGGACATGTGGAAGACGGACAGTATCCTAATGGAACTATTGCTTATTTCTTTTATGCTTAGTGTCCATAGTCATATAATATCCTGATGTGTGCTCTTCATTCTGCTTAATTTTTAAACTGCTGAGAAGTCCTTAACTCACTCACTAGCTGGTGTGGAATGGAGTGAAGTTGATATGCTTCACCCCGATTTTGGAATGCCTGATGCAAGTATGCCCAGGCCACAAACTCCACCATCAGGAACTACCGAGGTGCCAAATCCTGTTGACTCTGCCAATGGGTGACATGAAGCTCTTTGAACGTGCATTCTTTTCTGGCCTTCACGGTCCACATTATGCCAAAGCTTGCTACTGGAGTTGGGACTGTTAAACGCTTTTGATTTACTAGATGAGTTTGCACTCGACAAGCATCTTCAGGAAGCTACTGACAACAAGCAGCGTAATGCCAACTTTGGTGCTGTAACTGAGCCGTGGCTTAAGTGACTTAGGTGAGTATGGAACTTGATTGAGATTTTTCAAGTGCCCCAACTGAAGTACCAGTTTCGACTGCCGAGGCGCAGGTAACCCGCTCCCATCTAGCAAAGCTTCACCTGTCTGCAGCAATCTAATTTGAAGGTGTCTATTTATGCGGACGGTGTGATGGATTACTTATTGAATCAAAGCTCACCCATGTGTATAAATCCTGTCCATGGAAAACATAGCATGAGGCATTAGTTAGGAGTAGAATCTCACTTATTGATGAATGAAAGGTAATTGGAATTATACGTACTGTGTGGTTACTCTAGTTTTGTTTAGATCAAACTGGATGAAAATAGGTGGAGTTGATTGAAATCTTGTTAGTCTGGTCCTGGTTCACCACTTTTTTTTATAGCACTTTTATAAAGATAAATTAACGTTAATCAAGCTTGAGAAACTTTAAAATCACCTGTCCGGATTGATCATCGGTTTTCCCTCCATAGCTGTAAAGCATGAGCTCAACTAGTAAGTATTAGATACCAGCAATAGAAGGAAATTCAGTGTTCTTGTAAATTCCGTTAACGTCGTTTTCGTGTAACCTTAGACGAACACTCTACATGGACCGATCGGTTTCAAAATAGTTGTATGGTCCCCTCGCTGTCTCGCAATTTGTTGCAGCTTTAACATACGCGACAGAGACAAGTCGACTTCCGAAACTAGGCATCACAACCGCAGTTCACGACTTTCTATGAAATTCTGTGATCATGGAACGCAAATTCTCGTGCTATTTAAAACATTTGCGGATTGACTCGCGTTATGGTATTAGCCCTCAAAACCATAAAGGCCTTTCGCAGCTCACACGATTAATTTGTTCGGTGGATGACTACGAGATAATAGCGCCCGTATTATTGGTTTCGGTACAGATGCTTTAAATACAAGGTCATGGACAAAATTAGTTCCTACCCTTTTGGGTCCATTTGGCAACGCTTTCACAAAGCTCTTTGAAGCTTTAAAGCCTTTTAGCCCTAGACAAATGGTGTTTGGCAAATTTTTTGGAGGGATTTAGGAGATGCAATTATGTATATAAAATGAAGGACAAGCTTATCAAATGGGTAGATTGGATCATAAATAGCTCAATCCAAATTGATTCATTTTTTATAATGTAAATTTCTTGACTCATTTTTTATTCATGCTCGACTGGTTTCGGGATTCATTTTTTTTTCTCTTTATATTGTTGTCTTTGAAGAATAGATGGCTTTGGATTGGGTCATCGAGTTAGTGAGAGAGATTGGGGTTGAGTTATGGAGAGAAAAGATCACCGCAACGAGAACAATAGTAAGTTAGAAAATAGAATAAATACAGAAAAGTGAACTACAATAAAATGGATATGCAAGCTAATGCACGTCTGATATTTGACAATCAGTCGTGAGTTTAGGATTATCTCCTCTCACTACAAGTGAGTCGGGATGCATTTTCCGTTTATGTGAAAATTGCAACAGAATTACGCCGAGACACATCGATGCGTAAGCAGAAAGGAAAAAAATCTCATTACAAACTAGCACTTTGCCATCCGCGTTTTAACCAACAGATTCCACCACCGTCTTCACCACCCCTTCGTGCAGAACATCATGGATGCTATTGTCCTTGTCCAAGAGAAATGTCACCTGTGAGAAATAATTAAAATGACAAACTGTACAACGTGTTTACAAAGAGGGTATGTCCGCACAGCAATCTTGCTCAGACAGCATGCCGAATCTTTAATTAAGCATAGATGCATGAGGAACAGCAGGCTTGCTGGTCGTCCTGATTTGTGGTTCATGGGTTTGTTGGTTGTCTTTCCCCTTTTCTCTTTCTTTTATCTCTCTTCTATTAAGTTTTGGATTAACTCTACAATTTTTCTTAAATTTTTGTCCAGCCAGCACAGGTAAATACATCCAAATCATCAGTTTGCCTAGTCAACATTAATGTGGCGCTTATGTGTCGGTCCATATTAGCATTTACGTTTATTTTAACCGAATGACTAAGTGGGACAAAAAAGTATATAGTTTAAGGTTTCGATTGCGCACAAAAAAAAAAAAAATTCAACGAACCTGATTGAATAATTTTTTATTAATATTGAGACTACCCGCGTCTTTTTACCTAAAAATAAAACATTAAGGGAGTTTCTTGTTCTGTGGACAAGCATGCCCTTAAACTCAAAGGGAACAATTTTGTGATTTCGCAAAAGTTGGGGGGTAAAATTGGAAATTTACCTTTAGTCCCATAAAAACCCCAATTTCCCTTTTGGGTTAATATCACGAAAATTTCAAATTAATATATTTGTAACAAATTTGCGCAAAAAAATTATTTGACTATCAAGAACTTCAAACCAGTACATTTATGGTAAATTTTAATCAAACTAACTTTTTGATCACAAAAAACTTAAATTGGTACATTGTGACAAATTTATACTCTACTAATTTTCGTTAAATTAAATTAATACAACAAAAAAATCATAAATTAGTATACACAAATGGAGGATAAAACCCTAAACTAATATACTAGTGATCTAACTCAATAATTTGGTCGTAAAATTTAATAAAAATTAATGAAAGATAAATTTATCGTAAATCTATTAATTTGAAGTTTTTTGTGATAAAAAACAAGTTTCTTATACCATCGGCTCGAAATTTACAACGTTCTCTTCGGGAGGTCGGGAGTTTAAAGCCTCGCAATGAAAGTTGTAGGAAGGTCATGGATCATTAGGCGATTTAAGCGTTAGGGTTTACGGTCTTTGTCGACGATGCAGTTTCTGCTCCTCCTAAAAAAAAAAAAACAAGTTTCTTATAAATTTATCACTATCGGTTTGAGGTTCTTCGTTATATTAATCCTTTCATTTTCCCAATTTTAAATGAGAAAAAGCTACCAAAAAACCTCAAATTTTGCTAAATATGATAATTTACTTTAAAATTTTTTTGTAACACATAAAACTCTTAACTTTGCCAACTATGACATATTTATCTCAAACTTATGGTTGAAGGGCATTTTCATCTTTTATTTTACTTTTTTTCTTATTATGTTTTACCTTTTTCTTTTCTTTTATTTTCTTTTTACTTATTCTCTCTCCCCTCCACTAGCCATGGCGAAGGGAAGTCAAACTCAAGCAAGGGTTGCCCTTGCTAATGTCAGGCTAGGGTCGCCCTCCCCTAGGTCGAGTGAGGATAGCCCTTACTAGATTTGACCCAAGCAAAGGTTGCCCTCGCTAGATCGGGCGGCATTCTTGGCCAAATCCGGCCTAGGCGAGGGTTGCCCTCATCGACGTCAAGTGAGGGTTGCCCTCCCTTGGGTTGAGCGAGGATAGTCTTAGCCAAATTTGGTGAGGGCAACCCTCGCCCGACATAGGCAAGGCAGATTTGACCTAAGCAAGGGTTGCCCTAGCCGGATTTGACCCAAGCAAGGGTAGTCTTGCTTGAGTCCGGCTGTGGTAGAAGGAAGAGAGGAGAAGAAAAAATGAAAAAAGAGAAGAAATAGAAAAGAAAAGCAAAACAAAAAAATTTTGAAAGTAAAAGATGAAAATGTCTTACAATTTGGGCTAAACATGTCATGCAAGTATAAATTTGAGTTTTTTGTATCACAAAAAACGTTTATGGTAAATATATTATTGTCAATAAAGTTTGAAGTTTTTTATGTCATAAAAAGAGTTCGGAGTAAATTTGTCCTATTAAATAAAGTTTAGGATTTTTTGGTGATTTTTTTCCATATAAAATACAATCTTTGTGATTTGTGATTTCGGCTATTGCGGTGCATCTTCTTCCTCGCTGCAGACCTCGACTGACGCAATCGACGCCACAGCCCATTCACCGCGCCTCCATCCATCTCGCCGCCGGCCGCCGACCGCCGTGCAAGCACGAGGCACGGCGAGTCGCAGCCAGCAGCCGAGACTCTTGCTCGCTTCCACGCTTCACAGCCGGTAGATTAATTCCGTCGTGTCCTCACGCCTCGAACGGCACCTCCGTCCGGCTCGCCGAGTGCTCGACGCCGACTCGCTCGATCCTTCACGCCGACCAGGTCCGTACAAGTCTCCACGACGTTTTGCTTTCTCCGGCAACTTGGACTTAGCTGCTCTCGTCCCCGTTGAGTATCACATTCCTCTCAAGCTGGGAGAACTTCCTTGCTGTGTTCCTGTTAATGTTCATCTCTCTTGCGTAATCATTGATAGAGATTTAGCGAGAAAAAGGAGCAATATAACTCGTGAAGATCATGAGATCGTTAATGGATGGGCTAAATCATAGAGTTTCTAAGCTCTATTCAATTGGCACTGATAGATATATGGTGAGAAAGGAGCGATATAATCCTGTCTTTTCCACACGACCTGTAACCTTGATAGTTCCTGGATTCCTCTGCGGTTGATTCGGTGTTCTCCACGAAGATAAAGCTGTTACAACTCAAAAACATTGAACTGTATGATCTTTTGCAGGTAATGGAACCATGAAGGCAAGTGCGATACGTGATGATTTAGAGGATGAGGAAGAATACGTGTTACTTGATCTCTACTCTGTCTCTGAGCAGTTCGACCTTCCGCCAAATGCACCATACGTCTTATCTGTATGTGTTCGGACTCACAAACTTACGTTGTTTAGCAGTTTCCTGGTCTTATATCTGTAGTTTGTAATCATGTCATAGCGATGAGATATGCGGTTTCTACCGACAGCTTTATCGAGTGCTTAGCCAAAGTGCTGTCACACCCGTGGTCTATGATTCAATAATCATTGGATAGACAATGTGCTTGGACCTGCAATAGATGGAACATGCTAATACTTGGGCATCAGTATGCCCTTTCCACTTTTGATGTTCTGCTATCTTCAAAATCATTTGATTAAGACTTGAGACACTCACCATCCACCAAACATGCTAGCAGGCTCAGTTGTCTTTTAGCACTGTCTCATAGTCGTAAATTCGCTGTCTCCTTTTGAGTGAGAAGAATTTTTTCCCTTGACCATTTGCTTCTTTTTTAGTTCCTCAATGGAAACTTATGTTCATTGCCGTTCATCGAGTCAAATTGTTTCTCACCTAGTATTTTCTGTACTTCAGGGTCTGGATACATTGAATCCCATATTGGTCATTGATAACAAATTGAAGCTGGTAAGCTCTTTATCTAATTTTCATGTTTTTTGGTGGGGTGGGGGGATTGAGATAAGAAATTTTGCGATGCATAGTTTCTTCCAAGAGTTTTTTCTTTCTAGCTGTCCAGTGTCCTGACATATGGTCGATTTTTTGACTTGTCATAACCATTGCATAACAAGCCTCCTCCTTCCATTCCTCCATCTCTTCCCTAATTTATCCGGAGTGATTATATATGCGACAGTAAATAATGATGAAATCATTAATATGTTAAATTATTTGCAGCCAGTTGGAAATGAAGCCCTGAATCTGTAGCATCATCTCATGATCAATGATGCTTGTCGATTTAGTTTATCAAAAAAGTAGACCTGAACCTGATGTAACATGTAACAGTAGCTAACTGTGTCGAGAAACTTAGTATATTGTTCAACACATGTTTTGTTCGTTGTTCCTTCATAATAGGTGTAGTAAGTTAATGGACTTCAATCTGTTAAAAGCACAATACCATGGTTACATGTGATTAATTATGCAGATTTCTGTCTATACACTCCAAAATTTATGTCTCTACCATTTATTTATAATAACGTGGCAAGAAATTATTTTTGTTGAATTCTTAAGGGAGAACATATGTCCTAGTTTCATCTGCTATGCATGTATGCTTTATTAAAGTATTGTAAGACTCGGTGGTTTATCTATGTTATTGCCCTGCTTCATAACAATGATTTCAAACTGGGGCTGGACTGGCAAATTCAACCGGTCGGCTTGGGAACCAGACCATGGTCCTGGTTCCACCATTTAATCCAATTCTGCCACTGGTTTGACTGGATCTTTGACCAAGTTTTTGACTTTGTAAAAAAAATTTGATGAGCTGGGGCAAGAATTAATCGACCTCCTGATCTCATGCGGATTGTAGAACACCTTATCCATTGGGTAGATGCTCATGATGTTATAAGTGGGCATAATAAACACACACAAATTGTGTATGTGTAAATGTATTAGTAAATTCTCCAACTTTGTTGACCCAGAGGTCCAATTGGTTGAGTGGGGAACTAGAACCAATGCCGGTTCTTTGACTGGTCTGGGTGTAAAAACACTGTTCCATAGATAACAT
The DNA here is from genome assembly GCA_014182715.1 of Eucalyptus cloeziana. NCBI lineage: Eukaryota > Viridiplantae > Streptophyta > Magnoliopsida > Myrtales > Myrtaceae > Eucalyptus > Eucalyptus cloeziana. The sequence goes on along the minus strand of CM024639.1, from coordinate 4,393,896 downwards.
TTTGCCTTCGTTTCAATTATCTTTTCTAATTTCAGCGTGCTTCCTTTCAGAAAGAATAAAGTAATGATCTTATGATATTATCCTGAAACAAGTGAAAAACATTTCTTTCATTTTAGTTGATATAACTTGTTTACTTTACCTGTAAAAGATATTACCATTGAAATGAGAAATAAACCAATTAGCATGTGAACTTGTAAAATTTTTGTAAATTGGAATGATCCTTTGCAAACATGTATTATTTGGTGTAACCAAACGTCATCGTCACTAGATAATTTTTAAATAATCTAAAAAAGAAGAAAACAAATTTTTTTAAGAAAAAAACTTTAGAAAAATGAATCTAAGTACTAACTCTTTTCATTTAGTGATTTGTGTGTCTAATTTTGTGGTGAAGTGTGTTCGAAGCCAAGAGAGAGACCTAGAGTTGTGATATATGAGGATGTCATGTTGTCTTTTCAACGTGATTGTGGTGCATGGGTTTCCTCCTTTCAAATATCATGCTTGTATTATGTTAATGGGATTTGGATGTGGATGTGGATGTGGGTGTGCTGCAGTCTCACAGTGTCTGATTCATCTGTGTAAATGTGTGCATTGTGAAGTTTATATGTATATATATATATATTTTTAACAGAACTAGTAGATGTAAAAGTACATTCTCACTTTGTAGAATGCAATATTTGCCTGAAAGGTCTCTTTTTTTTTTCCTTATTGGTGTTCAGTTGTTTGTTACCTTTTCTTCTAGATTCTACCCAATAATAGTTTACATCAGTTTTATTTCTTCTTGAGATGAAGAAACTCTTGTTTGCAACCACACCCATGTGCTGTCATATCCTTATTACATGGTTATATGACCTCAATGAAAGAGTTAGACTTAGTGTCAATATTACCTTAGTTTCACAGCATAATTGTTTTGAAATTTGCTAGTGGAAGTCTTATTGAGAAAACATTCAGCTTCATGGATATCAGATCTTCGTTATTATTCGCCCCTCTCCGGAAGTCTTCTTTTGTTCTATTTCAGAGTAAATTGTTAATTTTATCTTTGCTCTAAATCCATTTCGTAGTTATGCGTGGAGTACTGCGTGAAATGTAAAAATGTACATGATTTTACCTAAGTATTTTCATGTAATTGTGAGATTTCATTTGGACTTGAATGTAGTTGCTTATGCTTTCCTTTGGTGCAGATTGGGCATTACGAGGAAACAATAGGAACATGTATTGCTCTTACCGAAGAGAGTGAGTCTCCTTTGATTTAAATTTGTCTCATATCCATGGATCATGGCAGCAATGGCCGATCTTTAATTTGATAAGAGAATCTTATGTCTTTAAAAGCATGAGGGATTCCATTTACTTTAATTTCCTGGCTTTCAGGAAGTTTGGTATACCTACATCTTTTCTATGTTTTAAGAAACCAATTGTTGTGTAAAAGGAGCTGTAAAAGCAAATTTACTATTTATTTTTAGAGGCAACGGGAGTTGGGGATTTATTGTTTCATTGGTAATTATTAGAGTAGTGTCCATTGCAAACTGAAACTGAATGTCAAAAGAATTGTTTATTGAAATTCTACGTTCAATGCTTTTATCATTGGCTGCCAACCCATTGCCATTCAATCAAGAGTTATGTACTTTTAGGCAATTAAGAGGATTGAGAGCTTCTTGGTCTTGCATTCTGCATAAGTGAAAAAGTACAGTTTTTGCTTTCACGCCAAAATTTAATACATGAGTCTAAAAAATTATGAATATATATATAAAATCTACTTGTCAATATTTGTATGATGCGAAAGTTTCATGTATTGAGGGTTAAAAAAGACAAAAGTATGTGCACCGCAGGATTTAGACTAAATTAGAAGGAAAAGTTAATCCAGACCTGCTCTGAATTTTAGTGATGACGTATGATCAAGGAAGTTTACTTTCTTATAATGGGACCAAAAAGGGAAGTTTGCTTTCTGCCATTGTGCTTCGTTGTGAAGAAGTTGAGCTCATTTTTTGTAGGCCTCTTTTGGCTTCTATGTCAGTGGCTACCTTTCTCTTCAGTCTCCACTACCTATATGTCTAATGATCGTCTTTTCCATGCAAGTGTCATGCTTTATGCTTTTCATATCCCATATCTTTGTTTCTTGCAACTATAATACCTGCTTAGCTATTACTGGAAAAATTTAGGAATCCAGGACAATAAAGCCTTTGCCACAGTAAGTGGGACGGTGTACATGTGCTCTGTTTCTTATTGAGTACTTGATAAGAACTAACTTTCTGAGGTTTTCTCTTGAACTTTTCTTTCATATTTCTATAGGCCTTGACTTTCCCTAGCCCCTTGATTTATATTATCATCATCATCGCACAGTTACATCTTGTTTGGCTCAAAGCATCTTAGACAAGCTTCTCATCTTATCCTTGAATGCCGTTTCAAAGCATCCTCTTAGGAGCCATCTAATAAAAATGATGTATACGATCTATGCAGGTACTTCCCCCATCAATCCTGAAGCAACAGGACCGTCTGAAGCGAACAAATCCTCTGGCAAATGCAATATGAATCCAAATCAGTGTCCCAGCAAGCAAGTAAAACCAGTTGCCTGCATCAATAAGGTTCTCAAGTTTAAATTATTGGTAGATACCGATGTTCCTGATGCAAGTGCTCAGCCATTAATGAAAGTTTTCAATTAGTCATCAATCACATGGAAAATTGGTTGTCTTGTGGATACATTGGGTAAGTCTTTTACTTTGGTATTTGAGCAGTTTAGTTCTTCATTTCGTCCTTTTGTTCACTTCTATGTGGTCTATAATTACCTCTTATCTGATCGATCTACATAATGCTTGTAGTTAGCTTTGAGTGCCCAATGATGTAGCTGATGAGCAACTTTATGTCCATACATTTACTTGCAGTAAGTTTTTCAAGCATCTTTCTGAGTACAGGCTCTAGAGATAAAGAGGAGAAGACTACTGGATTCTCTGGGACTTAGCAATCACCATATTTCTATCTGAAATTATTGGGGAAAACTCTTAGTCAGCTGTTCACATCCTTGTGGATGTGTGTTTCTGGGGTGCAATTGCTGGTATGAGCCCGAAGCTTTCTTCACAAGCTTTTCAAAATAAAGGACTGGCATGCTTAATCGGGTGGATTAGTAGGTAGACAAATCTTGAACTTTGCTTGTCAGGATGAATTGGAGATTCATTTCTAGACCCTCCATATGCTGCTGTTTTGTACTCATGACTACTAGAACCAAAACAAGCTCTGCACAGTATGTATCTTCCAGGGCCAGAGACCCTACATTTGAAAAACTCATGGAGAAGTACAAAAACCTTCTCAAAGTGGTTGCAATTCAAGACCTCATTCTTGCTTCCAGCAACCCTTCATCATCAATTTCATTAGACTTCCTCGATAGGCTCTCCCAGAAGCTCCACTTGAATCGTGGTGCTGCCTCCTTCCTCCGCAAATACCCCCACATCTTCCAAATATTTTATGATACTAATAAGTCTCAACCCTTTTGCAAATTAACTGATGCTGCCATTGAAATTGCCCTAGAAGAAAGTCAGGCTATCAAAGCATCAATGCCCCTTGTTGTTGACCGATTAGTTCGCCTTTTATTAATGACTTCTTCAAAGTCTTTGCCACTCCGTGCAGTTTTCAAGGTCTGGAGGGAGCTTGGTCTCCCAGATGACTTTGAGGATTCTGTGATTTCTCAAAATTCCAATCTCTTCAGACTTTGTGATGGTCATGAACCAAGTACTCATATCTTGAAGTTGGTTGATCATATTCACGAAAAAAATCATCTTACAGCAGCAGTTGAGAATTGGAGGGTTACTGAGTGTTGTAGAGAAGACAGTCAAGTTGATAGAACCGAAATTAGGTTCAGTTTCAAGCATGCTTTTCCTCCGGGTATGAGACTGAGCAAGGACTTGAAGGCTAAGGTTAAGCAATGGCAGAGATTGCCCTATGTGGGGCCATATGAAGAGATAGGGGAAAGGAGAAAGTCTAAGGCTGCAGTAATGGCATTGGAGAAACGAGCAGTTGCTATTGTTCATGAATTCTTGAGCCTCACCGTGGAAAAGATGGTCGAAGTGGAGAAGATTAGTCATTTTAGAAAATGGTTCGAAATAGATATGAATATTAGGGACTTGTTCTTGGATCATCCTGGGATATTTTATCTCTCAACCAAGGGGAAGACACACACCGTGTTCCTCAGAGAAGCTTATGAGAGAGGATGTTTGATCGACCCAAATCCTGTTTATGAGGCAAGGAGAAAGCTTCTTAATTTAGTTCAGTTGGGACATCGTGCATTTTTTTCTGGTAGTCCAATGATAAGGGATGCTGATCAGAGCAAGGTGGATGAGTTTCGAGGAAAAGAATGAGGCCAAAGAAACACGAGTTTTACTGTAATTTGGACAGACCCTCTCCAAGGATGAGCTGCCTTGACCTCGTCCTTTTGTTTCCCGGGTTATAAGTTTAGAAACATAAAAGGATGAAGAAGCTAACCCATGAAGTATGGACAAACGGTCAACTGATTAGGGTTGTCTAAGAGGTTGGGTTTGTCCACAAAGTTTCAGAGATTTAGATACTTTGGCATTTCTGGATATGGCCTGATAAACTCCATTCAATCTGGTGCCCTATCATATACGTATGGACTCCTCGGGAGTAGTTTCTTGCTGATGATGGACAATCTCAGTTGAGGCTGGCACATATCTGCATGTCGCGAGGATGCAATACATCTATTTGTGGTCATGTACAAGCATATCAGGTATTATTAAGTGGGCAGGCATGTCTGTAGTTACGTGTAGTGCTTGTTCTTTAATTGAATGCAGCACTGTGTTAGGTATAACACTAAAATCATTATCTAGTTGTTAAATTGTCAAATTATTGAGTTCCAACCTCAAATGCTGTTGGTTGTTTTTGCCATTTTGGGTTTCAATTGTCAGTTGACTGTTGCGCAAAAGATTGTATGATATGTTTCTTACGTCAGTGAAGGTCCTTTAGGCATTCTCAGCTCTCTTCTTTTCTTCTATGGTCCTCTTTACTTTCAAATTGTGGCATTAATGAAAACTGAGAACAGTTAATCATACATTCAGTTACATCTTTCCATCAGTAAAACAGTTGAGGTCCCAGAGTTATGACTGCTCATGTTACTGTACTTCATGTATTAGTATTATGACCTTCCGCTTGAACAAATGTAGTCCTTGATGAGTTTATACTCATTACGGGCTTTTGGGGCCTTATTTTTTCATTTCATTTGATGAGCATGAATCAATTAATCATATAGCAACTTTCTTGGTTGGTCATTGAATAGATAATAAGCGATCCTGTTTCTCTTGCAGCCATACTAAATATAGGTATGATTCAAACAATCTGTGATTCTGAATTAGCAATGGTAAAAATGAGTACAACTGCAAAGCAAGCAAAATAAAAAAACTCTGAATCTGCAGAGTCTTGTGCAGTGTAATTTGCTTCCGCATCTCTTATCAATGTAATCTACTCTGGATACCGATATTATTCATATGTTGTCTTCTCTAGCCGGGTTGAAATTTCTTTTTCTTATTTTATTACATGATACTTGATGAAAGGGCTTCAGATTAAATGATACATTAGAATCCATTATCAAAGATGTGTCTGTCTTGCCCTAATGCCAACTTGTATTAGTTGCATTCTCTGTCTTGCTCTATGTTCATTTTCACACAAGAAAAAATCATTCAAGTTTCATTTACTGCATTGTGTTTGACTGATGTGTCAGATTAGGCCAGTTAGTTCCTTTCTTTTGCTCGCAAGTTGTGCACTGTGTTGCCCATGGTCTATGATACAGTAATCATTTGATAGACAGTGCTTGAACCTGCAATAGATGGAACATGCTATTGCTTGGCATAAATATGCCATTTCTACTGTTGATGTTCTACTATCTCGAAAATCATTTGATTAAGACTGGAAACACTCTCCAACCACCAAACATGCTAGCAGGTTCAGTTGTCTTTTAACACAGTGTCATAGTTGTAGATTGGCTGTCTCCTTTTGAGTGAGAAGAATTTTTCCCTTGACCATTTGCTTCTTTTTTAGTTCCTCAATGGAAACTTATTTTCATTGCCGCTTATAGAGTCAAATTGTTTATCACCGAATCTGGATACATTGAATTCCATATCAATCATTGATAACAAATTGAAGCTGTTAAGTTCTTTACCTAATTACATGTTCTTTTGTTTTTGGTGGTTTGTGAACCGGGGGTTTTTTTGGGTGGTTTGGGGAAGGGGGGGGGTGGTGTTCAAGATAAGAAATCTTTGTGATGCGTAGTTTCCAGTGTCCTGACATATGGTCAAGTTTTTTACTTGTCATGACCATTGCATAACAAGCCTCCTCCTCCCCTTCCTCCATCTCTTCCCTCAATTTATCCAGAGTGAACACACGCAACACTAACAGTAAATAATGATGAAATCATGGATACGTTAAATTATTTGCAGCCAGTAGAATTTGAGGCCCTGAATCTGTAGCATCATCTCATGATCAATAATGCTTGTCATAACCATTGCATAACTGCAGGGTCTGAATACATTGAATTCCATGTTGGTCATTGATAACAAATTGAAGCTGGTAAGTTCTTTACCTAATTACATGTTCTTTTGTTTTTGGTGGTTTGTGAACCCTCCCTGCGCGGGCGGGCGCGGGATTTATCGAGATAAGAAATTTTTGTTATATATATTTTCCAGTGTCCCGACATATGTTCAAGTTTTTACTTGTCATAACCATTGCATAACATGCCTCCTCCTTCCGTTCCTCCATCTCTTCCCTCAATTTATCCAGAGTGAACATACACAACGCTAATAGTAAATAATGATGAAATCATTGTATGTGTTAAAATTATTTGCAGCCAGTAGAATTTGAGGCCCTAAATCTGTAGCATCATCTCATGATCAATAATGCTTGTCGATTTAGTGTATCTCAAAAGTAGACCTCGACCTGATGTAAACATGTAACAGTAGCTAACTGTGTCAAGAAACTTAGTATATTATTCAACATATGTTTCATTCGTTGTTCCTTCATATTACGTGCAGTAAGTTAACGCACCTCAATCTATTAAAAGCCGAATAACATGGTTATATGTGATTGATTATTCGTAATTCTGTCTATATACTCCAAAATTTATGTCTATCATTAGTTTATAATGATGCGGCAGGTGCGGAATATAGTTGTGTGGATTGCAGTGGTTAAATCTGTTTAGTTCTGTACCTTTCTTATCAACAGATTTTTTTAACGGCAGATTCAGTTATGTATGTAGACAATTAAAATCGATCGATCTTCGTGCAAAAAAGAGAAAAAAAGAAAAGAAGTCGATCAATCAGATGTCAATAATTGAAAAAATGTATATTTTGGGTGATGTGTTACAAAGTCGGCCATGATGCTTGCATGTGGACCCTCGTCAGTTTAGTATTTAGAATTCCTTTTATCTTCACTCAGTAGAGTCTTTTGAACCATCTTTTCGTGTGGTACGTTAGGTAAGTTCACCTAATTTTTCTTATTAGCACTTGCATATTGACCAAAGGACTTCAGCCTGATGGATTTAGTATTGAGAATTCCCTTAATGTTCATTTAGGCTGCGCTTATTGAGAATTTTCTTATTTTTCACATATTCCCTTCTTTTTCACATATTGACTAAGCCAAAGCGAACGCAGCCTAAGTGAACATTAAGTGAAAAGGCATCATAAAAATCTAACAGACATCTAGGTTCCGGAAAATGAATGATTTTGAAGACATTTTTCTAAAAATAATTGCTTAAATCGCTTAAAAAATTAATAAATGAAAAAATATTTTCACCGTTTATGAAAATTGTTTGAACACAAAGTATTATTGATGATGAAAATATTTTACATTGATTATTTATTTTAAGTAATACCAAAAATCACCTTTGAAGAAATATTTTTAAAATTATTCATTTTTTTTCGAAACAAAATGAGCTAAAAAATGCCAATATTGAGAGTTTGGCATGGACATTTACAGAGCATTTATTCTCAACCATCGTTTTGAAAATGTGGAACTGGAAGAGTGGCCCACCATCGCTAAAGAGTCGAGAGAAGGCGACTTGTTTCTCCAAAAGGTTGGAATGACAGTTGCTCAACTCAAATCTATATGCAGCAAATGAGGGGCCAACTGTAAGTAGGCCTACCCTTTGCTTGGCCAGTTAAGTAAGTTTTAGGTAAGTTTGAGCTTTGATTAAGAGAGTCATTTGGTCCTAATCGGGCGTAAAAAACGTAACTATGTGCAGAACACTGAAGACGACATTGGACAACGACCATTGACATGATCAAAGTCGACAGACCAGTTATATAAATGCTGATAAAAGAAAAACCGGCTGCATGAATGAGATGCATCACTGGTCCTTACGAGTACTAGAATTTGTGGCACCACTTCCCGCTTGTCTAGAAGCCATGCATAAAAATGGGAAACGTGACTTTCCTAATCTCCCTCGACATTGAACTCATGTTGCACCATTAGCAACCCATCCGATATACTAAGCAAATAAGTGGAAGAGTAACTTTAATTCAATTACTTCAATACCAAGCTCACATTCACAAACTTACAAACATGCATTTAAACATCGAAGGTTGGTCATGGGACAAGCAGCAATTATGTACTTAAGGAACAACCCATTCTATAACTAATGTTTACTGTACGCAGGTGTACAAACAACTGCACAATGCTATCTTCTTCCCGTCATTAGTTTCCCTACTCTCTCAAGCCAGAAGCAATGATTTGAAAAGAGATTCACTCTCTCTCCGGTAACTTCAACGAAGAAAAGTAATAAATAATGCGAATACATCCAAACATAATAAGGTTTTGAATCTTTCATCAAAGAAAGTCCCGTCTCCACAATTCATCAACTCAGGCTTGCAGAATAGGCAGCACGTCATCAGTTCTCAAGCCTCGAACGTCAAGCAATTGAATATGATCCCTCTTGCTCTAATACTTTTTCTTTAACACATGCGCTTTCTAGACACCCATTTTCTAAGCTTACATTAAGGCCAGTACCAGCAAACCTAGAAACCACAAACTAAAGTGACCACGGATCAAGACGACCAGAGCTTTTTGATAAAGCGCGAACCAGCATAACAAATTGACCGGAAATTTTAAAAACCACAAATCAAAATCACATTGCAAAATCACAAGCAAAGATTGCTTATGCAGCTAAGAAATAAGCCAAATCTGCAATTACTGACAAATTCCTTCAAGAACTTTCATGCTCAACATGAACAGAGAAATTTTACTTGGGAAGAGAGGCAAGCACGGCGTCAAGGAAGAGAGCTCGAGAGAAAGGTAGCTTGATGGCCAGCATGAGGGAAGAAAGGCGAGTGGCTTCTTGAGTGAAGAGAGGACTGTGAGGGGATGTAGAGATCTATTGTGAGCGAAGAGACGACTAGGATATCATGGATGATAAAATGAGGGTGGGATGGAAAATTGACATTTTCATTAAATTAGGGCTTAAAGCATTTTGAAAATGTTACTTGTCAGAGCTCTCCAAGAACTTTAAATATGTAATTGCATCTCCCAAAATTCTTCAAAAAATTTATCAAACATAACTTACATTGGGCTTAAAGGTATTTAGAAACCTAGAGAGCTTTGGCAAAATATTGTCAAGCCATCGTCATGTGTTTCAAATTTTAACTCAAAACTTTTAATTCTATCAAAAATATATTTGACATTTCAAATTTGTTTCCAACCTATGTTGGATTCTTTAACACTATTTCGAAGAGGGGATATTGACTTGGATTCCTTTTCAAATTTCAATGTTGCCCTGGCTTTTGTCTTTTGTGTGATTTTCGCCTGGGCATATTTGCCTTTCAATTTTATCAGTTACATCGGAATATATTTATACGCCTCTACACTAGCAATTTTGATTTGCTATAATTTATTTGAGTTATTTTTCTAAATGGAAAATAAGAAGTAGGTTCTATTAAGGAAATTTGGCGTTGATTGGAATCTTCCATATACATAATGCCCAAAAAGAGCAAGAGGATAATTAAATTACAGCATTAGGAGGGAATCTAATTTTAGGAGAGATTTGATACGAGTTCAGAAGGTGAGGATTTATTACCGCAACCTTAAAAAGGTGTTGAATTTTTTTTTGGAGAAAATGGTGATGGTCGGTCGTAATAGCAATTTGGCCTAAAACAAAAAACCTACAGCCTATAAAATATCGCCACTAGAGAAAGGTGGGGTCCAAATTCCAATACAATCCAATCCACAACAATTGCCACACTGACGAGGAGCTGGGGCCTACAGACAACGTGAAAAAAGCCCATCCTGTCCCTTTCCATTCCCGGAAAAATGGAAAAAAGCGTAGCAATTCCTGACCGCGAGGTTTGATTTCGACGTGCGATAAAGCGTATTTCTTTTTCTTTTCTTTATCTAAATGAAGTTTGTCCCCAACTCTAGCAATTTGCATAAATTGTTAGTCAACATTTGACAAGCTAGGTTGAGCTATGACGACTTAACAGTACATTTAATGATGAATTGAGTGATTAGCCAAACATCGGAATCTTAGGATAATATCTATACGGGTCCCCGCTAGTTTATCGCGTTCACACTCTAATATAGAAAAGGAATTTCCAATTCACCTCCCACGAAGCCTCCGCGAGAGAGATAGGGACAATCGGGGGTCAAACTTTGTGGGCATCCATCAAGAGGAGCCTCCTCCCCACGCCTCTTGTCCGAAAGGAGCCACATAGAAAGAAAAGCAAAAAGGCGTGCATTTTGTCCAGTGCCTTTCCCCCAACATAAACGGTCTCCAAATCCCTTTCGCCTCGCTTCAAATGTCTCATTAGCTTAGCACCGAGGGAAACTTATGCTCCAATAAAAGACGGGGTTTGTTCTATAACATATACTTAAAAAAAGAGAAAAGAAAATAAAATAAAATAAAAAGTGTTCATCCTTATTCTCGGGTTCCGATCAATCGGTTCGACCTGCGCAGTGGTTCATCGGCTCGGGGCGGTCCATCATGACTATATGATTCAGGTTTGCGGGTACATTCGCGGGCGTTATGATGAAATAAATAAAAAGAAACTGAAAAAGAAGGAAGGAAAAAGCGGATAAACGGGAATACCGGCCGGATCACACCCACGCGCGCAACATGCCCCATCCGGAAAAGGGCCTTTTTCCCCCCCCACGCCCACGCGCCTGCTCCCGGAAGGAAAGAGCCCAAAAGCATTTTCCAACCACAAGGACAAAAGAGCACACCAATAAAAGGGAATTCAAAGCCGCCACTTCCCACGAGTCCTGACTCAGAATCACCCACCACGCCAAACCTGATCATCACCTTGTGTAGCCGCAGCAGCAGCAGAGAGAGAGAGAGAGAATCTGAGGGGGAGCCATGGCAGAGAACGGCGGCGCCGTCCACCTCGAGCGCAAGCTCCGGCTCAGGCTCGAGCCGTCGCCTCCGCTCTCCACCGCCCCCTCCGCCGCCGGAACTCGATCGCCGCCTCCACCGCCGCCGTCCCCGCCGCCGCCAAGCCCCCCGCCCAATCCCTCAGCTTCCCCAACGGCGGCGGCGCCCACCCTCCCCTCCCTCCCCCGCTCGACCTCCCCGGCCACGCCTTATCCTCCTACACCACCCTCAGGGACCTCCTCCCCTCCTCCCCCGCCGCCGCCTCCTCCCCGCCGCCGCCGCCGCCTCCCCGACCGCCGCGGCGAGCTCGTCCTACGAGATATCGATCCGCAACCGCCTGGTGAACCGGGCCGCCTGGGCCTACCTCCGGCCGATGTCGGCCTCCCCCGGATCCGACGGCCCCCACCTCCTCCGCCGCCTCTGGCTCCGCCTCTCCGCCTGCCTCGGGTTCGTCTGCCGGGCCCTCGGCCGGATCGCCCGCTTCTTCCTGCCGGTCCGCTCCGAGAGATAGCCGTGGCCTTCCCCCCCGGCGTGACGTCGACGGCGTGGCTTTTTTTTCATTGCTGACGTCACAGACATCGCTCTCCCCGACCATTATCCGGTTGGTATAAATATATTTTTGAGCCTCTTATATATTTTTTGTTTATCCTTTTTATCCCAAAGTAATGTCATAATACATTGTAGTCTATCTTTCCGATTTTTTACCAGCTAGGATTTTTACTGAATTGATCTTGTGCATTGTTCTTGCCCGAAATTAATCAAAATCTGTGCATACCCATAATTCCTAACAAATCGAATTAGGAGGAAAGAGACTCCGTAGTTATTCAATTTCGAAAAAAGAAAGGTATCCCGACTTAGTGCTTATACATGAGAAAGAGAGACAGAGTTTTTGAAATTTTGTCGAATTTGATCAATCGATATGGTGATCGGCTGTGCGGTGGCTGTGATGGAAGAGCCTCAGCCTATGGCCGGTGGACACGTGGGGCTTGTCGTTCTCCTCCGGAGACGCGCCTCCGTGATCCGGCACTTCCTGTTGCTCGGCCTAGTCCGTGTGGGAGCCAGGATTCGTCTCCCCTGATTCCGATCTGGGCGTCCTCGACACTGAGCGGTTGATCGAGCCATGGCTCCTTCCCTCCTGCAAACACCACCCGCTATGTCTCATTAGAAAATGTCCTCTCACCACTGCCTGGTGGGCAATGCTCGATCGCCAAAGGCATCGATTGCACATACTACTCGTGATCAGTAAGACGACGCTTTGGACATCTCGAACCTCGCTCTAACGACGACAACGAAAGGGGGAAGATAGCCGTGTCCTAAGTAGGGAAATTTCTGTACCTTGAAATTGAGAATCTTAGACTGAGAGGCCAAGTACTGCATGGCTCGAGAGAAGGCGTCCTGCGCGAAATCCGAGGTGTATTGCCTGCAGGGAGAAGCGAACTCCCACGCTCTCGCCTTCCACTCCACCAGCTTCTCGTCGATTTTGCTCTCGTGCTTCTTCATGAACTGATCCTGCAGCGTCTCGTACACATGCCCAGTTCCCTGCATTTTCAAAAGCAGAAGCAAAACATCAGATTGAATTCACCTCCTTTTTGTGAAGTAAGGAAAATCGTACGTTGTCATCGGGTTGAAAAGCCTTCTTTCGACAATTCAAGGGCTTGTTGGGTGGGGTTTTTACCTCGGTTTTAGGATGCCACAGGTAGATGATGAAACCCAGCTTCAGTGGTTCCCAATACATTGGAAGCCTTCAACCAAAAGAAGAAAGGCAACAAGAAGAGAAGGATTTGTTTGAATAGGGGGTGTAAATAAATGTCATTCAAGGCTCTCATGGAATATGGTTCTGCTTACCATGAGATCAAGACGTCAGCAATCCTTTCCAGGACGGTGAACATTGTCACAATGATCCTGCAAGCATTCGATACTCGCACAGATGAACAATTTCCTTGTGCTTGATTTAACGTTGAGAAGGATTGGGAAACATAGAGACAGAAGAAAGCAGAAAAACGAATATCGACTCCATATAATCGGAGTAATCATCAAAGCGATGCCCTCGAGTCAGAACTTGAATAGCATCTGCCGGAATTCATTGAATTGCAGTAGGAAAGGAATTGCAATGAGTCGTCGACTCCTATATGCGATATAGTTCAATGTAATTCAAGCATTCTTGCAGAAAGTTAAGTAATTAAAGGCATTGTATCAATCCCTCAGAATCAAAGAAGGGTTATTTCCCTCACCAATATTGACACCACTGCCTGAGTTCCTCGGTCTGCTCCCCGTTCTTCGCCACCTCGGTGTTCTTCGCCATGGTTTTGTAACACTGGAATGCTGGGTACACATACCCGAAAACCAACCTGCCATGTCGATGAAAACCCAACACGAGAAATCCAATCAATTTCCAAAGAGAAAACATTTTTCACCCTCTTCTTTCACATTACCAAAGGGGAGGTGGGGAGGTGGTAACACAAAGAAGCGATTTTACAGAAGAAAACGGTGGCATACAAAAGGCATCGGGTAATGAAATTCCCCAGCATTCTCAGATCAATGCACACGGTCGTCCCGCACCCTGCCGAAGCTTTTTGCATCGCAGACGAGAATCTCGGTCACCACCGCATCGTCCCATTTTGCAGGGAAAGAAAAAGAATGACTTAGCAAAAAAGGCAAAAAGAATATTGGTTTCTAAGCCGCAGGGGCGAGCTCGTTGGAGGAAGCCAAGAATGTATAGCAACCGAAACAAGAAGAGCGGCAAAAAAGACACGAAATCAGACCGTGCATACCAGAGAGGGAGACTAATTGCAGGCAAAGTCAAAACGGTGAAAATGGGCTGGAGATGCTTGGGAAGCGAAGGGAGATTAAGGATCTCTTGGATTGCTGCTTGGGGCGAGGAAGAAGGCTTCGTTTATTTATACATGAAGGGGAAGGCTCGCATGAGAATTCGAGACAACCTCCTGGGGGATTGGTCGTGCGGTACCGGACAAAACGACTTTCGGACGTGGAAGTTGCTATGTTCGCTTCATCTTTGCTCCGAACACGGCAAACAAGTACTTGCCTAATCGTCGGCGTCGTCTGTATTAAGCTATGCTACAGACGAAGATCTTCGAGACTTGCTTTCAGATGAAAAAAGGAATGGATTTGGTTTGAATGGCCCAAGATAAAGATGTCCCAGGAGTTTGCAACCCAAGGGAATAGATTCACTGTGTTTTATCGCTATTGTACCGAAGGTAACAGTCAACAAGCACCATTAAATGACAAGGAATGAGACGGAAAGAAGAAGACAATGGACACTGGACAGTAAGCTATCCGGATGTATCGGAAATTTAGGATATTGGAACAAACTTTAATATGTGGCCTATCCAAACCGACCACAGCGGGAAGATTTGTAAGCAGTTTCAGGCCATAGCACTTGAGTTTGATCGTAGTGAAAATTTCAAGTGACTCGGACTAGACCTCACGAAAAGGTGTGCATATCCTCACATGATCTGTCGAGGAACTAGAAATTGTTGGGATAAATTGTTGGGATAAGTATACTATTAGTGCTAAAAGTTGTGTACGACGCTTACTTTAGTGTCAAAAGTTTATTTTGGATCACTTAAGTGCCAACAAATTTGAAAAACGATCATTTCAGTGCCAACGCCGATCAAATTGGCCGGAAATCCAATGTTGCACTTTTTAATTAATTTTTGAAGTTGATGTGACTCGTCGGAAAGTACAGTCAGTATCCAAACAACAAAACGATGCCGTTTGGTGTCTTTTCCCCAACTTAGAACCCTAAATCCTCAAATTGAGAGAGAGAGAGAGAGAGGGAGAGAAGGCATGTCGTCTTCTTTCTCGAAGAACAACACCAACAACGGCACCAGCAGTAGCAGCAGCAGTGCATCAGCAGCGGCACCTTCAACCCCTCTTCTTCCTCCTCCTCCTCCACCCTCGCCTCCTATTCTTCCTACCACTTCTTGCTTGAGCAACAATCTCAGTCTCTCCTCGCTCACTTGGTCGAGCAACTACAATGGTGGCTGAGCGATGGTGGCCGAGCGATGGCGGGCGAACGACGGTGGCCGAGCGGCGAATGACAAAGAAACCTTAATTTCAATCCCCATATGAGCTATACGGTATCGTTTTTGTGAGGATGTCCAAGTATGATGGCAAAATGATATCGTTTCTTGAGGAGGATGGAAAATGATGTTGTTTAAAAGCCACCGCAACTTCTTCTTCTTTTTAAATATAAAAGCCATATAATTAATCTGGCCGAAATCTCTTGCCGGTAGCACCAAAGTGATCATTTTTTCTCCGATTTGGCACTTAAGAGATCTGACGGAAACTTTTGGTACTAAAGTGAGCGCCGTACACAATTTTTGGTACCGATAGTGTACTTACCCCATAAATTGTTTTACCGAGTAACATGGCAATGTAATGAAGTGAGAATTTGACTACGGATGGAGGCAATGCTCACACTTTTAACATCTCTAGTTCTTTCCCGAGTAATGCGACGTAGTGGCCAATTTCAAGCTATCGAACTAGGTCTATCAATTTGTCCATCGTACTAAATTTATCAAAACAGAAACAGAAAGTTATGGATCGTGATATTGCGTTAAGTTCAAAAGAAATGTTCAAGCTCCACGTGAGAAAACCTCTTCTCAATAGAAAAATGCGGGCTGAACAACTAAATATCTTTCTTTAGAAACATAAAAACATTCGAAGCTACTGGCCATCCCTATCGAAGAAAATATCACAAAGACATTTTCCTTTCGATTTTGTCAGTTACATGGAAATATATTTATGCGGCTATACACTAGTAATTTCGATTTGCTATAATTTATTCGAGTTATTTTTCTAAATGGAAAATGAAAAAAGTAGGTTCTTTTAAGGAAATATGGACTTGATGGGAATCTTGTATATAGATAATGCTTAAAAAAGAGCAAGGGGTAATCAAATTATAGTTTTTTTGGAGGAAATATGGCCTATCAATTTTCCACGAGAGAAATGTGATAGTTTTTAATTTATTGTAAGAGTAACAGTCTATTTTGGATCATAAAAAATTGAAAAATAAATAATTATAAATAGTTATAAGATCCACTTTTTCAAGAATTTGTGATTCATAACAAAATATTATTTTTACAATAATACGTGATGTCAATTATTAATAATTTTACTGACAAGTTGCCGATTTTCTTCAAATCATCGATTATGAGTTCATTGGTGACTTCTGTTTTCACCAAACTTTGATCTCATCGATTACGTTTGTCACCTGTAGATAATGACCCAATTCTTTTTCCTTTTTGGTGTCAACAGGTATAATCCGTGTGTCGTACGACCCGGCGAAACGTCCTCGCAATGAAATAAAGTCGCCACGGCATAGTCCTTGTATGGGCAATATGACGTTTAAGGACGTACAAAGTGCAATTGCAAAGCAGTCACGCGAAGACGCGATGGAGACGAAGACGAAGACAAAGATGAAGACGAAAACCTGAATGTTCCAAAGGGAAGTAAATGGGTCACGCGTGACCTTCGACACAACTCATCTGTTATGTCGCACACGTTCACATGAATTGCCGGGAAGGCGAGTGGCCATGAAAGCCGCAGGCTCCGATGGGTAGTTGTAGTGTGAATGTTCCCCTCGTATTGGACTATATTTTAATCGTCCCTTTCGAAAGGATGGCGACGACGTCCAAATTAGATCATTCAGATGGTTTTTGATACAGTTTCACTACACTTAACACGCTCACGGCGTACTTGCCGGCGATCAATTGAGTCAATTTTTGATACATTATCTCCATAGATTTTCACTACTAAATCAAAAAATTGTTAAAAAATCGCAACCGGACTGAGATTCGTTTAGTGGTCACAGTATGTTTCATATCAATCCAATGATGAAAGATTGCCGTGAGAGATTATGAACTTTTAACTGCAATTTGGCCTAAAAGTTAAACCCGGACTATAAATATTCCCACGTGAGAAAGGTGGTGTCCAACACAATACAATCCACAACAAATTATAGGACTGATTGTCAGATTTACGTGGAGCTGGGGCCGACCGATAACGTGAAAAAACAATCCCCCCCTCCCCCTGCCGCGGGGTCCCCTTCCCGTCCCGGAAAATTGGCAAAAAACGTAGCAATTCCTGCGCCCGAAGTTTGATTTCGACATGCGATAAAGGGTACTCTTTTTTGTCAAAATAAAAATGTCCTAAACTCTAGTAATTTGCATAAAATTTGTCCCAAAATAAAAAAATGTATCTAAGTACTAACTCTTTTCGTTTAGTGATTTATGCGTCTAATTTTGTGGCGAAGTGTGTTCGAAGCCAAGAGAGAGACCTAGAGTTGTGAATTATGAGGATGTCATGTCGTCTTTTCGATGTGATGGTAGTGCATGGGTTTCCTTCTTTCAAATTTCATGCTTGTATTATGTTAATGGGATGTGGATGTGGATGTGGATGTGCTGCAGTCTCACAGTGTCTAATTCATCTATGTAAATGTGTGCAATGGGAAGTTTAGATGTACATATATATTTTTTAGCAGAACTAGTAGATGTAAAAGTACGTTCTCTTTTTGTGGAATGCAATATTTGCTCGAAAGATCTTTGATTTTATTATGGTGTTCAGTTGTTTGTTACCTTTTCTTCTAGATTCTACCCAATAATAGTTTGCATCACAATTGTATTGAAATTTGCTAGTGGAAATCTTATTAAGAAAACATTCAGCGTCATGGATATCACATCCTTGTTATTATTCGTCCTTCTCTCCGGAAGTCTTCTTTTGCTCTATTTCTGAGTAAATTGTTAATTTCATCTTTGCTCTAGATCCATTTTTTAGTTGCTTTTAACTTATGCTTTCCTCTGGTGTAGATTGGGCATTACGAGAGACAATAGGTGTAACGCCTTGTGGGACAAGAGAGGGACCGCTTCCCCTTCCTTGCGCACGTCCGGGGACCCCCTGGATCTCCAGGGTACACATATTGTTCGCTTTGGACACTAAGTCCTCACGGTTTGTTCTTCTCGGGGCAGCCCATACTACCCCAAGAAAACGTGTATGTACAGTTAGAGGGCTCATTGCATTATAAGGCAGTCCAGAACTCCCTCCCTAAGCGATGTGGGACAAGAGATGGACCGCTTCCCCTTCCTTGCACACGTCCGGGAACTGAGGTGCGGACGCACGCCATCCCTCCTCCTTGTGCATTGCCGCTCAGGATGTCACAATAGGAGCATGTATTGCTCTTACCGAAGAGGGTGAGCCTCCATTGATTTAAATTCATCTCATATCCATGGATCATGGCGGCAATGACCGATCTTTAATTTGATAAGAGAATCTTATGTCTTCAAAAGGACGAGGGATTCCATTCACTTTAGTTTTCTAGCTTTAAGGATGTTTGGTATGCGGACATCTTTTCTATGTATTAAGAAGCCAATTGTAGTGTAAAAGGATCTGTCAAAGCAAATGTATTGTGTCTTTTTAGAGGCGAGGGGAGTTGTATTGTTTCATTGGTAATTATTAAAGTAGTGTCCATTGCAAACTGGAACAGAATGTCAAAAGAATGTTTACTGAAATTCTACGTTTAATGCTTTCATTATTGGCTGCCTACCCGTTGTCGTTCAATCAAGAGTCACGTACAATTAAGAGGATTGAGAGCTTCTTGGTCTTGCATCCTGCGTAAGTTTTTTTTTTTTTTGGTCAGTCCTACTCTATTCCTATTCTACACTCACTCTTAGACTTTTTGCCCTGCCTCTTGCAGGGCGTGGGAGTTGAAACCCACTCTTGAAACTTACGCATCCCCACCCCATCCCCCCCTGAGAAGGTGGGGATTTGAACCCCTCACCTCCCCCTTCCATGTTGTAAGTTAAAATGTACATTTTTTGCTTTCACACCAAAATTTAAAATGTTACGCAAGCCTAAAATGTTACGGGAAAAATATATGCAAATCTACGCGTCAATAGTTGTATGATGCGAAAGTTTCATGCATTGAGGACAAAAGTACGTGCACCGCAGGATTTAGATTAAATTAGAAAGAAAAAGTTAATCCAGACTTGCTCTGAAAGTTGATTATTAGACTTACGATCAAGGAAGTTTACTTTCTTATCATGGGACGAGAAAAGGAAGTCTACTTTTTGCCATTGTGCTTCGCTGTGAAGAAGTCGAACTCTTTTTTTGTAGGCCTCTCTTGGCTCCAATGTCAATGGCTACCTTTCTTTCCGGTCTCTGATCCCTATATATCTAATGATTGTCTTCTCCATGCAAGTGTCATGCTTGTTGACACCTATATGTGATGACCCGATCATTCATTTATTGCATAGAGAATTAGGGATAAGCTTTAACCCTTAAACACAAATATTAAAATTAAATTACATTGCATATAGTTTTAGGAGCATTTATTACATAACTTATATTTTCATTATGTGCATTGCCATTGGGCCGCGGTGGATGGTTTTGAGCTTAAAATTTCGTTAGTGGAGACCGTGAAATAAGGCCAAAATTTGGCCAAGGCTAGGAGGCTAGGTGGCTGAAAATCGCATGAAAATGACTTTAATTGGCCTAATTTGAACTTAATTCAGCCCATTGAGAGTTTTATTAGAGACAATCCTTAGGTTATTAGAGCCATCACATTAGAAAAGGCTTAAGTTAAGCCCATGATATTGAAGTTAACTTAGGTTTGCATTATAAATAGAGCGTTATGCCTCAGAAATTAGAGGTCGGCAAATTCTTTCTCGGAGCACACAATAGAGAAACACACTTGAGAGAGAGCAAAGAGAGAGCTGAACGAGTCACGGTTGAAACCTCTTCACAGCCGTGACTTTGCCAAGTTCATGGCCACACCTTGACGTTGACCCAGCAGCCGTTTATCCGCTGCATTGACGACGACCAACTTAGCCACGATCCTCCCCGATGACAAAGTAGGAGCCTTCACTCCTTGCCTTGTTGTGATCAACAACGACAAAGTTTTGGAGGCGACACAATTGATATGCAGCCACAATTGAGAACACACGGAGAAAAGATGGCCATATGATTAAGAAAACCAGCAAGTGTCATTGTGCTTGAAGACAGAAAAGGGCCGCAAGTCAACGAAGGATGTACACTCAGACCACCCCTCTTGGTCTTTCACTGTACCGAGCAAACTTGCAGGGGCCATCGCGTGTTGCAAGATTTGCTGACCATTGTCCGATACCCTATCCGATTCATACCAGACTTCGATAATTCAGATGCTGTTGGTTGTTTTTGTCATTTTAGGTTTCAATTGTCGGTTCTGACCATTGCGCAACAGATTGTATAATATGTTTCTTAGGTCAGTGAGGGTCCTTTAGGCATTCTCAGCTCTCTTTTTTTCTCCTATGGTCCTCTTTACTTTCAAATTGTGGCATTGATGAAAACTGAGAACGGCTGATCATACTTTCTGTTGCATCTTTCCATCAGTGAAACAGTTACTTCTTGTATTATGACCCCTTTGGCTTGAACAAATGTGGTCTTTGATGAGTTTTTACTTGTTACGGGCCTTTGGGGCCTTCTTTTTCATTTCATTCGGTGAGCATGAATCAATTAATCATAAAGCAACTTTCTTGTTTGGTCATTGAATAGATTATAAGCAATTTTGTTTCTCTTGCAACCATACTAAATATAGGTACGGTTCAAACAATTTGTGATTCTGAATTAGCAACACAGAAAATGAGGGGTACAACTGCAGAGCAGGCAAAAGAAAAAAACTCTGAATCTGCAGTCTTGTGCAGTGTAGTTTGTTTCCGCATCTCTTATCAATGTAATCTACTCTGGATAACAATATTGGTTTTGTGTCGTCTTCTCTAGCCAGGATATATATATATATATATATATATATATATATATATATATATATATATATTATTACAGATACATGATGTGGGGCTTCTGATCGAATGATAAATTAGTATCCGTTATCAAAGATGTGTCTGTCTTGCCCTAATTTCGTTTTCACACAAGAAAAAATCATTCAAGTTTCATTTACTGCATTGTATTTGACTGATGTATCAGATTAATTCAGTTCCATTCTGTTGCTCACAAGTCGTGCACAGTGAGGTCCATGGTCTATAATACAGGAATCATTTGATGGACAGTATGCTTGAACCTGCAATAGACGGAACATGCTATTGCTTGGCATAAGTATGCCCTTTCTACTGTTGATGTTCTACTATTTTAAAAATCATTTGAAACACTCTCCAACAGCCAAACATGCTAGCAGGTTCATTTGTCATTTAACACTGACTCATAGTTTTAGATTGGCTGTCTCCTTTTGAGTGGGAAGAATTTTTCCCTTGACCATTTGCTTCTTTTTTGGTTCCTCAATGGAAACTTATTTTCATTGCCGCTCATCGAGTCAAATTGTTTATCACCGAATACTTTCTGTACTGCATGCCATGGATACATTGAATCCCATATTGGTCATTGATAACAAATTGAAGCTGGTAAGTCCTTCACCTAATTACATGTTTTTTTTTTGTTTTTGTTTTTGGTGGTTTGTGAAGGAAGAGAAGAGGGGGGGTCGAGATAAGAAATTTCTGTGATGCATAATTTCCAGTGTCCTGACATATGGTCAAGTTTTTTACTTGTCATAACCATTGCATAACACGCCTCCTCCTCCCGTTTCCTCCATCTCTTCCCTCAATTTGTCCAGAGTGAACATGTACACAACACTAATAGTAAATAATGACGAAATCATTGATATGTTAAATTATTTGCAGCCAGTAGAATTTGAGGCCCTAAATCTGTAGCATCATCTCATGATCAATAATGCTGGTCGTTTTAGTTTAGCTCAAAAGTAGACCTGAACCTGATGTAAACATGTAACAGTAGCTAATTGTGTAGAGAAACTTGGTATATTGTTCAACATATGTTTCTGTCGACACCCAACAATACTTTTGCAAGCACGTATGTGCTGGTTAGGAGGGGCAAAAAATTCTAAAATCACCCTCGTTGCCATATGTGGGTTGTAATTTACATTGGCTCAGCCCATAAATGGTTATGAAAATAAAGGATAGCCGAAGATTTCGAGAATCCTTAGGCTGAATTTCCATGGATATACAAGCAAAGACATATAATTTCATGATGAAGTAATTGGTTGTCACGTGTCGGGAAAAAGTAAAAAATAAAAGACACGTGCAAGCTAAGGGACGTTGTTGAGGACACAACATTGACAGTGAATTTAGGCAGGAATAGTTGAAAGGGTGCCAAACTCAAAAAGAGCAGTTAATTCTTGTTAGACAAGCCATGAGAATGTTGTTGAACAAGTCAGGAACCAGATAAAGATAAGGTGGTTCAATATAAAACATTGAGCGATTCTTGAAGAGGAAGTAACCGACCATTGACGGTTACCAAATTGGCCCATAAATAGGCAGTCCAACAAAGAGCTCTTCGAACAACACACAAAACTACTTTATCTTGTTTTTACCCTTAGTCTAGCTTAGCTATAACTTACGATTCTCATTGTAGATTCAATTCCAGCAAGTGTTTTCGTTGATTAGATTTCGGTGCTAACCCACTGTCCAGCATCATCAATTAGATTCCGATGTTGTGTCCTTATACCCATCTCGGAGCAGTATTTTCCAGGTGATATTACCATTGTCCAAGTCGTTGTGTCCTCAAATTGATCTATGAGTAGTGTGTGCTAGGTGTTGTTATCACTATCCAGCATCGTTGATTAGATTCTGACATTGTGTCCTCATATTCATCTAGGAGCAATGTCTACTAGGTGTTATCTTTATTGTCCAATATCATCGATTAGATTCCGACATTGTGTCCTCAAATTTATTAGATAGCAGTGCTTTCTAGACATTTTTGTTAATATCTAGCGTTGTCAAAGCATTTTTGATATTGTATAAGCCACTTTACTTTTAATGGGCTTTTATTGTTATGTTAAAGTAAGACACTATTAATTAGGTTTTGATATTGATTATTGTTGGTATTAAGCTCGTGTTAAGTTAGTGACTTCTTTAGATTTAGGATTGTATCGTGTATAATCTCATTCACATTTGACATTCTTTGTCCAAAGTTGACACAAAACCCGAGTCTACTTTAATAAAAATCAAAATATAATACTTGGTGAAAAATATTTTGCTGTGGGATTCAAAACCGGTGAAATAGTTTCATTTGTCGTTCCTTCATATCACGTGTGATAAGTTAACGCACGTCCTTATATTAAAAGCAGAAAAAAACATGGTTAAATGTGATTAATTTCCGGATTCTGTCTATATACTCCAAAATTTATGTCTCTATCGTTAGTTTATAATGACGTGGCCGGGGGGGGACTATAGTTGTATGGATTGTAGTGGTCAAATCGGTTTAGTTCTATACCTTTCTTATCAATAGATTTTTTTTTAACGGCAAATTCAGTGATGTATCTCGACTATCAAAATCGATCAATCTTCGTGCAAGAAAGAAAAAAAAAAAGTCGTTCGATCAGATGTCAATAATTGAAAAAATGTATAGTTTGGGTGATGTGTTACAAAGTCTAGCATAATGCTTGCATGTTATCCCCTCAGTAGAATCGACACCGAAACACGAAATATGAAACGCGATACGATATTTTGACATGTAATTTCTCAAAAAATAGAAAATTTCAACACATTAGGTCACGTTGTATATTAAATGTATATTTTTTTATATAAATAATAAATTATTATTTGTATGATTATTTCAATCAAATTAATATGATTCAAATTCACAGATAAATAAATAATAAAAAATCATATAATAATTTTACACTAAAAATATTAATCCACCATTTATTAATATCATTTATTGTTTCAATTTGACAAATTCAACTCCATTTCAATAAATCCATAAAACTTGGAAAGAAAGAAAAAAAGTCATTCTAGACTTGCGTGTTGAAAGTGTTGAAAGAAAAAAGAAAAAAAGTTGAGGGTAAATTGTATATCACAAAAAGTGAGAGTCAAAAGAAAAGATAATAAAATATTAAGTTTTTTTTCTTTCCTAATTTGTTATTTTGATTTTTGATTTTTATTTTTCACACACACACACACACACACACACAGATATATATATATATATATATATATATTAACCATTCATTTATTGAAAATTTTTAAAATTGATCTCGCATGTCGGAATCATGTGTCGGAAACTGATATATCGGAGTTCTGACTTGAGTGTTGAAGAGTGTCAGAAAAATTAACCAGATGTCGAATTTTCCGACACGTGTTAACGGAGTGTTAGAGAGTGCTCGAGAGTATCGAACATGTGTCAAAATGTCTGACACGATATAAAGATTCACACAGAGTGTCGATGCTTCCTAGGTTAATCCTCGTTAATTTAGAATTGAGAATACCCTTAATCTTCACTTAGTAGAGTCTTTTGAACCATCTTATTGAGAATTCCATTAATGTTCACTTAGGCTACGTTTATTGAGAATTCCCTTATTATTCACATGTTGAGTAAGCCGAAGCGAACACAGCCTAAGTCAACATGAGGTGAAAAAGCATCATGGAAAATGAGAAAACTATCGATAAACTTTTAAACCTATTGTAATTATGTCAATTCAGTCTTTTTATTTATTATTTTTTTTTTGCTAATTCAGTCTTAAATCTTTTGTATTTGTGCTAATTCAATCTATTCAGCTAAATTTCTCAGTCGATGCTAATGTGGACGATGGTTGGTGCCACTCATTTGGCCGACGCTGACGTGATAATTTTTTTATAATATTTTTTGATTTTTTATTAAATTTTAATTTTCTTTCTTTCTTTCTTTTTTCTTTTCTTCCTACTATTCTTCTTCTTCCCCAACCCTCCACAATGGCTACTGAGGCTCCGGTGAGTCTCTTTGGCCACTAGGCGAGGATCGCGAAGTCGCCTAAATTCAAGTGAGGTTGGGGGCCTTGGGCAAGGCGGCCTCACCCAAATATGGGTGAGCACAGGCTCGCCATGGCCTCGTCGGTCGCGAGTGAAGGCAGCCTTGCCTGCTATTGCAAGGCCAAGGCTACCAACGCTTGTGACCAGTGAAGCCCTTGTGTCCCCTAGGCCTTCACGAGGTGCCTCATGGTTCTCCCCCTCTGTCTCAGGCACACACTTTCTCTCTAACAATGGTCATCGGGCCCAATTTAGCCTTGCCGTCACACTTTGACTTTGATCTAAGGCGGTTGTGCCTCGCAAAGGCTTGGAGACTGGGGCAAATGTGGCCATGGCCTCGTAGCTGCGGGCAATATCGCCTTTGCCTCCTACCGATGAGGCCATGGCGAGGCTACCTCACCCACAACCCTTGTTGGCCACTGTGGGTGGTGGGGGAAGAAGAAGAACAATAAGAAGAAAAGAAAAGGCAAAAGGAAAAAGAAAAAATTAATAAAAAGTTCAAAAAAATAAAATATTATTAAAAATTACCATGTTAATGTCGGTTGGACACTCAGGTGCTAGTTGGCCAAATTTAGTCAGATGGATTAAATTGACATAAATGAAAATGTTGATGACTGAATTGGCAAAAAAAAAGAAGAAGATCCATGACTAAATTGACAAAATTGCAACAAGTTAAGGATTTTTTTGGTAATTTTTCCCATGGAAAACTAATAGAGATTTAGATTTTGTTTGTTTCGCGAAAAATGAATAATTTAAAAAGCATTTCTCTTAAAATAATTGCTTAAATCGTTAACGAAAAATATTTTCACTGTTTACAAAAATGTTTAGACATAAATTGTTATAGATGACGAAAACATTTTATATGATTAATTATTTTAAGTAATATAAATAATTATTTTCAAGAAAATATTTTTTAAATTATTTATTTTTCCGAGACAACCGGTACCTTAAAAAAGTGAATATTGAGAGTTTGGTATGGACATTTACGGAGCATTTATTTTCAACCATTGTTCTGAAAATGTGGAACCCGAGGACTCGCCCGCCATCATTAAAGAGTCTAGAGAAGGCAACTTATCTACCCCAAAGGGTTGGAATGACAGTTGCTCAAGTCAAATCTACGTGCAACAAATGAGGCCAACTATAAGTAGGCCTCCCCCTGCTTGGCCAGTAGAGTACGTTTTAGGTAAGTTTTAGCTTTAATTAAAAGGGTCATTTGGTCCTAATCAGATAAAAAGAACGTAAATACGTGCAGAACACTGGAGACGACATTGGACAAACACTTATTGCATGGCCATTGACATAATCAAACGTCTAATAAACCAGTTGTACAAATGCTGATATGAGAAGACCGGCTGCATGAATGAGATGCATCATTGGTCCTTGCAAGTCCTAGAATTTTTGGCACCACTTCCCACTTATCTAGAAGCCATGTATAGAGATGGGACACGTGATTTTCCAGATTTCCCTAGACATTGAACTCATGTTGCTCCATTGACAACCCATATGATAAATTAAGCAAATAGTTGGAAGAGTAACTTTAATTCGATTACTTTAATACCATGCTCACAGTTACTAACTCACAAACGTGCAGCTAAACATCAATGGTTGGTCATGGGACAAGCAACGATTCTATACTTAAGGAACAACCAATTCTACAACTAATGTTTACTGTACGCAGGAGTACAAGCAACTGTACAGTACTATCATCTCATTGTTAGTTTCCTTATTCTCTCAAAACAGAAGCAATGACTTAAAGAGACAGTAATTTCAACGATGAAATGTAAAAATAATGCGAATACATCCAAAAATAATAAGGCTTTGAATCTTTCATCAAAGAAAGTCCCGTGTCCACAGTTCATCAACTCAAGCTTGCAGAATAGGCAATAATACGTCATCACTTCTCAAGCCCCCAACCTCAAGCAATTGAATACGATCCCTCTCGCTTTAATACAGTTTCTTTAACACATGCGCTTTCTAGACACCCTTTTTCCTAGCTTACATTGAGGCCTGTACTAGCAAACCTAGAAACCACAAATTAAATTGACCACAGACCAAGACGACCAGAGCTTGTCAAAGCACGAACCAGCGTAACAAGTTGACCAGAAATTGTAAAAACCACAACTCAAAGTGACATCACAAAAGCGCGAATGAACCTACGCAGCTACGAAATAAACCAGATATACGATCACTAACACATTTCTTGAAGAACCTTCATGCACAACGTGAACGGAGAAATTTTACTTGGGAAGAGGCGCAAGCACGGCATGGAGGAAGAGAGCTCGATGGTCGGCGTGAGGGAAGAAAGGTGAGTGGCCTCTTGAGTGAAGAGAGGAGAAGAGAGGAGCACAAGGAAACGTAGAAATGTGTTGTGAGCGAAGAGACGATTGGGAAATCCATATGATAAATGAGGGTGGGATGGGAAATTGACATTTTCATTAAATTAGAGTCGAGAACATTCTTAAAATGTTACTTGTCACAACTTTCCAAGAGCTTTAAATATGTAATTGTTTCTCCCAAAACTCTTCAAATTTTTTTATCAAACATCATTTATGTCGCGCTAATGACATTTAGAACCCTGGAGAGCTTCGGCAAAGCATTGTCAAAGCATTTGTCAAGCCCCCTTCATGTGTTTTAAATTTTAACTCAAAAATTTTAATTCTATCAAAAATATATATGACCTTTGCAGTTAGGCTTTGCATGGTAAAAGCCTATTCGACAATTATTATATTTTCGGGAATAATTTCTAGTAAGAAATTTCTAAACATTTGTTGACACCTAATTTTGGTAACCCTAAGGAAATAAAATAAAAATCGCAAATAAAAGTAAAAACAAGGAAAAATCAATCTGATCGATCATGAATGGAAATTGGAAATTTTGAAGAATATTCAAATCTTGGTAAATGCGGAAGCAAGTCTTGAGCGAGGATCAAGATTTGGGAAATCAAGTAAATAAAGAGCAATAATTTTGATAAAATAGAAAGAATCGAAACAAAATCGAGCTATCATGCGAAATCACGCTTTTATATGCAATCATGAATTAATGCAACAGAAAATAGAAGCTCGAAAATTGCTACGGAAAGCAGCGGTATGGAATCATTATAAAAGGGAGCCACAATTTTCGTGATTAACAGTCCAAAAAACGGAGTGCAAAAAAAAAAGAATTCGTGCGAGAGAAATTCGAAGAGAAAGTGCAAAACAGAAAAAAAAAGAAAAAAAAAAAAAAAAGAGGCGTGATAGGCATAGTGAAAAAGAAGAAAAGTAACTTTTCTTTTCTCTGACAGGAAGGGAAAAATCAGCAGCATAGTACAGAGAAAAAGAGTGAGTGGACGTGAGGGGGAAAGAAAAAAATTAAAAAAAGGGAGAAAATGCCATCTTCTTCAGCTGTCCTCTGCTCCTCTGCAACTGCCCAAGCTCAGCCCGCCGTTCGTCGCCGCTGGTCGCAGCACCTCCGCGCCACTGTCTCCGAACGCCCGCGAGCGCCACTCCGTGCTGCTCGCCACCGCCAGCAGCCTCCGCGTCACCGGCGCCCCGACGCCGTCGCCTCTGCTCACCTGACGCCGCGCCACCGTCCCCGACGCCAGCGCCACCCCTGCTTGTCGTCGCGTCCGTCCTCGCCCCTGCTGCCGCGCCTCCGCCCGCCACCGGCGCTTGCTGCCGACGCCTCCCTCTGCCCGGCGCCGCCCGCCATCGCTGTTGCCTCTCCATCCGCTTGCCACAGCCCGACCCCGGTGCAAATCGTCGGTCGCAAATCCCACACGCCGGCCCTCTTTTTTTATATTTATATAAAAAGTCAAGGTAGTTTATTTATTTATTTATTTTTTTATCTTTTTTATCAAGTTCACTTATTATTGCTCAAATTGAAACATTGGATGTCAACGTTCATTTTATGAATATTTTAGGTATTATTCATAGGGTTTTGCCCAAAATTACTATAATTTATAATTTGATATGTAAGACATTGGATCATTTTTTAATTATATTTATTTTTGAGCATTTTAATAGTATTTTAATTCTTGAATTATTATAATTATTAATTTGATTCATAAGACTTCGAATCAAATTTTTAATTATTTTGAATTTTCTTATATGTTATGATGTTTAGGATTAAAAGTAATCGTTAATTTAATCCGTGAAACGACGGATTATTTTTTCGATTATTTTAATATTTCATTTGTTGAATATCCTGAGTGGTTTAGACATAGTGTCTATGGTGTAATTGCTTGTCATAGAAAAACAATAAAAAAAATATAAAAATCAAAAATCAAATGTTGCATCGGAATATGTTGGTTTCGTAAATTAAGATTGCATTTTTTAGATCGCATGTTAGGATAAATAGGACTCCATTATCTGGGTTGGATATGATTGCACATAGATTAGGGTTAGGTCTAAGTAACATTTTTTTAGATAGGGTCTTAGATAATGCTTGCATATTTTAATAATTCTTTTTTTTAAATAGTTTTCTAAGATAGGATATGATTTAAGTCAAATTAACCCCTAAACATTTTAGAAAATTATTCATTTTAGACATTTTAATTAGGTTTCTTTTTTATTACGAATTTTAATAAAAAATACAAAAATATTAGGTGCATGTCAAATAGTTTGCATGTTAGGTTCGTTTAATTAGAATTTGCCTGTTAATAAAGTTAGGTCATGAGGTTAAAATGCACATTTTGATTTCAAGATAAAAGAAAAACAAATGTCTACTTTGTGTGTTTATTTCTTTTAGTGGAAGTCTTTTAATTGTTTAATAATGAACGAGCACCCGTGTGGTATGATCACCCCATTGTATGATAGTAATTTATGTTAAAATAAATCCAAACTGCCTGCAAAAACATTTTTGAAAATAAAAAGAATGGTATCGAAAGAGCATTAGAGAAATCTAGTATAATCAAGTTTCCGTATCCAAAATCTCTGATTCGCAGGAGTAAAATAATTATTCCGTTATTTTACTTAGGTATCTAATCGACCTACCATAAACTAATCAGTAGCGACTCTTAGATGAATTATGTTAAAAACTTGAATTTAAGTTGCGAGAGCTTGGGAAAGCCCGAGCTAAGTCTAGACTTAGTAGTCCATTAGCCGAACCCTTAGGTAGTCTGACCTGCTTCGGGGAGGTCACAACAACATTTAAAGGCATTTGGTAATTATCCAAAATTTCTATTCTCGGAAGAAAATTGTGTTTGGCACTGCCACAACCATTTTCTTTTAATTTTAAATAATCTTATTACTTTTTTTCTTTTCTTTCTCTTCTTCTTCAAGCTTTGGTTGGTCATTGGCCTTTAGATGACTAGTGATCGGTTAGACAAGAGCTAGAGACCTTGCCAAAGCATCACCGTCCCCAAGCTTGCCTAGCCGCTGGCGGCCTCGCCGAGCCACCATGAGGTCGAGCCTTGTTGACGGTCAGGCGAGTCTCACTTGGCTAGGCGAGGCTTGCCAGTGATTGGGGGAGGCTCACTTGGCCATTAGCGAGACTTAGCCTTGCCCAAATTTGACGAGGCTGAGCCTCGCCGATGGCTAGCCAAGCCTGAGGCAACCAACGGCGGCTAATGACGATGGTGGCAGTGGAAAAAGAAGAAAAGAATAAGAAGAAAAAAAAAAAAAAAATTTGAATTGGCTTGATTCTAGAATTGGTATGACTTACAATTTTTTTTTCTTTTGCAACGTGGAATTTCTTCT
Source organism: Eucalyptus cloeziana (assembly GCA_014182715.1). NCBI lineage: Eukaryota > Viridiplantae > Streptophyta > Magnoliopsida > Myrtales > Myrtaceae > Eucalyptus > Eucalyptus cloeziana. Next base: position 4,363,072 of record CM024639.1, on the reverse strand, counting down.
TATTTTAATAATTTTTTTAGATTTTTCTTTATCCTTCTCTTCTTCTTGCTCCTCCTCTAGCCAGTGACCAGTGGCAGCAACGGGGGAGCGGCGAGCCACAGGAAAGAAGAAGAAAAGAAAAGAAAAGAAAGAAAATGATTTATTTTTAGAAATTGTTTACAAGAATAAGAAGCTATATTTTTCTAATTCTTGTTTTTGTTTCAAATTTATTCTTTGATTACTTTTCTATTTCGAGTAATAGAAAAATTAGTTGACATTATCAAACGGATTTTTATTCCTTTTTTCTTTTTTTTTGTTCCGGAGAACGAGAGAACAAAATAATGGAAGAAAGCCTAGCAAATTCCTGAGTGTGAAGTTAGATTCCGACGTGTGATAAGGGGTATTCTTTTTTTGTCAAAATAAAAATTTGTCCCAAACTCGAGTAATGACCATAAATTTTTACCTGACGTTCAGCATGTTCTGGTGACAAAACCGTACATGTAATGATGAATCGAGTGATTGGTCGAGCATTGAAATCTCATGATAAATGTCTGTATGGAGCACGCCCGCACTCGTGTATCACGTTCGCACTCTAATATAGTTAAAAGGAATTTCAATTCACCTCCCTCGAAGCCTCCGCGGGGGAGGCAGGGACGATCGGTGGGGTCAAACTTTGTGGTCACCCATCAAGAGGAGCCTCCTCCCGTCGCCTCGTGTGAAAGGACCCACGTAGAAATAGCAGAAAGGGTGCATTTTTTCCTTGCTTTTTCCCCCCAACATAAAACCCCCTTTCGCCTCTCTTTAAATGTCTCATTAGCACAGCACCGGGGAGGAACTTATGCTCCAATGAAAAAAAAAGACGAGGTTTGTTCTGCAACACATACTTCAAAAAGAAAAGAAAAGAAAAGAAAAGAAAAGACATTCATCCAATAACGGGAGATCCTTAATAGGTACCAACTATATAGAATCGTGGATGAAGCGAACTGGTAGGGCCGGATCGAGCCGACCTCATTCTCGGGTTCCGATCAATCGGTTCGAAGTGCAGTGCCCCACATTCGAGTGGCGGTCCGTTAGAGTCGTGACCTTGATCCGGCAGGGAACATTCGTGGGCGTTACAATAAATTAATAAAAAAAAAGGTCAAAAAGAAAGCAGATAAATGGCCCCATCCGGAAAAGGGCTTTTTTTTCCTCCCACGCCCACGCGCCTGCTCCCGGAAAGAAAAGGCCCAAAAAGCATTTTCCAACCGCAGGGACTAAAACCAGAGGGAATTCAAAGCCGCCACTTCCCCCGAGTTCTGACCCGGAATCACGCACCACTCCTCCAGCAGAGACCAGATCATCACGTTGAATAGCTGCAGCAGCAGCAGCAGAGACAGACAGAGAAGAGACGACCTCTGTTCTGTTCTGTTCTGTTCTGTTCTGCCCCCTTCAGATTCTCTCTCTCTCTCTCTCTCTCTCTCTCATCCAGCCATGGGAGAGAACGGTGGAGCAGTCCACCTCGAGCGCAAGCTCCGGCTCACGCTCGACCCGTCGCCCCCGCTCCCGACCGCCCTCCGCCGCCGGAACTCGATCGCCACCTCCACCGCCGCCGTCCCCGCCGCCGCCAAGCCCCCGCCCAATCCCTCAGCTTCCCCAACGGCACCGCCGCCGCCCACCCTCCCCTTCCTCCCCGCTCGACCTCTCCAGCCTCGCTTTCCCCTCCTACACCTCCCTCAGGGACCTCCTCCCCCCCCCCACCGCCTCCTCCCCGACCGCCGCGGCATGCTCGTCCTACGAGATATCGATCCGCAACCGCCTGGTGAACCGGGCCGCCTCGGCCTACCTCCGGCCGATGTCCGCCTCCCCCGGATCCGACGGCCCCCACCTCCTCCGCCGCCTCTGGCTCCGCCTCTCCGCCTGCCTCGGGTTCGTCTGCCGGGCCCTCGGCCGGATCGCCCGCTTCTTCCTGCCGGTCCGCTCCGGGAGATAGCCGCGGCCCCCCCGCGTGACATCGACGGCGTGGCTTTTTTTTTTCCATTGCTGACGTCACAAACAAGGCTCCCCACGACCATACTCCGGTTCGTATAAATATATTTTTTTGGGCGTCTTAATTTTTATTCCTTTTAATCCCAAAGTAATGTCATTATACACTCAGTCGTATTCGCCCTTTGATGTCAATTCTAATTTCCATAACATCAGTTGTATTGAATTGTTTTACAAGCTGGGATTTTTATTGAATTGATCTTGTGCATTGTTCTTGCCCAAAATTAACCAAAATATGTGCATACCCATAATTCCTAGCGAATCGAATTAGGAGGAAAGAGACTCCGTATTTATTCAATTTCGGAAAAAATAAAGGTATCTGGACTTTGTGCTATACACAATAGAGAGAGAGAGAGAGAGAGAGAGAGAGAGAGATTTAATATTTTGTCGAATTTTAATCAATCGATGTGTTGATCGGCGGCGCGATGGGAGCGCCTCAGCCTGTGGCCGGTGGACGCGTGGGGCTTGTCGTCCTCCTCCGGAGACGCGCCTCCATGATCCAGCACTTCCTGTTGCTCGGCCTCGTCCTCGACGTAGACATACTCCGTGTGGGAGCCGGGGTTCGTCTCCCCCGACTCGGATCTGGTCGTCCCCGACACCGAACGGTTGATCGAGCCGTGGCTCCTTCCCTCCTGCAGAGACCACCCGCTATATCTCATCAGAGAATGCGTCTTCTCTCCACCGTGTGCATGCTCATTATCAATTTGATAAGCTCGACACCTTCTTTTTACCCCTAAGTTTCTTACCGGGCATGCCTGGTGGGCAATGCTCGATCGTCAAAGCATCGATTCCACATACTACTCGAGATTGGTAAGACGACGCACTCGACGATCTCGAACCTCGCTCTAATGATGACAATGAAAGCGGGAAGATAGTTAATCTGAGCAAGGAAAATTTCTGTACCTTGAACTTAAGATTCTTAGACTGGGAGGCCAGGTACTGCATGGCTCGAGAGAAGGCGACCTGTGCGAATTCCGAGGTGTATTGCCAGTAGAAAGACGCAAAGTCCCACGCCCTCGCCTCCCACTCCACCAGCTTCATGTCGATTTCCCTCTCGTGCCTCGCCATGAACGGATGCAGCAGCGCCTCGTACACATACCCAGTTCCCTACCCATTTCCAAGAGCAGAAAATGCAAGAAGAAATCAGATTGAATTCACCTCCTTTTTGCAAAGGAAGAAATCAGATTGAAACAGCCTTCGTTGGACAATTCGAGGGCTTGGTGGGTGGGGTTTTTACCTTGGTTTTTGGATGCCATAAGTAGATGACGAAACCGAGCTTCAGTTCCCAATACATCGGAAGCCTTCAACCAAAAGAAGAAAGGCAACAAGAAGGAAAGGTTTGTACGTGTAGGGGGTACTTAAAAGTCATGGAAGGCTCTGATGGAAAATGGTTCTGCTTACCATGAGATCAACACATCGGCAATCCTTTCCAGGACCGTGAACATCGCCAGGATGATCCTGCAAGCATACGATACTCGCACAGATTAACATTTCCCTGTGCTTCGTTTATCCTCGGGAAGGATTGGGAACATGGAGACAGAGGAAAGCAGAACAAGGAAAATCGACTCAATATAGTCGAAGCAATCATCATCAAAGCGATGCCCTCGAACCAGAACTCGAATCCTATCTGCCGGATTCATTGAATTGCAGTAGAAAAAGAATTGCGACGAGTCATCAACTCCTATATGCGATATGGTTCGATGTGATTCGAGCATTCTCGCGTAAAAGATAAGTAAATAATTCAAAGGCATCGTGGATCAAAGAAGGGTTATTTCCCTCACCAGTATTGACACCAATGCCTGAGTTCGTCAATCTGCACCCTGTTCTTCTCCACCGTTTTGTAACACAGGAATGCTGGGTACGCATACCCGAAAACCAATCTGCCGTATCGATGAAAACCCAACACGAGAAAGCCAATCAAATTCCAAAGAAAAAACATTTTCTACCCGCTTCTTTTACATTACCAAAAGGAGGTGGGAAGGTGGTAACATAAAGAAATTTTTTTAAAGGAAAAAGATGGTGGGCATACAAAAGGCATCGGGTGATGAAATTCCCCAGCATTCTCAGATCAATGCACGCGGGTCGTCTGGCGCCCCGCCGAAGCTTTCTGCATCGCAGACGAGAATCTCGGTCACCACCGCATCGTCCCGTTTCGCGGGCAAAGAAAAAGAATGACTTGGGAAAAAAGGCACAAAGACAATTGAATTTTAAGCCGCGAGGGGCAAGCTTGTCGGAGGAAACCAAGAATGTCAAATGCTTCCGAGACGAGAAAAGCGGCGAAAAAGAAACGAAAGCAGACCGTGCATACCAGAAAGAGAGAGAGACAGAGAGAGAGGCTAATCGCAGGCAAAGTTAGAACGGTGAAAGCGCTGGAGATGCTTGGGAAGCGTAGGGAGATTAAGGATCTCTTTGATTGCTGCTCGGGGCGAGGAAGTAGGGGTTCGTTTATCTCTACATGACAACGATTCAGTAAAATTCGAGAGATTAGATTTACACGGGGCAAAATGGCGTCCGGCAAAATGACTCGTTTCGCAAATTCATGTTGCTAAATAAGCCAACGAAGGACGAAAAAACAGACGAAGGGCATTTCTTCCACACGGGCAGAGAAAAGAGAGAGAGAGAGAGAGACATAAAAATAGACGAAGACAAATTCACGAATTTAGCAAATCCAAACCGGTACGACCAGAGAGGAAATCTACGGATTCTTCGAAGTGTCTGTTGGGGCGGTTACTTTTCCCTTCCCGGTCTCTATCTTGTCTTCCTTTTCAGGTGGCAAATCCGTGGTAAAGCGCGGGAGGCGCGAAATTCGCATGCGCTGGTGCTGCAAATGGATGGTGGAATCCGGCCGTGCTATGGCGGCACTATCTTTCTGGTTCAACTTCAAGTTCTTTAAAATGCCTAGGAGAAAAAAATTTACCATTTTCAAGTTTTCCTCGTTTGGCGATCAATAAGTACAAAATTCTTTTCTTTTATGTTTGTTAAAAATTACAAATAATGTAATATAAATATAATCTAATGACACTGAAGAAACACTCACTAAAAAAAGTTTTGTAATTTCCTACGTATTGTCTTTCCCATGCTGAATATAATTAAGGCAATGAAAATCAAAACTTTATTAATTAAACATGGTTAATTAGTATCCAAAAAGCACCGTTTGATAAGATCCTTTCCGGTAAGCGACAATCATTTATTGCGTAAAGTATCAATCGAATGCGACGCAAGAAGAGATAATCAAACTAAGTAGATAAGGAAAAAAAGGGTTTAAAATTGGATCGAATTGCCCCAATTTTTACAATCTCGAGAGAGATCATCAACCGTCAGATCAAAAAATATAACAGATCAGAACCATTGAAATCGGATATTCTACAACCCCAAAGATACCTACCCATCCCAAACGACCAGATCTAACATTAGCTAAAATTTTAAGGCCTGCATTTATTATTTTGTAGGCCAGAGAAAATAATATTTCAGGTCTGAAACAAAGAAAATCCGAAAGGGGGAAAAAGGACAAATAAATGCTGCTTCGTCCTCCCTGCCTAGCAGTTGCGGTCCGACCACTCCCCCTCTTCCGTCATCGCGGGTACGTCGCGGTCGCGGTCGCCGTCACCGTCGTCTTTGTCGAGGTTCCACTCGATGGCGACGCCTGTCTGTATTTCTTGGTCATTTCTTTCTGCCGTTGTTCCCGAATTGCTGGCTGAATGAGCTTAATCGGTGATGTTTTGCATGGCTTCCTTGCTCGCCGCTCGCGGTCCGTTGTTCGATCGTTCAGGACGAGATTCGGTTTCAAATGTGAATTTGGAGTCATGGGTCGTGAATCCCTCACTGCGAAAGCCGCTAATTTTCGAATCTGCAACGTGTCCGGGTACGTAGAGCCGCCCGGCGATTGATGACCCATTTGATAGCAGGAGCTCTGTTCGCTGATCTTGTCGTTTCCATCTTCAGCTGTGCCACCGAATTGCTTGAAGTTCGATCGGAAGATCCTGCATTGCATGTTCTGTTCATTCCTGGGAATCCAGGTAATTCCCCCTTTCTTTGTGCTTCTTGTTTACGGTTGCTCGCAGTTCTTGATTTGTGTTTGCTCATGGGAATTGTCGCTCTGGCTTGGTGGCTGTGATAGGTATTGTTACATATTACAAGGACTTTGTTGAGTCGCTGTATGATCAGTTGGGAGGAAGTGCATCTGTTACGGGCAAGGAATTCTTTATTTTTTATTTTTGTGTCCCTTCAAGTTTTCTTTTTTTTTTTAATTCTCTTATGTGCATATGTTTTGTGTGGTCTCTGTCCTTATTGATTTTTGTGTGCTTGATCTTCAGCTGTCGGTCACATATCCCATTCCAAAAAGGTACTTTTTGCACTGTTTATGATGGATCTTCAAGCTCTCTGCTTTGGCACCTTATTTTTAATTTGAAACTTTGCCGTATTTCTGCTGCTATCAGTTCTTGGTTCCTACTGGAGTATTCTTAGTTATTATTGAATCAACATTTGCACATTTTGAACAGTGGATGTTGCAATTCCGTTTGGATATTGATACTGCATGACCTAACAAGCAATTTTCTATTTTCTGCAATACCTCTAATTTAATTTATATCCTTGCTTCACTTTGCAAATGATGATAATTAATTAATTTTTCACAACAGGACTGGGAGAATGGAAGGTTCTTCTCATTACAGGAGCAAATCGATCATAAGGTAGGTTTTTGCTTTATTAATTGATTTTAAGCATGTATTAGACCACTAGGAGAGAGTTGTGGTATTTTAAAACTTTAAAACATTAGCTAGAAAGGATAGAAACTATAACTTGAAAAATCCATGTTGAGATGCCTGGTTCCTCTTAGTGGGCTGCAAGACTTCTGATCTTTGCCTTTGAATCTTTCGAGCAGTCTAGTCTTTTTGGCCTATTATTAGTCTAGGAAGTTTAGCATCTTAGAAACTCTCTCTAGAATGGCAATCCTGATTCTAACAGTACCTTCTTATTTATCTATTCTGTGGCAAAGTACCTTTTCCCTAACTTTGGATTATTTCAACTGAAAGCTTGGTACTTATCCACTTTACCTTTCTTATGTCTTAGAATGATTGTTCATGATGTTATTTTCATTTAATCCTTCTACAGGTGGAATTCATGAGGCAGGAAATGCAAACTTCCAGAGCTCCTTTATTACTGGTAGGGCTATCTTGGGTTAATTGATAAGGTTTACTTTCTCAGTTTCTCAGCCCATACATTACTAAATTGCAAAATGTGCAAGGACCAACCGAAGGCTTGTTGCTATAAACCTAATGAGCCTCCTGACAGTTCCTTTATAAGGAGCATGAGAAGAAATCTCAGTCCATAACAATATTAGGGCCTTCACGTGCAAATTTACTGGTATTATACTTTTGGCTGAAAGGTGTTGCAAAAGTAAAGCTACCATGTTAGTTTAATTAGTTACCATCCATAAAGTCCATCCAGAATTTAGTAAATCATTCTGTCTACCTTCCTTCAGGAAGTGTTCCCTTTGTAATTCTTTTCATAAAACAAGCTTGTTTGGCATCGGATTCAAGTGAATTTATCAAATGTTTTTGCCTTGAAGGGAATTCTGCGTTAAAATTTTTAATTCGCGCGTCAACGGAAGAACGGAACAGATATACCTTTAAAGATGGTCTGCATAATTTTTTCTATCACCAAGGACAGTTTCACCATTACTTCAAGCAGTGTTATAATAGAGTTATTGCGATCAGTATTTGTGAAATCAATAGAGTAGTGGAACTGCCTGGAGTTGAGCATGGGTCATACTTTCTACAAGTGTGAAGAAGGATTTCCGGCGTGCATTAATCTGGTTTAGTTTAAGCTTCTTCTCTTCATGGTAAAACATACAAAATTGTACTTTGAAGCTTGAGTTTCTCAAGCAGACAATTTTTAGTGTAGATTCAAAAGCTCAAATGGTCTAAAAAGTTTAGTGTATTCTGGAATATGAGGAACTTCATTTGTACCATAGAGCTTTATTTTCCTTATCTTGTTTGAATTAACAGTGTGGATCGTTGCCAGATAGGCTCTCAGATATTTGAGATCTAGGACATTTAAAGTTGATTCAATTACACAGCTTTTGTTTATTACCGAGTTTTAGTGTTGTGAGAATTATTAGTGATAGGAGGCCCTTTCTTGATCATTCTTGTTCTGATAGCTATCAGCACCATGATATTCTCTTATGACATGCAAGCATTTTAAGAATGATTTATGAGCGATGAGGACAAAATTCTGATGTCTCAACATTCTTACTTTGTTGCTTTCATTTTCGACCGATAAAGTATGACATAATGTTATGGATCAATTCCCATCTGTAACTATGCATGGCACATGTTATTGGCTATTTTATATTGAAACAAATTCGGATACTTATTCTTCATAGTGATGAAAATGGCACATGCACATGCATGTGTGTTAATAGTGAAAAACAGTTTTAATAAAGGAAGAAAATTTGAGATTTCAGTTTTGCAGAATGAGGAAGATTAATTAGAGTTTGGAATCCATGAAAGATTTACAGGGTAACATGATTATGTGTTGATCAATTTAATTTATCATTTTGTGCATTTTTTTGTTATTAATCTTACAGCAAGTGTGGGCTTTTCGCAGAATTTTGTGGAGAAAGTTTGAGGTTGAATGTTGTTTTTGGGTTTACTTTATTATAAAGAGAGATACTCTGAAGGGGATTTATTCCCTGAAAAAATGAGGAAATATCTTTTGCTCTCTTCTGACCTCTAATCAATGGTATGTTATGTTACTCATAATTCGTACTTGAAGATTGGGCACTCAATTGGTTCATATATCTCTATGGAGATCCTCCGGAAGTGCCCTGAGAAGGTGAATTTACTGTCATTTGATGAGTTGCAACCTATTAAGTTTCTCATAATGCTTTTAATTTGAAGAGGCAGGCTCCTGACTTCTTTGGCTTTGCTAGGTCATGTATTGTATTGGACTATATCCATTTCTGACATTGAACCCAGGGTCCATGAAGCAGTCTATGATTAAGAACATTTCAGTGTAAAGCTCTTTCCTTGTCATAAGTAACATAATTATTCTGTCATTTGTTTTCTACAGAAAGTGGTGGACGTCTTCATTGCCTTACCTTTTTCCAGTACTCTTTACTACTAAGTGAATTCTTTGCATCATGTCACAAATATTTACCTACATGATTTTCACTATTCTATATTTGCCATAGGCCTGGGGTTAGTTTGCAGTTCTCCTTCAGCTCTTTAATATATGTACGAACTGTATTGCTCTGTAATCCTAATGATTAACTGTAAAAGTAATTTCGTCAGGGCAAGTCCTGCATCCTTTCTTTGCTTTATCCAGTGCTACTAGGAACAAAATCCTCCATGTTTTTATTTTTGGTAAGATCATTACTGATTCAGTCAGTGGGTCTGATGTTGCACAGTCTTGAGTTTCAGGTCCTCCATCATCTGTGCAGCTGTGAGCCTTGTCGTAGCGTCATTGGGTTCATTGCCAAGCAGATTTTCCAGGTTTATTGTTGCAAACTCCCTTGGAAAATCATGGTCTCCATTGGCTATTGAGGCTACATGCACTCATTTGCTGCAGGTGATGTTAGCTCTTCTCGACTTAAAGTACTACCCTCTCTGAATCCCTGTTGGTGGAAATTGTCCCAATTTATTGTCAAATACCAAATTCACCGTAATGGCATGCTGTTTGTACTTACTGATAGTTTACTTCATTTTTACAGTATCATACAATGCAGAATGTGCTCTTCATGGCAATGACGGAGTTTAAACAGGTTAGTGTTCCATAATCACATTTCCTAATTCAAAAGCAAGATCAATGCAAGTACTAATAATTTCAGTGTTCCATCAGGTTGGAGAAGTGAAGTTTTGCTATTTCTTTCTCAAAAAACAGTGTAGTCATTTTTCTGATATTCAAGCTAGGCTTTGCCAACTGTGCTTTTCCTTAATGAAGCCACAAACACTGTGTTTTCACTTCATCTGGAAGCATTATGATCCTTGCAAAAGATTTACTCCCTTCACGGAACTAAGATACCAATTCTAGTTACTTAAAGCTTCCCAGTCGCTCTGGTGCACCCGATGTTGTTCCATACCCCATTTTTTTCTCTTTGATAATTTGTTCTATACTACATTGAAATTACTACTTTATAGATCTGGCTTTGCTTTCTGCAGCATCAAATAAAAGAGATAAATCAACTTTGTAGCTAAACTGAGAGGCCTAGGCTTCTGGTTATAGAGTCACTTTAAAGATAGATAATCCTCTTACGCTCATAATGTCCGACTGAAACATTTTGGAAGTCTCAGTTTAACTAAGTAATGTTTTCTTAAATTTCTGGGGCTGGTGAATCTGGTCTATTAATTCTTATAAGACGGTTCACCTTTTTCTATTTCCACTGTCCCCAGAACAAATATTGACTCATTTGGCTCAAATGTTTCTCGTCATTGCTTGAACTTTTGGGGTTTCCACGCATTTCTCAGGTGCCTGGTGAAGCTTATTCATTTAGACAGTAAGAAGGAATCATCTATAGTTCTAGCTTATGTGGGAAAGTAGTGGCAGTATGCATATGATAATCATGTTCGTGGGATGTTTTTTAAGCTAATTTCACCCAATCATTTAAAGAGATTTGCCTCTTGTTTCTCTATTAGATATTGGGCTACTTGTAGTATTTCCTGCATAGAGAGACAATGAAATGAAAGCCCGTGCTGACCATTGTAGTCCATGACAGCTTCCAGAAGTACCAGATTGGGCATTTCTGAGAGCAAACAGGGAAAAAATTGCATTTCTGTTTGGCCTTGATGATCACTGGGGCCCGCTGCAAGTGCTTGAAGAGGTAACTCTTAAAAGATCTCATAATGGACCAGGACTTAAGTGGTGAATATGTGCACAGGCAGAGTTATTCTCACAATAGCTTTTTCACTATTAAATGTCTTCAACAGTGAATGATCATAGCTTCATGTCATCACTCATGATTATAATTTCATGCTTGAAGAATTTATGATCTCGTGGTTATTTGTTATTCTAATGCTACAGAGCTATTCTCAAACTATTTGTAGGTGGCTTAAGTGATTCATGAGCATTCCCCTGTGCTTTGATGTAATCGATGGCAATTCTCACTTTTTTGTTTATTTTTCGTTGTAGATATCAAAGAAGATCCCTGAAATTACTTTAGCAATCGAAAGGGAGGGCCATGCTCATTCTTTCTGCTGCACAGAGGCTGGATCAGTTTGGGTAGCTGAGCATATTGTGAGCTTGATCAAAGCCAGGATATTGACTTCGAACCAACGGATCTAAGTTTCAACAAAAAGACCTTGATCTGGTGAGTTGAGTCTCATAGTACCTTCTTGAATAATATGTGCAGGGGGGAGGAGTCGTTACTAGACATGTAAAGTGATCTTTCTGTCTAAATTCTGACTCCCATAGCGTCTGCCATATATTCGAATTGAACATTTTATTATTGACAGTATCCAACTCAAATTGCTTCGCCATGCCACCAGTTGGTCAATGGTTGCATGTGGTACAGAAGTTTAAGTCTGAGAATGTGAATTCTTGTCCGTCTGTGCTGCTAGTTTACTTTAGTTTCATCATGTCTAGGCTATGTACACTCGGATCGGAGGATTTGGCTGTTGATATGCCTACAAATTTTTTGCATGCTATATTGACTTCAGTGTGCAAGACATTGGTTCTCCACCCCCTCCGCATGAAATGAAAAGAGGGTACACCACAATTCTTTTTCCCTGGTATTGACTTCAATTATCAAGATTTTGGTCTGGAAGCATCTCCAGCCCCTTGACATGGGAAGGAAAAGTGATCATAGGAGGCATCAATGACTGTTCAAGGATCACTTTAAGTTCACAGATACTGCAGAGAATATGGGACTGGGCATAATGCACTGATATTGCAGAGAATATGGGACTAGGCATAATGCAAATTATGCAATGACATGGAAGAATTTGGTAAATTAGCTCTTTAAGGTTCTGCTAACCATTTAATTGGTTTGGCAGATAATTAAGGACACCCTTGCCGGTAAAACCAATTTCACAGTGATTTCAAGGAACTTGGGATGGGAGTTCATCGTTGTAGAGAAGGCACTTTATGCAGGTTCGAGTCAGCTGTTTCATTTGTTAACTTTCTTTCTGGGACTGACTTTTTATCACTGTTGAGGGATATATGCAAGTGGGTTTGGCCATTACATTGTGTCTACGCCCCTCGACTCCAATACCTGTACATGCCAAAATGGTTTGATGTGCCTGTTCGATGCCCTTGTGTTGGCACATGGTGTCTCAAGTAATTGAACTGCTATTGCATTTACCTGGTCTACCGTTAGAAAAAAGAAGAAAAATAAATCTTCATATAATTTCTTTACTGTGATCAACTTTCAGATCATGTGCTTCCGAACAGGCCTTTCTGGTTATCCTTCCTTTACCAATTTGCAGCAATTACTGTTAAGCTTTGCCTTCACTCCATTCTCGTGCTGTTTTAGTACGTAGAAAGACATGACAAATTCGACAAAACAACAGTTTCATTCCTTCCCTGCGAAAGCTAAAGATTCTCAGCTCTGAATAGAAGTTTTGTTCTCTGATATCCACAACATTAAGGTACGAATAAGAAGCATCATTTGACTATTTGTGCTGAATTTGCCGATTCACGGGGTTGGGTTTCTCTCTGAAAACACAGTTAAGAGTTTCGCGCAAGAATATCTTCATATACGCAAGTCACAGAGTAGTTCCATCGACTGGTATCAGAACAATGGAGTTTGTTGGTAATATCGAATTGTGTAAGCTTTACAGTGACAGAATAGAAGATCAAAATTTAGCAGCATATAATGACATCATATCACAGAAAGAGACGGAGGACGAGCTCGTTGTGTTGGCTTGTTCTGCCCCGTGACATTCTAGATTTCTATACCTGCCCGACATCTTGCTCGACAACCTCAATTATAGCTTAGTTCTTTGGGGACATATCGCCCGCCAAAACGAGAGAACCAATGGAGTGTGTAATGGAATGTTTATGCACATAAGGAACAGTACAATTAGATGTCAAATGAAAAGGCTTGCGGGTACGGATGAATCGTCTTTCGGCTCCAACATGCCATCTCTCTCTCTCTCTTTGTCTGGCTTTTGTGTATCAGGTCGGAAGTGCAGGTTGAACCGGCTGATTTTTGTCCTGAAAATGCTGTATCTGGTACTCGCTTGCTAACCTTGCAAGGACAATAATTTCGAAAAGACGGACGGTAGGAGACGAAAACAAGCATCGTTCAGTCAAAATCCAAAGGCCGGCCTTTTTTGGAGCGTCCTCCATCACATCAAAGTTCAAAAAAAAAGAAAAGCTCATTGGTCGAAGTGATTTTATATATACTTGTACGTATAATATACGCATCTCTCAAATTAATACGGTTTTGTGGGTGAAATTCAACGCCCCTTTGCAGGATGATGACGACAAGAAAAGGGAGAAATGAATGTAGCCCGTTTACTTCGGCAGACGCCCAAATTATCGAAGCGGGAACGTGCACGGAAGAATCAGCACCTGTAAGGATCGCGGGGTTGGCCCAAAATTTGAAGTGAGCTGACCCTGCTGATTTAACGGATCGTTTCATTTAAAAATGCATATAATGCAATTTCCTGCATCCCCAGATCATTCCACTGATGCGTCAGTTTCTTAGCTGCTTCTGAAATTCTTCTCTTGTGTATTTTATAACTATGGCAACCAGCTGATGATTCATTCTCATCAGTAGATATATCTAGATATATGTATATTATATGACGGGAAGATATGGATATGCGAATATCATGAGGAGCTTTGCCATGTGGAATTTCAAGTCAACAAGCATAGATGACAGCCATGCGATTTGCTCCTCCTCATAAGGAGCTCTAAGGAGATCTACTCTACTTTTATCTTCTTTTTTAATTTCTTCCTTTTACTGGGCCAAGTTTTTTGAAAATGTAAATATTGATGTATGTATGTATATATGTGTATTCCAAAAATTCATGATTAAAGTCATTCATGAACAGCAAAAGGTGATTATAATCCAAAATCATGTTATTGAATAATTAAGGGTACTTATAAAACATATTTAACGAATTTTGAATTATTTATTCCATATGCATAGTTTCATGAGTAACTTAAAAGTGCACCATATTCTCTACTTGGTGGGAAAGAAAAATATTCACCTATTAACGAGGGTTGGAAGGTATTTAGGCACCGATACATTAAAATAAGAAATGCAACCTGATAGGGCACCCCACCAGGGGTCTATCATAGGTGGCCTTCGCAAGTTAGGCAACCACCTAGGTCTAAAGGGAGACAAAGAAAGGATACATGAACTTGTCCTTTCTTTCTTAATGATCTTCACGCATGCCTAAATCACTTTTTTTTTAATCGACCTCTACAATACTCTTTAAAAAAGATTCTATGATAAACAAAAAGGAAAAAGTCAAAAGCTAAGGCAAAGATGGAAAAGGTTGCGCTGTTTTTGCCCACTTTCTTTTAGGTTACATTTGGCCATCCAGATTTCTAATCAAGACATGACTATATATGAAGTCTAAGGTTACGTTTGGTCATTTGGATTTCTAATTAGGATAGGACTGGATAGGACTGGATAGGACATGATATGAAATCCTGGGATTTTTTTATATTCTATCAATTGTTTAGTGAATCGTAATATTAAAGTCGGATATATTCATATCATATTATGTACATTTTTTTTTATATAAATGAACCTAAATGTTCATAGACGAAGATGGTGAAAATATCTCGTAATTATTCCTTAATTTTTTTTTAAAAATTTTTTTCCTCTTTTTTATTTCTTTTTTCCCCTTTCATCATTCTTTAATAATATTTTATCAAATAGTAAATTGTACTAACATACCTAAAATATATAATAAATTTAATTATTTAATTTATAAATTGAATGTTTATTATAAGATAGAATTAAAGTTGAATATATAAATTAAAATAAGATTAATTAAAAATAAATTTCTATTTTTATTTTTAATTTCTTAAATTAGAATTCAAATATTATTTATATTGAAATATAATTTCAATTTTGTTAACTTAATAAGTTTGTTATTTGAGAAAATAACTTTCCTATTATGGACACTAAAAATCCTATCCACATTTATCCCATCTCTCTCATGGGATAATTTTATCCTACCTCTATCCCCCTTATATCCGACTTTATCGTGTCCTGAGTGAGCACCAAACATAGGACTATCCCAAATTTTATCTAGCCTAAGGGTTTTGTTATATCATATCAACTATGATTGCGGTAATAAAACCGGATATATTTATATCATATCATGTACATTATTTTGTATAAACGGCACATTAATATAAATAAATAAATAAATTTTTTAAATGAAAATAGTAAAAAATTTCTCGGGACACTCTTGCCTTTTATTTTCATTTATTTTTTTATTAATTTATTTTTTATTTTTTTGTTCCATCATTATTTAATAAAATTTATTAAATAGTAAACTATACCGATATACCTAAAATACTAAAATACCTAAAATATGTAATAAATATAAATATATATTTATATTTATATATTAAATTTATATTATAAAATATAATTAAATTCGAATATATAAACATAATTAAAATAACTCAATTGTTATTTTTTTTATTTTTTGTTATCTTGAATTTATTATATTAGAATTCAAATATTATTTATATTTAAATATTACTATAATTTTATTAATTTAAGAAGTTTGTTATTCAAGGAAAATAACTTTTCTATCATAGATATTAGAAATTCTATCCACATTTATCCTACATCCCTTATGAGATAATTTTATCTGGTCTATGTCTCCTTATATCCAACTTTATTCAATCTTGAATAGGTACCAAATGCAGGATATAATAAATTTTAGCATATCCTGAATTTTGCTTGACTGTTAAAGGCAGCTTTATTGATTCTCATGTTAAAATATAAAATATTATTTTGATTTAGAAAAAAAAAACATGTATGTGATTCTCTATGTTTTGAGATTAAAAGTATATAGGTGGTTAATGAAACAATGAAATCACCATATAGGAAAAAAGAGTTACCCAGATCGTGCTGCATCATCTAGGTAGGAATAACATTTTTTTTTTCCGAAATAATATTTAGCTCCTGTTAAGAAAATTGCACCACTCTTGAGTAAGGAATGGAATCAAGTCCAAAAATATTAATCAAATGATTTGATCAAACTCATAAACCTTTAGCGAAGAGCGCAATTAATGTTTAGACCTTTCAATTGATTCAATTATGTCCTAAACCTTTATTTGAAGATGCAATTAAATCCTCGAAATTATATCATGAAAGTGCAAGTTAAAGAAGCCGTGAATGCAATTTCTATGTGACGTGTAGGCAATATGTACTATTCAATGAAAGGTTTAATTGCACTTCTATGAAAAAATGTTTTGCCTATTCTGTAAACAAGACTTAGGACTTTCAATCCATTTTGAGATCTACTACTTGGCTATTTGCTACCTAGCTCTAGCTAATCGCAATTATCATTGCACGAGCCAAATCCTATTTTCTTATAAGATTGTCATAGCTCATTACCGACGTCGCCTATAAGTGGTTGAGGCTTTTGGCTATTCTCGAGAAGGTTCAAGTTCGAACCCATTTAGGAATGTATCCGCATGGTCAGAGAGGGTATCAAATTAAGGAGTTATAACTCAAATTAGACCTAAACATTTTCTTAAAAGGTTTCATTTCGGTCCTCGTCTGGATCTCAAAATCACCAGAATGTAAAACAAAGAGAGGGTATTCTCTCTCTCTATAGAGAAGACAAAGATAAAAGGAGAATTGGGAATGCAAGTTATGTGAACACCTGTACATAAAAATGTGGAATGAATAAGCCGCCGAAACCTTTATAAGAGTGAAAGTTTCTTTTCTTGATGAGGTAACTCCTTAACCAAACCCAAGAATCCAAGGAAGCCTCAAGCTAAGGTAACCTCTTTAGGAAATCGTGGAGTTATAATTCCAATCTTGAAGTAAATTATGAAATTATTATAACGTGGTCGAGGGTAGAGAATTGATACGTTGGTGGCTCCAGTTCTCGGATTCCACAAAAGGGTCGAAATCAGCAAGTTGCGAGTCGGGGAGGGGAAGTCGAGATAAAACTGTCATGATGAACAACGACAGCCCTGTCATCATAGCACCCGAGAGAGAGAGAGAGAGAGAGAGGACCCCCTCCATCTCCCCTTGTCCTCACATGCAGCAGGCAGATTATTTATGCGACACTCACTCGCACACTCCCCCTCTCTTTCATCCATCCTTTCCCGACTCCCAAAACTCCTCCCCAATCTCTCTCTCTCTCTGACTGCTACGACAATGTCAAGCGGTGGCGGCAGCAGCAGCAGCAGCCGGAGGAGGCTCCTCCTCAACACCGTCGCCGTCGACGTCGGCTGCAGCTGCCGGAAGCCCAGGCTCTTCCTCCACTCCCTCCTCAAACCCGGCTCCAAGTCCAAGCCCTCCTCCTCCTCGTCTACCTCCTCCTCCTCCGCCAAGCACCACAGGCGCTTCCTCTCCCACTCCGAGTCCCACTCCCACTCCTCCTTCACCGCCGCCGACTCCCCAGCCGCCGCCACCGCCGCCGCTGACCACTCCCTGCAGTACCTGCTGGACGCGGAGGCGGACGTGGCGCGGTCGGCGAAGGCGGTGCGGGGGTTCGGGAGGATCGACGACGAGGGGGTGGCGGTCGAGAAGGATTCGCACGACCCCTACCTGGACTTCCGGCACTCCATGCTGCAGATGATCCTGGAGAACCAAATCTACACCAAGGACGACCTCCGGGAGCTCCTCAACTGCTTCCTCCAGCTCAACTCCCCACACTACCACGGCGTCATCGTCCGCGCCTTCACCGAGATCTGGAACGGCGTCTTCTGCGCCCGCCCCGCCGCCGGTCACCACTCCCCCCTCCTGCACTTCGCTTACAAGTCCTGGGAGTATTAGCAGGCGGGTCGACGCGACGTCGTCTGTACGTCGAGACCGGTTTACCGAGCAAAAAGCGACGAGATAGTCCGTCGCGTTGCTCTGTAAACCAGCCTCGCCGTGTAACTGTGTGTTAACTGTTTAACAGCGTTAGCGGAAGATGCTTTAGTTTGACCTCGAAGTTAGGTATGTCTGTATGTGTAAGGTAGAACTAGTTTTTGTTGTCACTTTTCCCCTTTTTTCTTTTCTAGGATTTTGAGGTCTTTGTGTTGTGTTTGGCACGCAAATGTGATTATTACAGCGCCGAAAATGGTCAGCTGCGTGTTGCGGGAGGCCGGCCATTAAAGCCGACCTTCGTTTTTCCTTCTGGTTTTTTGTTGGAAAGGAAATGAAATGAGATGTGGGGGAGAGATGGTTAGACGTCTTTCCCCCCTTTTGTTTTCCTGCATTAATGGGACTTTATGGTCCGGCGACTATCTGAGAGGCCCGTGTGCGCTGCGCGTGATCCTTGTACGATGGCGTTCGAACGGGTAACATGTGTGTCGAAGAGTCGTTTCGTCTGATACGGTTTTAGAAAGATCCGAAACTTTAGTCAGGTGGATGCATACGATCTTGAGTTTGGTTCTCAAAGGGTTCTAGGAATCGACTCCGTGACTGCTCCGGTTGCCTGGCAACCGAGTACGCTTACGTCCATAAGTACACTCACACTTTTACTACGTACAAGTAATTACAGAAAAAGAGAGCGAATATTATTAAAATAATCATACATCTATTAGACAAACATCGATTTAGTCATGAAATCATTTAGTTTGGCTAATTTAGTCGTTGACGGCCGCCTACCAGCGAGGGCTGGCAAGGGTCAACCTCGCCAATTGCTAAGATTATAGTGAGGTCGAGCCTCGCCGGGTGACCTCGCTTGAAGCCAACAAGGTCGGCCCTCTAGATCCAAGGGCAGTTGCCAATATAGACATTATAACTTATGTCGATAAGTTCATTTACACTTTTACTACATACAAGTAATTATAGAAAAGAGAGTGAATATTATCAAAATAGACAAACATATTAGAAAAACACCAATTTAATCATGAAAACACTTAGTTTGGCTAATTTAGTCCTTTACGGCCGGCCACAAGCGAAGGCCGGCAAGGGTCAACCTCGCCAATTGCCAAATTACAGCAAGGTCGAGCCTTGCCAAGTGGCCTCACTTGAAGCCAGGAAGGTTAGTCTTCTAGATTGAAGGGCGATTGCCAATATAGACCTTGTAACTTACGTCGATAAGTTCATTTACACTTTTACTACATACAAGTAATTGATAGCGAATATTATCAAAATAGTCATAAACTTATTAGAGAAACACCGATTTAATTATGAAACCATTTAGTTTTGCTAATTTAGTCCTCGATGGCCAGCCACAAGTGAGGGCTAGCAAGGGTCAACCTCGCCAATTGCTAGATTACAATGAGGTTGAGCCTCGCTAGGTGACCTTGCTTGAAGCTAGCAAGGTTAGTCCTCCAGATCCAAGGGCGGTTGCCAATATAGACCTTATTTAGGAAATTCAGTGATTCCATATATTTCTCTTGATTGCTCCCAAGCTCGAAGTTGGCAAGGTCAGCCCTCCTAGAACCAAGGGCGGTTGCCAACATAGACCTTATTTAGGATATTCCGTGAATCTACATATTCTCTTGATTGAGCCCTCGCTCGAAGCCGGCAAGGTCAGCCCTCCCAAATTTGCCAATATATACCTTATTTAGGATATTCCGTAATTCTATATATTTTTCTTGATTGCTCTCGATTTTATTGTACTTTTTTATTACTTTAGACAGCCTCATGTAAAGCCTATTTACTCTTTGATCCAATAAAAAAAAAAAAAAAAAAAGAGCCTCTTTACTCTTGCAATCTTCACTTGCAAATAAATAGAATATTACATTTTTCTATCATCCCAATTCTTGACATGATATCAGAGCCATTTATATAGTAACACTAGTTGAGTTTCTCCATGGTGGTCATCACGACACCAACTGCATCCGCCGCGCCACTCCAGTTTACCTCCCAAGTCTGCAATTTCAATTATTGTTCGAGACTCTTCGGCTGCTAATTTTGAAGAGCAAACATCGAAAGATACAAAATTTCACTTTGTCGCATTATTCTTAATTTGGTATTAGAGCAATACCAGAGATACTCTAAAGTATCACATATGAATACAACAAATACCCATCGGGTAAAAATTATAAACCTTTTACTTTAGTTGCGTAAATATAAGCGTATCGGATTGTTAGTGACCTAAGATATTCTACTACATGAAAACCTATAATCTCAAAGATGTAAATAAACATGCCGGGCAGATGCCAACCGGCGAGGGTTGGTCTGGACTGTAGGAGGCTAGGAGCCCAAGGTGGGGCTGGTCAAACGCCATGGCAAAGACGATGCTTGCTTCGAAGCGAACGTCCTGTGGGAAAAGCTAGGCATCGGGATTTGAATGGTGCTTGCAAGAGACAATCGATTTGAATGCCCTTAAATGACGATGTCATGCATTTGGGGACTGGCTCTGCATTTTCCAACGCTGTCACCATTGCATTAGATGCATTGGAGACGACCACAAAATATAAAAATAAAAAATGACAACCCTACTGCCACAACTGCAATGCAATTTGTCCTTGTGCTGCAACTTATTGTCATTTGCAATTAAAAATGAAATCCTAAAAGCCATTAGCATTTTAGGTGCATTCCTTGAAATAATTGTCCGTAGGCTCATGAAATACCAAGCTGAATGAGACGATGCGTCCATATTTTTGGCTCGACTTTGAGCAGTTAATGCGCAGTCGGTTGAATTTGAATAGATCATTTCAATTTGTTGTTTTTTGAAAAGATCACACGTGATGTAGAGTCCTTAGGCCAACTACATCCGACTTTTTAATTCAGGGGTAATCGAGTAAATAAGCAACGTTGCAGACGATGATTATTGGCTTCCTAGTTGTGCGTGAACTCGATTAAAAAGAGAAGAAATGGCATCTCTTGTCAGGTAATAGAACTTTCCAAATAATAGATTAAGAAAACGGGCGGATCCTCCACTGGCTTCATTCATGAGAATTAGCTTCGAGCGCCAAAGCTTTTGTCATTTTCGTGTTATTTTAAGGAGTGTACTCTAAATCCCTAGGGGATTTTCCAAGCGGTCCAACCCAGCATTCGACAATACTTTAATCACCCCACCATGCGTGCTTAAGAAAAAGGACAAAATCGCTGCATGGACTGCTTTAAACAAGAGCCTTTTGTCCATTAATTAAAGTGTGCTTAGCAGAAAGGAGCTTGACTAACAACTGTTCTCAACACACGCTGATCAAGACATTAGAGTGAGTAAAAATACGTGCACTTTTATCACTTTTCATAAGGCACTGAAAAATGTAAGGACTTAACTTTTTTTTGCCCTAGGAGGAGCGCATAGACTTAACTTTATAAAAGTCTTTTGACGCGCTTGTTAATAAAGTTACCCTAAAGAACTCCATCTTCTTCTTTTTCCTTTTGATTTTTCTCAAAAATAAAGTTACTCATGTTTTTTCCTCCGCCGATTCAATTCATGCATATAAAAATGGTTCTGCCCACATACATCAAGTAAAACCCCATCTATTGGCCTTCTATTCTTAGTGTTATATGATGGATCTTGTTAACGAGTATTTTCTAGATATTGATTAAACACGTTAGTTAAAAGGATATTTCCAATAAACTATTGCCTCCCACGCTTGTGGACAAAACCCTTGTATCATTACAGCACTTATAATACAGTTGTCTGGTAATAAATTAAATTGAATGCATTTGCTGTCTAGTTTCGAGCGTTAGTCAAATGAAGCGCAGGGAATCTTCATGATAGTTTAGTGGAGGGAGAGGGAGAGAGAGAGCCCCATTCATTTAAGCCCATTGAAGAAGGAGAACAGTGACTCTCTCTCTCTCTCTCTCTCTCTCTCTCTCTCTCCTGTGCAATTATGGAAATGTGGCAAGCGAGCTGCAAAGCCAATGCACATAAACGCAGTCAAAAGAAAAATGAAAACTCCGCTTCTGGTTTATTGGTACGACAAAAGACGAGAATTATGTCAACTTGTTCTTTAGTCGGGACCAGTTTCTGGGCACAAAATCTAAATCTACTGAACACGATGGCTTCCTGAGTCCTCGTTTACTGCTCCCAGTAAAAGAAGCTTTATCGTCCACTTTACTCTCTCTCTCTCTCTCTCTCTCCCTCCCTCCCTCCCTCCCCCTCCCTCCCTTAGCTTTTGTGTGTGTGGTGGTCGGCATCTCTGTGAACAAAGCGAAAGAGCAAATGTGTGTGGTGGTCGGCATCTCTGTGAACAAAGCGAAAGAGCAAAGAAAATAATGAAGTAGCAACAGTGGAATGAAAGGACGGCCAGACGAAAAAAGAGAAAATAGACGTGAATTTTGATTAAGTGTTTTTTTATTTACTTAAGTCATTTTGATCCAGAAGTACCCTTTTTGTGTAAAAGATTTTTGTTGATTTTTGTTTTATTGAGTAGTTTACACTTTACAAATGGGAGTCGATATTACAAGGTTATTGCAAACCATGTGATAGAATTAATTTGGAGAGCCATTTTGGTTCACGATAAAAATAATAATAATCTTGATTTTTTTTTTTTTCTGGTCAGGGTATTCTCGAGTTGAAATACCTAATAGGAGTGCTTTAGTGATTCAATCTTACAAAAATCATGTTTGATTGCATTTTTTGTTGTCTATAAGGTAATCCCACATTTTTTAGGGATATGGTTTTTACAGTAAAAACTTATCCGTTGATATTGACTCACATTTCACTTTTGAGGGACAGTTATTTTACTATAGAGTTTTCATGTTCATATTTTTTTTTTTGTGAGAACCGTCCATTTGAAAACCACTTTGATGGAATGCAATTTATAAAGATTAATCATTTTGTAAGAGCATCATAGGGTTTAGCATCATAGGGTTTAAGTCAAACCCTCTCATTTTAAAATACACCATCAGAACATGAGGGGATTGGGTTAGTAGAGTGCGCCTATAATAGTCATCAAATTGCCGTCAAATTTTCGTGAATTTCCTATGAAAACAAACTTGAGCAATGGCTTGGATTTTATTCTTCAATACATGATTAGAATCGCTCATTTTCGTCTAACATTTTCTCCTCATAGTATAGGAGTCATTTCGCGAGAAGGAAGGCATGATACGTGTATAGAAGTGCCTAAAGAGCAGCCCTCGACCGAAAATTGTACATCCTAGCAAATAGTCTGGCTCCATTGCCACGTCAAGGGAAAATACGAACGTAGACCATGATCCACAGGCCATGTGCGGCTATAATCCTAAATTTTCGAGAGATCCACGTTATGAAAAGTCGAGATTAACGACCTGATTCATCCGATTAACTTCAATGTGGGAGCCATTAATTAGTCTTTTTCGGCTATCTTTTGTACTAATTAGGGCAAAAAAGCAAAAAAACAATCTTATTAAGAAGAGATTAGAAAGGACCACTAAAAGGCTAAAGTCCAAAAAGCAAAACCGCCCCACATCTTTACTTTCTCTCTAAGGACGAAGATCCTCTAAAATCCGCACAAAAAAAGGGATCCCGGCCCCGTCCCTAAAGGACGACCTCAAAAGGACCAAATCAAGACGACAGGTAATCATAAGAGACTGCAGCGCTCCTCTTCTTTTCTGTAAAGCATTCCATGTTCGTTTGAGAATCGAGCCGCATCTACGTCCGGTCTCGCTGACCGTACCAACCTAAGCAAACCCTAAAGCACTCGCGAAACCTAAACGCCAACTCCGCGTGGTCCCGGCGGCCGGCGGTCGGAGGAAGTAGAATAAGCTCTAAGCCCGTCCGAGCCATGAATTTCAGAGAAGTTTTCTTTTTGACTTGAGGGTCAGTCAAAAGGCTCCTATCATGCCTTGGTCCCCTTGACAAGGATGCGAACTCCTCCATGGCCTAAGGCGTTGAGATTGGCCCGCACTACCAGTTCATTAGTGACATGGTAGGATGAGCTTCTTTCTCTGTCCGTGTCTCCATTCATCAGTCCATGTGAATGTCCCTTGTTTTGGAAATTTAGATAGAGATTATCGGGACATTAGTATAAACACCGGCACGAAAGGATACGAGATTTTCATCGGCAAGATAAGCCCAATCCAGAGTTTTTTGCGGTCATTTTGTTGTCATGGACTCGGTGTTCCTGTACACGGAAGCTCTTTCTTTCCCCAAATGAATTCTTGGGAGCACTCTAATTACTTGACCGTGCCGAATGGTATGTACTTGCAATGTCATGTAGATTGGATGAATATCGGAGCTTTCAAGAGGACATTTATACGCGATGATTGAAGGTAGCAAGATTTGGTTCATCGAATGTTGATGGATCTTTTATTGGGTATTTGAGCAAGGATTTTGTTAATAAGTGCTCTCTCATACTTATTAAAAATCTCTAATAAGCAAAAAAATTTCAGTTGCAATGCACTATCTATCTCGTGATATGAGTAATTGGAGCATTGAAAATCAAAACATTGTTTTAATAACTATTTTTAGCAAGTATCCTGATCACTTATTAACAAGACTCGTTCGAAACGTCCAAGTCCTTTTTCCCTTGTGGGCCGAACTTCCTATCCAAGCCTCAAATGTTGTTTGACTCGTCGTACCCGGCCCATGTTTTAGGCGAATTGTCCTGGGCCTAGAAGAGGTCTAGAACTCTCTACCTGCGAGCAAAGAACAATGCCCGATAAAGCATAGGATAGAAATTACTTTCGGGAATTATGTAGTACTTACGGAGTGCAGAAAAACCAAGTCCAAGAGCCATTTATTTCGCATGTCCAGGAATTACCCTGAGAGCAACTATCGAGCATCGTCACAGCAACACGCAATTCCTCAACGGAGATCGACTGGCCCGATATAACTCACGATCAATAGGACTCGTAAAGTCTAGCCACAGAGAGAGAGAGAGAGAGGGAGATTTGGAAGCAAAGCGGATCCACATTGAAAGTTCTTCACGATCGGATACGCAAGTGGCCGTCGAATTCAATTAACGTGGGATCGGTCCCTGGCTTTAAATAGCTAGAGGTCAGAATCAGATCGCTCCAGAGGGCACTCGATGAGCCAAGATCTCACGACTCGACGAGACAATATTGATGATGGGCCGTCTAAGAATTTAAAAGTTCAGGAGGCTGCGCTCGGGCAGAGTCATGATGACGTGGGACTTAAATGAATTTTGTCTCACTTGTTTGAGCTGAAAAAGATAGGGCTTGTCTCGGTCTTCTCGGCCGAATCGGGCCGAGTTTATTGCTGTTGCTGCCGCGATCCTGCAGCATCCGCACGCATGGCCTTAATGCTGCAGCAAAGGTCGGTACGGTCGCGCACTGTTCCTAGCCCCCTCTATGGATTGAAGCGAAGACGCCTCCACATTAGAAACAAAATTGAAACAAGGGAGGGACATCTTCTTTACGAATAGCAGGATCGGTTCCCAATGTGGTCTGACTCACTCAGGAATTGGACACTTGATCAAAAGGATAGGTTTTCAATCTTTGAAACCAAAGATCAGACCGCCTAATCCTAGGACTAGACCCGGTTTTCGAGCAGTCCAATGAATTCACTTGATTTACGAATAATACTCCTTTGGAACTAGGAAAGGAAGAAAGAGGAGAGCAGGACACATGAGAAGAGAAGGGAAAAAATTTTGTGTGAGAAATTAAAAAGCAAAATATAAAAATAATAATTGGTCTGATCCCCTCAAAACCAAGACCGAACAAAAAATCACCAGTTTTAATTTTTTGAAATCAGAAACTAAACCAATGGTCCCAGGAACTGGCCATAACCATCTAGTCCGGTTTGAATCAAGTGGTTCTCGGTTTAGTCTCTCCGCATTGCTCACTCTCACTACAAAAATACTCCTCCATAGTTTAAGTAGTGTGCCAACAAGCGTAACCCAAAGAGGATTAGCCTAATTAGTTAAAACTCGACATCCAACGACGGCTTGGCTACCGAGTTGTCTCAGCTCTAGCAGTTAGCTAATATCGTCAAGACGGTGAACTGCCGTGACCAGGCAGGGTCATCCTGATTCACTAGACAGGGAATGAAATGTCCACGGGGTCGAGTTGAGCACGGCGGCCGCTTTTTAAATGTACTAGGGGCTTATATATCACGAGTAGATCAAGATCAAATAGCCTCTAATGCCATTCTGATTGTCGAGCAGCACCTGAAATGTTCACAAGCCGAATCCAGGGGCCCACATTTTGTTCTGTTTTGGGTAATGGAGCGTGATCTCCCGAGGTCCCAATGTAAAGCCCTCGGATCCAAGCCTTTCTTTCCCTTTCACAGATGTGTTGGAACGATAAGGATGCCAGATCGTCCTAATCCTAACCCGGTAGGAAATCTGATTGGGTTGTGCAATACCTGTAGCTACCAAATCAATGACTGTAACCCATTGTACTGCTCTCTATTAAAGAATAACGAACCCTCTAGGATGAATCAGGGATTTACCACCATGGAGGTAAGCTTCCGAGGGATTATTCTCTTGATCATCGTCTGAACCGTGTTAATCATCGGATATTCCTCTTCTCTTCTTTTATCTCTCTTCTATACATGATCATAATTAAAACGTGTATCCTAGCGAAATACGATCCTAAGGTTGGCTTCATTGTCAATGCTTGCACTTGTTTTTTGGTAACTAAGAATCTAAATTTTTCATTGTTGTTGCAATAATGCATTGCCAGCAGCCCGTTGTGAATTGCTTTTTTTTTTTCTTTATTTGCAATTTTAATCTTCGAAGCAATCTCTCTTAGTGGTTACTATAGCCTATGATATGTTCTGCACCAGCCTAAAGAAATAAAATGTGTTTTGCACCATCCTAAGGAAATCAGTGTTCATTCTAAACATTGATTACACCCAAAAAAAAGAACAAAAAAATTCTGGATGATGCGGAACATGTCATAAGCTAATTCTGCATCATCTTAAGGAAATTCATGTCCGTTCTAAAGATTGATAAAATAAGATAAAAGCAATTTCATATGGTGTAGAACACATCATAGGCTATAGGAACCACCAAAAGAGATAGGTTTGAAGAATAAAATTGCAGAAAAATAATTTACAACAGACTTCTAGTAGTGTGTTATTGCGACAATCGTAAAGAACTTGGATTCTCAATCACCAACAAACAAGAGGAAGCATTGACAATGGAGTCGACCTTAAGATCATGTTTTGCTCCGATACCATATTTTAATAATAATCATGTAAAAAAGAGAGATAAAAGAAGAGAAGAGAAATACCCAATAGTAAATGTGGTTCAGACAATCAACCAAATGATCCCTTGGAAATCACCTTCACAACGGTAAATCCCCAATTCTTTTTTTTTTGTTCAAAAAATTCCCCAATTCATCTTGTTATCTTTGAGGAGAATTCATTATACGAGCAATGCAATGAATTATAGCCATTAATATGGTAGCTACAATTATTGCAAAATCCAACCAGATCTTGGGATTATGACGGCTGTTTGGTTTGCATGGCTAATGCTACTTGGCTCTAGGGGAAAGACACTTGGCATTTTTTTCCATGCACATGATGAAGGGGAAATAAAGAGAGGGAGAGTGGGCGGATTGAGAGAGAGTGACCGTCCGAGAGAGAGAGAGAGAGAATTTGAGAGAGGGAGAGTGAGCGCGCAAGAGAAGAAGGGGAAGAGGGAGGCCGTTCATTGCTGTTCGTCGCCGCCGTCGAGCCGCCGAGTCCCGCCTTGCCCCACTGTCTTTGCTTGCTGTGTTGTGCTCGGATTAGAGGCAAGTAGAGTCCATTTTTCTACCCTCTTGCTTGCTGTGATGTGAGTATGTTGGATGGTAAACATTTGGATGTTGTTGAGATGAGGAAATTTCGGAGCTTTGAGGAGAGGTGTCATAGTCTTGCTTGCTGTTTTCTGGAAAAATCAGTCCGACCCTCCATGAGTTCGTGTGCTGCATGTAACTTTTTATTTGGAATCTCATCTCAACCTCTTGATGAAAGTTGTAGGGGATATCTTGAGGAGTAACATACTAAAATTTGAGACAAAACGGACAAGTATTGCTTGGTGAAATGATTTTCCTTTGGAGAAACTAGATCTGGAATTTGTTGTGCTGACCTTTGGTGATTTCGTGGACTGTAAAGTAGTTTTTTTGTTGAAATATTACTTCGATTCCTTAATGAAAGTTGTAGGGGACTTCTTGAGGTATAACATATAAAAAATTTAGAGGAAATGAACAAGTATAGGTCGGTAAAATCGTTGTCTTTTGAAGAAACTAGATCTGGGAAAATGCTACCTCAACCTAGTATGATTCTGTGATTTTTATAAAATCATCCAGTTAAAATCTGATCTTGTGTCCTTAATGAAAGTTGTAGATAACATCCTGAGGAATAACATACTGAAGATTTAGAAGAAACGAACATGTGTAGGTCGGTGAAACGAAATTGCTTTGAAAGGAGTTAATCTGGAAATTCGACACCGAGAACAGGAGGAATTAATCGTTTATATTTATTTATCTAGAACGAATTGGATTTCGATTTCTTCACAAGATATTTACCTCTAAGTGTTTTTTATAACATATCAAAATTTCAGAATTTTTTGAGTTCATTTGGGTATTTAATCGTAATTACTTCCGAAACTGTGCAAACTGAAATGTTGGGATTTTGAATGCTGAGATGTATGGTCCGTACTGATTTGTGTGAGAATCATTTGGTATGGTGTTTTTCATGAGATATCTGCCTTTAGGTTTCGTTATAATGTGTCAAATTTTCAAAATTTATTAATACCATTTATTAATTTTTCTAGAGTTTTAACTAAAGGAGTGCATTTTGTTTTATCCAAAAATTGATGCATTTTCTAAAATAAATGAATTTCTCTACGTAACGTATTGTCTTGAGTGATTGATTTTGCTGCATATGTGGTGACAATTGGCGTGACACATAATATCAAAAGCTGAATTAGACTTTGTTACCATCACATCATATGCCATGTTGATATTGAGACACATATATAAAGATAAAGTAGGATAATGAGGATACCGTCGGAGGTGAGCCGACGATGCCCCGGGAGTGTCGGGATGCTCGGAGGTGTGTGTGGCGGAAGCCTTGGAGGTGTGTGCCGGGGGGAATTCCTCGTGATGCCAGATGGGGTACGAGATGCCCGGAGGTGTGTGCCGGATGCCCAGAGGTGTGTGCCGGAGGCTCCTCGCAATGCTAGGTTGGGTGCGAGCGATAAATGGGGGGATGCAATTACTGGTCCTAGGAAAGAAAAATGATGTGATCCAATTGAAAGACAAAATTTGAAATTGAATCATGCTTATGGATGTGTGCATATATGCATGGCTGTTTGAGGATATATGTACAAGTGTATGGTGGTATATGCACGTTGCATGGTGATATATGCATGGGTGTCTGATGATATATATACAAGTGCATTGTGGTATATGCACGTTGTATGATGATATATGCAAGGGCTGTAAGGTGAGGTATGCTCAAATATATGAATGATATGTATTTTATTCATGATATCATGATTGTTCTGTTTAACGCATTGTGTAGTTTGATGGATCTTTACTGCGGAGTGGTTGTACTCACCTCTTTAGGGACTAACATTTCAGATTAAAAAGATGCATTTACCACCGGTCGCGCGCGGTACCTTCTATGGCTTACCGTCTGATGTTGAGGTCGAGTGCGCGGGAGCACATCTGTGTCACTATTCTCGATCTAGTGTTCATTCGAGTCCGCGTGTTGGTCATGTATGATGTGGGCCTGGCTGGGGGCCCGGTTGTCCAGGAGTTTCTGTCTGTCCACGTCCGTCGCGATGGGGTGATGCTAGGGATGTTGCCGCTGCCACCACCCGATGCACCGGGTTGGGTGTGATGGCACGTTTGATTGGTGGGAGCTGACACTTTTTGGGATAACCGACACTTATTGATGGAGGGGTATACATGTATGATATAGGGTCAAGATCTCTTTTGAGTCATAGCCGATTGTAGCTAAAAATCTTGGCTTTTTGTTGTACTAACCCAAGATGTCCATCGTAAAAATGTGAATAAAAGTGACTCGATTTTATCTTTTCCTTTGGTGCGTAGTCGGTGTGCATTGTATTATCGTCTTTGGAGTAAGGAATGGCGAAAGGGATGGCGAGACTCACCATCCCTTACTCCAAAGACGATAATACAGTGCACACTGACTACGCACCAAAGGAAAAGATAAAGCCGAGTCACTTTTATTCACATTTATACAATGGACATCTCGGGTCAGTACAATAAAAAGCCAAGATTTTTAGCTACACTCGGCTATGACTTAAAAGAGATCTCGACCCTACATCATACATGTATACCCCTCCATCAACAAGTGTCGGCTATCCTAAAAAGTGTCAGCTCCCACTAGTCAAACGTGCCATCACACCCAACCCGGTGCATCGGGTAGTGGTGGCGGCAACATCCCTAGCATCACCCCATCGCGATGGATGTGGACAGATAGAAACTCCTGGACAATCGAGCCCCCAGCCAAGCCCACATCATACATGACCAGCACGCGGACTCGAATGAACACTAGACCGGGAATAGTGACACAGATGTGCTCCGCGCACTCGACCTCAACGTCAGACGGTAAGCCATAGAAGGTACCGCGCGCGACCGGTGGTAAATGCATCTTTTTAATCTAAAATGTTAGTCTCTAAAGGGATGAGTACAACCACTCAGCAGTAAAGATCCATCAAACTACACAATGAGTTAAACAAAACAATCAAGATATTATGAATAAAGTATATATCATTCATACATTTGAGCATACCTCACCTTACAGCCCTTGCATATATCATCATACAACATGCATATACCACCATGCACTTGTATATATATCATCAAACACCCATGCATATATCACCATGCAACGTGCATATACCACCATGCACTTGTACAAATATCGTCAAACAGCCATGCATATATGCACACATCCATACGCATGATTCAATTTTAAATTTTGTCTTTCAATTGAATCACATCATTTTTCTTTCCCGGGACCAATAATTGCATCCCCCCATTTATCGCTCGCACCTAACCTGGCATTGCGAGGAGCCTCCGGCACACACCTCCGGGCATCTCGTACCCCATCTGGCATCACGAGGAATTCCCCCCGGCACACACCTCCAAGGCTTCCGACACACACACCTCTGAGCATCCCGACACTCCCGGGGCATCATCGGCTCACACCTCCGACGGTATCCTCATTATCCTACTTTATCTTTATATATGTGTCTCAATATCAACATGGCATATGATGTGATGGTAACAAAGTCTAATTCAGCTTTTGATATTACGTGTCACGCCAATTGTCACCACATATGCAGCAAAATCAATCACTCAAGACAATACATCACGTAGAGAAATTCATTTATTTTAGAAAATGCATCAATTTTTGGATAAAACAGAATGCATTCCTTTAGTTAAAACTCTAGAAAAATTAATAAATGGTATTAATAAATTCTGAAAATTTGACACATTATAGACGAAACCTAAAGGTAGATATCTCATGAAGAACACCATACTAAATGATTCTCACACAAATCAGTACGGACCATACATCTCAGCATTCAAAATCCCAACATTTCAGTTTGCACAGTTTCGGAAGTAATTACGATTAAATACCCAAATGAACTCCAAAAATTCTGAAATTTTGATATATTATAAAAAACACTTAGAGGTAAATATCTCACGAAGAAATCAAAATCCAATTCGTTCTAGATAAATAAATATAAACGATTAATTCCTCCTGTTCTCGGTGTCGAATTTCCAGATTAACTCATTTCAAATCAATTTCGTTTCACCGACCTTACACATGTCCGTTTCTTCTAAATTTTCAGTATGTTATTCCTCAGGATGTTATCTACAACTTTCATTAAGGACACAAGATCAGATTTTAACTGGATGATTTTATAAAAATCACAGAATCATACTAGGTTGAGGTAGCATTTTCCCAGATCTAGTTTCTTCAAAAGACAACGATTTTACCGACCTATACTTGTTAATTTCCTCTAAATTTTTGATACGTTATACCTCAAGAAGTCTCCTACAACTTTCATTAAGGAATCGAAGTAAGATTTCAACAAAAAAACTACTTTACATCCACGAAATCACCAAAGGTCAGCACAACAAATTCCAGATCTAGTTTCTCCAAAGGAAAATCATTTCACCAAGCAATACTTGTCCGTTTTGTCTCAAATTTTAGTATGTTACTCCTCAAGATGTCCCCTACAACTTTCATCAAGAGGTCAAGGTGATATTCCAAATAAAAAGTTACATGCAGCACACGAACTCATGGAGGGTCGGACTGATTTTTCCAGAAAACAGCAAGCAAGACTATGACACCTCTCCTCAAAGCTCCAAAATTTCCTCATCTCAACCACAACCAAATGTTTACCATCCAACATACTCACATCACAGCAAGCAAGAGGGTAGAAAAATGGACTCTACTTGCCCTCGTTCACTGTAGACGCGTGGCAAATGTGGCTGCCGACTGGGCTACCAAGGCCCATGATCGCTCTTCCTCTAATTCGAATTGGGCTGTCTTTCCCCCTTTCTACCTACAGGGCATCATTTGTGTGGAGGCACTAGCTGCCAATTGTAATGGTTTTCCATCTTAATATATCTTCCTTTTCATGACAAAAAAAAAAAAAAAAAACTGTACCCACGTCAAGCACTGCTCTGTCCAAGAGGGGGAAAAACACACTAACTTGGTCTTCCCATCGGTCAAATAAGCTCGCATCAGATGCAAATTCGTCTTTTATTTCACCGAATATGAAGACTAGCCTAAACCCTCCTATTACATCTGTCAAGTGCCTCCGGATTTGCAAATCAAAACTGAGGACGGCACATGTTCGTCTCATTGAGATTACTGCTCCGGATCATGTCGTAATTACGGGCCTTTAGAGAGGCGTAATTAATGCTTAATCAGACATTGTTGCTTAGAGAAAAGCAGGTCACACCGAGCCCGATGCCGTTTTGTCGCACATCAAATTTTAACACGGGTTTTCTCGATGTTTCTCGGTAACTGAAGAGCTTATTAATGGGGACAACGGGGTCTTGGGTTAATAGCCACTTAATTGCGAAAAGGACGATTTAAATGTGATTGGGTTTTCCCAGGTTTTGACAAGCTATAGCCCGGAGATTAATTGTCTCCAATGCCGGTTTGTCTGTCTGAGCTGAGGCACAACAAGACCAATGGGGATATTAAGGATGTCTTTTTTTTTCCTAATCCCATGTTCGAATCCTAAAGGGGCGAGCCATCTGTTCAATCAGCAAATTACTAGCGGTACTCATCGTTTCTGAACTTACAATTTGAGGAACAAAAATGATTGGTTTAATGAATTTCACTATATGAAATATAAAGTTTTACACCAAAAAAAAATTTGAATATGCTTTTTGTGGTTTATAGGTGTAGAGATATCTAGCACTGCCGTGTCTTCAAATGCCATGGTCATGTCGTTGTCTTTTTTATGTGATAGACGTACTCTTTCGTGTTATGAATGACTTGAAATATATAAAATTGCAACTCTCAAATGAACCAACCATACTCAAGTTTAGATTTCTTTCAATATGTTTAATTGTTGTTTGATGTCATATTTATGTTTCATATCACAAAGAAACATCTTTACTTTTAAATAGGTATCTCAAAAAGGGTAATGATCCAATTCACTATTTTTCCAAGAAGAATAGGTGATGATTATATAAATGACACTAAACTTCTAGTATCAAGTTTAACTGGTCACTAAACATTCCATGACGGATGGAGATGGACGTGAAAGGTTTAGAATCATGTCGAGGACATTTGGAATGGAATACATGAAAATACAAATATATATTAAATATTGTGACATACTTTGTTTGAATGCTTGAATATGCAATTTAATAATAAATTGAAAGCTGATTCTCAGTAAATCAAATTAGAAAACCAATCTTCATCATCCCTAGAATGGGTCGAGGTTCAAAAGTTAAAACTGCACCATTTGGAGTTCTCTGACTTTGATCTTGGTAGTGTTTTAAGTGAGGTTTTTTAACCTAACCCAAAAACATATCTCCCCACATAGCAAAACATGGCAAGAATTTCTGAGCCCTGAAGATCATTAATTATCGAACTGCTAAAACCTATGAAAAGTCACAAATACGTAAAAAAATGTGAACTATCTCCAATGTCAGAAACGACAATTAATGTCTGCAGGAACCGGGAAGCTAAAAAAAAAAAAACCATTTTTATAGTACGGTAGATTTAAATAATTGGCAAATCAGCCCAACGAGCAAATTGTATTAAACTTGGGATTTGCATTGATCAAGGTGATGAGATTAGGAAAATGCGCCGGGGCACAAGGTTTAGAAGCTTCGCCGCTTTTGACCAGAATCTTATTAGCTCAGGTATTATATATATAAATACATATAAATTAATCTCATCATATAATAATTTGTCTTGAAGAGAGAGCCCTCGTTGACAATTAATGTTTCGGCAATTCACATGATCATGCCCATTATTTTAGGAGTCTTCATTGAATGTTGACACAACGGATTACATTAAATAATATTTCAAGGTACTCATTAAGCATATTATTAAAATAAAAATTCGATATCCACAATATCGATTACCCGGTACTCATGAAACACTATTCGACAAAGTCGTAGTCGAATCTTTTCCCCCTTTCGTTATCTTCCCATTCGGAGATGTAATGCTATTTCAAAGATGATAAAAAGGAAACAAATGCCCGTTAGTGGAAAGACCCTTGTCTCGTTCAAGGTCTCCCTCTTGTAATTTGCAAAGAACGGACGGCGCCTGACAAGTCCCTAAGCAGATCAGGACATGGTTCATCGTTTTCCATTGAAAGTGCTCTCGACTAATCCCCCTCGCTCTCACGACTAATGACAAGATGGAGAGACAGAGGATCGGGAGATTCGACAGTGAGTTAAACCCTTTTCGGCGAGGGCGCCAAAGATCTCGAGGGATCAAAAGAGAGGTCGAATACAAAGAGAGGCCTCGCTCTCTTCGCGCCCACTATAATAAATTGCTGGCAGCGACATTCTCCT
The DNA here is from genome assembly GCA_014182715.1 of Eucalyptus cloeziana. Taxonomy (NCBI): domain Eukaryota; kingdom Viridiplantae; phylum Streptophyta; class Magnoliopsida; order Myrtales; family Myrtaceae; genus Eucalyptus; species Eucalyptus cloeziana. Next base: position 4,328,106 of record CM024639.1, on the reverse strand, counting down.
CCCCTACTGAGAAAACGTCCCTCTCTCTCTTAATCTATCCGAACGTCATCCGTGCTCGTGCTCGTGCTCGTGTCTGCCTAATAGAGAGATAGAGAGAGAGAGAGAGAGAGAGAGAGAGAGGGGAGGAGGTGATGAGGACCATCTTGGAGAAGGTCCCCCCCCGGCCTTTCTCATGCAAAATTCAGGTCCAAATGGAGGAACACCAAGGAATGATAACGAAAGGAGCACGACCCTAAATTGAAAAAGAAGTAGAAAATATGCAGAGATAATACCCATGTTTTTATCTAGACGTCTTTTAGGAAGCCATAGCAAAGGCTAAATGGCAGCCCCGAAGCCCGCCCCCCAACCCTCCTATGCTTGAATCTACATTTGTACTGCCGCGTCTCAGCAATAATAGTCAGAGATTAGTATAGAAGGGCGTTTCCTATGTTCGGGCCATTCACCTGGAATTTGGGTTGTGTCCTACGTGATTCGTATGGAGTTATAGTGACATATCATGAGTAGGGGAAACCCTCTATGGAAACAGAAGATTTATTTAAAAATTTCGGGTTTAACATTGTTTGATAAGGCACAAGGGTGTTGATAATTGTCCAAAATGTCTAGAATCTATTGCATGGTGGATCGGTTTTAAAGTTTTCAATTAGGTTAATTTAATCATAAATCTTTCGACGATTTGCCAATATAGTTCTTTAAGTCAATTTTGAATGAAAATCACTGCTTATCACTAAATACCTGGCATTGATATTTTTTAGAATAATTTTTTTTTTTTTTACCTTCTCTTTTCTTTTCTTTCCTTTCTCCTTTTTTTCTTTTTTCTTTTCCTATTTCCCTCCGTTGGGCATAAGGACTATATTGGCAAATTGTAGCCAAAATCGAGAAGCTAAAGATTGTATTGACCATTGTACACTAGATTTATTATTTTTTGGACAATTTTTTCCTTATAAGAGCCTATGGCTAGGCCCCAAATATTATATGCCTAATATGCCATTTTGGCCGTAGTTTATGTGAAACAACGCACCCGACTCTTGTGCTGCTCATGGAGTGACACCGAAAAGGTCAAATTGGACCAACCAGAGACCAATCACAGAACCACCCTCGAAATACTTGTAACTATAAAATTAATCCATCAAAGTCGACCTTTGTTTCCAATCACGTCTTGAAAGCAGCTGACACAAGGTGGTGCGATTTTCAAATTGCTTCGTACGATCCATCGTGATTTCAAACCAGTTCTTTTCCCGACCCTCCTTAATCGAAACGAGTACATATTTCAAACTCGATCTCAACAAGCTCCCCAATTGATGAAATCGATGAAACTTCTCATGTATTTCTGAAAGTACCCACCTTCATATTTCACCATCACGACACCCCCCAACTTGTCAAGTAGAGACATTTTTTTCCTTACCGCACCCCCCTGGATCTGCAGCTTGCAGGGGGGGAATGAATAAGGGGGTGGCGGTCCGAGCTCACTGGGCGGGACCGCGCCAAAGCTCTGCGCTGGCCTGTTGCTTTCACCTTCCCGACGTCGACAACGAACCATTTTCAAATTCAACGGCCCCGATCTCCCGCCCGATCCCACGTCTCGGCTCCCCTCCGCCGCACGATCGGGTTTCGGTCTCCTAGATTTAATGTACGCAAAAGTGGCTCGGTCGTACCCGTTCCCCGAGCGCGGATCCAAGGGTGGATACGACTCTTCCGGGGCGGGTACACGTGCACGTCCGTGATCGGCGGTGCACGAAAGATTGGCAACCCCCGTGGCACAGCAGCGATCATTAAATATTTATAATCCCAGGCCTGGCAGGTTAGCTGAAGAGGGAGGGGGGAAAGAGGGAGCTCAGTAAATTCTCTCATCAGTGCGTAATAAATATTTGGCGATGCCGTTGAAGCAAAAGGACCAACCAAATATATAATAAAAATCTTTGTAAAGAGTGTCAGAGATTTGGACCATCTCCTCTTTTCCCTCCCTTCCAATATTTTTTTACAAAGATTTTAGCGATGATGGCCGTGCGGTGAAAGCAACACATCACATCGACCATGCAAATGCACGGTGAAATTTTCCTGGTGTGCCTTTCTCTTTTTTTTTACTGGAAATAGATCGAGCCAGGTCCTTGTACGGTATGAACTTTCAGGAGGAAGACCCATTTGCATGATCCGGACGACTCTATCTGGATCTTTTCCAGACATCATTAACCCTAACGTTCGGACCGGATGCGATCCATCGGAACATGTGTGTGTTTGTTTCTTTTTAAGATTACGAAAGCCAGAAACGTATACAGAGACGCAATGATGCCCCTTGGACCACCAGCTATGGTTGGTCCATGTTAGTTGTTCGTGTGATGAGCGTGGAGAAGAAATACTGCATTCTCAAGAAGATCATCAGCAATGGAAAAAGATGGTAAAAGGAACTTCCAAAATGCACTTAATCACATTTCATTACGCACTAATCTAACGATGAAGCGAATTAATCGTGTCAATATATGGGACAATGAGAGAGAGAGAGGGAGAGAGATGGTCATCGTGGCAGATGGGACTAATCAAAACCCTTTTTGGCTAATCATTAAATCTAGCCCGCGACCTAATGCAGGATTACGTACATTGATTTTTCTACCGATTTTATCAATCAAACGACCGATGAAGAGGATTGTCCTTCATCTTCCACCACTTCCAGAAAGGCTCCCGACAAGGAGCATGGCGTGCTCACGGTAATGGTTTCCTCCGCTTCCGAGATGGAGACGCAGCGGGCAGACAGGGACGACGACGAAGCGGACGACAGCGAGGACGACGAGGTGTTGTACAGGGACAGCGGGGACGAAGGAGAGTGGTGGCCGGGGAGACGGCATTGATGACGTTGACCGCGGCTGCGGCGGCGATCGCCGTCGACGATCAAGTCCACGAAGGCGCCGTAGATGTAGCCGTGGTTGTCCCGGTCGTTGACCCGCAGGTACGAGCAGAGGAGCTCCTCGAGGCACTCCCAGTCGTCGCCCTTGACGCCGTGAGCCTCCACCATCTCCTCCATCGACTTCCTGAAGTCCTCGTACGGGTCTCTCGACTCCATCGCCAGCAACGTCACCTTCTCCTTCTTAAACGCCACGTCGTCTTCGTCGTTCTCCTCCTCCTCCTCCTCCGCGTTCGCCTCGCGAGCATCTTCATTTGCTTCCGCATTTGACCGGGAGGGCCGGACGGCGAGGATGGAGCTGGTGTCGCCCTGGCTTGGCTCGACGAAGAGCCGGCCCTGGGAGCGGGCGCTGCGGATGAGGGACTCGACGTCGCCGGCCTCCTCGTCACCGCCGTCGTCGGGCAGCTCGGAAGTGGCGGTGGAGAAGCTAGGGGACGCTTCCGAGGGGGCGGCGGCGGCGGCGGCGATCGGGAAGGAGGAGGGTTCGGAGGGGTCGGCGGGGGAGTCGAGGACGAAGGCAGAGTTGATGGTCTTGAAGATGGGGTCGGCGTCGCGGAAGGAGAGGGTGCGGGGCTGGTGACAGTAAGGCCAGGGCCATGCCGACGTCGCCGTGTCGGGGACCGTGTCGTGGCGGTTGTTCTTGGAAGAGAGAGGGAGGAGTTTCATCTTTGCCGGGTGGAATCGGGGTTTGAAGTTGGATTTGGATTTGGATTCAGATGGTCTTCGGAGGGTGCTGCGGATCTGCCTTCTTCCACTTCAAGTGATGCAGGCATTAATGGCCAGTAGCAGGGAGAAGGAGAGAGAGAGAGAGAGAGAGAATTAAAGGAGAGATTTTTAAAGAGAGGAGACAAGTTGGGGAGTTTTGGGTGAAGTTTTGGAACGATGGGAGGAGGAGGGGGACTGGTGGGGTCCTTTATTTTTGGAATTGCAAATCCCGTTTGAATACTGCTCACATAGAATTGGATTGTTGTCTTCACTAATCTAAATGTCGAATAATAAATACGTCTCTCTCGCTCGTAGTATAATCAAAAATCGAGAGGACACAATGATACGTGAACAGAAAAATTGACCTTGAGCATATGGTTTTTTAGGTGAGCTTAGTACGTATGAAATCGACTCGATTTCGACGCCATTAGAGAAGGAACAGGGCACGAGCTTTGTTTTTTCCTGTGTCTGTCTTGGAACAGCTTCAATTGGAGTCGCGAGATCGCCATTGGTGGGCGGTTGAGACCAAGGTATCTGCCCAGGCCACGGTCGTACAGTTGCGATCTTAGGGTGGGCTTTAATAACCCTAATTTGGGGGCTCGGATGAGGTGCTTTGGGACCCAGCATGGCTTCTCCTGTCGTTTTTGATTGCATAAAGACACGAGGGAGCACAAGCACGAATGGTATATGGTCCTAGCAACGCAGCACGAGTGAAGTTGATCACGGGAAATCCGGTGTTTGGCGACGACATGTCTTCGTAAGTTACCGGTCGAAATGACGGCGAAGGTTACTTCCGCGAGAGGAAGAAACAAAGGGTTTCCGAAGTTGGTTTCGAACGTGAACAGAGGCATTTGCCTATGGCATCACAATCGACCTGGAACGTTGCTTTGATAAAATCCTCGACGATCTCGAAAGCAGTTTAGTCATCAACTTATGTATAATTTAAATCAAGGTTAGGTCCATGATGAAGCCTTCTTGATAGCTCGAACATAGAACAAAAAAATATAGCGTGAAAAGAAAAATTCATTGATCTTACTTCATAACATAGGTTGTCCATGATACCTTAATGACCAGTTATCAATGCATTTAGTTCCTGCATCTTAGTCGTCAATTAGGTGAGCTCCACATGAGCTGCACCGAATACATCCTTCATGCTCCTTGTTTCTTCCTTTTCCTATGCAACGAAATTTTGTATGAATAATCAAAATCAAGTAGGTCTGATGATATATGGACAACAAACTGACCTTAAGCATGGTCTTAAGTAAGTTTAGAACATATGAAATTAACTCAAATCTCGACATGGTTAGAAAATGAGCAAGGTGAGAACTTTTATTTCAGTTGGTTTGGTTTTTAACAACTTCAATCAGCATTGTTAAGATCTCTACTAATAAGTGGTTGAGATAAGGTGTCTTCTAAGGCAGCGTCGATAAATTATAATTTTAGATAAGCTTTAGCACAATTAATGTTTTAATAATCCATAATAAGTTCTCTTCAGATGAGGTGGCAATTTCTAAACCATCGAGTCAATCATACCATGGCGGTCAACTCTGCTTTCTTTATGAGCAAGCACTTGAAGTTATTGCCACATTATTTCATACACCAAACCTTGTAGGCTCTCCTTGTATACCTGACATTGTTGACGGGTTCTTTTTTCGTCCGGGGAAGACGCACCTTCTTGCGGGCCTGGGGTAACGCCCCAAAATGGACCAGTTTCCCTTGACAACCCGAGGTCTACGAAACGATCGTAGAGCCTCTCTACCGTACATATCTACCTATATTTTACCAGCCTCTAATCATGTGGATTCTGTACTTTTTCCGTGATGGGAGCATGTCAAACATGGTAAAGGTTATTCTTGACTTGCGCCCAAGTCTAAAGAGCAAAAAAAGTAGAGATGTTTTCAATCAGTGAAAATCCCAAGAATTATCAATTTAACCCCTGGTTAGACGCACCTTATCGGCCCACAGACATTGACCTTAAGCAGTCTTCATATAGGGCTATATAGGGCTAGCATTAGTGATTAGAGATAACCTTTGATCAAAGAAATTTGATTGATCATAATATAAACACTTAATCTCGTTGAATCATTCAATTTATTGCTGACCATAGACACCCAATTTCTTTCTTGAAATCAATTTGATCGAATGTAGTTGCGATAATTGCCGCAGGGTCATCTCTTTTCGTGCTCTCTAAATAGTAGCTTATCTCACTTTCCTTTCTATTTCCTACCATGTATGTTTGTGGTATTGGAAGACTGTACATGTCAAAGAAAGCTAGACTTGCTTCTTATGTTCATGGAGGGAGGGAGGGAGAGAGAGAGCATATAAAGTGAATGCCTAATGGTTTCTATATAAGCTAGGACAAGATTCTTGTCCCCTTCCAAGCGTTCCCTAAGTCTTCCGGCCTCCACATAATTCCTAGCTCATATAGAAAGGAATGAAATTACGCTCGCCTTGTCACCTCGTTCAATTCATATCTGGGAACTTGGGATGATGGGTGCTACTCTCTTTCCACCATCGATTTCCTATTTGGACACGCAGCAGAAGATACGATTTTTTCCTATTTGGGAAACAGGCGATCATCACCACGAGAAATGACATCGCATTGGTAAATCGATCGGATAAAAAGGGAGGCCGAGCAAGCATCTCGAGTGAAGGCTCGAGAAAAATCCGAAAGCGATGGAGGGGGGGTGAGGTGGGGATCGAATGAAAATCGTGGTGAAGTGTGGGGATGAAATTATTGTGTTAGAATCTTGAGAAGTACCACCGCTCCATGTGCTCTCTCCATCTAGCTGTCAAGCGAAAACCCCACGAGAGAGAAAGAGAGAGAGAGAGAGAGAGAGAGAGAGAGAGAGAAGGAGCAATCATTGAGTGGTCATGTGCACAAGCTATCGTTTAGATGAGACATCTAGGGTTTGCTCCGTCTTGTATGGTGGTTTCTAATTACAAATAAGCAATCACAGCTCACGCAGCGTCATTCATGTTTGCACAGCTTGATCAATGGTCAAACGTTTGATGTCCGGGACGGTGTATATTTTTCGCTAGAAAGAATTGACCATCTTTACACGATCATCACGCCCAATCAAGCCTATAATCCTTCATTACATGTTCTGCATTCCCTTAACGTGTTAGATGTTTGGGTTGGATGAGAGGTCTCTTGAAACTCGTTTCACTCAGCGAACTATCGACCCGATTCTTTAGTAAAATGACGGTAGACTATTTAGCTATTATGGGATTGTAAGAGCATGCATTACATATGATGATGCTATTATTCTAGGTTAATACTATAAAAATGTCCAAATTGAAACATTTGTGACAAATTTATTTATAACTAATTTTTTTATCCTAAAAAATCTCAAATTAGCAGATCTTTGACAAATTAACCCAAAACCGATATACTTATGACAAATTTATTTAATGTTAGTTTCCATTAAATTTTATTATAAAATTGTTAATTTTGATGACACGTAACAGTTAACTGGTCTATCAATTTAGGATTTTACTCTCTATTTATCATAGTTGTACCAATTTTGTAATTTTTTATGGTATTAATTTAATTTAATGAATAATATATCTTAATTTGAAGGTAAATTTGTTATGAGTATATTAGTTTGAGTTTTCTTATGATTATTTGAGATAAATTTACCATAAGTGTACCAATTTAAGATTTTTAGTGATCAAAAAATAATTTATTATAAATTTTATTACATGTGTATTAATTTAGGATTTTTCAGGATATTAACTGATTATTCTATGACAGAGATTTTGAGATAATGGAAGATATAATATAATATTGAAAAGTATGTCATCTCTTTAAAGAGCTGTTATTATTGGTGGGTAAGAAATTAAAACAAATTGACCAATGAGATACCTGAAGATGTGGACTAACTGAGACACGGTAAAGTTGACTTGGCCACCAATTACTCGCTAAAAAAGAATCAAACTGAGACTGCAGGACTGTGCATGCACCCCCACCCTCAAAACAATCTAATCGTAGCTCCCTCGCTCTCCTATCCGTGCTAGGTGAAATCAATGCCGCCCCACCGCTCAACTAGGTGACCACCACCACCACCAACTCTCCAACCCACGATCAAGCAGTTCACCGATTTAAGGCCAAGCATGTGATACTTGAGACTTTAAAAGAGGAGGAGAGGGTTGTCAGAAGATTGTCGTCGTCGTTCGATTAGCGCTGGTCGCTCCAAAAATCGATGAAGATGGACTGCTGGCCCCGCGAGAGGAGGAGAGGCGAAGTACTGTTCTCTTTTGGATAGGTGTCAACAAGAGTATGGAGGGATCATGTAGAGGTAGGCCGACTTCTTGTCTCCCTCTTAACTTCTCGTCCATGCCGTCTAAATTTTAGGCGCAAACCACCATATTTTACCCACGTTCGCCCAGCAATGACTGTCCTTGATGTCAGGATCATGCGTTCCCCCAGAAATGCACACGGTAAAACCAATACGGACCAAATTTTCAAGGACAATCGTGAATGACAAACAAATCTGGAGGAGGGTTAGTAACCGCATAAATTTATGTCGATAAACAGCATATGCAGATCATAAGAGGAGGTCCTGGCCCCGGCAGGGAGAGCGGGGTCCATGTTATTAGCAATGGCCAAGGCCGGTGCTGGGGCCACCACGGCCGGTTCTGGGGCCACCCCGGCACTGCTCGTAAAGGCTTGGCACATTTATGCGCCGGGCCAAACATGGCACGGGGACGACCCCTCACTCAAAGCGGCCATGCTGTGCCAGGGCTGGGCTAGAGCCCGGGTGAGAAGCGGCCGTGCCTGGCACATACCCTTCTCAAAATGGGTCCAGCCCGGCCTGGCCTTGCCGGGCAGTGGCCGCTGCTCCATGTTGTACTGCAGTACAAACTGAATAACACGGCGGAGAAGGCGCTATCCATTTGGATCCTAATGATGACATCAGGATTCTCATCAATATCTCGTACGCAAATATTGGGACAAATGTCCTCCTCTTACCTGATCTTTTAGTTTCTCCGAAGGGAAGGGTGGTCCCCCTATTATGATCTAATAATAGCAAAATACATGTTCCATCGTCATCGGCCATACCATACAGATGCTAAAAAATACACCAGTCTTAGATTCTTCGGAAATACTGGGGCAGGATTGGCTAAGAACCACTCAACCAAAATACAAAGTACAGATGGGAATCTGCCCCCACAAACCGTGACCATGTCTGATTTCGTGTATCATACATTGGAATCGTCTCTTGCGATCTTTCCTCCGGGATGTCTTTGAACTCCTTTTCTTTCCTTCCTCCAATAGCATGACAATGCTGTTTAACCTAACAGGCATGGTTTGGTCCAATGGTCCCTGGTGCCTAGATCGAGGCCACTGATTAGCACAACACACGCCCACCTGTTGGCCTTAACAAGTGACCGACTCAACCAGGCTCGGCTAGAATAATTTCTATACCCGAGCCCATCAGAATAATGTGGGGAACCGGGTGAAATTCTTAGTAGCAGAACAGCAGTTCGTTGATTTATTAATCATTTGGATTTCTGATTTAGTTAGCTAGCACATGCAGAAAATGCAATGGATATGGTTAATGACTTAAAAAACCCTAAACTGATATATCTATAACAATTTTACCAAAAATTAATTTTTTGACCTCCAAAAATCCAAAACCGGTACACCTTTGACAAATTTACCAAAATTAGTATACTTGTGACAAATTTACCCTCTATTAGTTTTCGTTAAATTTTATAGTCAAATTATTAAGTTAAATGACACGTAACAGTTGATTAGTGTACCAATTTGAGATTTTACTCTCCGTTTTTCACAATTATACAATTTTTGTAATTTCTTATGGTACTAATCCAATTTAACGGAGTGTATATTTATCACAAATGTACTAGTTTAGGATTTTTGGCAGTCGAATAAATTAGTTTAGGATAAATTTGTCACAAGCATACAAGTTTTGGATTTTTTATGATCAATTGGGGTAAATTTATCACGAGTGTATCAGTTTGGGATTTTTTGTGATCAAAAAAATAATTTGAAATAAATTTGTCATTGTGTACTAGTTTGAGATTTTTCCAACATGGAAAGGGAGGTGAGGGTTGAATCGCGCAAACCCCACCTACGTAAGTTTGAGAATGGGTTTCGGCTCTCACGCTGCACGAGGGGAAAGTCGAGAGAGTAAATAGGAAAAAAAAAAAAAAAAAAAAGATATTAACCTTTTTATATATCCACATGTAGAAAATATGAGGCGGAACTTTCAATTTTTGACATTAAACTAAAGTGGCAAGCCATATTTTTTGTCAAACTAAAGTTGTCAAAGTCAGCGCCAAGAGCTGATGCAGTTCCCATCTCATGGTCATCGCAGGAGACATCCCTACACAACAAGAAACCGCTACTTGAGTTCTCAATGGCACCTTATGTTCGGCCCAGGAAGAGGACTGACCTTGCACGGACAGAAACATGTAAGACTTGTCCCCACTGTCCTAACATTGTCATCCTACAAAAGGAAAATCATCCACAAGCGAGCAACTTCCGGATGATTCAATCGTAACAATCCAGCCATCTAGAGCTGTTTGTTCTGCCTCCATCCTAAAAAGACCAACATATGACAACACCCTAGTACAAAAGCATGAAAGTTGACCCAAAAAACAAGCTCATGAGAGAATATGGAAACCTATACAACATATATCGCTGTTAGTTCCTTATAGTAATAGAGATAATACAACATGAATTTTCAAAATATTCCTCTGCTACTGTTGTTCATCATAATTCTCCCCATAGTAGCATCCTCCCAGATTAATTTGTAAGGAAGCCCAAAACTCAACATCATGAGTACAGTTAATTAATATCGACTCGGTAAAGTCTTGAGGCACTTAATGGTGCCAGCTAAATGAACTGTCTGTACCAACATATTTTGTCTAGTACTTCACAGTGGGTCAGTCGATGCATTTCAGTTGAACAGAATTGGGGCGGAGAGATTGACTACTAGGTGCAGATCATAATTGACAATTCTTCACCAAGAAATTGGCCGACAAATAGTAGAATCTAGAGCGGACAACGGATTGATAAAGAAACTTTGACCTATTACAAGCTTTTTTACAAGGATGAATGCTTGACTAGCTCACGGGAGAAGAGATAGAGCCCTTAGAAGTTGAAAATTTACGAGATGCTCTCCTATGCTTTAGGAATAGGCTCTAAAATTCTTCTTCCAAACCGGATATCATGAAGAACCACCTGAAGCTGTTCAGCAAAAGCCCACTATTAAACTCTGAATGTTTAAAAGAAGAAAGAGCCGAAACATATCATTATCTGACAGTTCCATTGTTCTGCTGCTATTAAGGTCCAAAATAGACTGCTATTCAGACAAACAAATTTCCCCAAGTCAGGTTAAACATTAATTAACTTCATCAATAGACCACTTTGAGCTACTTCATATCGGTACAGATACAATAAAAGAAAAATCAAGATAGTCTTGCTAAAAATGAGAAAAGAGAACTGTACAGATCGAATGCCTCCTATGAGTTGGTCCCATAATTGGACCCAATCCAATTCTGTTGCTCTCACATGACTAAACACTTAGCTGCATGCCAGTACACAATGATCTGCACATCTTTTGAAACCAACCTGAACAATATTGTAAAAAAATGTGGAAAATATTCATATAACTTCTTCATAAGGACACTTCCTTTTCAACAGAAAGATTAAAAACTTTTGCAGCAGTTAATCAATCAACATGAAAGCATGAACAACCAAGAAAAAGGATGACCCGTAACAATGGCAGTAAATCGTTAAAATAGTAAGAGGAATTATTTGGACAATAAAAGTTGATAATATGCAAAAACGAAATAACCAAAGGTCCAAGAAGGGGAAACAGCATTAAGTATTGAGCTAACCAAACCTAGAAAAATTACTTAGCTAGCGGATTGTCCACCCTCAGGATATTCTGAAGATAATCCTAGCGATATGATAGGTGCAAAACAAATAGATGAAGAACTTCAGAAGCTGCTCCTTATTGTCAGCTTCATAAATCGAATGTATAGGGAAGGCTGTACAACTGTTGACAGTCGCCAATAAACACGCTGCTGGACTTCTGTCATGCAGCAACCAAACAAATGAGGGAGAAGGAAACTATGTTTAACACATAAAAGTTAGTGGAGATGTGGGACCTAAAATCCATAATATACAAATTTCCAAGAATTTAAAGAGGGGCATTGCAAGATTTTTTAAAAGAATTCTCTTTGGATATAGCTGAATTTACCAGGTCCAGAACATCCCAATAAATCTTCAACCATCAATTCAGTTCACCTGACCAACTCCAATTTACATGAGTGAAGCATATTAAATTGACGATAAAATTAAAAATCTCCTCCATAAGTTAGAAAAGAACATGGTTGACTAATTCACAAATGCTAATAATTCTCAAATTATGACACACAAAACAAGAGTTGTAACTCTGACTGCACGAAAGTTTTTACCGGAAAGAGGTTGATGATGGATTAATTCTCAAATATTTGCTAAACTTTTGACTTTGGATATCAACATAGTAGTTATCCATTGCAAACTTGTGAATGTCACTTCAGGCAAAAGAAACATCTAGGCGCTGGAACATATATTTCATTATTAGAACAAGGAAACTGTAGGACCACAGCTAAGACTAACACTTTCCAAGAGAGATACCCCAAATACGAAGGTATACTGTACTTACTCTTACGCCCCCCTTCCTCTTTCCTCAACTATTTGACAGTTGCAAGGACCAACAACTGACTAACTTCAGCATCTTATGCATAAACTCTTAACTCAAACTTACTAGTAAAATGAACAGTACTCGCAAAATACAGAGCAGAAAAATACAACTACCATCCTGGTGATGCCCTGAGAATTTTCTTGGTCTTCCATATACGTACAACAGGATTAAATGGCTCAAAGATAAGAAGATGATAATGCTGGTGAAATTCCCAATCAATTTGAAATAGTGCACAAGCATTCAGATTTCAAGTTGACAAAGTACCACGTGACCAGGGAAGACTTCTCTGTGTTGATATGCACAATCCACTATCTGTCTTGGGGAAGGATTTCAATGGGAATTTCACAATGCTTTCATTTCCAAAAGACTTTCGGCCAAATGCCCATTAATTACAATCTCTTCATTGGATCATTTACCACAAGAATATTCATAGATTTAATCATGGAATAACACTGTAATCAAATTTCCACTTTGCTAAGAACCTTTGACAGGAAAAGTCAAACAACGATCACGATTATGCATTACTACTCAGCAGGTTCAAAGCTTGCTGTCCAGAGACAAGCACCTACACAAAAATATCTTCTAATTTGTGAAAGTAAAGTCTTCTGACACATAATGGACACTTCCTAAGTGAAAGAGATCAATATATGGAAAAGTTGAAAAAAAAGAAAAAGAAAAAAAGCTTTGTGGAGCATTGTTGAATGACTAAGAAAGTCACTTCTTCCTTTTGAAGAGGATCCAGGCATGCGCTAGTGGACTTATCCACAAATAAATAGTTTGTACAGCATGCTAAGGGCCTTTCAAATGTGACTTGGAGCGACTTGAGAACTTGAATTGAACAAGTGTTCTTCAATTTTAACAAAGCCTATATATGCACATTAGTTAGCTTCTCCAGGACGGAAGCTTCTGTTCTCCTAGAATGCCCAAGGGTTTTGCCACTTCTTTGCTGGACAAAGCACTTCCATTCTCAATCTCAAGTACCAGTTGAAACCAAAATGTCTCAAATTTGACCTATAAAGAACAAATATTCACTGTCGAAATAATTAAGCTTGTGGAATGATGTCTGTCAGATCGTTATATCCATAGGACTTTGCAAGACTACTCAGCAAAACTCAGTTCCTCTGTTCTCTCACACTATATAGCTCGATATGGGATTTCCATTAATATTTAATAGTGCTTTGTGGCAGTTGTTTCTGCCCCCGTGTTTGATGAACTTTTAAAAACATATGCAGGTATCTTTCCAAGCTGCAGCATAGCAGGAATCTTATAATCTATTGAAACACGTAAAAGAGACAGGAACGTTTATTCTTAATGTATTTTGGCCACATTTAAAGAATTTTACAAATTGAATGCGCAAGAAGGTATGAACTCCCCATACTTCCAGCAACCTCAGCAACCGTGGGAAGTCTAAACAAGAATACTAGCAGATAGAGGACAGTATCAGTTATATCTGTAAGCAGCATCTACACAGCAAGTATTCTGCACGATGAAGAAAGATTTCAACTAAATGAAATGATCTACCATTTTATAGAACCCAGATTTGTAAACATAGAAACGTAAAGAAACATCAAAACATGTACTACTCAAGCTTTAGAAGATACATCCAGACCATGCAAAACATTTGCATACTTCTCAAGCCGAGCGACATCGCTAAAGTGAACTTTTCTAATCTTATGAAAAGCGTGCAGAGTCAACAAGCTATCTGACCCGGCCTGGTGGGACTGCCCTACAATCCTCTCCACCCCAAGCGCTGTACACACCCTATCCAACCCTCCATACAAATTCTCGCAAAACCTAATCAAATGCTTAACATCAAACACCTTAGGCCCGAAATACATCCTAACCAGCTTCAAGAAATCCTCCAGCCTGTCCGGCAAGCCTCGCTGCGTCAACGTCTTGACCAGATAACCGAAATCGTACACGCAGTGGAAGGTGACCCAACTCACCTCGTCGTTGCAGACGAGCCCCGACGACATCAGCAGCTCGCCGAACCGGGCCGCGTCGGCGCCCCTCTGCCTGTTCATCTCGAAATCGATACCCTGTTTCCGGAGCAACGCCACCGAGTCCGGGTTCTGCACGTCGCGCGCCGCGTCGAAATCCCTAAAATTGAACTCCCAGATATACGCGCACTTGGTGCCGAAGTCGGGGAGGTTGCCCTCGCCGTCCGACAGCGTGAGCCCGATCTGGATCATGTGCATCCGGTCGACGTTCGCCTTGAGGAGGCCGTAGTTGCTCTCCGGCGGCGTCAGGGCTCGGCCCCCGCCGCCGCCGCCGGGGCCGGGGCGGATCACGGTGCCGGGGAACTCGGTGTCCATGGAGATGATCGGGAACCGGTCGACGACGGACCGGATCAGCGCGAACTCGGGCTCGAGGTTGGCGGAGAAGACGGCCCGGATCGCGATTGGCTTCGATTGCGCGCGGCTCATAGGGCCCGATCAAAGGAGAATTCGCTCGGCGGCGGCGGCGACCTCCGCGGGCGACGGATTCCGGCGGTTCGCTGCGCGGCCTAGGGCTCGGATTTCGCGACGCGGAGGAGAGGAGGAGGACGTGGTGAAGGAAAGGAAGGGAGGAGACGAGGAAAGAGGAAAGGCGGTTTTAAGAGAGAGAGAGAGAGAGAGAGAGGGAGAGGTGTATATATTAGTGAAGTTCATGATAGGTACGTTTTTCTATTTTTTGCAAAACTTGGGAATTCAATTTTGGCCAAAGAGGGAAATTTTTTTCTTTTTCTCATAGGTGATGATCTACCAATATATATATATATATATCCATCGAATAAACTATGATTTTATTTTGAGTAGATGTATATCTTGGATATTTGCTTTGGATGTTAACTCCAGAGAATTCCTTACGTAATGTAATGGTATATAGACAAATCGGAGGAAATTGTCATAAAAAATTATTGTGAGATTAGTTTTGAAATATACTAATTTAGTTCTAAATATTTTAATAATTTATTAATTTAATTATAAATATTTTAATAATTTTTTCAATTTAGTCATTCCGATCCATTATATTTGAAAATCAAATCACTGAAGTTGATAATTTTTACATTTTTTATTTCCTTTTCTTCTTTTTCCCTTTTCCTTCTGCCGGCTTCGGGCGAGAGACATCCTCATCGGCCGTGAGTGAGGGATGCTCGCGCCTAGGTCGGTGAGGGCCACCCTTACCTGAGGTCGGCGACTTCCACCAACCATCGACGAGGCTTGACGACGGCCAATGGAATTTTTGTCACGCCGGTACTAATGCGCGTTTCTCGCCGCCCGTCGCCATAGCCCCCATCTCGAGTATTGATTCCGCCCCACCCGACGCGCCCATCGCCGCCGCCTCGCTCGCGCTCGCAGGGACGGGAACCCCAATTCGCCGGCTGAGCTTCAGGGGTGTTGGTTGCAGGATCGATAGTGAGTTCGAAAGATGGCGAGGCCTTTTGGAGTCAAACGGGGGAACAAAAAGCGGAAGGAGAGTATGATGAGCATATTGAGGAGGGAGGGGAACAGGAGGAGCAAGAACCGCAGCCGAAGCAACTAAAAACGGATGATGAATCGAGAGAAGGAGAGGCGGGAAATCAGGAGAAGCAATCGGAAGAAGAAGCAGAGGATGATATGGTTCATCAACTCCAAGGCATACCGCTTGGACCGGTCCAGAGTCAAGGCTCCAAGAGTGTCGGGGTTACCATTGTTCTCGAGAGGGCTTCATTAGAAGTCGCTAAAGTTGGAAAGGTCTTTCTTATTTTCCCCCTTCTCCATCAGTTTTATCCATTGTACAGTTCATCTGTTTGTCGGAACCGTGACTCGTGACTTTGATGCTTACGGATCAACTTAATCTTCACCTGCACAATGTAAAATTTCTCTTTAAAAGAAGCAATGTCCATTGCAGTGGTACGAGAGATCCATGTATTTCTGTTACTTATCGGTTTTTGATACGGTTATACATATGGAATAAAAGTGTATGTCTGTATCCTTGTCTTTCTTGGTTGTCTTCTTGCTTCTCATTAATACTAAGCGACTTAGTTACATCTGCAGACCTATCAGATCTTGAATTCAGATGATCATACCAACTTTTTGAAGAGGAATGGTAGAAATCCAGCTGATTATAGACCCGACATCGTTCACCAGGTTTGTGAACTTCACTGCTGTGGATTTTTGTGCTTTTCTTGAAGACTTACAGACAAAGTTTTACTGAAGGGCTGTATTTTTGCATTCTTACTAGTTTATTTGATAGCTCATGATAGCTTAACTAGTCATATGATCTTTACTTTTATGACCTACCATGGAAACTGTTGGTCATGCTTCTATAAGGAATTCTCAGGTGGTGACATAGAGATAGGTTTTGATGATGATTCATGGGCAAATGGCATCTCAATCAGCAGATACATTTAGTAAACAACCAAATTAACATTTGACTGGTTTTTTTTTTTTTTTTTTACGTGTCAATAGCTGGCTTTCTGTTGTGTCTGCTTATTGCACCAATTCACTTAACTCTTGACTTTGCTTTCAGGCTGTTTTATCGATCCTAGACAGCCCACTTAATAAGGCAGGAAAGGTTCGTGCTGTCTATGTGAGGACTGAAAAGGGAGTGCTCTTTGAAGTCAAGCCTCATGTCCGTATCCCCAGGACAAACAAGCGCTTCGCAGGCATAATGTGTATGTACATATTGTTTTTACCTAATAGCATGTTGACTGTTATCAGCCAATTCTTTTTAAGGCATTTTTTAATAATTTTTTGTCTTTACAGTGCAATTACTACAAAAATTGAGTATAACAGCTGCTGGCAAGCGTGAGAAACTTTTGCGGGTGATCAAAAACCCCGTGACACAATATCTTCCTGTCAATGCCAGAAGAATTGGTAAGAACTGGGTATCATCCCTCCAAAAAAAAAAAAAAAAGCAAGTCAAATGTTGAGTGAATTAAACAAATCTGTTTCTTTATTTCTGTATCTCAGGATTTTCTCACAGCTCAGAAAAGCTGGTTGAAATGCAGGACTATGTGGCTGCTATCGGTGATGATACCCCTCTAGTGTTTGTGGTGAGTTTGTATTAGTTTGTGTAACAATATATTATATCTTTCGGCAGAATGCCCTGCAGTATTTACATTCAGGTTGGTGCAATGGCCCACGGGAAAATTGAAACGGAGTATACGGATGATTTTACTTCAAGTGAGTAGATCATATTTTTTATCCATCTGTCAAATTTAGTGAGAAATTCTAATCGTTTCCTAGTATCATATCATGTTGGGTTAGCAGTATGGTACAAGATCGCTTCACCGCGGTGATTTTTGTCAAAGATTAAACCCTTGTTGATTGTTACTGCCAATTGCTGGTGCATTGACAATTTACTTCCCCTTAAAATGGTCACTGCCCTTGCTAAAGGTGAAAGTTAGATTACCAGTTACTGGGGTTATTACAAAATAGTTTTTCATCCTTCAGTTTTTAAACCTATAGTTTGCATCCTTTAGTTTCTCTTTCCTGGACTCCCATATTTCCCAAAAAAAGAAAATTACGTGTTGCATCTTTTACTGTATAGAATTTTGTAAACAGTGTGGATCATAGGCTTTATGGATATTTTAGAAGTAGAGGATGCAAAATGTAGAATAAGGGGAAGTCGGGGATGCTTTTGTTTTGTTCTGTTTTTTTCTTTTTAGAAAAGATTTTTCTTATCTTAAAATATGCAGAGAAATTGTATTGCTTGATTGACAGTGTGATGACGCTGTCTTTCTTCAGCAACATATCTTTGCTGCAATTGATGTTATCTATACGAGTCTGGCCATCTTTTGCTTATTGCATATCTTACTTTGCCTCGTGCTTTGTAACTGTTGGGATCATCGGATCCCCAAAAAACCGGATTCGGCACCTAAACCGAGCCCCTAAATCATATGCGGAAGATAAGCCCGGGAATGTCACGTATCACCGATCAAAAGCACACCACGGATTCGAGCGTACCTTGTTGGCCACAGATTAGACACCGACGCCGTATTGAGGAAGAGGATTCAGTCCCGTTCGATCCGATGTCGAAAATTCGCTAAAAATGGAAGATGGCGTTACTTCTTGACTTTTGAGAGAGAGAGAAATACTTGAAGAGAAAGTGAACGTCCGTACAAAATGCTTGAGAGGTGCGTTCTTCCTTTCTCTCATCCCTTTTATACCTTTTCCTTCCATTGGCCTTATTCCCGTGGGCCGGACTTTTAGGCCCATCGTGGCCGGGCCAGCTTAGGCCCATTTATTAAATCCATCATCTCCCACTCGCACATGGTGGACCAAAACCAACATGGGCGGATAGGCCCAACCGAGGCCCATCAACCGAAAATTCCTCTTTTCCTCTTTCAACATTCATACCGGTGAATAATCCGCGACCATCATACTTTGAGGCTCGTTGCTATACATCTGTTAGGAATATATAGCAGCTCATATTGGGCATCATTTTCCGAGTAAATTTAGTATGCAGTACCTAGATCGATCGATCACATTTATACCTCTCTTAATCTCATTTAAACAATGATATATGTATATTGTATTCACAATTATGATTATCCCAAAGACAGTCATAATTGGTCGACCTGTGAATACAAAACCACAATGTGATTCTACAAATCCGATCTTCCTCTTTCCTTCAAACTCTCAATTTTAGTTCAACTTGCTTTTCCAAGAAATGTCCCATTAGATCGAATCATCTCATGACCATTGGCAACATTCTAAGATAGCAAACACTAAATAGAAATCTTGAGAATAAGTAAGAGTCATGAGGGCACTATAATTGAGGAACTCTATTCCTCAAGAGTCTCACACGTCATAAAAGTTGAGATCAAACTTTTGCCACTCTTATAGGTCGTCTAATGCATACGTAGTATGAAATACGTATTACGGTATTAACTCATTTCCCATGGAGCGTATGTCTTCACCATCAATACCGTACAGATGATAGTTTAGACATACCCAATGTCTAACCTGAGTTCACGTATTGACTTATTCATAAAATTCATCGAACTCGCATCGGCATCTTAGACGAGATAAAGTAAAATGTGTGGGTTATTTTACTTTCGGACATCGTGTGTACTATGTCCTCATCTTAACACTCGTTAAGGCGACATACGTATTTTAAGCTTGAGTTCTCGATTATCACTTAGATAATAAGCTTAAAAACAGTCTCATCTCTATCTATCACATAGTAAATAGAGGCGATTACTGTGTGAGTGGGCTAATCTCTTATCATCCGACATACTTTCTCAACATAATATAATGCACTAAGCATTAAGATGCATAAAGATCAAACAAAGATACATAGGTATTAATAATGAAACAACACTAGTTCATACATGTGAACAACTCGGGAAATTACAATCCGGTACATCGGACTCTACGCAATCCTAGAGATTTCACATGACCACAAAACACATCTCTAGGTATTGGCTTTGTCATAGGATCTGCTACCATTCTATGCGTAGATATGTACTTGCAAGTTCACATCCTTTCGTGCAACCATATCTTTTATAAAGTTATACTTGGTATCTATATGTTTGGTCTTGCCATGATATTTTGGATCTTTAGTGTACGCTATAGTTGCTTGGTTATCACAGTTAACCAATAACGGATGTGCAGCTTTCTCAATAACATCTAAATGATCCAAAAATCTCTTAAGCCAAACTCCTTCTTATGCAAATTCCGATAAAGCCACGAACTCGCTTCCATCGTGGATAAGGCTATACACGTTTGCTTCTTCTTGCTCCATGATATGGCGCCATTGGTCGATAAGAAAGCAAAACCCGGAGGGTAGATTTCCTTTCATCTAAATCTCCTCCCCAATCAAAGCATTAGAATAGCCTTCAAGTTGCGATCTTTCCTTGATAATTCAACTTGAAATCAGCGGTTCCCTTCGGATACCTTAGTATTCTCTTTCTGACTTTCCAATGTGCTTGACCTGGATTGGATTGGTATCTACTCACCATTCCAACTGCAAAACATATGTCGGGTCTTGTACACATCATAGCGTACATCAAGCTCCCAACCGCACTAGCATAAGGAACATGTTTTATCTGTTCCTTTTCTTGTGGAGTCCTCGGACACATCTATGGCTCAATCCTTCACCTTTCGCAATAGGAGTGTCTATGGGTTTACTATCTTGCATACGAAATCGTTCAAGAACTTTATTTATATATGTTTCTTGCGAAAGAGACAACGATCTCTTCGAACGATCTCTTGAAATCTTAACTCCAAGAATGTATGCAGCCTCACCCATATCCTTCATTTCAAAGTTGGAAGACAACCAACTCTTGACAGGTATGAACAAACTCCATATTGCTTCCGGCAATCGCATATCATCAACATATAATGATATGATCACAAATTGATCATTGGATCTTTTGATATATACACAATGATCCTCATCAATCATTATAAAATCATATGCCATTATGGCATTATGAAAACGTATATACCATTGTCTCGATGATCGTTAAGGCCGTATATCGACCTCAAAAGTCGACACACCTTTTCTTCTTGGCCTTTTACCATGAAACCGGTTGGTTGTTCCATGTATATTTCTTCCTCTAATTCTCCATTGAGGAAAGGTCTTTACATCCATCTCGATGTAACTCAAGATCCATACTAGATACTATTGCCGAATAATGCGAATCGAGGTAAATCTAACTACAGGAGAAAACGTATCTTCATAATCAATTCCTTCCTGTTGATTATACCCCTTCGCTACAAGACGAGCCTTATGCCTTTCCATCGAGCCATCAGCCTTTCGCTTTACTTTGAGAACCCATTTGTTCCCAATAGCTCTGCGTCCTTTTGGAAGATCAACCGGTTCCCGGACTTGGTTTGATTTCATTGACTCCATTTCCTCTTCCATTGCATGAATCCATTTTTCCTTACTTTGGGCAATTTAGAGCATCATTAATATTTCTAGGCTCATCCTCATCTTGTGGAGCAACCATAAAAGTTTCCCCTTCAATGTCAAAACGTCGACGGGAATACTTTGGCGACTTGTTCGCCGTATGGGAGTTTGTGCTCTTTGCACATCATTCCCCATTATGCTCCCACCGGGATTAGATAATGATGTCGTCTCATCATGTGGTTGCAATTGAGAATGAGTCAAATTCAATTCATCACTTCTCATATTACTCCCACTTGGACGAACTCCACTAAGATCATTATCTTGATCCGAGGTTTCAAATAGGGTGTTGTCTTCCCCTATTTCGCTCTTCTTAGAAATTCATCCTCTAAGAATGTGACATCTCATGATTCAAATTCAGTTATACTCTCACTTTCCTGCTCACCTATGAACACATACCCTTTTAAGTGTTCAGAGTATCTTATGAAAATACTCTTTTTGCCTCTGGGACCCAATTTCCCAAACTTGTGAGAGGATTCAAGTGTATAGGCAACACAACCCCATGGCTTAAGAAAACTTAAGTCTGGTTTTCTACCTGTCCATAACTCATATGGAGTGGAAGCAACTGATTTGGAAGGCACACGGTTAAGTATATAGGCAGCAGATAACAACGCATCACTCCAAAAGGTAATAGGCAAGTTAGCATGCGCCATCATGGACCTAACCATTTCTAGTAGGATTCTGTTTCTTCTCTCTACAACACCATTTTGTTGAGGAGTATATGGAATAGATAACTGTCTTTCTATTCCTTTTTCATCACATAATTTTCTGAACTCATCAGATAAATATTCTCGTCCTCGATCGGATCTCAATGATTTTATTTTCTTGTCTAATTGATTCTCTACCAGGTTCATAAACCTTTTGAAACAACTTATTGCTTCAGATTTGTGAGAAATTAAATAGACATATCCGAATCGAGTATAATCATCTATAAAAGTGATGAAATAAACAGCCTCATGCATTCCTCTCACATTCATTGGACCACAGATATCATAATGGATTAAATGCAGAGGAAATTCAGCTCTTTTACCTTTTCCAAATGGTTTCCTTGTCGTTTTCCTTCTAGACAATGCTTACGAGATAGGCAAATCGACTTTTTCAATTTTGCCCAACAAGCCCTCTTTGGCTAGTCTATTCATACGCTGCTGGCCAATGTGACCAAGTCTAGCATGCCATACATTCACATCCTTATCATATGTGTTAGGAGACGTGAGAAGGGAATAACAAACATTTGTATTAACATAATCAATATCTAATACAATGAAACCATCCAGAAAATATCCATAACCATAGTAATTTGTATTCAAAAACAAATCCACACCTCTATCATAGAAGTTCAAATTAAAACCTAATTTAACCAATACTAAAACAGACACTAAATTCGACGAATCTCCTGGAGTATACAATACATCATGAAGGAACAAAGTGCGTCCACCACGCATATTCGGTTGGCATGTGTCAATTCCTTTCACTTCACTCGAGTTGTTTCCCACATAGATCCACTTAGTTCCGGTTGGTATTCGTCGGAATTCCACGAAGGATCCTCTATCCTTCGCTACATGGTGCCGTCGCTCCCGAATCCACAGTCCACGAGGATTAGATTCAGTCATGAATACGTAACTTGACACATATGCAAAGTTCTGAAAAATACAAGGGGTGCTTACCTTCTTTGGCTCACGACCGATCGCGAGCATAGTGACCCTTCTTGCCACGGTTGTAGCATTTCACCCTTGTTAGCTTTTTTCATGCGAGGACGCTTTCCTCTTTCATGTTGGTTAAACTTGGGTTTCTTCCCCTGAAGGACCTGCCTTCCTTGCCTTTCCCTTTATCAAACCGGTTAGGGCGCTTGCGCTTGGAGCCCGAAGCTCCATTTGAGCTAGAACTAGCATGATAGAGTTCAGCTTCGGCTTAACCGCCAACGGGCGGTCATCTTCCAGCTCAAGATGACGCAATGCATCCTTAAAGGTTTTGATATTCTCATTATGAGTCGGGTGCACCTTCATATGCTCCCAACTCGAGGCAAGGAACGAATCACCGCTTGCACTTGCTGCTCATGCAATCGGGACATGGCCAGCATCTTTAAGCTCATTTATCATGTTTGACATCTTTCTAAGATGTTGCTTCATGGTCTGACCATGAGGCTTCTTATAAGAGTCAAACCTAATAGTGAGCTGCCTAAGTCTGGTCACCGAAGTATGACCAAATCTTGCCGCCAATGCTTCCCACATGTCTTTGGCATTTTCAAAACGCCTAAACTCTCGCATGACGTCATTTTCCATGCTGCTCAGTAACGTGATGCGAGTAAGAGAGTTCTTTCTTTTCCATGCAGCAAATGCTTCTTTGTCTCTTTTATCTTTGTGCAAAGGTGCTTCCTTCTTCAGGTTCTACCATGGTCGGGATAAGAGTCTCAAGTGCTTCTTGCTCTTCCAGTACATACTGGATTTTCATTTGCTAGATTTCATAGTTGTCACCATTGAGCTTTTCACCTTTGTTCAGCTCGGCAACTATGTTCTTTGTGGCTGAAGCCATTGATCTGAACACATCGGACATATATGCACGAGTTATTAATGCCTATCATTTATGCACCTATTTTGCACAAACCCATTATATTAATTAATAATTTTAAGTAAGGTTTCAGAATCAAAAGGTCACTATGTTCCCAATCATCCTCCAAAAAATCCTAACTTAAAACTATCATTAATATGATTGTCATATGCAAAATCAATTCTATGAAGTTACATGAAACTTCTATTACTACCCACTGACTAACTACCTACAACAACTGGAATTAATGAAAAGTGACGTATAATTGACATACAATAATATGATAATACTTTCAGTTAATACAACAAACATATAGGTCGTTACAATAACAACAATCGGTAGATAACATTACATAGGATGTTCACATAGCACACTCAACAAAAAACAGCTAATACATTTTACAAATAACCTTCACACGAACCGAAAGATCCTATTTTGGTCAATTTCTTGACCTTTTCCCTTGCAACAATGCAGTAATATTCGTTTACAAAATCTATCACAATTTTCTTATATGAAGCAGCACCGTTGATATCCCATATGCGATTCAACACATCTTGCCATTCTGATGGAAGAGTGTTAATGAAAAATCGCACCATCTCTGACTGCGACATGGGATGACCATTCCATATGACCTGTTGAATCTTCCCGTTGACTTCAAGAACATGATCAATTAAGTCACATTTCTCCCATCGATAATCAGTCAACTCAGCTATCAATTTAGAAAGCTTTGCCTTTTGTTTATCGGTAATCACGCGAATAGGCGTACGTAATCAAGGGGAGGCATTGTTCCCGCAACAAATGCGAACAATATTGGATTACATATAATCCACATAGACATAATTGAAAAAAGAAACAAATTCCTCTTCTTCTTCTTCTTCTTCTTCTTCTTCTTCTTCTTTCTTCTTCTTCTTCTTCTTCTTCTTCTTCTTCTTTTTTCTTTTTTTTTTTTTTTTTTTTTTTTTTTTTTTTTTTTTTTCGGGTCAACGGTCGGGCCGATCGACGGTCGGGCCGGTCGCCCGGCCGGGCCGGTCTGCCGGTCGGACGAACCGACCACACGTGCCAGGGCGTGCTAGGATGACGTCACGATGATGTCATCGGGCACGTGCGTGGCACGCGCCCGAGCAAACGACGCGCCGTTTGGCGCGCGCGTGCATCGCACGCGCCCGGGCAAAACGGCGCGCCGTTTCGCTCGCGGCGTGCGTCGCACGCGCCCGGGCCGAAACAGTGCGTTCGACGCACCGTTTCACGCGCGTGCGTTGCACGCGCCCCTGGCGAAACGGTGCGTTTCGCGCGGGGGAGCTGAGTCGGCGACTGCGTTGCACGCGCCGATGACCCCCGCGCGTGGCGGCGCGTCCGGCGGCCTCTGGCAGCGCGCTACACATCGCCGGACTCGTCTCGACGTCGCTTTCCTCCCTATGCCATCAGATTTTGGTTTCGACTTACGAAAAATCGAAAAAATATGCGAACAACTCTCGGGTGTCGGGATTCCTTGCCCCGATCCGTACGGCCGAAGTTCATTTGCGAAAAATCAATCATAAAATATCATACAACATCATAAAACATTATACAAGTCGGGAAAACGCTAACACGGGCTCTGATACCAATGTTGGGATCATCGGATCCCAAAAAAACCGGATTCGGCACCTAAACCGAGCCTCTAAATCATATGCGGAAGATAAGCCCGGGAATGTCACGTATCACCGATCAAAAGCACACCACGGATTCGAGCGTACCTTGTTGGCCACAGATTAGACACCGACGCCGTATTGAGGAAGAGGATTCAGTCCCGTTCGATCCGATGTCGAAAATTCGCCAAAATGGAAGATGGCGTCACTTCTTTTTTGAGAGAGAGAAATACTTGAAGAGAAAGTGAACGTCCGTACAAAATGCCAAGAGGTGCGTTCTTCCTTTCTCTCATCCCTTTTATACCTTTCCCTTCCACGGCCTTATTCCCGTGGGCCGGACTTTTAGGCCCATCGTGGCCGGGCCGCCTTAGGCCCATTTATTAAATCCATCGATAATTGCTTCCAACTATCCATTGAGTGCTGCATGTTGTATCAACATAATTTGCGATGCCGTGCGGAAGCATTTGAAATTTATTTAACCCACTTGGACAATAGCTCTCACGGGACAGGTGAACCAATCTCTCCATTTATTCTTGGTCTTATCTGTAGTCCAAGCTAAATGTTGTGATTATTTGCACGAGACTTTGCCATCCAGCTTGTTAGGGAGTGCATGACAACCACCAATTTCTGTTCCAGAAATAATTTTTCTATTCCGCATCAATTTCCGGAACAAAACTGTTTGATAAACTTATTCCGTTTTTCTATTTTTAGAATAGATTTCTATTCCGTAAATAGGTTTGGAATAAAATCGAAGTTGAAATCGATTTCGAACATAAATGAGAAATAAAAATTTTCTCATCGTTCGTCAACCTGGCCCTTCATCCGCTTGACGCCGACCACCGTCCGTCGGGCCGCCGACTACCGACCCTTTGGCGGCGGCGGCGGTTGCCAAATAAATTATTTTTATAAATTTTAAAATGAAATTTATTCGAATAAATAAAATGATATTTATTTTTATTTTTACAAATAAATATTTATTTTACGAATAAATTAAAAAAATCCTTAAAAATAAATAAATATCATTTTAAAAATAAAAATTATTATAAAAATATCATTTATTCATTTTTTATTTTTTAAAATTTTTATTATAAGTATTATTTTTATTTTTAATAAATAAATTTAATTGAAATAAATTTATTTATTAAAAATAAATTTAATTAAATATCATTTTATTAAAAATAAAAATAAATATATTCATTTTATTCATTTAAAAATAAAAATAAATTTATTAAAATTATAAATAAATAAATTTTTATTTATCATTTTATTTTTAGTTTATTAAAAATAAATTTATTAAATTTATTAAAAATAATTTATTTATGATAAATAAAAATAAATTATTTTTATAAATTTATTTTTATTTATCTTGAGTGTTTTGCCAAATAATTTTTTTTTTTTTTTATTCATTTTAAAATAAATTTATTCGTAAAATAAATAAAATAAATTTATTTTTAAGGATATTTTTATTTTAAAATAAAATGATATTCTTATTTTATTTTATTTATTTATTTTTTTTGTTAATAAATCATTTTTATTTTTATTTTTTATATTAAAGGTCGCCGGTCGCGCGCCGCCGTCCGAAAGGAAGAAATTTTCTATCGTTATCAAATGAATTTCTATTTTTAGAGTAGAAATTTTGGTCGTTATCAAACGGTTATTTTTGCTAAACTCTTCTGAAATAGAAATAAAAATCTATTTCTGTTTAAACTATTTCCTGAACATAAATTTTGTCATGCACCCCCTATACTTTGGTCGCTTTGCGAAGTCCCTTAAGTGTTGATAAGGTATTCCTGTGTCAGGTGCTATGGGTAATTATGCAAGACTGAGATCTAATATTGGTGGAGAATTTACAAAGATCCAAGGGGTGAAAAACAGTGGTGAAGGTGTTGCAAAGGGAAAGAACTTTGTCAAGAGAGGAATTAATTTGAATCTGTGTCCGCCCACTTGGATATTTTTTGGTAGTGCTGTTAGTTAATGGCTCATCATCAGATCATATAACTTCTCTTTAAGTTTAGCCCTTGTATAATTTCAATGACCAAAGAGTTCACAAAAGGAAAAAAGCTTGTCATCGTACTGTGATTATCATATCAGCTTCTTTAGTATCAATTAATTGATTGATGATGATCCTGAGGGATTACCTGGTTCATGTACAGGGCAAAGCTCGGCCGTGCGAGTCGCCCTGGACGAGGAGTATGAGAGAAAAGCTGCCTCATATTCTATTCAGAGTAATGATTGAGATACATAATATAACTTGTTTCTGCTCAAAATCGAACCTTGAAACCTTAATCAAAATTTTCCAGCCTAACGAGAACCCCCTTGACATGAATAAACCGTTTTCATCCCGAATCGCATTCATCAATGTCCGATTCTTGTTTGTTGTTGCTTGAAAATGTACAAGAGAGGAGAGAAAGAAATTGCAAAGGGAGCCGCCATAAGAAAATGATGAAGAGGTGCTCATTCGCGACCGGGCATTCATGCATTCGCGGAACAGCATTAGCTGTAGAATCGATCAATTCTTGCTAGTAACCATGCACGAGCTCGGAGTACTTGTTCTTGATCCATCGAAGGCTGCTCCTTATCGAAGCCTTGATCTTCCCCTCTGCGCCATACGCCTTGTACCTGACCACTCTTTTCCGCCTCTTAGATTCGGCATCGCTGAGACCCCATGATCACGATGAAGACGAAGCTTTATCCCTCGCATCGCTGCACTGGTTCCACGGTGAACTTGATGGGGTGACCCTGCTCGGTTGAGTTAGATCTGTCCCCGCATGCCACTGCATCTGGGTGGTATGCATCCGGGTGGTGATGTCTCTGCTACCATAGCCATGGCTCTCGAGATTCTGGTCTGTCTCGATGGCTCGAAACCTCGATGCGAAGTCATCCATGATCTTGGAAGAGAGGAAGGAGATGGGGAAATGGGGTTGGATTGGGACGGGGCCTTCAAGGAGAAGTTGGGGAGAGAATATAAATGGGCATGAAGAGGAAGGCGTTCTAGCCTAGAGGAGACGTGTTGAACATGTATATCATGCCTTGCTCCTTTCGGATCAAAGGGCGATAATTCAATAGAAAGTAACTTTTACATTGTGATTGATAATTTCACACATTGAAAATGTTAAGTTTCCACATCTTTCTTAAATGGGAAAAATAGATATTTATTCATGATTAACAAGTAAGCTCAGTCGCAAATAATAAGTAATCTCTGGAAAAAAAGAAGTTCGTAAATTTTTTACACCAGAAGTAATTTCTGATAATTGTAGAGAGTATGCTTTAATGATCACTTCCTTCATGCCATTGCAGTGTCCTTCCATCAGTTGTACAGTGCTGAGTGCGAAGATGACCATATTCATATGTTTGTCAGCTGCTTCAGTTTTCGTGTTTATGAGTTTGATTTCCTTTATTTTCCTGCAGCGTACATGTGAAGTATAAGATCTTCCTTTCTGCTATAGAGTACTTGCCTTTTTCTCCTAGCAATGATTCAAAGGGAAGTTTTGAAGAAATAATTGAGAGGTACTAATTTCATTCTGCTGCTTTCTGGTTCTATGCTGATGAACTTTGACTTGAATAGGGTTCTGTCAAGTTCAAGAGAAACCAAAGTTAGAAAGTATGATAATACATTGGACGTTGCTGAGCAGCATCGCCTTCAAAGCCTTCAAAAGGCTATGGTCATTCAGTGGCTCTGCTTCACACCACCATCCACCATTACATACGTTGAGGTTGTTAGTGTCAAGCTGCTGCTTTGTGCTCTAATGCACAGGTAATATCCTTTTGAGCCTTCTGGTTTTTCTTTGTTCTTATGTACTCGATGATCAAAAGTTAGTATAGCTTGATTTTCATCACGTACATTTTGTTGTATTTGTAACTTTAAATCAAATGTTCTTGTTTTCTTTCCTTTTATATTTTAGATATTTCCGCACACTGTTTCATCTTTTGCATTTCCTCTTTTTTATATATTCATCTGTTGAACCCTTCTGTCTTACTTGAATTATCACCACAGTTGCTTGGCTTATTCATCATTGTCTCGTTTCTCCTGTTTCTTGGTACTCTTGTTTAATTTTTCTTTTTCTTTTGTAGCAATATATTATTCAGGGAATTTGCTTTGATTTCCCTGTGGAGAGTGCCTGCAATGCCCATAGGTGCTCATAAGTTACTTAGCTTCCTTGCTGAACCTCTGAAGCAGCTGTCTGGAGAATCTCGGGGCTCTTGAGAATTATGACATCTCGGAGGATTTAAGTGAATTCGAAGACTGGGTAAGTTTTGTAGGCATGATTCATAGATTTTTGTTCCATCGATATATTCCTTATGATGGTTATGTATCATTTATTTGTCAGAGTGAGTACTACTCATGTGATGCAACTTATTGTAAACGGCTTAAAATCGAACAAGAGAATGCAGAAGTTTCTGCAGTAGAACTCTCGCGGGAGGAGAAGGAAAGAGCTTCTGCTGCAGCTAGAGGAGCCCTACAGTCGGCACGTTCACTATTACTTAGTAAGTGGGTTCAGCTACTGTAATTATGCTTTATGCAAAAAGCAGACACAATTTAAGACAGTTGATTTGTGTTTGATTCTTTGAACTTCCCAATTTGTCTGCAGGGAAAGAACATCCTTGGTTGACTTCTCGTGAAGAAAGCGTGTATGAGGCAGTGGAACCTATTTTCCTTGAGTTGCACGCATCTGCAATGCTCTGCCTTCCATCTGGTGAATGCATGTGTCCAGATGCCACAATTTGTGCTACACTGATGAGCGCACTTTACTCTTCAGTGAGTGAGGAAGTGGTGTT
This sequence comes from Eucalyptus cloeziana, assembly GCA_014182715.1. NCBI lineage: Eukaryota > Viridiplantae > Streptophyta > Magnoliopsida > Myrtales > Myrtaceae > Eucalyptus > Eucalyptus cloeziana. The sequence goes on along the minus strand of CM024639.1, from coordinate 4,297,957 downwards.
AGATCGACAATTGATGGTACGATGGTCTGTTTTCATCAAATTTCTCTTCAGTTCCTGACATGCCTTATGTATGTCAGTTATGTGCTTACGGAATCTGATGTGAAGCTAGGAATGATAATTTAATCTCAAAAGTGGACAAAAAAATTTCCTGCCGTTTCCTTCTCCTTACTGATGAGAGATTCGTGTATTCTTATGCAAAATTTCCCCTTGGAAGTTCACAATATTTCTTTTTAAATATAGAACTAGTTAGTTCTTGAGGTATTTTCAAGATCAACACTTAGATGTGTGGAAAAAGCAGGGTCAAGATGTTTTGGATGATTGAGTAATTCAAGAGTAACTCTCCTTCTACATCGAATCTATTGCTGTTAACTGCATTAGTGAATCAGAACTAATGATAATTGCTCTGCCTTTTTCCTTATGGCCTATTGCTTGATATTACTGACAATGAAACAATGAATCACGATGCCATTTTCTTTTGAAGTTATGTCTGTGGGTCTACCTAAACGATGTTACCTGGCTGTCTTCTAATGTCTGCTTTAAGTAATCATGTCCCTTGCCTAGCATAGTTTCCTCTTCATTTGTCCACTAATATCATAACTTTTTCTCTGGCAGAATGTGGCTTGGATTTTATACGTGGAAACTACCTTTACCTATGATATGGGTTCAGTCTAACAGTTCATTATGTCATGGGTTCCCAAGTATGGACAATTAATAGGAGAATAGGGAGTGTTGTCAGCTGTAATTAGTTTGTTAAATGGCAGTCACAGAAGTACTGTTGGCCTTGTTCTGTTAAAGTATATAAGTGCAGCAAAGTCTAGTAGAAGAAAGCTAAGAAATAGCCTGGCGTGATTACGGTATCCACAGTTAGATAAAAGTGATCATGACATTGTGAGCTGAATTGGAAGATATCTTTTCCCTTTGCTGAGGTTTTAAATGTAATTTGCAGGTAAATGTTGCTATCTCATCCAAGGATAAGTACTGCAGATTGTTTATGCTCCTTTTTTTTTTTTTTTCGTTCTTTAATTGGTATGAGTTGCCCCCTAATAATACCATTGGAGACAATATATTGCGGGGAAAGATGAAGCAATGTGATGATGATGATGATGATGATGATGATGATGATGATTGTGTCTCTTGCTTGCTCATAAGAATTCTTGGAGTGCCAAAGAAGCAGATTGGTTGTTCTGTTCGTTGAAAATAAATTCCATGTGCTGGCATATAGTGTGATCAGAGTAAGTGGTGTTATGAACATATTACATCTTTTTTCCCTATGTTCTAGTTCAGGGGCCATGTCAATATACGGATATGCCAGGAAATTTTATCTGGAGGGCTTGCCATTTTTCATTAGGAGGTGGTCTGGATGGGAAATTCTACTTTAAGATTCGGAAAAAGAAATTAGTCTATCTCTGATCCACGTTGTGTGGTTGCTCACAAATTTGATGCTCTGCATTTTTTGTCATATGAGAAGAAGTAATCGGATAACTGTTGATATTTATGATGAACGACACAAACAATTTTATTGGGGTGGACCACCTGGAAACGTCCTTTTCAGTTTTCTACATCCTTAAAAAGTGGGAGCAATTATGCTCACTCAACTGATCTCCTGTTTGGCCGAAAAAGAAAAGAAAAAAATAACTTATCCCCTGGCTCCCACTGACCATCGAGTTTCCCCTAGTGGTCTAACAATATATTATATCTTTCAGCAGAATGCCTTACAGTATTCACATTCAGGTTGGTGCAATGGCCCACGGGAAAATTGAAACGGAGTATACGGATAGATTTTATTTCAAGTGAATAGATCATATTTTTTATTTGTTTGTCAAATTTAGCGAGGCACGACTTCGTGGAGGGGGAGAGAGAGAGAGCAGAGCAGACTTTATGTTTTCCTCTCTGAACCCTCCGCAATTTTGTTCTCCCTGCAACGGAACGGAGAATGGGGAGAGAGATAGAGAGGAGAGAGAGTGTCAGAGCGTGCAGAGAGGTGGGCCAGGGCTTATGGAAGAGAGAGTAGAGAGAGAACCTCTCGCGCGTTGGTTTGAAATGGAGAAGTGGGACGACGTGGACTGACACATGGACAGGTTATTGATTTAGTTATAAACCTTTTAGTGATTTTTTTTTTTTTTTCCGTCGGTCCTACTCTATTCCTATTCTAACACTCTCTCTCTCGACTTTGTTTCTTTTTTACGCCTTTACGCGAGCCAAACCCACTCCCCGAAATCATAAATAGCCCTCACCCCAACCCCCACCGGTAAAGTGAGGATTCGAACCCTCCACCTCCCCCTTTGGAAGGGTGGCGCCATTGGAAGAAACCCAAAACCCTAGTTAACCTTTTAGTGATTTGCTAATTTAGTTTTAAATCTTTTAGCAATTTGCCAATTTAGTCATTCCGATCCATTATGATCGAAAATCACTAATTTTGATAATTTTATTTTTTTTTTTTTCCCTTTTCCTTCCACCGGCTTCAAGCAAGAGCCACCCTCATCGACCTTGAGTGAGGGATGCTTGAACCTAGGTTGGTGAGGGCCACCCTTGCCTGAGGTTGGTGACTTCCGCCAAACATCGACAAGGCTTTGACGATGGCCAATGGAGGAAAAAAGAAAAAAGAAAAAAAAATTCATAAAATTTAAAAAATTATCTTTATTAATATCGGTCATACCACATAAGGTCAAATCGCTAAAAAATTTAGAACTAAATTGGCAACTTATCAAAATGTTTAAGACTAAATTAATAAATTTTCAAAAGGCTTATGACTAAATTTGTATAATTAATATGCTTAGAACTAAATTGGCCGGTGTACAATAGGTTTATACTTTTTTGCTCAATTTTCCCGATTAATCAGTCTTAACATACTCAGTTCACTGTGAGTGGATGAAAAAAAAATGGTGGTTAAGGTGATATTAGATCTTTACTTTGTATATTAGAGTTAGTCTACAAATTTGAAGGTGACAAGATCGAAAATACCTGAATATTTACCAAATTTTTAATCAAGTATATGAGCTTTTCATTTGTTAAATTGGGTATCTAAGTTCTTTAAATTCGGTTCAACTAGCACCTTTGTTAATTAAGTGCCATGTCAAGTGTTTTTATGCTGATATGTTATGCCAACTTAGCAGTGTCTAGACAAGACGAAAAAATATTAGGTACAACTCCGAGTCTAATTCAAAATAAAACTAGTCCATTCACCTTAGGACATGTGTCGTATGTCGGTTCACCCATCAGTCATGGTCTCTCCTTCCCTCTTTGTCTTGCATCTCTCTTCTCTCTCTTCACGGTCTTCCTCTTTCTCTCTCTCCTTTACTACCCCATTTTCCTTTCTTTGACCTTAATCTCGAGCCTGATCTTAGACTTGCCATTGCCGTTGTCGCCTCCGACACGTTGTCTCCATCTCTACCTCCATCTTTGCCCATTTCTTCTCTAATCTCCAGTGTTGCCGCCTCTTGTCCAACTCCTCCAGGGCCCTCTACATCTGCACCCACGTCGGCCAAGAGGTCGAGGCCCTACACCATGTCAATGAACCATGCTGCTGCCTCCATCTTGTTCGTTGTCAAAGTTGACCTTGGTTGACCTCAAATCAACTCAAATTCGAGGTTGAACTGAGCTCTAGATCACAAATCTAGGGCTCGCTTGACCTTAGATCCAAAATCCGAGGCCCAAGTTCATTGGTTGAGCTCGACTTCGATGACAAAGGACTAAAATGGCAGCCAGATGGTGGATTGAGATGGTGGTGGGGTGGTGGTGGTGGAGGAAGGGTTGTTGTCCCCATTGGAGTGAAAGGGAAGAAGAAAAAGAAAAAATATAAAAGAAAAAAAAAAGAGAGTAAAGAGAGAGGCAAGACGGTGAGGGAGGAGAGGACTTTTGGGATCAGGGGACACGTGTTGCGTAACGAATGAACTTGGATTTTGACATGCTAGACACAAAATTCTACTGGATATTTTCTCGGACAAAAAAGTGACATGGACCAGCACGTCATTATTTATTTTTTCCATTTTCTTCTCAAAAGAAGTGAGGTAATAATCAAGGTTTACATTAATTCCGCCCAAGCATCGAGCACCAGTACAATACTTCCAAAGTTCAATTTTATCAAAGTGAAAATTGAACTTATCTTGGTGGAAATCAAAATCTATAAAAAGCTTTATTATAATTTCTAGCTTCATATGCCAACCCAGCATGCATAATTAAAGAAATTGATAAGTGCATTAAAAATCCTAAAATTTCTCAAAAAAGTATAATTGAGTTTTAAAACTTACAAAAAAAAAAATGTAATCAATAGAGAGACTCGATTTGATCAATTTGACAAGTTTCGGAACTTATTTGTATATTTTGAAATTTTTAGAATGCGATTATAATTTCGTGATAAGTTATAAGATTTGATTACGCTTCTTAAAAGTTTGAGAACTCGGCCATGACAAGTTGTCCAAGTTGCTTCGATCGTCACTCTTGTGAAAGCAACCCAGGAATTTTTGGCTTTCTCAGGTACTAGAACGGAAGAACCCTCTCTCTCTCTCTCTCTCTTTCCATTTTGCCTCAATTTGCTCCCAATTTGTGAAACCTTGATATGGCAACTTTTTATTGGTACAAAGCACTCAGCCAATAGTCCAGAAAAGAAGGAAATTTGTGAAACCCTAATGTGGCAACTTTTTATTGGTACAAAGCACTTGGCCAATAGTCTAGAAAAGAAGGAAATGCGCCAGCTTCTTACCTCTTATTGTATACACCAGCCTAGCCAATCACATATTTCGACATGCAATATTTGGGGTGGTTCGTACCAAAGAGAACTTTAGGAGCAATTTAGATATTAAGATGCCCACATGGTAGCAATTATTGATGCATGCGGAACACACGCATATATGCCATCTATACTCCAATAAAAAGATGATGTTGTTGTTTTTCACGCCCTAAAAACATGTGGGCGTACTTGTTGCATTGACTTGAAGAACTTTAAATGCAAGATATGATTCATTCGACAACAAAATACGCCGTAGAATTATATGGGCAAATAAAGATTATGGAAGACCAAGACCATTTTATTGATATCCTATGCACAAGAACCACCATCATAACCGGGCTATAATCAGTAACCCATGTAAAAAGGATGGATTGTTGCCAATAACCTAGGAAAATGCCCCAAATAGTATGGATCTGAAGTCGGTCCAAATGAACTGAGAGTCTAGCCCTGAAAATCTGGCGAGCTTCCTTACCTTACTCATCTCCTAATCGGCCTATAATAGGTTAGCGCCGGCACTAGTCACATTTAACTGATGATGCTTCAGAAAGCGGTCAGTAAAACTTGCGAGAGGACTATTAGCGCCAGTCTAGCAATCAATCCATTAAACCATCCCGCTCATCTTTGCAACAGCTTAGCTACTTCATTGGGGACTAGCTTAAAATCTATAGAGGACTTAGGCCTAACAATCTCTTTTAAGAAAATTTTCTGTGTGATTTTTTATTGACCCTTAAAATTCCAGGTACTTCACTAATGGCTTTGTTGTACGGTCCTATGGCGGAACACGTTGAGTGTACTTACTAATCTTTGTTTTGCAGGTGGCGCAAGGGATGAATTTTTACATTAAAAGCGGCCAGTAAGACTTTGGAGAGTCTGTACGAAGCGTAATTACCATCTGCAGAGAAGACTATGCATGCCCGCCTAACAATCTTTCAAGCCATCTTGAGGCTCGTGCCGAGAAGGTCACGGCAATGCAGTCTTCATGCTTCTCGGTCGTGCGTAGATCCAATTAACCCTGCTGTCCTAAAGTCAAGTCTTCTCTGGTGTGAACGAGGAAGATAAGAATGGAATTCAAGAACTCTCGGGTCACGGTAAAGGATGGACCCCTCTTTGGATGCGGGCACTTTTTCAATTGTACTCATACAAGACCACATTCGATAACCACTTTGCATGCTTTCCGTCACATTCAATCCTCTTTACATTTTCAAGAGCATTTTTGTGGGACCTGATTTATAATCTCGGCACATTCACGTGTAGGTTACACGTAAAAGAATGTTAAGCCGCTCCACATGCTGTTCATATATGGTACTGAATGGCTCTTGTGCAGCTCTAAGTGAAAGTGAGGAGAAAAGTGAGACTCGTGCAACCTAAAATAGGTGACCTTGGCTGGGTTATACTAGAAAGATCTGCCCTGTTGTGGACTCCTATAGCAGGGAATTTGCTGGCATATGGTAAAATCACAGTGGAAGTCATGATTGGTTGCGTTCTCTGGCCATCTTCTTGGGTTTTTTGGGATCGACCTAATCCTTTTGTCGACTTTCTACTGTCTTCTTCTCCTCTGTGGGTGAACATTGTTTTGTAGATTCGGTCCTTAGCTAAAGCAGACACTTGGAATTGCATTTCATCCTTCGGGGACGATGTGCTGAGTTTTGCTTATGTTTTGTCTGCTCTTTTATTCGGCGTATCTGTACGAAGATATCCGCTGCTGCGTTCCGGAAGGATTTGAGCTCTGCTGTATTAGGGACATTTAGAGAGAGAACTTCCGTGAAGTTACGTTTGACTAGCGCCTTTATTTCACATGTTGCGTGCATCATGCGGTGAAGCCCTAGAAGTGTCTGACCAAGCTATCATGAGATGGCAACTCCAATCCACGAAAGATCATCCCTAGCCCGTGTCCGATATTTTAATGGACCCCTCCTCTTATGGTTAGAAGCCCGGCTTCATGTTACGGTCGGGTACCGGATTTCATCTATTAAGCGGGGTCCATCTCTCTCTCTTCCTCCTGCAGCATTTTCTGTATTCCTCTATGATTGAGCCCTGTTGGATTCAGTTCCAAGGTTTGAGATCGCATGTCGAGGAACAGAGTTCCACCCGAGTTCTATCGTAGGAAGCCCTTGCGGTTCTGCTTCCTTTTTTTCCCCTTCTTTGGAGCTCCTATTGTGCTCATCAGTGTGAATTCTACTGCAACCACCAGACAAGCTAGAGAGAGAGAAGACGATGATGTTGATGAAGGGTGGTCATGTGGAAAGAGTTATTTGAGGAGGTTGGGGAGGAGTAAAAACCGAATTGAATAGAGGGAGGACATGGAGAAAGAGAAGGGGGAAGGTCTTTACCAAAATAGAGAATGGCAACAGAAAGCTGGCATCGAGTGTGAGAGCAGCAAACAGAAAAATACAAAGAAGAAAAGAAGGGAAAAAGAAAAGGCTAGATAAGAGCGAGAGGGGTTGGTATTCAATTTGTATTTATCATCTGACGTAATACCCTCTCATTATTCTCAACCGCCCTCAATTACTCATTGCATTCAATTTCGGGTTTTTAATGGCCTCTCTCTTCCGATCTAAATATAGTCCTCCCCCTCTTCCTCCCCCACATTTCAATGCTCGAACCACCCAAACCCCACCCCCTCCTCCCTTCATTTTACCAAATCAGCCCTCGGCATCATTTAAACCCCTCATGTGACTCGTCGCTATTTCGTTAATTGCGGGTTGGTAGCGTTCATGCGTGCGCTTTATCTTTGCCGTCGCGACCCCTCACCGATAGCCTACCGTTTTGCACGAATTATGCTCTGTTGCGTGCAATCTAGCCTGGTCGATTTTCTGGGTCGGTATCAGATTTTGCTGCAGATGGTTTAACCAGGATAGAACAGCAATAATGCGAAAGAGAAAACGAAGGGGGGGGGGCGCGGCGGGGCAAGAATAATTGAGCTGAGCAAGGCGTTTGTAGGCGGAAAGTGATGCGTGTGTCTAGATCAAATGTGCTATGGACAGTGATGTTCTTTAGCAGTTGCTCTGTTTGTGCTAACTGCTCGGCTATCGGGGGGGGCTTCAGCTAGATTCTTGGTTCGTGGGCGGATTCGCAGTTCTCGGGCGTCGGATCTTTTGACATTCTCCAAGATCCCATGGTGGAGCCCCACCCAACCCCAGTTCCAGGTGAAGTACATTGGCCATCTCAAGGGCACCTTAGCCTTTGAGGGAGCCATAGGGGAAAAGGCCATATGACTGGATGGGCCCGGAAAGTCTACAAAATTCTTACTGCGAAGGATAAAAGACGACCTGCTTCTAAGTACAAGATAAGAAAAAATCGGTACTCCTTTGTCTTGACCCACCGGTTTTACATTACACCGGTTTGTCATCATCTAGAAAAGAATTCAGTAAAACCCACTGAAACTTTTTCTAACTTCTGTTCACATAATGGAGCAGAACAGCCCTCGTGCGAAGACGACTTTGTTAGATGCTGTGGCTGGGTACGACAGAGTGCTTAAAAGTGAGAGAAATCGAACACAATCCAGTCGAGCCCAATCTAACATCACCCTATGATAAGAAAATCTGGGCCGCTGCAGTTAACCAGATTTACATTGCCTGTTGCCAAAAGAGGGAAGAGAAAAAGGCTGAGCGCTCAGCATTTTGCTCTGGTAGTCCCACTAAAACCTCCTTCTAATGCCTAGGAAAAGAAAAGACCGGAAAAAAGCAAGAGATAAGAAACAAGATAGTGCTATAGCGCTTCACTTTTCCTCTGTTCTTGATGCGTGCCTTTTCCATCCACATACATACCCTGTTTACACCTCTGTTTTTCCTAGTTTAGGCACATGGAAATGAAAAATGAACCTAAAAATGGAGCGCAGATAGCACTATATTTTCCAGAGAGACCGAAACAGGAGATCAAAAGGAGGGGCTAGACTAGAACAACGCTAAACATTAACTCCTAGTAATAACAGAATTTCCTGAGAGGGGCAAAAAAAAAAAAAGCTCTGTGTCCTCTGTTTCTAGCTCTTCCTGGTCCTCCTGGTGTGGTTGGTGTTGACGTTGTCATGGAGGAAGTCCAGCAAGACGGTGCTCTTGCACTTGGGGCACTTGGGGTCGTCCTCCGAGAGCATCACGTACATCAGGCATCTCGGGCACCCCACGAGCACCATCGACGTGGCCTCCGGGCTGTTGGAGTAGCGCAGGGCGGCCTCGTCCTGGTTGAGCTCCGATGACACGCACGAGCTCGGCGGGGAGGTGGGCGACACCGTCGCTGAGCGGGCCGGGGACTCCACCCTCGGGCCGGGCCTCGGTGGGGACAGGTTCAGCTTCAGGTCGAGCTTGGGGCCGTTGCCATTCCGGCGACTCATGTTATTCGGTTTGCAGTCCAAACAGGACACCTCTCCTCTCTGCTGGAAAAAGAAAAACTTGTTCACTACCACAAGATTTTCAGAAAGCAATTGAATTGCGGCGTGTTCGTGGATGATGGCAACCAAAATGAAATGAATTCGAGAAGCCGGCAGATAAAAAGCGCCGTCGAATGTCGAAGCTACCTTAAGATCGAGGAACTTTTGCGACCAAGAGGGTGGAGGACAGGGCTCTTCTAGCTCAATACGGCAGGGGAGAGCTGATTAGCAGGGAGCGAGAGATCGAGGACGATCGGGGCCAGGGCAGCGGCTCGTTGGAGGCCGGCGGCTAGGCTTGAAGGAATGCAAGAACCGTCCCTTCTAGCTGGTGGTGCACCATCAACAACATGGTCTTGATGTGGTTTGAATTGGACCTGTAAGGCCATTATATATAAAGCCAGAGAGAGAGAGAGAGAGAGAGAGAGAGAGATGGGTTTACTTTAAAAGCTTAATTTAATTATGGGGGAGAGGTGGCGGGGTATAGGGGGAGAGAGAGAGAGAGAGAGAGAGAGATTGAATGGAATTGAATTCCTGGTAGAAGATGAGCATAAATTGAGGCCAGGAAATGTATTTATTGTTTTGGAAAAATCCCAAGATGGTGCTGCAGAAAGGGGAAAACTTTGGGAGAAAGTATTAAGTGCAATTACAAAGCGCAGAGAGGAAAGGAGCTCTCTCTCATTCAATTGGCAAATTAAGAGGATGAGAAGGGAACAGCACAAAACACATGCACGCCAACAGGGCTTTTAAAGCTAAGAATCAAATTTGAAAAGATCAAAATCAAAATTAAAGCTAAGCATAAAAGAAAGGGAAAAAAATAAAATAAAAATTTAAGGGTCTCAACCCCACCTAAAATTTTAATGAAAATCGCCCAATAGTATTAAATAGCAACCAGAGAAAGGGAAATGTACCATCCCCTCAACCTAATTTCTACACCACCAACTTCCAAATCCCATTTATTAGAATCGCTTATTATAAACGCCACTTTTAAACTCTCCCTTGGCTTTGTTCATCATTCATTTTTTATTATTATTATTTTTTTATCTTTCTCCTTCTGGTTCTTATTTCATTTTTTTAAGGACTAATCAATGCACATTACCATGCAAAGTATAGGCGATATCTTTCTGCCCATTGGAGTCATTTCGCTCTAAGTTTCTTTGGCGAAAATATGTTTGATATTTCAATGGAAAACGTAACCGTGGGGAAAGGTTTTGCCCAATTTATAGGGTTTGGCATAGTCAAGAAAAACCGGTCAATGGAAAATATGTCATGGTCAATGGAAAAATGCATACGTGGAAGTCTTCTTTTCAAAAAATCATTTACATTTAATTCGCTTCCAACCACTATCACCAACAAAACGACTTGTATCGTAGTTACTATGACCCAATCGATCCCGATTGTTACTGCCTAAGGTCGAGCAGTCGATGATGCTGGTGCCTTTGCCGCCAATGCCACTACTACTTGCCGCCGGTCGGTAAACGTGCTTCTGTCATCACATGTCAAGAAAACCCTTAAGATGTCATATACAATGACTTAGTTTCACGTAAAGAAATTTCTCGAGGAAAGCATTTTCTAGCTGGAATTAATTAACTGATCCTGGTCTTAAAGGCCTACAGCTGAGGCGATGTCATGCAACGAACGTTCTCTATTAAACTTATTCTAAGCAAGCAATTACTGCGCACAGCATCGACGTGCATGCATGAAACGAGATTCTATTCTTGATTTGTGGGAGTAATAAAACTTAGTGGCCGGTCTTAATCTTTGAACTACTACTACGTCGTACTCGTGTTTTTTCATTTTATATTATTCCCCACCGGAAGAACCCTAACAAGGCGCCTCAAGAGCACAGACGAAGCTACTAAAAACTTGTCGGATCAAGACCAGGCAGCACGATTTTTCAGTTTAATGAGGATCTTTGGCACCTGCGTGGGATGTCATCGCAAACGTACAGGTATACGAAGATGGAGAATATAGAAAATGGTCGGATGCGTAATGCGTTTTTAATAATGACATCCTAAAATGCAATATATATTGCCATGTCAGAGCATTTATTCGTTTTATTTTTAACAGATGATACTCGATGATGGAAAGCAACCACCGAATGCGAGAGGACTGCTAGTTGCAGTATAATATGGCAGAAGCTGTAGGACGAAAAAAATTCAAGAAATGCATCATCTGATCATGCCCTAGATGAGCGCTTGTTATATAGTAATTTACTAATGCGGTGCTGAAATATTAAATGGGTGACATTTAGGGTTTTTATTACTACAAGAACCTCTGGCGGGAGAACTAATCAGCAACGAATTGCATGGGGATGCAACTTGCAAGTAGTGGGGTTGACTAAGCTTTCTAAGCATCGGCAAGAATATGAATTTTCCTCCACATTTAAATAAAGAGCTAGGACCGCATCTACCAAGTAGCTAATTAACTTGCATTTATAGTCGTTTTGTTTTGATTGGTATCAATTAATTTCAACAAGGATATTAAATAAAAAAATTTGGGAGATCGAAATATGATGTTCGACGTGCCGAAGAAATATTCCAGAGATAAAAAATTAGAAAAGAAAGAAAAAAGTTATGAAATAAAAAAAAAAAAAATGTTCATCATATTAATGGCCAGACGGTATATTTTCCGTTTTTGTCTCTGCTGGCCATACATAGTTTGTCCGATTGTGCTTTCTTGTATTTTCTTAATTTTTTCCGATAAAAAAAAATCAGTTTATTTTAGGAGATTAAAAAAAGAAAATTAGAGAGACCCTATTGTTCTGTTTATTTTTTAATTCTCCAGATAAACGAACATTCAGAATGCTTATGTTGCGTTTGATCGTCCGGATTTCTAGACATGATATGACTGGATAGAATATGATAAGAAGTCCATCGATTTTTTCATATCCTATCCACTGTTTGGTGAGCTACGGATTTAAAGTCAGATATTTTCATATTATATCCTATCTACTGTTTGGTAAATTGTGGATTTAAACTCGAATATTTTCATAAACAATTATATTCTTGGGAAAAAAAATTAGGAAAGTAAAAACTAACATATTAGATTATAGCAAAATCATCCAAAACGAAATATTTTTTTAAGTCAACAGATTCTCACAAAATCGAACAAAATCAATCCATGATTATGCGTTATATGCGAAATGCATAAAGAATTAAAAAGTGATATTGCGTATGCTAATATGAGATGAGTCAATTAAGAATGTTGACTTGTTAGAATTGGACCATTGCAAATTATTTGTTGATGAGAATTTGCTTTCCTTATACCGACTGAGTAACACCCATTGTGTTACATTAAGGTATATAATTTGGCTCTAGAATAGATGAGCAACTGACTGTAGCTAGCATTAATTGTGGCAGGTTCTATAGTACTTTAGTCAGTTAATTCAATCAAGGTCTAAGCCCATGTAGATGATGCATTCCAATATACCAACTGCAGTTCACAGAAAATTGAGAGTGCCGGGCTTCTAGAATGAATTAATACATACACACGTTCTGATGCCAAGATCTCCCATAGTTTTAATTCTTTACTAAAAGTTCAATCATTATCTTGCTACTTGTATTGTCCATTGAGGAAACATGCTACGCGACAAAAGTCAATGATGGAAACCTAATATTCAATTCAGGCCAACTTGAATAGAAACACTCAAAGGAAAAAGCATATGTCCTTTAGATTGGCCAAAGCCAAGCAATAGAAATTTAAGACGCTCTTCTTCACAAGAGGGACCCAATCAAGAAATAAATATATAAAATTGCAGATATGCAACCACAAGAATACATAAATGGACAAGGTAAAACAACATCGCAATTCTAACATTTACTTCTAATTTATATATGTTTTCCCACGTAGAACTTGTAAATAATACCACACAAATAATGAATATCTCCTACTGAGATAAGGTATTCACCAATAAATCAATGATGATCCACCACACCAATAAAATTGCAAATATACAATCACAAGAACACATAAACCAACAACAACATAGTTCTAATATTTACTTCTAATTCATTTTTTTCCCACATTGAACTTGTAAAAGATAATACCACAAAAGCAATGGATATTTCCTACTGAGATCAGGTATTCGCAAAGCATAATCGTGAAAAGATATAGATAGCTTTAACGCTAGAAACATTATTGATCGAATCTCACTCCAGATAAACATTAGCTCATCCTCACAAAAATAGGGTGTGAAAAGAAACAGTGACCAAGTGATGAAATTCATGGAAAAACAAAAGTAGGGCACACTGTGAAGTAGGACTTAATGGAAAAAGAGTTGCATTTTCATGAGCCACAATTGACTGCACTTGTGAAAGCAAAACCAAGGAAGGAAATCACAAACCTTGTAAATCGTGTGAATATCAATGCACAGAGAAAGACGAAATCTTGTGGGAAAGTAGAATCGATGTGGCTCCTCGCCGGAGATGGTGCTCGAATTCGTCGAATTAGAGATACCGAGAAAAAGACGTGTTTTTTGTGAGAGGAGTCGTGCGTGTGAGAGAAGGAGAAGGAAAAGGAGAGCATAGGATTTTTTTTATAATAGATCAACAAGAGAAATCCTATCCTGGTCTATCCCACCCCTCCCTCTTGGATTTTTTTATTCGGGCTATATCCCCTCTATATCCGACCTTATCCTATCCTAGCGGGCACCAAACACCGGATAGGATAAAACATATCCTATCTAAGCCTTTATCCAAGCAACCAAACACAGCCTTAGTGTGACCCATTGATATCTACTGTTAATGCAGGTTATTAGTTTCTTTATCTCATGCCTATTGAAAAATACTCGGAGCACACAAATAATTTTTTTTAAGAGTAATCTCCGGAGGAAATGCATTATTTTATGGCACAAAGTCATAACTTAATTAACAAGATGAAGTCGATTACTCCTTGATCAACTCTAGGATGAAGATCTAGTTATTTAAAAAAATAAAATAAAGAATGACCCAATTATTCATCTCACCATAAGCAGGCTGCAATGGTTCCTCAGATATTTGAAATTCTAGGAACAGTTCACCTGTTATCTCATTGCAGTTTTTAGCACCTGTAACTGTAGTCTTGTCTCCACAGCAAACGAACTGGGTCCATCCTCATTTTCTTCACTCTCTTTGCTCTCAGAAAAATAAAATATACTTTGAATGTTAGGAATTAGTATATTTTAATTCAAAATCGATAAATTTCTCCAGGCCTAATTCAGGTGAACGTGCTCTTAAACCCGCTGAAATTCACTTGTCATTTTTGCACTAGAATTCGACAATTAAAACTGCACAATATATAACATTTGACACCAATCTATACCATTGAATAGTGTCATTTTAGAACGGCAAAGTATGCTTTTTCTCATTTTTTTTTTCTCTTAGTAGGAAGGAAATGAATTTGACCCTTGATAGCATTCTTGATCTAAACACATCAATTAATTTGCACATTGATTCCATGACTAAACATGAGAAACTGTCTTATTTGATGAAGGGCATAGCTAATTGCTTCTTCTTGATGAGTGGGACCTGACCTCATTAAAAAGATTTTATGCATGACCACCGTGTTTATCGTTACTAAAACTATTCATGCCTGAGCTTGGATTAGTCAATTGGTCGTGATGTGTATATTAATAAGAGCATCAATCTAAACAGTGAAGACCTCTAGGGTTTCTCATCAGATATGCAGAGTCCAGGAACATCAATGTCTTGGGTAAGCGACATAACTTACTCTCGTACGAGATTTTTAACATAAGAATTCCAAACCATGTACGAAAAATTTAAAAAAAAAAGGAGGAAAAAAACTTAGAAAGTACGATGATCATTGCTGATATTCGTGATGAGCAGTAGTTGCTTTAAAGAATTATGCAGAATATCCTTTGCCGAGCTCCATCTTTATTCTTTACAACGTACATAAATAGAAGCAGAAGTTAAAGATATGTTTGAGAATCAAAATGGAAAATTAATCAACTCCGATTGAAATTTTGGCCAACGAGTAAAATAGAAAATCAAAATGGAATTCAATCTTCAAACTAATCTCCACCTCTGTATTAAGTATCAAACTCATAATTATTTTCAATTGGGTCCATTTGACGAGAGCCTAAGAAAATGTTTTCATTTTTAATTTCCAACAATGTCCCTGACTAATTTAAGATTAGCAATAACCTTATATTTCCCAATAATAGACATTGAAATTATAATCTCATTTGATCTTATAAATTTCCTGTAAACTCTAAATACTAATAAAATATATTCATCTAACAACAATTTAATTCATTTTTTTTAAAAAGTCTAAATCACTCCCTTTTTGCTCATTTATAATTTTCTTATTGTTCCACACATATCCGTGTTTTTTTTTTTTTTTTTTTTTTTTGGCTAGCCTTCCTCTATACGAAGCAACCCCAAATGTTTAATCTCGAACTTTCCCTTCAAAATTTTCATGAATAGCCATTTCTATCATTAGAATAAATATTCTTTCAATTTTCATACCACACTTGCTAATTTGAATTTAGTGTATTCATTTTACAACGGTCGAGTTAATTTTTCCAAAATCCGGCAAATAGCCTATTTTTTCGTGCAAACTTTCCTATACCGGAATACAAAAAATTGCGTGGACAGGGTTCACCAAATACTTTTATCGGTCCATACCGGCATGCCATAATCACATCATTCGCCGCATTTATTAATGCATTAATTCCTCTTTCCCCAATCGGCATAGTTTTTTTCTTCCCAAAATTAATCTAATGAAAACCAAAAACGAGATCATAGAGACCTCCACGGACCGAAAGCGGACTTGATATGTTCAAGTTTGCTTCGCCTTCAAGGCGTGGCGAAATCAAACATCGCAATTAAGGAAGGGTTGACAAATGCTTCGATAATTTGGAGCCAGGAATTCGAGCATGGTCTAGAAGGGGACGAACCGAACCTTCTTTTAAGGGAATTGCGTTATCTTCCGTCCAAGCAGGCCACTTTGCCTCGAATGAGGGGAAAAACAATAAAAAAGAAAGAAAAAGAAAATGGGGGGAATTACTTGGGGAGGTCGTCATCTGGTGAAATAATTTAATAGTAAGCTGCTTTTTCAGTTAATGTGGAATTTGATTTGGAGCCTAGCAAAGGCCAAAAGAACTGCTTGGGAGCTTCTTCATTATTGCTTTTTTTTTTTTTTTTAATAAATATATATTTTTTCTATTGTTCATTGTCTTTTATTCAGTCGGCCATGGGATAAGTATGAATTCATATCATCGTTGACATAGGGCTTTCACAAATAAATTCATTTGGGGCTCTTTTGTTGAAGTTGGGATTGTCAGCAAGCAAAGTCTTTGTTAATTTAGGTTAAAAAGCAACCAAACTCGTGTCTAATCTAATGGCTTGTGAATGCCGGAAAAACTTTTCCCCTTTGGTCAATCTGGATTTGCACACAATCTATTCAAAAAAGTTCTCTCTTTTTATTTTACCAATGAAAGATATGATTCATATATTCACTCAATGGATTGATTTAGACTCTTTTAAAAAGCTGGTGATATTGGGCTATCTCAATAGCCTTGTGACAGTTTTGGAGCACAATTTGGCGAACGAATATGGTGGAAAGTTCATATGCTAAAGTTTAAGTTATTAGATGGATGTAAGTGAAAATCTAGATATGAAGGATATACAAGCCCGACGTTGTTACCATGTTGGAAATCTAACCCAAAAGTATGAACTATTAGATGGATTAAAACTATATTAATATAGATTCAGTTAAAATAATGATCAAGCCACGTGGGATTACCTTTAAATAAGATACGATCAATTTTTTTTTTGTGTTTTTTCCCCTTCAATCTAGGTTTTAGACTCCCATTTTACATAGAATTGTGAGGTTAGTGATCTATTTCATTATTAGCTGGGGTTTTCCTATTATAGAAGGAAGAGTAGTACTTCTTTGGGGTGGGGGGACGGACTTTTGATTGTTGTTGTCTTTATAGAAAGAATAATCTTCCCTTGCCTTCGTACATTAGCCTATCTCATAGTTTTAGACGATGACTTAGTGGTTATGAATTTATTGTGCCAAGTCGGTCAGATTCTTAATATATAAAATGTCGAGGTGATATAATCGGTAGTTCTTGAACTTCAATTGATCAATGTCTTGAATTTTTTTCAACTTAATTCTTAAAATTTTAAATCGGAATTGAATGTGGTCTTTTGTTTATGCTCATGCTTAAATGTTAGTATGTACAGTCAAGTCATTGGAACTAGGCAACTTCTGTGAAAGAGAGGGAGAGAATCACCATTGCCAACCTGACTTTGAACAATAATTCGGTATAATACTCCGTTCATGCTAGTAAATTTTATCAGGATGACCACATCAAACTCAAATTTTTGAAATATCATTGCATTGGAAAATAAAAAAAATAACATTGAATAAGAAGTAAAGGTGGAAGGGCCATCGATGTTATTAACCATAAAATATTTTCCACGTGGTTGGACTTTAATTGGTGCGAGCAAAGACTGTTTTTGCAATGTAGTTAGTCCTAAAGGTTAAAAAGAAAAAAAAATCTGATGCTTTCATCGAAGAAGCGAGGAATTGTCGGATCTAGGAACACAGCAATAAAAAAAAAATTGCAATGAACATCGTATTTGATTGAAGTGCAAAGATGTTGCATCCGACCACATTTGAATTGGATCAATATGAACTTTTTTTGATGGTCATGCATGACAAGAAACAAAAGACTATCTTAATTTCTACTATTAAACAAGCAGAAAAGAAAACCAAGACTAGATTCTACAGCATTTGCATAGGGCAATGGCAATACAATAGCCACCAAAGCTTATCCTAAAACTATAAATTTTTAGAGGAAATGTGACATGAACTAGGTTGATCTTGGAGGAAGGGGGGGGGAAGTGGAAAAGTCAACCCTTATTTGCTAAAAAATTAAAGAATATGAAACAGGGTCGTCATTAGACTGGCGAAATGAACATTTGTGATGTGCGCTGCACGTAGAGATTCTGAAGAAAAATGCTGTAACGAAATGAAAAATGCAATCGTGCTAAATAATTTATTTGGAGAAGTAATTATAGACTAGAATCCAACCAGTAATTTGGCATATCCTTAGCGACAATGAAGGCGGAATAAAAAAAAAATTTTTTACGTGAAATCTGATATTATCTTTTGACTTATATCCGTTTCGTGTCGAGGAAGGGCCGACATCGATTTGGATGTCACGGATTACTCTGAAAATCGGATCTTTATGCCTTGCACGAGCACAACGTCGAGAGTTGACCCTACTTTCTGGAGATCTCTTGATGCCAATTCACATCATTGAAGCTTTTTCTATTTCTTACCATAGATTATGTTGGACAGTCCACACTAGAATTCGCCACATGAGTATAGCAGGCTCTCGAGAATGTATTTCTCCCAAAATTTGTCAAATGAGTGCCGCCCCAACTACGGCCAAACTCAAGATTGGCAAATGGAAAAACACCTAGTTTATGTATTATTGATTAAACAATTTACAACTTAGAAAGGAACACGAACTAACTTTATGGATGACTTATAGCTAAAACCCGACGGCACAAGCCCAAAAAAAAAACTTTGCGATTTGGTTGCCCATTTTTGCCCTTCTTTACGCTTAAGACTTTCTTTTTGTGGTCATGAGCAAGTGAGATTTTACTTCAAAGTCTAAGATTTGTTCCTCAAGTTTTGTATGTACTCCCCAAGTTTTTTGGACACGAGCCCCATCGGATGGTAATGAATTTGATCATATATCATGAGTCTTTGGGATCGAATTCCACATTCTAAGACTTGTTCTTCAAGTTGTGGAAGTACTTTATGTTAGTTATATGCCCTAAAGTAACCATGTAATATTTAGATGTTAGGGATTATTTAATGACAAATAAATATTTATTCATCATCCTAATTATATGAATGAGTCCATAAGATCAATTATGACTAAACATATTCTTAAGGCGTTAAGAATATGTTTGATAGGTTTACAGTTATGCTGAATCTTTAAACAGTTTTTAGTCAATTGATCATTAAGAAGACATCAATGATCCTATATTGGATATTTGAAGGGATGATAAGTCTCAAGTCATTGGGTATTATGATATCCGAACTAGAACACAAGTATTCATCTTGGACAAGTTCATTGAACATGACATGTATAGAATGATTTGTGACATAGAAGCTTTTAGTGGGGTCAATGTTTGATCATTTATGCTTTGGTCAAATGTAAGATCCTTAGACTTGAGCCACGATGCTAACTTGTATGTTGGATGGCTATGGTTTACAACTATGCATATTGACGCTTCGTCGAACCGTCTCTATATTTGATGGACATAGTTTATTCACATACAAAGGTACATGCATGTGCAATATGGAATCTGTCTTCTTGTTATATATAGATATACAAGATTGATGTTCTATGCGATCTAATGGTGACATTATATTAAAATCCTCGACCGGGGTTATAATCAAGATGAATAGTGCATGTCTCGTAGAATACATTTTAATTAGATTTGGGTATATGATCGAATTGGTGGCTTGACCAATAATTCCATGGCTTTTGTTCAATCGGGAAATGATGAGACATAATGATCGAATTGCACGATCGCCAAAACTAACAAGTTCATTATGTTCTCGAAACATTTTACACTGTTTGAGTAGTCATGATATATTGCTTGATGTTATTCATGGTTTGTAGGAGTAGGAGATTGATTTGAACAATCAGTTCTCTTGGTTGTGCTAATATGTTAGTACAAGTCTTGTTGCCGGCTTAGTGATGAACCTAGGGATGTCACACACCATAACCAATTAGAATGAGTTTGAACTAAAGAGAGAACATTGCAAATATGTTTGCAAGTTGAGCCAATCAGAGCCAAGCTAAAAGATAAAAGATTTGGAAAAGGGACTTCAGACTTTATAAAGTCTAAAGTGGGTTTTAGACTTTACGGTCGAATCAAAGATTTGAAGTATATTCAAATTCAATGATCGAATCTGAAGTGAGTTCGGAGTTAATAGGTACATTAATGATCTGAAGTGAGTTCAAAATCAATGGCACCATTAATGATTTGAAATGAGTTTGAAATCAATTGCCAAATTAATTATCTAAAACGGTTTTAGACTTAATGGCTAATTTTTTTTTTTTTTTTTTTTTTTTTTGTCGGTCCTACTCTATTCCTACTCTATCGCTCACTCTCAGACTTTTGTCCTACCCCCTTGCAGAGCGTGGGAGTCGAAACAATTTTAGATTCAACAATCACATTAAAGTTCTAAAATGGTCTTAGAACTTAACAATCACATTAATGATCTAAAATTGTTTTAGAATTAATGGGCAGTTTAATGATCTAAAATTGTTTCAGATTCAAATGATATTACATATTTGTAACAATTACAAAGTTAATACTCGGAATAAAGACTTGTAATGGTTACGGAATAAATGTTTAGAATAATACTTTGTAATAGTTACAGAGTTAATGCTCGAATCAGTGTTTGAAATGGTCTCAGATCTTACGTTTGTTAGAAGTTACTGTCGAATTAATTCTAAAATGGTTTTAGAGTTAATGAGCTAATTTAAATGTGATTTGCATTGGTTATAAAAAGTAATATAGAGAGTAGATCACAGGATGATCGATAATCAACAATTAACAATTGAGAGTGCTAATAGTGATCAACCATATTATTCACACATGAGAGCAATTACCATCACAATTGTAGTTGTGAGATCTTTCAATTTCTCTCTTCTATTCAATGTGAGAATTGATGGTGTGTCTGAATTAGAGACCCGACACTTATGGGCTGGATTTGAAGAACGGCAGAACCTATAGTACGAAGAGATCAAACGTTCTGCATCTGAAGAACGTCAAAACCAGTGTTACCAAAAGACATTAGATGTTTGTGTGGTCGAAATTCCAAGAACGTCATGACCGGTGTTACCAGAAGGTGTCAAACGTTAGTGGTTAGAGTCTAAGAACGTTAAAACCACTGCTGTGAGGACATTGGATGCTTGTGCTTAGAACCCAAAGAACGTCAGAACTAAATTTTGGAGCATGGTATAAGGTTAATATGACTAGCCCATTTATCTCTTCTATGTGCTTTCGTTAAAATGCACGAAAATACTTTGGAAATATGTATATAAATGTTTTTACTTCCGTTACGATCAGACTTTGATATTAATTTACTTATGCACGTATGCTGGTTTATCAAAGCAAAGACCAACACTCTCTACATCTTGGACGTGCTCCCTACGTTTTGGACGTTGTTGGTTTCAATTTCTAGTGAGTCATGTATGCTAATTAGCTTTTGCCATGTGTCTGACCGCGATTTCCATCACCCCTGTATTTTAGGGATAACATTTGACAAGAATATAATCGTTTGGGCACGTTCATTGAACTTTCAACTGATTTGACGTTATGCTAATAACTTTTGGCACATGTATGCTAGCCATCTGTGCCACGTGTTTGCTACTTGTTTCTGCCATATGTTTTTCAACCACTTATCATAGTGCATGTCAATTACAGGTGCCATGTGTACCGCTTCCGAAATACTAATCTTTGTTTTCCTTTTCGATACCAGTGAAACATTTCGAATTTTGGCGCCAACAGTTACCAATACCAATCTTACATAAGCCATTTTACCCAACTACATGTGCCACGTGTACCTAAGGTATAATTTGCATGACATCATATAATTATATAATCGTCATCTTGCTTAATACAATAAATACCTTATAAAATCAATGTCTCTCTCAAGATAGCCAATACATATATTAGCCATATTTAGATATCAATAGTACGAGCATTTTTTCGGCAAGTTACAAAACTATACCCATTGTATATACATGACTATTTAAATGAAATGATTGAATCCAAATCACGTGTCCTAAGGGATATTAATTTCTTCATCTTCTTCATCTTATGGCAAAAAAGAGACACGGTAAACCCTTTCTACTTTTAATTTTAGATTTTTCAAATCTAAGGATAAGTTCAATTTGAAAAGAGAAAAGGATTATAACTAAAATTTGAGCTTGTTAGATTTTGACTTGTGCCTCAAATTTTGCCATTAAGATCAACATGACTTTTTTTTTTTCCTGAAAACTCTGTTTAAGATGTGCAACTAGCGGTATATGAGATGCTTCAATCATGATCATATATATAAGGCTTTGATCATATATATATATATATATATATATTTGTTTATTTTGTATATATATAAAGATTTTGTGAAAAATGAATGATTTGAAAAATATCTTTTTAAAAAATAATTGCACGAAATAATTAGTCGATGGCATTTTCATTATCAACAACAAGTTATATCTGAATATTTTTATAAATGATGAAAATATGAAAAATATATTTATTTTTGTAAGCAATACAAAATAATCATTTTTAGAAAAATATTTTTTAAATCATTTATCTTTCGCAAATCAAATGGAACCTGAGTCTTTAATCCTTTACTTGGGTAGAAGTGCAATGTTGATGCATCCGAAGTCACAACTCCTGTTAAATTTAGCAAAAGTCACCACTGAAGTAGAAAACATAAACTTCAATTGAAATTAAAGAGGACTGATACAAAGTACAGAAAACCCAAGATAGACTCCTTTTTATCGCCCCTCTCTCATCATGTTCGCAGCTAGTTGTGGCCAACTTATGCAAGCGGTGTTCCACTACTTCGAGCATGTCAACTGAAAATAAGAAAGAGAAAAGGTCAATTGAACTCGCTTCGATAAAATGTTTCGAGTTTCCTTTTTTCTTGAAGAGCTCCTTTATTTAGCTTTTGCCAAAGAGCAGCTCCTTGATTAATGGTTGAGTAATGTCTATTTAACCCCTAAAGTGGTTGGTCTAGTGGTGCAGGGCTTAATCTCCCAAGTGATTTCGAGCCTTTGATCACAGATTTAAAATCTCTGTCGCTCTTCAATCTTGAAGTGTTTTGATTTGAATATGAAGTAGGTTTTTGCACCATGATGTAGGGTAACCTTGGTTCTATTCCTACTAGCACCACAATGAGGTCACATTACTACTTGCTCAAAATAAGTAGTAATTTTGGTTTAATATGAATATTCAATTGTGCGTGTGGAAACTCTATAACTATAAAGGGGGTCACTGATGTTGGTCGCCCTTTTCTACTCTTCTAGTTGATTAAAGAATGGTGTCTATTTATGATTAAATTGATAAACGTGAAAATACACCAGAGAAACAAAGATCTCCATTTATGAAAGCAGCATATATATAAAGATCTTTTATTAGGAACATTGCATCAATAAGTCCTAAATGTTTTGCCTTATGTGCAATCCAAATTTTCAAAAAAAGAGGGGATAATAACATAAATGATCCATTTTGTTAGAATATGTAATGTGATCCTTGTAATTTTTAATTTGATCAATTTGATCCCTAAGCTTTTATTACATGTTCAATTTAATTTATGAATTATATGAATATTCAATACTGTCCTTCCATTGATTTAAGTTTGGAAACAATATTAAATATTTTCATATAATTTAAGGACTAAATTGAACATGTATTAAAAGTTTAGGAATTTCATTAAACAATTTAAAAGTTAAGTGACAATATTACATATTTAGTTATAATTTAGGAACCACGTTGAACAATTTAAAAGTTTAGGACTATACTAGATATTGGATCAATTAAAGATCATTTGTGAGGATTTGAAGATTGAGGACCCCGATGCTGCTGTTGGTAAGGGCTGGTGAGGGCTTGCATGCCCTTGGTAGTGATTGGGGAACAATGCCCCTCTCTCGATCTCTACCTTTTATTTTTTTTTATTACTCTTTTAAAAAGAAAAATTTGGCCTTTTTTTTGGCTTTTGGATTTTTTTGTCTATTTTTATTATTTTCCATGCAGTGCCAAATCAAGGCTGCATATGTTAAAAGTTGTTTAAAAACGCCATGCTTCGGACTTAGCATGTCGTGTTAATGATATTGATTGAGCAATTACCTCAAAGATTTAATTGCAGGTTGGGCTAAATGTTCAAGATCGTTGGTGGAATTTTCTTATATTTCATCACTTCAAAGTCAGCATAAATAAATAAATAAAAACACTTTTTGCGCGCATCGAAACAATCCACGAGAAATCTAACAGTATCTGTATATTTATGGGGTTGCATGCTGGGCATGGTACGGAATGCCTTTATTTAACACCTTGAAGCTATGCATTGCAATTATATAAATGCACAAGCGGGGTAGGTTTTGTTAATGCATGATTTAAGCAACGAGGGAAAAAAATCCTTATTTTTGCTGGTCGTACGATCCTGGCATGCCCAGCCATTTAATATTCTTAAACATTTTTAAAAGGCTAAGACCACCAAAAGTGATTTTTTTTTACAGGATCAATAGTAGAAAAAAATTGTTTAAAATAAAATGCAATATATTCAGAGAAAGTTACCGTAAGAGGAGTTAGTAAAATTAGAATGAGTTCATTCATATATGATTTTCCATCCACCATTTTTGTTTTCTTCATGCTTACGAAGTATAAAAGCACCATCGATCTCATCATAGATATAACTCATTTATACAAATTACACGATCGAGATATTCTATAATGTAGTAAAAAGAGGCAGACGAACAAGAGTGCAAAAAAAAAAAAGAAGGAAAAAACGATACAAGATATTGACGTTGTCCGATCATTAAGTTATGTCGACAAAAAGAAGAAGCAGAATTTCGTTATTCAGAATTCTTACGAAAGTAACAAACTCTCAAAATCCTAACTCTTACAAATGCACCACATCTCTCACCCGCGCATAAACATTTTCACAAAATGTATATTAACACTAAATTTTCTAAAGAAATTGTTGAACAATCAAACTAGTTCGTGTTAGCAAGGTTAGTAATGGGCTACAAATTTACAAATCAAGTAACTCAAAGTCGAAGTGAATAAGTTACCCTAATTGGTTCGTTTAACACGAACTATGAGATTAAAGACCCTTGTTTCAAAGAGTTCTCATCCATATTTTAGGAAAGACACACTTTGAATCTTTTTTATGACCCGAAATTTTCAATACATATGAATATTGACATGTAGATTCACAGTTAATTTCCCATAGTTTTTGGAGATTTGGATAATATTTTAACTTTTGGTCGGAAAATAAAATAAGAACCTTTTACTTTTGCTTAATCCTAAACACCTAAAAAGCCTTCCAGACTTGTCGTATAATGCATCTCATTTAGCCATCAAGCATAGCGCTAATTTACACTCTAACCCTTTACTAATATTGTTTCTTGACCTAATGATCTCTCTCAGCAACTTCGAAATGCATTGAGCAAGTCAATCCTCAAAAGGAAAGTCCTTTCAAAACTTTCTTTTATCTTCCAGGAAAGGTGGTACAACGTGGTGTGCACATTACGAGGAGAGTCCCGGTTGAATGCGAATGTAATTAAGACATTGAATTAGAGGGTACGAAGAATTGAAGGTGGACTTGAATAAGGCCATTGAATGTGGTATTCACGCCCATGGTGTCTTCGCATCTAACTTCGCATGATGTTTCTGATGCCTGTTCGGTGCAATTATCAACCGGGAAATTAATGTTTCTATAAGGAAGCAAGAGAGAGAATTATTGAAGCCGAAGCCCACCTCATTTCCCATCCTCCAACGGCTATTAAGATGGCGCTTTGATTAGTTGAGAGACCCTTATTGACAAGAGTCGTGGAAACTAGGGTTGCCTAAGGTTAAAACGGATGTACTTATGCTGGTTTTCGTTTGCTTGGGCCAAAGCTGATGTCAGGTTTGAATAAGGTTCATTTGAGTCTATAGGTGTTATTCGGGAAAAGTACCAAAAAGTCCTAAATCTATGACATTGATATCAATTCAGTCATAAACTTTTCAATTGAATTAATTTAATCTTAAACATTTTCATATTGGTATAAATTTAGTCTATCCAGTCAAATTTGGCTGATTGACGCTAATGTGGATGTTGGTTGGCCGATGAATACTAACGTGACAATTTAAAAATTATTTTGTATTTTTTTTCGAATTTTTTTATTAATTTTTTCCTTTTCTAATATTTTTTTCCTCTTCTTCCTCTTAGCTTTCTTCTTCAGTAGTGGCTAGCAGCAAGCCTGTGACGGCTCGCCAACCATCAACGAATAGGGGTGAGCTTGACCCTGGACTGACCTTGGACTGACCCAACCCTGCTGGTCCTAGTCCGGTTCCCAGGGAGATTGGGTCGGTCCTTGGTCCTAGAATTCCTGGACCAGCAATGTGCGGGTCGATCCTTGGTCCTAAGAGTTTTGGGTCGGTCCAATCCGGACCAACCCCGAATATATATATAATATTATTTATGAGTTTTTATTATTTATAAGTTTTTAAAACCTTAAAATAAACGATGTCAACAACATGAGGAGTTCAAGTAATTTTACATTGTTTTTTAATAGCTAAGATTTTCAATATCTTTTACGGCATCAATAGTCATAATTGGAAAATGTTTTGTAAGGAGTCCTCACGGTGTCCAAAAAGGTATAAATAACTTCTTATGGCATCCTCCTTTAGTATTCGTTCTCTTTTGTTTGATTTGTCATCTTAGTCTTCAATTTGCCAAAATCGAAAGAAACAACTTATTCGCTCGCCACTCAACACTCACCTCGCTTGCTTTGGGTCACTTGTGCCACTCACCGCTCGATGCTTGCTTGGCTTGTTGCTCCCCGCTCAACATTCGATGCCCATTATGTTCGACGCTCATCCCACTTGACC
The DNA here is from genome assembly GCA_014182715.1 of Eucalyptus cloeziana. Taxonomy (NCBI): domain Eukaryota; kingdom Viridiplantae; phylum Streptophyta; class Magnoliopsida; order Myrtales; family Myrtaceae; genus Eucalyptus; species Eucalyptus cloeziana. The sequence goes on along the minus strand of CM024639.1, from coordinate 4,271,217 downwards.
CTCACCGCTTGCCTTTCTTAGCTGACCTTGCTCATTATCGAACCCATTGAATCAGTATGGTCCTCGGTAGCCCTTTCAAGAAGTACAAAAAATAAAATAAAAAATTATTGGTTAGTCCTAGGTTGACCTTGAAACCAAACCGAACTTATTGGGTTAGTTCGGTTCTCAATCGCTTTTTTAAGGAGTACAAAAAATGAAATAAAAAATTATCGGTTGGTCCCGGGTTAACCCTAGAACCGGACCGAATCTATTAGGTCAGTTCGGTCCTTGGTCCCAAGCTCAATAAGGTTAGTCCTCGGTCCCAAAAATTGAGACCAGCATTTTGTGGGTTGGTCCCGGGTTGACCCTAAAACCGGACCAAACCATTAGGTCGGTCCGATCCTCAATTCCAAGCTCAATAGGGTCGGTTCTCGGTCCCAAAAATTGAGGACTAGCACTGTGCAGGTTGGTCCTAGGGTTAAAGGGTGGACCAGCCCAACCCAAACCATGCTCACCCCTATCGACGAGGATCACGACTCTTGCCTGTTGTTAGTGAGGGCTTCGTGACCCTCACCCAAGGCCACGAGTGAGGCAGCTTTGCCCAAATCTAGGTGAGGCCAGCCTCACCGTGGGTGAAGGCGGCCTCACCCATGGCGGCATTCACGGACTTGGGCGAGGGCTTGGCGGCCCTCGCCAGTGGCTCGCTGCCCATTGTAAGGAATCCAAGAAGGGAGAAGAGAAAAAAGAAAAGGAAAAAATAATAATTTTTTTTTTAAAAATTGCCACGTCAGTGTTTGTTGGCCGGCCGGTGTCCATGTTAGTGCTAGCCAGTCAAATTTTGCCGAATAGAATGAATTGGTACCAATCTAAAAAGGTTTAGAACTGAATTTGTATAATACCCTATGTTTAAGACTTTTTTGGTATTTTTTCCGACATCACCCTTCTCAGACCTCATGAGGTCAGTTATTGAGTTCAATGTCGATGCACGAGGGGAACTTCAAGTAGTTGTGTGTATATGGGGGAAAGTGAGTAGGGATTGGCAGAGAACTTCTTGTAGTAAAAGGATTCTCATAATACAACGGAACAATTATTTATTTCTATTGTGTCGATTACGTCATAACATCTTTCTTTCGCTATGTACTTGTAAGAATTTCTCATGAGACCTAGCATGCTTTTAATAGTAGTAATGAGTTACAACATCATGCCGCTTGAACTTCTTAACAAACATGAAAGCATGTTGAGTACAGGGACTACAGACTTGATCTGGTTGAAACAAAAGATCTTTTATTGTCATTGTAATGCAGATTTTCCCGGTTGTTGCCATTTCTTGTACATAGTCAACTCTAAGTCTTAGAATATGCTACAGAAAAATTCCATGATTGAATTTTTTTTTTTTTTTGTTTGCTAAAAAATGTAAATTTTAGTTTGTTAGGGTATTGTGGCTCTACAAACATAATATAAGGTAATCAAGCCACCGTTTCTTGCCCTTTTTTGGTAGAACTCGCTTGATTAGTTCATCTTGAATTAAAAATAATGAACTTTTGAGTTTGATGCTCGTCATGGTCTACAATCTACATGGCTTAGAATTCATCCAAATCTTAATGAGGTACATGAACCCACTATAGAAATCAAAATGATGGATATGCAGACAATTTGTTTAGCTTATTACATGGCCTGTTTATGGATTAAAACCGTGTGAGTATAGCTCCATCCTTTCGAATGAGCAAGTTTTACACGCGGTCGAATCATGTGAGCCAACTTTATCTCAGCCATCTAGAAGGTATAGTTCTCACATTAAACTCAGGATCGATTTGATTGGAATTGGAATCAGCCCACATGCGCCTACTGCATAAAAATAAAATTTTCTTTTGAGGTGGCGATAAACAAGAGCTCTCTTTGGCTGCGCCGTGATTAGTGTAGCTAACAAGGACAACTTTTGACTACGCAAGGGAGTCGTGCAATATGTTGGCTCTTCCTGAACGGTTGAAATCCTGCGATCGATTTCAGATAAGATCGATAATATCAATGATGAGCAGGAGGTGCATGATTAATAAAGTACCTAGATAAGTGTCGAGGAAACACAAGACATCGTAGAGAGAATCTACCAGTAGACCTTCCTCAATTCAACAGCCAATATCTTATTACCCACACGAGCTTTAGGTTGCAACAAGGTAATGGGGTTAGATTCCTTCATTATCAATGAGTTGACCACCCAAAATATAAAATAAATTCTCTAAAAAGAATAATAGATAAAAGAATATTTTACTAGTAAACCAAATAACAAAAACAAAAAATGGCACGACCCAACACAACTCGACTCAAACCGAACCTCATTTTGTGGTTGGGTTCTGTGAGAGTTGGATCATGGGTTGGGTCGCAAAAAAAGGCATGCATTATTCTTTGTCAAATTAGGTATCTATGAAATCTCAATCTAAACGGAATTGTTTTCACGCATAATATAGGGTTTATACTAGTATTATCACACAAACGTGAAGAAGAAAGTTAAGAATCACAAAGAGCCTCCTTCCTAGCTGCCATGAATTTATAGGTTCATAAATAATATTTTAACATATATTAAAGTTCTATTTGCTTTGCCAAAAACAAATGGTTAAATGATCGCTTCTATTACTTACAAAAGTAAATGAACGAAAAATATGCTCATCTTTCACAAAGACATTAAGACATAAATTGCTGTTGAGAGTGAAAATATATCTTATCGACTAATTATCTTAAGCGATACAATCAATAAGTTTTAGGAAAAATATTTTTTAAATCATTTATTTTCTATGAAACAAACAAATGCCAAATCAACATTATTGGTGTTCATCCAGTTCATGAAAACACAAATCAATCCGACTCTCTCAACCTCCCCCACCTCCCCTCCTCATCGAAATGGACGATAAGGGAGAGGGGCATTTAAGGTTGAGGGTGGCAGCAGCCATAAAAGATTTCTAGGGTTTAGTCAATTCGCTTCCCCTCTCCTCTCTTTTATTGAAACGCCATTAACGGATCCAATTCATGTGCCGACCCAGCACCACCAAGAACCTCTGAGGAGCTGTAATGGCAGCCATTAAGGACATTCAAGATTTCGAACAGTAGAGGAAAAGACCTTCGAAATTTATTTATTTATTTATATTTTATTTTATGGTATTTGCAACTTATTAATGGCAGAATAAATTAGGGTATCCATTCCTGTGAAAAGAAACCTGAGGGGAGTGCGATCGAATTGAAGGGAGGCCAGCGGGGGCGTGAAGTAACTCTAGATGCACTTTCCTATGAGATCCTTCAATGCCCTGTTTCGTCAATTTAAGATCGCAGTCGCCTTTCTATAAATTAGAGAGATCTGCTTTTTAATTAAAGATTTTTTTGACATTATGTGACGAGCACAAGCGAATGAGCTATGTGGAGTAGATCAAGAAAAATGGAAAGTGGAAAAGACATCGAAAGCAACAAATCATGCAAATTATTTGAGTGTGCTCCGATGGTCGCAGCAATTGGATTTAATACCAGAGGAACTTGATCAGGCGATTTGTCTAAGTAGAGCGGCTCGATTAGAAAGCTTTACAAGGAGAAAAAGTGAAAATCTTTCCTCCTCAAATAAAATAAAAAGAATGCTAACAAAATAAAATCCCAAAAGTAAAAGGTCACTTCAAATGTACCCTGAAATTCAATGACCGGAGGACCGGCCATCACTTTTCAAGAGTTTCAAGGGAAACGAGGCTGAAATGGGCCGAGCGTCTAAGTTTAGGCCTCGAAGCCCAACGATCTAGAAGCCCAAGAACGGGGCCCAACCGTACCCGCTCGTCTCGTTCTACATCAGTGCTCAAAAATACGCGGACGATATCGATCAGACCCAGCACTATATGTCATCAGACGGGCCTCATTTAATTCAAAAGACATGAGCATGAAAAGTTAGAGACGCCATTGTTGAAGTTCTTGAAAGCAACGTGTTAGCTGCTATGACTGACGGTTCTAAGGCAAATTTAAGAAAGAGGACACGGCGCAGGATGTTGATTAATAGGCATTGAAAGGAATTGAGACTGCACATGCCCTGTTCATCCTTGGACAGAGCTCGTGCCTACAGGAGATATAAATTGGAACTTGGGGGTCTCGACAGAATGGAGGCAAGTCACGCCGCATGGGACAGAGTAAGGTCGACTGTTCATCGCTCGATGAGATGAGAAGGCAGACATAAGAAAAGTCCTTATGATTCGGAATTGTTATAGCACCTCACATGCAAAAGTATTATTAGTTTCGTCTATTCACGAACTAGCAAATACAGTTGATTATCTTGGCAAGTGGACTCACAACTTAGCTTGATCTAGGGCTCTTGAGACGGATTATGAGGGAGCTACTCTTTTGACTTTTTTTTCAAATGGATGTTGTGTTTGCCGCATGATTTCACGAGAAATTTTTCTGGTCGTGAAAATTAGTTTCGTTAATTATAAGGAAACCGAGCCCAAGTTCAGAGACAAAAAATTAAAACATAGTATGGTCCACAAGGCTGAAGGTGGAGAAAAAATTCCAATTCGAATGAAGGCTACAGTGACGTTGAGTTTTGGCACTCGAGTGTACGGCCCGGTTCACTTCTCTTGCACAATAAATGACATCTAGTTTTGAGAAATTCATGAGCAACTCTCGAATCTTTTTCAAATGCACACGTGCCTCCTAGTCAAAGTGACCCATGGATGAGTTGGATATTGCACTTACTAGTTCAAAACAGTCAAACTCAAGTACAAGCGGCTGTGTTCTTTGCTAGGAGACATTTTTCTACAAGTTAGCAAATTTCTATGAAGAGAGACAAAAAAAAAAAAAAAAAAACAAAAAAGATCCCTACAAATGAGCTCCAATCTTCTGACCTAGTAGTTCTTTCTTCATGTAACCAGCCCAAAATCGTTGGGCCTAACTTTAATTAATAAGCCCAAAATAGCAGAAAAGGCGCTTAGGCCCTCTTCCGCTCAAGTCAGGCCTTTGCAATTGGTCCTTTTATTTTATTTTATTTTATTTTATCAAGAATAGGAAAATGATTAAGGGTTGTTTAAATTTGGTTTGGCTTGTATTAGGTGACAAAAATTGTTCTTTACGATCACTGAGAACTTGCTTATTTTAGGTGACAAATAGAATGCTTTTAAAGATTAATAGTCCTCGGTATTGTAGAAAAATTAAATTTCGGATGTTATTGATGTGTTTTGTTTGGCTAAGGTACTCTGTCCCTGCTAAAGATATACAATACAATAAAATAATTCCCACAACACGTCACAGAATATGAAGAAAAAAAAAGTATTGAGAAAGAAACACTTCCTCAATTATCTTTACTATAAGATGAGAAAAAACTAAACTTTTGGTACCGTGACATTAGCCTAACGTCCGACACTTTAATTAATTACATTTTCTTGAGTTTGTGACCATAAATTGAGGCTTTTTTTTTTATTATTATTATTGCTTTTCTCTACCCTGAGTTTAGCGTTTTCTTTTTTCATTTAAAACTATTCTTTCATTAACCACCACGTGCTTCTTTTTTATTTTTATTTTTTTATTTTTATAATCCAGAAACACTAGAAGCAGAGATTAAGTTACTAGAAGGCCTTTGCAAGTTCCTTGAATGGATTAATCTCAGGCTTTTGGCTTGTGCAAATTGTCCTGACCTATAATGGTTAGTACGTAAAAAGTAAGATTTGAATAGCTGATTTTCAGTTAAGGAGCTGAAAACTACTAACGCCCAACCAATCATGGGCTTAATGGTCCAACAACTCTCTCGACTCTCATCAAGTCACAAGTGCCCGAAAGTCATTTTTGGTGAATTTAGATTGGGGGTGTGCAGAACGGATCATTCGACCCAGATCGAACTAGCCAATTTGATCCGATTCTTGAGAGTGTCGATTAAGCTCTCGGTTTCTAAAAGTGGAATTGGTGTTCGGACGGTTCAATTCCCAATTCTACGGGGAACTGGATTGGATCAAACTAATTGAATTGGATTGATTAAATATCTTATCTTATTTTATTATTATTATTTTTAAAATAGTAAAATATGAACTAAACACAATCCATGTCCAATTCTAAGCAATGCAGAAAAAAAAAAAAAAAGTAATAGCAAAAAAAAGTGACCGGTTCTTGATCCTAGGACCAAACGGTACAGTTCTTGGTTTTGAATTTTGAGAATCAGTCCAGTTTCCTATCTCACCTTGAAATAGAACTAGATTAGGAATCGATTACTTCTAATTTGGGCAAGATTAGAGCATTTATTGGGAAAGGCCGGCTTAGTTCAACTATTTCTATATAAGAATTTTGTGACAAGCAACCTTGTGTAATGCTTAAGAGGTGTTTTTTTTAAGGCCCGACCAATTTCGAGACCATGTTCCCTCTCGTGTTTAAATTTTCCTAAGTGGAAATAATAAGATCATATAAATGGATTTAGACAAAAAGCTTTAGTTACTCATCATCCCAAAATCCGCTTGAGTGACTTCTTTTGTTTATTCTTAGTCTTATTATCTATTAAAGAACAGATTAAGTTTGACCATACATCATCTTTATTTCTTATTATAACTAAACACCACCTCTAATTTGGACAAATGATATAAATAATCCATAAAATTTATTCCAATATATAACGTTATCTTTGAACTTTTAATTTGATTAATATGCTCACCGAACTATTAATAAATGTCCAAACTAATTTCTAAATTATATGAAAACATTCATTAATATAGCTACCAATCTGTTAAGTTTGAATGGTGGACAGATTTTTTTTTTTTACATAGATTTCGAATAAAATAACAATTTCAAATAAGAACATAACAATCCACGTTATTACCGATCAAAAAAAAAAATCCACGTTATTAAATAACGATGGACATCCTAACATGTTTTTTCCTTTAAAGTAAGTGGATAGAAGAGTAAATAGAAGGATAATATTAAACATTTATTGAGAATTTTGTTCGATCCTGGAGATACGTGTAAAAGTTGGGATTACAAATGCAACAAAAAAATCGGGGAATCATTTTGGAGGTCATCCGACGGGCAAGAAAAGAACCCACTGGTGATTTGCCGATCCAATCATCCATGTGGCCTCCCACGGCGAAGCCATGACATCAGTCCCGTTTGGTTCAAAGATTTCCAAGGGACTTTCACCCAAAGCCGCTTTGGGAAAAAAAAATTTTAGGTGTTTGGTTAAGATTTGGAGGTGTCCCGACCAAAATCTTTGGCATTGAAATCTTTGGCCCAAAGCAGTAGGGACCTACTTTGGGCTTTCAGTATTTCTAAACGCAAATCCACCTCTACTATTCATCCATTGACTTTTTTTTTTTTTAAACCGATTATGTTCCCTCACACCACAATCTCCATTGATCGAAGAACGAGTTTCATCGAATTTTATTTTTATTTTATTAAAAAATAATAAAAACCCTTTGCAAATGTTGGGTTCACCTTTTTTTTTGTCATTTTTATTTTTTGATAATCAATAGCCCAACTTTTTATTAATACACTAGAATGATAATTAATTAAAGAAGATGATTAATACTACAATAATTAAAAAAAAATTCAAAGTTAAAAACAAACCTAAAAGAACCCTAGGCCAAAAGTTGAGCTTTGTATTTAATATATAATCAATTTTTTTAATATAATTTTTAAATAAAAATTTACTAATATATATCTTTTACATTACTCTCAACATGAAAATATAAAATGTTATATATTCATTATTTTTTTTATAATTTTAAAAATACTAAAACTAAAATACTTAATTTGACCACGTTAAAGGATTTTTTAAACATATATTTATCAAATAATCTTATATTTTTTTAAAGTATTTTTTAGTTATAATTTACCAAACGGTTTGACATTTCGGAAAAGCCCTTTCCTTCTACGGTATTTGCATTCTCCCTTGGGATTTCCAAAGCTTAGCCAAACGGCCCTATCGTACCTGCGATGCGTCCTGTGTTTTTTGCTGCTTCCCCATCTTCGCACGGGCGCGACCTGTCGGGGAAGAAGAAGGAGAATCAGCTCTGCGATTTTGGGGAGAGCGGCAATCGATGGGCAACTCGCGATCGCAGTCGCCGCCCGCCCATCCTCGCTTCGCTTCCGCCTCCAGGTTCCATCGATCTCTCCCCCTTCTTCGGCTTCGCGAGGCTTCGATCGCGCGCAATCGCGACTCAAAGTTGCCAACATTTTCCTTTGCTTTTTTGGTCCCGTGCGCAGAGCTTTCGCTCAGAAGGAATTGGAAGATCTCCGATCGCTGTTCGTCTCTCTGGCCGCCCAGTCCCAGGCCAATGGCCGTCACGTCTCCCTCCCTGTTTTCCAGGTCTATCTCTCTCTCTCTCTCTCTCTCTCTCTCTCTCGCGCTAACGATTGGTGGGGTGCTCTCGCACAGGCGTACTTCCGGGTCCGTGGCCCTCTGGGCGAGAGGCTGTTCGATTTGATTACCCAGAAGAGGAAAGACGGGGAGCTTAACTTTGAAGACCTCGTCATTGCTAAGGTGAGAACTTTCCGCCATCTGACTTCGGGCTTAACCAGGTGCTGTGTACTGTACATGGGTAGTGGATGACATGGTCGTGCTTCGTTTTTTGCGTGGTGCAGGCTACTTATGAAAAGGGGACCAGAGATGAGATCGAGGATTTCATCTATCAGTTACTGGATGTGGGTGATGATGGAAATGTGACGAGGTAAGAACCCATATTTTTGTCTGTCTGTAAAATCATGTTTATGCATGGAAATACCGATTCGTTCATCAGTGGAGTATCTTTTGGATTGCATTGTTGGAAGAATTTAATAGCTTAAATTGTTTGGATAAGGAAGTTATGTCCCTACTCTTTGATGAATATGTTAGCTTGAACTACTGTCTTGTAGGCTATATCCATTAAATGGTATGGAGTGTCAACTAGAAAAAAAGACCTTTGCAGTAGGCTGCTCATTATTCTTTAAAAGGCATGGTAGTCAAAGCTATGTTAATATCTTGCTTGCTCTAGCGTGTGGTGTGCCATTTTCATTCATCAGGGGAGAGTGAGTAACGTTATGTTGTTTCAGCTTATGCTAAAGTTCCAATTTCCGCTTTTCGTTTGGCTTGTTGCTTATTTTTCTGTGCTGATGGCATGGCTTTATGAATGCAACGACAGGTCTGATCTGGAATCTGTTATGATCACAGTGTTTGACAGTGTATTTAGTCCCAAGAGGGTTCAAACTGCAGGGAGTCCAAAACAAGAGGATCTTCACATTTTTCTCGATTCTGCAAATTTCTCAGAGACTGTGCAAGGACATGGTGACCGACGTATGTCATTAGAGGATTTAAGAAGATGGTTTGCACTTGTGCCGTCGGTTAGGAAGTTCCTTGGAAGCTTGTTGGTGCCTGCCAATTCAGGTTCATTTTCCCCAGGCTTAAGCTGTGTCAAAACAAGTTGGTTAAATTGTGACATTTTCTTTCTCATGCAGTTGGCTGTTTGTGCATGTATGTGTGCTGTTATTTTTTAAAGAAGAGACTCTTGTTATGGTTTTTTGGCCAAAGTAGGCTCTTTATAAAGACTAAAATGATCTAAGAGGGCATTACATTGGCTGGTCAAAATACTTTTGGTTAGCTGTTAAGAAAGACTCCTCCATTGCACTTTGCAACATATCACTCTCAAATCAAAATCAAAATGCTCACTCATTCATTTCTTCTTTAAAATGAAAATCTTGCTTTCTATTAATAGTTTCTTTGGAAACTCCCTTATGGCAACATATCTTAATAGATGAAGATGAATGTACGAGCTCTTTATGAGGGTTAAACTTTCCACATTATATGAGGGCAAAGTCTAATGGGCAGTGATTCGATATGATTTTCTCAACCAGGCTTGTAGCTTTAGTGACGGATAGGAAATAGGGTCGCTTGACATCGATAATAGAAAAGGACATCTTCTAATGATTTGTTTAAGCGTATAATTTTCAGAGAGAGGGAGGGAGGGAGGGAGGGAGAGAGAGATCAATCCACTGTTTAATTTCCTATCTGAAATGTCTTATTTCAATGGTACAGAGCTTTTGAAGTTTGACTCCTATCTTTAATGATTAGGAAGATTGGGTTCTCAAGTTCCTCGTATATCATGTTGGAATAACGTTGATTCTGGTGAGATCATTTTAAACGAAGAGTATGCTTGGCATATAGGAGGTGTTCTCTCAGAAGGAGAGCTCGAGCATTGGAAGCTTTTGTACCACAGTTCTCTCAGTGGCCTCAGTTTCAACACATTTTTGGGGAGCATCAAGTAATTATTTATTCCAATTGTGATTTCGCGGCTATTGTTTAATCACGCTTGTCTTCTGTTTTCATGTCATGCAGTCGCTTCTCTCTCTTTATTTTAACGTATATTGGGTTATTAGGTTTGATCTTCTAGTTTCTTAGCTATCCCAGATTTGAGCAGGCGTAAAGTATACTGTGGGGAGACCAGCCTAGATTTCAGCACAGATGTCATTGGCATGTAAAAAAACATACCCACATTCATGAATGGTTGTTGCTCATGACATGAAGTGTTATCCACTCTTTGAAGACATGAGCATGGCGTGACACATACTATGCAGTTAATTCCAAGTTCCAACTTCAGATTTTACATGCACCAACATATGATAAATATAGAATTGTAGAGATGCTACCTCTGCTGAGGTGCATCAGTCCATGGTATGCTGGTGTTGAGCATTCAAGTTGCTTGCTTTTCCTTTATAGACTTAGAAAGCTGCATTGCTTTAAAGATATCTCTGTTGAGACTATGAGATTCAAGTGCCGACCTTACCTAAGGTGTTGGCAGAGGGCCTCTGTTTGTCATTCATGCCTAATTTGTCCCTTGTTTCTTACCCATATAAAATGTGTGGTCAACTAAACTGTAATTTAGGACCTAATAGATGACTGCTGCTTTAATTTCCTTCTCTGTTTGATTTTTTTAGATACTAAATATCTACTAGCTTTTTTAGTTGTTGAGAATTTTATGGCTTCTGATACTAATGATCAGATAAGTTTCCTTATAATTTTCGGTTTAGTTTTCTGAGCAAGCGCAAGAAGCGAAAGTGGCAATGAAAAGACTGCACCCAGCTTTTATGACGTGTGTCAATCTATGAGTATTTTGTAATCGTCTCCCTAGTGCTAGATAATAAATATTCTTCTGACATAGTAAATTTCTCTCCAGTCTTGTTTTTCTCACAGAGATTGGAAATTTTGAATGGGAGAGTAATGACCAATGTTTGTGCTTGGAATTGCAGCAACAGCGAAGGGCCAACCATCTTGATAATTAAGGACAGAGAAGGCCACATATATGGAGGCTACGCTTCTCAGCCTTGGGAGAGGCACAGTGAATTCTATGGAGATATGAAGTCTTTCCTTTTCCAGCTTTATCCTCATGCATCCATATATAGACCTACTGGAGCAAACAGAAATGTACAATGGGTAAGCCACTTCTCCTCGAGCTTGTATTCTTAAAATAAAAATTCTTCTTTAGCAGAAAAGTAATCTAATTCTTTGGCTGTTCTTCATTCTTTAATGTTAAAATTCTTAAAAAGTCATTTTTTTAGTGACATGCATGGAAGTATATTTCGTTGTGGGCCTTAAACACCGAGCTCTCCATGAAACATGGATTATTTCTATCCTTGGAATTTGCAGCTCCCATGCAAGTAGAATTGGATTAAACAGATGTCCCTCCTTGCTTTAGGAAGAGAAAAGCTCTCTTCAAAGTATCTTGGTTATTTGAATCCTGCTCAAAAGAGTAATAGAGAGCCTGAATAATTCTTGCCACGTTTCTTTGCAAATCATTGTAACATAACTTTAGAAGATAAGTTTTCCCAAAATTTTGACGGAGACTTTTATCACCTCAAAAAGCTGCAGGATTTGTCAGCCTAAAACACCCATTATCTTCCCCTTGAGGTGGTAAACTACTTACTCTACTAATGTTGGTAGTTTGCAATTTACCATTCGTTTCTTTGCTTGCTGTTTGTTCCATTGACCTGAACATGTTTAGTTTCGGTTTTGTCTCTGCAGTGTGCAGTAAACTTCACATCGGAGGATATCCCAAATGGGATTGGTTTTGGAGGGCGAGTGAATCACTTTGGCCTCTTCATTCCAGCAAGCTTCGACCGGGGGCAGACGTTTGCATGCACAACGTTCAGTAGCCCCTGCCTTTCGACGGCCAGCCGAATTCTCCCAGAAGTGATCGAGTGTTGGGGAGTTGTCCAAAAGAAGCAACTAGAAAAGCAGGATGCTGTAAAAGGGACCATTCTGGAGAGGTTCAAGGAGGATCGCCATATGCTTAACATGGTCGGTCTCGCTAATTCTAGCGAGTAATGAGAAGGCTCGAGGTACATGTGTATACTGTCTGCTTCTCTTTTATCGCTGTTTATACTTCCTTTCCTATACGGGCTAAAAACTTCACCATGAAGATGCTATGGCCACTAATTTTCATCAGCTTTTGAAAGCGCATCTTTGGCATTGCCAGAATGGACTCTTCATTCTAGGCTCGCTATGCTAATTCAGATATTGCGGGGTTGTAGAAAAAAATTCACTCATCAAGGTCGTTGAGGGGTTGAACTAACCTATAAAAGAACATTACTAAAATATATATAGTCTTATAAAAATCTCTCATGGATCCCACTTTTATCTTTTGTGCAAAGGAAGTCTGTTGTAGTTGTGTCAAGAATACTTGCCCTAAATCCCCACAACAGCAAGAGCAGAAGTCAGGATAAGCATGGACCGCTCCTTCACCGACCCATTAGCTTATTCCGATTCAAAGCAGAGATTGTAGGACTAGTTCGCAGGATAAGTTAATGGCTGATCTAGCTTTTCATGGATGTTGCATCTTTGAACGTCTCAGGCAATAGACTAGTTTGTGCAAGGTTTCGGTGATCCCTGTTCTCACCACGACCAAGCAAATCATCAGAGGACCATCCTTGGGATGAAAATATCCATGGACTAAATCTTGCAACATTGCTCTTTGCAATAGGTGAGTGATATCTATGCATGTCCATGCATCTATTGAATCACATATATAGCGACTAGGATGATGTGTGCCTTAAAGTTTTCTCATACCCTGCGAGAGAAAAAAATGGAAATTCACCTTCTTCCTAGTTCGTTGAATAGCCAGAGAAGTGCCTGGCAAATAAAGCAGCTCATTTTATCTTGGCCATAATTGTCTTATTCCTATGATTTTCGATTTTGAATCCGCTGCACAAGTCAATTGGTTGAATTTCCATGCTCGTCACTTCAATGTCCACGCCACGAAAGCCGCGACTTTGAAAATACGATCATCCTATGCTACAAAGGAGGTGCAATCTTCCAATACAAAAGTGATGCCGAGGTCAAGACAACGTGTGAACATGAGTTGTCACGGGGAAAAACAGAGTACTTTCGTTAGCACTTGAGACAATTTCTCGATCAAAGTCGTCGAGCTTCTCGACGAGAGAGATTCGAGGAAGTCACAAGGCCTGCAATATTTCATCTACCGTCTTTAATGTCCGAACGGATCTGCAAAATGCCTGTGATCTGTGTAAAAACTTGGCCCCCGGAAAATTAAAAGGCTGCATCTCTGACAGGCGATAGGGATCGTTCACCTTCACCTTTACTCTCATATTTAATCACCATCCATCCTCATTTTCTTATCTTCTCGCGTCGTGCGAGCTGTTTCAAAAATATTGGACGTATCCTCTGTCAATGGTGGCCATACATGATTGTGATCGAAATGAAGTTGGACACTGAATCATGCTCGCTTTGCTTCTGCGATTTGTCTCCCGGATTAAATGATATGCTTGCTCCAATCCGGCATGCACACGACGTATGGCGCTCGCTGAAAGATGTGAGAAATTCACTATAAGTCGAATCCTAGATCTTGTTATCGATGCAGCCAAGTTTCCAACCTTTTCTGAAATGAACATTTAATGCGTTCAGCAATTCGTTGTGACAATGATTGCGTAATACTATCGTGACGAATTTAACTTGCGTTTGTTTATGAAGGGCGAAGAGTTGGCGCATTTTCAAGTAGAATTTAGAGCTGACATCAATTTTTTTTTTTTTGGTCAGTCCTACGCTAATCCTACTCTAACACTCACTCTCGGACTTTCTTCGCCCCGCTCCTTGCGGGCGTGGGAGTCGAAACCCACTCCTGAAATGAAATCTTCCCCACCCCCAATCCCCTCTGAGAAGGTGGGGATTTGAACCCCCAACATCAATTGAAAAGTGAAAAAATTTGACATCGTTCTGCGGTAATTGATCGGGACTTGATTTCATCGATTGAGAAGTTTGACACTTGATTGCATTGAATAATACATCTAATTAATGCACACCACAAGTATGGTCTTCTTTATTTTTATCAAAACGAAAACGTAAGGAAGGAGATATGATAAATGCTTCTATTTCAACAATACACTACGTGCATGCTCTTTTATTCAAATCGTTAGTTGCCGCTGGACATCAAGACATCAAACGCTCGAGCACCTTCTTGAAGGTCGGGTTGGTGGTGGTGTAACCGCCATCGACCACGAGGTTCAACCCGCTCACGAACTTGGCCTCGTCCCCGCTCAGATAAAGCGCCGCCTCCGCCACGTCCTCCGTCTCCGGCACCGGCCCTTTCAGCACCGCCGACGCGCTCAGCACCTCCTCGAGCATGCTCTTCTCAAGCCCCACGGCGTTACTGAGCAACGGCGTTGCGATCCCGCACGGCGATATGGCGTTAACCCTGATCCCGTACTGCCCCAGCTCGACGCAGAGGTTCTTCATCAGCCCAACCACCGCGTGCTTCGATGTCGTGTACGCGTGCGGCGACTCACCGGCGCACGTTGAGGCGATGCTCGCGGTGAAGAGGATGACGCCCCTCTTCGCCGGGATCATGACTCTGGCGGCATGCTTGGCCCCGAGGAACGCGCCGCAGACGTTGATGTCGAGGACCCTCTTGAAGTCCTCGCCGTCGGCATCGAGGACGGTCGGGTAAACCTTCCCAGTGATGCCGGCGTTGTTGTACATTATGTCGAGCTTGCCATACTTGGCGACCGCGAAGTCCACGGCATTCTTGACGTCCTCGTCCCTCGTGACGTCGCAATGGACGTACGAAACAGCACCCTTGGCACCTAGCTCCTCGCACAGGGATTGGCCGAGCTTGTCCTGGACGTCGGCGACGACGACCTTAGCGCCGTGGCGGACGAACAACCGCGCGGTGCTCTCCCCGATGCCGCCAGCTCCACCTGTGATGATGGCCACCTTGCCTTCCAGCCTGGAAGCAAAAGGAACTTTGTCGAGTCACAATTACTGCATCAAGAAAAGAAATGGAGAGGCAAGATGGATTGACCAATGGGCAGTTGAGTAGCGCATGCTTACCTTTTCGGAGTAAGTGCTGCAGATGAACCATTCATATTTTTTTCAGATGAACCGTTCATGTTGTTTTTTTCTTCTCTTTGGGAGAGACTTTAATGAATGAAGCGAGGTTTTTGGGATTCTTGGGATTTGTGGGGGAAAAGCTGATGTGTCGATGTCTCTCTTTCTTGCATGGGGGAGGTTTTATAGGGTCCGAAAGATTGCACTGGCCCGGTCAAGATGTTGAACCGACGACCCTCGTCGTCGTCGTCGTCGTCGTCGTGACTTTGGCTTTCATGGGGAGCTCCGGATATAAATATGCCACCGCGGATTTTTGTAATTTCCAGTAATAGTCAAACTGGCGTAAATCATTGATTTTCGCCAGCTGGGGTCTCAGGTGAGGACGCGGACGATCATACATGTCTACAGAGAATGGTATACAAAATTCAGTACATGACCATAAATTGTGAATAATGATCATGAATCTCGTGTTCTCGATTTAAGTGATATATATGGTTCATTTATTTGAAAGAAAACTATTCTCGAAAACTTATTTTGATTTTTTGATATTTGGACGACAGATAACTAATCGATTTATGAAAAACATTTTTCATAGACCGAAAATAACAAGTTTAAATTGGAGGAAAATTACTTCTTATTCTAAGAAAAATGAAATCACTTTCCCCAAATTACTGAACAAATGAAAAATTAACTATTTTCCTAAAAAATGATTATCATAAAAAATATTTTTCAATGTCATAAAATCTTTTGTGAAACAAACGCATCCATAAAATGTAGATGTTTTCGCACCGTTGAGATGATGAGTAGAATAGCGAATAATAATGGGGCAAAATAGGCGAAGAGAGGGAGCATTGGGATTCAAATGATACATGACTAGCTTTTGAGCATCATTTTAGACAATCGTTCTTCTAAACATATAAAATGTTAAGAGATGAAGCTTCTATATATGAAATTTACACTTGCTTTCGTAGATGTACATACATACATGTATCCAAACTTTCAGATATATGAATATATCATGTGTGGTGAAATGAATCTAAATTTTTCAGATTTGACAGTCCAGATGCATTTTGGCGCCGTGACATACTGACTAAATGCCCAAGAACTATGTAGCTCTCGCATGACAAATTACCCTTTATGATGGCTGGTGAGGTCAAAATTGCAAATATGGATGAAAATCCATGAGGCAAGCAAGCCGCAAGACAGCACAAAGTGGCCAGGAGGCCTACGAAAGGTTTCCTGAGGGGGCTAGGACAACTGTGCATACATCGAACTTCACTCTCAAGAACACATAGAATCCACTCATCTCTTTTAAACGTCATTAATACGAGATGTCCCAAGTTTGTTTGTTGGTAACATTTTTGAGGTTTGTACTGGTGGAAATGCTAAGCTGATAGCGAAAGATCAGTTCAAAAGAAGAAGATTAAGACATACACGATTTCTCGAGAGTACTGAGCTCGTTGGGGACAATGTATTTTGGACTAAGACCGAAAAGGCGGATTTACTTTGAAATGCGAAAGTTAGTCCTGACTAGCATCTGAACATGTACGAAAACAATAATAAAAAAGCTTGTAAATAAGTAAGTAAAGAAACTTACTGCAATATGGGAGGGGAATATGAAGTGAAGGAAGGCCAAGGAGGACGCTCCAACTGCTACCAAATAAGATACGAAGAATCGTCCAGAATAAATGCTCTGGTGCAGAGAAAGCAAAGCATCTCGATGCTTTGTCGACTATAGAAATGGCGCCCAACTTGCCACGTCCCGGCTCGAGATGACCACCCCCCAATTAAATTCCCCTTTCCTCTTGGTACCGAGCCAGCATGTGAACGTGGTGACGCATTTGAATATTCTGCCTTGTGTCTTTTCCCTCGGACTGTGCCGAGACGATCAAACGAGATCCGTTTAACCCTAACAGAGAAACAAACAATCACGACCACAGCTTTACGGTTTCTGGGTATGCGAGCTCCGAAATGAAAAGGGGATCATGCAACGTGTTTCATGCTAAAATACAGAAACAGTACGCTAAATTTAGCAGATGTTCATAAAGAATAATGGGGCATGCCGGGTAAAGAGAGAGCAAAGATGGAGTTGCGAGCTTAGTTTAATCGAATGATGCCCCCTTTGTTTGGAGGTTCGAGTTGTGAATCTTAACGGCTCTTGTGGGTCGTCGGTTTGTGATCAGGAGGATTACTTTGCAACCTCGTGGTGCAGTCCCTTTGCGCTTTGATCTGCGACCGGGGATTACTGTTCTCGGCGACCCTTTTCTTAATGAGGTTAGCCAGATTTTCAGAGAAATGATTCAGATCCATACCTGTTAGTTTTCTCGGGAGAAGTGCCAAAAAAGTCATGAACTTTTCACATTTGTGTCAATTTAGTCCTAAACTTTTTTTTTGTGTTAATTAAGTCCTAAACATTTTTACGTTGTGCCAATTCAGTCATTCTCGGTTAGCCGGCCGGCGTCCAGTAAGCAAAATTCGGCCAAAATTGGCCGGAAATGACTGAATTGGCACAACGTAAAGATTAGGACTTACTTGACACCAAAAAAAAGTTTAGGACTAAATTGACACAAATACAAAAGGTTTATGACTTTTTTTTGCATTTCTCCCGTCACTATTAATTTGAATGCACCCATGCAATTTTTTATTTGCGTCTGGGTTTGCTAGAAAAGAGTTACATGTTAGGGAGAAAGGCACCGTAGATGCCCGAGTTTTTCTAGATCGGGTCCCGAAACTATTTTTCTGTGCAATTGGATCTTCGAAATATATGTTTCGAGTTGATCCTTCCATTGAAATAAAAACAGAAATTATAACAAAGATTGACATACAAGGGCAACGTTAATGCTCACCGGATATATTGGTGCTTACATGTGACTTTCAAGCGTTAATTGGATTAAATATCGGATAATTTAAAGAAAAAAACTCTAAGAGAGAGAGAAAAAGAGAGAAGATGTGGGAGACACCTGGGGATGGTGTGCAAAATTTGGCCTGCCTAGTAGGGTCGGATGACTTGGCATCGCGCCACCCCAGCAATGGCCGGGCCCGAGTATGTTTCAAGTACTATATTGGTCGAGCCGATTTTGTTGAACAAGATCTAACAAGTTTCTCAAAAGGGCAACAGAACTCGTGCATAAGTACCTTTAGAGATATATATAGATGTATGTATGTATGTGAGCATTTTTATACATTCAAAGTAACAAAGACTATTGACCAAAAAAAAAAAAAGTAACAAAGACTGGTATTTAAATCTCGTGTGTTGACTGATGAAATTATGTAATCACAAGTCTTCAATGCAGAGACAGCAAACGATGGCGGGCCATATAAAATTTCGAATAGCGGTTCTTTTATGGAAACGCCGTTCTATGCCTAACTTGAATTTCGCAACTGTTGAATGATATTATCACTGCACATAGTTGTAATAATTGAAATGATTAAAGGAGCAACAGCAATTTCGGAATTTCGGGCTTTTGCTTTTGTGACATGGGAATTTTCACATTTCCAAGGAAGTCAAAATTTGTGGACTCTCACCTAACAATTCCGGCATTCAGATCAGGGTAAGTTGAACCGATTTTTCAGCCACCGGTCCCGTCGGACGGCGGACATCATCTGTCATTTTTGACGTCCCGAAAATGGCTTCCAAATCACTCGAGGACTTAGATCTCAAAGCATTTAATGTAGTACAGACGTAAGCAAAGTAAAGTGGTTGAATAAATGCTGGAAATCATGGCTTCCACTTCACATGCTTTGCACATTTAGAAAGATGGTTTTTGTTGTTATATTAATGGGTAAAATTATCTAAAAATTCCTAAATCTATTTTTTGTCAATTGAATCCATCAAGCTAATTTTAATTGGAAATCACTTACGCGGACCAAATATATTCATTTATTAATTATATTTTATATTTATATTTTCTCTTTTCTTTTCTTCTATTTTTTTTTTTTTTCTTCCTCTGGTTGGTGGTCTAGTGTTCGGCGACTAGCCAGAGGCTATGGTTGGCAAGGGTTGGCCTTGTCGGGATTTGGCAAGGGGCTACCTCATCGGTCGTAGCCTTTGGTGACTAGCTAGAGGTGGGCAATTGGCCAAAGGAAGAAAATGGAAAAAAAAATAGAAAAAAGAAATAAAAAGCATATTAAAATTTTTAAAAAAAAAACTTACTTAAAAATTAGTAAATTTTGTCGATGTTAGTGTCAAACATGCCATGTAAAATAGTCAGTGTCCACATTAGCAAATTCTGGTTAAAATTAGTGAAATGAACTAAATTGATAAAATGTTAAAAGGTTTTAAAATTGAAATTTTAAAGGTTGAATTGACAAAGATATAATAGATTTAGGATTTTTGGGATAATTTTGCTTGCATTAATGAATTTTTTTTTTTAGTCAGTTTTACTCTATTCATGTTCTAACTTTTGTTCTCAGACTTTTGTCCTGCCTCTTTGCAGGGCATGGGAATCGAAACTCACTCCTGAAACTAATTCGTCCCCACCTCAATCCTCCTGAGTAGGTGGGGATTCGAATCCCTCACCTCCCTTTCCATGTTGGAAGGGTGGTCTAGTGGTTGCATTAATGAAATTAGCTGGCGTAGTTTTCTTATGCAATTGTCACATAATGAAGCGAGGAAGATCCTGAGGACGCTGAGCCTGAGGACGCTGAGCAGCATTTAATCAAGTGGCCATCAACCCGTATCCGTCCCCCATCCCTTCATTCATTCTCATGCCACCCTCGTTTGTCCCCTTCGAGAGAAGCAGATGAAGCTTTGAGATGATTGACACAATGCTCCACTTCTATCAACCCCTTTCAATTGATGTAACTTAGTATATCCATGGGACGATTTGTATGTATATATGAGCATACTTAAACATGGCATCATCGAATTACATATATCCATCATACGATTGTTATTATGCGAAACTCTGCTCTGATTGGTTTACAAACATTTTTACCCAGCACATGCCCACTGCTCAATTGCTATCATCGTCAAGCACATATCCACTATACTTCAATTGCCAAACATTTTTACCAAGGTGTTGAGTCGAGATTGGTTTACATTTCTCGTCAACAGGTCGGGCGTTCGAGACCTTCATGTGTCAAATTGAGGGTGAATTTTATGGAAGACCTGTTGAAGATTTTCTTAATGTTTTGTTAAAATTTGGTGTATCTCTCGTCAATATTTAGGACTCACTTTTTATTTGTTAGTTAACATAATATCTAGCATGTGTCTTATGATCCTCTTAAGCCCATTTACACCAAAATCATCTTAAGCCCATTTATAGCATTTAATAGAGACTATCACACCTTATGTTATTTGCCTTCTTCTACCTAAGCTCATGAATAGCTACGTATATAACTTTGAGTACTGATGCGCAATGCTAGGAATGTAACGTTGGTCATGCTTGTTTAGTTCTTTGGAATGCGAGTCCCAAAATTACTGATCGCTTAGTTTGGTTAGTTTGACACGAAAGCCTTATCGAATTTCCAAATTAGATTAGTTTAGCATGCGTCCTTCGTATGTCTAGAATGTTTCGTTCTTATTATTGGCAATTATTAAAGAGAGTACAACTGCGCTAGACACATGGAATGTCTGCATCGGTGGAAGAATCCTATGATTCTCCCATGAAAACGAACCCTTCCTTCTTCTCCGGCTGATCATTGTCACCTTGGGCCTTCAAATCTACGACCCGACCCAAAAATCAGGCCATGATTGAATTATGCTCAACCAGGAATCATGTCACTCAGTCACGGTCATGGGCTGAACGTAAGAACCGACCCGGCCCAATCAGGCCTCCTCGGGCGGATACTGGAACATGTGGAACGATGGGTTGACGACCGTGATGCCACCGTCGATGAACAGGTTGTGGCCGCTGACGTACCTTGCCTCGTCACTTGCCAAGAACAGAGCGGCGTTCGCCACGTCCTCTGCCTTCAATGTCACCCCTTTCAGGTTCGCCATAGCGCCTATCAATGCCTCCATCTCCACCGGGCCCAAGCCCACGAACTTTGTTGCCAGTGGGGTCGCGCAGCCGAATGGTGACAAGCAGTTGACCCGGATCCCGAACTGCCCTAGCTCCACGGCGGCGTTCCTTGTCAGCCCCAGTACGGCGTGCTTCGCGCACGTGTAGGCGTGCGAGGCGGAACCGCCAATGTGAGAGCTAATGCTGGCGGTGTTGATGATGCAGCCGCGCCGCGCCGCGATCATGGCTTGCGCCGCGTGCTTCACCCCGAGGAAGATGCCGGTGACGTTCACGGCCAGGACGCGCTTGAAGTCGGCCTTGTCATTGTTGACGATGCGAGCCTTGTTCGGGTCGGCGATCCCAGCGTTGTTGAACATGATGTCGAGCTTGCCATAGGCGGAGACGGCCTCGGCAACAGCGGCCTTGACTTGGGACTCATTGGTGACATCGCAATGGACGTAGGAGGCGGTGTCCTGGCCAAGGGAGTCGCAGACGGATTGGCCAAGCGAGTCGTTGACGTCGGCGATGACCGCCTTGGCGCCGTGGTGCGCAAAGACTCTAGCCGTGATCTCGCCAATTCCGCTGGCTCCTCCGGTGATTAGCGCAACCTTGCCCTCCAGCCTATGAATTTTGAGAAATGCATATAAAATGAAACTCGTTTAGTAACTCAATTCCAAAGAGATAAATATGTAGGTCAAAGACTCTGATTTTTCTCTAAAAGGTACCGGCAAAATCTTATTTAGTGATTACAAAGCCAATAAAGATTGCTTATGGAGTCATTTAAGTAATTATCTAATTGTAAAAGAAATTTCGAAGAAATGTATTGAAGTGCGTATTGGAACTAGAGCACAATTTAAATTAGTGAAGCAGGAGGATGATTTTATTCAATATCAAAAGGAAATGATGCAGGCAAGGCGGGAATCACTCAACTTCTGGTGAGCGCGGAGATGAATGAAGAGCCTCCCATTGCTGGACTGTTGTCGTTGTTGCTTGCTGCATAGGTGGTCCAATAAGGAAGACAGATCAAATGGAGTTTTCTTTATATAGCACCCTGTTTTGGACGCTGTTTTGGACTTTGATTTTATTATTTGGACACGGTTTTGTAGCTTCATGTGCCAAGATTCCCTTCCTTGAGGAGCTTCTACAATGTTTCGAGAGGCCATTCGTTGAAATTTGACAGTGAATCGATCACAAATTGCCTAAATTTTAATCGTTCATTAGGAAGTTTTCAGAAATTTATATGCCAGACGATATTATGTAGTGTGATTTAGCATAAAATACATACTATTAATCATAAACATACAAAGAAATGAAAGAAATGACGGAGAGGACTAGTAGATATTGCCAAAAGTTTCGGTAGACCTCTGAGAAGATCGGATGTTAGTATAGAGAGAAAAATAATGATATTGATAAGGACCCAATTGAGTCAAATATCACACACGACTCATCAAGTAAAATACGTTGCCACTTGGTTGGGTTTGTACTTTAAAAAGGTAATGCTAATAAACCATATCTAATAGAGGAAATTTTGTTTAATATGTGGGGAAAATTTCAAATAGGATCTTTAAGTGAAGTTAGTTTCTTAAAAGAGTTTTTAGAGTGGGTATTATTTTAAAAGGTTAATACCTTGAAAAATCCCAAACTGGTACACTTGTGAAAAATTTACTCAAAACTATTTTTTTGACCACGAAAAACCTCAAACTGATACACCTATGACAAATTTACCCCGAATGACCATAAAAAATCATAATTTGATACATTTATGACAAATTTACCCCAAATTAATTTATTCGACCGTAAAAAACCCCAAACTGGTTAATTTGTAAAAAATATACCCTTCGCTAAATTTGATTAATACCATAAAAAAATCACAAAAATTATAAATTGTGACAAATAGAGCGTAAAATCCCAAATTGGTATATCAGTCAACTGTCACTTGTCATTTAACTTAATAATTTGACAGTAAAATTTAACGAAAACAAACGGATGGTAAATTTGTCACAAGTGTATCAGTTTGTAGTAAATTTGTCAAAGATATACCGGTTTGGGGTTTTTGGTGGTCAAAAAAATAATTTGGGGTAAATTTGTTACAGGTGTACCAGTTTGGAGTTTTTTTTATGGTATTAACCTATATTAAATAGAGCTCTTAAGTGTCTAATCAAATTTCAAAACATATTCTTAGCTCATTGACAAGCCAAATCTTCACCAGCTGGCAAGCACCTAAATCTTAAGTGGCATTTTTCGAGCAACGACTAGAGGCATTTTCGATCACGACATTTATTTTTTCCTTTTTCTACTTTCTTTCATTTCGTTCCTTCATTTATCTTTGTCTCTTTTTCTTTCTTTCTTTCTTTTTTCTTTTCTCGAGCGAAGAAGATAGAGGCGTGAGGAGGATGTGCGGTGAGGAAGACGAAGACACACTCCTTCATTCTTGACTCTCTAAACACGCAGGGCATGCTCCACAACACGGTGACAACGTCCTATTAGTCTTCCTCCGGCGAGCCCGTGAGCTTTTCTACTTGAGGACGGTCGATAGTGAACTCTCTTTGCACTCGGGGACCAACCGACTCAGGACCTCCACGATCCTCTCCATAGCTAGCAGCCTCCTCTTCCCACGCTCCAATGCAAGCGTGGCGATGGCTTTTCCAGCTGGCCGTGCTTGCCACGCCGGCTCACGCTCGGCCAATGACCACAAAAATGGAAAAGGAAATAGAGAAAGAAAAACAAACAAAGATAAAATTAGAAAGAAAAGAATAAAAAATGCCTGTCGATGAAAATGCCCTTGGACATGGCTTGTAAAGTATCACTTGAAATGCAAGTGTCCGTCGGCAGGAATGCTGGAAAGTGCTTTAAAATTAAATTGGCGGTTTAGGGCTTTAGTTGAAACAAGATCCACTTTGGAAATTCTCCTGAGAAAACGGCCTTAGGTCATGTCCTTATTTGAAATTGTCCCTTGTATGAAGGGTCATTACTTAATATAAAATGGCACAATTTGTATGCTTGCCAAATCAAAACAAAAGGCATCTTTGCCATCCTGAATTGAAATAGATACCCCCGGTCTCTTGCTCTTTAACGGTTCCATTATTTCTATGCATCCAACCTACTCAATTGGAGTGACTATAATTTAGTAGAAATAGAGTCGGTACGCATCGCGCTCATTCGCTTATGCTCATCTTTATTTGTCAAAGAAGCCATGTCCTCATAACATTTATTAAACATCTAAGAAAAGAGTTTATTAAACATCTAAGAAAAGAGTTTCCAATTTCTAATTTTATTTAGATTTTCTATTAACTCATGTAGTCGATCTTCGATCAATGGTGCATAAACGATGCTGTAATTGCACAAACTCTAAGGTTGCCATAACGTAAGATTGACCACTGTCTTACGGAATCTTAGATTACGTTACCAAAAATCCTAATTGATAATAAGTGAGTAACATGCAATCATTTGATTAGGATCCTAGATAATTTCCTATCGACACGAAGAATTCGGGATTCATTATTAAGACGGTTTTATCGAAAGATAATGTCAAGATGACTCACAAGTCATGCGATTCTTGCAATGATAAAGCGCCGATATATGTATTTCCACAAGCCCAACTCTCAACTGCTCGTATAATCCTGCTTCCCAAGTGAATGAAAACAAATAAACAAAGAAGGCCTTCCAAAGAAAATATAAATAAAAAATTGGAGGAGGTTGAGATTCCGAAAGGAAACTCTATTGAAAAAAAAAAGGGATGACGCTTGAACAAGGACAATATGGAGCACCCGAGGATCATTCAGCTCCAGGCGAATGGAATCGTTTCTTTCCAAAGCTGATGCGGCGGAGAACTTAGGAAAAAAAGAAAAAAAAAAAAGAAGCCTCTTTACGGGTAATATGTATGTACTCAAAATGTGTGGATTCCTTAAAACTCTATAATCTCAAAATATTTAACATTGCAAATATTCTGAAAAGGTTGCATACGCTTAACATGACATCTATTTGTCTTGGACAAAATTATTGTGTGGGTATCAATTTGGTAAAAATCTTTTAATTTGACCAAATTAGTCATAAACATTATAATGATTTGCCAACGTAATTTTTCTGATTAATTTTGATTGGAAACTACTAATGAGAACGCCAACCATTTACAAGGAAGGACATTGGCAAAAGTACAAATCTTGTTCTTTATATGCTTGCATGTGCCTTTTTCCTTTTTAAATGCACTCCTCTTTCTATAGCTGATGAGTGGTCGACCTCTCCCAATAACTGTTCTCGCTCAGAGAAGTCGACTCCACATTTGACAATGACAATCCTTCCCACGTAAGGAGTTTGATTGCAATAACCGCTTGATAGTAACAACTAGTTCATACCCTTAGTAATCGTTCCTGCTCAAGTGTTCGATTGCAATGACTATTTCGCTATTTATGTCTTTGCAATTGAGGTGATATCAGCCGAACCTCCTGAGTTATTGTCAATGTCCCTTCAGTCTTCACTGGACTAACATTGACTTTGCTATCAATCAATAGACAAATCTATTTCCTCTTTATTGACTTTAATTCTTTTGGCTTTTCAAAATCGATGTTGGAGTTTAACCGTCGAGTTTATTCGTAATCAATATCAGATCACATGTGATGGGTAACATGACCTTTAGTCAATCTTGTCCTTTGTTCATTCAATGACTATGCTTTATCACTATGGCCTG
This sequence comes from Eucalyptus cloeziana, assembly GCA_014182715.1. Taxonomy (NCBI): domain Eukaryota; kingdom Viridiplantae; phylum Streptophyta; class Magnoliopsida; order Myrtales; family Myrtaceae; genus Eucalyptus; species Eucalyptus cloeziana. The sequence continues at coordinate 4,245,311 of CM024639.1, read as the reverse complement.
ACTTAAGAGATTAGTCTTCGGCTCAATAGTCTTAGCATGTTCTTATCAACATTGACTCAAGTTAATATCATAATCAAAACCATAGTCAATATATAGTCAGATTAATTTCAGCTCTTTGACATCGAAGTCTTTTTTTTTAGGGTGCCAACAGAACTATAGTTGCAAAGCACAAATGGTTCACATGGTTACATTCCGTTGGTTTAAAAGAAACCAATCATTGTCCGTAGGCGTTTCGTACGCCAACATATTTTTTGCCCTGTCTTCATGTATACCCAATCATTTTAAGCCTATTTGCTGCATTTAACAATGGCTAACACACCTTACGCCATTCGCTTTCTTCTACCTTAAGTACATGAATAACTGTTTATGCAACCATTAGTACCGAATCTACCGATACACGGTGCTGGAAATGTATTATAAGCCACTTGCTAGAGAATACGGTAATAAATTACCATCATGTTTGTTCGGTTCTTCAAAACCCGAGTCATGGAATCAACACTTACTGAATTTTGTAATCAGATTGAGATTTAGCATGGCCTCTTTTAGTTAGCCTTTATTATTTTAAAAATTGGTATTATTAGATAGGGTAGAATTGTGCTAGACACATAAGAAGTCTAATATCGGGAAAAATGAAAAATGAACTCTTCCTCCTTTTTCAGCCGGTCAATGTCACCGTGGGCCTATAAATCTCCGGCCCGAACCGAGAAATGAGGCCATACTTGAAACGGGTCGATTGGATGAGACCCGACACGGCCGAATCAGGCCTCCTCGGAGGGATCCCACAACATGTGGAACAAAGGGTTGATGACGCTGAAGCCGCCGTCAATGAACAGGTTGTGGCCGCTGACGTACCTCGCCTCGTCGCCTGCCAAGAACAGGGCGGCGTTCGCCATGTCCTCCACCTTCAACGTCACTCCCTTCAGGTTCGACACCGTGTCCATCACCGCCTCCAGTTTTGCGGGGCCTATGCCGACGAACTTAGTTGCCCGTGGCATCACGCAGGGCGTTCCTCGTGCGTTATGTTATTTGCCTCTTCTACCTAAGCACGCGAATAGCTGTGCTTGTAACTTTGAGCACTCATGCGCAGTGCTATAACATAAACCACTTGCTAAAAGATATGGTAAAAAAATATCGGTCATGCTTCTTTAGTTCTTTGGAAAGCGAGTCTCGGAATTACGGCTCGGTGATTTTGGTTAGTTTGACACCAAATCCATATTGAGTTTTCCAATTAGATTAGTTTAGCATGCATTTTTCGTATGTCTACTGTCTAGCATGTTTCGTTCTTATTACTTTGCAATTATTAGATAGAGTACAACTGCGCTATACACATGAGATGTCTACATCGGCGAAAGAATCCTATGTCCCTCCCATGAAAATGAACTCTCCCTTCTTATTCAGCTGATCGATGTCACCTTGTGCCTTCAAATCTACGACCCGACCCAAGAATCGGGCCACCATTGAATCATGTCAACTGGGAATCATGTCACTCGGTTACGGTCATGGGCCGAACGAAAAAACCGAGCACGCCCAATCAGGCCTCCTCGGGCGGATAGCGGAACATGTGGAAGACGGGCTAATGACTGTGACGCCGCCGTCGATGAATAGGTTGTGGCCGCTGACGTACCTCGCCTCATCGCTCGCCAAGAGCGGAGCGGCGTGCGTCACGTCCTCTGCCGTCGATGTCACCCCTTTTAGGTTTGCCATCCTGCCTTTCAATGCCTCCATCTCTGCTGGGCATAAGCCCATGAAGTCGTTAGCCCCAGCACTACGTGCTTCGCTTGCATGTAGGCGATGACACTTGAGTGCCAACTCCGGTAAAGGTAGCTGAAAATCCTACATAGTAATTTTTTAATAATATAACTGCCTGTATGACACCAAGGGCCGCCATCTCCCTACCGTCATTGGGAAGGGCCGATGAGGAGGGGAGGGTCGGTCGGGGTTGTCGGGCCTTGGCGGGGGTGGGTGGGGGAGAGGGGGAGGGTGACCCTCGACCGACAGCGTCGCTCCCATAAGCGGTGGCTCTTGGCTTGACTATGCGAGGGCGACCCTCGTCGGATCTAGGGGAGGGTTGTAGCCCTCACCAAGGGGCCGGTGACCTCCCTTTCGATGACGGTAGGGAGGCGGCAGCAAGGGCTCAGCCCTTAGCCGCCTACAATCTTCATCTCTTTTTTTTTTTTTTTTTTTTTTTTAAATAAATTAATATATAAATAAATTTACTTTTAAATTTAATTTAATTAATATTTATATTAATTATCTAGCCGTGTCAGCAAAACAACGTCGTTTTTATACATGTCTAGCCACGTTAGTGTGCAAAACAATGTCGTTTTGCACTTATCTCATTAGAACATCTCCACATAAGCATTTTGGTTGGATTTTTTTACCGCTGGCATTTAACTGATTCATTTTACTTCAATTTTGACACTTAAGTGTCACTTTGTACTTTTGGCACTTAAATATTTTCCCATGTCAAGTTTTGGTACTCCAGCTGTTTTTTTTGTCACATAAAAAATGAAACTTGTTTAGTAACTCAATTCCAAAGAGATAAATATGTACACCAAAGACTTTGGTTTTTCACTAAAGGGTGGAATTACCAAATAAATAGGAAAAATCATATTTAATGAATACGAAGCCAAAAAGCTTGCTTATAGCATGATTGGACTGATTATGTAGTTAATCGGAATCCTATATCATTACATAATTCATGGAAATTTTGAAGAAATGTATGACGTGCTCATCCTGGTTCATCTTAAACTACATTCAGCTGAAAATTCCCCTATAATTAGTATCCTGCACCTTTCTATTATATCATTCAATTATAAAAGAAAGAAATCATATAACTCAATAGTTATTTATGTGTCTGAGCCTAAACTACCAATAAAACATGGGCTTAAACTATAAAAGTCATCTGACACTTAGGGGTGCTGCCCTGCGACCCCGGCCAGCTCATCGAGGAGGAGAACCCCAGTGCCATCTTGTCGATGGGTGGGGAGTATCACTCACATCCCAACATCTATTGAAACTAGAGCACAATATATATCAGTGAAGCGGGAGAATGATTTTATTCGATTATGAAAAGGAAATGAAGTAGGTAGGAATCACTCAACTTTTGGCAAGCGTGGAGATGAGCGAAAAGCTTCCCATCAGTGGACCATAAGGCGTCCTAGAGGAGGATTGTTGCTGCTGCGTGAGTGGTCTAATAAGGAAGATAGATCAAATGGAGTTTCTTTATATAGGACAAGGAAGTTCCCCTTTATCATCATCTCATCTGGACACCGTTCTGGAGCTTGATGCGCGAAGATTCCCATGCTTGAGACCGCCTTTACAATGTTTCGAGAGGCCATTTGTCTAAATTTGACATTCAATTGGTCATGAATGGTCTAAACTTTAGTCGTTTATTCTGCAATGTGACATAGGAAAAAGTACCAAAAAAATCTTAAATTTATTGCATTGTACCAATTCAATTCTAAACATTTTAATTGGATCAATTTAGTTTTAAAATTTTTCACATTGATACTAATTCAATTTATCTAACCAATTTTGGCCGGTCGATGCTCACATGAACACCGGCTTTTGGCTGGATGACAATTTTTTAATAATTTTTTTCTTTTCTCCTTCTTCCTCCTTGGACTTTCCTTGCAGTGGCCAATGAGGGCCATGACCTTGTCAAGGCCGAGGTTGGCCTCACCTAGATTTGGGTGAAGTCGCCTCGCCCGCGACCCTGGGCGAGGCTAGGCAAGGGTTGTGACCCTCATTGATGGCTGGTAAGAACTTCGCGGTCCTCGCTTGGCTTGAGATTTGCTAGTCACTATGAGGAAACTCGAAGGAGGAAGAAGAGAGAAAAGAAAAAGAAAAAGAAAAAAAAAGGAAAAGGAAAAAAAAAAAAAAAGAAAAGAAAAGAAAAATAAATTCAAAAAAATAAAAATTTTATTAAAAATTGCCATGTTAGCATCCGGCTATCAGTGGGCATCCACATTAGCATTGGGTGGCCAAAATTGGCTGGATGAACTGAATTGATACAAATGTGAAAAGATTTAGGACTAAATTGGTACTAAAACAATAAGTTTAGCACTTTTTGGTACATTTCTCGTGTGATGTACGATAAAATGCATACTACTGGCGAGAAGAATAATAAATATATCAAGAAATGAATGAGGGAGGGGATTGGTGAACATTGCCAAAAGTTTTGGTAAACCTTCGAGAAGAAATAGCAGCATAGAGAGAAAAAAATATCAATATCGATAAGGACCTAATTGAGTTGAACATTGTGCATGATTCACCGGGTAAAATATGATGGCACTCAGTTAGATTTGTACTAAAAAGAGGAAATATCGATAAATCATGTCTAATAGAAGAAATCCTATTTAGTACAAGGGGAAAATCTTAAATAAGATTCTCAAGTGACAGTATTTTCACAGAAGAATCTCTAAAGTGGATGTTTATGCGCAGAGACCAACTTGCTCAGGGCCTCCACTCTCCTCTCCATAGCAAGTAGCCTCTTCTTCCCACGTTCCAATGCACGCGTGGTGCAACCACTTTTTCAGTTGGCCGTGCCAGGTCGGCTCCCTCGTCTTCTTGTGCTTACCAAGCTGGCTCACCCTCAGCCGATTACCACAAAAATGGAAAAAAGAAATAGGGAAAGGAAACAAACAGAGGTAAAACAAGAAAGAAAAGGAAAAAAAGCCCATCGATGAAAACGCCCTTAGCCATGGCTCGTAGTGGGATTGATCGATTCTTGGTCCAGGCTAATTCCGAGGTGGAACAAGATACCGGACCAAGAGGACCGGTTCCTAGATTCCAGAACCGGGAATTGGACCGACCGATCCTAGAATCGGTAAATTCATTGTTTTGGACCAAAAATAAAATGAAAAATGGGAGAAATTAGGGGGAATTAAGATTTGTTTCTTAAGAAAATTTTAATATATATATATATATATATATATAATATCTCTATATAAAATTAACCGATTCGGTCCGGTCAGTCCTATTTTGGAATCGGGAGTTGGACTGACCGGCCACCAGTTCCAAAAGCGATAACCGGGAACCAGACCGTCCTCTTTGGGAACTGCCCAAAATCGGCTTGTTCGATCTGGTCCGGTCTGAGCGGGTCCCAATTCAGGCGGTTCCCGGTGTACACCCTTAACTCGTAGAGTATCACTTGAAATGCACTTGCCAACTAGTGGGTAAGTTGGAAATTATTTTAAGATTAAATTGGCGCTTCAACGCTTTAGTTAAAACAAAATCCACTTTGAAGGCTTTTTTGAGAAAATGGCCTTATTTCATGCGCTTATTCGAAATTGTTCATTGTATGGAGAGCCAATACTTAATATAAAATGGCACATTTTATATGTTCCTTTGAGGTTATCTCAAAGGGCTGGTGGTTGGTTTATTCGTGTGAAGGAAAACCTGATTTTTTGAGCTAGCTTTTAGATTGAGAGAAGTCCAAGATCACCCAATATGCTTGCCCAATCAAAACAAAAGGCATCTTCCTCCTCCTCAATTGAAATAGATACCCATCTCTTGCTCTTTAACGGATTCCATTATTTCTATGCATCCAACCAACTTAATTGGGTTGACTATAGTTTCATAGAAATAAAATCGGTGCAACATTGCCCTCATTCGCTTATGCTTATCTTTATTTGTCAGATAAGCCATGTCCTCATAACATTTATTAAGCATCTTCAAAAAAGTTCCCGATTTCTAATTTTAATTGGATTTTTTATTAACTCGTGTAATTGAATTTTGATCTATGGTGTATAAATAATGCCGTGGATGCACAAACTCTAAGGTTTTCATAGCCCAAGATAGATCGCCGTCCTCAGAATCTCAAATTATGTTATCAAAAATCCTTATTGATAATAAGTGAATGGCATACGATCATTCGATTAGGATCTGAACAATTTCCTACCCGTGCCAAGAATTTGGGATTAATTATTAAGACCGTTTTATCGAATTTAAGGAGGGTAAGGTTCTTTAACTTTTATGAAGAAAACTTCGAGATAGCCTTATAAAGAAGGCCTTAAAAAAAAATTGGAGGAGGTTGAGATTCCGAAAGGAAACTCTATTAAAATCATGGGATGATGCTTGAACAAGGACAAGAGGGAGCACCCAAGAATCATTAAGCTCCAAGCCAATGCAATCGTTTCTTTTCAAAGCCGAGAATTGTTAACATTGATGCCGACCATTGTATGAGGTACAATGGTCGCTGCTGTGGGCGATACTTTAAATATTTTATAGAAAACTTTTTTTTTCTCTTTTCTTATTCCTCCGCCGGTTGCCAAGCCTTGGTAATGGCCAACGATTAGCAGAGGAAGAAGGAAAGAAAAAGAAGAGAAAAGAAAAGAAAAAATTCAAAGAATTATTAAGAATTCCAAAAAATTAAAAAATGCACAAAAAAATATCATTTGCGTCAACGTTGGTCATCCAATCTATGATGCTTAGAGTCAATGTTAGTGATTATTGGCCAAAATTGATTATAATGAATATATTGACAAATTGTCAAAATGTTTAGTACTAAAATACTTAAATTGAAAGATTTATGATTGAATTGGCATCTTTATAATATATTTATGATTTTTTTGGTAATTATCCCCTTTTGTCTTGAGCGTCAATTACTTGGAATCCGATTGTACAAGAAGCTCCATTGTTCCACATTCCAAGTGATTGCAAATCCAAACTTCACAGCGCCCCAAGGGATTGAATGATTGTCGTTTGATCACGAATAGATTGAACTCCGAATCTTTAATCGTTTGACTTGAAAATGAAACTTACCCTACCTTAATCAATCAACGATCCTAACTAAGCATCGTGGTCCATGTGCTTCGTTATTGACAAATGCTTGTGCATTAAGAAAGGAACAAGAACTTGATGATTGAGTTCTTATATTGATGATAAGAATTTAATGACATTTGCTTCACTGGAAAATGTAAAATACCTTTTGTAGCGCAAATTGATTGATATGAGCAGATAAAGATTGTGAAGGTCCTTTGTTGATTTTTGGACATGAAAGTGAATGGAAAGGAATCTAAAAGTACGAATATAGGAAAAAATTGTTGCCAGTAATGTAAATTGTAGTGGAAAGGTAAAGTATGTTGACAACAAAGACAAACAACATGTGTTCTTGTATTGATTGGGGATCTCTACAAAAATTACAATTCGAGTATTTTTATCTACAACCAACAGTTACACATATGGCTATTTAAAAAATTAAATATGCCCTGCGTGAATTCTAAATTCAGCTAGGCTTATTTACAAAGTTTACTATATATGAGATTATCGACTCAACTATTTAATATTTACATTAACTCCACTTCTTTGACAGTCACATTCTACGCTCCTCCCTATCAATTGAGTAGGTTATTTATTTATTAACTCTTCACTCCAACGCTTGGCCATTTTTTGTTGACATTTTTATCGACTAAAACCAAATTTTCTTGTCGACAAACTATTCTCAACACTTTAGCGATCTTTGTTCATGTCACCCTCTTAATAAGCTTCCATTGATCAAGTTGTCAACCTAATACTTTGAATTTTTTTGATGTTAACAAAGAAAATACAATTGTTAACCAAAGAACGAGAGTAGGTGTTTGATTAACACAACAAAAAATGAAAAATTGAAATGACTCTTAATACACTTCTAGAAAAAAAATTGGAAACAAATTGCAAGGAGCTAAAGAACAGTGACAGAAGTAAAAACCTTGTTCTTCATGTTCTTGCATGTGCCTTTTTTCTTTTCAAATGTGCTCCTTTCTACAGCGCATGAGTGGTTGACCTCTCCCAATAACTGTTCTTGCTCATTGAAATGGACGACTCAAATCCATGCTCCAAATTTGACTGCTACTATTCAGCTATGGTTTCAGCTGAATCCAATGGCTCACAACATGGTTGGATGGCATCTTCCTTTAAAGGATCCTATGGTTCTCGTAATGCCACATCATCATTGAAGGAAAATACTAAAGGAAAAGGGAAATTGTATTGTGACTATTGCAAACGTCCTCATCACACAGTGAAAACCTATTGGGAATTGCACGGTGAACCTGGGGAGAAAGGAAAGAAGGAATCATTGACTAATCAAGTCACTGGGCACAATATTAATCAGTCAATTACTCAAAATCAGTATCAACAAATCATGAGGGCCTTAAGATAGCTGGAAATTTTTGATAAAATTGCGGGCTTCTCAAGTACTTCATATTGTCTCAGCTCTATTTCTCATGATGCATCAATAATTGATTCAGGTGTTAATGACCACATTATCTGTAATGAAAGTTTCTTTTCTCATACCCATAAATATCTTTTCCTTGTTATTGTGAGCTTTCAAATGAAAATACCATAAATGTCACAAAAAAAAGGGAAGTACATCTTTGTCCCTCCATTACCCTTCGAAAGGTGCTTTATGTCCTTTAGTTTGAATTCAATCTTATCTGAGTATCAAAGGCCAGAGAGGATAATTCATGTTGCATTCTCTTCAATTCTAACACTTTTTTTCTTTCAGGCCATTTCGATTGACAAACTGATGGGCTTGGGTAGCCTTTCACAAGGATTATATTTTTTGGACAAATTTTCCCAAACATTTTGATTTATCATGTATTTTCGTGAATAAAAAAATCATTGTGTAACATTGTTGCCAATGATAAAGTTATCCTTTCTCATTGACGTTTGGGTTATGGTGCTTTCTTTCCACATCCTCAATGTAATGTTTTGTCCCTTTGCAAAGTAATCACGTCCCTCCTTTCCCACTAGCAAATCTCAAACTATAGATAATTTCTCTTTAATTTATGTAGATATTTGGGGTCCCTATCACACCGCACATCGTGTTGGGTCTCGTTTCTTTCCATTGTAGATGATCATTCTCATGCTACATGGGTTTTTCTTATGTAGTCAAAGAGTCAAGCTCTTGACTAAAAAGATTTCTTCACCTTAACAAAAAATCAATTTGGAAAATCTGTTCAATATGTTCGAACATATAATGGGAAAGATTTTTCTAGTTATGACTATCAATCACTTTTCTCCTCTCATGGAATTTTACATGAAAGCACGTGCACTTACACACTTCAACAAAATGGGGTTGTTGAGCGTAAACACTACTATCTTTTGGAAGTCGCACATGCCCTTAAATTCCAAGCATTCATTCTTGAGATTTTCTGGGGAGATTGTGGCCCAGTTTGGGGAAAATATTTTGTGTTTGGCAAACATTTTTGAAAGCTCATTGGCCAAATATTAGCATTCCCAATGCTGAAAGCCCAATGCAGCTCCGAACTAGTTTTGAGCATCGGGCATTTTGGAAATGCAAGTTCCTGTTCATCACCATTATTGTTCATCTTCTTCCTTGTTTGTCTTCGTCTTCCTTGCCTGAGAGTTGGGCTTCTCCAGTAGCTGTCATTGCCGCCTGGGGGTCGCTTGTCCCCGGTGACCACTACCTAGGGTGGTGCGACCCGCGACCCAGGTGGTGTCGCCTGGGTCCGTGCGAGCTCAGGCGGCATCGCTTGGGTCACCTGGGTTCACGTGAGCTAGGCAATGCCGCCTGGGTCTGCGCGACCTCAGGTGGCATCGCGAGGCCAGATCTGGTGGTCCAAAGGCTAGATCTAGTGGTCCAGCGGCCAGATCTGGCCGTTCGGTAGTTGGCCGGCGGTTAGCCGACCACCGGATTTGATTTTCAGACTTAAAAAAAGAAAAATAGGAAAAGCCAATTACAAATGTAAGTTTTGTCAAACGGTGTTTATGCTAAAGTTATTTTTCAATGCTATTTGAGATTGCAATTTACCAAATGGTCTAACATTTTAGAAAACCCCTTTACCTCAAAGATATTTGCATTTTCTAAAAGTCATTTTTGCAAAGTTGAACCAAACAGGCCATGTGTGGTCACAACTACTTATTTGATCAATCGCATGCCAACTCGAGTTCTCAATGGATGTACTCCTTTTGAAGTTCTATTTGGAAAGAAGCCTAAAGTTAATTACTTGAGAGTTTTTGGCTGCTTATGCTACCTTACTACCCTAGGTCCTTGTGACAAAATGAGTCCCCAAACCCGATGATGCATTTTTATGGGATATCCAACTTTCTAGAAGGGTTATTGTGTAATTGAGCCATCGACAGGTAACTTTTTCATAAGTAGAGACGTCGTTTTTCATGAAGACGTTTTCCCTTTTCAGGATGAGACATCTTCAAATGAACCTCCGAGCTCAAATCATCAGAACAGACGTTTTCTATTTGAGGAAGATTTGTGTCCTAATTCCCACTATATATATGTTCCGACTTTTTCTCTAGTGATCGAACCCAATGCAATTTCTCCATTTACCCCAAAGTATTCAGTTGCAGATTCTACAGTGCAAATTATAGAGAATTCTGATTCAATACAATTTTCTTCTCAGCCTATTTCAAAGATATTATCTTCTACACCTGATCATATTCCCCCATGATGATTAGGATGGATTACTCATCCCCCCACATGGACGAAGGACTATGTTTGTGCCTCTCTCAACTCATCAAGTAGCCCATATCCTATCTCCTCTTATGTTTCATCTGATCGCCTATCTACGGAACATGTGTTGCATTAGTCATATCTTAGAGGAAATAGAGTCATCATCCTACGACGTAGGCATTCGTGATCCATGGTGGTAGAAGGCCATGGAAGCTGAATTGCATGCCTTAATAGAGGATCACACATGGGATATAGTTCCATTACCTGTTGATCGTAAATCAATTGGTTGCAAATGGGTATATAAGATCAAGTACAAGGCTGATGGTTTTGTTGAGCGCTATAAGGCTTGCTTAGTGGTAAAAGGTTTTACACAACGTGAAGGTTTTGACTACAATGAAACATTCTCTCTTGTTGCGAAGGACCTCATTGCTCGTTCTTTCCTTTCCATTGCTACTTTCCGAGATTAGGAACTACATCAAATGGATGTCCACAATGCTTTTTCTCATGGAGATCTCGATGAGGAAATATGTATGGATCTTCCACTGGGATTACAACGACAAAGGGAGTCCTAAGTGTGTCGTCTCCATAAGTCCCTTTATGGGCTCAAGCAAGCTTCTCGTTAATGGCATGCAAAGTATACTATAGCCCTTAGAACCATTGGTTTCAAGCAATCCAAGCACGACTACGCCCTCTTCTCATGGACAAAAGGTACGTCATCAATCTACTTGATGATATATGTTGATGACATACTTATTATGGGGAATGATGAATTGGCCATCAAGAAACTTAAAGAATGTTTGCACTCCACCTTTTGTATTATGTATTTGGGACCTCCCAAGTATTTTCTTGGTATTGAGATTGCTCGCTTAGATCTAGGAATCTCTCTCAATCAACGGAAATTTGTGTTAGCAATCATATTAGAAGCAGGTTTATCAGGATGTAAACTGGTTGTCATTCCTATCGATCAAAACATCAAGCTAACCACCGTTGACTACAACACCGGATCATCTTCTAAGATCAATGACCCATTGCTTGAAGATCCATCCCGCTATCAAAGGCTCGTAGGGAAACTTATATATCTCACCATGACCAAGCCAGATATATGTTATGCAGTATAGATACTTAGTCAATTTATGCATAACTCGAAGGAATCTCACATGAATGCAGCCTTGAAGGTTATAAAATATTTGAAGAAATGTCCAGGACTTGGAATACTCCTCTCTCGAGATTGCAATTTGGAAATGGCAGCTTATTGTGACACATACTATGCCACATGCCTCATGAGTCGGAGATCAATGACCGGTTTTTGTATTAAGTTGAGAAAGTTGTTGCTTTAGTGGAAAACAAAGAAGTAATTGACTGTATCATTATCATCCGCTAAAGCTAAATATTGAGCCATGGCTAAAACCATTTGTGAAATAGTTTGGATACGAGGCTTGCTTTCAGATCTTGAGATATGAGTCAAAGGACCAACAAATTTATTTTGTGACAATGATGCAACACTCAAAACTAGTAGCAAATTCCATTTTTCATGAGAGAACGAAACACATTGAAGTAAATTGCCACTACACTCGAGATAAGATCCAAGGAGTAATCAAGACAAATGGAATTGGAACCATATAACAGCCTATTGATATTTTTATTAAACCATTATGTCAAAGACAACATGCATATCTACTAAGCAAGTTGGGCGTCTTGAAAATATATCAGCCACTAGCTTGAGGGGGAGTGTTGGAGATATGCAGGATCAGACTGAAGATTATGATTGATTAATCCAAGATTGTAGGAGATTATAATTGATTATGTCAATCTGTGATTGGATTTGATTTGATATATCTTCTCTTTCTTTTCCTTATGTAGACATTCATTGTATTATAAATAGGAGCTTATACAATGTAAATATACACAACCAAATACGTAGAAATTACAAGTGTTCTCTCATTCTTGACCTAATCTTCCAACTCTGGCAGATTACTTTCACCTCTTCGACATCAAAGTCGGTCTTTTATAAAAACCACAGTTGCATGGTTTTGGTTTGTGATCCTAATGTCTACGACCCATGTCAACAATCTGTAACTCTCCGTACATGAGCCAGCAATTCTCAAGAGCACAAATTTTGCCGGGTTTCACCACACGACATCATCCAAAGCTGGGATATGATGGAAAAAAACAGACAAGAACGAGCACAAACAACAGCCTGAGGTAAATGCATCGGTCTTGAAGCGATCGATTTTCAGGCTAGAAGAACCTCTGAAGAAGGAACTGCAAAAATGCTGCAAAATTCCTGTCAAAGGATCTAAATCATCCTTGCAGAATAGGAGCATATCATCAGTAACGCACAAATGGTTCGCATGGTTACGTTCCATCGGTTTAAAAGAAACCCATTGTTGTCCGTCGGCTTTTCGTAAACCGACATATTTTTGCCCCTCTTTTCATGTATACCAAATCCTGTTGAGCCTATCTGCTATTTACCTTCTTCTACCAAAGTAAATAGTACCGATGCGCGGTGCTAGAAATGTATTATGAGTCACTTGCTACAGAATACAGTGATAAAAAGCCGTCGTATTTGCTTAGTTTTTCGAAATGCGAGTCCCGGAATCAACTCTCACCCAATTTTGATAATTAGATTAATATTTAGCATGCATCCCTCTTTTAGTTGGCCTTCATGATTACTATAGTAATCGGCATCATCAGATGGGGTTACAATTGTGCAAGACACATAAGATGTCTAATATCGGGAAAAATGAAAATTGAACTCTTCCTCCTTTTTCAGCCGATCGATGCGGCCGCGGGCCCTTCAGATCTCCGGCCCGACCCGAGAAAATGAGGCCGTAATCGAATCGGGTCGAATGGGGGGCAATCACGAGAGACCCGACCCGGCCCAATCAGGCCTCCTCGGGGGGATAATGGAACAAGCGGAACGAAGAGTTGACGACGCTGAAGCCGCCATCGATGAACAGGTTTTGGCCGCTGACATACCTCGCCTCGTCGCCTGCCAGGAACAGGGCGGCGTTCGCCACGTCCTCCACCTTCAACGTCACCCCCTTCAGGTTTGCCACCGCGTCTATCGCTGCCTCCAGCTCCGCGGGCCCCATGCCGAAGAACTCGGTCGCCAGTGGCGTCGCGCAGGCGTTGGGCGACAGGCAGTTCACCCGGATCCCGAACTGCCCCAGCTCCACGGCGGCGTTCCTCGTCAGCCCCAGCACCGCGTGCTTCGCGCACGTGTAGGCATGCGAGGTCATGCCGGCGAGGCCAGAGCTGATGCTGGCGGTGTTGATGATGCACCCACGCCGCACCGGGATCATGGCCTGTGCCGCGTGCTTCATCCCGAGGAAGACGCCGGTGACGTTCACGGCAAGGACGCGCTCGAAGTCCGCCTTGTCGTTGTCGACGATGCGGGCCTTGTTCGGGCCGGTGATCCCGGCGTTGTTGAACATGATGTCGAGCTTGCCGTAGGTGGAGACAGCCTCAGCAACAGCGGCCTTGATTTGGGACTCGTCAGTGACGTCGCAGTGGACGAAGGAGGCGCTGTCCCGGCTGAGGGAGTCGCGGACGGAGTGGCCAAGCGAGTCGTTGACGTCAGCGATGACCACCTTGGCACCGTGGTGGGCAAAGACCCTGGCTGTGATCTCGCCGATCCCGCTGGCTCCTCCGGTGATTAGCGCGACCTTGCCCTCTAGCCTGTGGAATTTCAGAAAATTAATTGAAATTGATACTTGTTTAATACCTCAAATCCATGAAGAGATGCATGTTAAACATGAATAGTGGAGCTTGAGTGTGGTAAATTAGTGAAGCAGGAGGATGGTTTATTCAACTACCAGAACGAAGAAAACCCACAAAAAAAAAAAAAAAAAGAGAAAAAAGAACCAGAAAAGGTGATTAAAAAGAGGAAAAAAAATTGGAGGAATCGCTCACCTTTTAGCGGCTGCGGAGATGAATGAAGAGCCCGCCATTGTTGCACAGAAAGTGTAGAAGAAGACTGCTGCTGCTGATGTTGTTATTGCTGCATACGGTAATCTGATGATGAAGAGAGATGGAATGCAGTTTATTATATAGGACAATTAAGCACTTGATTCACCATTAAAAAAAGGCTCCACGTTTGTGCCGTGATTAAGATATAATACACGTTTTTATCAAGCGGAGTAGTCGAAAACCTATTCTAGCCACGACGAGTCAGTGGATTAGTCAAAGAAATGAGAGAAGATTCTTTTAAGGTACCATGTTTATGTCATGTGGTCGCATGTTGGCTTTACTCAATTTGTTTCTTAAAAAAAGAAAGCCTATGTCGTAGCCAAGAGCCAATACTCACTGCGAATTCGTAGGCTTGCCCAATCAAGAACAGAAGGCATCTTCTTCTTCCCCGATTGGAGTATATCCCTCCATCTCTACCTCATCAACGGGCCCCAATATTTCTATGCATTGATGCGACTTCAGGGCGACCATGACTTGATCGAAATAAGAGTAAAATAAGCACGCCCACCGACTTCTCTCGTCCTTATCCTCAAATGTCAAAAAAGCAAATCTCTCCGCGATCGGTATCCTGTAAAGCGAAGAATACTCGATTTTTAATTATTTAGGTTTGATTTTGACACATGTAATTGAAAGCTTTTGAGTCATTAAATATGTCTAGCGAGTACCCTTTTTGGCTTATCACACTCCTTAAACGTTATCAAGTAATAGTAACTGTCGAAATTAGTGTTCTAGTGCCGCTCATCGTTGACAATTTGTAATGTTGGTCAACTTTAAGATTGTCAAAACATAAGCCCAATCACAGTCTATTGAGATCGCCTAATAATGACACGTGACCAACGCTAAACAATCAACCTGATATCTTATGAAAATTTCGACGACCAGCAAAAATGAATTTGGGATTTGTTAGGATGGTTTTATCAAATGTAGGGAGGATAAGATTTTTGGATTTTTATGAAAAATAATTCTTGATAAAATATTTAAATAATAAACACAGCTTCATCTAATGGTCTAAGTTTTTAGAATAATTGATAGTAATTTCACAAAATCTAACGTGATATTAAAATTGGAAGTTTTGAGTTTGAATCATTCAAGATCTCATTTGCCTCTCCAATTAAATTTCTACACTTAGTACTAGGCAAAATAACCCAAGATAAACATTTGGTGCTGATGGGGTTGTGACATCCTGATTTTTAGGTTCTGATTTCAATCAGATAAGTCGGGCCTTTCATCAACATGGCTATAGTGTTTTTCACTGAGATGGTCACTCAGGGATAACTGACCTATCTGGTGAAGCTATTAAAGGATTTTGAATGCAATAGACTTGAGAATTCGATCAGGAATCGACTACTCGATTGTACTAGTCTGCAAGAGTCATTGCGGCACAATTAAAAATCGATCAGAGATCGGAGATAGGTTGATTCGATTGAGATGGTGATCAAAGTGTGGGTGATTCCACATGATTGCAAAATTCTCGTTGATCGGCACTAAACTAATTGTTTTTCGTTTTGGGTACTCTATGTCCGTATTTGAAACTTCAAGATTTTCACAATCACCGAGAGTCGCCAATGTGTTGGATGGGTTCATTGTGGTTCGAAAAAAATCGACCATGGGTCAATTGCACCAAAAATTCCTAAAAGCTACCCGGTAGGTAAGGTCACACTAAAAGCGCGTTTGATTGAAAATAACCGCGAATTTGAATTCAATTTCAGAAATTGGAAGTCCTGTTGTGTCATGAGTCATTCTAGGAACGTCGACTCACATTTTACGGAAAATCGTTGTGGACGATTTGGAAAATGAACGGAAACTCGGGTTGGCTAATTTGAAGAGACTTTTGGCATATGGTGTAAGTGAATCGGTGAATGGAAGTTGTTTGGGCTTTTTCTGATTTCAAATTGGACCTCAATCAAATTTATTTGTTCGGAAAATCGGATTCCGAGAAAATTGAAATAAAAGCCATTTTCGAAGGGAATTCGTGGGATTAAAGGACCATCTTATTTTGGTCTTGTTTGGCACTTCAAATTATGCAATTGATGAAGAATTTGGACCTAGGGTGACCAAGTGGAAAAGTTATTTGAAGAGGGACAAAGATGTTAATGTGTTATGTAATTTTCTTATTTTTTTTTTCATTTGGTCCCACACCCATTCTCATACGTTCCTCCCCACTCGCGCGCACGTTTTCCTCCTTGTTCTTTTTCTTTGACCAGCGCATCTTTCCTGCAGCTATCCATTTCATTTTTCCTCTTTTAATTCTTCTCTTCTTGTCCATCAACGTATGACCTATCCTTTCTTCTCTTCACACGTTTTTTTTTTCGCTTCGGCCGACAACTTCTGTTTCTTCTTATCCCATAAACGGTGTCATCCCCCTGGTCGATCTTCGGTGGACCATGGTGCCAGCTGCCCTGCAATCTCATTGGTCTGCAGAGTTTATTTCCATTTTTTTTCCTTGGTCTTCTTTTGGCCACGAATTCAACGACCTCCCCCTGCATGTGATTTTCCTTTTCCTTCTTTGACTGGACCAGTCAAACGGAAGTTGCTTCCTTCTGTTGGTGTTGTCCATTTTCCTCGTGTATCTGCTGGCCACGGACGCCCCACAAACTGCCCAAGCCCACCTTTTTTGTCCTCAATTATTGCTGCTTCATGTGCGGCTCCATTATTACTTCTCAATAGGATCGTCCTTGTTGCAACGAAGTCATCCGTTGGTCCATTTGCGTCAGGCTATCCTCGAAGCTTGTCAATTCTAGCCTAAATAGCAGCCAAATTCCAACAAGTCCAACAGCTGAAGTTTGGCTCGGTTCGCGACTATTTCAGCCACGGGTCGTACTTCGACCTGCTATCGTCGAGCCTAGTCCAAGCTGTGTTCAAATCAGCTCTGCAACAGCCTATTTCATCATTTTGTAGCAAGGGTTTCAACGGGTCCAACAGCTGAAGTTTGGCCCAGTTTGCGATTGTTTCAGCCATGGGCTGTACTCCGATTTGCTATCGTCGAGCCTAGTCCAAGCTGTGTTGAAATCATCTCCACAGTAGCCTATTTCATCATTTTGCAACAAGAGTTTGAAGGTTCCGTGGCCCGTTTTTGAGCCGTCGCAACTCCGGTTGGCGGAATCGCTTTGGAGAGAATCGAGCTCTGCCACGTGCTCATCATTTTGATCCGAGCTAATCTTAATTCAAGTGAGTTTAGCTTACTAAACCCTGCTTAGTTTGCTAATTATGCTTAAGGGTTGATTAGTGTTAATTAAGTAGGATTATGTGGTTAGATTAAATTATATTAGAGATTATTAGTTAATGATGATGCATGTTAGGTGTTTGGTTCATGTAATTAGCACGTAGAGACGTACTTCTATTTATTGAATGTATCTCGGGATTTTTCCCGATCCGTTCTGGCGTCCAATCACGCAATATGGGCATAAATTGGATTTTTAGTATTTATTTATTAATTTTCGAAATTAATTAATTAATTATTCATTTTTTTCTGGAAATTCAACCGGGATGGTCGATGACCAGAATTTCATTTTGATTGTTGTGGTGCAGTCCGTTTATTTATTTGAGCTTTGAATCGTGTCGAATTGATTTAATTGTGGAATTTTAGGATATATTCCTAATGTTTGAGTTTTGATTATTTGATTGAGAGTTACTCGGATATCGGTTATCGGTATCGATAGTAGAGTGGTGGTTAAGTATGACATCGTAAAAAGGGTACATGGGCTCGATGATTTGATGCATCACTTTGGTGAATCTGTGTCTAAGAGAATGCACGTGGGCCCAACAATTTGAGTGTGGCATCGTTAAAAGGAGACGTGGACTTGGTGATTTGATGCATCATCTTGGCAAACTAGTGCCTTAGAGAATGCACGTGGGTCCAGTGTTGAGTACGGCATCGTAAAAGGGCAAGTGGGCTCGAGATCTGATGCGTCACTTTGGCGAATCTGTGCCTAAGAGAATGCACGTGGGCCCAATGATTTGAATATAGCATCGTGAAAGGGGCACGTGGGCTCGGTGATTCGATGCATCACCTTGGCGAAGAGGTCACCTAAGAGAATGCACGTGGGCCTAATGGTTAAGTATGTCATCTTAGCGAAGAGGTCACCTTAGAGAAGGCATGTTGTGACATCCCGAATTTCCAATTATATTTTCAATAAATTGAAACGGGCATTTCATCTGCACGCATATAGTTCTTTTCCCTGAATTGATCACTCATGGGATAACTAGTCTATCGGGTGAAGCCATTAAGAAATTCTAATGCATCGGACCCGAGAAATTGACCAGGAAACGATTTTTTGACCGGGTTGATCTGCAAGGGTCATTGCAGCACAATTAAAAATCAATTAGAGACCGGAGATAGGTCGACTTGAAATTGGAGTATGTGAATGAATTGTGGAAGGTTCGTAAGTCAGTAATGATTTGTCGTGTGCTGGTTGGTAGACTCGGGTCGCAGTAGTGGCTAGGCCGACTGGACCTGTATTCTTTGTGGATTGCCGTCAATGTGTGACGTGGCTCGGGTCGCAGTAGTGGCTAGGCCGACTGGACCTGTATTCTTTGTGGATTGCCGTCAGTGTAGTGACGTGGCTCGGATCGCAGTAGAGGCTAGGC
The DNA here is from genome assembly GCA_014182715.1 of Eucalyptus cloeziana. NCBI lineage: Eukaryota > Viridiplantae > Streptophyta > Magnoliopsida > Myrtales > Myrtaceae > Eucalyptus > Eucalyptus cloeziana. The sequence continues at coordinate 4,226,338 of CM024639.1, read as the reverse complement.
CGACTGGATCTATGCTCCTTCGGGAATGCCGTTGACGTAGTGACGAAGCCGCGCTCCATGGGGGAGGCGATGCCTGACATGAGTGTCAGAAGATAGTTGAATTGTGAGTAGGCTATGCCCTTGTGTGGTAGTAAATAATAATTGGAATGCGTGTCGAGTGCATTTATAATTTCTATGAAAGTGTTGGCATTCCAATTGTTTGAATTCTTATTACTACCCGAGTTTGTGTGATATAAATTGTGCTAACTGCGGGAAGGAATTAAGACGAGGTAAGTCTTCGTGTGATGTGGCTAGGCCACCCGGGTGTATTTTCTTTCTAATAGGGGTTTAGGGGTTGAACTTGCTGAGACGATGTCTCACCCCGTTGTGGGCCAACATTTTCAGGTCCCTTGTGGACGGAGCGACCAGATCGCTTTGGTTGGCCTTGAGGAGTTGCAGAGGTGAAGTCTAGAGCCTTGGAGAACGTGTCCGACTTGTAGGTCGTAGGATAGTTCTTTTTTAAGAGTCGGTCTTTTGTAGACTTTTGGCTATAGGCCTTCGTTTGTAATTCCGTTGATTTATGAAAGTGTATTGTTGTGAAATTGCTTCCTGCTTTTCTATCCCATATTATTGTTAGGGGTTTTATAATATGCTTCTGCGTGTGCATTAAAGAACTGATTGGGTCGGCGACTTAACCTGGGAACGTCGCCTTTTGAATGACCATGGTGGGATGTTGGCGCGCTCGGGGTTCGGGGCGTGACATCCCCATTTAAGTGGTATCAGAGCATGGTTTGTGTATGGAGTGATAAGGTGCGATGAGTCATGGGATAGTTAGTAGGAAAGGCTTTTAATATGCTGATGCATGTGGTTGATAGCTGTTTGGTAGTGTGTTTGTGGGGTCATTTAATTCTGTGAGAGTACCGCCACAAGTCGGTACTGAGAGTGTAACAGCACCGAGCGATCCTAGGTTTGTGGGGATCGTTCTGGCACGATAGTCTTTAGGAAGCTTTTTGGGTAAGCAAGATCAAGATCGAGCCGCCGCTGTTGCCGTTGTCACTGTTATTGCCAGTGCTGTAATTGTTGTTGTTACTGCGCCTGTTGAGGCCCAAATTGGAGTTGTGACCAAGGAACAAGTCACCGTATTTAAGTCAAAGTTCAGTTTAAGCAGAGATGGAAATCAATTGGAGGAAAGGCCGATGTAAGAAGAAATGTGCCCCTTTCACCTAACCGGCAGAGTAGAATTGGAAAGTCGGTGCCTAACTCGATTGATGTGTGTTGTGCCTGCAAGAAAAGACTTGGATGTGTCCCATGCTATAAGAGGGAAAAAGACTTGTTACAAGTGTCGCCAATACGGCCATCTGATCAAAGGTTGTCCGTACAGATGGATGGAACTACAGTTGTTTCTGTCACCGCCGTCAATAGAATGAAACAGGGGAAACATGCTTCGGGACATTTAGTGGGGTACTTGGAACGAAACCCCAGTGCAAGGAAGGGTGCATGCTGTCACTCGACAGGAGGCAGAGGATTCACTGATCATGTGTAGAGGTTGTGGAAGGAAACTTAAATCAGCCGAGTGTCCCGGTTTAACGGGAGCATGCTTTGAATGTAGCCAGCATGGCCATCAAGTTAAGAACTGTCCACGTAAGTTTGGGAGAGCGTACGCACCGTTACTGCAGATAGGACACCATTAGGATGGCTAAAGGAGCATGAATGAGTCGACCATGCATCGACCAAGGGAATGGTGTTTTTGAGATGTTTTTATCAGAGTCGCGCAGCAGAATTTTGAGTGAAGGGTTTGTTTAAGTATGATTTGGAAGTCATTTTGTAAAAGGTTTGGCTCGAGGAATTTTCTGAGGTTATGAATTGTAGTAGTGATATAATTCGGTTTGTTCAATTAAAGTGCAAAAGTTCAGAATTACTGAAAGTCAAAGAGGACCCTCACTCCTTATCATTCATCACTGAAGATGACCTGGTTATGGTTGTTGATTACCGAATCTACCTGGCAACTGTAATGGATGCGTCAGTCGAGGAGTCGAATATGGAGAACATAATCGTGGTGCTGAAGTTTTCTGGGGTAATTCCTGAAGAAGTGACAAATTTGTTGTCAGAAAGAGAAATAGAGTTCGCAATTGAATTGACACCCAGAGCAGAGGCAGTCTCTAAGACTTCGTACTTGATGGCGTTGTTAAGGTTGAAAGAACTGAAAGTGAAAGTGCAGCTCCATGAATTGTTGAAAAGGGGATTCATACGCCTTAATGCACCACCTTGGGGAGCACCAATCCTGTTCGTGAAGAAAGAATATGGTTCGTTGCGCCTATGCATCGACTATCAATAACTCAATCAGATAACGATTAAGAACAAGTATCCATTGCCGAGGGTTGATGACTTGTTCGATTAGCTTCTAGGAGTATTGAGATTCTCTAAGATCGACTTGAGGACAGGGTGTCATCAGCTGGGGATTGGAAATGAGGTTATACCAAAGTCAGTATTTCGCACTCAATACGGCCATTATGAGTTTATTGTAATGCCGTTTGGTTTGAACGATGCTTCAACTACTTTCATGGTTATGATGAACCGTGTGTTTAGGGAGTACTTAGATCAGTTTGTGATCGTGTTCATTGAAGTTATCCTGGTGTGTTCAAAGAGTGTTGAGGAGCACGAGAGACATTTGGGGATGGTACTTCAGACCTCGAGGACTCTTCAATTTTATGCAAAGTTTAGCAAGTGTGAGTTTTGGATGGCTCGTGTTGCACTCCTAGGTCACGTGATTTCAGGCAAAGAAATCTCCGTAGACCCCGTTCAAGATTGAAGCAGTTAGCAGTTGGCCGAGATTGACTACAGTGACAGAGATTAAAAGTAGCAGAGTATTACAGATAGTTTGTAGAAAAGTTTTCAGTGTTAGCATCACCGTTAACAAGACTTCTGATGAATGAAGAAAAGTTGTGTGGTAAGATAAGTGCGAGAGTAGTTCCCAAGAGCTTAAGCAAAAGCTAACTACGGCACCTATGTTTACTATTCCATCTAGTCCAGTAGAATTCGAGATCGACAGTGATGCGTCATTTAAAGGATTGGGTTGTGTGTGGATACAGCATGATGGGGTTGTTGCATACACGTCTCGTCAGTTGAGATCTCAGGAGTTGAATATGAGACAGTGTCGCTGGATGGAACTCATTAAGGATTATGATTATGATATTTTGTATCACTCTGGAAAGGCTAGCAAAGTCGCAGATGCACTAAGCTGAGAGTCCTTAGTTGCACAGTTGGTACTCAAGGGTTGGATTTTATTTGAGAAAGTTTGAAATGTGGTTTTCAAATCTAAGGTAGGCCACCTTTTGAAGCTTATGATCACCCTCAGAATTGAGCCGAGAGTACAGATCAGAATCAAAACGCTTCAGTGGTCAGATTCAGAGATTCAGAAAGTCGTGCAAGCAGATACAGAAAAGAGAGAAGCCTCACTTCCAGATTTTGGTGACGAAACACTAAAGTTCCAAGAGCGATTGTGTGCACCTGACGATGTAGCAATTAAAGAAAAGATATTGTCAGAAGCTCATCGTAATAGTTACAGTATTTATCCTGGTAGTACCAAGATGTATCTGAATTGGTGTCGACATTGCTAGTGGTCTAGTATGAAGGCGGACATTGCCAAGCATGTCGCCAAGTGTTGGATGTGTCAGCAGGTCAAAACCCAGCACTATGAACCGGGAAGATGTTTATAACCTTTCGAGATTCCCGAGTGGAAATGGGAGCATATCGCGATGGACTTCGTGACTGGGTTGCCAAAGAGTCAAAAAGGAAATGATTCGATTTGAACAGTGATCGATAGACTGGCAATGTTGACTCACTTTATTGCAGTACGAAAGAACCTTGATTTGGACAAGCACATTGAGTTGTACGTGCGTCAAAGAGTTCGTCTATTTGGAGTGCCGGTGATGATTTCTTTAAACTGAGACCGAAATTCGTGACTATCTTCTAGAAGAGTTGCAAAGTGTTTTGGGAATGAAACTGCAGTATAGTACGGATTATCATCTTCAAACGGATGACTAGTTTTAAAGGACAATTCAGACCTTTGAGGACAGGTTGAGAACATGTGGGTTGGTTTTCTAAGGAAGTTAAAAGGAACAACTCCTTCTCGTTGAGTTCACTTATAGCGACAGTTGCCAGCAGAGTTTTCAGATGGTTCCCGGTTTTAACAGAACAGTCGGATGGTTCTTTCGAAGCAAAGCTGAACAGAGTGTACAGAACTTCAGTTGGTCGTGGTGAGATCAGAGAACAGAAAATCGCAGGTCCAAAGTTGGTTCAGAATTCAGTGATTCAGTTGCAGTTATCAGAGATAGACTTGAGGCCGCTCAGAATCGCCCACCTAGTTTCGCAGATTTTTGGTGTCGAAGACCTTTGGAATTTCAAGTAGGGGAAATATATTTTCTCCTTAAATGTCGCCTATGATAGGGACATCGTGTTTTGTTAAAGAATGGAAGATGAAAGAGAATTTAAATCAAGATCCATTGAAATTTGGGTTCAAAGGAGGATTTTGACTTTGATTGAATAAAGAAAGCAATTTGAGAAATTGTCAGCACCTTTAGCCGGGTGATGCCCAGGATTGATGAAAAAGGGTCTGAAGTCGGGGGTTTGAATCATCGATGCGGTAGCTAACCGCTTAGTGGAAAAAGGGAAAAATAAAAAGTTAAAAAAAAGAACAAAATTTTTTTGCAGCTTTTATTTTCGCAAAAGTAGACAAGTGTTCAGTATGTTGAATCCGTAATGGTTTGGACAAGTTGGGAAGTGATCTGGTAATACCGCAGTACAAAAAGTGCAACTAAGGGTAGAGAAGATTCGATGAGACGATTGTACCCCCACCTTTTTATTTAAGAATTGGTAAAGGTTTAAATTTCAAGGACGAAATTTTTTATAAGAGGGGAAGAGTTGTGACATCCCAAATTTTCAATTATATTTTCAATAAATTGAAACGGGCATTTCATCTGCACGCATATAGTTCTTTTCCCTAAACTGATCACTCATGGGATAACTAGTCTATCGGGTGAAGCCATTAAGAAATTCTAATGCATCGGACCCGAGAAATTGACCAGGAAACGATTTTTCGACCAGGTTGATCTGCAAGGGTCATTGCGGCACAGTTAAAAATCGATTAGAGACCGGAGATAGGTCGACTCGATAGAGGCATGTGATCGAGTGTGGGTGATTCCAGCAGATCGCATAATTCTTGTCGATCGGCACTTGGCTAGCTTTTTCTGTCGTTTGGGTACCTTGCGTCCGTGTCTGAAACCTTGAGATTTTTCCGACAACCGAGAGTCGCCAATGTGTCAAAGATGTATGTTGTGGCTTGAATTGATCAACCACAGGTCAAATGCAGGAAAATTTCTAAAAGCTACCCGGTAGATCAGGACGCGCTAATATCGTGCCAGAGTGAAATTAACCGTGAAATTGATATCGAATTCAGAAATTGGAAGTCATGGTATGTCACAAATTATTTTAGGAACATTGATTCATCTTCTAAGGATTTTTCATGCAAACCGAGTTTTTCGGCAAAATAATCAAAGTATGGTTGATTTGGCTCGAGAAATTGGAAGGCCCGCCTTTGGTCACGCTTTTGAGACTTAAGTTGGTTCTACGGATAAGTGAAGATGTGAATTGAAGTGTTGACATTGGATTAATTTTATGGACTTCAATTGGACTCAATTGGAAGAGAATTGAAGGGAATGGAAGAAATTAACGTACAAGATTTTAGGCCCCGACGGAAAATGAAATTTGGACCCATTGGAGGATTGTTGTGGAAGCTTGGTGTGAGTGGAAGATGACCTCATGTGAGGTCATGGTGGGCCATGTTCGAGGGATTAAAGAAAAAGAAAAGAAAAATGAAATGGTCCCCCCTCTCTCTCTCTCATTCCTCTCTTCTTCCTCTCTCCCTTCTGTGGGTTTCTCCTCCATCTTTGCTGTGCGAAAACCAGAAAAATGGAAGAAGGAACCAGTAGCTCGCCGCCCGCACGCCCGCTCCGTCGCCGCCGCCGCCACCGCGTGCTGCTCGCGCGTCCCCGCCTCTTGCCGCCGTTGTCCCTCTCGCCCAGCTCGCCGTTCCAATGAGCTGTTCAGCCCGTCCCAGCCGTGGTGGGCCATCGTCGAAGCTCCCTCCGCCGCCGTGAGCCGCCGCCGGTCGCCACCCGAGCTACCGCTGCCTCTCTCCGCCCATTTCCGACCCGAACAAGCCACCGATTCCCCTCCATCGGCACCAAACCAGCAGCTGCAAAAATGGGTTTTGCAGCCTGGTTTTGGCCCTTTTTGGCCGGCTTCCCGGCCCCGGTTACTCGGCCCACCTTGAGGAAAGTTGTTCCTCTCGTCGTCCCCGTCGTTTTGGCGTGCTCGGCTCGCTAATCCAGTGAGTTTAGCTTACTAAATCTTGCTTAAATGGTTAATGATGCCCTAAGTGTGCTTAGTCTAAGTTAAGTGAGTTTATGTGGGTAGATTAGTTTATTTGATTGAAGATTAGATTATGGTGTTTAATTAAGTTAAATTGTGTTTAGTTTAAAGTTAAGAAGGTTTATTTTTAATATAAGCCGTGATGTGACATAATGGGTTTTATTTTTGATTTATTTAATTGTTTCGAAATTCTGGAATTAAATAATATTTTATATTCCGAAAATCATTAAAATATTATTTATTTAAAAAAAAAAACTCGAAAAATTATTTCGACCCCAATTGCTTAGAATTCTATGCTGATCATCGCTGTGCTCTTAGAATTTGAATTTGATGAACGGATGTGGCAAAATTGAGTGTTGACTATTATTATTATTATTATTTAATTTAAAAAAAAACTCGGAAAATTATTTTTGACCTCAATTGCTTAGAATTTCATGCCGATCGTCGCTGTGTATTTAGAATTTCAATTTGATGAATGGCTGTGGCAAATTGAGTGTTGATTGTGATAAATAGGGCTTTTAGCCATAAAAATCTAAGTGTTGGATTTTGATGCAGAAATTTGATTGTTAAGGTTTACTATTGAAATTGGAGTATGTGAATGAATTGTGGAAGGTCCGTAAGTCAGTAATGATTTGTCGTGTGTTGGTTGGTAGACTCGGGTCGCAGTAGTGGCTAGGTCGACTGGACCTGTATTCTTTGTGGATTGCTGTTAATGTGTGACGTGGCTCGGGTCGCAGTAGTGGCTAGGCCGACTGGACCTGTATTCTTTGTGGATTGCCGTCAATGTGTGACGTGGCTCGGGTCGCAGTAGTGGCTAGGCCGACTGGACCTGTATTCTTTGTGGATTGCCGTCAGTGTAGTGACGTGGCTCGGATCGTAGTAGAGGCTAGGCCGACTGGATCTATGCTCCTTCGGGAATGCCGTCGACGTAGTGACGAAGCCGCGCTCCATGGGGGGGAGGCGATGCCTGACATGAGTGTCAGAAGATAGTTGAATTGCGAGTAGGCTATGCCCTTGTGTGGTAGTAAATAATAATTGGAATGCGTGTCGAGTGCATTTATAATTTCTATGAAAGTGTTGGCGTTCCAATTGTTTGAATTCTTATTACTACCTGAGTTTGTGTGATATAAATTGTGCTAACTTGCAGGAAGGAATTAAGACGAGGTAAGTCTTCTGTGTGATGTGGCTAGGCCACTCGAGGTGTATTTTCTTTCTAATAGGGGTTTAGGGGGTTGAACTTGCTGAGACGATGTCTCACCCCGTTGTGGGCCAACATTTTCGGGTCCCTTGTGGATGGAGCAATCAGATCGCTTTGGTTGGCCTTGAGGAGTTGCAGAGGTGAAGTCTGGAGCCTTGGAGAACGTGTTCGACTTGTAGGTCGTAGGACAGTTCTTTTTTAAGAGTTGGTCTTTTGTAGACTTTTGGCTGTAGGCCTTCGTTTGTAATTCCGTTGATTTATGAAAGTGTATTGTTGTGAAATTGCTTCCTGCTTTTCTATCCCATATTATTGTTAGGGGTTTTATAATATGCTTCCGTGTGTGCATTAAAGAACTGATTGGGTTGGCGACTTAACCTAGGAACGTCGCTTTTTGAATGACCATGGTGGGATGTTGGCGTGCTCGGGGTTCGGGGCGTGACACATGTGGGCTCGGAGACTTGGTAGGTCATCCTGGAAAATGCATGTGGGCTCGACGACTAGATATTCCATCGTGGGGAATGTATGGTATTGATTGAAATAACCGAGGAATGGTCTATTTGACATGTAATTGACTAGGTCGATTGATCGAGACATCGATATGTGATGTGATTGTTTGGGTGCCTATTGAACTGTGCTAATATGCAGGTGGAATCTGAGGCCAAGGTAAGTCCTCTGACTCGTGTGTGCATAGGCAGCTCAAGTGTATTGGTTTACTAATCGGGTTTTAGGGAGTAGAACTTGCTGAGACGTAGTCTCACCCCGATATGGGACAACATTTTCAGGTTCGGAGATGGCTGATCCCCCTGACCAGTATGGTCATCCTACGAGAATGATCGAGCAGGACTACACTTTCCCTAATCCGAAGAGCGATTGGACATATGAGTTGGTAGTAACTTCAGTCTGGACAGAAGAGGCCCTAAACCAAGAAGTACCCGATCATTTTAGAGCCTGGTTTCATACCACTCCATACGGTTTAAGGATAGGCTCCTTTATAGGCTTTGATATCCCTACCGAAGTGATTGATGCGGCTAGGGATGTGGAAGATTCGTCGTCTCGCTCGGATCTAGTGGACCCTAAAGGTTCAGAAGTCGAGTCTGAATAATTGGTCCTAGGACAACTAATTTTGAGAACCAACCTTTTTGATAGGCCTTGTAAATATCAGCTGGCGATGTAAATGAATTAGTCTGATATATATAAAGGTATGTTCTAGCTTTTATAAATTGCGGTCTTGCCTTTCTATCCCATTGAATTATTGTCTGCAGCTTTTTATATCTGCTTTTGCATGTGCATTTAAAAACAAAGGGTCGCGATGTGTCCTAGGACGTCACTATTAATCAACTAGGTAAGAGATGAGCACACGTTCGAGGATCGGGGCATGATAGGGGTAGTCATACCAACAAACACAAGTAAGAGGAAAAGAAAACTCACACAGAAGATAAACACTTAAGCTGATCTATGGCATTTAATAATGACCGCACTTTATCCCATTGCTTTCTTGTACCTCAGTACGTGACATAACTGTGTATGCAACCGAGTGCTCCTGCGCAGTGCTAGAAATGTACTCACTATAAGCCCCTTGCTAAGTAATATGGTAACAAAACATCGTCGTGTTTGTTTAGTTCTTCGAACCTGAGTCCTAAAAGTGACAGTAGCTAATTTTGTTTAGTTTGAATATCACGAATGATTCTTCTGGTAAAAGCGATTGGGCATGTACCAGAAGAAGATAATGTGGGTAAAGCACTATATTCATGCTCATGTTGTCCGGTCGCATGTCGGATTGTCAAGGCATCTCCTTCTTCCTTAATTGAAATGATCCCTCCTTCATCTCTTTAATTGGCTCCATTATTTCTATGCGTTGGACCAACTTATTTAGGGTGATTATAATTTAATAGAATGGAGTCGCTGCCAACCTTCACTTATGCTCTTCTTTATTTGTCAAAGAAAGTGTGCTCCCCCAACATTTATTAAGGGAAAAATTATCAAAAAAGTCATAGTAACCATTAGTCGATATCTTTTATAATCGTTCCCGCTGAAGAGTTTGATTGCAATGACTATTTCGCTAGTTATGTCTTTGCAATCAATGTGATCTCAGCCAAACCTTGCGAGTCGATGTCAATGCCTGTTCAAATCAACTGACATGCTATCAATCAATAGACGGAATCTATTCCATTCTTATTGTTGGAGAAAACCTCCTTATTTGTTTTGAAGTTGACAAAATGTTTCCATCAGTCTAGTCTTAAGACTTGCAGACTCTTCCGTCAAAATCTGAAGACCGCCAGACTCAAGTTTTAAAGTCTGCCCTCATTGACAGTTTCTAGACCAACGAAGAAGACTTATCCAGAATTGAGTATTTATTTATGGATTTGATTCGAGCGGCTAAAGAAGTTTCTCACGGCTGGAGATATCATCTCAAGATCTATTATTCATTTTGAATTCAATACAAGTAAATTGGATTCGTTGATTGGCGAAGTATACTTGAAAGGTTCTACTTGTGGAAACCTAGATTCTGATTGTATGGGCGAGCATGATTGGTGGGCTATCATCACATTTCTTAAATAACTCGAGATCTCCCTAATTGATTCTGTTCAACGGGTAGATTGGAAGAACTCCTTTGGAAGGTGCCAACGGACATGAAGGTATGAAGGAGTATATAAGGAAGAAACTCTAGTTATTCAAGTGTGTGTGTAATAGAAAAATTCCAAAATCTGAAACTCTTTGTTCTTTGTTGTTTCAATTGTTGAGCGAGAAATTTGTACTCAAAAGAGAGTTTAGATATTTGTGAGACATTGAGGAAGTGTAGCAAAGTCTCTACACTGTGAAATCAAGGACGTGATAATGTAACGACTCTTTTGATTCATAGTGAAATCCAGCCGGTGAGCTGTCAGTGCGGGAGAGTGGACGTAGGCTTGGATTAAGCCAAACCACTATAAACTCTGTGTTTACTTTCTCTTATCCTTGAACTTCTTATTCATGCTTACTAGTTGTTTGTTCATTTAAAAGTTGAATTCTGTTTTATGACCAACATCTACTGAAATCAAAAACATCTTTTTAAGTCCTGCGAAAATTCTTACATACACCTATTCACCCCCTAGGTGTATTCTCTAGCCCCATTCAATTGATATCAGAGCTTGTGTGCTTATTTATTGAAGTGTTTTACTTCTTAAGCTAAAGATCTATGGCTAGTATTTTGGCTTCAGGACTGGTTGAAGGTCAAAGCAACACTAGACCTCCTTACTTTGATGAGAAATAATACAATGTATGGAAGAACAAGATAAAAGCTTTCCTAAGATCGAAAGATCCCCTTGAATGGGATGTGGTAGAAAAAGGAGTTATTCCTACAAAACCAACAACTTCCAAAAGAGGGAAGGAAGTGACAGATGCTAGAGAGATGACATAAGAAGAGATAACCAAGAGACAAGATTTTGATGCAAAAGCTATCTATTCTTTATATTGTGCCTTATCTCCTACTGAGTATAACAGAATTTCATCTTGTTAAATAGCAAAAGAAGCTTGGGACAGGTTGCATGTTACCTATGAAGGAACCGATCGAGTTAAAGAAACAAAGATCAACATTCTTCTTGGGCAATATGAAGCTTTCAAAATGAAGCCAAAAGAAACCATCATTGATATGTTTAGTCGTGTTATAGAGATTGTAAATGGTCTTGTATATCATGGACAACCAATCTCAGGGCAAATGAAAGTCAACAAGTTGCTGCGAGGACTCTCTAAAGACTGGAATCACATCAAGACTTCCATTAGAGAAATACAAAGAATCACACCTTTATCTGTTGACAAATTAGTGGGCACACTTCAATCTTATGAAGTGGAGCAAATCGATGAAGAAGATGGTTTTAAAGGTAAGAAGTTAATTGCTTTAAAGTCTAATACTGATTCTGATGTTACAGATTCAGAAAATGATCTGGATGAAGAAGAATTAGCACCCATGATAAGGAAGTTCAGAAAGTTAAACAGAAAAGGAAGAAAGTACAATTGGAGGGAGCAAAATAATCAAAGATCTCATAATAAAGCAATTGAAGAGAATGATTTCAACAAATATGTGATTTGCTTTGAATGCAAGAAGAAAGGACACATCAAACTCAATTGTCCTCTATTGAAGAAAAAAAAAGGAAATACAGAGAAATTCAAGAAAGCTCTTAAAGCAGAGACTTGGAGCGACACAGAATGTAAAGAGAGTGATGAAGAATATGCCAACATTTGTCTGATGGCAAATTCAGAATCAGACTCAGATTTTGAAACAAACTCATACTCAAATTCAAATAAGGAAATTGAGGTTAGTAACTTTAAAATTCCTATTAAAGTTTCAAAGTATATTGATGAACTTTGTCTTAGCCTTAAGGTATCTCTTAAAAGAATTTCTGAACTAAAAATGGAAAATTCTATACTGAGGCAACAGGAAATTTCTTGGAAAGAAAGATTTGAAAGTCTGAACAACAATTTTAAAACTTCAAAAGAAAATGCAGATTGTCTTTCAAAAGAAAACAATCTCTTGAAAGAAGACATTTCAAATATCTCAAAAAAGTTTTCAAATGGATCTAAAAAGCTTGATAAAATTCTTTCAATTCAAAGGACCTCATTTTTATAAATCGGGTTTGGGAATGACATCGGAAACTATTACTTTAATTGATTTCCCAAAAGTAAAAGATAGAATCAAACAGATACCTACTAAAACTTTTTACAAAAATCATTTTCAAAAAGTTTTTGTAAAATCTGTTGGTCGAAGTGCTCTTAAATCTTCAAAGTGATAACAGCTCAGAACGTTTTGAGAAGGATTGTCATAAAGTTTGGAAACCTGTTAAAAGAAACTGGGCAAAGATTATTTTTGGAACTAACTCCCTTGGACCCAAGAAAGTATGGGTACCAAAGAGAACTTGAACTCTTTTCATAATTACAGGTCACTATCAAGAAAAAGATCAAATGGTACTTGGATAGTGGCTGTTCAAGATACATGACAGGAGATTCAAATTGCTTCATAAAGCTTACTCAAACAAATGGTGGAAATGTTTTTTTGGTGGAAATGGCAAATGAAGAATTATTGGATGTGGAACTGTCAAGATTGGGAGTCTCACAATCAATAATATTTCTTTGGTGGAAGGCTTGAACTATAATCTACTCAGTATAAGCCAACTGTGTGACACTAGATTCAAAATCAATTTTCAAGAAGGCATTTGTTCAGGAACTAGTAAGGATTTGTCTCAATCCTTTACTGGACGAAGACATTGAAACATTTATCTACTGGATATCAAATTAGAAAGCTCTCAGTGTCTAATTTCTATTCAAGATGAAGAAAATCTTTGGCATAAAAAACTTGGCCATGTCAATATGAAGCAAATAGCCAAAATTTCCTCCAAAAAGCTTGTTCATAAACTGCCCAACTTAAGTTTTCAAAAGTTAGAATTATGCACACCATGTGTTTTGGGAAAAAAGGTAAGAAGTTCCTTTAAATCTATAAATCAAATTTCTACTAATCATGTTTTGCAGCTTTTGCATATGGATCTCTTTGGACCAACCATAACACAAAGTATTTGTGGGAAGAAATATTGCTTAGTAATTGTGGATGATTACTCTTGCTTTACATGGGTATTCTTTTTATCAAGTAAGTCTGAAGCTTTCTCTCATTTCTCAAAATTTGCTAAGAAAATTCAAAATGAGAAATGATATACTATAACAAGCATCCGGACAGACCATGGAGGTGAGTTTAAGAATCAAGACTTTGCAAATTTTTGTGATGAATATGGTTTAAAGCATGTTTTCTCTTCGCCATATACTCCAGAATAAAATGGAGTTGTGGAAAGAAAGAATAGATCTTTGTAAGAAATTGTAAGAACTCTTTTAATTAAAAGTAACATTTCTTCTCGTTTTTGGGCTGAAGCAGTTTCTATAGCATGTTATATCATTAACAGAGTTTTCTTAAGGCCAGTTCTAGAGAAAACTCCTTATGAGTTGTTCAAAGGAAAGAAGCCAATTGTTTCCTATTTTCATGTATTTGGTTGCAAATGTTTTATTTTGAAAAATGCAAATGATTGCATTGGTAAGTTTAAAGAAAAACAGACGAAGGAATCTTTCTTGGATATTCAACCACTAGTAAAGCCTACAGAGTATACAACAAGAAGACTCAATCTATGGAAGAATCGATGAATGTAAAATTTCAAGACCTTATACAAAATCAATTAGTCTAGACTCAACCTGAAGAATCTGAATCTGCTCTAGACTCTACAAAGTCTAATTCCTCTGAAGCAGCTCAAACTACAGAAGGTAAACAACGAACGAATTTTGAAGAATCAAATGAAGAAAAAGATGAGTAGACCGTTAGACCAACTAGTAACTGGAAGCACAAATCTAGTCATCCCAAAGAACTCATTATTGGTGACATTGATGAAGGGATTCGTACAAGATCCAAAATGCATGAAGAGTCTAGCGCTGTGGCTCTTAATTCTAAAATAGAACCCAAAAGCATTGAAGAAACTTTAACTGATGAAAGTTGGATTGAAGCTATGCAAGAAGAATTCAAGCAGTTCAGTGTTAACGATGTTTGGGAATTAACTCCTAAACCAAAAGGTAAATCTATTATTGGAGCTAAATGTGTTTTCAGGAACAAGATGGATGAAAAAGGAAAAGTCATAAGGAACAAAGTAAGACTCGTGGCCAAGGGACATATGCAAGAAGAATGGATAGACTATGATAAAACTTACGTACCAATGGCAAGGTTAGAAGCAATTCGTTTATTACTTGCTTTTGCTTGTTATAAAAATTTCAGGTTATTTCAAATGGACGTCAAAAGTGCATTCCTGAATGGGTTTATCCAAGAGGAAGTTTATGTGGAACAACCTCCCGGTTTTGAAGACCCAAGGAAACCGGACTCTGTATTCAGACTGAAAAAAGCGTTATATGGATTAAAGCAAGCACCTCGAGCTTGGTATGAAAGGTTAAGTAAGTTTTTAATCCAAAGTGGCTTTGTGAAAGGTAAAGTAGACACCACTCTATTTATTAAAAGAGAAAGTAAAAAATTTCTACTTGTTCAAATTTATGTTGATGATATTATTTTCGGATCTCCTAACAAAAATCTGTGCAAGAAATTCTCTAAGTCTATGCAAGATGAATTCGAGATGAGCATGATGGGTGAACTATCTTTCTTTCTCGGACCACAAGTGAAACAATTGAAGGAAGGAATTTTCATTCATCAAGAGAAATATGCTAAAGAACTTGTTAAGAAATTCGGTTTGGAGAATTGCAAAAAGATTGATATACCAATGTCAAGTTCTTCGAAGTTGGACAAAGATGAAGAAGGAAAGAAAGTTGACCAGAAGCTAAACATGAGTATCATTGGTTCACTTCTTTATCTTACTGCTTCTAAACCTGACATTTTGTTTAATGTTTGCTTTTATGCTAGATTTCAATCAGATCCCAAAGAATCTCATCTAAGTGATGCAAAACGCATCATCAAATATGTTGCAATAACCTTTAAGTTAGGTCTATGATATCCTAAATAATGAGACTTTACTCTTCTTGGATACTCAGACGTAGATCTAGCATGATGCAGAGTTGATAGAAAGAGCACCTTGGGTACTTGTCAATTACTTGGAAACATGACAGTATCTTGGTTCTCAAGGAAGCAAAGTACGGTTGCTCTCTCAACAGCAGAAGCAGAGTATGTGGCTCTTGGAAGTTGTTGTTCTTAAATCTTATGGATAAAACAACAGTTAAGAGATTTTGGAATCGAAGACTCATGCACTGAGATTAAATATGACAACACAAACGCGATTAATCTTACTAAGAATCCAAATTTTCATTCAAGAGCAAAGCATATAGAGATTCGACATCACTTTATAAGAGACTGTGTTCAAAATGGAGAAGTCCTGATTTAATTCATTGACTCAAAGAATCAGCTGGCGGACATTTTTATAAAACCACTGGAGAAAAGTCAATTTGAGTCTATTTGATCCAAGCTTAATATCATAAAGTTTGAAGAAGTTCAGACTCAGGGATAAAAGTCTAAAGATGCTCAGACTTAGACGATCAAGGATCACGACTGTAAGTTATTTCAATTTTAGAAATTTATCTTTCGAAAAGGTACGTTTGTCTATTAATCTGTAATTAATTGATGTTATCTTTCCAAGTTTTTTGTAATTATAGCAATCATTTCTTTTCGAAAAAGACGTTATCTTTTTTACAGTTATCTATTTTCAAAAAGGCAGGTATTTTTGAAAAGGCATTTTTTATTTTCCATTTGTGACGATTCGTATACCCCGGTTCGATTACTTTATATACTGTTCTTCTTCTTCTTTTTTACTCACAAACCCTAGAAGCACATAACTTCACCTTCTTACTTTTTCTCCCTAGTTTAATCCTTAAAGTTTTCATCTTTCTCGTGAATCGAGTTTGGAAACTCTCAAAGACTGTGAGAATGTCTTTCCAAAGAAAGTCTTCAAGGATTGCAAGCAGGGGACCACAACATATGTGTGAGGGTCCCACGCATTTTGACCTTACCGAGCAAGAAGAATCTCTAAGGCAACAGCAAAGTCCACAACATTCTCAACCGCGCCATTCTCCTCAAGCTAGACCACAGAATGTTCAACAACAAATGGAGGATGAAATTATCGAAGATGCTGAACCTGTAAGAACTCAAAAGCCTGCTTTTAACTTCAAACTTTACTCTACCTTAAAGGATGGAGGCTCTCCAATGACCATTATTGATGAGTTTTTGAAAGAAAAGGGGTACAGAAATGAAACCCACTTTTTGCAAACAATGGAACGTTTGGGGATTGCTCCTGTTGGTTCTGCAGATAGGGTTTTTGCAAATTTCCCAAGTGATCCACGTTTTGGAGGAGTTAGTTAGCCTGATGAAAATGATGATGAAAAGATGTTTACTCATTTTAAGCCTAGAATGGGTATTGCTACAAACATTCGAGGAACGAAATCAAATCTGTTTCGTTCTAAGGAACACAAGCAAACCTACTCTAAGTTGTTGAAGTGAGGGGTGATGAACCAAAGAAGTGTGGATTTCGATTTTCTTGACTCTCTGAATGTGAAGTTGTGGGAGAAATTTACTTTACTTTAACTTGAACGATTTTGCTCTGACACTATTGTAGCCCATCCAGAACTTTCTGCTTATTTCTATTCCAATGTAAGCTTTTTGGATGCGAATAGATTTTCTTTCAGTGTTAGAGATCAGGATTATGTGGTTGATATGGACACTCTAGCTGATGTGATTGGAGTAGAGAGAGGATTGTTTCAATCAATTAGCGTGTCTATTGGTCGTGCGATTGTGGAGCTTGTTCGAGATGGAATGGCAAAAGGCCGAATTTCTTATTTGAGAATGAATGCTTCAAATATCTTGCTTCACAAGATTATGATCAACTGTCTTAGACCCAAATCCACATCAAAGGCTGACGTTTCCAATTCAGAAGCAAAGCTGATGTATGCTATCAATGCTGGTAAAAAGTTTTCTCTACCGCATACTATCATGTTTCACATATATAGATCAATGGTGAAGGACAAGAGTCAACTTCCTTATTTAGCACTTGTTACTCAGCTATTCAGACACTTTAACATTCAACCTCCCAAAATTCTGTGTGTTCGGACATGTGATCAAATGGTGGTAAGGCTGAAAATGGTTTCCAAAATGCGTTTGAAGGAGCTAAACAAGGCTCTAGAGAAATTCAAGGAGAAGACTCCTGTCAAATCTCATTAAGACTTTGTGGCTGCAAAGCGGAAAGGTAATGAGCCCATGACAGCTCCATCTAAAAGAAGAAGAGCAATCATCTTGCAAGACAAAGAAGAAGATGATGATGATGTTACCATTTCTGCTCTTGCCTTAAGGAAGTTGTAGCCTTTTGTTCTAGAGACAGAGGTTAGAGAAGACCTAGAAGAGACAGAGAAGAGAAGTGAAGAAAGGGAATCGATGAGGAAGGAAACAGAGGAGAAAGGAAGTGCAGAAGAAGAGCAACAAGGAGAACAAGGCCATTCTGTCACTGAAGAAGAAACAAAACATGAAGAGTACTTCTTTCCACCTAAAGGCACTGAAACAGGGGGAGTTGCTGAGAAAAAAGGTACTCATTCACTTGCTTTTACTAGTGATGATGTTAGTCGTTTTCCTGCCAATCCAGAAGATATATATGCTTCACACTTTCCTGAAGAAGGTCATGAGATTTCATCTCCAAATCTATATGCTCATGCTGATGTGCCATCATCTGCCAATACTCCACAATCTGGTCATGCTGAAGCAAGCACTCAAACTGACAACACAGTAGACTTTAGAAGATTGCTTGATATTCTTATGGAGATGCAAGGTCAAATTTATGCCTTGGGATGCGAATTTCAGAATATGCAAAGTGCTTATCAAGCCTCTTCAGATTCTTTGCTTAATCAAGTTCAAGCAACTGTCAAGGGTGAAGACTTAGCACAACTAAAGGAGGATTTGAGAAATCTGGAGGAGACTGTCAAGTCGATGGGAGATTTCCAACTTGTTTGCATTCCAAAACAATCTTAATCTAATCTCTCTTTTTCGTCTCTACCTTTTTTTTAATGTTGACAAAAAGGGGGAGAAGTGTAGATTTGATTTGACAGATTTGATTTGACTTTAACTTTTGTCTGGTTGTGAGGTTGTAACTTTTGGATTGTGTTTCTTTTTGGATTGTGGTTTGATCGTTTAAATGCTTGTAGTATCTTAAACATTGTTGGTACTCATGGTAAAGATAATTGTTTTTATAGGACTAACTTATTTCCTGTGAATGCAAATTCAATACTATCTTTATCCTAACTCATTTATCTTTTATGAGATATCCTTATTTGCTTGAGTATTGTCTTGCAGGTCAAAAATATCCAAATCTGCAGGAAAGTTTTGTCACCATAAAAAAAAGGGGGAGATTGTTGGAGAAAACATCCTTATTTGTTTTGAAGTTGACAAAACGTTTTCATTAGTCTAGTTTGAAGACTTGCAGAATCTTCCGTCAAAATATGAAGACCGCCAAACTCAAGTTTTAAAGTCTGTCCTCATTGATAGTTTCTAGACCGATTAAGAAGACTTATCCAGAATTGAGTATTTATTTATGGATTTGATTCGAGCGGCTAAAGAAGTTTCTCACGGCTGGAGATAGCATCTCAAGATATATTATTCGTTTTGAATTCAATACGAGTAAATTGGATTCGTTGATTGGCGAAGTATACTTGGAAGGTTCTACTTATGGAAACCTAAATCCTGATTGTATGGGCGAGCAGAATTGGTGGGCTATCATCACATTTCTTAAGTAACTCGAGATCTCCTTAACTGATTATGTTTAACGGGTAGATTGGAAGAACTCATTTGGAAGGTGCCAACGGACATGAAGGCATGAAGGAGTATATAAGGAGGAAGCTCTAGTTATTCGAATGTGTGTGTGATAGAAAAATTTCAAAGTTTGAAGTTCCTTGTTCTTTGTTGTTTCAATTGTTGAGTGAGAAATTTGTAATCAAAAGAGAGTTTAGATATTTGTGAGACCTTGAGAAAATGTAGCAAAGTCTCTACACTGTGGAACCAAGGACGTGATATTGTAACGACTCTTTTGATTCATAGTAAAATCCAGCCGGTGGGCTGTTAGTGCGGGAGAGTGGACGTAGGCTTAGATTAAGTCGAACCACTATAAACTCTATGTTTACTTTCTCTTATCCCTGAACTTCTTATTCATGCTTACTGGTTGTTCGTTCATTTAAAAGTTGAATTCTGTCTTATGATTTATGTCTATTGAAATCAAAAACATCTTTTTAAGTCCTGCGAAAATTCTTACATACACCTATTCACCCCCCTCTAGATGTATTCTCTAGCCATTTTCACTTATCGACTTAATTCTTTTGGCTTCTCATAATTGATGCTGGAGTCTAATTGTTGAGTTTTTTCACAATCAATATTAGACCACATGTGATGGTTAACAT
Organism: Eucalyptus cloeziana; assembly: GCA_014182715.1. Taxonomy (NCBI): domain Eukaryota; kingdom Viridiplantae; phylum Streptophyta; class Magnoliopsida; order Myrtales; family Myrtaceae; genus Eucalyptus; species Eucalyptus cloeziana. Next base: position 4,206,807 of record CM024639.1, on the reverse strand, counting down.
GACCTCTAGTTAGTCTTGTCCTTTGCTGAGTCGAGTACTATGCATTATCACTACGGCTTGACTTTAGAGATTACTTTTCAACTCAATAATTTTAGCACGTTATTATTAACATTGACCCAAGTTAATATCATATTCAAAACCAAAGTCGGTATACAGTCAGATTAATTTCAGCTTTTTGACATCAAAGTCATTGCAAAGCACTACTGGTTCACATGATTACATTTTGTTGGTTTAAAAGAAACCGAGCATTGTTTGTCAGCATTTCCTACACCAACATATTTTTTGCCCTCTCTTCATGTATACTAAATCATTTTAAGCCTATCTGTTGCATTTAACAATGGCTAACGCACCTTATGCTATTTACCTTCTTCTACCTAAGTACGTGAATAACTGTGTATACAATCATTAGTGCCAATGCGCGGTGTTGGAAATGTATTATAAGCCATTTGCTAGAGAATACAGTAATAAAATTACTGTCATGTTTGTTCAGTTCTTTGAAACCCGAGTCCTGGAATCAACAATTACTGAATTTTGTAATTAGATTAAGATTTAGCATGCCCTCTTTTAGTTAGCCTTTATTATTTTAATTATTGGTATTAGTAGATAAGGTACAATTGTGCTAGACACATAAGAAGTTGGGAAAATTGTCCAAAAAGTCCTAATTCTATTGTAATTTTGCCAATTAAGTCTTAACCCTTTTAATTTTGCTAATTGAGTCTTAAACCTTTTCACTTTTTGTTAATTGAGTTTATCCAATCAATTTTGATTGGAATTCGCTAATATAGACGCCGACCGTCCTACACGACCGATGCTAACATGGACAAAATTTATTATTTTTTCGACTTTTTTTTTTTTCTCTTCTCTCTTCTTCCTCTACCAGTTGCATAGCCTCTGACGACTAGCTAGAGGTTGCGATTGGGGAGTGTTGGCCTTGTCAGCCTTAGGTGAGGTTGCCCTCATCAGGAATTGGTGAAGGGCAACCTTGTTGGCCTCACACGAGGTCACCCTCGCTAGGATCTGGTGAGGGACGACCTTGGCGGGCCTTGGGCAAAGCTCGCTGTCGGTGAGGCTTGCCGTCACTTGCTCTCGTCCGCGAAGTCACCCCTTGCCAGTTCTCGATGAGGGCGACCTTGCCTAAAGCTAGCAAGGTTGACACTAGCCAGTTGTAGCCTATGGCTGGTTGCTCGAGGTTGGGCGATTGGCAGAGGAAGAAGAGAAAGGAAATTTTTTTAAAAAAATAATAATAAAAATTCAATTTTTTTAAAGTAATAAATTTTGTCCACGTCAGCACCGGTCGTGCCACGTAGGATACCAGATGTCCACGTTGGCAAAATTCTGCCAAAATTGATCAGATTGACTCAATTGATTAAAAGTGAAAATGTTTATGACTCAATTGATAAAGTTGAAAGATTTATGATTGAATTGGCAAAATTGCAATAGATTTAAGACTTTTTGGATAATTTTCCCCGTAAGAAGTCTAATATCGGGAAAAATGAAAAATGAATTATTCCACTTTTTTCAGCCAATCACTGTCACCATGGGCCTATAAATCTCTGGCCCGACCCGAGAAATGAGGCCATAATTGGAATGGGTCAATTGGATGACACCTGACCTGGCCCAATCAAGCCTCCTCGGGGGGATACTGGAACATGTGGAACGAAGGGTTGACGACGCTGAAGCCGCCGTCAATGAACAGGTTGTGGCTGTTGACGTACCTCACCTTGTCGCCCGCCAAGAACAGGCGGCGTTCGCCACATCTCTGCCTTCAACATCACCCCCTTCGGGTTTGACACCGCGTATATTGCCACCTCCAGCTTCGAGCGGTCCACGCCAACAAACTTAGTCGCGGGTGTCTTCACGTAGGTGTAGGGCAACAGGCAGTTGACCCGGATCCTGAACTGCCCCAGCTCCACGGCGGCGTTCCTCATCAGCTCTAGCACCTTATGCCATTTGCCTTCTTCTACCTAAGCACGTGAATAGCTGTGTATGCAACTTTGAGCACTCATGCGCAGTGCTAGGAATGTAACATAAGCCACTTGCTAAAAGAGGTGGTAATAAAACATCCGTCATGCTTGTTTAGCTCTTTGGAATGCAAGTACTGGAATTAAGGGTCACTGATTTTGGTTAGTTCGACATGAAACCCTTATCGAATTTTCCAATTAGATTATTTTAGCATGCATTTTCCGTATGTCTCGCATGTTTCGTTCTTATTATTTGTAATTATTAGATAGAGTACAACTGTGCTATACACATGAGATGTCTACATCGGTGAAAGAATCCAGTGTCCCGCCCATGAAAATGAACTCTTCTTTTTCAGCTGATCGATGTCACCTTGAGCCTTCAAATCTACGACCCGACCCAAGAACCGGCCACGATTGAATTATGTCGACTAGGAATCACGTCACTCGCTCAAGGTCATGGGCCGAACGTAAGAACTGACCCCGCTCAATCAGGCCTCCTCAGGCGGATACCGGAACGTGGAACGACGGGTTAACGACCGTGACGCCAACGTCGATGAATAGGTTGTAGCCGCTGACGTACCTCGCCTCGTCACTTGCCAAGAACAGAGCGGCGTTCGCCACGTCCTCTGCCTTCAGTGTCACCCCTTTTAGGTTTGCCATCGCGCCTATCAATGCCTCCATCTCCGCTGGGCCCAAGCCCATGAACTTTGTCGCCAGCGGGGTCGCGCAGGCGTAGGGCGACCGGCAGTTGGCCCGGAACCGAACTACCCCAGCTCCATGGCAGCATTCCTCGTCAGCCCCAGCACTGGGTGTTTTGAGCACGCGTAGGTGTGCGAGGTGGAGCCGCTGATGCCGGAGCTGATGCTGGCAGTGTTGATGATGCAGCCACGCCGTGCCGGGATCATGGTTTGTGTGGTGTGCTTCATCCTGAGGAAGACGCCGGTGACATTCACGGCGAGGACGTGCTCGAAGTCGGCCTTGTCATTGTCGACAATGCGAGCCTTGATCGGGTTGGCGATCCCAACGTTGTTGAACAAGATGTCGAGCTTGCCATAGGCGGAGACGGCCTCAGCAACAGCAGCCTTGATTTGGGACTCATCGGTGACATCGCAATGGACATAGGAGGCGGTGTCCTGGCCAAGGGAGTCCTGGATGGATTGGCCAAGCGAGTCGTTGACGTCGGCGATAACCACATTGGCGCCGTGGTGTGCAAAGACTCTAGCTGTGATCCCGTTGGCTCCTCCGGTGATTAGCGCAACCTTGCCCTCTAGCCTGTGAGATTTGAGAAATGCATAAAAAATGAAACTTGTTTAGTGACTCAATTCCAAAGAGATAAATATGTACATCAAAGACTTTGGTTTTTCACTAAAAAGTGGAATTACCAAATAAATAGGCACAATCATATTTAGTGAATACGAAGCCAAAAAGCTTGCTTATGGTGTGATTTGATTGATTATGTAGTTAATGGGAATCCTGTCTCATTACATAATTCAAGGAAATTTTGAAGAAATGTATGATGCGCTTATTGTTAGGATTCGTGCTAAAATAACAAGGAATAGTAAAAAAGTGATAGAGAATTTGAGACATGAGATTTTCTCTTGATTCATCTTAAATTAGAATTTCATCCAGCTGAAAATTCTTCTATAATTAATATTTTGCACATTTATGTTACATTCCTCAATTACAAGAAAAATAGATTATATATACCCAATAGCTATTTATGGGCCTCAATTTAAATTACCAATAAAATATTGATTCAAACTATAAAAATCCTCTAATGAGTCAGGTGTTGCCCCGCGATCCCGCCAGCTCTTTGGGGAGGAGAACCTAGATAGGTGGAAAGTATCACTCACGTCCCGATATTTATTGAAACTAGAGCACGGTATATATTAGTGAAGCAGGGGATGATTTAATTCAATTATAAGAAGGAAACGACGCAGGCAGGAGTCAGTCACTTTCTGGCGATTGCGGAGATGAACGAAGAGCCTCCCATCGGTGGACCATAAGGCGTACTAGAGGAGGACTGCTGCTGCTGCTGCTGCGTTGGTCGTCTAATAAGGAAGACAGATCAAATGGAGTTTCTTTATAAAGGACCAGGAAGCATGCTTTTTTATTTTTATTTACATTATTTGGACAGTGTTCTGGAGCTCCATGTGCGAAGATTCCATCCTCGAGGCTGCCTCTACAATGTTTCGACAGGCCATTCATTGAAATTTGCCGTTCAATCGATCACGAATGATATGAACTTTAGTCGTTTATTCTGCAGTGTGACGTGGGATGATATGCACACCATTGCCGAGAAGAATCATAAATATATCAAGAAATTAAAGAAATGAGGGAGGGGATTGATGGAAATTGCCAAAAATTTCAATAAACCTACGAGAAGAAATGGCAGCATAGAGAAAATATTGATATTGACAAGGATATGATTGGGTCGAACATCACACATGACTCACTAGGTAAAATATGTCAGCACTTGGTTGGATTTGTACTTAAGAAAAGAAGAAGGAAATACCGATAAACCATGTCTAATAGAGGAAATCTTGTTTAGTATGAGGGAAAAATTTCAAATAAGATTCTCAAGTAAAGTTATTTTCTCAAAAGAATCTCCAGAGTGGATCTTTTTGCCCAGGGCCAGCCCGCTCAGGACTCCCGCTCTCCTCTCCTTAGCTACTAGCCCCCTCTTCCCACGCTCCAATGCATGCGTGGCACGACTGCTTTTTCAGCTGGCTATGCTAGGTTGGCTCCCTCGTCTTCTTGTGCTTGCGAAGCCGGCTCACCCGCGGCCGGTGACCATAAAAATGGAAAAAAGAAATAGAGAAAGGAAACAAACGGAGGTAAAATAAGAAAGAAAAAGAAAAAGAAAAGAAAAAAAAAAACCATAGATGAAAATGCCCTCAGCCAGGGCTTCTAGAGTATCACTTGAAATGCACGTGTCGACTGGTGGTTAAGTTGGAAATTGTTTTAAGATTAAATTGGTGGTTCAATGCTTTAGTCGAAATAAAATCCGCTTTAGAGATTCTTTTGAGAAAACGGCCTTACTGCATGTCCTTATTTGAAATTGTCTCTCATATGAAGAGCCAATCCTTAATATAAAATGACACATTTTATATGCTTTGTTGATGTGACATCACATTAATTGTAAAATGGACTGATAGTTGGTTTATAAGTATGAGGGGAAATCTCATCATTTGACTTAATTTTTAGAGTGAGAAAGGTTCAAGACTACCCAATATACTTGCCCAATCAAAACAAAAGGCATCTTCCTCATCGATACCCCATCTCTTGCTCTTTAACAGGTTCCATTAGTTCTATAATACAACCAACTTAATTGGGTTGACTATAATTTAATAGAAATAAAGTTGGTTCAACATTGCCCTCATTTGCTTATACTCATCTTTATTTGTCAAAAAAGCATGTCCTCATTAAATTTATCAAGCATCTTAAAAAAGTTTTCGATTTACAATTTTAATTGGATTTTCTATTAACTTGTGTAATTGATCTTTGATATATGGTGTATAAACAATGCTGTGAATGCACAAACTTTAAGGTTGTCATAACATAAGATGGACCACCGTCTTGCGGAATCTCAAGTTACGTTACCAAAAATCCTAATTGATAATAAGCGAATAGCATACAATCATTTGATTAGGATCCAAATAATTTCTTGTCCGCGCCAAGAATTTGGGATTCATTATTAAGACCATTTTATCGAATTTAAGGAGGGCAAGATTCTTCAACTTTTAGGAATATAACGTCGAGATAGCTCATGAGTCGTGCGATTCGTGCAATGATAAAGCACTATACATGTATTTCCGCTAACCCTTTACGCAACTGCTCAGATGATCCTGCTTCCCAGTGAAGGAACCGACAAATAAATAAAGAAGGCCTTGTGAGAAAATTGGAGGTTGAGATTCCAAAAGGAAACTCTATTAAAATCATGGGATGACGCTTGAACAAGGACAAGATGGAGTGCCTAGGAATCATTCAGCTCCAAGCCAACGGAATCGTTTCTTTTCAAAGTCAGGAATTGTTCACATTGACTATCATACATAGTATAGTCGTTGTTGGTATGGGCGATTCTTTAAATTTTTCATATAAAATTTTTTCTTTTATCCTTTTATCTTTTTTCTTCTTCCTTCGCTGGTCGTCGAGCCTTGGTAATGGCAAGCGACCGATGAAGGAAGAAGGAAAGAAAAGAAAAGAAAAAAAGAAAGTTCAAAAAATTTATAAAAAATTCCAAAAAAATTTAAAATGTAAAAGAAAAATATATCGTTTGTGTCAGCATCGACCATACAATGTATGACGCTCAATGTCCACATCAGTGATTGTTGGTCAAATTGGTTAGAATGAGTACATTAATAAATTGTCAAAATGTTTCGTACAAATTGTTTAAATTGAAAGATTTATAATTGAATTAATATTTGTACAATAAGTTTATGAATTTTTTGGTAATTATTCCCTTTTATCTTGACCACCAACTTCTTGGAATCCGACCGTACGAGAAGCTCCATTGTTCCACATTCCAAGTGAATGCAAATCAAGACTTCACAGCGACAAGGATTCAACCCTTGTTCGATCACGAATAGATTGAACTCTAGATCTTTAATCATCAACTTGAAAATGAAACTTACCCTACCTTAATCAATCAACTATCCTAACTAAAATTGGTCCATGTTCTTCGTCATTGACAAATGCTTGTGCGGAACAAAAACTTGATGATTGAGTTCTTATGTTGATGAAAAGAATTTAATGACATCTACTTCACTGGAAAATGTGAAATACCTTTCATAGTGTGGATCGGTTGATACGAACATACAAAGCTTGTGAAGGTCCTTTGTTGATTCTTGGACATGAATGTAAATGGTAAGGAATCTAAAAGTATGAATACAGGGGACAACTATTGTTATTTATGTAAATTATAGTGGAGAAGTAAAGTATGTTGAAAGTAAAGATGAAACATGTTGATGAATGAATTGGCGATCTGTACAAAATTACAACTCGAGAATCTTTACCTACAATCAATGGTTACATAGGCGGCTACTAAAAAAATTAAACATGCCCTATATAACTTCTAAATTCAGCAATGCTTATCTTCAAGGTTTACGGTATCCAAGATTATCAACTCCACTAATCCACGGTTACATTAACTCTACTTCTTTGATGGTCACATTCTATGCTTCTCCCTATCAACTGAGTGGATCTTCTTCATTTATCGACTCTTCACTCCAACACTTTTGGCCATTTTTTTGTCGACATTTACATAGACTAAAATCGAGTTTTCTTGCCAACAAATTATTCCCAACACTCTAGCGATCTTTTGTTCATGTCACCCTCTTAATAAGCTTCCATCAATCAAGTTATCAACCAAATACTTCGAAATTTTTTGATGTTAACAATGAAAATACAATTGTTAACCAAAGAACAAGAGCAACTGTTTGATCAACACAACAAAAATTGAAAAATTGAAACTCTTAAAAAATTGTACCTATTTGAATAACTATTCTCGCTCCTTAAAATTAAATTTCGACTCCATATTTGATAGCAACCACGTAATGAGTTTGATGGCAACAATTGCTCCATAGGAATTGTCGATTGATACCCTTAGTAATCATTCCTGCCCAAGAGTTTGACTGCAGTAAATGTCCCGCTACTTATGTCCTTGCAATCGATGTGATTTCAGCCAAATCTCATGAGTCAGTGTCGATGCCTCTTCGTTTGACTGACATTGACTTTGCTATCAATTGATCAATGGAATTTGTTCCCTCCTTCTCGGCTTAATTCTTTTAGCTTCTCATACTATACGATGTAGTTTAATTGTCAAGTTTATTCACAGTTGATATTAGATCACATGTAACAGTTAACATAATCTCTAATTAGTCTCAATTTTGTTGAGTCGATGACTATGCTATATCATCACGGCCTAACTTAAGATATTAGTTTTCAGCTCAATAGTCTTAGCACATTCTTATCAACATTGACCCAAGTTAATATCATATTCAAAACCATAGTTGATATACAGTCAGATTAACTTTACTTGTTAGGCATCAAAGTCGGTCTTTTCTAGGGTGCCGACAGAACTATAGTTGCATGGTTTTGGTTTGTGATCCTAATGTCTGTGACCCTTGTCAACAATCGGTAACTCTCCATACATGAGCTAGGATTTTTTTTTTTTTGGGTTAGAAATACCAATATTCATTACTAACCCAAAGATTGAAGGTTACAAAAGGATTCAAGATCCAATTATAAGATCAACCAAAAGGAATGAAGGGGATTAATAATCCAGTTCATCAGGAGAGAGCCAGCTCGATGGGTCTTAGCAACTTAGTTGGCCACTTCATTATAATCTCTTGGTTTAGAGTGGATACTACTTCTAGCTAGCTCCGCAAATTGGTGCAATCTTGTATAATTGACTGAGAGGCCCATGGCTCTTCAGACCAGCCCGTAATGCAATCAACTGCTGATAAGCTACCAAATGATAGCATCATGTACATATCAGTGGAAAGTACATCTCCAGTTCGTGCATCTTGCTTCAATTTCAACCACTTCAAAGCTTCTCATATGGTTAGAGCTTTGGCGATGAAGGTAGAAGGGGTGTAGATCGATTTTGCGAATTCGTCCATGAGCGCTCCTTCTCTGTTTCTACATAATACTGCTATCGATCCCTCCATATTTTGAGCTGCTCCAAGAATAATTGATGCTCACTTTGCAGTAGATCTGGGTCGGCGAGCATCCTGTATTTTCTACAGAACAGGTCTCTTCTTCTTGGATAATCTTGTCGATTCCATGTTTCGCAAATAGTTGAGTCATATAAACTACATCTTCAATCGTTAAACTCGGGTTGTGTCTCTATGCGTGGAATATTAGGGAGTTTCGCGCCTGCCAAATCCGCCAAACAAGTTATGCAAAATCCGCTTTGGACTATGGAGTCGTTCTCATGTTGTAGTTCTCCCATACCCATTTGTCCATTCGATTGCAAATCCCCTGGGATAAATCGACTCCGATCCTCTGGTCTGACTAGATTTCTTTTGTCTTGGGGCATAGGATGAAGATGTGCTTTGTAGATTTGGGAGTTTGGTTACAAAAGGGACACTCTGGTTAGGTAGTATCCTCCTCTAATATAAGTTTTCCTTCGAAGGCAAAGCATTATTACTCGCACTCCATAGAAAAAACCTGACTTTGGGGTAAGCTTTTAGCTTCCGGATTTCAGTCCATAGTCTCTTAGGTAGCTAGTATGATGTAGAAGGTTGATTTGTTATTTGAAGTTTTCCCGAGTCTCAAAGCTTGTCATATCCATTTTTCACTGTGTAAGAACTTGAGTTATTTGCTGTCCATAGTATCTTGTTTGGTTCAGGTGTTAAGTTTAAAGGTGTGGCTGAAATTTCTTTGATGATTCTTTCCTCGAAAATCTCCTGTAGTAATTGAATATTCCATCCTCCCTCATTATGATTGATTAATTCACTGAGGGTTGTTTTGGTTTGCTGGTCCTCCTATCTTGCTTGAGAGCAGCCTTCCATCCTCTCTGATTTTGATCTTATTGTTATTGCTAACCTCCCATTTGATCTCTAACTCAATTGTATCTCTCCCCATTAGTAAGTTTTGCCATCTCCAAGAAGGTCGGGGGCCTTTGTTTGCTATCCACAAGTCTTCTTTGGGAAAGTAAATTCCTTTCAACAGTCTACTTCATATGGCTCTCAGGTCTTCAATGAATCTCCAAGTTTGTTTTCCCAGCATCGCTTTATTAAAATCAACTAAATTCCTAAAGCCTAGCCCCCCCCCACCCCCCCCCCCCGGGAATCTTTCCTAGTTTTCAAAATATCCAATCTTTTCCAATGTATACCCTTTTTAATAGCATTTTGCTTCTAGCAGAAGGATGGTACTCTCTTTTCAGTAGCTCTACAAATCAATATGGGAATTTTAAAAGTAGACATGATAAATTGAGGTGATGCTTAGACTGCTGTTTTAATTAGGATCTCTTTTCATGCCTTCGACATTAGCTTCTCTTTCCATTCTTCTAGTTTTCTATCAACTTTTGCAAGAATCCAAGAGAACATTTGCTTTTTAGGACACCCAGATATTTTCCTGTTTTCTCAATGATTGGCACTCTTAATTTCGCTGCTAGATTATGTTTTAACCCTTGAGTTTCCAAAGAAAATTCTTGACCTATTGAGGTTGATGGATTGTCTCGACGCAAAGCAATACTGATGCAAGATATTTGCTAAGTTCTTAGCCTCAGTTATTGTACCATCTAGGAAGAATATAACATCATCTGTGAATAGTACATGTGATAATTTAGAGCAGTGCGGATTTGATTGGATGCCCTTTATACTACCGTCTATTATAGCTTTTGAATAGTCAAGAGTGATAATCTACCATAATTTCACCACATGACATCATTCAAAGCTATGATCCGATGGAAAATAGACAAGGACAAGTTCAAATTGCAAGCTGAGGTAAATGCCTCAGTCGCGAAGGGATGGATTTTCAAGCCAGAAGAACCTCTAAAGAAAGAACTGCCAGAATGTTGCAGAATTCTTGTCAATGGATCTAAATAATCCTTGAATGTTGCAAATATAGATCAAGTGAATAAAATAAAATAGTTGGAAGGAATGAAAAGAAATCGGATATCGAATTTATGTAGTTTAGTCCCTCACAGTTCATGGTAAAACCTTTCAGTGTTTCTCAGCCCTTAATTACACCCAACAACTCATATAGTGTTTAACCCCTCATAATTTCTGATGAAACCTCACCAAGAAATTACACAAATTCTACTCACGAAAATTTAATTTGGTTTCAATATTTGGTGTCTTCTCCAATCTCTCTAGGAAAAGAGCCGGGTGTAATAGAACAATACTCAACCCTTTTGGACACCGAAAGACTTGGCGCCATCTCGTCTCTCTGACTTGGCGCACCTTCAACCACAATGAATCTTCTCCATTTATAACCAGGACAAACCTCCCATCATTTATTGCAGGAGCAATATTTCCGAGAAGAAATCGCATGCTCTATTTGTCTTGCACAACATGGAAGACAAATGCATTGCATGTCCATATATTTTTAGTGTGCAAAGAGTCCTTTCATTTATTGCTTTGTGCGGCTGTAGCAAAGAAGTCATCAGAGAATTCCATGCACAAGCTTTACTTTTCAACTCAACTTGAGGCCTCATAATTGTTCTTCTTTTTGTACTGTTGCGTGCCTCTGCTTAGGAGAGTTGAACAAAACATGCACGTTCTTCCTGCTTTCTTTGTCTCTTACGCATGTAGAGAAATAAATGCAAAAAATCCAAGCACAATCCTCTTCTTCGTATATCTATTTTTAGCGTTTGGCGCGCTTGTGGAAGGGGCATCTCATCTTGAACTCATACGGCCATACATCCACACTTCAGCTTGGACCATGTCAATGGGCTTAAACTTGAGATATATTTTAACATTGAAGAATAAGACCAAATCATCAGTAATGCACAAATGATTAGCATGGTTATGCTTCATTAGTTTAAAAGAAACCGATCATTATCCATCGGCTTTCCGTAAACTGACATATCTTTTGCCCCCTTTCCACGTATACCAAATCATTTTAAGCCTATTTGCTATTTGCCTTCTTCTACCTAAGTACGTGGTATCGATGCGCTGTGCTAGTAATGTATTATAAGCCACTTGCTAGGGAATACGATAATAAAATACCGTCAGGTTTGTTTAGTTCTTCGAAACAAGGGTCCCGGAATCAACACTTACCAAATTTTGTAATTAGATTAAGATTTAGCATGCATCTCTCTTTTAGATAGCCTTTATTATAATTGGTATTATTAGATACGGTACGACACATAAGATGTCCAGTATCGAGAAAAATGAAAATTGAACTCTTCCTCCATTTTCAGCCGACCGATGTCACTGTGGGCCCTTCAAATCTCCGGCCCGACCCAAGAAATGAGGCCGCAATCGAATCCGGTCGATTAATGGGAATCACGTGAGACCCGACTCGGCCCAATCAGGCCTCCTCGGGGGGATACTGGAACATGCGGAACGAAGGGTTGACGACGCTGAAGCCGCCGTCGATGAACAGGTTGTGGCCGCTGACGTACCTGGCCTCGTCGCCCGCCAGGAACAGGGCGGCGTTCGCCACGTCCTCCGCCTTCAGCGTCACCCCCTTTAGGTTTGCCACCGCGTCCATCGCTGCCTCCAGCTCCGCGGGGCCTATGCCGACGAACTCGGTCGCCAGCGGCGTTACGCAGGCATAGGGCGACAGGCAATTCACCCGGATTCCGAACTGCCCCAGCTCCACGGCGGCGTTCCTCGTCAGCCCCAGCACTGCGTGCTTCGCGCACGTGTAGGCGTGCGAGGCTGCGCCGCCGAGGCCAGAGCTGATGCTGGCGGTGTTGATGATGCACCCGCGCCGCGCTGGGATCATGGCCTGCGCCGCGTGCTTCACCCCAAGGAAGATGCCGGTTACATTCACAGCGAGGACGCGCTCGAAGTCGGCTTTGTCGTTGTCGATGATGCGGGTCTTGTTCAGGCCACCGATCCCTGCGTTGTTGAACATGATGTCGAGCTTGCCAAAGGTGGAGACAGCCTCGGCGACGGCAGCCTTGGTTTGGGACTCGTCGGTGACATTGCAGTGGACAAAGGAGGCGGTGTCCCGGCCAAGGGAGTCGCAGACGGAGTGGCCGAGCGAGTCGTTGACATCGGCAATGACGACCTTGGCACCGTGGTGGGCAAAGACTCTGGCTGTGATCTCGCCGATCCCGCTCGCTCCTCCGGTGATTAGCGCGACCTTGCCCTCTAGCCTGTGAAATTTGAGAAAATGCATCGAAAATGAGACTTGTTTAGTACCTAAATCCATGGAGAGATATACATGTTAAATATTTTCGTTTTTCACTCAAAGTGGAATTACCAAATAAAAGTGGCAAAATCTCATTAAATTTGAATCCTTTATCATCACATAATTCGATGAAAATTCAAAGAAATATATAACGTGCTTAGTGGAGCTTGAGCATGATAAATTAGCGAAGCAGGAGGATGATTTATTCAACTACCAGAACGAAGAAAACCCACAAAAAAAAAAAGAACCAGAAAAGGAGATTAAAAAGAGGATTTTTTTTTTTTTTTTTTTTTTAAGGAATCACTCACCTTTTAGCGGCTGCGGAGATGAATGAAGAGCCAGCCATTGTTGCACAGAAAGTGTAGAAGAAGACTGCCGCTGCTGATGTTGTTATTGCTGCATATGGTAATCTCATGGTGAAGAGAGATAGCCTGGATTTTATTATATAGGACACTTAAGCACCTAATTCACCATTAAAAAAAAAGGCTCCGCTTGTAAAATATTACTCTTTCCGAGCTCTCCGAGGGTTCCCTTCTTGGGACTGACTGATTGGAAACTTTTCGCAAGTCTGTACATCCGGGCGATTTCATTTGTACCGTGATTAAGATACAGTACACCTCGTTTTCAAGCGATATAGTCGAAAATCCATTCTAATCCCGATGAGTCAGTGAATTAATTAAAGAAATAAGAGAAAATTACGTAATGAATTAATAAATAGTGCCGAATGGACAGCAATATTCCGGATATATCCGCCGGCTGCTATATATATTCCGGATATATCGGATGATGACACGGAGAAAAAGACGTAAATGGTAAACGGTGAAAGGCCTCGACACTTCCATCGGGTCTGTTACTCAAAAATAGAAATTCCAGTGAGGTACCATGCTCATGTCACGTGGTGGCATGTCAACTCCATTCAATTTCTCCTAAAAAAAGGAAAGCCTATGTCGTAACGAAGAGCCGCTGCTTACGACGAATTCGTAGGCCTGCCCAATCAAGAACAGAAGGCATCTTCTTCTTCCCCGATTGGAATAGATCCCTCCATCTCTACCTCATCAACGGGCTCCATTATTTCTATGCATTGATGCGACTTCAGGGCGACCATAACTTTGACCGAAATAAGAGTAAAAGAAGGTACGCCCACCTATCTTCTCCTGTGCTCATCCTCAAATGTCTAAAAGGCATATCTCCCCGGGATCGGTGTCTTGAATACGTTAAGTATGTAAAGCGAAGAATATTCGATTTCTAATTAATTTAGGTTTGATTTTGACACATGTAATTGAGAATTTGAAAGCTTTCTGAGTCATTAAATATGTCTAGCGAGTACCCTTTTCAGCTTATTGCACTCCTTAAACGTTATCAAGTAATAATGACTCTCTCGTAATTAGTGTTTTAGTGCTGCTCATCATTGACAATACGCAATGTTGGATGATTTTAAGTGTGACATTCGGATTTTTACTCCACAAAATATCGAGCCCCGATATGTAATGGGCCCACGCCATGTTAATGAATTTTTCAAATATATTTTTATATGAAATTCAAAAATTCTGAAATTAAAGTATGTTGTAGAATAGCCAATGAGGGACGACTTTTATGATGATCATCCCATGAAACTTTCACCATATAAGTCGATACAAAATTAACAAACTTCAGGGTCGGGCTAGAACAAAACCTGTCCTCAGTTCAGTCACAACTTTCCTTCAAAGTTTCTGCCATTCCAGCCCTCGCATGTGCCAAATATCGACCATCCATGCCTCTACGACCTAACCGCGATTTTGACTATTTCGAACTCAACGACGTAGCTAGGTAACATAGACGTAGTCAAAGCTTCTGATTGAACGAGTAATGTAGTCGAAACTTCGATTAAACGAAAATCTTAACAACGTTCTTGAATTTCTAAAAAACTATTCTTTGCGCACGACAAACGATCAATATAGGATAGAATGGAGGATACTCACTTGCCTCGGGTCCTCGTGTATGGCAGTCACGACTCTGCGAGACGAAGGGGGCTAATAGCGACGATGCGGCGCTGACTTGAAAGGCAATTTTTTTTCTGGCAGCCTAAATGAGATGGGATGCTCGTTGCTAGTTTTTGATCTTCTGTGGTTGAAGGCTGGATGAAAAGTTACTGTGGCATGGACTTTCTATTTTCCTTTTGTGGTGGCGTCTACAAAGGGAATTGAAGAAGAGTGGCAAAGCTAAGGCGATGGGACAGTGGCGTGCTCTCTCTCTCTCTCTTTCTCCTTTTCTTTAGTCAACACTGCCTCTGTTGGCTCCCTTTCCTTATCCCATTACAGGCTGGAAAGGTGGGCTTATTCCTGGAAATTGCAGAGTGAAGAGAGAGGTAAAAAAATCTTCATATGATGGAGGTATTTCAAGAATTTTTGGAGGGGTGAACAGCTGGTCTAGCTTGCGGTGGACGTGGCAGTGATGAGCAGCGGGGAGGAAGGAGAAGCCAACAATGAAGGGGCGGCTTTCTCTCTTATGTCGTTCTTGATCTTCATGCCACGACGAAGGATTCAGTGGGCTTGCTAACCACTTGAGCTGGTTGTTGAGCGGTCCTCACGAGTACCGCATGTAATGTTGATTGAAAAGCAATGTGACATCACAAGATGAAAACAGACATTGAAGTTGTTGACGATGAGTAGCGACAACAGTTTGGCGATGTAGACGCTTTTCTGAATAAGATGAAATTAGTGTTGCTTGGTGATGACTTGACGCAATGCAAGTGGCGTAGTCCAACGATGAGCTCATTAACGTGGTGTGGGCCATTATGCATCTGGTGTTAGAAAAAGTTTAGAATACATCAAAATAATAATAATTGTTAATATATTGCAAATGATTAGAAAATTAAAAAAAAATGTCTAAGGCGTGCAAGCATTGGCCTTAAAGATAATTCCACTCTTCGGAGTACGAAACTCAGTGTGTAAGGCTTCAACGGCTATCCTCCCAAGATACAACAAACCATCCTCTATACTCCGCACTAAATATTAGAAGGAAATAAAACAACTTTTGTGTATAACCCAGCAAAGAGAAAAGGAAAGATATGAGAACATATTGTATCTTCAAATATTGTGATTTGAAGTTTGATTTATATTTAAACAAGAAAAAGAGAGAGCCGTTAGGAGATCGTCATAAAGCAATTTGGTAATTAAAAAAATGACCGTTATAAAATAATGAAGAGTTTATGAAGTAAAAAATCAAAATTATAAAGCCGTTAGACGACTGTTATACGGCAATTAGAAAGCCGTTATATGACAGTTAGAAAGCCGTTACAAAAATGATGAATTTCATAACAATCATAATTTCTAAATATTTCAAAACTGCTGAAATATCCAACAATTCCCCACATATTTTAGAAAGTTTTGACAAGAAAAATAGAATAATGTTGGGTTATTGGAGAGTAATGCATCGGAATTGGCGCTTGTTAAGCTATGAACCAACCCTAAAAAGAATAAAGTATAATTCACGAAATCATTTGTGAAGTTTGAAACTCCTATGAACCAAGAATTTCTTTCTGTGAATTATAATTTTCACCAATCACATTACACTCCCACAAACTTTCTTGTTCAACGCGGTTTTGCGCTAATAGGCCATGCGCGTGCTTGGTTTATTCATAAGTACTTTAAATATTTTCGCCAAAAATTCTCATAGGAGTAGCCCCACTCCACACTTATATAGGTGATTTAATCAAGTGTATTCTGTAGTTTAATACACCATCAATAATGGTTATGGAATTTCATAAAGAGCTTAGCTCAACTTCTTTTTCCTTGCAATTTTGCACTATTTTCACCTTAGAATGGACAATAAATTTTAATAGTGCACTAGATCAACAAATGACTTGTTATTATCCATATGAACCTAATTCATGGGATCACAATCACATAGGTTGGGTTACCATTACTGTTGATTTTCTTCAATTGGCTTATCACATTCCCCTCGATGTATAGTCAAAGGATTGGCCAAAATCATTTCTGACTTGACATAATCGATCGATATAAATCCTTTTTTTAAGGAATTATTTTACCACATCACGTCTCAACCAAACGTCTCTTTTTACCATTGAAAGTTTCATTCTTTACAATAGTTATTACCTTTTGGCAATCATAAGTCTAGACATAAGTGTTGTTTCATTTCCATAGAAACATACATTAAGAAATTTCTCAACTACTCAGCCTCAATTTTAATATGAGTTTGAGAAATTTTTTTTCTTCCCAAGAACTTGAGTAGTTCTTCAATCATCAAGATAAATATTTTCTTCTCCTTTTTACCAGAGGTTAGGAGGATAAAGCATTATGTTTTTAACATATATGCTTGGTAGTGCCTGAGTCTACCTCTAATTGTTTTGCATTTGCCAAAATATTGGCTTGGAAAATGACTACAATAATTACATCATCAAATCATCTACTTCACCGACCAAAAAAAAAAAAAAAAAAAATCATCTACTTCAACCAAGTCAAATTTTGGTTGAATAGGATTGTTATTTCCCCCACAATTTCATTCAACTGCTTTTTATGTTACGACACCTCCACAAGCTGGACACATAACATATTCATTAGTGGATTTTGTTTCATATGAATCTGAGATCCACTCAACATCACTGTATTCTTCTAATACAACGAAAAATCCACTATGTAAAATGTCATAGTTTATATTCACATGGCCGCAAAGTCCACAAAAATTCTATTGTTGTGAAAATTGATCTCACCTGAGGCGTTCATTGGTTGTCATGGAGTCTTTGACTTATGTCTCTTCACGTTATCTCTACTCAAATCAGCCAGACATACAAGTTCATTGATGATGGCATATTCATTCAAAGAAAATTTTTCACTAGGAGCTGCTCTTATTTTAATAAAAAGAAGCTTGAAGGAGTGAGTATTTGTAAGGACAAATTTAGCCTCCACCAAACCCAATACCAGACACTCGTCAACACTAAATGGTATATCAATGGTAGAAAATTTGTTGCTTTGCTAAAACATTTATGAAAGCAGCATCATGAAATCATCATAAACCCCATTTGCAAGTGTTGTATCCTAATCAGCAGTTTTACATACACATGAAGGAGCACAAAAACACTAATTAACGCTCTACTTTAAATCCTACACAAAAATCCTATCTTAAGATCAACAACAATATGATTACCACTCCCAAAGCAAGTGAAACTATTCACACTAAACAATGAATAATATAGTCCACATTCTAGAAAGGAACATTAGCTACAATCCCTGAGATTGGCTATGCATTTAACGTTATTTACTATCTTTGACCCACACATCAGATAACGGAAAGTAAGCAGTATGCACTAGGTCATATGAAAATATCAAGGCAAAGGATATCTAAAGTTATTATAAGATATACAAATACCTTGGTCTTGCACTACCACAAGTAGAGTGATGGCTCTTTAACAAGAATATCATAAAATCTTCTATTTCGGTTTACTTTTTCACCTACTGCTTCTAGAAGGTAACGAAATAAGGTGACAAGAAGTTTTAACAAATCTTGAATGACACTGATAGTGTCCTGTCTCCTAGATAAGTTCTCATCATGCTCTATTAAAGAGGCAATAAAATGTCACAAATTGAAATGATATATGAAAACATTACCACTTTCACTTTACAAGCACCGGACTAAAAATGAACCGGCTAAATCTCTTCCATTGGCACTTGGAGTTTATTCAAAATCTCAAACTGAGAAGAAACAACTACCGGTATGCATCCATCATTGGTGCTCATCCAATATCCCTAAAATATAAAGCAGGGCAAAGGCAAAACACAAATATATATATATATATATATATATATATATATAGCCTGATTTCGTATGTTGTACCTCCTCTAGTTGTAATGAGCATAAAGAAGGCCAATATGAGACTCATAATTTTCAGCTTGCATTATTAACAATTGCACCCGGATAGAAAGGTCGAAGCCAAGCAATACTCAAAGTAAAACCTACTAATATAACAGTTCAGAGTTAAATCAAATACACCACCCGATCACAATCACTACTTCTCTCTCCTAATGGAAGAACAACTGACACCTTAATGAATTTCCCAAAAAATTAAACAATAAGAAGAACATGATTCTATTAACAACAACATCATTATGGTGGTTCTCAAGCTTGGAGACATACTTCTTGTCCTATCGACACGAAAATTCCTTGATAGATACTAGAAGTCATTGACATTTAGATGGTAAGAATTTGAAACCATTTTTTAAAGTAAAATTTACTCACAAAAATCCAATGTTTCTGTTTTTCTTTTTTCATTTCTAAAATATGAAATGGGTCACTACAGAATGGTTAATATCAAGTGTTCAACCAATTAAAACAATAGGAGCAATGAAGTCACAATGAACAAACAATCTCTAATCCTAAAATTACAACTTCCTTATCAAGAATATAATTAAAATAGGAAACCCCGATGCGGATCGAAGCTTACGAAAATAATCACGAACTTGAGTGAGCAAATAATTACAAACACCCAACTTCCTCTTGAAACAAATTTAGGTATTTAAGCCTCAAAGTATGATTTTACCTAACATTCAATAACCTTACCAAAACGACCAAGAAACCTTTTCATGATGCTCAGTAATTTCCCACGACATCCGCCCACGAATATGTGATACTTGTCCTTCACCATCTCAATCATTCTTTCAATTCCAATTGCGGTGGCAGCGACAACAACAACTTCAACTTGGAAATCCATAGGACTTATCCTTAAGATTGTTGGAAAAAGTTTAGAATACATAAAAAATAATAATAATTGTAAACAAATGTTTGAGGCGTGCAAGTACTATCCTTAAGGATAATTCCGCCCCTCAGAGTACAAAACTCGGTGCGTAAGGCTTCAATGGCTATCCTCCCAAGATACAACAGATCTTCCTCTATACTCCGCACTGAATATTAAAAGGAAACAAAACAACTTTTGTGTATAACCCAGCAAAGAGAAAATGAAAGATATGAGAACATATTGTATCTTCAAAGATTGTGATTTGAAGTTTGATTTATATTTAAACAAGAAAAAGAGAAAGCCGTTTGGAGATCGTCATAAAGCAATTTGTTAATTAAAAAGATGACCGTTATAAAATAATGAAGAGTTTATGAAGTAATAAATCAAAAATTATAAAGCCGTTAGACGATTGTTATACGGCAATTAGAAAGCCGTTATATGACCGTTAGAAAGCCGTTACAAAAATGATGACTTTCATAACGATCATAATTTCTAAATATTTCAAAACTGCTGAAATATCCAACATCTAGGACTCACTATTTTGTCGAGCGAAAATCCGAATGTCATATTAAGATTGTTGAAACATGAGATTGATCACGTTTTATTGAAATACCGTAACAATGACATGTGACGGACACTGAACGATCAGCCCGACATTTTGCAAAAATTTCGATGACAAGAATAATGAATTTGGGATTCGTTAGGATGGGTTTATCAAATTTAGGGAGGATAAGATTTTTGGATTTTTATGAAAAATAGTTCTGCTGCCCAAATGAATGAAAAAATAGCAAGGACGTTACCAAGAAAATAAGAAAATATTGCAGGGGGTTCAGATTCTGAAAAGGAACTCTTAACAAGATCTTGGACTGGCGCTTGAGCAGGACAAGAGAGAGGACCCAAGGAATCATTCAACTTCAAGTAGAAGGAATCATTTCTTATCAAAGCCAATGCCGCGGAAAACATACCAGGACAAACATGACATCTCTTGATGTGAAGAACCAATTTCTTCGAATCCGACTGCACGAGCAGCTCCATTATTCCTGTTGAGATGCGTGCATGACCTATGTTAGAAAAGCCCACATCAAATAATTTGTATCAAATTCAATTGTTAATATATATTAATGGACCCATAACTCATTACTTTATTTTTAAATGAATGTGAGTCCAAATAAATATATTGATGTGTTCGAACTAAGTTTCTTAGAAAATAAAACTAGAGCTGATGACTGATTTGGTGGCCACTCTTAATGTGTATTGGTGTTTGGTGAAAATCTATCGGAGTGAATATCTGTTGGAGTTTCGCCCACAACATAATTTGAACTAGTGATGATAAAAAGACAAAGGACGAACCTACTGAGCCACGCTAGATGGTTTAATAAAATAAAAGGGTTATTAGAAGTTGAGTCCAATTTTAATCCTCAAGGTATCGTTGAATATTGGATTAGATCACCTAACATTTTTATTATGCAATCAACTCATCTAACTTTCCCCATTTGTTTAATCAACTTCTTCTATCAATCCACCTTAGAAGTATTATCAAATTGCAGACTTGGCATTGCTAAAATGACCCAAGATAAACATCTGGTGCTGATGGGGTACCACACTAGTGTCATACCAACAAACACAAGTAAGAGAAAAAGAAAAAAAAAGATGACCACTTAAGCCGATCTATAGCATTCACGACTGACGCACCTTATTCTTTACTTCTTCTACCTCAGTACCTAACATAACTGTGTATGCAACTAAGTACTGATGCGCAGTGCTAGAAATGTACTTACTATGATCCCCTCGCTAAGTAATATGGTAACAAAACATAGTCATGTTTATTTAGTTCTTCGGAACCCAAGTCCCAAAAGTGACAGTCGCTAATTTTGTTTAGTTCGAATGTTACGCATGATTCTTCTGGTAAAAGATGTTGATACTCAATTGGGTATGTACCAAAAATAGATAATGTCGGTAAAGCACTATATTCATGTTCATGCTCATGCTCATGTTGTCTGGTCGCGTGTTGGATTGTCAAGGCACCTTGCTCTTCCTCAATTGAAATGGATCCCTCCTCCATCTCTATCTCTTTAACGGGCTCCATTATTTCTATGCATCGGACCAACTTATTTGGGGTGATTATAATTTTATAGAATGGAGTCGGTACCCACATTCGCTCATGCTCTTCTTTATTTGTCAAAGAAAGTGTGCTCTTGTTTGTTGTGGGAAAAATTATCAAAAAAGTCATAAATTTATTGTACGGTGAGTAATTCAATCCTAAAATCTTTGGTCGTGCCAATTTAATCCTAACTTTTTTGATGATTTGTCAACATAATCATTTTAGCAATTTTAATCGAAAATTGAAAATGTTGATGCCGATCGTCGTATGTAATATGGTCTACTAGCAATTGGGGGAAAATTGTTCAAAAAATCTTAAACCTATTGCACTTTTGCCAATTCAGTCATAAATTTTTTAACTTTGCCAATTCAGTCATAAATCTTTTCACTTCTTGCCAATTGAATCCATCCGGCCAATTTTGGTCGGAAAATGTTGACGTGGACGCCAACAGTGCCACGTAGGACCGCCGGCGCTGATGAGGACAATTTTTAATAATATTGTAATATTTTTTGAATTTTTTTTATTTCTTTTCTTTTTGGCATTCTTCATTGCCTTTTCCGATGGCCGGTTGGCCACAGGCGATGGCCAGCCATTGGCCATAGCCAGCCGGTTGGCCTCACTCGCCACAGGCGAGGCCCAGCTGGGCGAGGGCTAACCCCGGCGAGGGGAGCCCTCACCTAGGTGCGACTTGGCAAGGGTTGCCTGGGCAAGGCTGACCTACGCTTAGGCCAGGGTGGCCTTGCCTGGCATCACTGTCGCTCGACAGACACTCGGCAAGGTCGCCCTAGCTTGGGTGAGGACCGGCCTAGATAGATTTGGTCTAGGCAAGGCCGACACTCACCTGGGCAAGGGCGAGCCCTGGTGAAGGCTCTCCTTGCCATATTTAGCGAGGTCAACCCTCGCCCAAGTCAAGGTGGCCTTGCTCGGCGTCATCGTTGCCTGGCCAATGCTTGGCAAGGCCGTCCTGGCCTAGGCGAGGGTCGGCCTCACCCAGGCGATCCTTGCCCGGCCGCGCTTGAGCAAGGGCTCCCCTCGCCGGGGCTAGCCCTCACCTAGTCGTGCCTTGCCTGTGGCGAGCAAGGCTAGCTGGCAGGGCCGTGGCTGGTCGGTGGTCAGCCGGCCACCGGAAAATGCAAAGAAGAAAGCCAAAAAGAAAAGAAAGAAAAAATAATAAAAATTCAAAAATTATTAAAATATTATTAAAAATTGTCAACGTCAATGCCAACGGTCCTATGTGCCACCTTGCGTCCACGTCGCATTTTTCGATCGAAATTAGCCGGATGGACTCAATTGGCAAAAAGTGAAAAATGTTTAGGATTGAATTGGCAAAGTTAAAATGTTTAGAACTGAATTGACAAAAGTGCAATAGATTTATGACTTTTTGGACAATTTTCCCAATGCTTGGCAAGGCTGTCCAGGCCTAGGCGAGGGTCAGCCTCACCCAGGCGATCCTTGCCCAGCCGCGCCTGGGCGAGGGCTCCCCTCGCTGGGGCTAGCCCTCACCCAGCCACGCCTTGCCCGTGGCGGCGAGGCCGGTTGGCTGGCCGTGGTCGGTGGTCACCAGCCACCGGAAAATGTAAAGAAGAAAGCCAAAAAGAAAAGAAAGAAAAAATAATAAAAATTCAAAATTTATTAAAATATTATTAAAAATTGTCCACGTCGTGCTGATGGTCCTATGTGCCACTGCTTGCGTCCACGTCGGCATTTTTCGACCGAAATTAGCCGGATGGACTCAATTGGCAAGAAGTGAAAAATGTTTAGGATTGAATTGGCAAAGTTAAAATGTTTAGGACTAAATTGACAAAAGTGCAATAGATTTAAGACTTTTTGGACAATTTTCCCAACTATTAGTGCTGACATGAACAACTTTTGCAATTTTTCTTTTTTAAATTTTGACCAGCGAGGGCAATGATTGGCCACAGGTGATAGGTGGCTAGTGAGGGCAACGATCACCCAATTGAGGGTTATTGATTCTCGCCCTCACTATCGCTAGCAAGAGTGATGGTTGCCCAAGTTGACCTCACTAGATTTGGGTGAGGTTGTGGCGACCTTCGTTGGCCACTCCTTGTGCAGGTTTACTTGTGGTTGCCGAGGGTGACCCTCTTCTGTGTCTGATGAGCTTAGCCCCTGTCTGCGGCTAACTATAAAAAGAAAAGGAAAAGAAAAAAAAATAATGAAAGGAAAAAAATGTAAAAAGTATTAAAAAATTTGTAAAAATTATTTACATTCGTGCCTATAGGATGATGAGCGCCAACGTTAGAGATTTTCCAGCCAAAATTTGCTGAAGGGATTATATTAATAAATCATCAAAAATGTTTAAGATTGAATTGACCCTTTGAATAATAGGTTTATGACTTGTTTTGGTAATTTTTGGTAATTTGTTAAGCATTTAAAGAAAATATTTCAATCTCTAATTATTTTGATTCGCTTTTTAAGGCGTGTAATTGACATTTTGAAAGCTGTTCCTTCTCTTTTTTATCATCAAGCATGTCTAGTGAGCTCCTTTATAGCATTCCTTACTCATTATCAAGTATAATGATCTCCCCACTTGGTGTTCTAGGGCTGCTCATCTCTGTCAAATGTGCAACGTTGACAACTTCTGCTTCGGTCTCAAAGCCTTCGATCCATGTGCTATTCTCGAAGCACCTCCTCGACCCCACACCCTCGGGCCTCGACCAGGTGATTGAACGACCCTTGCGCAAGCACGGCAGGGCCACCGGAACCTCCCTATCCCTCCACCCCGCGCCGCCAACCCCCTCTCCCCCCCACCCTTCTCTTTCCAGTGGAGCTTATTCGCATCTCATCAACCATTAGTGATTAGACGACGTTTAAATAAAAGAAGAGGAAGTTAACTAGACATGCAACAAAGGAGTCACATTTCTAATGCATTCTCTATGGAGACACATCAATATGCTCCTTGATTTATCCCCTTCTTCGCTGTAACAAGCACTGAGACAGCTTCTGCTCAAGTGGTCTGCCGTACCTTCTCTTTCGGCATTTCTTTGGGGGAGGTCGACTTTTCTCTTTTTGACTCTTTTTTTTCCCCTAAGAAGCCTCCAAATGGTTTCATCTGGACCCAAAATCCTCTCGTATTACATCAGCTAATTGCAGCATCTCCCTTTCCTTCTCCATTTGTTCACGTATATTCGAAGATTCCCTTCTCTCCTCATCTTTCTCTTCCCCATGATGCCGGGTAATTCATCACAAACTTGGTCGATTATCTCTCTTGCTCTCTTATCGCTCTCGAGTTCACGGACTACCGTTAGAGGAGAACCCTTTGACTCTGCTAGTTCTCCTCCCAGTTTCTTGTTCAAGCTCTCGATTTGTGTCCTCAGGTTCCGTACCACTTCGAGTTATCCCGCTGCAACAGACTATAGCATGCCTCAACCATTTTATTGGATGGTTTATTCCACCTTGTTCTGAGCGTTGCTCCTGGATAAGTTCATTAATCATCAAATGAGCCCCGTCTAGTTCAGCATGCAAAGCTGACACAATGGATATGCTTGATGGTGGTTAAACGTCATGGCTCCACATGGTATACATAATCTTCAGCAGTTCTTTTGATGTGGTTAAACCATAACTAACGTCCTCAAAACGAGTCTTTACTCCTACAATCTGACCATGAGGTGTCTGGGCTCGAGATTTGTTTTCTGTCTGCACTTTCAAAGAAGGGATCTTTACCTAACAGTATTCAGACATGACATCCATCAAACTCATAATCAAATATGTAACAGGGCTAATTTAAGTACGGGAAATTTAAAGTACATTGCTCATTCAGAATGACTAAGATACAAAGATATCAGAAAGAATCTGACAGATTATCAATTAACTAAATATATCAAGAGAATTTAATCGAGAAAATGCTGTCTCTCGAGGGGAAAACTAAATAACCTTGCTTAGAGGAGCTGAAAGAAAGTTATTTATTTATTTATTTATTTGTTGGGGGGTGGTTAAGGATGAGATAGTCCTATTGAAAGAGTGTAGCCATTTTGCTCTGGTCACCCTGAGCCTTTGGGAAAAGGACGGCGATCTCCTCCTGTGACTGCCTCTTTCAGATTGATCCATCCCCTGAAAATAGGAAAATGCATTAGTTGAAATTGAAGTTCAGCTGGATTGACTTTGCCAGAAATGGGGAATCAACTATAATACGAGCACTGGAATAGGAGAACCCTCACTTCATTTCTCCTTTCCACCATCATGTTAATGTACAATCCTCTGAGCAAATTTAATATCATGATACAAATAAAAAATAGACTGACAAATACATGTTAAAAATTGGACAGACAAATAGATAACAGACATAAGTTCAAGACCTCATCGTGCATGTAAACATGCACAAATCAATAAGTTGAACTAGTGAGACTAAGGTTTCATGATGAAACAAAGTAACCACAAATCAAATATATCTGTGTCAAGCTTGTAATGAGGGACATGGTCTTGCACGTGAGTATAATCGTGATGCTAGCAAAAGCAGCCCTGAACTAGTTGCTGCAGTACTTTTTGACACACGTTGAGGTGTAGCGATCAATGAAAACCAGCAATTTACTCTCAACTTTAGCAATAAACACCGCTTGTCTATATTATAAGAGACTCTTGTTCCAAGAAAAGCCAGAGACCAGCACACAACAAAGATCAAGACAAAGTTTCAGACTACATCTCTTTGTTAGCAAAATAATGTATCCACATGAAAATTTCTAATTCACCTCTGAAAAAAGATTGTGAGATGGATTGGATGAATGTGGAGGGCAAGAACCTTATCACACAGAGCTGACGATCCTCTCTCTCCTGCTTCCCTCCTTCTTCAATCTTCTTTCTTCTGATCCCTCCTTTACTCTTGGCGATGGCATCTCATTCACTTCTCAAGGAGTAGCAGCCAGCTGCCCCGCTGAAACTGGCTTTCCCTTATCCACTTTGAGAAGGTGAGTACTTACAGGAATCAACAGTCCAGTGTGCCAATGATGGGTATCGTGAGCTCAATAGACTCTCAGTGGGAATCACAGTGGCCAACCCACCCCTTTTACCAATTAAATTGGCTCTCTTGAGTCAGTCATGGTGGACTATGGATGCTGAGTATGACGTGACCAGGGAAGATCCACATTTTCCAATTTTAGCAGGGATAAAAAAAATCCATTGCTCGATTACTCAGCATGTAGTTGGCTTGATTTAGAACTGGCAAATCTAAGAGTACCAACAATGAGAAAGAAAATGTGATAAAAATAAATTAATTTAGATTTTCTCAACTTTTTCTTGAAAAAAATTCAAGAACACGGCGAACACTCAGCAGCTAAAAAAAAATGAGAGTTGCTACTGAGATGTTGAACAGAGATGGCTTTCAAAAGAATCAAGTAAGCATTAGTAGTTTCCCAACTGTAGTCCCTGCAAACCAAAGTGGTTTTGGGCATCAAATTGGGAAGAATACTGACCTAACACAGCTAAGCTCACTTTCTCCAATACGAGTTAACACCTAGATCCTAACTCCACCGTGTAGTTCTACTCAAATCCCAAATGCCACCCAAACTTGTCTCAATGCATGCAATCCCATGGCACCAAATTTTAGAAGGCATGACATGCTTAAGTGATGTGATAGTGAAATTGGTTACTAAGAAATCCAGCTGCAGCCAGGGACTTTTGTAACTCCCCTCTCCTTCATTTGATTCCGGAGAAGAGAGACATCTGCCCACCGATCCGCAGCGGCATATATGTTGGACAGAAGCACATAGTTTCCACCGTTTTGGGGCTCAAGCTCAAAAAGCCTCCGAGCAACCATCTCCCCTAACTCAAGGTCATCATGCAACTTACTGGCCCCAAGAAGTGCACCCCATGCACAAGCATTGGGCTCCATGGGCATTGTGTTCAATAGCTCGTAAGCTGCATTTAGCCGTCCTGACCGACTAAGGAGGTCGACCATGATTGCGAAATGATTGGGGGAGGGGACTATGGAGTACTCATTTTTCATCATCTCAAAGAATTGCAAACCCTCTTCTACGAGTGCAGCACGGCTACAAGCAGTTAAAATAACCGTGAAGGCCACCTCATCAGGATTAATTCCTTCCTGAAGCATCCTAGTGAAGAAGTTCACTGCCAAAACCCCACATCCATGCATCGATAGCCCCTGTATCATGGAACAGTAGGAAATGATGTCTCGTTTAGGCAATATTTTGAACAATTCTGTAGCTCTCTCAATGTTCCCACATTTTGCATTCATGTCTATTAGAGCTGCAACAACATGAGCTGTCTTGAGAGCAACTGAACTCTCGCTTAAATAAGAATCGACCCACTTGGCTAACTTCCCACAACCTACTTGGGAACAAGCCGACATCAGGCCAACCAACGTGAACTCATCAGGCTTGATATTCTTTGACACCATCTCAACAAAAACCTTCACAGCTTCATTCGGAAGACCATTTTGTGCATATCCCGATATCATCGACGACCAAGCAAACATATCCTTCACAGGCGCTTGCTCAAACAGAGCCCTTGCCGACGCCATATCACCAGCCTTTGCATACCCATCAATCATCGCAGTGAAAGAAACCACATTCCTCTCAGGCATTTCCTCAAAAAGTTCCCGAGCACTCTTCATGTCACCCGCTCTCGCAAGCCCAGTGGTCATCGCATTCCACGACTTCACATTTCTCAGAGGCATTTCCCGAAAAAGTCTCCTCGCCTCGCCCAAATCCCCAGCGCCGACGTAACCGACAACCATCGCCGTCCAAGAAACCACACTCCGCTGGGGCATAGCATCAAACACCTTCCGCGCGCACTCTATCTGGCCGCACTTGCCGTACAAATCAACCAAGCTCGTGCCCACGAACACATCCTCGTCGAGACCACTCCTGACGACACCCCCATGAACCGCCCTCCCTTCCCTCACCCTCGACTCGCCGGCGCAAGATTTCAAGACCAACGGGTACGTGAACTTGTCGGGCGCGGCGCCGGCCCTCCTCATGCGCACGAAGACCGAGAGGGTGTCGACCCAGGAGGCCCTCTCGCAGTACCCTTTGATGAGGGAGTTCCAGAGGACGGGGATTGGGTGGAGGACGCAGCTGAAGAAGCGAGAGCAGTAGGAGAGAGAGGCGAGGGAGTAGGCGAGGCAGATGAAGTGGGAGGCGACGAACTGGTCCTGCTCCAGCCCTTTGACGATGATCTGGGCGTGCAGCTGGTGGAGGTGGGCGGCGTTCTTGCAGGATCTGAGGAGGGTGACGATGGACGGCAGCTTGTCGGAGACGGGGACGCGGGTCAGTGAAGAATGGAGAGGCATGAGAATTGAGAAGGCATTGCGGTTTGCGGTTTGCGGCTTGCCAAGAGCAAAGCAATTTCTCGGGGAGGCTTTAGCCTTTCCCCCCGAACAATATGGAAGTCGAACGAGGGATAAGTTCTAAAACTTAAAGGGTTATTATCATCGAAAAAAACTTCAAATTCATACACTTACAAGAGCTCTGTACAAGAGCTCTATTCCAAAATAATTTTTTGATAATAAGTAACCTAAAACTGAAACGTCTATGATAAATTTATCATGCATTAACACATGGTAGTTGACAGATTTGGTCCTTCATTATCAGTTTGTAGTTTTTCATTATATTAATCCAATTAACGAAACTAATAAAAGATAAATTTATTCTGAAATATATCAGTTTATGATTTTTAGTGGTTAAAAAATTAATTTGAGATAAATTTGTTACATGTGTATCGATTTGGGATTTTTTATGGTAAAAAAAGTAATTTTTGATAAATTTATTACATTTATATCAATTTAAAATGTTTCATGGAATTAACCAAAAACTTTATACATGGCATTTTTTATTATAATTTTCTATGCATATATATATAGCTTCAAGCATCACCAATGATTTAAGAAATGTTGTCGCTTTTCTTGGCCAAAGAGAAATGTTATGTTTACTAAGAGTCGGTTATAAAATACAAATATTAAATTATGTGACAAATTAATTTTAATTGTTTGATTATAGTCCATTCATTTCAGTGACCGCTTACAATTTGTCTTATATGTTAATACAGAGACTTTTTATACGCAGTATTGCTCGTGATTTTTTAATTGCATTTGTAGAATTACTCTTGTGTCGGTAATGGATGTAATCGTATTTTTTAACAAGGATTGCTTTTATTAGGTTCATTGTCAATGTAAAATATATTTTGAATATTTGTCATTGGGCATTCGAGACATGGAGTTAAAAGGGCAGATGCATATAGTAGGTAATAGTTGTACTTTTTATATCATACACAAATTACTAGTTAAATACATTTCGAATTTTTGTATATATTTAAACATTACAAACTAGTTCAGTCGCCATCCCTGGCATTAATTATGCAATTACGTATGGAAAAAATTCTGCCATATTCAATGGATGTTTTTCAGATTTTCCAGAGTCTCTGGCCACTCTATTGATAAACGCAATCCTTATGATGATCTCTTATGATGTGCATCACGAGATTTGGTTACGTTGTCAGCCATTGTCGATTAGTCATTGGTATCCGAACTCGATGATGGGTCCGCAGGTTTGTGAGGAATTTGTGGATGGGCTGCTCACTTGACCCGAGTCAAACCACATGGAGAACACTGTCCCCATCAGATCAGATCGAGATGTCCTCCAATCCACCATAACTGACATTGACAGTAGCCATTCAATGGAAAGCATGGCATCTCCCTTTCGCTCAGTCCATGGACTTAAGAGGATCGGTCACTGCAGCGGAAGTTTAGGCTGGCAACTGTGCAATTTGAGATTATGATATGGAAATGATTGGTAAGAAGATGGTTGACAAACTGGAGAGAATTAGGAAGCAGAGCAAATTTGACAGATCGCACTGGGATAGCCAGTTCCTTTGGGGAAAAGTAGTATCATTTCTTGTGATTGTGTATCTCCACTCCAGTGTTAACGTAAGCTTCTCACGGCTATATTTGTACTTCCAGCCTCCTCTGTGTTTGGTAGGAGTGTCGGTTCTCAATCTGGTCCAATTCCAAGATGGGATTGGAAACCAAACCGAACCATTGAAATTAGGGACCAGACCGGTCGATCCTTGGACAGGGAACCGAACCGAACCGAACCGAACCATCAATCTGATCCAGTCTAATGGAATCAATCACTTGCGTTTTTCCATTACTTGGAACTGAATCGAGATAATGTTTAGTTCACATTCTACTAATTTTTTTAATAAAAAATACAACATTGATCCGGTCTGATTCTCCCTTGAAATTGGGAATCCGACCACCCAAATATCGGTTCTACTTTTAGGAAATAGGAAACAGACTGACACTCCCAATAACCCGACCAAACTGACCAGTTCAATCCATTCTAAATGATTTCAGATTCAGCAGTCCGTTTTGCACACTCCTAATTTTTAGCCATCAGTACTCATGGCAAAGCTCTAATCACCCAGACCGGTCACCACTTATAACCATTGAAATGGACTCGCCATCGTGCTGCTACGCAAGATAACGAAAAAGGTTGAGAAATGCAATCGTTACTAAGAGAATAAGAAGTTTGATACGAAAGAATTACGCATGAGAAAAATAAAAAGCATGGGGGTAATAAAACAGTTCCGGATTTTCTAGCTGATAATAGTTAATCCTATACATAAGGAACTTCACTCGGCTAAAAAATGAAAGCTCTCTACAGCGCAAAAAATCCTCGTACAAAATACTGCTAATGCTTCCTCACAGGGAAAAAACACACACTGCTCATATCATTGCAGCCGCAAGTAAGAAATCGCTTCCGCCATGACAGCTCGGTGTCTCTGCTCTCTCATCTCATAGACCACTAATTGTTACTGAACCCTCATTCAGCATCCATAGCCACCGAGTCAAGTGGCTCTAGCTGATTACGACAAATGTACAAGTCATGAATAATGAAATGCTCACCGCCTAGATTTTCTGACATTGTAAACATCAGTTCGAGCCTCAGCGAGCCTTGACTTCCCCACACAGCCCGGCACCAGATCGGTTCTCTCCTGAGCAATGTTGTCCACATCGCTTGCAGGCTCTTGCCGTCGTCTCGTTGGAGTACCCAAAGCTCGCGGAGACCCAGTGGTAGGACCATACAGCATTCGATCCCTCAGACCCTCTACCAGCTTGTATGCATGCATTTCATCTCCATAACCTTCCATGTGCAGCTTTTCCCAATCTAATTCGTTTCCACCATTTTGAAACCTCTCTGCTTGAATGCCCCAGTCAACTCCATCGGATATACTCCTCTGCAGGGAAGTACTTCTCCTCGGTGCTCTTCCGGAGGTTGACTTCCTTGCTTTCATCTCCTCTTCAGCTGGTGGGGCTACGTGAGTGTGGGTCCACTTGTAGCTCTTGTTATGGGGGTTTACATCAAATTGCATAGAATAAAGTTCACTTTCAGCAGAGTCTTCTTTGCATTCGATCCCATCTTCTACAGCTCCTCCATCGTCCTCTTTTTCTTCACTGTAACGAGCACCAACACAACTTCTGCTCAAGTAGTCTGAGACATCTACCTTATTGGCATGACTTGGGGGACGTCGACTTTTTTCTTTTGACTTATTAGTTCCTAATGAAGCTTCAAGTTGATTCCTCAATTTATCAATGGCAGCATTTTTCTCCTCAATTTGATACCTAGCCTCAGAATGCTTCGTCTGGACCCTATCTTCGCGTATCACATCAGCTAATTGCATTATCTCTCTTTCCTTCTCCATTTCTTCCTGGATTTTCAGAGTTTCCCTCCTCAAGGCTTCTGCCTCATCTTTCTCTTCACCGACAGTCCCAGCTAATTCATCACAGACTTGTTCAATTCTCTCTCTCTCTCTCTTCTCGCTCTCAAGTTCCTGAACTGTCTCAAGCAGAGAAGCCTTTGACTTGGCTAGTTCTTTTCCAAGTTTCTTGTTTAAGCTCTCAATCCGTGCCCTCAGCTTCCTTTCTACTTCAAGTTCTCCAACAACAGACTCAATGGCAGCCTCAACCACTTTCCGCTCTTTGCTTCGCCATGCCGCCTTTTCTTCGGCAAAACACTTCATCAGATAATTTATTTCACTCTGTTCTGAGCGTTGTTCCTGGATAAGTTGATTAATCATCAAGCGAGCCCTCTCAAGTTCAGCATGCAAAGCTGACATGACAGACATGCTTGATGAGGGCCGATCTTCAGGGCCCCACATGCGATTTATAATCTTTAGCAGCTCTTTTGATGTGGTTAAGGCATTGCTAACATCCTTCAGACGAGTCTTTACTCCTACGATCTGGCCATTAGGTGTCGGGGGTTGAGATTTGTTTTCCATCTGCACTTTGAATGAAGAGATCTTTACCTTACAGTCGTCAAATTTGACTATTGTATTTATCAAAATCGTAATAAAATGTAAAGACAGCTAATTTAAGTATAGACAGCCATATTGCTTCTTCCAGATGACACGATATCAAGAAATCGGAAAGGATCTGACAGGTTATCAATCAAATTAACATACCAGAAAGATAAATAATAAAAAGACTCTATGGAAAAGTTGATTAATCTTGCTTGAAGGAGCTGAGAAAAAGGAAAGTGTTCTCTTTTTGTAAGGATGAAATAGTCCTAAACTAATTTACCTCCATTAAACTGCAATTGCTAACAGAACCAAGAGCACCACCATTTTGCTCTGTCACCCTAAGCCTTTGGGAAAAAGATGATGATCTTCTCCTGTGACTGCCTGTTCCAGATCGATCCATCCTCTGCAAAAATAGGAAAATGCATTAGCTGAAATCGAAGTTCAGCTGTATTGACTTTGCCAGAAATGGGAACTAGGGAAACTCTAGTGTGTGCAAATATAGGAGACTCCTGACTCAGTTTCTCCTTTACACAATCACACTAATGCACAACATATCCAAGGAAATATAATATCACGAGTATGTGCAAGAATAGAGACTGATATAATAAACATAATTAACTTCTAAAACTCACCACGCTTGCAATTAAGCGTAAACTAGTTAAGTTGATCAGCCAATAAGGCTAACCATTCACAACCCAAAGTAACCACAAGTCACTATTCTGCCGACATACACACTCAAACCAACATAAAAGGCACGTACTTGTCTCTATCTGTAAATTGAAGATGACATAAAGCACTGAATGGACAGGTGCTATTTGGATCTATTATCAACTTTAGGAATAAAAACCAAAAGTTATATCACAAGAGACTCTTCATCCATGGAAAACCAGGCAATAGCACAACAACTACGATGAAGAACAAAGTTCCCTACTTGATCTAATTTTTGGCTAGATAAGGTATCCGCTCGGAATTTCTGTTTACCTCTGAAACAGGACTGTGAGACGGATCGGACAAATGTGGAGGAAGAGAACCTGAACGCACTGAACTGGCAATCCTCTCTCTCCCTCTCCCCTCCTTCTTCAACCTTCTTCCTTCCAATCCCTCCTGCACTCTTGGCGATGGCATCTCATTCATTTCCCAGAGAGTAGCAGCCAGCTTCCTCGCCGAAACCGGCTCCTGAGGCTTCCCTCTTGTACTTCGAGAGGGCGAGAACTGAGGGGACTCCATGGTCCGCTGAGCCAACGACGGGGATCGGGAACTCATCAGCCTCCACGCGGGCATCGGAGTGGTAGAGCCACCCCTTTTACCAATTAAAATTGCTCTCTTGAATCTGTAATGCTGGACTATAGACGACGAGGATGATCCGGCCGGCGAAGACCCGCGTTTTCTAATTTTAGCAGGGATTAAAGTATCCATGGCACGATCACTTCTCGGCATTGTATGTACTCGGCTTGATTTAGATCTGGCAAATCCAAAAGCACCAATATTGAGCAAGAAAGCGTGAACACAAAAAGGAAGAGAAATCTAATCCAGAGCTCGACAAGCTATGCCAACATCCAAGAACAGGGTAGCGGCCAACACTCAACAACAAAACGAAAAGCAGAGAAACCACGGAGATGAACCCAGAAACGATTTGCACAGAGATGGGTTTCAAAAAAGGAAACACTTTTCTCTTCTTTCTTTCTTCTTCACTCCATCTTAAAGACTAACGCGAGAGCACAAGAACTAATGCTCTCAAATTCACTCCGCATTTCCTCGGCTTCTCAGCAACAAAAACCCAGTTCACCTCCCGCAAAATCAACCAAAGAGTGCAAAGAAACACAGAAATTTCAAAGCTACGGACAAAAAAAGTAAGAAATTTATCCACAGGAACAACCAAGTCGTCATCTTTTTTTCTCCTTCTACTTCCACTACACGCAAAAGCACCAGCAACAAAATGCGAGTGAGATCTGCGGCTTCAAGATCGCACCTTTTTCAGGTGCATGAGCGGCGAGATTAGACCGGGATGATGGTCAAGGCACCACTTGCGGACGAGCCCGGATCGGACGAGAGCCGCTGAGTCGTCGAGGCGAGCGCGATCGGGCAAAATGCGGAAAAGGGCGAGGAGGCTCCGACCCTTAAAGGGGTCGCGAGAATGTCGAGGGAGCTTTCTCGTGTTCCTCGAATGGCGTCTTCGTCTACGATTACGATGAGAGAGACGAAGAGGAGGAGGAGGAGGAGGAGGAGGGAGGGAGGCGGAGGTACTTGACCAGTCCTAAAGCACTCATTAAGCATCACCAACCTAATGAGCAAACACCCAAAGAAAAAAAAAAGGAAACATCACCAACGTAAAGCCCGTGTGACTTAAAAAGGGCAGGTACAAAGCCATTCGTATCTGAGCCAAATCATCAAAATATGTATCGCCAAATATAATTTTCCCATCGTCAAAAGTTTCAAATTGATATGCTCGTGCTATAATTATCTCGCATTAAAACCAATAGATTTATGTTGCGTTTGTCCCAAACTAATTTTCATGTTTCCAAAAAATGATAGGTTTTGACGAAATCTTTCAAACTTAAGGGAGCTATGAAGAGGTATTAGTAGATTTTAACATATTTTTCAAATTAAGATTTTGGCAATTTTTGAGAATCTTTGTGACATAAAACTTGATTTTTTAGTTGTTTGGGTTTTTCAATAATACAAAGGCATGGCATGGATCTATAAGATTTTGTAATTTTTAACTATATGAGAATTACTTTGGGGTCAATGCAATGTAAATGTGCTAATTTAGGATTTTTAGTGATGTTAGCCCGTCAAATTTATTTTATTATCATGGAACATATTATGCATTCAAATTTATGACCCTTTTTAAATTTATCAACAAGGTTAAAATATTGTCGGCTCTCTACTTTACACGAGAGACACGGCCTATCAACAAGTGATTCGGACCACTTATTTAAAGCATGAATCTATCCGAAGTATTGATTGCGTATGACTACAGAAGAATTAGCGTGTTAAAAATTATAAAGTTAAAGCGACTCAGACCAAGCGGGAATCATTCGGCTGAGATCAGGTGCGGCGGAGCGCACGAAAGGCACTGTGAGCTTGGTCTTCTCCTGGGCTGTGATTGGTTGGGGAAGAACCCGACGACATTATTCGGTTTGACCGGCTCGGCCTAGCGCCAATCGTTTCGCCACGGAGGACGTGGACTGAGTGGACGCGCGCATGAGAGGAGTGGAGACAGCGAGCCGCCAGATCGGGATTTAAAAAATAAAATCGGGGATTAATTTAAAAATAATAATGATAATGATAATAATGGGCTGCGGTGGAGGACCGAGACAGGTAATTCTAATTCATAGGTTGCAGTGGTTGCACATTCCTTTGCGTCCCTGGCTAATTTAAATTATCTAATTAAAAAAAGTCAAAGGTTTCCATGTGGAGGAATTTCGGCTTTGAATTTAGCTGGCAATAATAAAAGGAGGGGAATGTTTAGATCTTGTAATTATGATGTCATCCAATCATGTGGCATGGCATTAAATAGTCACCTTGCCGGGAAAATCCATAGTCCATTTTAGTGATTCACGAGATTGGTACGTAATTAGGGCCGCTGGGATCAAAAGGAGTAAAAATTTCAATATACTTACTGATATTTGCGGGAAATTATCGAATGTAAAATTGCTAAGGGGTTAATGAACTGAGGAAAATAATGATATAGAAGATAGTTACTTACTAATAGGGTTTTTAAATTTACGAATTGTGGAAGAATATTAGATCATGGTGATGAGTTATTATAAATTGGAAAATTATCATTTCGATAGAGTGGAGTATTACGATTTTTCATGGAAAGTTATGAGGGTCAAGATGTTTGAATTTACAAGACTTTAGGGTAAATTACTACTTGTAAAGAATGGCTACCAACTTGTCGTTTATAGGGAGATTAAAATAATGGAAGATAATTATTAAGCTAAGCCACCGTCACTTATGACAATATCATACTTTTAACTATTTTATTGGTTATTACTAAATGTTAGCATTTTTAGTTAACAAACTCTGTAGACAAATAATCTTTACCCAAAAAAAAAACTCTATAGACAAATAACTGTCCATATAGGTAAAAGACTATTTTATTTGGGCAAACAGGTTACTAATATTACAAGTAAGTTACGACTAATAAAGGTGAATTATTACTAAGGGGAAATTGTCCAATCAATCCTAAGTATATTATATGAATATCAATTCATAACTAAACTTTACAAATTTACCAATTTGATTCTAAACTTTTGTATAGAATTTTAATATATTTATTCTGACCAATTTTCACACGAAATTGTCAGTGTGGTAATCTGCCACATAGGACAACTAGCGATGAGTCGATGACTGAACAGTCATGTCAGCGACTTTTAACAAAATTTAAATGGAAATACTGTATTGAAATTCGTGCAAAGGTGTATGATTAAATCGGAAAAATTGGAAAATTGAGAACTGAATTAATATTCACACAATAGATTTAGAATTGATTGAGTAATATTTCCTCTACCCGTAGTTTTTTTAAAAAATATATACAAATTGGAAATGAGGGCATTTTGAGCAACTAGCTAATTTTCATTGAATGAGAAATACACGTTGGTGCTTCCAAAGATGACTCCAGAAGAATGTGCGAGTGCGATTATTTGAATCCCAATCAAAAGCAATTCTACTTGGGCCTCAAAGCTTTTGAGCATTCAAGTGTAGATATCTTTATAGAGGGCAATCATTTTTGGCACCTCGATTTCATTAATTGGATTTACTTTCCTCTTTTGATTTTTTTTCCCATACATTATATAAAAGTTCACCAACCAATGGCACCGCGGGCTTTTCCTGTCCAATCTCCATTCAACGAACGCGGCGATGACTCCGAGAATTGCATGACAAAAGTAACAAAATTGAATGGAGACATCTCCGACACATGCTTGCAATAAAGGGGCAAGGACCCTTTACCCTGCTCAACGCGGGTCGGGTTAGAGAGGATCTCCAATCAACGAACGGGGCGATTACTCCAAGGGAGACTTTTCTATGCTGAAGGAAAG
This sequence comes from Eucalyptus cloeziana, assembly GCA_014182715.1. Classification (NCBI taxonomy): domain Eukaryota; kingdom Viridiplantae; phylum Streptophyta; class Magnoliopsida; order Myrtales; family Myrtaceae; genus Eucalyptus; species Eucalyptus cloeziana. The sequence goes on along the minus strand of CM024639.1, from coordinate 4,168,890 downwards.
CATGATCCATGGCCCATCTTGAGAGAAAATTTCAACAGACATTTATGATTACTAGGCAAGAATGACAATGGTACATGGTCGGAAAATAGAAGTTGGAATCGGTTTGAGGTCCCCGTGTCTTGTAAAATGGTTCTCCATTTATTGAGTTTTTTCTATTGAAGGGCTGTTCGGACGTGGTAGTTGCTTGGGCACTTTTGGGACAATGATTGGAGGCTTAAAACTTCTAGGCATTCTCTTCCCAAACTAAGCAATGCTCTTAGGGCATCCGGAGTAGTTAATGCACCAATTATATTACCTTATATATGTGGGAGAAGAAGGTAGGACGAATTCACTTTGGTTCCCACATAAATTCTACGATGGAATCACATTTTAAGAACAAATTATTGATAGGAAACAGCTTCAATCTCCATGTACTTTTAACGTCACGGCTACGTGTTTAAGTTTAGAATTTTTATCAACGAATGTCTTGAGGCACTTGTTAAATTATGAAAAATAGAACTTCCGTACTTAGTAAATGAAATACTCCCATCTTATTTATAGATGGGGTCTACATTGAACATTTATTTCTTCACTCATCAATCTCGTGACACCTCTTTACTTATTGACCTTGTGATACATTTTGTTGACTTGAGAAAATGAAAGTTCTCTCTCTCCGAGTGAAAGAGGAAGAAAATTAGTTCGGCTTCCCACACTACCAAGTGTAAACGATTGCATATGTGAGCCACTCACCCGGTCTTAGACTTGCGACTTACTTAATTTATGGGGTTAATGTCTTAACGCGGTTCAGAGAGAGAGAGAGAGAGAGAGAGAGAGAGAGAGAGAGAGAAGCGCGAGGGGATTTGACATATGGACAGTTGACATTTTTTTGCTTGAGAATGGGTGGAACTTATTCAATGATCATTTGGGTGAGCCATTGGGTAAGTATGGTCTAAATCTATCAATAAACCCCCAAAAGCCCAGGCCCAATCTCACCCACACTATTGCCACCTCTAATTGCAATTACTGGAATTCAAGAATAGCTTTCACTTGTCAAATTAAGTCCTATCAAACGCAACAAACATGCATAAATGAGGAATTTGAAAGAACTACCTCTCAAAATGATTGATTATAAGTAAGGACGCCTTTTAATCAATTTCATGCTTTTATTTGATTACAATCATACCATCTCCATTGCCCTTAATTAAAACTCTTGTAATATTGAATGGTATATGTTTCCTGATGCCAGCCAATAAATACTATCATAATCGTAATATTAAAAAGATCATATTTTCACATTGTATAATATGTTTCACTTAGTTAAAAAAAAACGTCGTCAGCAATGGTGCAATGTTGTAAAATTAAATAACAAGGCATTTTATAACATCATGTGTACATGATTACGATCAAACATAATAAATCTTTATAAAATATCGTAAGATAACTATTTTACGATGTTTTGAATTTGATTACATTTTCACATAGTAAATTTGCAAAACTCTATTTTGTTTAGGTCTTAGGAGCTACGTTGATTGTATCCAAGTGGAAAATGTCCTAATAATTTATTTGGTTTGGTGTACAAATGACCAACTAAAATCATCATATCTCAAAAGGAAGATTGATGTTACTTATGGGAATTTGATTACCCAAGGAAACTCATCCAATTTCCTTGGTAAATTATGGGGTGTAGATTGCTCCGTTACACTTCGCAAAGTAATAGTGCAGTCGACTAAGGATTGTCCAACCATTTGTCTTTGTTGTCTTTGAGTTTTGCTAACAAGCAGTCTTTAAAATATTGTGAGAATAACAGTTTATTGTGAACCACAAATTTTTGAAGAAGTGGGTCCCATAATAATTTATAATTATTTGTAATTTAGTTTTTTGTGGTCTAGAATAGACTATTATTCTCACAATAAATTAAAAACTTTCACACAATCATTTCCCGTTCTCTCTCTCTCTCAATTGAGAACTCCACACTCGCTCACTTCCTCTACAACGGCAAACACCAAAGCTCGAAAAGATCATGAGTATAATACAACTACTATTGAACCTTATTCTTTGTCTCTCTCTGATCTTTCAATGCTCGTTCGTTGTCTCGCCATTTGGCAAGATCATCCCTCGCTTTTCTTCTCCTCTCATTCATCTAGAAAAATCTAAACCATCTCTCTCTAATGACTAGAGCAGCAACGATGGGCTCTCCAAGACCAGGTACTTCACGCAAATCCTTGACCACTTCAGCTTGTTGGTGTTTGTTTCGATAAACAAGCATATATGTATAACTAAATTAAGATCAAAGTCTGATCACAGTGGAAGTAAGAACACTTATACACATGTTTCCAAAGCATTTTCGTGCATTTTAATAAAAACACACAAGAGATAAAAGTGTTAATTATATTAATCTTGTACTATGCTCCAAATTTGGTTTTGACGTTCTTTGAATTTTGAGCATGAACATCTTGTACCATGCTCCAAATTTGATTCTAACGTTCTTTGAATTTTGAGCACGAACATCTGATGTCCTCGCATGAGTGGTTTTGACGTTCTTTAGACTCTAACCATGAACATCTAACGCTTTCTAGTAACATTGGTTATGACGTTAATTTTGACCACACGAATGTCTACTGTACTCTGGTAATACTAGTTCTAACATTCTCAGATGCGGAACGTTTGATTTCTTCGTATTACAGGTTCTGATGTTCTTTAGATCTAGCCCCACAAATATCGGGTCTCTAGTTCAGACATACCACAAATTCTCACGTTGAACAGAAGAGAGAAATTATGAGATCTCACAACTAAAATAGTACTAGCAATTGCTCTCGTGTGTGAATGATTTAGTTGATCACTATCAACACTCTCAATTATCGATTGTCAATCATTGATCCTCTAGCGATCTACTCTCTATATTACTTTTTGTAGCTAGTGCATATCACATTTAAATCGGTTCATTAACTCTAAAACCATTTTAGAATTAATTTGGCCGTAACTTCTGACAGACGTAAGTTCTGATTCCATTTCACGCACTAATCCGGACATTAACTCTATAACTGTTACATAACATTATTTCAGACATTTACTTGTAACCGTTACCAGTCTTTATTATGGATATTAACTTTGTAACTATTACAAATATTTAATTTGACCATTACATCTGAAACTATTTTAGAGCATTGGTTGATCATTCGAATATGAAACCGTTTCAAATCATTAAACTACTTATTAATTCTAAAACCGTTTTAGATCATTAAAGTGGCTATTAAGTTTTGAAACCGTTTCAGAATTTTAATGTCACCGTTAAATCTAAAACCATTTCATATTTTTAATTCATCCATTAAGTCTGAAACCATTTCAGATAATTAATTTGGCTATCGATTCTAAACTCACTTCAAATCGTTAATGATGCCATTGATTCTGAACTCACTTCAGCTTATCAATTCGGTCATTGAATCTGAATGCGTTTCAGATTTTTTATTTAGAAATTTGGATGGTCCCGGACCACCATGTTAGCGTGGTCTCCGACCACTCACGAAGCACCACGTGGCATGGCCCCCACTGGAGCTTCTACACAAAAGTAGGCTTTTTCTCCCTCTCTCTCCTCTCCCTAGCCATCTCACTCTCTTTTAGCTTTCATCGTAGCCTTCTTCCCACTCTCTCTCCTCTACAATGCATTTACTATGGCATGGCACGTCTCTCTTTCCTTTCTTTCTCTTTCCTTTTGCATAAAATTTGGCAACTTTTCTCTTTCCCCCTCCTAGCCTGCACGGTACCATTTCCCTTTCCTCTCAGAGAATAAAAACCATTTTGAATCTCATATGGCTTATTGCAATTGCCACGTCTTCTGAACTCTCTCTGTCCCCTGCTATTGACTTTTACTTTTTCCTTCTTTCCATTTCTTGTTTTCTTTGCGATCGTAACCTTGATCCATTCTAAACCAGAAACGCCTCCCGATCTTCGGAGGCGTCAATAGTGTTCTTCAGTCAATCCGATACTATGCCCGCACTTGTCGATTTATAGTGCTGCAGTAGCAAATCACTAGTAGTGTCGTGCTCAGTCGATGACACCTCTTGCCATTTCTGCCAGTTGTATCCTTCGTTTCAGATTCGCGTTTTGGTTTCGCGGGTCGATGCTAGTTTGGAGCATTTCCCTTCAAGCATACGTCCTAAGATCCAAGAGGGAGAAGGAAAGATCGTTTGTCCGTGATTTCTTGGTTTCATTTGAGGAAAAGAGGGGAGGAGTGGCGCCATGCAGGATTGATTCTTGAAGACAGAAAATGGGTTTCACGTGAATCCAAGTGAACGTCGTTCTGTTTAAGATACGGAGTTCTAGATTTGCGAACGTCCTTTTTTGTGTTAGTTGAAATTTCGACGTATAAACATATATCTAACCAGCATATAATTGAAAGTTATAAACTTAGAGCCTACTCGTACATTCTAGCATAAGCAACAAGGAGTTGGTGAAGCTGGATGACTAGCAGATCTTCGAGCTGCGTGAGATCTTCCACTCCTCCGCTCCCTTGGCCTGAAACTGAGCTCCGAGCAGCTTGAGGCACTCATCTGAAAGGCCGACACCAATAGCAACAGCCTAGGTGGAGTTCTCTGAGTTCGCGGCCCTCGTGTAGCCGGAGCTCCTGTCGGCCAAGTCGCCGTACACGGAGGAGCAACTGAAACAACTCTTTCGGATGTTCGATAGGGACAGGAACGGGTTCATCACGGCGGCCGAGCTAGCTCACTCGATGGCGAGGCTCGGCCACACGCTCACCACGGAGGAGCTGAGGGGAATGATCAAGGAGGCCAACATGGACGGTGATGGCAGGATTAGTTTATGGGAGTTCTTGCAAGCAATCACATCGGCCGCCTTTGATAATTCCTGGGCATAATTAAGAACTGGGGTGCTTTTGCCTCTGGGTTCAATGGGATTGTCTTTTAGTTTCTATTTTATTCTAGTTATGTTGTATCTATTGCTTTTCTTGAGATCATACAGATGATACTATTTCTGAGGTAGGGGAGTTTAGAATGTAGGATGGAGGACGATTTGGGTTTCCTTGAAATCAAATCCGTAAGCGCTGCGGTTACGATGCTTGCCATGATTTCATATTTTTAAAGTTGTAAGACTTAATTTCACTGTGTTGGAAATCATTTTAACAAGGTTCCCATATTCAAGAACAAGATATTGTCTGGAGTTAAACTGGGCTTTTCCATATCTCTTGCCCCGGCTCTTGTGACATTCGCTAGCTATTGCAGTCACTTCCTTTCCTGCTAGCTAATACGAGTATGCAGCAAATGAGGCGTCATTTCGATCTCTAGTACCCACTTACTACATGAGGATGAATCCGCATTTCAATATGCCGATTCAAGAATCTTAAGTGGTGAGCTTTTCACTTGGAATTAACATTTGAAAGTAGCAAAATCAGATCGATTCACATAAAAATTTGATTAATAATAGAATACAGACTCTAAAGGAAAAGTGATGTTGTGTGTAGTGCACGCGCTCACTTCCTTTAAGAGGAAAATATGCACAAATAGAGAGCTGGGTCAATTCACTGTGGAAATAGAACATCATGGTTTCAAGTAATGCAGCCTTACACGGCTCATAGACGAGCTGTACTTGTTTCACTTGAAGTTACAAGTAGTCATGCCTTGACCTGTAGTGACTACCAATAGTCATTAGGCCTTCCATTTTCCTCTGAACAATGAAGAATAGAACGTCTCTTCACATCAAAAGAACTTGACAAAAAGTTATTTGATCAGCAATAGCTCCGTTGATGCTAATGGAGAAAATATAGATCAATAAACAAGTCTTTGAAAATATAGGAATCCAATTAGCAATTACTCGGCAATTCCTCGAATAGCTTGCACCACCTCGTCCCCATTGCACACAACCAACGAATTCATATCTTAAAGTTACAATTTCAAACTTCTGGTAGTGAGCAGAGCATTCTAAAACCGCTTAGTGGGACCTCTTAGTATTGACAACAGAAAGAGTTGGCTTCCTTTTTCCTGCGTATTTTTCTCCCCACTCCTCTTCAAACTCACCTTGACCTTTCCGGCTACAAAAATCTTTTTCATTTATCCTTTGTATAGCCAGAACTGTTGAAGTTGGGCTTGGAAGCAACCGGCTCTTCGGCAACATAAACAATGAGAGATTCATCGTGGCTCCAAAATATTCCTTCCAACCTATCCATTCTGAGATCATTTCAATTTTCTACTCTGTCCTTCTTGGGATACAATATATTGTTGGTGCAAAGAAAGAAGAACAACAATCATGCAAGGCAAAATGCAAGAAAACTCAAAAGAGGATCAAGAGAGCGAATGAGCGTTGGAGCAGAGAGTGAACCTTGGCGACGGACTAAAGGGCGAATGAGCGCCAGAGCAGAGACGGAGCGAGCGCCGGAGTAGGGGTGGCCTTAATGTGCTTCGTTGGCAATGGAGAAGGAACAACCGCTTGACGAACGGCGGAGCAGCGATGGGCGTGGAGATAAAATTTGGGATTCAAAATTTCAAACGTGTAGGCTAGGAGAAGGAAATAGAGAAGTTCCAAATTTTGTGCATAAAGTTCCTTTGTCTAAGAAGGAAAAAGAAAGGTGCCATGCCATAATAAATGCACCGCAGAGGAGAGAGGGTGGGAAGAAGAGGCTATTGTGCAGGCCGAGAGAGAGTGGGAAGACTAGGGAGAGGAGAGAGAGAGGGAGAAAAAACCTACTTTTGTGCAGAAGGTATAGCAGGGCCACGCCTCTCCACGTGGCGCTTCATGAGTGGTTGGAGACCACGCTAAGGTGGTTGTCCAAGACCACCCAATATTTTCTCGGATAGTCATTGAACCATTTGTCTTTTTTGTCTTTACAAAGACTCTCTCTCTCTCTTTCTCTCTCTCTCAACTGAGATCTCCATAGTCGTTCACTTCCTCTTAACTGCAAACACCAAAGTGCGAAAGATCATGAGTGCAACACAACTACTATTTAACCTTCTTCTCTGTCTCTCTCTGGTCTTTCAATGCTCTTTTGCTGTCTTGCCATTTGGCAAGATTGTACCTCGCTTTCCTTCTCCCCTCATTCATCCTGAAAGTTCTCAGCGACCATCGCTCTCTAACGACCAGAGCGGCAGCAATGGGCCCTACGAGACCAGGTACTTCACGCAAGTCCTCGACCACTTCAGCTACCGTCCCGAGAGCTACCAGACGTTCCAGCAGAGGTACTTAATTAACTCCACCTTCTGGGGCGGCCCGCAGAGGAATGCCCCGATCTCTGTCTACACCGGGAACGAGGGTGACATTGAGTGGTTTGGCCAAAACACCGGTCTCATGTTCGAGACGGCACCCCACTTCAATGCCCTTGTTATGTTCATCGAGGTATATTGCCAACTGATCCAAATACTCAAGCTGTAGTATCATATTTAAGCAATCAATGACAGGACTTTCGTCATTTTGCTTTGCTTTTGCGAAGTACATTACAGAAAGAAGTAGAGTTTATCATTCTTATTTGTCTCTGTGAAGGGGGCAAAAAAGAGGTGGCGTACAGCAACGCAAGCGTGTTGGGCTATCTCTCCTCGACGCAGGCATTGGCGGACTACGCAACACTGATAACCGATCTGAAGAAGAACTTGACAGCCGAGCATTCGCCAGTGGTGGTTTTTGTAGGTTCTTACGGGGGAAGTATGCTGCTGTTCCCTCACATATGTTAATATATATAAACAAATTACTGGCTTCTTACTCTTCAGATTAATTGTTGTGTTTGACTTTAGAATAGATTAACTATGTAGCTGGCTGTGCATGCTTTCTGGTTTGAAAAATAAGACAACAATGGAGTAAAACTTACTCGGATGTTCACTGAAAATATCGCAGTGTTGGCAGCATGGCTTAGGCTAAAGTATCCGCACATTGCAATCGGCGCTTTGTCTTCTTCTGCTCCGATCCTCGACTTTTTCAACGTCACCTCCCCTTATATCTTCAACGACATCATCACTCGAGACTTCAGGATTCTCTCTCTCTCTCTCTCTCTCTGTGCAAATATTTTGTTTTTGGTTGCTCTTGAATTACAAGGACTTAAGAGAGTTTGGAATTAGAGATTAGGTCAGCCCGATAACAACAAAGGTCTTGCTCGGCCACGGACTAGAAGATGTATGAAGTAATTTGCATGAGTAAAGAAATCCGAAGATGGTCCTAACCTGGACATTTTAGTCAAGTCCATTGCACGTGGGTGTGTAGGTCCGAACAGAAACTCTAAAATCATTTATTAATCGAAGTTAGAATGCTGATTATTTGGTTGAACTGTTGTGGAAAAATGATCAAAAGAGTCATAAACATATTATACGGATATCAATTCAATCCTAAACTTTTCAATTTGATCAATTTAGTTTTAAACTTTTTCATGGTTTACCAATGTAGTTTTTCTGTCTAATTTTAGCTAAAATTACCAACGTAGTCATCTAATCAACGTCGGCTATCCTACATGACATAGTTGGTGCTGATGGTTAACAATTTTTGTAATTTTTTGAAAAAAAATTTGAATTTTTTCCTTTTCCTTTCCTTTTTTATTTTCTCTATTTCCCTTTGCTAGTTGCTAGGCTTGGATGATGTTTAGCGAGGTCGCCAGCCATAGGTGAGGGCTGCGACATCTTTGCCGGATTTGGCAAAGGGCCGCCCTCACCAACCTCTAGCAAGCGTCGACCTTGTTGGATTAAATTGCCAAAATTAGAGAGTTTAGACTGAATTCACATTTATACAATAGGTTTTAAAACTGATTGAGAGATCTTCCCACTACTTTTAGTTTTTTTTTAATATTTAATTGGTAGTAAGGGACATTTTGAGCTCTGATTAATTCTCATTGAGTCGGCATCATTCCATCACATGCACTCTAGGGGTGTCAACGATTCAGTTCGGTTCCGTTTTTTTGAAAAATTGAACCGAACCGAACCGTTAGGAAAAACTTCCGAACCGAACCGAATGAGATCCAAACCAAATACGAACTGAACTAGAATTTTGGTTCAGTTCTGTTTGATTTCGTTTTTTTGAAAAACCGAACCAAACCAAACCGTTAGGAAATACTTCCGAACCGAACCGAATGAGACCCAAACCAAATACGAACTAAACTAGAATTTTGGTTCAGTTCGGTTCGGTTCGGTTCGATTTTTTGGTTTTTGGTTTTCAACTTTTAGTTTTCGGTTTTTGCATTTTTTTTTCGTTTTTTTTTTCTTGTTGTATTTCTAAGAAATAAGCTCTAATCGGTTTGTTGGTTCGGTTCGATTCAGTTAACCGATAAAAAAAATTTCGGTTTTTAATGAAAACCGAACCAAACGAAAACTGAATCGAAAAAATCGAATTTTTTGGTTTGGTTTTCGGTTTGGTTTTTGACATCCCTAATGCACTCGACCGAGATAAATAGGTCCGTGCTTCTAAAAATGTCCCTAAAAGTATCAGCAAATGTGATTATTTGAATCCCAATAAAAATTTATTCTACATCGGTCTCATAGCTTTTGAATCTTCAATTGTAGATATCTCTATGAAGGGCCATCATTTCTTGAACCACAAATTCATTCTTTTGACTTACTTTCCTCTTTTGATTTTTCTTCCGGACATTATAGAAAAGTTCCCCAACCAATAGCACCACGGACCTTTCCTGCCCAATGTGCATTCGACAAATGGAGCGCTTACTCCGAGAAATGGATAAACAAAGTAGAAAGGAAACTACAAGTAGTATCCTGCCCCATCTTGAGAGGAATTTCAACAGACGTGTATGATTAGGATTACTAGACATGTCTCGCAAAATAGTTTCGTAGGACGAGTTTATTCCATAAAAAATAAATAATTCGGATAACATTGTGATAAAAAGGATATTTTGCATCACTTATAAAAATTAAATGAACGAAAAATATTTTCATCGTTCATGAAAATTTTTGGACATAGTGAAAAATTTCTTCCAGACTAATTATTTCAAGCAATATTACCGAATATTTTTAAGAAAATATTTTTCAAATAATTCACTCATCGGTTGTTGTGGTTGTTTGGGGCGTCTTTCCCAAACTAAGCAATACTTAGCATCCGGAGCAGTTAATGCAGCAATTTATTATCTCACATATTTATGGAATATACGGTGGGAGGAAGTTACTCCGGTCTTCGGCATTGATTTTGCGATGGAATCACATTTAAGCAGAAATCAAAGGTAGGAACCAGCTTGGATCTCCGAATTCTGCTTGTAGATTAAAACTACGCCCAAGTTTGATGCTCCATGTCACCAAGTGTAAGCAATTTCATGATGGCTTATTAAAACATATGTGGCGGGCTCAATTCCCCGTCAAGTGTAAACAATTGCATATTTTAGTTTGTCTTAGATTTGCGTTTCACTATAGCATATTTCATATGATGGGCTTCTTCATCCGCCCCGGGGCGGGAGAGAGAGAGAGAGAGATTGTGTCAATGTCAAGGAAGCATTAGCGAAGAGCAACAACAATAGTTAGGACTGGCCAACACATGCACCTGTGATGGAAAGAGATTAGCATGTGGATGTTGGGTTTAGAGTTGAAATGAGATTCCTAACCTTAGAACTAATCGTTGGAATATGCTAATTGTTCAACATGAATTGGTTCAGTCTTCATTAAAAAAAAAAAAATTAGGCACTGAGGTTCCATTCATTTCGTAGAAAATATTATATCTCTAGAAAATATTTTCCGAGAAGTTATTTTCTAGAAAATAATCATATTTTCTAATGTTCGATTGAAATTTGTCATTTCGTGGAAAATAATTTTTGGGAAAACGTTTTCCGGATTTTCCGGCGTTCGTTTAACGGAAAATAAATTTTTTGAGGAAAATGTTTTCCATCAGAGGAAAATGTTTTCCATCAAAGGAAAAAAGTCTTCTAAAGTAGGGGAAAATGTTTTCCACTTTTGAAAAGTGGAAAACATTTTATTCACTTGATCTCTCTTATCTCACAATTCTATAAATCATGATTTCTTCTTCCCCTTTCTTTTTCTTCTTTTCTTTTTTCATTCGAATTATTTTTTTAATTTTCTTTTTCTTTTTTTTTTTAATTCGAATTATTTTTAATTTCCTTTTTTTTTTTTTTTTTTTTTTCCCATCTTCTTCTTTCTTAGCTAATCGTCAGATCAAGTGAATCTCAAGCTCGTCGATCTCAAACTCGCGACACTTGTCGATCCGGCGAGCCTCGAGCTTGACGCTCGCTCGCTAATATTTTCTGGTGAGCGGAACACCAGAAAAAATTGTCATTTTCTTGGAAAATGGCTTCTAAGAAAATATTTTCCGAAAATTGCTCATTTTTCGCGAAACGAACGGACCCTTAAATAGAAAATATTTTCTGCGATTCGGCAGTGAGGGAGGAAAAGAGATCAAAAGCCTCAATTGTACAAGTTCCAAAAACAACACGTTGCTCATTGGAGGCCCATCAACGGGACAATGAGACAACGATGTTCATGTGGCCCAAATCGATTCTCGGCCACTATTGATCCGCCATTGGATTGCATGCAAAACTGTATTCATGCATGACGATGTTGAATGTCACCAATAAGTCTCACTTTGCATGTGTAATTTATTCAATACTTGTTATTGGATACGGAAAATATTATAAATAAAGTTATGGCCAACGATTTGATCCCGGGATGTGTGGACTTCAATGGATAGTTTTAGGGGTTTACAGATTAGGCCATATTTTTCTCCAATTTTGATTAGACAAAACTTTTTCCAACTAATATTGTTAAATTTGGTGAATCGTTGTCAACTAATCTAAAATCTCAAACTGTTAAATGAATATGCGGTTTAAACATTTGAATATTTTCTCTCATTCATTTGTAGGTTGTACTTTGACCTACGCCTAAAGCGTGGAAATATGTGATTAGTAAGGCCAATAAAGAACTGTAAAGATTTAAAGAGATTTGTAGTAGAAGAGAGAATAGTGTCCTATTATGTACTTTACCAGAAAAAGAGTACAAGAGCTTGATCGTATAGAGAGAGAAACCAATTAGACTTTATTACAATTAAGATAAATCACAATTAACCTAATCCTAAATATACGTCGGACACATGTAATTTTAACAGTGCAAGAAGTTCCCTCTAGCCATGGATGGACGGAGTAAAACACAACCCTCATTTTATTAGCATTGGCACAGCTATTGTGGAGAAATGAATTTTTTGTAATTATTGTTTAAATAGCTTTATGAAAATGAAAAATATTAATAAATATTCCTTGAACATCATTGGAATTATTATAATTGTACTTTGTCCATGAAAATTCATTTTTAAAGTTCAATTTTTTGGATGCTTTTGTATTCAGATCTGTAACATATGTTGCTTGGCAATTGAGTCCACCAACTTCCATTTTCTGCAATCGAGAACTTTAATTTGCACAATTTCTTCAAACAAGGATTTCTTCAGATGCTCGTTTTACATGGTCATTAGCTCTTATTGAAACTATTGATTTACTTAAAAACATGGAAGCGATCTCATTGCAATTTCCATAACTCTCATCATGCTCTTTGGCATTAGTTCATGAATAGCACAAACAATCATGGGACAACATTCATCGATTTCTCGTTTTTCATATTAGGTTGTATTGTTTTTTGAACAACAATTGACTTGATCTTAATAAATGCTTACTTAAGTGAGTTATGTGTGATTTTATTAAAATTAAAAGATTCATAACTAATAACATCTGTACGACATATTTATGAATGATTTAATAATTTTTCAAAAAAGAGAGAGAAAGAAATTAAATTCACATCTTCCTCTAACTGGTGTTTCATCGGACATAATTTTGATGGTGGAAATGATGATGTTTTAAATTTGCTGGGAATTACTGATTCCCTATTACGGATTCGACACTAAATCAAACCCCAAAAAAAGATGAAGCGGAAGCGAGCCCAGAAACAAACAAACATGAATCACCGATCAAAAGCACACTACGGGATCGGGCGTACCTTTTGTCCACAGACAAAACACCGACATTGCGATTCGAGGAGGAAACCAGATACTCTTCTTCAAATGAGAATTCTTTTCTTCGCTTAGGGAGAGAAGCGATGTGCAAGAGACGTTGTTTTTCAAGGAATGTTGTTACGTTGGTTTTGAGGAGAGTAAGAGAGAAAAAACAACGTATGTAACCCTTTAAAAGGTACGTTCCTTTTTCTTTTATATTTTCCCTCGAAGCGTCTCCTCCAAACGACGCAACTCCTCAACGTAACACTTCTTCCAAAAGACGCAACCTATCGTATCTAAACAATGTAACCTTTCACATCGCAACCTTTCCTCCATGGGCCCTCAATTCACGGGCCGGGCCCTAACGGGCCAACTTAGGCCTATCATAAATAAAACCATCATCTTCCACTCGCACATGGTGGGCCAAAACCAACATGGGCGGACAGGCCCTACTTAGGCCTATCAATTGAAAATCCATCAACTCCCACTTGATATGGTGGCCCGAACAAAATTCTCTTTTCCTCACTGCAACATTCATACTGGTGAATAGTCCGTGCGACCAATATACTTGGAGAGCTCATTACTATACACCTGTTAGGAATATATAGCAGCTCATAATGGGCATCACATTCCGAGTAAATTTAGTATGTAGTACCCTAAATCGATCGATCACATTTGTATCTCTCTTGATCTCTTTTAAACAATGATATATATATATATATATATATATTATTCACAATTATGATTATCCCAAAAATAGTCATAATTGGTCGACCAGTGAATACAAAATTACAATGTGATTCTCCAAATCCGATCTTCTTCTTTCCTTCAAACTCTCAATTTCAGTTCAACTTGCTTTTCTAGAAATGTCACATTAGATCGAATCAATTCATGATCATTGGCAATATCCTAAGATAGTAATCATTGAACAGAAATCTTGAGAATAAGTAAGAGTCAAGAGGGCACTATATTGAGGAACTCTTTTCCTCAAGAGTGTCACACGGCATAAAAGTTGAGATCAAACTTTTGCCATTCTTATTGGTCGTTTCATGTATACGTAATATGAAATACGTATTACGGTATTAACTCATTTCTCATGGAACGTATGTCTACACCATCAATACCGTACAGATGATAGTTCAGCATACCCAATGTCTAACTTGAGTTCACGTATCTACTCATTCACAAAATTTATCAGAACTCACATCTGGCATCTTAGATAGATAAAGTAAAATATGCGGGGTATTTTACTTTCGGACATAGTACATATCATGTCCTCATCTTACCACTTAGTTAAGGCGACATATATATTTTAAGCTTGAGCTCTCGATTATCACCTAGATAATAAGCTTAAAAACCGTCTCATCTCTATGTATCACATAGTAAATAGAAGCGATTACACGTGTAAGTGGGCTAATCTTATATCTATCTGACATACTTTCTCAACTTAATGTAATGCACTAAGCATTAAGATGCATAAAGATCAAACAAAGATTCATAGGCATTAATGATGAAAAACACAAATTCATTAAATGTGAACAACTCAGGGAAATTACAATATCCAGTACATCAGACTCTACGCAATCCTAGAGATTTTACGTGATCACAAAATACATCTCTAGGTATTGGCTTTGTCATAGGATCTGCTACCATTCTATGCGTAGATATGTACTGTAAGTTCACATCCTTTCGTGCAACCATATCTTTTACAAAATTATACTTGGTATCTATATGTTTGGTCTTGCCATGATATTTTGGATCTTTGGTGTACGCTATAGCTGGTTGGCTATCACAGTTAACCAATAATGGATTTGCAGCTTTCTCAATAACACCTAAATGATCCAAAAATCTCTTAAGCCAAACTCCTTCTTGTACCGCTACTAATAATGCCACGAACTCAGCTCCCATCGTGGATAAGGCTATACATGTTTGATTCTTACTACTCCATGATATGGCACCATTGTTCAGTAAGAAAGCAAATCCAAAGGTAGATTTCCTTTCATCTAAATCTCCTCGCCAATCAGCATCTGTATAGCCTTCAAGTTGCAGATCCTTTCCTTGGTAATTTAGCTTGTAATCAGCAGTTCCCTTCAGATATCTCAGTATTCTTTTAACGGCCTTCCTATGTGCTTGACCTGGATTGGATTGGTATCTACTCACCATTTCAACTGTAAAACATATGTTGGGTCTTGTACACATCATAGCGTACATCAAACTCCCAACAGCACTAGCATAAGGAACATGTTTCATTTGTTCCTTCTCTTGTAGAGTCCTTGGACACAGTCTATGGCTCAATCCTTCACCTTTTGCAATAGGAGTATCAATGGATTTACAATCTTACATACGAAATCGTTCAAGAACCTTATTTATGTACATTTCTTGCGAAAGAGATAATGATCTCTTCGAACGATCTCTTGAAATCTTAACTCCAATGATGTATGCAGCCTCACCCATATCTTTCATCTCAAAGTTAGAAGATAACCAACTCTTAACAGTATTAACAAACTCCATATTGCTTCCAGCAATTAGTATATCATCAACATATAATGATATGATCACAAATTGATCTTTGGATCTTTTGGTATATACACAATGATCCTCATCTATCATTGTAAAATCATATGCCATTATGGCATTATGAAAATGTATATACCATTGTCTCGATGACTGCTTTAGGCCATATATCGATCTCAAAAGTCGACATACTTTTCTTTTTTGGCCTTCCACAATAAAACCAGTAGGTTGTTCCATATATATTTCTTCCTCTAATTTTCCATTGAGGAAAGCAGTCTTTACATCCATTTGATGTAACTCAAGATTCATACTAACCACTATTGCCAGAATAATGCGAATCGAGGTAAATCTTACCACAGGAGAAAATGTTTCTTCATAATCAATTCATTCCTGTTAATTATATCCCTTCGCCACAAGGCAAGCCTTATGCCTTTATATCGAGCCATCAGCTTTACGCTTTATTTTGAGAACCCACTTGTTCCTAATAGCTTTGCGTCCTTTTGGAAGGTCAACCAGTTTCCAAACTCGGTTTGACTTCATTGACTCCATCTCAACTTCCATTGCATGCATCCATTTTTCCTTACTAAGGCAATTTAGAGCCTTATTAAGATTTCTTGGCTCATCTTCATTTTGTGGAGCAAGCATAAAAGTTTCCCCTTCAATGTCAAAACGTCGACGGGGAATACTTTTGCGACTTGTGCACCGCATGAGAGATTGTGCACTTTGTACATCATTCCACATTATGCTCCCACTCGAATTAGATAATTACGATATCATCTCATCTTGTGGTTATAATTGAGAGTGAGTTGAATCAAATTCATTACCTCTCATGTTACTCCCACTTGGACGAACTCTATTATGTTCATTATCTTGATCCAAGGTTTCAAATAGGGAGTATTCTTCACCTATTTCGCCCTTCTTAGGAAATTCATTCTCTAAGAATGTGACGTCTCGTGATTCGAATTCAGTTATACTTCTACTTTCCTGCTCACCTATGAACACATATCCTTTTGAGTGTTCAGAGTATATTATGAAAATACTCTTATTTCCTCTGGGACCCAATTTCCCAAACTTGTGAGAGGACTCATGAGTATAGGCAGCACAACCCCATGTCTTAGAAAACTTAAGTCCAGTTTTCTACCTGTCCATAACTCATATGGAGTGGAAGTAACTGATTTGGAAGGCACTCGATTAAGTATATAGGTAGCAGTTAATAACACATCACTCTAAAAGGTAATAGGTAAATTAGCATGCGCCATCATAGACCTAACCATTTCCAGTAGGATTCTGTTCATTCTTTCCGCAACACCAATTTTGTTGAGGAGTATATGGAATAGACAACAGTCTTTCTATTCCTTTTTCATCACATAATTTTCTGAACTCATCAGATAAATATTCTCGACCTCGATCGGATCTTAATACTTTTATTTTCTTGTCTAATTGATTTTCTGCCAAGTTCATAAACTTTTTGAAACAACTCAATGCTTCAGATTTATGAGAAATCAAATAGATATATCCGAATCGAGTATAATCATCTATAAATATGATGAAATAAACAGCCATGTGCCTTCCTCTCACATTCATCGGACCACAAACATCAGTATGAATTAAATGCAAAGGGAATTCAGCTCTTTTACCTTTTCCAAATGGTTTCCTTGTCGTTTTCCCTACCAAGCAATGCTCACATATGGGCAAATCGACTTTTTCAATATTGCCTAACAAGCCATCTTTGGCTAGTCTATTAATACGTTGTTGGCCAATATGACCAAGTCTAGCATGCCACACATTCACATCATTATCATATGAATTGGGAGACGTGAAAAGGGAATAACAAACATTGGCATTACTATAGTCAACATTTAATACAATAAAACCATCCAGAAAATAACCATAACCATAGTAATTTGTATCCAAATACAAATCCACACCACTATTATGGAAGTTCATATTAAAACCAAACTTAACCAATAATAAAATAGATACTAAATTCCGACGAATCTCCGATGCATACAACACATCATGTAGGAACAAAGTGCGTCCACCACACATGTTCAATTGACAGATGTCAATTCCTTTTACTTCTGCTCTGGAGTTGTTTCCTACATAGATCCACTTAGTTTCAATTGGTATTCGTCGGAATTCCACGAAAGATTGTCTATCCTTCGCTACATGGTCTGTCGCTCCTAAATCTACAGTCCACAAAGGATTAGACTCAGTAAAAAATATATAATTTGACACATAAGCAAAGTTCTCAAAAGTACAAGGGGTGTATACCTTCTTTGGCTCGCGACAATCGCGGGTTTAGTGACCCTTCTGGTTACAGTTGTAACACTTCACCCTTGTCAGCTTCTTCATTCGAGGACGTTTTCTCCTTTCATGTTGGTCAAGCTTAGGTTTCTTCCCTAAAGGACCTGCTCCCTTGCCTTTCCTTTTATCAAACCAGTTAGGACGTTTGCGCTTGGAGCTCGAAGCTCCATGTGAGTTAGAACTAGCATGATAAATTTCAATTTCTGGCTTAGCCGCCAAGAGGCGGTCCTCTTCCAACTCAAGATGACGCATTGCACCCTCGAAGGTTTTGATATTTTCATTATGGGTCAGGTGCACCTTCATATGCTCCCAACTCTGAGGCAAGGAACGAATCACTGCTTGCACTTGCTGCTCTTCAGTCAGGACATGGCCAGCATCTTTCAACTCATTTATCATGTTTGACATCTTCCTAAGGTGTTGCTTCATGGTCTGACCATGAGGCTTCTTATAAGAGTTAAACCTAATAATGAGTTGTCTCAGTCTGGTCACCGAAGTATGACCAAACCTTGCTGCCAACGCTTCCCACATTTCCTTGGCATTCTCAAAACGCCTAAACTCTCGCATGACGTCATTTTCCATGCTACTCAGCAACGTAATGCGAGCAAGGGAGTTCTTTCTTTTCCATGCAGCAAAAGCTTCCTTATCTCTCTTATGCTGTGCAGTGTTTCCTTCTTCAGGTTTTACCATGGTCAAGTTAAGAGATTCTAGTGTCTCTTGCTCTTCCAGCACATATTGGATTTTCATGTGCCAGATTTCATAGTTGTCGCCATTGAGCTTTTCACCTTTGTTCAGCTCGGCAACTATACTCTTTGTGGCTGAAGCCATTGATCTGAACACATCATACATATATGCACGAATAACTAATGCCTATCATTTATGCATCTATTTTGCACAAACCCATCATATTAATGAACAATTTCAAGTAAGGTTTCAAAATAAAAAAGTCACTATGTTTCCAATCATCCCCCAAAAAATCCTAACTTAAAATTATCATTAATATATAATTGTCTTATGCAAAAATGAATTCTATGAAGCTACAGAAAAACTTCTATAAACTACCCACAGTAGTCAACAATAACATAAAACAAATAATATTTGATATCCAATAGAATAATAATGCTTTCACATAATACAACTTATATATTAGTCGCTACATCAACAACAACCAGATAGAAAACATTACATAAGATGTCCACAAAGCACACTAAATAAAAATCAGCCATAAACAACTAACACCACTTCAAAAAGTGAACAAGGAAAGATCATTTTTTCTTCAATTTCTTGATCTTTTCTTTTGTAACAATCAGGTAATAATCATCTATAAAAGCCATCACAGTACTCCTATATGAAGCTACTTTGTTGACATCCCATATGCGATTCAACACTCATTTCCATTCTCGTGGAAGAGTGTTCATGAAAAATCGCATCATCTCAGACTACGGCATGGGACAACCATTCCATATGACCTTTTGTATCTTCTGGTTGACTTCAAGAATGTGATCAATTAAGTCACCACTCTCCCATCAATAATCAGTCAGCTCAGCTATCAACTTAGAAAGCATTTCCTTTTGTTTATCGGTAATTACGCGAATAGGTGTACGTAACTGAAGGGGAGGCATTGTTCCTGCAACAAATGCAGAACAAATAAGAGATTACATATAATCCACATAGACTTAATTGGGAAAAAAAAAAAAAACAAATCCTTTTTTTTTTTTCGGTCGACGGTCGGTCAACGGTCGCGATTAAGGTTGGACCGGTCGCTCGATCGGGTCGGTCGGGCCGGTCGGGCCAGTCGAACGAACCAACCGGCACATGCCATGCACGTGCCTGGCTGACGTCACAATGACGTCAGCTGGCCCATGCTAGGCACGCGCCAGGGCCGAAACAGCACAACCGACGCGCCGTTTCGCGCGCGCGTGTGTCACACGCGCCTGGGCGAAACGGCACATTCAACGTGCAGTTTCGCGCCCGCATGCGTCGTACGCGCCTAGGTGAAACGACGCGTTCGATGCGCTACTTGCAGGGGAACAAATCGGCGCGTGATGACCCCCATGCGTTCCGGTCGCGCGTGGCGGCGCGTCCTGCGGCGATCCGCGACTCATTTTTCTCATATCGACGAGAGTTTCCTCCCCGCACTATCAAAAACGAATTTTAACTTGCACAAAATCACGAAACAGGGCGAACAGTACACGGGTGTCGGGTTTTTCCGTCCCCGATCAACCAAAAGTGATTTTTCTCGAATTTTGACCAAAAATTAATCAAAAACAATAAAAAGGGGTCGTGAAACATGAACAAGGGCTCTGATACCAATATTGGGAATTACTGATTTCCTATTACGGATTCGACACTAAATCAAACCCCAAAAAAAGACGAAGCGGAAACGAGCCCAGAAACAAACAAACATGAATCACCGATCAAAAGCACACCACGATATCGGGCGTACCTTTTGTCCACAGACTAAACACCGACGTTGTGATTCGAGGAGGAAACCAGATACTCTTCTTCAAATGAGAATTCTTTTCTTTGCTTAGGGAGAGAAGCGATGTGCAAGAGACGTTGTTTTTCAAGGAATGTTGTTACGTTGGTTTTGAGGAGAGTAAGAGAGAAAAAACAACGTACGTAACCCTTTAAAAGGTACGTTCCTTTTTCTTTTATATTTTCCCTCGAAGCGTCTCCTCCAAATGACGCAACTCCTCAACGTAACACACATTCCAAAAGACACAACCTATCATATCTAAACAATGCAACATTTCACATCGCAATCTTTCCTCCATGGGCCCTCAACTCACGAGCTGGGCCCTAACGGGCCAACTCAAGCCCATCATAAATAAAACCATCAAAATTAATGATAAATTCACATCTTAAGAAGCTAGTCCAATGATTATGACACATGTTATAGCATCGTCTGTAATAATCACATGAGAGTAAAAAAAAAACCAGAAAAGATAAAAGAAATAGAAATTTCAACAAGTTCGACTCAGAGATTCGAGGAAAGACTCGTTGACCTTGTTATTATGTAATTCTTCGTTTCCAAAAGGACGTTCCACACCTTGACCTTTTCTGCAAGTTTAAAACGCCTGGTCCTACAGTGTTACAGAAAAATTGCATCAGTTCTAGTACTTTAGAATAGTGACTTGAGATTGCAATAATCGAGCTACCACCTGGATCGTACAATATGCATAACCCAATGGTTTTGGAGCGCGCATATCATTTATTGGAACAAGGAAATTCTTTTTTTAATTGTCTCCACGACTAGATCAAAAATAAGAATGAGGTCCATTAAACCTTTTAGGATCTTCAATCTTAAAAGAGAGAGAGAAATTTCCAGAGTTCCTTTCATTAGAATAAGGATACCCAGCAAGGAGAAGATGGATATAAAGAAGATTTCCCATTTTTTAAACTGATTCACTTATCCGATTCAAGCTTATAGCTCAATTTTCTGACAATTAGACAGCAAATTAGCACCCCAATAAACAAGAAGGACGTTTCCGACGATTTTTGACAACGTTTGTATTCCCTTGCAGTTCACATTATCTCGCTGCCAGTCCTCATTTGTCTTTTTTGGTGGATAAAGACATATGGGGTATCCCCCTCCTCGCTCCAGGCTCACTTTGATGAGACGCCTCCATTTTCAAGAAAAGAACTCGAGAAATGGGACGTCCCGTTTCTTTTGGCGGTCAACTGCGCAGTTTCTTTCAATGTGCGCCGCAGCAAAACGCGTCTTAGAAAAAGTTCATTTTTCACAATCCCACGTCAATTAGTTAGATAAATAAACAAAATGCAGACGAGAGATGTTAATTTTCCAAAATTACGTTTTTTTTTTTTTCAGAAGCATGCCGAAAACAGTTTCTTAATGATTTGGCTTTTGATATGCCAACAAATAGCTAAACTAAATTATAAATCTGATGCGAACATCCCGCTTTGATTGGGAGGATTAGATCAGTTCAACGTGAGAGTGTAAGGACCAAATTGAACAAAATCAAGATTTAAGGACCAAAATTGAGAAAGGGAAATTTTTGGGTGCTCGTGCGAACCACACCCTCCTTCACAGAGAAAAAAAAAACAAATTACACAATATATTTCTTTCAACTTATTACTTGTTAAGTAACGTGAATTTCCTTAATTTATTTTAAATAATCGAATCCATCATTCATTCGTCACTTTAAGCAGACAAAATTCTCAAATTGTCGATAATAAAAAAAAAGTTAAGAAAGCAAGAAAGAACTCAATAAATTAATGGGTCAAGAACCGAACGTCTTTTTACCGAAAAAAAAAAAAAAAAAGAAAGAAGAAAAGGACTGAACGTCTAGACCATCATAAGAGGCATATAAAGGGGTATAGATGGGGCCATTGAGATAAAATGACTAAATTTTTATGTTAGAGTTTTTGAGTAAAGACGACTCCAATCAGATATGTTCGAAGTGGTATTTAGTAGCCTCTTCCATTTAGTATCAACTTTCAACGAATACTTCAAAGAATGAATCTTGGTTGTGAATTCCAAATCAAGGCGATGGATGATATCCCCAACTCTCCGCTAAGCTTGGTTAGGCCCCAAGGCAATTGATGAGGAGACTTAGAAGGGCATATGCCATCACCGCAAACATCCGCCAAAACTCTATCGGGCTAAGGTTTTGATTCGAGTTAGAGATAGCTCGGTGCATGAAGATACTCAATTAATGTTAAGGCACATCGGCAAAGTGTTCGATGAAGGAAAAATTCTAGCACTAGAGAATAGATCTGGCGTGGAGCACCTAACTAATATATAGTAGTTGGCTCCTGGAGAAACACCATGAGTGCCACCACATTCAACACTCCATATGGTGCTTGTACTTAAGGGTGTTAGAATCGAACCGAAACCGAAAATGAACCGAAATTTCATGCATTTCTTTTCGTAATAATGAAAAAAAATTAACCGTTGTATATGCCAATTGGAATGGTTTCGCCCCTTTTCTTAGTATTACAATTTACAATCTCTCATTTTCCAATAAACGTCTTTTTAATATTTCAAAAAAGAAAATTGAATAACCGAATTGATCCGATCCAAAACAAAGCGAGTATTCATTTTGGGGTGTGGTTTAGTTCAAAGTTAATACAAATCAAAATGGCTCGGTTTGGGCTTCCTGAAAATCCAAACTGGAAACTCAAACCAAACCGAACTGTCAACACTCCGTGTATTGATGCCATAATGTCTCAATCGATAATTTGAGTCTTGTATCTTTTCGATTGTTTGCTAATTCACTCATCAAATCCGTTCTCGCCAAAGGAACATATATTTCTTGAGTATAGGCAGTGGTTAAAGATGTCGTGGCCGAAGACACGTCTGGTTGACCGCCTCTTTCTGGGAAATTACTTGGACCGTCATTTTAAGGAAAGAAACTTCAGAAAGACGGACAACACTGGAGAAAACCGGGACGTCCCGTTCTTTTGACGATCGATCCGTTTCTTTCAATACGAAAGAGCGGAGTATTTTAAAATACCGAAACGGAAGCTATATAAAGCATGTTCAGTTCACCGTCCTCTTCGTCATCTACAAGGCTCGAGAGACAGAGTTCATCGAGATCCCCACAGAGCAGAGCTCCAGCATCTGCAGGGTTCGAACAGAGTCAACACCAGAGAGGAGGGACATGGCGAATCATACTAGCGTGACAATTCAAGTCGAAGTCGGAAGGTACTCAATTCGCTCACAAGTACATCGTTTTGGAAACTGTTGTCGTGACCGGAAGTGCAGGTCGGGCAAACTAGTCCGTTCTTGATTGGCTTTGATCGGTTTCTTCTGTGATTCGATGCAGGGACGACGATCAGCAGCAGCTGCAGGACCAGCAACAACAGCAACAGGGATGGCTGGACTCCACCTTAAAGTTCCACGTCGAGTTTGGTTTACTGAAGCTGCTCATGATCGCGCACTTCCATTCGATGTACATCATTTGTGAAGTCATCTACCTAATATCACTGATTGAGGTGACCGGATCCGTGAGCCCAAATCGTGTTTACTGGTACTTGTACATTATTTCTGGAACTCTGGGCTTCGAGCTGCTCCTTTGGACAAACCTCTCTCTAGTCATGTGGTTGGTCATCAATTTTTGCTTATTAATGTATGCTCTGGCATCATCTGGTCAGCTTGCCCGAGGCTCTGACCGGTTTGTACAGCTTGTTCAGCCGTTTGACGACACGGCATTTTCAGAAATTCACCTTGATTTTTGAAGCGCCCAGAATCATACTGTACTTGTGTGTATTGATTTGTAGTCGTACGTCCTTTGTACTGCTTCTGATTTGGAGAAAAGACTGAAGAGAATGTAATCAGACATGTTCTGTAGTTGCTGAAGCTGACCTATGAATACCATTCACCATTCATGTTATTGAATTCCATTGGCTTTGTTTTTCTCCCCTTTCTTCTACTATTTTCTAGCAATTGAATCCAACTATACATCCTGAGTTTTCATATTGGACGAAATTACACCTCAAGTTGACATCATAGACCCCTCCAAGTTTGGCGGCTCCTCCATGACCGTTGGATTTCGGCCTAGCCGACAAGTTCTGATGGGCACAGAGGAGTGGTTGCCTCCAACTCGGATGAAAAACCTCTGCCAGAAGTGGTGGAGCTCAACATCGCATTGAGCTCTACCACTGGCGGCAAACTGAGGTAGTGTGGAGCGGGTGGAAAAGAGGCGGCCCTGTAACGGTGGCTAGGTTTTGCGCGGTAGGTGGCCAAAAATGAGAGAGAGGGGGGGATGCGTAGAGAAAGATATCCATCGATACTCTGTACAATTTAAGTAGAAAGAAATCCATCCAAATTAAGAACAGAAATGACCAGCAGTCGCAAGATTGCATATGCAGATGCGCAGAGAAATGCTTGACCTCGACAGAGCACCCCCAGCAAACAGCACGTTATAAGCAAATAGTAACAGGCAATTCCAACAACTGAAATAAGCAGACAAAAAGGGAAAAGAAATTTAGTCCTTTTAAGTAATCAAATGTGCACGCAGTTGCTTGTTTAAGAGGGAGAAGCAGTTTGAGATTTGCTCTTTATAACGATCACTTGAATAAGGGATATTGTATCAGAAACTTTCTTTTTTAAGTTGGGGCCAAGATTTAAAGAGAGACACTCCCCCATTTAATTAAAAACGTTGAGCAAACTTTAAGGTATTGTCATTCTCAAATGGGATACCCTTTCCTAAATTATGCCTTAAAGGGGCTCTTGATTCGTGCAGATCCTTCGCCGCTTGCACCATCGTTTAGAAAGAGTTCCATCATCTTTCCTAGAAGTTGGGTTTGTTTTGTGTACGGAAACATGTGGCTGAAATTAGTACTTTTTCTAGCATTTTGGTGGAAGTTAAACATGGAAATTACGATTTTATCAACATTGAAATGATCATCTTGTAAATGATCTGCTTGACAGGTTACCTTATGTGGTTATTTGCTCTTTTTGGGGTTAAGGATTTCCCTATGAACAAGCAAACGACTTTTGTTGCCTTTTTTGTAACTCTCATTGCGATCTTTGGCATCAGTTCTCGAATAACACAAAGCTATCATGGAATGACATTCATCAGTTTGGCATTTCTCATATTAGGATGTCTCATTGTTGGAATAGTAATTGATTCAATTGTGTTGAATTCTTACATCAAGTGGGTCGTCTATGATTTCTTCATTGCTTCGGTAGCTATAAATCCTGATTACCAACAAACATTTTGGGAGATGAAACAAATCTTGAGGTCCACATGCGAAGCAACTTCTTTGAGACTCGGAAACTCGTTCAATCAAGTACAAGTTGCTATCCAAAATCGTCTAAAAGTTATTGTTCAGGGCCAACAAGAATCACCGATGACTAACAACCCTACAACTCAACCAATTGGTGGTGATGGAGGCATAGGGAAGGACAATGTCTAGTTGTTCAAGATATGGAATTCAACACCCCTTATCTCCATTTTTGTTTTTGTACAATGAGATGTTTGTATGATATGTAAAATATATGTCCGAGCTTTTTCCTCTGTATTGTGCTTAGTATGGTCAAACTACAATTCTCCATCCATACATAAAACTTGCAATTTTTAGCGTATTTACTCTATCTACATGAAATTCTTATCGATCACTCTTTTTTCTTTTTCTTTTTTGATAGCATCATTTACACCTTAAGATGTTAATCTCACTGATTGGTACATCTACACATGATGAAGTTGATTTGACTGGTTACGACTCATGTTCTTTGACTCACCTTGTAATTGCGTAATTTCTATATGTGCACAAAAGGACGTTTCATACCTCGACCTTTTGTGCAAGATTTCAACGCATGGTCTGCAGGGTTAGAGGACAGTGGATAAAGCAAGTGAATTGATTGTTCAACACTCCAATTTTGATAAACTTAATATGGAGACATATCTTCTGGTTTTTAAATGATTGATAGATGACAGAAAACCATAGAACTTTTCAGATATTAAATCTCTTCCAAAAACAAAAAATCTGTTTATATTCATTAAACTCGCTTATTTTGCAAGTTTTCTAACATTCGTTAATGTGAGTTAATAATTTTTTTTTTTTTTTTTTTTTTTGGGTTTATCGTGATAAATGAAAGGTTAGGTGAAAAAGAACTCAAGAAAGCCATTGCAACGTGCGTCCCAGCTCCACGAGGAAACGGGACGTCCCGTTTGTTTGACAGTGGACGAGGCAGCTTCTTTCGATACGAGACACGGCAGACATGTCTTAGAAAGTCCTTATGTGCAAATCCCACGTCAATTAGGTAGATAAATTGATGGCCAAGCGTGCGTGGGGTGGATTTTGGGCCAAGAAGAAAGCCCGTGGACCCTGAGCTCAGCGGTGGAAGACTGCCGAAACTTGATGGCCTAACAAAAGGGGTATCCTTAGCCCCTTGCCTCAGAAATACCAATCAGGTCGGGGATTTGGTGGCAAAGGCCCATCGTACCAATTCTTTTAAGTCCAAACTGGATTTCTAAACCTCCCCTTCTTCGCCGGTCTTTGTTATGTTATGATTGTGGAAACTCATGAGGGTCATGTTCAAGCGTTTAATGAAAGCTACGCGTACTTTTGTCCAAAAAATTTAGGTAGATAAATAAGTATATGTAGACGACAGATATTAATTTTCAGAAATGATTTTTTTATTGTTGGGTGGGAATGTGAAAAATAGTCCCTTGTTGATGTGGCTTCTAATGTGCTAATGGATTTTGGCCCCACGGCTATACTAGGTTTTGTATTAGATGCCAACATCCCAAATCAATTCGGATAATAGATTAGTTCGATACAAAAGAGTACAAGGACAAAACTTTCGAACTGTTTTGGTGCGCAGATTCACGAAATTTGTGAGAGTAACTTCTGTAGCTCAGGTGAAAGCAAAGACTCTAGTAGAAACCCTAGATTCCTTTAGTACACCAAGCTATCTATGTCTTCAACTTGAGTCAGACTCCCTAGTTATGGTACGAGCAGTGATAGGAGTATATTAGTTCGCTTGGGATGGGGAGGCGCTTATCAGTGCAGCTAAGAGGAAGCTCCGAGGCTTTGATGATTTGTTCCTAATCCATTGCAGCAGGAATACGAATAAGGTTGCAGATTGATTGGTTAAACCCCATAAAGATGGATACCTGGCCTTTAATGAGGTCGCAAATTGATTGGTTAAAGCCCATGAAGATGGATACCTGGCCTTTAATGGGCTCTGTTTTTTTTTTACCCTATTTGTGCCCGTAGTCATTGCCAAGTGATGAGAAGTACACTTTTCCAAAAAAAGAAACTTTTTTGGACTCCTCCTTTGGAAAACTTAAAAATTAAAACAAGTGAGAGGGAGAGAGTGACAAAATAGTGCATTGGTCAACAATAAAGGTACTGGCGACCTTCGTTGTGAGGGAGAGATAGAGAGAGATCATTGGCTCAATTGTGCAATATCAACTACTAAAAACTACCAAAACCCAACCATCAGGGAGATAGGCGATTTGGAGGCATATTCCGTAATCTTGATACTAGGAACTTACATTCGAACATCGGGTTGTCTTGGAGTCAAGGTATCGAGACATGAGTATGAACATTGGAATGGTTGATAACTACGATAGAGGTCAAACTGAATTTTCCAAAATGATTTTAGTTTTCAAGGAAACATGAGAAATAGTCTCTTGTTCATGTGGACTTTGATATACTAATAGAATGATTGATAACTACAATATGGTATGGCAGTTTCTCATGAAACAAAGTGACACAAACTTATCGGGAGAACGGCATCATAAGTACTATAATTTTTATATGGCGTTAACTTAAGTGCTATAATATCTTCTTCTTTTTTTATCACTTAAGTGTTATAATTTATTAAATAAACTTTCACTTAGTGTTGTAATATTTTTTTTTTGTTTGCTAAAAAAATAAGCAAAAATAAATTATGGGTAAAGAGCGGATTAGGGGGCACCGATGGAAAGGCAAGATAGGTCTTATTGTCTTTGACTTCATCTTGTCCTTTTCATTTCGTTTCTATTCACTCACAAGGTAATCATCTTTCGAGCCCGCGTTTGCGACAAACCTACCATTTTGACGTTCAATATGTATGGGCTGGTTTTGAGAACTATGAATGAAAAACTTGTCCGAATAAAAACGTGTCCCATTTTCTTATCCTAATCATCAGTATATTATAGGCGCAAATTGTAATGGCAGTGCATGCAGACCCACCGTCCTTTTGTGCTTGCCCATGCCCCACAATTAAAAACTTGATGTTTTATATCTAGCAAAAAATTTCATGCCATGGGACATAACATTAGGAGGCCCCATGGAAGATAATGTAACCCCTTTACCGTTCGACTACCATGTCATATAGTAAATTGTCATGTTGTTTTTCCTTTCATTTTGGAGGTAAGATGGTGTCTCGGCCAATTTTCACAGTATCTCAACTAGCTCACCTTGCTAGGCAATCTTTAGGATGCACTCTCTCATGTCGGCATGATGCATTCAGGATTTTATATCTGGAATGCTCTCAATGAAGCCTAAACTCAAGATTATAAATAGTAACGGAGCTAGGATTTAGGTCGAATACCGATGAGATATAATTAAAAAAAATTGCATAAAAATATAGAACATATTTACATACACTAAAGCATATATTAGTCATTAATAAGTTAGAAAGTAAAAATGCTTGATCTGAAAATTTGCAAACTTCACATATGAATTTTTTCTATAAGAACCTAGATAAGTATATGGACCGTTGCTCCCGGGGGGGGGAAGATGATAAATTTATAATTGGTTACATTTCAATATATATATATATCTTATAAGCGAGGGCGATGACTATCGCTTGCTTTGTGATTTCGTGACAAACTCTTTTACTATCCAAGGCTGTTATCTTCCTCGTCAAATCATCTTCATACCAAAAGTTTGCAATAAAGCTACCCTTAATTAGCACATGCAACCATTCTCTTCCTCGTTACATCAACCAAATTTTATGTATTGAATGTCGAATGAACCGCTTCTTGCAAACGATTCCTCGAGATGTCCCATACTCTCCTTTTGCTGTCCAAGATCCACATGGCCCAACTCCAGGCCACTCCATCAATCACCAACGTTTTCGAGACGTAGCATGATGCGTGCCTCTTTGGAAAAGGTTCATTAGTTTATGGAATCTAAAGTAAGACCGACATGTGGGGTCTGGCCAAGGCCAAGGAAGAAGATGAAAGGGAAAAGGTAAAAAAAGAAAAAAGGAAAAAGGAAAATAAAATTAAAAACTCAATTTTTTTAAAAGAGAAAATATTTATAAAAAATGAAAATGTGTTCGGTGAAAGAAAATAAGGTGGAAGAAGTTATGAAAAATATTTTCCACTTTTGAAAAATAGAAAACATTTTTTCCACTTTTGAAGGTATTTTTTAATCATATTTTTTTTTTTTTTTATGTTCGGTTGAAATTTGAAAATTAAATAGAAAATAATTTCCTAACATCTCTCTCCTCCATCAATTCGCACTCAGCCTCCGCCCTCTATCATCTCCGACCACACGTTGAAGCCGCTTTGCCTCCTGGAGGGGGAAAGGAAGGAGAGAGGGGTGGAGGCACTTGCAGCGATGACACTTGTTGAAGATAACTATTATGTTTCTTTTAATTATCCATATTTTTTCGGTATTATGCATATATCTCCCCTTATTGTATATATCCCTAATTGCTTATAATTCATAATAATCTTCCCCAAATTTCTATTTACATTGACGGTTTAATCAATGAACTCGAAGTCCATTGGTGGACCATTGGGTACGTTTTGGTCCAAGTCCATCAATAAACCACCCAAGTCCAAGCCCAATTTTACCCAGACGTTGGCCCCCCTCTAATTGCATTCATTGGAATTCAAGAGTAGCTTTTCAAAAGTCATTAAATTGAGCCCCATCACATGCAACAACAGATATAAATTGAAGACTTTGAAAGAGCTACTTCTCAATATTATTTAATCAAATTTATGCCTCGATAGGATTAGCAATCACACCATCCACCTTACCCTTAATTAAAACCCTCGCAATATTGGATGCCATATATTTGTCTAATGCCGGCTAAGATATCAATCAATGACGGTCCACCAAATAAGGTTATCCCCAACATTTTACCCCAATCTCCTTCAATCTGTAAAATCGGTCCTTGAACCATCTTCTTGCTATTCTTTAGAAAGACTCTCTCTCTCTCTCTCTCTCTCACACACACACACGCACGCACGCACACAACTGAAAACTGCACGCTCGTTGACTTCCTCTGCAACTGCAAACATCGGAGACCAGAAGATCATGAGTACAGCACAGCTACAATCGAACATTCTCCTCTGTTTCTCTCTGATCTTTCAATGCTCTTTTGCTGTCTCGCCATTCGGCAAGATCGTACCTCGCTTTCCTTCTGCCCTCATTCGTCCCGAAAGTTCTCAACGACCACCGCTCTCTAACGACCAAAGTGGCAGCAATGGGCCCTATGAGACCAGGGTACTTCACGCAAGTCCTCGACCACTTCGGCTTCCGTCCCGAGAGCTACCAGACGTTCCAACAGAGGTACCTGATCAACTCCACCTTCAGGGGCGGACTGCGGAGGAACGCCCCAATCCTCGTCCACACCGGGAACTAGGGCGACATTGAGTGGTTTGCCCAGAACACAGGCTTCATGTTCGAGATGGCGCCCCGCTTCAATGCCCTTCTTGTGTTCATCGAGGTATATAGCCAACTGATCTAAATAATCTAGCTGTAATATCATATTTAAGCAATACGGGATAGGACTTGTGTCATTCTATTTGCTCTTGCAAAGTACATTACAGGAAAGATTTAGAGATTCTTATTCTTATTTGTTTCTTTGAAGCATCGGTATTACGGGAAATCGATTCCGTTCAGGGGCAACACAGAGGTGGCGTCCAGCAACTCGAGCACGCTGGGCTATCTCTCTTCCACGCAAGCACTGGCGGACTACGTGACGCTGATCACGGATCTGAAGATGAACTGGACGGCCGAGGATTCGCCAGTGGTGGTTTTTGGAGGTTCCTACGGTGGAAGTATGGTGCTGTCTCCCTCCCCCTCTCTCTTCACAGTTCAGTTTAATTGATTAATTAAGAGCTGTGCTAGTATGACAGTATGACCGTGTAACAGTGACAGGATAACCACAAACTTTTCCTTTTTCCAACACAAGCGTGTGGAAAATTGTCAAACAAAACACGGACCTCTCTCTCTCTTGGAAAATGTGTGGCTAAATATTGACTTTATATACAAGATGCTCGCATCTTCAAAATTGTAACATTCATGTCAAATAAGCTACTAATACATTTTTACCCAAAGCGAGTTAACGGCACCATCCGCTAAAATTTATCCTTTTTTAATGCATTTATCCCGTGGAACCTGGTGTTTTTTATGCATACAAGTATTTTCGTGGTCAATCTTCAGCCACACATTTTCCATAGGAGAGAGAGGTTTGTGTTTTGTTTGGCAATTTCCCGCACGCTTGTGTTGGAAAAAGGAAAAGTTTGTGGTTATCATTTCACTGTCACATGGTCATACGGTCATGCTAGCACAACTCTTAATTAATTAATGAGTTTATCTTATATAATGAATTAATTACATAGACAGCGCAGCTTTCTGGTTTGATAAGGAAAAGGAGAATGATGATTTCGCCAAATTGTATGCCACGGCGAACATCTACTACAACTACAGTGGCGGCGTCCTGTGCTTCGATCTAATGGACAATTCCGATTCTCACGGCCTCGGCGGATGGGGATGGCAGGTACCCCACAATTTTTCACACTCTCGAAAGAAAAGATCTCCTAAGCAATGCCTCGTAAGAATTGTCTATTACGTTGGTTTCAGCTCGAAACCTTATCAACCAAGCTGCTTGCAATTTATCACATGAATAATGCTAGAGATGATAGGACTTATATACTAAATGGATTTACTAAATGATGTGACAAGATACTGTGGAGTGTTTAAAAGGGTATACTAACTCGATCTAATATATGAACTTTAATATCTCCGACAATAATCCAATCCAGAGATAACACTTGTGATGAGGTGAAGGTCTTAAGCTCTTCCTATTTGGTTGGTGGAGTTATGAAGAAGTTAGGGAGGACTAGAATTAACAGTCATACTATTTACTGACCATTTAGCATTGTATTAGAATATTTCAATATTAAATTATGCATTCATCTAACAATTTTAATTTTTAGAACAGTCAACATTGATCCCATAAAGTCTCACAAATTGTTCCTTCTTCTTTCTATGACTCTTGAGAAATGACTCGATTTCTCAAAAGAAGTTTTCATGGTTCTTTGCCAAACTTGTAGCTTTGTGGCCATGGAGTCCTTATTTGATCTTTCGTATATTTCTCATTGTAGCGTCTATAACTTGGAAAATCACCCTTTGTCCAGGTATAACTTCCCAAGTTCTGTTCGTTCCTTCGGATCCTAGATTGTCAATTTGTTTTGTTTCTTTTTTCTTTTTCTAAAAAAAGTTTTAATTTATTAACCCCATTTTGGTTGAGGGAATACATGCTACAGGCGTGCAATAGTTAAAAAAAAAAAAAAAATGTAAACAACAAACTGGCATCCGGTGGACCGAGTGCATGCACTTTTAATCTATTTGAATAATCTAAAACGATAGATCGTGTATACATAATTTGCAAAGTAAGTAATAAGCGGACCTCACCAAATTTAAGGATCCCGGTGTATTTGGATTCGCACACTCAGTGGGCTCACTCTATCCAATCCATAAACATAGTTAAAGTTGGATGAGATATCTCACATTTCTTGAGGTGGGAAATCCCGTGTATCTTATCGAGTCTAAGCAATAGACTATGCTATCATCCCAATCCATGTCGAAATCATCAATCCTTTTTGTACCATTTCATGATCTCCAAGCTTCTTTTAGTGTGAGCACATGTGATAGTGGTCGTGATTTATTTCCCCGCAGGCATGCACGGCGATGGTAATGCCAATAGTTGGCAATTGAGAGACGAGCATATTCCCAGCATACAAGTATCACTACAACCATAATTATACTTGTACATCTGACTCCATTGTCGTCCCTAGGCTCACCTGGATCCCTACTGAGTTTGGCAGCCATGTGGTTAACTCGTATTTCATTATTCTATGCTTGGTGCAGCTTTTTTACAAATATAAATGATGATTTATGAAGTTTCACGTAAGTTTTTATATCTCGCACATCTTTATTTAGGGAATTGCAACATCTGCTTATCGCACCTCTTAACCTGAATTTTTGTGTCGATCATTGTGTGTACTTAAAAATAACAGGACATTAGGCGGACCTTGAGGAGATTTGGGAGCAACATCATCTTCTTCAATGGCTTAAGAGACCCTTGGAGTGGCGGAGGGTATCTCTCTCTTTGGTGTATGGGGAATGAATGGTTTCATAATCATGTCTCCGTGGTAAAAATGGCAGGGTGCTGAAGAGCATTTCCAAGAGCATTGTTGCAATAGTGGCCAAAAAAGGTCAGCTTACTGTCTCTGAACCTTAACATAAGCAACTCTTCGTTTTACGAATAAACGTTATCACAAAAAGATATTAGCATATTCCTTCGATGAAAGATGTGATGGTCAATCTTCACATTGATGGAAGGTCGTCGGTAGTATGTACAATCAAATTTTCATATACGAGTGCTAGCAACAAGTTACTTTTAACCGTCGACAAAAAAAATTCCAAGTGCCAAAACTTGGCACAATGGGACACTTAAGTGCCAAAACTTACTATAGTGACACTTTTTATGAAAAATGGGACAGTTGAATGCCACATCCAGCAAACTCCATAAGAAACCATACATGGCAATTTTTTATTAATTTTTTCGCTTATGTGGCTCATCGGAAGGCTGACTCAACAAAAAATGACATCGTTTTAGTATAATTCGAATTTTAATATAAAAATTAATTAAATTATAATTATAATTTTATAATTAAAAGAAGAGAGAGAGAGAGAGAGAGAGAGAGAGAGAGAGAGAGAGAGAGAGAGAGAGAGAGAGAGAGGGAGGGAGGAGGAGGAGGAGGAGGAAGGCAATCGGCGGCTGAGGGCTCAGCCCTTGTCGCTGCCGCCTCCCCGCCGTCGCCGAGCCCTAGCTAGGGGTCGATGACCCCAGCCGACCAGTGACGAGGGCTCACAAGCCCTCGCCTAGATTTGGGGCGAGGGTCGTGGCCCTCCCTCAGATCCGCACCGGTGAGAGGACTAGTAACAACACCTAAATGATATTTGTCTCAATACGGGGCGATGTTCGTCGTGGCCTTCTCCCTTCAGCATAAAGTTTGTCTTTATTTTGTCATCTTCAAAACATCATAAGGGATTTCCCTAACAATCTCCCCCTTTTTGATGATGACAAAACAATCTCTGAATATGCAGATTTGTAAACATACTTTTAAAGATATTAATTTAAATCAAAGGATATCAAAAGATAACAAATAGATTGAGCATAACAATATATAGAAAAATAATCGCAGCTCAATATTATGCAATAAAATCAACACATATGCATATTCATATTCTCTCCCCCTTTTTGTCATAATCAAAAAGCGATAACAAAGAGTCATGTAGAGAATATAAAGCGATAACAAATGATTTCCAAAAATCAGCTTTTATAAATTGAATATTAAAAATATGCAATATAGCTCACTTCGATCATATATATATCAGCAAATATCCAATAAAAATCACGAATACATTATAAAATTCACTTAACCCATTTTGTCATAATAAAAAGATAATATCAATAAGAGATTTGTTATGACAAAAGGTAAAAAAAAATGCACTAACCGGATTTTGTAGAACTTGGTAAGTTCCAACACATTTACCTTTTCCTTCATTCCATAATAAACAAGATCACGATCAATTCAAAAAGATTTTTCCATAATTGATCGAAGCTCCCCCTCAATTTGTTGCCTTTTTGAGATGATCACGATTCTTTCCTTTCTCTTGGATTCGCTTTCTCCCCCTGTCATCATGACAATATTTGCGAATAGAAACAATTGTTGCTTGTGCACGTTTAACAGAATATTTTTCCATTATTCCCTTTGTAGCAACAACATCCGCAACGATCACTTGCATTTTGAAATTCGAGGCAAAAATCTTCAATCAAGCTCGTCTCGAATTTAACCTGCATCAACTTAACGAACTTTTTGCACAAATAAACTTTCATATGACACATAAGGGATTTCCTCAATAAGCAAGAGTTTTGCACAAGGAATAGAATTTTTTAGCCTCTAGGAGATAGTATAGAATCTTCATAATTTTCTGATCAAGCTTTCCAAATTCCATATGGAAGATTCTTTTGCCACCTGCAAAATCTTGTATAATGGATAACAATCCTTGCAAAAATATCATGTAATACCTTCCTCCGATTTGCGGATCAAAACTTGCTAGATATAAGATATCTTCTAAGAATATAGCAAGTATATCCATGAATACGCAATAATATATTTCGAGATCAAATGGATTTGCTTGAGCGTAAAACTCAAAAATATATTATAAATGCATTTCACAAAAGAAAGTAGATATTTCTATCACGTGCCAAATCAAGTAAAAATGCAATGCCTTATGTTTATGACAAGAGATATTTGCAATATATAATTCATAGGCAATCATATAAAATCATGATAAATGTATGTAGAGATTTCCAAGGCAAGAAAAAAATTTCTCTTACCCAAGGTATATATTTGCAATATACCATTAAAAAAAAAAACATTACCAATCTTTGTAAGAGATAATTTTTCAGATTGTACCACAATCTGCGTAGATTCACGATCGTTCTTCCCTTATAGAATTTCCTGCAATCAACTCATTTCCCTTTTTGGTATCCATCAATTTGGATCCTTCCATGACGTTAGAGCAAAATATAAAATCTCCATAATCAAATATTCTTTCCAAACTCATCATAACATATTATTTAAGGAAAGAACATCTCAATAATATCTTAAAAAGAAATTCTCACTTGGTCATAGCATGATAAAATTAGAGAGAATAAAATCATTGAGTATATAAGAATATCTTGCATAATTAACATTGCACAAAACAGATTTTCACTTTGCAAAATATGACAAAATCTGAGATTATAATATCAAATAAACTCAATTGTCTCTAAGCAAGATATCAAAAATAATCACACATATCAGATCAAATCTCAACTTTACGAATCACAAAAACAAATCACACGATTCTTTCTTAAAAATATGATCATTATAAAATCTGAATCAACCAAGGATATATCGAATATCAAGCATAATGAGAAATTTTAAATTGTGCACTCAAACTAAATTGAGAATAAAAATATATACATTCCTTACCAAACTCTCCTTCTTCTCTTCTTTTATTTCCTGCAAAAACAACTCATCTTTTCTTTGGTACCCATTTTTTCTTGGGTCCATGAGAGTTAGTAGAGTATGCTGTATTTACCCAATCTCTTAATAGGTCTCCAGACTTTAGGACATTCTTTCTCAAAATGTTCCAAATCTCCACAATTTGAACACTTGAGGGCATTTCCACCAACAGGTTTTACAAATACTTTTTGAAAATGATTTTTATAAAATACCTTTGAAGGTCTTTGTCTAAGTCTCTCCTTGACTTTAGGAAAATCAATTAGAGAATCACTTTCCTTATTGAAACCAAGTCCCGACTTATTATAATAAGGAACTTGTATGGAAAGAATATGCTCTAAAGTTTTTGAACCATTTGAAAATTTTGTCGAAATATTTGAAAGTTCTTTCTTTAAAGAATCATTTTCCTTGACAAGTAAATCTTGACTTTCTTTTGTTTGTAGAAAATCTTTTTGCAAAATTTCAAACTTTTCTTTTTGAGAAAGATCCTGTTGCCTAAGCCGAGAATTCTCCTTTTAAGTTCGGAGATCCTTTTAAGAGAAGATTTGAGATTTAAGCATAGCTCATTTATGTACTTAAGAACTTTACTAGGAATTCTTGAATGGCTTACCTCGATTTCCTCATCGGATTCCGAGTCCGTGTCCGAGTCGACTCGATTCGAATGTGCCATCAAGCATAGATTTCCTTGCTCATCATCTTCTTTTATTGTTCTTTTTCTCTGGCCATTCTGCTTGTATTGTCTTCCTCTACTGAATTCACTTCCTTTTCTATTCAGCCTTTTGAATTTCTTGATCATAAAAGCAAGTTCTTCGTTGTCCATGTCATTTTCTGAGTCCGTATCAACAGAATCAGCGTTAGATATTAAAGCGATGGACTTCTTACCTTCGGGATCTTCGTCAACAATTTGTTCCACTTCGTAGGATTGAAGAGTGCCAATCAATTCATCAACGGAGAGTGGCATAATCCTTTGAGTCTCCCGGATTGAAGTCTCGACATGTTTCCAATCTTTTGAAAGACCTCACAAGAGTTTGTTGACCTTCATTGGAGAAGAAATTGGATGACCTTGATATGCTAAACCATTTACAATTTCTGTAAAACGGCTGAACATATCTCCAATCGACTCTCCTTGCTTCATCTCGAAGGATTCATATTTGCCGAGCAGGAAGTTTACTTTTGTCTCTTTTACATGATCAGTCCTTCATATGTAACATGAAGTCTATCCCAAACTTCTTTTGTTGTTTCACATGAAGAGATTCTATTATATTCAGCAGGAGACAATGCGCAATATAAAGAATAAATAGCTTTTGCATCAAGCGCTTCTCTTTTGGACATCTCCGTCCGAGACATAGGAGCAGGGGGTTTGGTTTCTTTGTCTTTGCCATTCTTTTTTGATGTAGACGTAGTAGTGGGATTGATTCCTCTTTCCACAACATCCCATTGCAAGGGATCTTTGGATCTTAGGAATGCTTTCATTTTGTTCTTCCACACGTTGTATTCCTTTCCATCAAAATACGGTGGCCTTGTGTTGCTTTGTCCCTCCATAAGTCCTGGTGCCAAGATACTAGCCATAAAAGATCTTTAGCTCAAAAGTAAAACACTTTTATAAACCGAGCACTTGGCTCTGATACCAATTGAGAGGACTAGTAACAACACCTAGAGGGGGGTGAATAGGTGTTTAAACAAAATCTTGGCAAAAGCATGCGGAATAAAATAAGTTGTGAGCAAAGTCTGAAGAACAACAGACTTTGAGCAAGATCAGACTTTAACACAATAAAGAGTTTAGAGAAGAGAATAAGAACACAATGTTTATAGTGGTTCGGCTTAATCCAAGCCTACGTCCACTCTCCCACGCTAACAGCCTTCTTGGCTGGATTCCACTATGCAATCAACAAGAGATTACAACTTTAAGTACAAACACTTAGTAGTAGATCACACTATCTCACTAAGTCACTCTTTTGGTATTTCTCTCAAGATCACAAACGTTTAAGCTCACGAGAGACAAGTGTATGATAGAAGATCGCTCAGACTTTGGAATTATAAATTCTACACTCTATCTCTTCCTTGCTCATCGGTCCTTCATCTCTTTAAATACTCCTCCACTTCCAAACTAACCGTTGGACAGTATCTTGAGGATCGTCTTCCAATATACCCATTGGACAGCCCTGTATCAAAAAGATTTGGTAGCCGTTGAGTGACAAAGGTAGAATCCCAAATTGATTCCGATCGCCCATACAAACGAAATCTTGGTTTCCATAAGTAAAGCTTCTTCGTATAGAAAGTTCTTGTCTTCAAGATCCAATTGTCAATCAATTAGATTGAGTCAATCAAATCACTCTTGATGTGGAATCCAAACCAGATCACTAGCCGTTATATGATTGGGGCTTGAGTTACATTCTGTCGAATCTGGATGTAAAGTCTGAGAGCAATAGACTTTACAATCGAGTCCGATCTGCGATAGACTTTGCAACTGGTCCGAACAAATTTAGCTTTAAGGTCTGAACACAGTGTTATGTTCGCCGGCATAGAGTCTATCTTCCGGTTCAGCTTCAGCATAAAGTTTGTCTTCGGTTCTTCATTCACGTTCGATCCGGAATTTGTCGAACAGACTTTAACACTAAAGTCTGGCGTCTTCGACTTTGACAATATCATTTACATGTTCAATCATTTGCATGGTCTATTACTTAACCAACAAACATGTTAGTAGCCTTTGATTTATTTTGTCATCTTCAAAACATCATAAGGGATTTCCCTAACAACCGGCCCTCACCTGACAGGGCCAAGGGCCGCCGCTTGTTGGGTCCCACGACCCTCACCCAAATCTAGGTGAGGGCTCACAAGCCTAGGTCCTCACCACCAGTCGATTGAGGTCGTTGGCCCCTGGCCAAGGCTCAGCGGCCCCAGCCGACCCTCCCTTGCCTTTTTTACGACGGTAGGGAGGCAACGGCAGCGAGGGCTGAGCCCTCGGTCGCTAGTTGCTTTCCTCCTCCTCCTTTGTCTTTTTTTCTTTTTCCTTTTTAAATTTAAATTTAATTAATTTTATATTAATTATTTACTACGTCAGCACCAAAACAACGTCATTTTAATACTGTCTAGTCACATCAATATGCAAAACGACATCGTTTTGCACTAAGCTCGCTGGAAAATCGCCACGTTAGCGTTTTGGTAGGATTTTCTCTCTGTTAACACTCAATTGATCCATTTTGCTCCAATTTTGGCACATAAGTGTCACTTTCCTAACTTTTGGCACTTAAGTGTTCCTTCGTGCCAAGTTTTGACACTTCTGGTGTCCTTGTGTCTTTAACCGTCGTAAGTTGTCAAGTTGTGGATGATAAGGGCTCACCATGCCGACTTGTGATACTCAACCTGTGAAGATCCCAAGTGGCTTCAAGATGTGAGAAAGAAGGAGATCAAGGTCATTTCAGGCTGGATCTCTCAATACTACCACAACTTGACCAAATCATCTTCCCAATTTTGATTTTCCAACTCATAGTGCTTCTAGTTCTTCAACTATCCAAGTGAAAAATTTTACTTCGGGGATTGCAATGGCCCTTAGATTTTGTTTTCTTAAATGATTCTGGACATTAATAAACAATTATCCAGTTTGTCTTATTAAGTTCAAATCATGCAAATGAGTCATATACCTGTTCATGCGAAATGGAATGAAAAATGAAATAGCAAATACTATAACTTCAATTTCAATTAGATCTCTAATATAGTTATTATTGAGGGAAATTATCAAAAAGATTTAAACCTATTGAATTTATGTCAATTCAAAAACATTTTAGGTAAATTGACACGAGTATAACAAGTTTAGGCAAAATTGACACAAGTGCAGCTCGCAAGAGTTGCTTTTGAGTTTTCCCAATGGCAACCAAGAGTAGCTTGTAGGCACTTTGGATTGCGCTTGGTCATTTGAATTTTCCACCATGTATGACCGAACAAGAATTCCAGTAAAAGCTAATATTTGTCAAAAAAAAAAAAATGCAATTTGAGTCTACTTAAATCAAAGTAGGGCTAGCTATGCTAAGACTCACTTACAAAAGTAATACTTCCAATTCATCTCACAGACTCTTACTCACTCAAGATCAAATATGCCTTGCTTATTCAAATAATCATTTGCAATTTGCAATTTGATATATCCATTACAATTCTTAAGCGAAATGTACAGTGCCTCACGATCACTGAGAGTTTGGATCTAACAACAAAGATGGTCAACCATTAGTCAGTTTCATGATTCTTAAGGAGGAGCTCATTAGTATTCGTTTAAATGCTGCATGAGCATATGAGTATGCATGTTCTATTAACAATATGCGTTAGGTATGACAATATAGTCGGTGCATATATACGAGGGCTAGGATGTCCTCGCTCAATCGACAAAAAGCCACCCTCGCCAGACTCTAGTAAGTGTCAACCTCGTTGGATTAAATTGACCAAATTAAAAAATTTAGATAGAATCAATATCAATATAATATGTTTAAGAGCTGATTAGAAAATCTTCCCACTACTTGTAGTTTCTATTTCATATAAATTAGTTGTAAGGGACATTTTGAGCATTTGGCTAATTTTCATCGAGTCACCATCATTCCAACCCACACGTACCACTGAGATATACGGGTCTGGCTTTTGAAAATGTCCCTAAAAGGAGGAGCAAGTGTGATTATTTGAATCCCCATACAAAGTTATTCTACTTCGGTCTCCTACCTTTTTGAGTATTCGAATGTAGATATCTTTATAGAGGGCCATCATTTCTTGCACCTCGAATTCATCCTTTTGATTTACTTTCCTCTTTTGATTTTTCTTCCAAACATTATAGAAAATTTCACCAACCAATAGCACCATGGATCTTTCCTGCCCAATATCCATTCGACAAACGGAGCGATTACTCCCAGACATGGATAAACAAAGTAAAAAAGAAACTGCAAGTAGTATTCCGGGGCCATCTTGAGAGGAATTTCAACAAACATGTATGATTACTAGACATGTCTTGTGAAATGGTTTTGCAGGATCTGTTTGTTTCACAAAAATTAATAATTTGAATAATATTTTACTAAAAATAATAATTTGTATAATTTATAATAAATAAACAAAAATATTTTTCTCATTATTGAAAATTTTTGGACATGAAAATTTTTGGACATAAATTATTATTGATAATGAAAATATTTTTTACTGAGTGATATCGACAAATATTTTTGGAAAACTATTTTTTAAATAATTTATTTTTCACGAAACAAATGGAATTATTTATGCTGTTTAGAGATATGGATCGCTGACCATTTAGGTGGACCTATTGGGTAAGTTTTGGTCCAAATCCATCAATAAACCACTAAAGCCCAACCCTAAGCCCAATTTAACCCACACGTTTGCCCCTCCTCTAATTGTAATAAGTGGAATTGAAGACTAGCTTTTGACTCATTTAAATGAGTCCCATCAAATGCAACGACAGATATAAACTGGAGAATTTGCAAGAACATTTTTCCATCAACTTTATACCTCCATGGGATTAGCAATCATAGCATCTACCTTATCCTTAATTAAAACCCTCGTGATATTGAATGCCACATATTTGTCTAATGCCAGCTAATACATCAATCAATGATGGCCCACCAAGTAAGTTTTTACCAGCATTTTAGGCCAGGCCCCAACCTCCTTTGATCTGTATACTCAGTCATTGAACTTCTTGCTATTCTTTAGAAAGACTCTCTCTCTCTCTCTCTCTCTCTCTCTCTCTCTCTCTCTCTGTGAACAGAAAACTGCACGCTCGTTGAATTCCTCTGCAACTGCAAACACCAGAGACCGGGAGATCATGAGTACAGCACAACTACTACTGAACCTTCTTCTCCATCTCTCTCTGATCTTTCAATGCTCTCTTGCCGTCTCGCCATTCCGCAAGATCGTACCTCGCTTTCCTTCGCCCCTCATTCATCCCGAAAGTTCTCAACGACCATCGATCTCCAACGACCAGAGCGGCAGCAATGGGCCCTACGAAACCAGGTACTTCACGCAAGTCCTCGACCACTTCGGCTTCCGCCCCGAGAGCTACCAGACGTTCCAGCAGAGGTACCTGATCAACTCCACCTTCTGGGGCGGCCCGCAGAGGAACGCCCCGATCTTCGTCTACACCGGGAACGAGGGCGACATCGAGTGGTTCACCCAGAACACGGGCTTCATGTTCGAGACTGCGCCCCGCTTCAATGCCCTTCTTGTGTTCATTGAGGTATATTGGCAACCGATCTAAATACTGAAAGCTATATTGTTTTGCTTTCGCAAAGTATATTATAAGAAGGATATAGAGATCATCATTCTTATCTGTTTCTTTGAAGCATCGGTTTTACGGGAAATCGATTCCGTTTGGGGGCAACAAAGAGGTGGCATACAGCAACTCCAGCACGCTGGGCTATCTCTCTTCCACACAAGCATTGGCGGACTACGCGACGCTGATCACCGATCTGAAAAAGAACTGGACGGCCGAGGATTCGCCAGTGGTGGTTTTTGGAGGTTCCTACGGTGGAAGTATGCTGCTGTCTCCCTCTCTCTCTCTCTCTCTCTCTCTCTTCACAGCTTAGTTTAATTAATTAATTAATGGGTTTGTCTTATATAATAGATTAATTGCGTAGTTAGTTGTGCATGGAGGTTTCTGGCTTGATAAGGAAAAGGAAAAAGGAGTTAAAACTTGTTCAGATGAATGATTTTGTTTATTGAAAATATGACAGTGCTGGCGGCATGGTTCAGGCTCAAGTATCCGCACATTGCAATTGGCGCTTTGTCTTCGTCTTCTCCGATCCTCAACTTCGATAACATCACCTCTCCCTACAGCTTCAACGACATCATCACCCGAGACTTCAGGGTTCTCTCTCTCTTTCTCTCTCTCTCTCTCTCTGAGTTTGTCTGTTTTTGGTTATTCTTGGATTACAAAGACTTTACAGAGGTGGGGACTAGGATAAGGTCAGCTAATAGGACATAGAAGGTCTTCTTCGGCCATGGGCCAGAGATCGTAGTGGAAAGATTTGCATGACAAAAGGAAT
Organism: Eucalyptus cloeziana; assembly: GCA_014182715.1. Lineage (NCBI taxonomy): Eukaryota > Viridiplantae > Streptophyta > Magnoliopsida > Myrtales > Myrtaceae > Eucalyptus > Eucalyptus cloeziana. The sequence goes on along the minus strand of CM024639.1, from coordinate 4,125,374 downwards.
CCGAAGATGGTCCCAACCCCAACTTTCTAGTCAAAGATTCCATAGCCGGCCACCGTATACTATTCAAAGTATATTATGATTCCACCTTTGTCTAAACATTTGCAATTCAGGAAAAGTCTGGAGATTACTGTTTATTCTATTTACTACGTTTGATTATGTATCAGACTGCCGACTTATCATTTCTTTACATCATGATACTATGTGACTTATTACTTTACACACACCGGTTATTCAATGTATGTGTTCTCGATACTAATTATATAGATTTTACGTGAGTCGTGATTATATGAAAAGTCTAAGAGCGCAATCAATGTAAATATCCAGAGCGAGAGCGAGAATTGCTACAAAGTGATCAAGCGATCATGGCAGAAGATCGAAGATACGGCGAACCGACATGGCGGACTCGAGATCCTGGGAAAATCATTTGGACTGTGCAAGTGAGAGTTGAGGCATTGGCAATTTTAGCTTCTCATGGATTTAATTAATTCTGTTTGGTGGGATATTTTGTTTATGCGATGACCCCTTTGCAGGAACTCCATGGATGCGGGTCTTCTCCAAGGTTGGCTCCAGACTGCTCTCCTTTACACGGCCATGACCGATTATCCAACTCCTTCCAATTTCTTGAACCCCTTGCCTGCTTACCCAGTCAAACAGGTATAGCTTGCTTAACTAATGATAACCTGTATTAGCAGTGTAATCTAAGCAAGATCTTCAAGATCATACTTTACAGTATTTCCAAGTCAAATTGGCATTTTTTGGGTTAACATAGATCTGATCTTAAGGGGAAATTAAAGCTACTTCTCGATTAAACCAATCTCGTTTCTAAAGTCCAAGTAAACTCGACATTAAAAATTTAAAACTGAAAGAATCCTTGTAGTATATGACCAATTTGTGAAGCAGATCTGATATTTGAGGATTGTATGGTCGCGTGTGTGATTGACCGAGTTGAATGAAGGATCGGCATACTTTGTTCCAGCATTAGGCGACTTAGTCCCATTACTTCAAAATCGATTGGTGACAATTTAGTTAGCTAGCTCGGTTACGCCGATATTGAGGCGTGACGGCACCATTTTGTAAAGCGCTTTTCTGTTATTTCTTCAAGATATAGCTTGATGGCTGAAAAGACAAATCGGATACATGACGAACATTTATGCTCTCTCTGTTTTCATTTTTGCGCAGATGTGCAAGGCGATAGATGATCCGAGCAAAGGGGATGATTATTTCGCGAAATTGTATGGCGCGGCGAACATCTACTACAACTACAGCGGTGGCGTCTCGTGCTTTGATCTATTGGATGATTCCGATCCTCATGGCCTCAGCGAATGGGCATGGCAGGTACCCCCACAATTTTTTCACTCTCTCGAAAGAAAATTTCTCTTTGTGGCCTTAGTTTCCAACTGAAAAGCGTGTCAACCGAGTTGCTTGCAAATCATCATATAAAAAATGCTAGAGATGCCGAGACTCATATGCGAAATGGGTTTACTATATAATGGGATAGATTTTTTTGTACAGAGCTTAGACGGGCATATGCCAACTTAAAATTAAGTAAAATCCATTTAGTACATCAGTCTTAATTTCTCCGACATTCTTGTACACTGGATTTGATACTGTTGCTGAGATGAAGTTCATGGGCTCTTTCTTTATGGTGATGGTATGTCCCCGTAATTTTTACTTTTTGGATTAAAAAGGTGGGCTAGCTTCCTTTATGGAGGAGCCAATAATTACTGTAAAAAATCAAATGGGGAGAGTATCCAAGAGGAGCCTCAAGCATGGAAACTATTGTGCAGCTTGGGCCTAGATCACTCAAAAGCAGCCCATGAAAAGTCTAAAATCAACAAAGAGTTTGACTAGTGTTATCTTTTTTACCTCAAAGACAAGAGTGCTGTTTTCGCTTGATCTCTCGGAGTTATGCAAAGTTGAATGTGAATCTCACAATTCTCGATGTGCGAAATCTCGCAGGCCTTATCTTTTAAGTCATTAACTATAGTTTTGTGCCATCTTCCTAGTTAATGTTGAAATGGTGAGGCCTTTCATCACCATTTCATGGTCTCTAAGCTATTCTTAATGCTAGCGCTTGTTGTAATTTATTTCCTTTCCCTGCAGGCATGCACGGAGATGGTATTGCCAACAGGGGGCAATCGAGAGACGAGCATATTCCCAGCTCGCGAGTATAACTACAATGATAGAGTCGCCTACTGCACATTTAAATTTGGTGTTGTCCCTAGGCCCACCTGGATCCCTATTGAGTTCGGCGGTCATGTGGGTACATATGATAATTTATGAAATTTCACATAAATTTTTATATCACACACATTCTTCCTTAGGAAATTTCAAAATCTGTTTATCCCACCACCTAACCTGAATTTTTGGGTCCATCGTTGCGTTCACTTAAAAAATGAACAGGACATTAGGAGGACCTTGAGGAGATTTGGGAGCAACATCATCTTCTTCAATGGCTTAAGAGACCCTTGGAGTGGTGGAGGGTATCTCTCTTTCTCTCTCTCTCTCTCTCTCTCTCTCTCTCTCTCTCTCTCTCTGGTGTAGAGGGAATAATGGTTTGATAATCCTGCCTCTGTGGTACAAATGGCAGGGTGTTGAAGAGCATTTCCAAGAGCATTGTTGCAATAGTGGCCGAAAAAGGTCAAGTTACTATCTCTGAAACTTAGTATAAGTGACTCTTCATTATATGAATAAACGTTATCCCAAAAACATTTTAGTGAATCTCTTCAATGGAAAAAGTGAGGGACTATCTTCACATAAATGCAAGGTCGTCCGTATTATGCACAACTACATTTTTAGATAAAAGTGATGAAATTGATTTTCTAGGACATACGATACATTCTTTTTAACCATCGTAGGTTATCAATTATAGGGGCTCACCATGTTGACCTACGATACTCAACTAGTGAAGATCCCGAGTGGCTTCAAGATGTGAGAAAGAAGGAGATCAAGATCATTTCAGGCTGGATCTCTCAATACTATCGAGACTTGGCCGAATCATCTTCCTAATTGCGCAGTTCTCCGACTCATTGTACTTCTAGTTCTTCAACTATCCAAGTGACAGCTTTTACTTTAGGAATTATAATTTGGCTCTTAGATTTTGTTTTCTTTAAGTGTTTCTTGACTTTGAATGAACGATTATCCAGTTTGTCATATTACATTTGATTTATGCAAACAAGTCACACATACATTTGTGCAAGATGAAATGAAATACAAAATACCAAAAATTTTAGTATGGCGATTTGATCAGATCCCCAATATAGTCAATGGTATAAAAGCTGAATCATGATGCATGTGAATAGACGTTTGCCACAAGCCTAAGACGACAAGGGTGATCTTGTGGATGGAATTTGTGTTAATCTTGGTTACCATGGCCTAGAGTTTACAACTCTTTATCTTATCAATTTTTGTTCTAAGCTTTTTCTTAGCAAAGTCAACATTATCTTATTCCATATTATTCAGTTCGTTGCGGCTGAATATATACACGTTCACCCAAAATATAGCCAATCCAAGTGCAAATTATCCTTAACTAGTCACTTGGGAGCTGCTTTAATATTTTGCCCATGCTAAGGAGGAGCAGTTTATAAACACTTTGGATTGCATTTGATCGTTCAGATTTTCCACCATATACTACCGTGCAATATTTTGATAAAAGCTAATGTTGGTGAAAAGAGCAATTTGCCTCTACTTAAAGCAAAGAATAGGGTTTGGTAAACTAGGATTAGTTTACAAAAATATTATTTCTAACTGATGTGATGGATCTTTACTAGGATTACTTTACGAAAATATTATTTCTAATTGAATATGACCTACTTATCTAAATGAACGTTTGCAATTCACCCCTTAATATGTCTAGTATGATTCTTAAGCAAAATGTAACTGACCCGTTATCACTGAGAGCTTGGATCTAACAATAAAGATGGTCAATCATTGATGTGTCAATTTAATTATTCACAAAGATGTTGGAAATATAAAGATACTGATTCTGAGTATCAATCCTAGGATCAGTGATTGAATTAGTCTGTTAGTGATTAGCTTGGTAAAATAGGAAAATGGAATCATATTGTAATCGGTGTATTTTTATTTCCCATATTATTTCCTCTCACTAACATTATAAGTGGAGGATCATACTTGTACATTGAATATACAGAAATACACGATATCACCTTTCCTCTCCATTTCTGTCATGGTATCAGAGCGACCTCGTTCTGACCTAGCTTCCGCAAATACTCTGAATTGCCTTTGGTAGTTTTTCAATTGTTGTTGCAAAATCTCTTTCTGCAAAACATTGACACACCAATTAGGAATTCAATTGTTCAAATATCAGCAACAAGTCGAGCAGCAGCAACGACCAAGAAGTGATCTTACCTATGGAGGAATCGATCAACCATTCTACTGAAAGTCTGCCACAAGATCAGATTGTTCACACCCAGATTGACGAAACCCAGAATTTCCAGTCGCAGCCTTCGGTTCCATTATCGACACCTATTCAACAATGGCCATATATTAGCTGGTATCCAATTCATGGCCAATGGCCTGCTGGACCGAGTCACATATTGGCTCAACAGAGCTTACCTGGAGAGGGAAATGAATCGAGATCTGGAATTCGACCCGATGAAAATAGTGCATCACAGGACGCTCGTTCCAGTGGTGGATCGGGACTGGGTTTTGGACCCGGATTGACTCCACAGAATCCATATCCGGGTCTTCAACCCGGATCTCAATCTGCTTTCTTACCATATGGATTTCCTTTCAACAGTGGACGTCCTGAGCCTGGCGACCCCCTGTACACGTCGCCGGCCGACGGACCGGAGCTGCGGCTCATCAATATACAACTCACCGGACCAGAAAATTACAATACCTGGTCTCGAGACTTCCGACGAGCACTCGTGACAAAAGAAAAAGATGGCTTCATAGATGGAATCGTACCTTACCCGACTGACGAACGACAGCAACGACTCTGGCGAAGATGTAATCAGCTAGTTCGTACCTGGATCGGGAATTGCCTCGCTCCAGACGTCGCAGCAGGGCTTCCATCGACCGAGGACTCAAAAACGATCTGGGCGAACATCCTAGAAATGTACGGGCGGCTCGATCCGGCGAAGCTCTTCACCATCACTCAAGCCATCTCGGACCTGAAGCAAGGGAACTCGTCAGTCGCCACCTGCTTCAACCGACTTTCCACCCTCTGGAACGAACTGGAAGCAGTCGAAGAATGCCTTGAGGGTCCCGAATCTACGCTACAACAATACCGAACAATCAAAGAGAGGGAGAAAGTGACTCGTTTCTTACTGATTTTGAACGACACGTACTCACCTTTCCGTTCACAGATTTTAGCAATGGATCCCATGCCCTCGCTCGGCCGGATCTACCAACTGGCCGTCCAAGAGGAAAGCCAGCGGCAAGCCGCGACCGAGCACGCAAGAGTGGGCGAAGGTGTCGCCCTTGCTACTTTCCAAAGAGGTCTCAACTCAACGGAGGCGCCGCACCGTGGAGGCCGAGGTTTCGCCGCTGGACCAGAGAGCTTCGGGCAAGGAGGAGGACTTGGGGCTGCGGGGAATCAAATTGGGGAAATAAACCCTAACCCTAATTTGCGATCCAACGGCTGGGATGCTGGGAGAAGATCTGACGGCTCCTATTCCTTCACTTACTCACCTGGATCCAACGGTCAGGAACAGAGAAGATCGGACGGTCTTCAATTGTCCGCTTACTCGGCTGAATCGAACGGTCCTCACTTCGCCACGTCAGCACCTGCGTATAAAACATCCGGTGGCCCACGACATGCCACGTCATTCACAAAATCAGCTGGGCAAAATTTCAAAAATAAGGGTAAATACTGTGAATATTGTAAACGTCCTCATCACACTATTGACACATGCTGGAAGTTACATGGAAAGCCAGGTGATAAAAAGGAAAAAGAAATTACTGCTTACCGGGTTTCAAAGACGGAGGACTGATGGTGCAAATCGATAATTACCCGGGATCGTACCAAAATATTATGAAGGCATTAAATCAGTTGTCTACCAATAACAAGACTGCAAGTTTCTCAGGTACTTTCTTATGCAAGACAAATTCAATATCAGTTGATGCATGGATAATTGATTCAGGTGCTAGTGACCACATAGTATGCAATGAACAGTTATTTTCTGGCATCCAAGAAAGGCCACATTCCTCAATATCTGTACGTCCGCCCAATGGAAACATTATTCATGTCAGAAATTGGAACAGGTCCAACTCGGTCAAACATTGTCCTCAAAAATGTCCTTTTCATTCCTGATTTTGAGTTCAATCTTTTATCAGTCTCAAAAGCTTGCAAAGATAATTCTTGCCGGGCTGTATTCAATTCAAAAAATTGCTTCTTTCAGGACCTTTTGACTCGGCGAACTGATGGGCTTGGGTAGTGTCGCAGAAGGATTATACTTTTGGACCAGACTTCAAAAAGATCTTGATTTTACCAGTCAAAGCATTTCTTGTAATGCTATTACTAGTAATAAAGATTTTGTTTTTCATCAACGTTTGGGACATTCTACGCGTTTTCCTTACTCTAAATGTCCAATATGTCCTTTAGCGAAGCAATCTCGAAAACAATTTCCTGTCGGTACATCAAGAGCTACCGGTGTTTTTCCTTACTTCATATGGATATCTGGGGACCATATCACACTCCACATCGTGATGGGTCTCGATTTTTCTTGACTATTGTTGATGATTACACTCGTGCTACTTGGGTTTTCCTTATGCAATCCAAGAGTCAAACTTTTTCTACTTTGTCAAATTTCCTATCTCTCATTAAAAATCAATTCGACACACCAGTCCAAAGGATTCGTACCGATAATGGACGTGAATTTTTCTGCGGAGTGTGTCTCCTTCTTATCTTCTAGAGGAATTCTACATGAGAGTTCATGTACCTACACACCCCAACAAAATGGGATTGTTGAGCGCAAACATCGTCACCTCTTAGAAGTAGCTCGAGCCCTCAAATATCAAGCCTCTATACCAGAAAAATTTTGGGGTGATTGTGTGGTCACAGTAGCTTACCTGATCAATCGCATGCCAACTAGAATTCTTGAAGGACGAACTCCTTTTGAATTGCTTTATGGAAAGCCACCAATGATTGATCACCTTCGAGTTTTGGATGTTTATGCTATGCGGCGGCCCTAGGGCCACGAAGTAAGATGGATCCTCGGGCTATGCAGTGTATTTTTATGGGATATCCTTCTTTACAGAAAGGCTATCGAGTCATGGAAATTTCCACAGGGGATTTCTTTGTGAGCAGAGATGTTATTTTTCACGAAGACATCTTCCCTTTTCAAGAGGCAACATCGTCATCATCAACATCTGCTCCTCAACCTTTCTTGTTAGACGATGATTTACCTATTCAACCTCAATATTTACCTGTTCTTCTTGCACCAGAAAAGCATATTCCGAGCTCAACAGATGATTCCAACTCAGGCGATAACACACCAATTTTCGCACCTGGGAACAATATCTCATCTGATTCCCAGGTGACCTCATCGCCGACGAATCATCAGAGGCAATCTCCCGCCATAGCAATGGAGCCAAGAATTGAGCAGCCTAGACGTTCTGGACGGTCTACTAGACCCCCTACATGGACAAAAGATTATATATGTCCTACGATGGATTCTTCAGGTACACAATATCCTGTATCCTCTTATGTTTCGTTCAGTAGGTTATCACCAGAACACATGTGTTGCATTAGTAGAATTTCAGAAGAGCAAGAACCATCTTCCTATTCTGAGGCGGCACGTGATTCCAAATGGCAACATGCAATGGAGCTCGAATTACAAGCACTCCATGAAAATCATACTTGGGATATTGTTTCCCTACCGGCCGGACGACAACCTATTGGGTGCAAGTGGGTTTATAAGATAAAATTCAAGGCCGATGGTTCCATTGAGAGATATAAAGCTCGTTTAGTCGCGAAAGGATTCACACAACGGGAAGGGTTTGACTATCATGAAACATTCTCTCCTGTGGCTAAGGAAGTTACCGTTCGCTCCTTTTTATCCATCGCTGCTTTTCGCAAATGGCCATTGCATCAGATGGATGTCCATAATGCATTCCTACACGGGGATCTGGATGAGGAAATTTATATGGAACTTCCACGGGGATTACGCAGCCGGGGGAGTCTCGTGTATGTCGTCTCCGTAAATCCGTATGGACTTAAACAAGCTTCTAGGCAATGGTACGCCAAGTTCACTTCTTTGCACCGACCGACGCAGGATTTCAGCATTCCAGACATGATTATGCTCTATTCACATGGACTAAAGGTACTTCGTCCATCTTTCTCTTAATATATGTTGATGACATTCTTATCATGGGGAATAATGAGCTCGCCATTGCAAAATTAAAAGATTAGTTGAGTGCTACTTTTCACATAAAAGACTTGGGGCCTCCTAAATATTTCCTTGGCATTGAAATAGCTCGATCTGACAAAGGAATATGTCTCAGCCAACGGAAGTTCATTCTAGAAATAGTCTCCGAAGCAGGATTATCGGGATGTAAACCAGCCGTTTATACCGATTGAACAGAATGCGAAGTTGACGACATATGAGTATGATGAGAGCTCATCTTCATCTGTCGAGGATGTATTACACCAAGATCCATCAAAATATCAACGGCTTGTTGGGAAATTGATTTATCTCACAATGACAAGACCAGATATATGCTATGCAGTACAAATACTCAGTCAATTCATGCACAAGCCGAAGCAGTCACATATGGATGCAGCACTAAAAGTCGTGAAATACTTGAAGGGATGCCCAGGACTCGGCATTTTCTTGTCTCGAGATTGTGACATGAAAATGACAGCGTTTTGTGACACAGATTATGCAACTTGTCCGATGACAAGAAGGTCCATTACTGGTTTTTGTATCAAATTGGGAAAATCACTCATTTCATGGAAAACAAAGAAGCAATCAACCGTGTCTTTGTCATGAGCAGAATCTGAGTATTGAGCTATGGTGAAAACTGTTTGCGAAATAATCTGGATTCGAGGATTACTTTCAGATCTCGGAGTACAAGTCAATGGATCCAGCGAATTATTTTGTGATAATGATGCTGCACTCAAATTGGCAGCTAATCCTATTTTTCATGAAAGGACTAAACATATAGAAGTCGACTGTCATTTCACTCAGGACAAGATTCGGGAAGGAATCATAACGACGAGAGGAATTGGAACTATTGAGCAACCTGCAGACATCTTTACCAAGCCACTATGCCAAAGACAACATGCAAACCTATTAAGCAAGCTGGGTGTCCTTGACATATACAGGCCACCAGCTTGAGGGGGAGTGTTGGAAATATAAAGATACTGATTCTGAGTATCAATCCTAGGATCAGTGATTGAATTAGTCTGTTAGTGATTAGCTTGGTAAAATAGGAAAATGGAATCATATTGTAATCGGTGTATTTTTTATTTCCCATATTATTTCCTCTCACTAACATTATAAGTGGAGGATCATACTTGTACATTGAATATACAGAAATACACGATATCACCTTTCCTCTCCATTTCTGTCAAAAGATGCTGCTTTCTCAACCTCTTAACTTTGTACAATTAGATGCTTTGCTCGATCATGCATGTGGTTTGCCAGAAGAGGACCAATCAAAAACTCAAAAATCATCCATTATTTACTTTCCTAGAACTGGAAGTGTCGAAAGAATGCTGATCAGTCGGTCGAAATATTACTTACTTTCTCGTATCATTACACTTATTAATAGAATCCTAATTTAATTTTGTAGGAATCATATCGGGATTTGCATATCAACCCTTGAAACTCTTGTATGCAAATTTTTCTAGCCAACGTTTCCTCACCTTTTGCCGTAAATAGGACAATCTCGGCTGAGCGATATTCTTGTGACCTCCCTCCTGCGTGAAAAACTAACACAAGCTAAACATACAAGTTCAAAAAGTCCAAGTTGAACTTGAAACAATTGTGCAAAGATAAGGCGAGTTAGTTGATATATTTGGACAAAGTAAAATTTTAAATGAGGTACATAGCAGCCAATCCTTGAACCTCATTAGTGAGCATTTGTTTGTCTCATTGTGGTGACCAAAATAAAAGATTTCTCTATTGAATGTTTGGTTTAGAACTGCGTAAAGTTCCGTCACTTCAGATCATTTGAGATTCATTGTTTACATGTACAACTGTCATATGGGCCGCTGACCATATAGGTCCAAATCCATCAGTAAACCACACAGCCAAGCCCAAGACCAAGCCCAAGCCCAAGCCCAATCTTACCCAAACGTTTGCCCTCCTCTAATTGCAATTAGTGGAATTGAAGACGAGCTTTTGACTCATTAAATTGAGTCCCATCAAATGCAACAACTGATATAAACCCAGAATTTGCAAGAACTACTTCTCGAAATTATTTAGTTTAAGGAAGGACATCTTTCCATCAACTTTATACCTCCATGGGATTAGCAATCATAGCATCTACCTTACCCTTAATTAAAATCCTCATAATACCGAATGCTGAATCGAAAGTCCTTCTCTGTCTCTCTCCGATCTTTCAATGCTCTCTCGCTGTCTGGCCATTCAGCAAGATCGTACCTCACTTTCCTTCTCCCCTCATTCATCCCGAAAGTTCTCAACGACCATCGCTCTCTAACGATCAGAGCGGCAACAATGGGACCTACGAGACCAAGTATTTCACGCAAGTCCTCGACCACATTGGTTTCCGTCTCCAGAGCTACCAGACGTTCCAGCAGGGGTACTTGATCAACTCCGCCTTCTGGGGTGGCCCGCGGAAGAATGCCCCGATCTTCGTCTACACTGAGAACGAGGGCGACATCGAGTTGTTAGCCCAGAACACGGGCTTCATGTTCAAGACGGCGCCCCACTTCAATGCCCTTCTTGTGTTCATCGAGGTATATTTTGCCAACCGATCTAAATACTTAAGCTATTTGTTTTTGCTTTTGCGAAGTACATTACAAGAAGGATATGGAGACCGTTGTTCGTACCTATATCTTTGAAGCATCGGTTTAACGGGAAATCAATTCCATTCGTGAGGCAAAAAGAGGTGGTGTCCAGCAACTCGAGCATGCTGAGCTATCTCTCTTCAACGCAAGCATTGGCCGACTACGCGACACTAATCACCGACCTGAAGAAGAATTGGATGGCTGAGGATTCACCAGTGGTGGTTTTTGGAGGTTCCCACGATAGAAGGATGCTGCCATTTCCCTTCCTTCTTCCCCCTCCTCTTAAAATATCTAAATATTAAACCACACATTTATATAATAACTTATATTTTTAGAACAATTGGCAATGGCTGCACCAAGTCTCACATGATATCGGAGCTAAATGTCTTAAATTTGAATCTTTTCAAGCCCCATTTGTCACCTTAATTAAATTTCCACATTTAGTACTAAGCAAAAGACTAAACTAAGCATGAGAAAAAGTGTTTGAATATTTAAATAATAAATCATATCTTCATTTAACAACTTTAGCTCTTAGGACACCGTTCCAAAGAATCTCACACTATTTCTCTCTCTCTTCATAGCTCAATTTAATTAAGTAATGGGTTTGTCTTATATAATGAATTAATTACATAACCGCCTGTGCATGGAGCTTTCTGGTTTGATCAGGAAAAGCTCTCTCTCTTAACATCTTAATTTAATTAATTAATCGGTTTGTCTTAGATAATGAATTAATTACATAGCCGGTTGTGCATGGATCTTTTTGATTTGATAAGGAAAAGGAAAAAAAGAGTTCAAAATTATTCGGACTAATGGTTTTGTTTATTTAAAATATGGCACTAGTGACGGCATGGTTCGGCTGAAGTATACGCACATCAACGCTTTGTCTTCTTCTGCGCCGGTCCTCTTCTTTGACAACATTACCTCTCCTTATAGTTACAACGACATCGTCCCTCGAGACTTCAGGGTTCTCTCTCTCTCTCTCTGAAGTTTGTGTCTGTATGGAATTTTATTAGACTTATGACTAATTGTTTTCGTACACTATGATACCATGTCTATCCAATGTATGTGTTCTCGATACCACTGATGTAGATTTTACATGAACCATGATTATATGAAAACCACGCAAATCTAAAGTGTATGTCTAGAACAAGAGTGAGAACTGTTATAAAGTGATCAAGCCATCATTGCAGAAGATCAAAGATACGATGAAATAGTAAGGCTGACAATGAGTGTTTTGTAAAACATTATCTATGGCTTTCTAAGCTTCTCTTCTTCTCCAACCTGATAGGATCCTCTAGGAAATGCAGCTCGGGTAGATTAGAAGTGTTTCCATCCTGGTTCTCATGGTGTCTATAGGCTCTGAACTAAAGGGCAAAGTGATTTCCTGCAAAAAGGCCGTCCCTGAAGGGCTTGAACGGGAGTTGTTCGCCCATTGTGGGAGGCATGCCTACAGAAAATTGACTCTTCCTTCCCTGGTTCTAGGTCTAGGTCCATTCATGGTATCGAGCAAAAATCATTCAAACTATATGACTCTTAAGCAATATTAGCTTCTCGTGGATTTGATTTATTCTTTTTGGCGGCTTCTTTATTTATTTAGAGTGCGTTTGATAACGTTTTTGTTAAAAATTGTTCTAGAGAATAGAAATAGAAAAAACTATTTACTTTCCGGGAACAATTTTTGAACAGTTTTGCGTTTGGTAAACTTGTTTTACGGAATAAAAAAAAAAAAAAAAAAGAACGAAACATGTTTGGTAAATTTGTGTTATTTTTTTTTTCTTTTAATTTTTTAATATTTGTATTTTTTTTTTTTTTTTTCTTTCTTTTTCTTTTTCTTTTTTTCTTCCTTTTGGCCGGTCGCCGGCCTCGGCCATGGCCGGCAACCGGCGACCAGCCGACGAGGGCCGGCGGCCTCGCCTTGGGCCGGGCGAGCTTGACCTCGCCCAGGGTCGGCGACACTCCGGCGAGGTCACCGACCCTCGACAGCCGGTCGCCGATCATGGCCGAGGCTGGTGACCGACCAAAGAAAAAAGAAGAAGAAAATAAAGAAAATAAAAAAAAAAAAACGAGGAAAGAGAAAATTTGTTTTTAGAAGTATTAAAACAAGAAAATAAGTTTTTTTTTTTTTTTTTTGTTTCTGTTTCTTTTTTAATTTCCAGAACAAAAAATAGATTTTGAACAAAAATACAAACAAACGCGTTTCTATTTTTTTTTTATTTCCCGGAACAAAAAAACATGAATTGTGTTCATAAACAGAAATAAAGAACACAAACAAACAGGGCCTTAATGACCCCCTTTGCAAGAATTTTAAGGATGCAGACAATCTCACCAATTGGCTCCAGACTGCTCTCATTTATACGGCCATATCCGATTATCCAACTCCTTCCAATTTATTTAATCCCTTGCCTGCTTACCCCGTCAAACAGGTATAGCTTGCTTAACAAATAATAACCTGCATTAACAAATAATAACCTGCATTTTTACAGTGTAATCAAATCTTCAAGATCATACCTCAAACAGCAACAAATAATAACCTGCATTAGCAGTGTAATCTAAGCAAGATCTTCAAGATCATACTTGACAGTACTTTCAAGTCAAATTCACATTTTTTGGTGAGCACATAGATCTGGTTTTAAGGGGAAATTAAGTTACTTCTCGAATTAATTGATCTAAAGTCTAAGTAAACTCGACATTAAAACTGAGAGAATCCTCGTAGTGTATGACCAATTTGTGAAGCAGATCTGATCTTCGAGGATTGTATTTTCCTGTGCGTGATTAACCGAGTCAAATGAAGGGTTTGGCATACTTCATTCCAGCATTAGGAGATTTGGTCCCGATAATTCACAATCGATTCGAGAATTTAGTTAGCTCGCTCTGTTGCGCCGATATTGAGGCATGACCGTATCGTTTTGTGACACTTTTCTATTAATTCTTTAATAAATGACTTGATGACTGAACAGACAATCGGATACGAGACCAACGTTTATGCTATCTTTGTTTTCATTCTGCACAAATGCGTAAGGCGATAGATGATCCGAGCAAAGGGGATGATGATTTCGCGAAATTGTATGGCGCAGCGAACATCTACTACAACCACACTGGTGGCGTCCCATGCTTTGATCTAATGGATGATTCCGATCCTCACGGCATCGGCGTATGGGCATGGAAGTGGCAGGTACCCCAACAATTTCTGACTCTCTCGAAAGAAAATTTCTCTTTGTTGCTTTAGTTTCCAACTGATAAGCTTATTAACCGAGCTGTTTGCAAATCATCAAATGAATAATGCTGGAGATGGCGAGGGTCACATACCAAATGGGTTTACTAGATAATGTGACAGGTTTTTGTCAGAGTGCTTGAATGGGCATACCAACTTAAAATTTAGTAAAATCCAAGTAGTACATCAGTCTTAATTTCTCCGACATTACTGCACACCGGATTTGATACTGTTGCTGAGGTGAATTTTTTCTTTTTTCTTTTTTTTGGTCAGACTGAGGTGAAGTTCATAAGCCCTTTCTTTTTAGTAATGATATGTCCTCGTATTTTTTTACCTTTAGGATTAAAGAGTGGGCTAGCTTCATTTACGGGGGAGCCAATGATTACCCAAAAATGCAAATGGAGAGAGTATCCAAAGGGAGCCTAAAGCATGGAAACTATTGTGCAGCTTGGGCCTAGATAAATCGAAAGCAAGCAGCCCATGAAACGCTTAAAATCAACAACGATTTCGTGAGTTAGGTTTTCGTTTTTTCGCTTCTAACGTTTGCCATCAGTGGTGGAAGAGTTTCTTAATTATCATATTTTAACCGATTTTCACAATATAATCTAGCACAAATCATGCGCGTCAAAATTAAAGAATTCTACTAGTGTTATCTTTTTCACCCCAAAGACGAGAGTGCTATTTTCGCTTGATCTCTGGGAGTTATGCAAAATTAAAATTGAATATAAATCTCATGATCCTCGATGTGCAAAATCTTGCGGGACTTATCATTTTGAGTAATTAACTATACTTTTGTGGCATCCTCCCAATTAATGTCGAAATGGTGAGTCCTTTTGTTACCATTTCATGGTCTCTAAGGCAGTGTTTGTTAATGTTTCTTTTTTTTTTTTTTGTTTATAAACAGATTTTGTGTTTTTTTGTTCCAGAGAACAAAAAAATAACAGAAACGTTTGTTTGCGTTTTGTTCCAAATCTATTTTTTTTATTCTCGGGAACACTTTTGGAACAGAAACAAGAAACAAGAAAAACTTGGCCATGGCCGACGACCAGGCCAAGAGGGTCGGCGACACCATCGAGGGCTGGTAACCTCGCCGGGGCGTCACCGGCCCCAGGTGAGGCCGAGCGTCGCCGGCCCCTAGCGAGGCTCAGCCTCCCCGGGGGCCGGCAAGCCTCGCCGTGGCTAGGCGAGGCCGCTAGCCATGGCCGAGGCCGGCGACCGGCCAAAAAGAAAAAAAAAGAAAATAAAAATAAAAATATTAAAAAATTAAAAGAAATAAAAAAAGAATACAAATTTACCAAACGTGTTTCTGTTCATTTTTTTTTTTTATTCCGAAACAAGTTTATCAAACGCGTTTTTTTGTTAAAAATTGTTCCCCGAAACAAAAACACTTTTTTCTATTTCTGTTCCCTGGAACAATTTTTAAACAGAAACGTTACCAAACGCACCCTAAGTTATCTATAATGCGAGCGCTTGTGACCATTTTTGTAATTCGTTTCCTTTCCCCACAGGCATGCACGGAAATGGTATTCCCAATCGGGGGTGATCGAGAGACAAGCATATTCCCATCTTATGAGTATGACTACAATTATATAGTCACCAACTGCAAATCCATCTTCGGCATCATCCCTAGACCCACTTGGATCCCTATCGAATTCGGCAGCCATGTGGGTAATTTTATACAATCATATATGATAATTTTTGAAGTTTCACATAAGCTTTTATATATCACACATCGTTCCTAAGGGTGTTTATCCCGCCTACTAACCTGAATTTTTGCGTCCATCATCGTGTTTACTTAAAATGAACAAAACATTAGAAGGGCCTTGAGGAGATTTGGGAGCAACATCATCTTCTTCAATGGCTTAAGAGACCCTTCAAGTGGTGGAGGGTCTCTCTCTATATATATATGGGAATCAACGATTTGATAATTTTATCTCTTTTTGGTAAAAATTTGCAGGGTGTTGAAGAGCATTTCCAAGAGCATTGTTGCCATAGTGGCCAAAAAAGGTCAGCTTACTATCTCTGAAACTTAGCATAAGTAACTTTTCATTTTAAATGAACCATGTCCCAAAAAGATATTCGTGAATCCCTTCAATGGAAAAAGGTATGCAAGGTTGTCCACAGCATGTACAATCACATTTTTGTGTACAGGTGATGAAATTGATTTTCAAGGACATCCAAAACCTTATTTTTTTAACCGACCTGCGATATTTGACCAATGAAAATTCCGAGTGGCTTCAAGATGTGAAAAAGAAGGAGATCAAGATCATTTCAGGCTGGATATCTCAATACTACCGAGACTTAGGCTGAATCGTCTTCCTAATTGCTATTCTCCGACTCATAGTATTTCTGGTTCTCCATCTATCCAAATGACAGCTTTTGCTCTAGGGATTAAAATTTGACTTTTAGATTTTGTTTCCTCAAATTTTTCGACGATTACCGATTTGTCATATTACATTTGATTAATGCAATGAGTCACACGTGTATTCGTGCAAAATGAAATGAAATACAAAATATAAAAAATTCCAATATAACACTTTGATCAAATCCTCAATAGAGTTAATGATATGTGGGTTGAATCACGAGGCATGTGAATAGACATTTGTGGAGAGCCTAAGACGATTAGGGTAACCCCATGGATGGCCTATAGTTTGGAACTCTTATCAATTTTCGTTTTAGGCTTTTTCTTAGCAAGGTCAACATTATCCTATTCAATATTATTAGGCCGGACACGGCGGAAAATAAATATACACATTTCACCCAAATATAGCCAATCCAAGTGGAAGCTATCCTTAACTAGTCCCTTGGGAGCTGCTTTTTTTTTCCCCATGCTAAGCAAGAGTAGTTCTTAAACACTTCGGATTTCAGATTTTCCACCGTATACGACCGTGCCATAATCTGATGAAAGCTAATATAGGTGAAAAGAGTAATTTGCCTCTACCTAAAACAAAGGATAGGGTTTGGTACTAGGATTAGTTTACCAAAACATTATTTCTAATTGATGCAACGGATCTTTATTGCCTCAAAGCTGAATATGACCCACTTATTTAAATGTATGTTTGTAATTTATCATTTAATATTTCTAGTATGATTCTTAAGTAAAACGTACACTGACCGGCGAGCATTGAGAGCGTGGATCTAACAATAAAGATGGTCAATCATTGGTGTGTCTGTTTAATTATTCATAATGATGCTATTGAAGCCGTACAATGAATAATTTGGTACCACAAAATCCACCCTCTAGACTTTAGAGACCAATGATATATAGTTGTCAATACCAACCTAGGAAATTAAAACCATAAACTGAAAGCAAGTCTCATCATCCGCATCCATCAAGAGCAAAAATCATTGTAATTTGAGTTGGTATATGCATCCTAGGCCGCAACGATTATCATTATTATTCCCATTTCAGGATGACCCAGAATTCCAATTTCCCATCTTTCTCGAAAATGAAGACGATGCACGAAGAGAGATAGGCCATGAACTTCAGCATTTGACGAAATCTGACGTTGCAATGCAGGCCAGGTGGATCTTCAATTTGCTTGGGAAATGAGGAATATATAGGTCAGGATTTTGCTCTTTTCTTTCACCTTTTTTGCCCTATCGCAACACCAACCTGACACACTTCATAGGTCATGACTTTCCTTAAACAGATGCCTCGTGGGAGATGTCGTGTTTCCCCACCCAGGAGATACTACCATTAACCAGGAAGATTTGCCGATTGAAAAACCCCCATGGGAGTACGAATTCACCTCCTGGTAGATTCCTCCGTCGCCCAACCCTGGTTTTTTTCTTTTTCCTCAAGGCATCCCCCGCTTCTGGCCCAAGCAAAACTTCTTTCAGATGGTCAAGATGATCTTCCCACTTCGGCTCTTCTAGACTGTGGAGTTTGATTTAATCATTCGACCACGATGAAGTGTGCGCCAAAGCTGCAGCGACACGCAAAGGAACAAGCAGAGTTTTTAAGATTTAAACGGCGCGTTGGTTGGGATGCAGCACCGCTCGCCCCGTCAATATGATCGGGCAACTTTGTGTCATGTGTCGGCCGTGTGACCGATCCGTAGAACACTTCATTCTCCATCCCGGTAAAGGACAGAAAGTCCCCAGCGTCCTTTTGTGTGCAGTGCAACAACATGCTTGCTTTTTATAAAATGAATGATTGCTAATTATGAGATTTCAGCAGTATCACTACTAATTGTTCTAAAAACCTAAGCTATTAGGTGAAAGTATAGTTTGTTATTTAAATAATCTAACACTCCCCATTACATAGAAGCTATATTTTGGCTTAAACTTAAAGCATGGAAATATGCAATTGGAGAGGCAAATAGAGACTTAAAAGATTTGAATTCACAATTTCCAGCTCTTATATTATATGGAATTTTGTGAGCTATTAGATAAATGTGTGATTTATTTTTTAGATATTTTAACATCATTTTTATGTTTGCATGGCGAGAACTTAATAGTAAACATGTATTTTTATTACTCTTGAAACTGCACATTCCTGCCAAACGTTATATACTTATAGTTTTGGGCCTAGTTCTATTTCAATACATAGTGGATCTTCACATGAACTTTGACCAAGGTTCATGTATTCATCGAGGGATCTTATATGGCATTATGGACATAGAGTCTGTGATTATAACACAAGTGCAATCACCGATGAGTTAGATAACACGAACATCTTTTTTCTATTATTGGATAGAGACATCAATAGCCTCTATTTTTGTGGAGACTCTTTGGTGCACGAACATCTGGACATGAATGATGTGATATTTTATACCTACATTTAACGATTGTCATTATTGTAACATGCTCAACAGGTTCATTTAAGTAAATTAAAAATTATATAAACATGTCATGTGATATTTCGTGCTTCAAAAAAAGTTGTCCTATTTATTCATGTGTTACCAACGGAAAGGTCAGATGATGACAATTCCACCCTTTTGCAGGGATCAAAGTTTGTTTCAGTCTACAATGGTGGCGTCTTTTGTCCGAAAGTCCCGAAAGTCACAGACAACCATGGAAAATAACATAGTTTAATGAAACAATGCTACACTTTGAATGACAGTGAGAGAGAGAGCAGCAGTGAGGAGATGTTATCATAAGTGAAGGATTGGAAGTTACTGGTTAGCCCGTTATATCGGCAAAGAGCAACAATAAAATGCACGCAGGATCTGTTCTTTCGTGCGGTTGCTAATTTTATATATTGTTTCAGGCATAGAATAGAACTAGACAAATTTCATTTCTCTCATTTAAAGGGTGCAAAACAATTTAATTAGCCAAACACCATAATCCGCATGAATTTAGCAAGCTGAACTTTCTAAACTAAATGAAACTCACACATCACAAAATAAGTAAAGTCACAAGAATCGCTTTTAAGACTTTTTCCAAAGTATATACTTTTGCATATCATTAGATCCTACAAGCATCCTTTTGATGGGATGTCATTATAGGACGTTATTTAATGATGATGTTTTGCATAAAACTTGATAAGTGTATGCTCCTATAAAAGATATATAATATAGACTATCCTAATTTTTCGGCTCAACCAATGTCTAGAGATACATGCTTACTACCATCTCATTCATGTGTGCATAGAATAGGGTTCCAACCTTAAGGTGGCTTACATGAGAGCAGAGGTGTTTGTACCATGGTATTGTCATTGTACTGTGATGAAGGACATGTTTTCATAACATTTTTCCTAGGTTGAGGACCTCATGCGGCCTCAAAGCAAGGTGACAAAGGCACATGTTCAAGGTGGAGGTGCCAAGCAATGATAGTCGAGGATAGAGGGAATGAGGCAACGATAGAGACTAAGATGAGGAGTATAGACAGAGATGGAGACGGAGATGGGCGAATAAGATCTAATTGAAGCAAGGGAGAATAGGGATGCGATGGCCGGTGGTGACGAACGCAAGCAATGACGACAAGTATGGAGGAGATGCCAGGAGTAGGCTCGACGATGACGTCGGGCATGGCGTGAGGTATCTGAGTGGGAAGGAGAATATCCCGTCAAAGTCTACATGTGTCACGATGAGACACTATGAGGAGACAATGTTTAGGAACAATAGTGCTCTCGGTTGCGATGGTCCCTGATATTGATATTAAGTAAGAGACGTATGATTAGAACACTAGTAAAGCATTGCCTTAATCGCTAATCAACTATTTCAAGACCAAAAGAAGTTGGGATTCCACATGATTCAAGTCTATTGCTGTATGCCCCCAATCTGCAGAACATATGTAATTAGTTTTCATAATCCCAAATATATGCTCCAAATAAATAGCAACATATGATTGATCAAGTGTTGCCCAATAAAAAGAGGAAAATAACAAATGGTCTCATGTGTGCTCGCATATCTCTCTCTCTCTCTCTCTCTCTCTCTCTCTCTCTCTCATCCTGTCCTTTCATCATATCTAGAAAGCTGCTCCCACCACTCCCGCATAAAAACCCAAACGCTTCCTCTCCATCTCTCTCCGTCTCTCTCGCCAAATTCTATCATTTGAAAAGATCCATCTCCTCTTCTGCATCTCGTGTTCCTTCCTTCTCCTTCTCCTTCGTCTCCTTCAGACATGTCGCTCAACCACCCCCTCTCTACTTCAGACGGCACCCCGAACACTCTCTGGTGGACCACTCACCCCACCATGTTCCGCCAGCACAACCTCCTCAATTTCAACCCCACCGACGACGACCCGCAAGACGAGGGCTCGCCCCCGCCGCCCTACGTCCTCCGAGGGGCGCCGCCACCGGCTGAGCCGTCGCCTGCAGAGAAAGAGCCCATGTTCGAGAAGCCGCTGACGCCGAGCGACGTGGGGAAGCTGAACAGGCTGGTGATACCGAAGCAGCACGCGGAGAAGCACTTCCCGCTGGTGGGCGAGGCTACCCAGCAGCTGAGCTTCGAGGACGAGTCCGGGAAGTGGTGGAGGTTCCGCTACTCCTACTGGAGCAGCAGCCAGAGCTACGTCCTCACCAAGGGCTGGAGCCGCTTCGTCAAGGACAAGCACCTCGACGCCGGGGACGTGGTCCTCTTCCACCGCGACCGCGCCGACGCCGAACGGCTCTTCATCGGTTGGAGGCGGCGAGGGGAGTCGTCGCCTGGCGCCTCTGCAGTGGCAGCGGAGACACGTGTCGGTGGCGGTGGCGGGGGGTTCTATGCCGGGCGGCGTCCTTATCCTGGGAACAATGATGGGCCGTCGCAACCTGGCTCCTATACTCATGGTCAAGCGGGTAATTTGGATTTTTTTTCCTTTACATGATATCTTTGTCTCTCTCTCTCCCTCGATTGAAATTGAAAAGAGAAAAAGAATAAGGCAAGTTTTTATCAAATAGTAGTTTGTTTTCAGATTAGGTCTATTATTACATTTATGGTGAATGATGATAGCACGTCAGTTCCCCAGAAGGAAATGCAACTAGGGTAGATGGGCACTGAATTCCCAAAAAAAAAATAGTTCTCTTTCTTCTATTCTTTTCAACTATGTTGTAGAGATGAACATAGGAAAAATTGAACTTTTTTTAGCTTAGAGATTTAAGGAAATATTGGACGCATGAACCCACCGCCCGGTTAGTACTTGTGATAGGCCAGCTTATTGTGGCTTCCGAACCAGGGGGTGCGCCCGCCGCTGGGAACAACCCTAGGAGGGTGAGGCTATTCGGCGTGAACTTGGAGTGCCAGCTCGACGGCGACGAGGGTCCGAGCCACCGGGCTCGAGCCACGGTCCGACCGGCCACGGCCTCTCCTCTAATTCATCAAACTATACCCCCTCACATGGTACGCCCAACTATTCTCCCTCTCTCTCTCTCTCTCTCTCTCTCTGTTTTTATTTTACTTCTTGTCACATTATAAATATGTTAATACAGTGGCAAGTCTCTTTTTACTATTTTATGGATTATCTTGTGATGTCCCCTTTAGTCAGACACGACGCCCGGATAATATATTTTAAGGGCATTTGATGATAGGTTTCTCCACATGGGGGCAAAAATCATATTGGTTTCCCATACCTTCGAAAAGTTACACATGTAGGGTGTCATATAACATCACAAGTGTCATTTTTTTTATTTTTTTTTTATTTTTTTAATTTAAGGAGTGTTTAAGGATATGATTTCCCCTACTAATTGATAATAATTTCTGACCGAAATTTATTGTTCACACGAAATCCCAAAAGGATGTTAGATAAAGAGCAATTGAATTACCATGTTCATTATTTTTTACGTGTTTTAATGTTCGCAACTCTAGAAAGTAAAGTAATTGTGGAAATTTTAGTATACATATGGATTAAATGTGTGTATGTATCTCTGGGTTTAATTTGTGTGAGTGGTGTGATTTGCTAATTGTGATATTAAGTCGTCATTAGTTCAAAGGTTGTCCGAAAAGAAACCCTTTTTTTTAATTCATTCGAGAAAAGTCCCCTTTGATATTGGTTTTTGCTGCTTCGTTGTTGCACTCTGGAGGAGAACTGTAGACGTCAAAATTTGGCATTCATCTGCACTCTTGAATATCTCAAACTGAGAATGTCAAGAACCGCTTCTATGATAGTAATAATTTGATCACTGTTCTCATCGGATACGGACCTTTCTAATCTCCGATTTGTTGCGCTACCACGTTCTGTTTGTTTGGTTCACGAAAAAGGTACATGTGATGGAATAAAATCCGCCTCTGAAATTGACTGACAGTAACATGTACTCCCCGAAAAAAGAAATGCAGAGGCACTGATTCCTACAACGTTGTGCGGCTTTTTGTTTTTGGTGTCTATTCCAACAGGTCTTCACTTTATCTGAGGAAGATCGTGTCAACCACATGAGAAATCGCCGAGGATAAGATCTGTGGACGTGACTCCTTTCTTCTTTCTCCTTTTTCCTTTTTCTTTTTTTTTTTCATTTTTAAATTGGCTACCGATCCCCAACTTGGGAGTGTTCATTGGAAATATTCAAGATTGACAAGAAAGGGTCAAAGAAAAAACAAAAAAAAAAAAAAGGGGGAGAAAAATCCCAGATTTTCAGGCAATCCTGAAGTTCACAGCAAAGGCAATCAAATTGATCAAGGAAGAAAGACTGTAGATGGGAACATGAAGAGAAAGAAGGTGGGTAAAGGACCCCACAAGGGAAGAAAAAAAAGAGAAAAGCAAGAGATCTCTTCATCAATGTCAAATGGTTGAAATCAGGGGTCCATTTGCTGCTCCAGAAGCTATATATGATCCATAATTTCTTTTTTATTTATTTTGTATCCATGTAATGAAATGTTGAAATGGGATTGTTCGGGTAACTAGCAAAACACCAAAAAGAAAGAAGGGAAAGAAAAAGGGAAGGGACGGTGCTGGTGGGTGGAGTTGAATAGATCATTGATGATGATGGCAGGTCTCTCTTCTGTACATACATCTTCCGAAAGATATTTAGTTTAAATCTTCTCATGCGTTCTTGGTGACTCGTGTGGCCAGGATTTGTATTTGAGTGATGACCCAAAGTCAAGTAACGTGACTAGAACGAGATCGAAGAGTGGTCCTTCGTATCATACCGAGAGCCCAAAAGGATCAAGCAATCTCAGAAGATAACAAAAGGTCGCTCAAAAGCTTGATGGACATGGGACAGCCCTTACATTTGACCAACTCATCTTCTCCATCTTCTTATTGGGCGGTATCTGGAATTCATGTACTATACGATAGGATTTCGACGGAAGATGCCAATGATTAGCACAGCTAAATTATCATGCTCAAAGCTTCTGAACTTCATGCGCAGAGTCAACATCCATTGCCATTTCCGGACTTTCTTTTCGGCTCCACTTTGAAGTCACCCCTTCTTTCATTGCCATTACCGAAGCTTCATACAAATGGACCCGAGAAAAAATGATTTCTACTTCTGTTGGCCATAGATAGTGAGTTAGAGATAGGCCAGCAAGGCGATGGGACAGCCCCAAATCATGTGCAACCGATCATAAGGCATTGGATCCGGTGGAACAAAGAGGAGGATGGCTGCTCAAGCCGTGACACTAAAGTCGCTAAAGGATCAAAATAGCTGAAAGCGAAGATCCCTTTGTCCTTCATGGTGAAGAGTCGTGAATCTATTTGAAACTCTATTAGGCCGGAGGTCCCAATGCGACAAACCTCGTGCATCATGGCCCAAGAATATTTTCCCTCCTAGACAGCAATCCATTCTAATCCTCATGAAATTGAATGAATCCCACGACAGATGTTGGTTCAAAAGCCTCTTGCTGAATATAAACATCTAGCTCAAAAGTTTCCTTCGGAAGTGGATCGATCCCACGTTCCATATCAAGGACAGATGCAATTTTTGACCTCACTTAAATCTTCAGTACTCAACGAAATCAAATACTGTGGATTCAAACTGCCCACGAATGGCAAAACCAGGAATAACAAGTAGGAAACAGGATATTGACACGCGGGAGACTAGGCACTCGGCGCCTACAACTCTGTAATATACCATTCGGACATCAATTGTGATCATACCTGTGTGGATCTCTTAGGAATATTATTAGCTGCGTTGGTCCCACAAAGATTAGGACAAGAGAAGCAAACCCATTGACCTGGGCAAATCGATTCACCTCAACTTTGCAGTGGCCCGAAAATAAGCAAGTGGAAGGGGGTCCCCTGGAACATGCTAAATTGCTAATGGTTAATAATTGGTTTTGAGGTGATGGCAAATCAATCGGATTCGAAGTCTCCTCCTACCAAATTACTGGCCAGAGCAACGCATTTCAATCATGGCATGCCTGAGAACAGTTGCATTTCTAGAAAAAACATGTGCCCCATTTTCCTTGTGTCAGGCTTTTTTTTTCCCTATTCAGCTCTCAAAGTCAACCTCATCCCTCACGCTCCAACCGACTGATTGAACAATGGGACACCCCTTTCTCAATAGGATCTCCTGGAGAAGTAGTGAAATGTACAAAAATGATGTGAACACAGTATTCCCCATTATGTCTTTTGAGACCGAGAGTCATGAGATACCTCCGGATTTTGGCAAAATTAGACATACTTCATTGGACAATTCAAGTTACAGGGCTAATCCTAACAGACTCACTGGATGGAACGGAGTAGGGAGAGGAACGTCTAGCTTGCAAGACTACAGCTTTAAGTCATACAGCTTATGGCATACTGAATGAAAGGTAACCATCAGGTCTCTGCAATATATCTTACTTGGACTAGAAAACTCATGTAATCGTTCCGTGAAAGTGATCAGTTATTCATCCTGTCCGAGGGTACACGCTCTAAAGAAGGAACAGGAGTCGCTTTTCTTTTTAGGGGAACCGTTTGAGGGTATGGGTCCTAAACTTTCATTCAGTCAACAATATTGTCCAGTCATTTTCGAAGTGTGCCAATCAATAAACCCGAATCCTAAAAGGAAGAAAAGAAATAGGCTTCCCTGTCTTATCTCATTAGTTCCATTTTGAATAATATAGCTAGACAGACGATTTAGTGGAAATGGGCATTGAACGATTCTACTGAAGGATGAACATCGATCCCCCATGAAGGAGACAAGGAACTACCAAAATTTAACAAACTTGATATCTAGCAAACAGAAGGTCCGTATCTCATTTGGCATGATTCCCCACATGAAGGAAACAAGGAACTACCAAAATTTAACAAACCCCCGATATCTAGCAAACAGAAGGTCCGTATCTTATTTGGCATGTTTCCACGCTTTAAGTCCAAAGCTAATCCATGATGTGTAAAGATAGCACCACCAGTTCAAAACTCTCTATCCATGCAGAGAGGCATGGCCCGACCCAATGGCAAGGCAAAGGAAAGATAACAAAAGAGGGACCGAAGAGGACGCTTATGAAAGAGGAAGGACGACCTGAAATGCAGGACAAGTAATCGCTCAATTTCTGTCTTTCCATTGGCATTGAAAGTTTGGATATTTCCATAGGACCTTAGCAGTGCTTTCAAAAGAACTTCTGCCTTTTCCTTGATGTAAAATAGGTAACCATACAAGACCTCAGTAGTACTTTTCAGCTGTCCAGCATTCATTGGGCATTAGAAGCACTCATTTAACCAAGAATCATGGAGTAAAGCATCACCACTGTCAATCTAAGAAACTTCAATTGCCTCTAGATTTCTGCTGGAAAGAAGAAGCATTACACTAGAGAGAAATATACAAGACTTGGCACATCAAAGACTTGGCCTTGCTAACTGTCAACAAAAGTGCAAGCACCCATACTAAGTGATTATTTCCAAGTAATATTTTCTAAACTGGATGGTCAAGCTACAGTCAACACCATCATGAGGAAAACATACACAAGTGATTTGTCAGAAAGGTGTTCAGAAAGAACTTTATCTTTGGAAGGACACCTCGCGAGATCAATCAATTCATCTTTTCAGGCACATCACCCGTCTTCTGAGATGTAGTATCTCCTTTCTTTTCCATAACCTGTTGGACACCTTCTTGATATCCTTCTATAAAGCTTTTAAGAGCATCCCTATATGCAGAAGCTCTCATCATGTATACCCGCTGCAAAGCAGGCTTTAATGTTTCCATTCCCCCTCTTGCAGCCACAGCTATCAAATTTGTTCATCATAAGAAAGGAGTCTTAATGTAGAAAACTTTTTTATGCAACTTCTGTCATAAATGCAGCCTCAATTTATCTGTCAAACTTCAGCATCCTTTCGTTACTACTATCGAAAGCTTTTGTCAGTCACTCTTTGAATCCAGTTCACAAGCAATCAACAGTATGAGCATATAGGTAACAGGTAAGAGAAATCAAGAAGAGAACTACAAAACATTTTGTTGATAGGTGAAACGGTTAGTTATGTAAAATGTTGGTTTTAACAGCAATCAAAACAGGTAAGAGAAATCGAGACGAGAACTACAGAACATTTTATTGATAGGTGAAACAGTTAGTTATGTAAAATGTTGGTTTTAACAGCTAAGTTAATCCTTCAACAACCTAAAAATAAGGTGAAGTTGTGAGGGAAGGGTCATATGACTCAAGGCAAGAGAGTCAGTAGTAATGTTAGCATTGCTAACAGAGAAGCCTCTTCAAGAACACTGAAACTTTTGATGGCTTGATGGTGAAGTTAGAGGAAGTATTTCACAGGAGCAGATCTGAAGAAAGTAGTAGGAGTGAGGCATGCAATTTCAGGCCATAAGATAGTCATGCTCTACATGGCACGTGGTTTCAGGCCCTACAATAGTGATGCCCTGCATATTGATGCAAAGGTCCCCACATGGTTCCCGATCCTTATCAAGTCATTTGGTTTTTTGTTTCAGAGTGAGGGAAGGAGGAAAGGAAAGGGGATGGAGGGTATTATGAAACGTGATGCAGATTGATTTAATTGTGGTGAGACATTTAAAATCCTCACCAAAACATGGGAAGATCAAAACTTTCTAATCTCCTATAATTCCTTGCAAATCCAGCCCATCATCCATGGAGAAGGTGCTTCTGCAAGCTTTACAAATAGATACCTCCAAGTCTTGCTTTCAATCACTGCCAGATATTGTTCAACATTTTTCGTTGATTAGAAAAGGCATATGTAGATATTTCATGCATCTTACAGATAAATAAAGTGCAGACTAAATGTTAGAGTGGATGATAGGTGAGACGAGAGTTTGGTACTTAATCTTCTACTACAAATCCATAAATGCAGTGAGTCATATTGCTTCAGAATCTTCTGTTATGTCCAAACTTCCAATACAGCTATACTCTCGCAGCAGAGCCAAGTCGCAAATTACAAAATCTACCAGGAAAACAGATCTAAGGCACACATGGTAATGTCTATCACCATGATGAAGAAGCAGACTTCCTACAGGATCCTTCAGTAATATACCTCGAAGCCTTGCATTATGCTTAGGAAAGGATATGGCACACTTGTCAATATTAAGATGACAATACGTGTTGGAAAAATTGCATCTTCAGCACCAGAATGCAATTGACAGGAATATATAAGGTTCCTTTTTGTCCTGTCAGGCGCAGGTGGGGCTTAAGTGAGGGTCGTTATTTACAAAGGCATCGCTCATGAAGCCAAATACCATTGAAGAAGCAGTACTACTCCCAAATCCCCACATAAAGCTATGTATGACTGCAGGCCACTTGGGCACCTCAAAGGCTCAAACATTGAGCTGCCATTGTAATATCACTGCCATATAAATGTCACAACCACGTGAAGTCACTAAGCAAGTATAACGAACCAAACTTTCTGACTTCATAGGAAACAAGTTGGATACTCTAGGACAAGTTTCAAATTCAAGGAGAAGCAGAAAAGGAAATCTTAAAGAAGAAACTCTTGCACCAACAAATTTCTACTTTTAATGACAAGTAAATTAATTCCTAAGCCATTTGCATGAAGGGAGTCTATCAGCCAAGCTTTGGCAGATCAGTAGATCAAAGCCCTTTTCAAAGCCTAGAAGGGATATCTGATCGGATCAAAGTTAGTGTGCCATAATATAAGTCTGCAGCTTGTTCCTAATGATACTAGTCAGGATGGGTCAGGCAGCCTAACACATGAAGAGAAGATGAGAGGGGGAGTTCCTCAAAACTAAGGTGTCAAGGCAGTCAAAGAAAACCAGAGGTCCAAGCAGCCAATGCTTTGGTTGTGGCTTATGTTGGGATGACCAGAATGCTAATTTCTCTAACAAAAGCCATAAGACAAAAACCACCTATGCCTGACCATTCACTTGGAAACAATCTAGAACAAAAGGCATTCCTAAACTCAATAGGTGCTGATTTAGTGAGTTGATTGTGAGTAGAGAGAACTTGCAATTGGACAATCCGAGACAATAACCTCTTCAGCCAAGCCGAAGTAGGCATCAGCTCATATCAAACTGTCCTAAAATAGAACAAGCCAGAAAGATCAGCGTGCCAATCTCAACTTTTCTTGAGACTGTATTGGCACAAGATCCATTTCTGACATCAAATCATTGTTATAGTGGCCTAAAACACTTTTTCCTCTGCAAAGGGTGTTCATGAAGCTTGTTTTCCACACTTTTTTCTTTTCCTGGTTCAGAAGACTCGTATCTGTTATGAGCTTTACTGTGTGGACAACTAGTCCTCTGCAAGAACAAAATTTGTCAGTGAGGGTTTGCTGAACTACAACCCTAACTTTCCCAGGGATGAGTTGCCTAATAGAACAATGGAGAGCTCAGCTAACGTGCTTGACATGAATCTCAAATGCTTAGGAATATTCATGGTGGTCTTCAGAATCACACGCTACCTCTTCAGACAATTCCTAGTTGAGTTAATTGAAAATAGAGGTCATGTATCTTTATTTTTCCTAAATCCAACCAGCTGAAACAAAGGATAAAACGCCATTCTCATGCTCAGCATCAGAAAAATCACAGATACAAGGACAGTGCATAACAAGGAATCAGAGACTGACTCATGGAACGAGCACACATTCAGGATGAGATTTACCTCTGTATGACATTTCAACCGCGGAATGATAACATCACAGCAATCATGTCATATTTAAGTCCCCAAGCATTAAATTCAGAAAGAAGGCACTTACCAAGATCCTCTAAAGTTGAAGGTTCTTTCTCTTTCACCACTTTTTTGGCTCTTATGGGCTTGTCTTCACTGTCTTCATCTTTCTTGTAATCATTTGGTCGGAGCTCAGGACCAATATCGCGAACCCAGCTCACGGCATAAAGCCTGGACGCCTCCTTTAACACCTGAAGACAACAAGTAATTGACTCAGATAAATTGTCAGAACACAAATTTCCATTCTCAAAATTGAGTATTGACACAGCCATCAACCATGAGATTTTACTTTCAAAGCTAAAGAAGCCAAGCAAAGAACCTTGAATATATTGTCCAAACAAGCTGTACATAATTGCGGAGGCACTAATACTTCGAATATTCCAACATTAAAACAAATTAGTATATTGATACTAAAGCCTAACACAATCTTTTCGTTCTTTGAATATAAATCCTGACATTTTCCAAATATCGTTCTAAAATTTACTTAGCCTCTACATAGTAAAAGAAATTCACTCTTAATCTTGTCTCCAAAGTCCTTGATCTTATCTTCTAATCTTCTCTTGAATACAAAAGGTTGGGACATAAGTGAGCAAGAATCCTCAGTAAGCAATCACTCAACTCCATACTGTGGGATCAAGCATGCTCAAAATAATTTAGTATAAGTTTTTATAACTAACTAAAAAAAAAAAAAATCAGTCACATTCTTGTCGCGAGATAATAAGCATAATTCATAAATAGCAGTAAAATACGAAACAAACATTCAATACCGCACAAAATCAAAGATTCAGAAGTTTCTTAAAATCAAAATCCTTTCTTTGCTCTTAGTTCTACGGCCACATTTTGCCCTGTGACAAGATCCAAATATATTCAATCCATATTAACTAGTGGTCAGCTCTGATATTTTGAATGAATTGATACACAGCCCCATTTTAGGGGTTTGAAGTTCTTATTGTAGCAACTGCGAGCGTTGGATATCAATACAATCATATCAAATATCTCGAGTTCTTATGCCAGTGGTCAGCTCTGATATTTTGAATGAATCGATACACAGCCCCATTTTAGGGGTTTGAAGTTCTTATTGTAGAAACTATGAGCGTTGGATATCAAAAAAATCATATCAAATATCTTGAGTTCGTAAGCCAGAATCTTATTTTAAAGAAGATCAATAGGTACAAAATCAAAGATTATTTTTTGAATTGTTTCCACGCCTGATCCATTTTTCTAACTTATAGAATACACGAAGAAAAATTAAACATAGAAGTCAGAAAGCAATCACTTACCTTCTCAAACTGCACAAAAGCCAATCCTTAAGGTCTTTGGAAATCACTTGATTTTAATATTTCTAATGACCTTCTGCTTGCTAATGTAACCTCAATGTCACTTTATATGTTTTCTCTCTGCATGTCTAAAAAATTTTCAGATGAATGTCTCTTCTCCTTATAACTGCTATGTTGAATCTCTCCTCCTCTCGTCCATATAGATCTTGAAAAATCGTGTCCTTCATCCTAATCATTGTTGTATCGAATAACAAATATTGGCTCTTAATGCAACTCAATGATAATTAATTATGCCAGCTTTATTGAACTCATCCGAACTCTAAAGTACTTAGAAAAGGTGTACATATTTATGCTTCTAGCAATTAGTGTAACTTCTGTTTCTTCCATCACACCTCGTTAACTCTCAAAAATAGAGGATCCCTTAAAGATTTCCTGCCCATTCGTTTCTTCAATGATAATTGCTTCAGTTGTCCCTCTTTCTATTTCCTTTCATTTTGCTTTCGAACTCTTAAGACCCAGATAATGGTATAGACATTTTAGTCATTACTAATCTCTTTTCGTAATCTGCAATACACAACCGACAATGCAGCCTATAACCATGGCAAAGGAAATCAATCCTATCCTATACCGATGGCTTAACCAACAAAGGACGGCTTCTGGCATAAGTGTGACAAACGGCCTTAAGAGTCAAATTATCAAACGGGTGACGTGCAAAAGTCCAGGTAACAATTCACCTCACCATTTCTCACAAAACCCAACAATCAAAACGAGAGCTTTATCGCATGTTATAGGTAATTCGTCAAGAATCAACCCAGAGAGAGAGAGAGAGAGAGAGAGGAGTGATTACGAGAAAACGCTCGTGCCAAGTGAGCTTGCGACGCTTCTTGATGTGAGGAGGATCGGGCAGCGAGGAGGGGAACGCGATCTCCTTCAGGTCGTGGCGAACGTAGTCGGACAGCTTCCTGCAGACCACCCTCAACTTCATCTCTCTCAACCGCCAACTTTGCTCATCCACCGCCTCCCCTGCTCTCCTTCACCTCAACTCTTCCAATGCACTTTGCACTCCCTCCTCTATAACAGTGCTCGAAGTCGAACCCGCGGGAGAGCAAGCCACGCGTCGAACCTCGTGCACGGCCTGCAGACGTGAGCAAGACACGAGAGAGAGAGAGAGAAGCTGTCGCTACTCGCGGTGGTCCTCGTCTCCGAGCGAAGCCCGGTGGCGGGACGATCGCCGTCGTCGGAGCTCGCGGAAGGATCGCGGCCGTCGTCGCGTCGTCCGCGATGGATCTCGGCAGCGGAAAGATCGGCCCGGCCCAGAAATGAAATCTCGTTTCTGGCCCGGGCGCACAAAAGACCGAAAATCCAGGGCCGATCGGCCCGGGTCGGATCGGGTCGGGTACGGCTTCTTGGGGCCGCCACGCGGGCATTAATGTAAGGAAGGCGGTGCCCGATGTGGACATGCAACAACGTGGGATCGAGAGACGTGTGGGATGGTCGTGGGAGGCGACATCGCGCCATCAACTGAGAATAATGAGCAAATTGTGGTATAATCTGTGCTGGTGCAATATCGCGATCACGTCCCCAGGGATTTGAAAAATCCTTTTACAAACCCAATATTCACCTCAACAATCTCTCTCTCTCTCTCTCTTTGAAGCAAAAGATAAAGACCCGTTCGAAAAAAAGGCAATGCTTTCTCGCCTCCTGCTCCTCTTCTGATGGATCTTCAACCCGCGACGCTTCAAATCTCTCTCCCCAGGAGGGAACTCGCCTACATCGTCTCGCTCCTCTTCCTCTTGATCTCGTCCGCGTTCGTCTTCGGTCTCCTGAGCCCCCCAGGGCCCGGCTCGTTCCTGCGTTCCGGTTTCCTGTCGCGCGTCCTGCCGAAACCCTCCGCCGGGGGAACGTGTGATTACTCGAGAGGCAGGTGGGTGAGGGACGAGGATCGCCCGCTTCGGTTCTACAACGAGAGCTGCCCGTTTCTCGACCCCGGGTTCCGGTGTCGCGAGAATGGTCGAAGAGACGGCGGCTACGTTAAGTGGAGATGGCAACCCGACGGCTGTGAGCTTCCAAGGTATACTAGTTCTGTCCTGGGCACGTTTTCATGCATTTGGTACGGAATTTCACTCGACTATGTATGTATGCACTGTGGCTAGGAAAAACTTAGATCGTATGTACGTTCATTTCTACGAAATAGAGGGAGTGTCCATGCTTCTTCCCCAGTATCCCTCAGGTCCTTGAGTTGGTCTCGCTGATCATCTGCAACCAAAAAAAAAAAACGATAGAAGAAATCGTGTTCATCGGACATTTTGGTTTTCGATCTTTGTTAAGTCAGAGCAATGCTGAATTAACTCTTGATGTGGTTATCTCAATTGCTTAGATTCAATGCAAGCAAGCTCCTAGAATGGACACGAGACGGAAGAATCGTGTTCGCCGGAGATTCCATCGGACGAAACCAGTGGGAGTCACTGGTATGCATGCTTTCACAAGCGGCATCCAAATCTGCCATATACGAAGCGAATGGGAACCCCATAACCAAGCACAAGGGCTACCTCTCCATGCGATTCCAGGAATACAACCTCACCGTCGAGTATTACCGAGCTCCATTCCTGGTAATGATCGGACGCCCGCCACCAAATTCGCCTAGCTTGGTGAGGAGCACAGTCAGGGTCGACGAGTTGCATTGGTATTCGAAGAATTGGGAGGGCGCAGATGTCCTCATTTTCAACGCCGGGCATTGGTGGAACGAAGACAAAACCGTTAAAGCGTATGGAGTAACACTTGACCTGATCCTCGACTCGCATATACCATCGTAGAGATGTTGAAGTTCCGGCAATAATATTATATGCTTTTGGTGCTTGGGTTCCAGGAACAGCTACTTCCAGGAGAAGGGAAGCGTGAACCTGACGATGGATGTCATGGAAGCCTTCAGGAGATCACTACAAACATGGAAAACATGGGCACTGAGCAACTTGGATCTCCAAAGAAGTCACGTTTTCTTCCGTGGCTATTCTCCTGTTCACTACAGGTGTACGAATTTACCAAAATCAAATAGCCAGAAAAAAACCCTCAGGCCACCCTAAAAAAAATAGAAAAAACAGTGGGAAGACTGATTAACGAAACTTGTGCCAACTTCAGGATACTTTTCTACATGGTGATTTAGTGGAGTCTAGAGCTAAATCGTGAACTAAGACAGTATGTCTCGCGTGTTTTAAACACTGCATTTTTCTCTCGTCAAATTGCAATGAGTAAATCAGCAAGGTTTTGCTACATTTGATGCATTTCGCATGTTGCATATTGCACAGGTAGCATACTGGTACATTCCTATACTACTTGAGGAACTCTGTTCACCACTGAGCGTGAACAATCAATCTGCAGGAATGGGACTTGGAGTGAAAATGGTACATGCAACAGCAACAAAGAGCCAGAAACTGACTATACAAAACTGGAAGCCGAACCGCTGTATAATTTGTACATTTCAAACACGGTTGGTGAGATGAAAGACAGAAATAGGAAGGTTCAGTATCTGGACATCACATTTCTGTCAGAGCTCA
The DNA here is from genome assembly GCA_014182715.1 of Eucalyptus cloeziana. NCBI lineage: Eukaryota > Viridiplantae > Streptophyta > Magnoliopsida > Myrtales > Myrtaceae > Eucalyptus > Eucalyptus cloeziana. Next base: position 4,090,971 of record CM024639.1, on the reverse strand, counting down.
GAATAGATGGCCATCCATCGGAACATCGTGAGCCAGGCACCCCTGCTGATGCTCCCCAAGATTGCAGCCATTGGTGTTTACCAGGAGTGCCCGACACTTGGAATGAACTTCTGTATGCTCACCTTTTGTCAGTAAGATTCCATGAAATGTAATTTACCAAAGAATCGAAGAATTGCCCAAGTCGATCATTGGGGCAGAAGCTATCATGATTTCAAGAACTGTACAAAAAGACAAAATTCAATTCAAGCCGCTTCTTCCACATTTTCTTGGGTAGTCAAATCGGCAGTCTCCATTTCCTTCACTTTTTCAAGCTGTCTCAAGAGATCCAACCTCTCTGGTCCATATGTGGAGGGTATCTGTGAAAAAATGACAAGCATGACATGAATTAATTAGAGATCTGCATGCAAGCGAGAAGTTTCATTAGATGAGTGCTTGGATAAGAAATGTCACAAACCAGTGATGGCACATATCTCTGGATGGCAGCCAACATGGCTGCATGACCAACGGCAGTGACCTGCAGAACATCATCCGACAAGCATTATTCAGAATAAAGGACAAGCACAAATGAATTTTAGAATACGATAACATTCTCAGTTACACAAGATTATCAGAAGAAGAAGAAGAGAGAATGAGGGCCTGAATTAAACCAATAGATTGTGGTAACAGCGTATAGGAAACCAATTGAATAGAATTTCAGCCAATGGAAATCTGATTTCATTGTCTATGTTTCCATCTCCCTTCTGTTTGAACAAAAGAAAAATTCGACCTACATCACTCAGATTCATTCCTTTTTCAGCTCAGTTTCTCCCGCTCAGGAAAACTTCCTTACAGTGGGAAGACCAACCTCCAGGGCATTTTTATAACCATAGTACACTTTGGACTCATAAGGGACCCTTGCACAGATCATCATTGGTGAACTTATCAGCCATCCCCTTCTCAGAGCTCATTCACAGACAAGGAATATGAAGGGTTACGAGTTGTACAAATATGCACAGGCCTGTGTGTGTATGTGTCAGCGAGCATACATATACATGTCTACAAGTTAAAATGAGCTGGAAAATATCCTAATGTGCAAATATACTGGTCAAGCTGTGATCTTGATTGGGAAATTTTTAGGTGACCACTAACAAACATACTATATGTCAAAATGACGAAATCTTTAAATGCAGGTTAATACCGCGAGAAACCATAGAAGCAAGATCCCTAACAAACCCATTTTAAGTAGTAAATCCAGCAAGTTGAGATTGCCTTGTTCGATACTACACCTACCAATCTAACTTTATTGTAGCAGAGGTAACTAAAAAAATAGAAGAAATGGATCACTGTAGTAAGATGGAAAGAATGAGAACATTTTAGATACTTGATGACAAGTGAAGACGTGTGTCATTGCTGTTAAATCAGGTAAGGAAAATATTGGATAATATTATAATACTATCATAAAATCATAGGCAGCAGAGCAGAGATGATGCTTTTGATTGAAACTAACCGGAAGTAGCATTAGTACACCAATGGGAACCACAGATGCTAAGTCGGTGAGAGTTCTCTTGAGAACTTTCTTCTCTTTCTCTGTCAATTCATCGCCTATTATCACTCTCCGAAGCAATCCTGTAGCAGCAGCAGCATCAATAGCCAGAAGCTGGGTTCCTTGCAGAACATCCTGCTTGATCAATGCAAGACAATTACAGTGAGATACCATCATTAAGGGAAAGAACAAAACCATTAACAGATTGATACTAGAGGGAATGAACATAGCAATATGCATTTGCAGCTTCACGCTAGCTGGCCTAATCATAGGTTACAGCAACTCATTCTACCTTGCTAGTTGAACAAAATTAGTGAGAGAGAGGGTCCAAAGAAAGGCATTAAATGAGTGAGGCACAAAATATGATGAAACCTTCACTTTTTTTGCTTTAATTGGATGGTTTGCTCCTGTCATTATTCAGACAATTGAATCTTGATCAGGTGTTTAGGGGTCAACATATAAAGGAAGAAAAGGAATGGAGAATAGCCGCCGATCATTAGTTATAGCTTGATAAAATTGACAGATACACAGTAGCAGAACCCATCACAATAACAATTCTTGTCCAGCTTCATTCCTTCTCTTTATATTTATGTTGATGTCACACTAAATGCATTAAGAGATATCCCCAGATCGGCATTTTGCAGCCAAATACATTAGTTCAATTCTCATTTCCCGAAGAACAGTGCACTTAGTATCTAGAACTATTGTTTTCTATCTGTAAGTGAAAGGGCAAAGACTCATATGGAAAGTAACACTATTCTCCCAGTGATGAAAAGATTGCCCAATATTCAAGACATCAAGTGTCCCAGACATATGAAGAGCTGTATGTGCAAGAGGTCCTTTTGACTGTGCAGCGAGAAATCCTGAACTAAAGTTTTCTTCTACTTGAAAAACTGCATTGCCCATGGTCTATCCTAAACTGCCATGGAGAAATCCTAAACTAGAGTTTTCTTCTACTTGAAAAACTGCATCATCCGTGGTCTACCCTAATTGCTGAAAGCCTTGTCTTCTAGTCCTTTGGGCTTATTGGTAAGGTGGAAAAGGGAAAGTCCAAGAATTAATAAAAACCCTTTTACAAGATCAAAAAAGTTTTAGTTCTATCAGCTTATAATTTTTTTAAGTTCTGGTCCTTTGGACATATGAAGTTTGTGGTCTATCCAGGATTATCAAAACTCATAGATCTAAAAACTTTTGAAGAGCAGCATGAATATGCTTATGCAGAAGATATTGTGAAATCAGAACAAAAAGGATGAATAAACTCATAGAGCATCCGCCCCACAAGGGGCAACGCAGTTGGTGGTGGTCCTTCGATCCCACCCATGTGATGACTACAAATCCTTCAGCTTCAATTGCCCCTCAGGCTTATCCGGAGCTAGGAGTGGGGGTCCCCTAGCACCCTGTGGGGGGGTTTACCCACCACATGTAGCATAAGTGAGGATGGAGACAATTCTCATCATGGTTTATCAAAATAATTGGAGAAAAAAAAATCATGGAGCATGTAAGCATAAAAACATATAACCTAGAGATGAATGATGCCATTACGTATCATAATAACAGCATATAACCATACCCTACTAGTTCCTTTCAGCTTGTCAAATGATTTTTCAATTATATTCTCTTTCTTCTGGACGTCAATCAGAGCACTCTCAGCATCATCACCATCATCGTCAAAACCCTTATCAGAGAGCTGAACATCCTGAAATACACAAAATAACTACTAATAAGAATTATCAAACAAGAAGGGTCAATATGAAGTTCAATAGACATAAAATATGGACAGGACAGGAAATCGAACCTGAAATTCACACACATGCACACAGAGAGCTCAGCAATTCCTACAAATATAACCTCTGACCCCTCCAAAGATATACATGCACCCAACCATAAAGGCACATGTCGGAAAACCTACACGTGCTTCTTATTTGTACGTTCAAATGTACACTCCAAAGATATTTGCATAGCTTCCATATACGAGTATATGAGTACAACATCTAAGTACACTATGTTACGTGTTCTGTTTCATATCTTCCATAACACTCTCCCCCGCCCTTTTCAACCATTAATACCATAATTAAGTCAGAGGTTTCAAAACGTTGATCCTGACAATACTTAAGCCACAGAAGTCATAAGCAGCTCACTATCAATCTTTTCCTGAACTGTTCGAGCCTGGAAAAAAGAGAGGAATCACTTGTACTAATCCTCGGGACTAAATAGGCATCGCTCAGACTAACACTGGAGACTAAATTTCAAAGAAGAAACGACAGACTATTTATCTTTTTGAAGGTGAGTAAAGGGCATGATCTATCCTTGATTGAAGATCTCCTTCCTTATCGAGGCCTTTTTATAAAAGAGACATGCACATTCAGGGTTAATTGGCCCAAGAATGGATGTTGTCAGAGCAGGTGAACATGTAATTTGCTACTCACTTACAAAAGCTTCTGCAGTGTACTGAACAAGAAGACCAACATAAAAAAATAAAGATGTAAAAGATCTGTTTGATGCTGTGAACAGTAACATGTGTCTGCTCCTGTGCATGTATCATTATCAACATTAGATGCACAGAGGAAATTATATCACAAAGAGAGGCACTCTAAAAGATACCTCCTCAATGTCTGATTTATCAGCAGTTTTCTGAACTCGTTTTTCAAGTTCCATCAGCTCATTCCTCAGAAGTTCAAAACGCCGAATTCCACTTGTTTCAGTTTCGTCCATGCTCATCTTTGGAGTGATTTCCTGGACTTTTTCATCTTCCTTGTCCTGCAGGTTACAACAATGAGTTTGGGTGGTTAAGAGTCAATAAATCTGTTCATTCTTGATGACACAAGAGATGATTATACCCAAGATCTGAGTAAACTCATGAGATGATGCTGATGTGCTTGATCGTGTGGGCAGATCTTCCCAAGTCACATAGCATGCTATAAAGTTGTCGCTTTCAAAGCCTGAACTAGCATGCATTCATTTATTTAAGTCATTTTTCTGAGTGACAGACTGAGTTAAATCTCCAATTAAAAAGAGACATCTATTGCTACCTCTCTTTAAAGTTTGTATTGCACATATCTCATTCATTGTAACTCCAGTTCACATTCTACTAATTTTTAAAGATTCAATGTGTGTACAAAGCTAGTAGTGTAGTGTTACTTTTCACAGTTTCACTTTCTAATGAATTACACAAGATAGACAAAAACAGAAATACTGCAGGAAGCAAATTATTTTCCTTCTTTTGCCATTCCCATAATTTTTATTAACCCACCTAAAACCAGATCAGAACATAATCTGGAGGTGAGTATGTCCATGATAAGAAAGTCCAACACAGCATCAGGCATGAAATGTATACTTATCTTTAAGTGTTTAGGGCCCGAGAAGAAAAGATTTTGAGCACGAGGTGCATAGATGATCCATGCAGGAGAGGATGATGCATGCTTTTAAATTAGATGGTTCATGGACAAGAGCACACATCATGATTGCGGAGTACTTCTAGAAGATAGAGAAAGTTCTACGCAATAAAATTTGTGTGTGTGGGTGTGGGTGTGGGGGTGTGTGAAGAAACAATTCTCAACAAGAGGCGAGATCATACAGATGTGTTTGCACTCAGTAACTCAGGGCCCAACTTCCTGGCTGGAGGTTTTGTCAAGAGGCTCCAAAATCCACGTGCACTGCTGCCACTGGGAAAAGAAATGTCTCAAGACAAGTTGGAGAAAGGGAATGGCATGGCCAATGAAGATAAATGAAACATATGAATTCAAACTCATGCATAGCTGCGAGAGTTAGATGGTCCTGGCAAATCTTCACCTTTTACTTCTTTCTGGAATTGAACCATCATTGTCCCTGGATTTTCCTTTTAAATACCGTCTCTGACCACGAATTGAAGACTGGGATTGATTGTCATCATCCACCTGCAACCACAGCACTTATCATAAAGCAAAACCAAAGTGCTGAACTTCAAAATGGAATAAAGAAATTTAATGAGAATCCTACAAATCCAGAACAGCCATACAATCAGAACCATCAGTTCTCCATTGGCCACAACAGTTGTGACAAAGCATTTTAACTGGAACTTGGAAGTATGATATTCAGCTTAAAAGCCAGAAAAACGTAATATTCTACCCAGTTGGTGAGACAGGATAAGACTTTCTTTTCCTAAGATCGTCAGGTTCTGCAAATTACCTGCTGAAGTGAAGCTGCTTTTGCTCTGAATGATGCCTCCAGAAACTCAGCCTCCTTTTTTAGTTTCCTTATTTTTTCAAGGTCAGAACAAGCAGCTTTTAAATGCTCCTTTCCAGCAGTAGAACTAGACACGTGCAACTCCTGAAGCAACTCTTCTAGTCTTTGTATTGCTTCTTCGACACTCTCCAATGCCTAAAACCAAATGTATGTTAAGAGAACCATTACAAAATTCAACAAATGCTAAGATGCAACTAAAATTAAAGCATCACTCTCTTCAGCTTATACTCCTTTTAACATCCACTTTTAATCTCCACAGTTGTTTTTCTAACGGATAAATGAAGGAAACCGGCAAGGCCAAGGACATCACAGAGACTTCTAAAATAACAACTGAAGCCATTTATGACTGAAAATGCAAAGACTTTTCTCCTTAAAGGTTTCCAGAATATTGTTTTTGTATTGACCATGCCCTCATGCTATACACAGATGGAAACAGGCCGTTTGCTGCTAATCATTTATTTATCAAAAGAGTATTGTCATCTGGCAACTTATTTTGAATCAAAAGAGACCAACCTTGTCAAAAGAATCTAACTCTTTGGCAGATCCCATATATTTTGAAGGCTCAGTCATACTGGAAATTCTCAGATTGCTATTTCTTGCCTCATTCCTGCATCAAATCTGCAAGTCAATAAAGTATACCACTAGTATCACAGTATTACGCTATTGCTTTGGTGAAAATCTATTCATGCATTAGCAACAAACCATATCAAGACCAACAAGCCATATCAAGACCAATAAAGTACTAAAACTGTTGAGTTTAGATGTAACTGCTGCACATAAGCCTAAAACGACATGTTGCCACATCATATGTCTGACAGCTTGCCTACGAAGAAATAGACCTGACTAACTATAATTCTTGACTCACGGTGCAACAGCTCAAGTTCTCTCAGTGCATATTGCGTCTACTTAACTGCAGGCATGCTTTTCAATTACAAATCAGTCTCGCTAGGAAATGTTAAGAATGCTGGACCGAGTCATCTGCCAGTAATTATCTACAGTGATTCAGATCCAACAGGTATACAGATCCATTATATTTGGCAACATGCTACTTACACACAAACATGCCTTATATCTAGATCACAATATCCACAGACGGAAAATTCACTACCTGATTCTGATGGGCTACCATATACATTTAGAGAGTTTTAAAAACAAGCTATACTTGCTTACCAAGAATTTAGCAGGACCAGGTGAAACACGCTTCGTTCAAAAAATTTATACTGGTATATCCTTTCATACAATGTCTACATATTTCTATGGGCCATAAATCTCATTTTTTGTATCACTTTAGTCACTATATCACCTAAAATAATCTTAAAACGAAGACTTGGCTATAAGTTTTCCAAGCAAATATGTTTACATTGTAATATTCATACACATAGCTAAGGTTCCACCCACAACACTCTAGCTACAGCAACAGCAAGAGCTTTTAAATAATCACAGCATGTTCATCTATCAAAAAATGCACGTGTCAGGTTTGAGACTCCTCATTTAGATGTAGTAAATGCAAGTTTATGTGCTAATGCATGAGGATGTAAAGGGAGAGAGACAGGGCTTGGAGTGTGGTAGCCTACTTTAGCATTCCAAGTTTGTCCATGCACTCCATCAAGTTGTTGTGCCTGAAGAGCAACAATAGGAAAAGATGGTTCAGTGTTACATAAAGATATTGATATTGCTTAGTACTTACAAAAACATAATTTCCCCACCCTCTAGATACAAATCCTGCTGCCTTGACATTTGAGGGGTTTTCCAGCCATTTACTATATTTAATAAAGCTCTGCATCCAATGAGAACATACATCCAACACCAGACCAATAGCTTCAGGATTTGGAGGATTTTTTTGTTTACTTTGATGACCATGTGACAGTTTCTGATTTCCTGCCAGGCCAGGATAGAAAGGAAGCCAGTCCAACTCTTCACATACCACCTATGAAATAGGGAAAAAAAAATCTCAGATTTGTAGATTTGGGTATTTGAGCACACTAAGATAGTTAAAAAATAAATGCTAACCTCCACATATAGTTGATAAGAACTTATCGCTGAAAGCTGAGGATAGAATAACACACTTCCTCCTATAAGGTACCTATGACACAAGACACATCAGTAATACCCCAGAAAAAGTTTAAACAAGCAACTTATATTAAAATGAGAGTAGTTATACCGAATAAAGCTCTCGAGAGGGTCCCCTATTTCATCAAAACCATTAGCACATAAAAAGATCTGGGTCCTTCTGCCTAAAGCAATGAAAAATCCAAAAATAGCCAAGTCCCTTTCCAATACCTGCAGTGAGAAAGAACAGAATTGAAGAGCCTTTTTTATGCTTTCACTCAAGAATAAGATTATTTCAGAGCAAAAGTGCAGGACTTCTTTAGAGCATAGGAAACATAAGTCTTATCATATCCCACATCCCTTAAGCAAAGCCACCCAAGGCATAAATGGAATCACCATGGAACAGAAAAAGGAACATGGAATATACCAAGTTTGTAAAGTGAGAAGACTGTGGAACATAAAAAGGAATGTGGAATACCAAGTTTAAAAAGTGAGAAGATTGTGGTAGGCTTCTCTAGATAGACATCAAAGGATTAGTTTGTTGTTTTAGGACAATACCTGCTACAAAGACACTTTCTACTAGAATATATGTCATGAACTTGGAGAAACTTTTGCTAATTGTTTGTGTGAAAAGAAGATGATTGTTTATGTTTTAATTTGGTGTTCCAATTCCCTAGATTTACCACCACAGGGAGCAAGGGCATCGAATAATCATGGATTGATCAGGAAATACATTGTGGTTTTAAGCAGTAGTTTGGTTGGAAAAGAATGTGGTGCAGCAAGCTTCTTGCAAGAAGGCCTATTAGCAAACTAACTTCAGTAGAAGATTAGTTCTATGCTGAGATGAGGGAGTTGCTGCAGCAAATGTCTGGACGATGGAGCTAAAGCATGGTGCTCTCATTTGTGTTTTGAGCTCTGTTCCCTGAAGCTTAAATAATGTCTGGTGGCAAAAGGAAGGTCTTTTTGACCTGGTGTACTTCTGGATCATGACTTTTTATGAAAGGAAAAACAAAGTCTGAAATAAGAATTCACAAAAGTCTAGTAGCTAATCCACCCTCTCAACATATGAACACTCACAACTTGACTGATCAAAGTCATTCCACACTAACCTCAATGCTTTCTGATGTAGTTAGTCTCGACCAAATTCTCTCCCTATCCATAGCTTGTTGCAGTTGCTTCTGTACAAGATTCACCCAGAAAACTACTTCCTCTGCATCCCGATCACTTCGAATTCTACACGACGCGGCCCTGGGTCCAAAATGGGAAAGAAACTCTCTGTGCAAACCAACTTTCTGTATTGAATTGTATGCTTGCTGGATGGGCAAGAAATCAACCAGCATGTCCATCAATCGACCAGTTATTTCTGGAATCATAGAGAAAAACTGCGAGCAGGAAACTTTTGCTGGCCCAAGCTTTGTGATTGCTGCTATGCAAGTTAGAGCCAACATAAGGAGAGATATATCACTTGTATTTCCTGAACGTGACTGTAACCCTTTCCCACTCCTGGATGCAATTTAGAAACATCTTGGAGTAAGTTATTGCACAAAGATGCAAGCAATATCCATTTTACTACCCGCTAAACAAAACTGATAACATACACTGCGGTAGCAGCTGCGTAGTGTGAGTCCCCTTCAAAGTAATTGACAAATGATGTGACCACAGCTGGAACCTGTTCTGACCAAAACCAATCGTAGATATTGGCTTGCTTCATTGATAGCTTATCCCTGATCATACTCTCTAAAGGAGCAAACTGCCTTAATAAACTGCATTTAAATAGTCGGTCTCAGAAGCTCAGATTTAGTGGCAGTCTCAATCATGTGAGAAGAACATTGGCAGATTTACTCAATAAAGAAAAAGAATTACATCTAACACACATATAAAGAATGTGACTGACACCATGACGACTTTCTCCTCTTCTTCGTTTTTGTTTCTTTTAGGGAAAATTACAACAGAAATCCTAATAATTTAGCCCAATGTGCAATCAAGTACCAAAGGCTTGAAAAAGTAAATCAAGCCCTAAACATTTTGAATACAATGCAATCAAGCCCTTCCGGCAACCACTTAGCCAATTTTGCTTACGTGGCACACAAATCTGACCTGCTGTCATTTCAATAATTTAAGCACAGGTGGCACTGACATGTCATTGATGAAAAAAATGAAAAAAGGCAAACGTGAAAAAAAAAAAAAAAAATCAAAGAAATCAGAGATGGATAGAGGCACCGTGAGTTTTTTTTTTTTTTTTTTTTTTTTGGGGGGGAGAAGAGATTGCGCCGCCCCCAACATCTCAAACACCCCACTGGCCTACTACTTGCTCTCTCATACGCTCTCTCTATTGATTTTTCTTCTTCTTTTTTTTTTTTCATTAGTGGATGCTATTGATTTTTCTCCAACTGTTCTTTTCTTTTTTTGGTTCTTTTGGTTAAATTTTCATAATTTTTTGCATTTTTTCTGACACAGTGCTACATCAACATAACATATGCTAAAACCTATTAAAAAACACTATGCTGGATTTCCAATGTGCCATGTCAGCAAATTTGGCCAACAGTGTCTCAGAAAGACCAAGTTGAAGCTTATCACAAACGTTTAGGACTTGATTACACCTTTTCAAAAGGTTTAAGACCTGGATGCTCATGGGGCAAAATGTTTCGGACTTTTGGTGCAATTTTTCTTTTCTTTCATTCAAAATGTTCGGCATGGGCAGGTTAAGCCTTTAGGAATTCTCTTAAAAGAAAAAAAAGGACTTCCTCTTCAGTAGAATCTGACATTTGCATGTAGAGTTCCAAATCCAACACACCATAATCTGGACTTAGAAACTAAAAATTTCGAGTTCTATCATCATGGAGTAAGCAAGAAATAGCATTTCTTTCCACTAAAAAATACACCATGTACCTTCTTTGCACAAAAACGTTCACATCCCTGTCTCTGTTATCACCACGAGATGAAATCTCACTTGCAGCTTGCAACAAGCAATACACTGAAGCCTGAAAATTCAGGAATCTTCAGATAACCTACTGGATTAAAAAATAAAGAATTGATTGATAAAAGGCCCAGACAAATGCATAACTTTGAAATCGCTGCCTCATATGCTTCTGCTGAGTCCAAATCACCAACCAAGAAAACTTAACTACTTCATATTGATTTAACTTTAGAGCAGGCAGAGTATGTCAAAACAAATAACACTGCCCTAAAATCCTGACATCAAATTAATGGAGAAGATCTCCTGCAGTCTCACTTAAGACAAAGATTCGTCACTGTACTAAATAATGTCATATCAAACAGCCTAAGAAAAGGAAGGCCACAGGGAAGCAAAGGTATGGAAATGCTAATGATCATCACAAACAAGAATATGGCAGAGAAATGAAAACTGCAACAGCTGATTTCACTCTTATTTCACAAATAAGGCTAAATAGCCTGAACTGCATTTTCTCTTACCTGGTAAACCCTCCTATATCAATCAAAATTAGCATGAACATATATAGTTAGAGCTTCTCAGACTAACGCAAAGTTTGATCTTATTGGATGATTAGCATCAACAACATAGACAAGGTTGACTTATCCTCCTTCTTATCATAATAAAGGGAGAAAACAAAAGAAGACCAAGAAGGATCCCTGGGCCACAGCTATAATAGATGATGATCATAGATTGAACAGTGAGAAACCTCTACTCTCCATTTGAAGAAAGCCAAGCATTAGCAGCCATGATAATAATGATAATGGCATCGCTAGCTTTACTATGCTAATATAATAAGAGACATGTCTCCAGAGGACATTCCCCGTGTTCACCCATATAAATGAAGAGATATCGAAAAACTGGTGCCAACTAGAAAAAGGTTTCACATGTCATCACAAACCTGGTAAGACAGAGTCTTCACCCATGAATTTCTGTCCACACCAAGCCATGCAGTTGTGAACCAGGATACCTTTGACTGGGAGGAGCGCTCTTTAATTGCCAGCTCACAAATCCTAGCAGCATCATGCAAGGACTGGACAAGCCCATCATTGTAATCCTCACCTTGTATAGATCTATCGAGTTTGACCCTAACTTCCTCCACATCACTACTAGAACTTGCCTGGGGACTGCCATTGACAGTCACACCATCATTAGAAGATGCTAGGGGATAGAGCTCCCCCAATCTTCTAGTATTTTGTGACCTTGAGCAGCCTCTCCTTGTCCCCGTAGACACGTAATTGAGGATGTTACTGTTCTTCTCGAAGATGGCAACTCGTAAACAGCTTCTCTTCCTCGAATATTTCCAATTAGTTATCAAGTAGTTCAGGTTCACAACACTTTTACAGGAGAAATTGGTCCTGATTGGCTTTTGCGACATCCATGGATTTGAAGAACTGCAAATGCAAACGGAAAAGAGAAAAATTAAATCTAATGAGCTCCAAGTATACACATTTCTCCAGCACCACGCGTACTCCAGATTTTTTTCAGAGAGGCACGCCTCGATTCAACAAAACCAAGCTTCAAGACAATAGCATTCAGCAAAAGGAGACTCTAAGCGATTCTCTATGAGCATGCACTGGCGACAGGTTAGGAATTCCAGCAGCCGATAGGACGATGAAATACAGTAAGACTTCGTCATACACATCAGTAATTCGCGACTCTTAACAACTCAAACCTTGAGCTAACTTAATGAAGCCGAAGCCGGAGGTCGCGCGCCAACTACAACCACACAAAACTCTAAAGGTCTAAACTCTCAGGAAGGGGACTCCTAAAACCCAGCAGGAACCTAGGAGATTCTTATTCCCAGCTCTCTCTTAGCAATTGCGGAACAACGTTCAGAAAAGTCCACATTCCTCGACTTTTATCGACCTTCTTCCGGCGGCCGGCGGCGGAATTCCGACCAGAGGCAATTGAAATCCACCATCCATCCGATTCCGATTGATTCTTCACAGAAACCTAACCCTCCAAACCATATCCCCTCGGCCGAGCATAAGCAAATAGGACACGACGAGAACATCAGCAGAAGAGGAGGAGGAGACGGGGGGGAGAACCTGGACGAGACGAAGGTCCGATCCTGCAACCGCACCGCCGCCATGAACGGAGCCCCAGCTGACCGGAGGAGGATGATGATTTCAGAGCGGAAGTGGTGGGAGACGACGGCCGGGGAAGGAGAAGAGAAGAGAGCAAAGGGAGCTCGAGGTGGTGACGTGGCGGTGGGGGTTTATCCTACAGACGTGGAGATACGGGCAATCACAGAAGGAGGTGTGTGTCCTTACCCTTGCAAAATCTTGGAAATCGTGGGGATCCTTAGCCAAACTAAAAGTTTAATAATTAGAATAAATAAATAAATAAATAAATAAAAGAGCACACGGCCGAAAAAAAATTTTAAAAAAAAATTGGAAACTTGAATAAATAATTTGTATAAATGATCCTTGAACTTTAAATCTATATACAACATGATCCCCGAACTTTTAATTTGTTTAATGTAATCTTTAAATTTTCACCTAATGTGTAATATGGTCCCCAAACTTTTAATTTAATTAATGCGATCTCGAACTTTCATTCAATACGTAATATAATCCATGAACTTTTAATTTATTTAATACAATCTCTAAACTTTTATTAGATATTCAAAATGTCTCTAAATTATATGAAATGTCCAATATTATCCTTCTATTAATTCAAGTTGATGGATAATACTAAATAGTTTCATATAATCGATAGATTAAAATAAATATATATCAAAAGTTCACAAATTATATTAAATAAATTGAAAGTTTAAATACGATATTGAACATTTGGTTAAAATTTAGGACCATATTGAAAACCATATTGCATACTAGATCAAAATTCATAGATCATTTGTATTATTTTTCCTAACTTGAATTACCCAATAACCTCCAAAAAAATTTGGAATCTTTTAATCAATGGTCTACCCTTGTTATTGTCACGCACCATCTTGATAATGAATATTATAAATACTTGATATATTCAAAATTTGTGACTCGATATATTAACAGACAAGATTGTTCTAAAAAAATCAAAGCCTGATTATTAGAATGAAGAGCCTTGAAAGATATGATTTTTTTTTTTTTTGAAATTGTATACATAAATTTGATCCGTCGCTTATTTTCAAACAAATTAATTGGAAAAGAAAAAAGGTTCTTCTTATGCCACGTTTCGGAATCTAACCTATGGTTTAATTCGTAAGACTCTCCATCAATTGAGAACCTCTAATCGATGGCAATATTAGCAGTATCACAAAAGGAGTATTAACAGCTTACCGACCGTTCAATTCGAATTTGCTCCTGAATACTTCTTTGCAATACGTAGTTTAATTCATACATTTCATAAATTATGCCGGTTGAGGTTAAATGTACCAAACCAAAGTACTTGACATCATATTTTTCTAAATTTCCCTCACATAGTCAAGAATTAATCAGCTGGGTGTTAATATTAATCTGATTCATGCATCATCTGACAACAAATTGAAGTAGGGCTAAAATTGAAGTTTAAATTTAGGTCAGCTTTTGTTGGCACCAAAATTTGGCACAAAATTTGGCATGTCTAGGATGAAGAGAGGTCGGCATCGCCAGAAAGAAACATAAATGGGTACGATACCGAGAGGACGGCACCTATCAGGTTTCAAACACCAAACTCTCACGATCCCAATCCAGAATAGGCGGAGATGGATACGAATACACCAAAATTTTAGGGAAGGTCGGATCATGACCTTTGGGTGATGCTAGTCTTAGACCCCACGCACCTAATCAAATCGCTATATATAGCTTACTTCATTCAAGTTCTCGCTTCTTTTATTTCATTTCACCAAACGCTAAGTCTAGCGAGTTTGTTTTGACTTTTACCATCACGTCTTAGCTCCAAATGATCTATGATCCTAGTCCATGTTCTTTCTAATCGTTTTGTTCAATTATACAAGGGCTCCGAGATTTTTCATTTCTGCCAATTCCAAATGCATATGAAGGTTTGCAGCACCATCCGGCAAGCCAGCTGCTTGCCGGATCTTCTTACGATTAGCATCATTCTTGAAGCCACGAGATTGATAGGAACATTAAGATTTCCGTGGTGAATAATGATCTCGAAGATGTTACCGAGCATGGTAAAGGCACCGCCGACTGACCAGCCGGAGAACGGTCCTTCCAAAACACGGGTCGGGTTCGAATAGGGCCTGAAGGCGAAGGACGCCGAGGAAGCGGGCTACAGAGATGAAGATGCAGCACCAAGGAATCGGCATAGAAGGGCTTAGGAGGCACGCCTTACTGGGTAAAGAAAGGAATGGGAACCGAACCGAATCGGCCTGACAGTTTGGCAATGGCAGATGGTTGCAAAAGAGCGAAAAGGTTGGCGAAAAAGACAAGCCGAGCGAACGACATGAAAGGCCTGGAAAACTGAAGTTCGGCCAGATGCCATATGCCCGACTTGCAGCCAACTTCTAATGGAGGCACCAAAGGGCCTGCGCAGGGAAAATTCATCATCCAGCGTTAGCACAAATGGTGCATAGCCTACCGAATGCTTTTGAAGTAGAAGCAGTTCGGTACGCATTGCAAGGATCATAACGAGCCATAATCCGAAAGTTCGATAAGTCAAGGATACCTTCCTAGACATCGTGTAACGACCTGTTTCACCCAGGGCGGGGAGGGGTCGTCGAGGGCAAAGGGCTTGGACAATAAGCGGTTTTTGGCAAGCTTGAAGGATGGCAAAGGGAGCGGGAATGAACTGAATTATGTACCGAACAAGGAAGAATGATATAAATCGAAATTTATTCGTGGAGACATTTTTTAACATAATGACAAGTTTTGCTTTGAAACTCTAAAGTTAAGTAAGCCTAGATTAGAACATTTTCAAAACGGGTGACTTCCTAGAAAAGTGCCAACTGATATGCCAAAAAAAAAAAAAATTTATGAGGCTTGGTATGAGATGGGTCAAAATAGATAATATCTCCAATGAGTTAATCTAGGAATGTCACACATCAAGCAAAGTCCGGCTATTCATGGCATCACCACTCCATTCTTCTATCTACATGTTGCCACGAACATCATCGATCAAACTCGCCCTGGTCACCACCGCCAGGCCCAAATGAATCCAAATGTCGATTCACACCTCCACCAAGAAGAGCCCAAACAGCGGCCACTCCCGCATTATATTTTCATTCCGTCACAGCTCAGGCGATCGAATAAACAATTTTGCGATGATTGACGAAACGTCCTTATCTAAAAAAAAAATAAAAAAATTGTTAATAAATATCAAAGCCCGACGTCGATGATCCTTCTAGTCAAGACCTCCGCCGTCATCACGTCCTTATCGACGCGCACGCCCCTCTCGTCACCCGAACCGCCAGGACGATCGAGGCCACACACCGTCGAGACAGCCCATCAGGCCCCTCCGTTCCCTTCCCGAATCGCCGACTCTTTTGCGAGGTCGCATGCACATTTTACAAATTCGACCCCGGTCTTTCGACTATAGTTCTTTCGACTATAGAATGTCGACCGTTCATGTAACTGACGGTTGATATGAACGGTATAAAAAGATGAATTACACGACTCATTTGTTTAACATTTGGTCGGCATGATTAGTAGTTTAGATATTTCCAACTCGAGTCGAATGATAGAAAAATTATCCGATCAGTCATGAATCTATCGTATAAATCTAAATTCAGTTCTGAACTTTTCAATTTTACCAATCGCATGCTAAATCTCTGCATGAATTCCAATTTAGCCATTCCGGTTAATCTTCACAAATCACCCCATGTAGCGGTCCGGTTACCGCCCGCCATCTTACAGACACATCGCCACATCAGGTGAATAAAAAAAAGAATATATTTTCAACTTGGATCAAAGGACACAGTAGAGAGAGAGAGGTGATGCCAGCAGCTTTGGCTGATTAACAAGGTGGACAATGCGTGAGGGAGTCGGCAGCCGGCGGTGAAATAACTAATATCATGAGCCCCAACCCCAACGCACGCGGTCACCGTCTTGAACACACCTTGGATCCGACACATTCGACTCATCCCTTACTCAGTCTTAGGCGAATCCAATGTCAATATGGTCCGAACTTCTTCACAAGAACGCCTTTTGTATCCATTCATTTGTCTCCGCATCGCCCCTTTCTAGGCAAAACCATTATTCAAATCCCCCCTTCTCTCTCTCTCTCTCTCTCTGCATTCTAGTAAGTTTGACCTCAGCGCAGAAGCGATGGCTTTACGAGTCTAAGATTCGGATTGCAGCTTGCGTTGCCTGCAAGCGCTAGCTTCACCACGAAAGGGACGTGAATTAGAAACAAGTTGAGGACGGAACACGGAAGTTGCTGTGCCCAAAACGTCCACTGCATCAAACAGAGACCGCGGTCGGATGGCAGCAAAAATCAACCGCATGCCTGACGAATATGAAAATGACCCCCAACTTGAACCCCCCACCCAATTTGGCCCGCCCATAAAGCGACCCTTGCTATTTTGAACTTGTGCCAGATCTATAGTTAATTTACTACTTGTCTCGAGCCCTCGTTAACAAGATAAACTGATGCTCAGATAAATAAACCAACTATCTTAATAGTATGGTTTTTTACTTTTTTTGGATCAGACCTTAATTGTATGGTTAGAGAGATTATTTGTATGCCTCCTTATTCGAGTGAGTAAACTCGACCGTGTATTGAATATATTCTAACGAAAGAAGTATCATTTTAAAAATTGGGATATGCTGAAACTCCACGTAAGAGTCTATAATAAGGGCAGAATATTCCTTCCCTATCAGTGAAAAACTAATTAGAGTCGTAATCCGAAACGGTGGCATTGCCCATCATATGATCTAATCATCGCAACAAAACCTAATTTTACGATCCATTTCGTCAAGGAGTGCATAAAATTATTCTGTCATAGAGAGCACCCCCCCCTCCTCCCAAAAAACCTAATTTTAGAGATTTTGGGGCCCACGCGAATTGTAATTTAATTTTAATACGCCGTGGGGCCCACATTGAGTGACGTCATCCCCTCTTCCCTTTATCTATCGTTGACTCACCACCTTCCCCGAAAGATTTATCCATGCTCTACAGTAGTTCGGGAGCACAGTATGGTGAAATTCCAATGATACCCCGCGCACGTTCTCTCCAGTCTCCCCAGTCTGGTGCTGACGGGGTCGGGTCGGCAGGGGCAAACCGTCAATTACCGGCAAAAGAGGAGGGCATTTTGGGAATTGAGGGAACAGTACGATTTTTCCTGAATCCTATATAAAGTCTCGGCCCCGCCCCCGATGCCTCCACGGAGAATCACGCGACCGCCGGGGGAAATGAACGCCGAGGCTCCCTCCGCCGGGCAGCCGCCGCCGCAGCCTTCGCCGTCCTCCGCCGCGGCGACGATCGCCGACATCCACGAGGACGTACTGAGGGCCCACGTCCTGACGCGGCTCGACGGCCCCACCCTCGCCTCCGCCGCCTGCGCCTCCTCCCAGCTCCGCTCCCTCTCCTCGCAGCACGACCTCTGGGCCAACATCTGCCGCGCCACCTGGCCCTCCACCGCCTCCCCGCTCGTCTTCCAGGTCATCTCCACCTTCCCCGACGGCCCCCGCTCCTTCTTCTCCGACTCCTACTCCCTGCCCACTGCCGCCGAGGCGCCCCCGGCCCCGGGCCCTCGCCCGCCGTCGCGGCTCATCTCCGCCGTCGACATCCGCTACCGCGGCGACCTCATCTTCAGCAGGGCCGTGGAGACCGACGCCGACTCCGGGTGGTTCCAGTGCTCCCCGTTCCGGATCGACGTCCTGGACCCGAAGGACGCGGTCCGGACGGCGATACGCTTCCGGGACGCCGAGCAGGCGCGGCGCGACCTCGGGGACGGGCTCCGGCTGAGCTGGGTCCTGATCGACCCGCAGGGCCGGCGGGCGATGGACCTGTCGAGCCAGGCACCGGTGTCGGTGCAGCGGCACTGGCTGACGGGGGAGCTGCACGCGAGGTTCGCGACGGTGGTGGAGCCGGCGGCGGCGGAGGAGGAGGCGGCGGTGCAGTGCGGGGTGGTGGTGACGTGCAGGGGTTGGGAGGAGGAGGGGGAGGAGGAGGGGGACGGGGGGATGCAGGTGAGGGAGGTGAGCCTGCAGGTGGAGGACGGGGACGGGATGTACCTGAGCGGGAGGGACAGCCTGGGGTGCTGCAGAGGGCGTTCGGCGGCGGGAGGAGGGGGAGGCGGGAGAAGGAGGAGAGGGAGCGGCGGAGGAGGTACGAGGAGTTCGAGAGGAGGAAGAGGGAGAGGAAGGAGAGGAAGTTGCGAACGGAGGGAAGCGATCGACTTCTTGTTCGTTGGCGTCGGGGTCTTGGCCTTCTCTCTCGTCTGCCTGCTCCTTCTGTGCCGATGAAGATGAATGATGAAGAAGAAGAAGAAGATAACTTTGGATCTCTTATTATTATTTTTTTTTCTTTTAATGAAATTGTTTCAATGTATATTTTGATGGAAGTTGGGAAATACAGAAAATATGGAGAGAGAGAGGAAGATGACGATTTTGGTTCCTGGGTAATCATTCATCGATCGACGTTTAAAGTAATTGGTATGGGTATCAATTGAACATAGACCAGAAAAAGATATGAAGATGACGCTTTTCAGTGAAAGTTGAAGGCGACGGGCTTACTAAAAATCGCAAGTACAGACAGTGACAATGTAGAGTATAAAGCAAGACATCATCCGCAAGCCATGATCATCTTCGAGAGGATGTTGACTGAGGACCTACACCGTTCTGTCAAGCATGGTACTACCGTAGAGAACACTCCCTCAATCTTAAAGGAAACGCCTCTAGAAAAGATAGTTATTGCTGTCTCCGTCAGCTACAAAGTGTAGTCTGAACTGAAATGTACGACGGCAAGCATGCCAAAAGGAAATGTGTAAGAAGGCAAGGACCGGCCATTTCGTTCCCCAGACAAACTAGATATTCACAATAGCCATTAGAAGATCTCACGGTAAAACATTGTCCATCTCTCCTTCTGATCCTACATCGTCTATAGTGAGCAAAGGAACGGGTCAAGATTGAAGGAAAGCAAGAGCATTTACATATTGACAACAGTCTGCCGGATATTGTTTTCATAGATGACACGAAAGCGAGCTATGCACATGCGCGCTCCTACTTCCATCAATCTGAGAGGGAAATCAGCTTTTTCGTTTTACTCACTTGAACTGTACCTTCAGCAATGTCTGGTAGAACATGTCAACAAACTGATCATCCTGGAACAGAAACAAATCAACGAGTTTATGACAGGGACAGAGACACGAAACAGCTCTAATACTTTCTAGTGGATGTCAGATGTGGTAATGGCATCCCATAGTGCACCATGATGTAAAAAGGAACATATGATATGATGCCACATTTTTAAGTCTTTCCTTCAGACATGCAGATGGGTTTTAGCAATTTATGTCGATATGCAATCTCAGACTTATTCAGTGATGCAGAAAGATGAGGCTCTAGAAGGCAAGTATAACCACGATTGATGATTATTATACCAGGAACAGTCACTTGCTTGTGTAAAAACTACCCTGAGGAATGCCATCTATAGAATCTGATCCAATAAAGTAAAAACAATACCAAACAAGAGAGGTCAATTTATGTCTCACGAAATAGCCTCCAGCAACATTCTGTGTTGGCAGTTATCACCAATAGGTTGTATTGCCTATTTTTCTGAATTTACAGAACGCTTTTTAAAGGGTTGGCATGACCCCAGAAAAAGCACTATAGTTTTACAGGTGATTGTGAGCTATGGAGAACAACTGCCGTGGAAGTAAAGACTGCTCAAAGACCAGGGGAAAAAAGGAAGTACCTGAACAAGCATATATACAGAGAACAAACACCAAGAAAGTACAAGACTGCAAAAAGACCGAGGAAAGATAGGCTAACCTGAACGAGCATAAGAAGTGCATCACGAACTCTCTCTCTGTTGATTAAGGGTCTGTCAGCCGGAGGAGTAGGAATAGGAGTAAGAGAGGCCGATGGAGTAGGAGGAGGGAATGGATTAAGCAGAGGAGTTCCATGTGGGTGTTGCAAATTCAGGGGAGGACGAAGGGAAGCAGCGGTAGGATTTGAAGAAGAGATTGGAGGCAGCAACAGTGCAGACGAGGAAGATGGGGTTGATAAAAAGGAAGAAGGCTTGATTAGACGGCTAAATTGGTCGCTGCCATTGGAAAGATCAGAAGAATCATTCCGAGGTATCGGATAATAGGGAGATGAAAGAGAGAGATTTAGCATGTCAGGATTTGGTGCAGGAGATGAAGCAACACTGGAGACAAGGGGAGATAAAGGCACAGTTGCAGCAGAATGATTGTGTTGCATAGACTTCACCGGGTCGGCATGCTTTCCAATATTCAAAGCCATCTGAATCAGGATAAGGGAGAAACATATCAGTCCGCTGATAGATAAAATGGTATAGTAGTAAAAACTGACATTGACATTCTGTAGAAGTGAAAGAGAGCTGTTATTCATGCAGCATTTGCAGTCAGATAAGATAATTACAAGTACCCAGAGGGAAGCTATCATAAAGTTTCACCAAAATTTTCTTCATGTGTGAAATGCAAAATAATGATTGAATGGGCTTAAGCCCTTTCCATAAGAAAAATTTGAAGTTCCTGTCAAAACGAACGAAAATATTCTACTAATGTATAAAAAAAATTATGAATTAGTACAGATGACTTCTTGTCGGTATAAAAGAGAATTTGAGATGATTTTGAATTTTCTATCTTTTTTTGAAAGATTTTGGGCTTTTTGTGTGAAAGAAATCACCCATCTAACATTTAAAGGTACCAGTAAAAAGCCAAGCCAAACAGCCACTAAAAAGGTTTTAGCCAACCTATATAAATCAGCCTCAAACTGACGAAAGCACCATACCCAAATTTTCAGTAAAAAATAATCAATGTTAAATCACAAGTGATAGGACCACAAGGAGAAAAAAATCAGCATACCTAGCTCACTATAGGACAGGCAGTTCTCAATGGCTCAAGCTCAATAACCCATAGGTATATAAACACAAATTTGCAGGTTTGAAGGAGAAAGCATTATGAGAGACCAAAATTTCTTTGTTTATGTTGGAAAATCTCCTATAATCTCTCCCAAATCATTTAGGATATTATGTGATATTATTTGATTTGATTTGATTATGTGATCTGATTCCGTTAGCTGTAAATTAGCTACTGACAGAGATTAGGTCTTCTATTCTTGATTTTCTCACCTAATTTAGATCTTCTATTCCTGTATATATATACCGTGTAATCACTTGATGAAGATATGAGAAAATAGAGACTCTTTTCTACATGGTATCAGAGCCTAGTTTTCTGATCTGTACTTCTTGCCTCTGTTTCTTTTCCTCTACTGCTGCTCCATTGCAGCCTTTTTTCAGCCTTATCGCTGCTGTTCTGTTTCAGCCTTATTGCTGACTTAACCAGCCTTATTGCTGGCCCTCAATTGTGTGATAACCATCATTGTCTCTCGATCTCTTCTTAGTCTCCTCCTATAATCTGTCCTTAAAATTGCTGGAATGGAAGATTCGGGGAAGGCTATCTCTGGCCAAACTGGGTCCTCTGTTCAGAATCAATCCAACTCATTGGTTGGAGATTTTCCCAACATGAAGGAGTACCGATTGGATGGAAAAAATTATCTTCAGTGGGCACAGATTGTGAGGACATTTCTTAAAGGAAAAGGGAAGCTCAGCCATCTAGAAGGCACTGGTCCAGGACAAGGTGATCCCAAGTTTTAGACATGGGATGAAGAAGATTCATCAATTATGTCATGGTTGTGGAGCTCAATGCAACCTGAAATCAGCAAAAACTACATGTTTCTCCCTACTGCCAAGGAGATATGGGAGGCTGTTCGTCAGTCTTATTCGAAAGTCCAAGATGCAGCAGTAATTTATGAACTCAAGACAAAGGCTTCAACAACAAAACAAGGTAATCGTTCCATTACAGAATACTACAATCTGATGAGAGGTCTTTGGCTTGAAATAGATCACAATCTGAATATCCAGATGAGGTGTCCTAAAGACGCTAATACTCTCCAAAACCATATGGAGAGAGATAGGATCTTTGAGTTTTTGGCAGGTCTAAATGCAAATTTTGACCAGATTCGAGTTCAAATTCTCAGAAAGAAGCGGCTGCCATCCTTGAATGAAGTTTTTTCTACTGTAAGAGGAGAAGAAAGCCGAAGAACTGTAATGCTTGAAGACCAACACACCGAAGGATCTGCCATGAAAGCAATTAAGGAGGAAATAAATCCTTACAAAAACAAGAGACCGGATCCGATTAAGACAATAGGTGGTGAAGGTTTATGGTGTAGTTTCTGCAAGAAACCACGCCATACAAGAGAAAATTGCTTCAAGCTTCATGGAAGAACGCAGGTGCTCAGCAGAACTAAAAGACAGCCACAAGCGCACATGACCAGTGAAGGTGAAGCTGCGCCGATGGTCCAATACAAACCTATCAATGAGGAGATATTTAACAGAGAAGAAGTTGGTAAAATCAGGGCTCTCCTTGACTCCCTATCTAAGTCTTCGATATGTGTTCATTGGTCCAGTCGGGTGCGTGTCTAATTTCCGAAAACTCAACAGCTTCTCAGTACCCTAATTCATGGATTCTTGATTCAGGAGCAACCAATCATATGACACATGATCCCACTAAATTTGAAACTTATAAACCATTACCAGGAAATAGGAGTATTACCATAGCAGATGGATCTCCTGTTACTGTAGCTGGCCAAGGAACCATAATTCTAAATCCCTCACTTAAACTTCACAATGTTCTTCATGTTCCTAAGCTGTCCACCAATCTCCTTTCCATTCATCAACTTACCAAAAATCTGAATTGTAAGGTGCTTTTCTCTGCTGATCATTGCATTTTGCAGGACTTGAAAACGGAGAAGATGATTGGATTTGCTAAGGAACGGAATGGGCTCTACTACCTTGAGGATTCGAGCAGAAGTGGTTGGTCTCTTGTGGGATATAAGACCTCTTACAACTCTTGTAATTCTATCCACTTATCTCAGATTTGGCTTCACCATTTTCGATTAGGACATCCACCATTTAGTCTTCTTAGGACTATGTTTCCTTCCATTTTTAAAGACGTTGCTGTTGAAAATCTTCATTGTGAAGTTTGTGAACTCGCAAAGCATCATCGTGTTTCATTTCCTTTAAATAATAATGCTAGAGTTTCAACACCATTCTCTCTTATCCATACTGATGTATGGGGGCCATCTAGAATTGCTAATTTTACAGGAGCTAAGTGGTTTGTCTCTTTTATTGATGATTGTACTCGAACTACATGGCTATATCTTATGAAAGAAAAATCTAATGTTCAATCTATTTTTCAAAACTTTCATAAGATGATAGTCAATCAATTTGGGGTGTCAATTAGGAGACTTAGGTCTAATAATGGGAAATAATATTTCAATCAGTATCTTGACCATTTTTTCCAAACTCAAGGTATTATTCATGAGTCTTCTTGTGTTGATACCCCTCAACAAAATGGAGTAGCCGAAAGGAAAAATAGGCACCTCCTAAATGTTACTCGGGTTCTTCTCTTTCAAATGTCCGTTCCAAAGCACTTTTGGGGGAAGTCGCTTTTAACTTCAGCATACCTTATTAATCGGGTTCCTTCCAAAACCTTAGGAAATAGAAGTCCCTTACAGCTCCTGTCTACTTTTTATCCTGATGTCTCCCATAAATATCACATTTCTCCTCGAGTCTTTGGCTGTGTTGCATTTGTGCATATTCATAATCACAACCGAAACAAACTTGATCCTCATGCTCTAAAGTGTGTCTTTATTGGGTATTCTAATACTCAAAAAGGTTATAAATGTTATGACCCTTTAACACGTCGAGTTTTTATCTCTATGGATGTCACTTTTAATGAAAACCAATCATTTTTTACTTCCCACCACTATCTTCAGGGGGAGAATCCTAATAAAGATAGTGGGTTTGATGAAGATAGTGGGTTTGAACCATTGCCTTCACTACCTAGTGCGTCGCTCAATCCTACTCCGTCCAATCCAACTTCGTCTCCTTCACCATTTCTATCAAGTCCTAGCCCTCTTAGTCCACCTAGTCCTTCATCAAGTCCATTGAGTCCTTTGACCGGTCCTAGTTCCCCGTCAAGTCCTCTCGCCTAGTTCATTATCATCTTCATCTAGTCCTTCTAAGAATGAACCAACCAAACGCAAGTTTACTCAAGAAGGACGAAGCTCAATCCGAATCGAATCAAGTCCCGTCATCCGAACCGTTATCAGGTAATGAAATCACTCACCCTTACCCTTCTTCAAATGAACCTGAGTCAAGTGATTTGGATTTACCTATTGCCTTGAGAAAAGCTACTAGGAAATGTACCCAACACCCTATCTCCCAATTTGTGTCATACAATAGACTATCTACTCAACACAAAGCCTTTATTACTGCTCTTGATTCAATTACTATTCCTAACTTGGTACATGAAGCTTTTGAGGATAGGAATTGGACACAAGCTATGACGAGGAAATGAATGCATTGAAGAAAAATGATACATGGGAAGTTGTGACTTTACCCAAAGGCAAGCAACCAGTGGGATGTAAATGGGTTTATACCCTTAAGTACAAAGCTGATGGCACCTTGGAAAGGTATAAAGCAAGGTTGGTTGCAAAGGGATATACCCAAACCTATGGGGTGGATTATCAGGAGACCTTCGCACCAGTAGCAAAGATGAACACAGTACGGATACTACTTTCTCTTGCAGCTAATTTTGGTTGGTCTTTGCAGCAATTTGATGTGAAGAACGCATTTCTACATGGAGATTTGGAGGAGGAAGTCTTTATGGAGCCTCCGCCAGGTTTTGATAAGGATTTTGGAAACAATCAGGTGTGTCGACTTAAAAAGGCTTTATATGGTCTCAAACAGTCTCCAAGAGCTTGGTTTGGAAGATTCACGAAGACAATGCTTGAGATGGGTTACAAGCAGAGTAGAGGGGATCACACCCTCTTCATCAAACATTCAAAAGAAGGTATGGTCACAGCTCTACTTGTATATGTAGATGATTTAGTTGTGACTGGTAATGATGAAGCTGAACAAAATTCTCTTAAGAGCAATCTTGCTCAACAGTTCGAGATCAAGGACCTTGGAAAGTTGAGATACTTCCTTGGTATTGAGGTGGCCTACTCTAATAAAGGTATTTTTATATCCCAAATGAAGTATGTATTTGATCTTCTCAAGGAAACAGGATGTCTCAATAGCAAGGCGGTGAGCACTCCTATTGATGCAAACCACAAAATGGATGGACACGGAGAGAGTGGCATTGTTGATAGAGGGAGATATCAAAGGTTAGTAGGAAGACTTATTTATCTATCTCATACTAGGCCAGACATAGCCTATGTTGTGGGAGTTGCAAGTCAGTTCATGCATGATCCTAAAGAAGAACATATGCAAGCTGTCTACCGGATTCTTCACTACCTCAAAGCTACTCCCGGAAAGGTATTCTATTTAAAAAGGGTGACAAGTTGAATCTTGAAGTCTATACCGATGCAGATTATCTTTGGGTCACCAATAGATAGAAAATCCACATCCGGCTATTGCACTTTTCTAGGGGGAAATCTTGTCACTTGGAGGAGTAAAAAACAAAATGTGGTTGCTAAATCGAGTGCTGAAGCTGAATTCAGGACGATGGCGAATGGGATATGTGAACTTTTGTGGCTCAGGATTGTCATTGAAGACCTCAAAGTGGAACACGAAGGAACTATGAGACTTTATTGTGATAATAAATCAGCAATCAACATTGCTCACAATCCAGTTCAGCATGATCGAACCAAGCATATTGAAATAGAAAGGCATTTTATAAAGGAGAAGCTTGAATCGGTTTGATCGGTACTACCTACACTCCTAGCAAAGATCGGCTAGCGGATGTACGACCAAAGGTCTACCGTGTCGAGGTTTCGGGAGATTATCAGCAAGTTGGGCATGGAAGATATTCACTCACCAACTTGAGGGGGAGTGTTGGAAAATCTCCTATAATCTCTCCCAAATCATTTAGGATATTATGTGATATTATTTGATTTGATTTGATTATGTGATCTGATTCCGTTAGCTGTAAATTAGCTACGACGACAGAGATTAGGTCTTCTATTCTTGATTTTCTCACCTAATTTAGATCTTCTATTCCTGTATATATATACCGTGTAATCACTTGATGAAGATATGAGAAAATACAGACTCTTTTCTACAGTTTAAAATGCAAGACAACATGCAACTGCATCCGTGACATGTTTATATGCTTGAGTAGAATCTCTATTAAAATCGTAAAGTAAGAACCGTACATTGAAGAAGTTCATAAATGCTGTTGAGTCTTCAGGAGAGTCAATTGCAGGAGCTGTTGGGGATGGCTCTAGCAGTGTTTCCATGACAGACAAGCTTGAAACTCCTTCAAGTTCCTCAAATTCACTGATCCATGTGTCCACAATTGAAAAAAACAAAGAACCATAAAAACACCAGATATCATATTAAAGACAGATTATTGTCAACTTTTATCTTGTCCCACCGGCCAATTCAAGACTTCAAGAGGAAATAGATACACAACATCTAAAGAGAACTTGTAAGAAAAGACCTCTGGAGAGTTTATCATCGCAACTTTTTCCTAGCGTTAGAGTTGGTCATTCTAATCTGCGATTCCCATTAGTAATACAACAAGCATATTTCTCAGGCAGCCTGAACTTACTCTAACTTTCAAAATGTTTTGCATGAGGTGCTGGCAGTTTTTGCAACAAAATATAAACTCTGTTTTCCTTAGAATAACTATGAATCAGTGTAGACAACAACTTACAGTCACAGACGTTCATCCAACATTCATTTTACTTCAAAAGCTTGAATCATCATTACCTTTTGGTTGAAGGCTTTGGCTTTGAGGGCACCTTTGAATACGCGCTGAGTATCCTGGGAAAAGTAAAAAGTGTTAAAGATAAGCCATTCCTGTTAAATAGCAATGTTCCAATGCTGCTTATCCACACTCGACAGGAGCAAGACGATCATTCTATAATCCATATCAAAAAGCTCTGCCAAACGACAAAAACTGACAGTACATGTTCGGGACATCTCCCCATGGAAAACCCACTTGATCGACAGCTCTTGAGATTATTAGCTTCTCTTAATTTGTCATTCCAAATCTAGTTCGGAAGGTATGTGATATTATCGAATCACAACAATAATTCATGATTTTTTTAATGCTTTGGATGTATCGAGGCCATCCAAAAAATCAATAAGCAACTAATTATTTTTACAGGACATTGATAAATGCTATTTTTAAATGCCTTGCGTATAATATTTAAATAAAATAAATTCACATAAGCCACCAGCATCGAAGCTTTTGTAATACATGGTTCATGAACTTTCATGCGGCAATTTTGGAACATATTCAATCTTTTGCTGGTCTAGAAATATTACTAACACATTCCCCCATTAGTGTCCATGCCTAAATAAGAGAAAGAATTGTTTGCCCTACTCTCTAAGCACTGATTAACTCAAGCAGCAGTAGTTGCTTAATTATAACAGTAGCTGCCGTCTAAGGTAAAACCGAAGTCAAACCATATTTCCCTCCTAAGATTCAAAGTCCTTCTCAGCAATTTCTCCCTATATACTTTCTAGATGAAAGCAAACTAGATATCATCGATCAGTAAGTCTGTTGGTGGTGCAGCTCACCTGGAAACCCTTCCAGAACCCTGCGCTAATAGGTAAATAGGTCTTAAAATGAACATCTAAGACACAATGGCCTCACCATAGTGCCAAAATTAATGAAGCAGGCTCGATAGTTTAATGGATAATCTGTGCAACAGATGGCCAAACTGGTACAATGTCGAGGCTGGTATCCCCTTAACCTAGTCTAATTTCCTGGTTCAGCCTAGTTCAAATGACATCATTTCAATAAAGTACCTTTTCTTCCAAACCCACATCTGTTTGGCTGACGAAAGTTATCGGACATTACTCTGATTATCCGTCCTCTCATCTGCATTTCTATTTCGTCCTAAATGTTTTGATAACAATGGAAATTTAACTGGTACAGGAAACAGACAAGAAACGATACTTACCTAGTAAAGAGATTTGCAACCTCCTCGCATTCGCGTGGATTGTAGAACCAAATGCCATTAACGTCTTGCGCCGCATTACGATATAACAAGTATGGAACCTGAACTTCATACTCAAAATCTCCAAGCAGATTCTCTACCAAATTATCTGCTTATCATAAAATAACGTGCAATGCGTTACTTGACACTCATTTGCTAACGAACATCATAACACAGAGGCCATCCAATTATGACCATTCATTGTTTCCCAAACTAGGCAAGCTACTAGTAGCTCATTTGCATCAAAATCCGCGTTGTATCACAAGATGACTAGAATGCCAAGGGAAAAGTCTCATTAGTTAGTGAGGCATAGCATAGTATCTGAAACCCTGAAAAAAAATGAGGCCACAAACCTGCGCTTCGCCTATTCAGCACGATGAACTGAAACCGCGGCTGAGTATTCCTATTCAAAATGTCACGGATGGAGATCGTCAAACACAACTGTCAAGGAACCTTTTCTCCCGAAGCAGAAGATTACAAATTTTAAACGACAGCTACCTCTTGACAACAAACAGAGATCCTTCGACATCCTTGCGACTCTGCAATCACCCCACACAACTTTCTCATTCTCAATGTAACAATCAGCCAGAAAATAGAGAATTAAACAACCGACCGCCGCGAAAAACCTTCCCCGAGTTCATCACAGTCCGAAGCAAATCGCAAACGCGAAATCCGCAAAATACGGAAATCGCCTAAAGCGAGCGCTGTATGGAATCCCCGACAAATCGTTACACTCAACCGGACGGCGACAAATCGTTAGAAAAAGGATCCTGTCTAGGTACTGCTCCGATTCATGGGGGCGGCGGCCGGGAGCACTGGGAGACTAACCCATTGGTTGCTGTCGATGTTGAATTCGTAGAGCGTGACGTGGGTGGAGGTGATGAGGATCTCCTCGATGCTGGGATCGACGCGCTGGAGGACGGTGAGGTTGAGCACCTTGGTGCTGTTCTGGTCCAGATTCGGCGTCAATTTCCCCGCCTGCGACGACATGCCTTCCGTTCCGTTCCCGTCCCGTCCCGTCCCGGCGGAGCGACGAGGAAACCCCCAACCGGAAGGATCTTCTCTCTCCCCCGCGTCCGCCGCCGGCGAGGTGAGGGAACTGGCCGGAGATTTGAGGAGGAGGGGGGAGGATACGAGAGCGAGAGAGAGGGAGCGTGGAGCTGGGGACTTGCTTTGCTTCGGAAGTAGAGAAGACGGTACCCGAGTGCCTTCGCTGGGAGGGTTGTGCTGGCCGTTGCGAAATATGCACGGACGTCGGTCACATCACCGGACCGGACCGGACCGGACTGGGCCGGACCGCTGGAGATGGACCCGGGTCTGTCACGCGCGCCCCCTTCAAGCCGAGAGTGGTCCCACCCTGGACTCAAACGCGGACATTTTAAGTGGATCGTGGTCACCTTTCCAAGGTGAAAGGGGGAAGTGGGGTTCGTATCTCACGTTCTTAAGGAGGATTAGCGTGGGAACGAATTAGTTTTAAGAGTGAGTTTCGACTTCCACGTCCTACAATGATGCAGGGTAAAAGTCTGAGAGTGAGAGCTAGAATAATAATAGAGTAGGAGAGAAAGGAAAAAAAAAAAAAAAAAACGGATCGAGGGACGGTAAAGACTCAAACCGTTGAAGCACAATGGCTTTTTTTTTTGGGTTAATTTACATATATAATAAATAAATCCTAAACTAATTTTTTAACGATTGAAAACCTCAAAATGGTAAATTTATGAATAATTGATCTAAAATTAATATTTTGACTACAAAAAATCCTAAATTAGTATATTGGTGATAAATGTACCATTCATTAATTTTCGTTTAAATATAATAAAAAACCATAAATTGGTATTTCCATGGCAAACTAAAGGTAAAATTCCAAAATGGTATATTCATAAATTATTATGTATCATTTAACTCAGTAATCTTATGATAAAATTTAACGGAAATCAACGGAGGAAAAATTTATTATCAATATAACAATCGGGTATTTTCCGTGGTCAAAAAATTAATTTTAGGTATATTTATTATAGATGTACTAGTTTGAAGTTTTTCGTGATATTAATTCTTTATTTTCTTGAAGAAGATAATATCATTGCTATAAAATTAGATTCCAACCTCTTCAAGAAAGTCGGCCTTTAAATTCCGCAAGAAGTTGACGTGCCATAATAGATGAAGAAAAAAGAATTTGCCAACACATGCAGCCGAAACATTACATTAGCCAACCATAAGTTTCCCCATTCAATTCAACACAACTTCATACACTTAAGAATGTATTTTTAACTCTGTATACAATTCGAATTCCACCCTCCTTGGCAAGCCACGTCGTGCGTCGCTCGAGGACTAATCTTGGGCTCGAACATGAAATTTACGGCAAAACACAGACCACACAACCACAAATGGAAAAGAACGAAAGGAAACGCCGCGACAATGCATGGAGCCGGTCGTCAGATCCTTCGGAGAGCCATGGCGGAAAGCACGATGAGCGCCATGAGCAGGACGACGGCGATGAAGGAGCCCACCACCGCCCCGCTCACCTTCTGGCAGAAATCACCAAATTGCTGGCAAATGGCCAGCCAATTTGTGTTCGGGTTGCCGTTGTGCGCCAGGTAGGCTATGGCGGCCGCTGCCGCGCCGGCGGAGGTGGCCAGAGTTAGAGCCACCTGCCGCGAAAGGTTTCCACGATTGAGCATACAAGTATCATAAGGTCATTTTCATGTACCGTACATCTAACTTATAGTGTGAAAAAAAGAAAGAAACAAAAACGCGGCTCACCGTGTCGAGGATGAGGAGGAGAAACCGGGGTCCGATGGCACGAGGGCGAATGATTGCGACGATGGAGAAGGGGAGCGAAAGCACCAAATAACCACCAACTAATGCCATCGCAATCACGAAAAACCTGCATACATAAATCAGTAATATGCATGAAATTAGTAATCGTTCTACTCATTAATCATAGGATTAAGTGCACCACATAATTGGTCAGTCCATATATCCTTGAATCTCCATAAAAGCTTTAACCAAATTTTGGAGTATTGTGAAGAGTTCACTCACTGCAAAGTAGGGAGATCGTCATAGCTGGCTTGGAACTGAAAGAACTGAGTGAAGAAGGGGAGCGTCTCCTCGCTCGTCCCCATGGCGGCGGTGGAGGCGAGGGTGGCCACGACGGCGCATATCCTCAAGATGAGGTCGAGGATGGCGATCCCTTTCCTCCATCCCTCAGGCCTCGGGGGCGGGAGAGGTGCCGGGATGAGCGGCGCTTTCCCTTTGGCGGCGGCGCTCGTCTCCTGGACCTCGATCGAGATTCCCTCGCCGCTCTTCATCTTCGCTCCTTTCTTTCTTGTCGGGGAGACACGGAAGGATTGGAATGAACTTCGTCCGAGGGCAAGCTCAAAGCTTTAGGCAGATGATCCGAGTGAGCCAAGAAGGAGCGGGCAAACTTGGCTTGTGTGATGAGAATGCTAAGGGACTTTTATCTTTTTATAGAGCTGAGAAATCGTGCTTAGCACAATACTGCGGAGTTTAGATTAATGATTACGTGGTGGAGCTGGAACGTTCAGTTGATCATGAAGAGGGCTGGAGGAGTTGGTGCTAACCTCTCCCTTAGTGGAAACATGCCTTCTGATTCATTCACATCTTGGCATATGCAAATGTATTGATTAGAACGTGGATTAGTTTGCTCCACTTCAAGATTTGGTTCAGCCAGGCGAGACCTAGGGAAAATATTTCCCCAAACTTTGGTCCATGTGTAGACTCGGAAGCTCGATGAATCAGAAAGAAATCGCTCGAGACCCATCATTGTGTTATACAACGTATCGATTTCATATTCTTGATCGTCTTCACCCAAATCCTGGTCATGCGTGCAATTATTGCAGGCAAAAAAGCCCATGAAGTAGGAAATTTGGCATATGATGATTAGATAAAGATATGATTTTTCTACGTTTCGACTAAAGTTTATATTCTCCTAACCGAACAACTAAACCCCCCCAACCGTCCTATTCCGGCGGGGCAAGTACTGAGATTTCTCAACTCGTCCAGCTCGGATATCTCAGGACCCGCTTGTTCTAAGACATCCATATGCATCCAGCAGTCCGACATAATCACGATTAATTAAATGGCTTGGAGCGTTGGAGTAGGCCCTTTGGAGAAGGGATGTTTTCATCATCGAGTTGACCATTTGAAGGATCCAATTTGGGAATTTTTTAAGATCGAAAAGGTATTAAGCGGATGAAGTAATGAAGTTGGTGGGTGTTTAGCCAAAATTGATTATTTTAATAAGAGTTTACATCACGAAAAATCTCAAATTAGTAAATTTCTGTTTTGAGTCACCAAAAACACCAAATGAGCTACATTTGTGACTTCGTTAGCTTTCATCAAATTTTATCGTGAAATTGCTAAGCTAAATGATACATGGCAATAACAATTTTTTTTTTTTGAAGGAACCGCCATCGGCCAGCAGCCTAACCGTAAACCACCAAGTGACACTAGTGCATGACCCACCATCATGGCGTCACGCTTAAAAATCCCTAGCGACAATGTTGGGGTTCGAACTTCTCTCCTCCGTGTGGGGGATTAGGCCCGAAGCCAACGCATTGCCATTACGGGCGGTGGTATGGCAATAACTTAATTTATATGGCAACTTTACATGAAAATTTATACTAGTTTCGGATAAATTTATCACAAATATATCAGTTTGGAATTTTTAATTATTTAAAAATTAGTTTGAGTTGAATTTATCATAAATATACTAATTTGGAGTTTTTCGTACTATTAACTATTTTAGTAATAGATGTAGCAAAATCGGTGGTCTCTAGATTTTTTTTCGTGATTCTATATCCTCGTCACACTTTTTCTTATGTGATCTAATAAAAAATGGATAACTAACAGGCCTCATTAACAAGGAGGAACCAAGTTTATATAACTTGTATCTTATCTTATTTATATATATTGGTGAGTTTTGAGCAATATATGATGCATTTAAAGTTCGAAAGAGACTATATTCAGTTTTGAAATTTTAATTAGGTGTGAGTAAAAAAATCTTATATTTATAAAAGATAATCACTTGTAAACATGAAAAATAATAGCATAAATAGTTCTTAAACTCTAGTCTGATGTGCAAAATAATTCTTTTTTTTTTTGGTGTGCAATAATAGTTCATGCATTTAAAATTTTTTCAATATAGCTTCCGAACTTTAATCAAATTTGCAATGTCATCCATTGAAATTTAATTTGTTTAATATAATTCCTAAACTTTTGATACTCATTTAATTTATACCTTGAACTATATGAAAATGTTAAATGTTATTTTTTAATTAATTCAAATTCATAGATAATATTAAATATTTTTATATAATTCATGGATTAATTCAGAGACCACGTTATACGTTGGATTAAGATTTATGGACCATTTTAATAGTTTACCCATTCTGAAAATATATCTTTTCCAAGAAAATGGAGTGAAGGTGAAAACCCCGCGACGACTGACGACTTTATTTTATTCTTTTTTTTTTTTAAAAATGTCTTCTCCCTTTCCTCCCCATGGCCTAAGCAGAGGGAAGCCGGCGTCCGAGCAACCAGATCAAAGCAAGCGAGCATTTCGCGGTCGTACGCCCCGCCAAGTCGTAGTCCAGGGTCCTCATCACCACCACCATCATCATCATCTTGCCGTGGTGTAAATGCGTGACCGACGTCCAAGAAGATGGTGATGCCTAGGATCTGGAGCAACCAGATCAAAGCAAGCGAGCATTTCGGAAAGTCGTAGTCCATCCGCCGTGGTGTAAATGCGTGACCGACGTCCAAGAAGATGGTGATGCCGTGCTCATCTGGGTGCTCTGCTTCGCGCTGTTCAACTTTCTTCTCCGCATGGCGCTGCACAATTCTTCGCAGGGCCCCCTCCCGACTCCGTCTTCCGGTGGTTCGTCAGGTGTGGGGTTTTTCTTGACTTGCTTGTATATTCTCTCGTCGTAACTGCCCGCGACTGCTGTTCTTGATCTGCTTCGGGGATTGGGAAGATGGAATTGCGACGTGGGAGATATGGGTTTTTTTTCTTCGTCGATTGTCCTGATGATCTCGTGGCGAAAATCTGGTTTACCGATTGAGCAAAGCTAGCGTCGATTCTTGGCTTTCTTTAGAAAGAGAATTGATATGAGGGTAGATTAGTTTTGAGTGTGGAGTGAGATGTTTGCTGTGGCTAATTAGACATAAACAAATGGTGGGAGGGAACGAATTCGTTTACCAAGAAGGTTTGATTGGTGCAATGTAGTGGGTTCCTGTTTCCGGGCAAGACTTCTTTGCATTGGAGAGTTAAATGAGACTCTGGTGGAAACCCAAAACTTACCTTTGTAAGATGAGAATTGTGTTGGTATTTTTGGTTCGGTAGGCTGCTTAGTTAGTGGTTCGTTCTTAGGTTTCATTGTGTGAATAATGCTAGGTATGCTAATGCAGGTACAAAAAATTATAGCCAGTGATGTGGCAAACTTTTAGTGATAGTGGTTATTACCTACTTGTTTAAATGCTCGTTTGCCTATGTGAGACTGTTAGCCTCATTGTCAAGTCTTCCCGGTGGTTTCTCAACTTAACAAACTTCCTTGCATCATTTGTAAAGCTCCATTTTGAAACTTCTAGTGTCATGATATTAGATCGCCTGCTTTCGATGTGTTCATGTCATTTATTTGTATGTGCCCATTTATGGATTAGAGATGGACTTTTGTGAAAATATCTTGATTTCGAATGGATTGCAACAGATATCCCAATTTCCAACACAGAACAGAGGTCTAGATTGTATGATCAAATGGAAAAAGACTTGGATGAGCATGGGGCAGTGTTTCTTAAACAAGGAGAGACCTCCCAGTCATTGTCCCTCTCAGAACTATTCACTTTGGTGGATGGAGTTGTGAAACCTGTACCTAAGGTAACTTCTCTGACGATTTAACCTTTACAGACAACGTAGTTATTTCCTACTTTTATGTATC
This sequence comes from Eucalyptus cloeziana, assembly GCA_014182715.1. Taxonomy (NCBI): domain Eukaryota; kingdom Viridiplantae; phylum Streptophyta; class Magnoliopsida; order Myrtales; family Myrtaceae; genus Eucalyptus; species Eucalyptus cloeziana. The sequence continues at coordinate 4,055,184 of CM024639.1, read as the reverse complement.
ATGACATTGGCACTGCTTATTTTTCCAGGTGGCAAATCCTCCTGTTCGAGCAAATGTACTGTACTTAAGCTCAAAATACTCGAAACCCATATCGTAAGAGAGCTCAACAATATGCTTGATGCTATTTCATTTGCTTTATGTTTCTTGGCTAGTGTATTACTAGAATCATGGCTGTCACCACAAATTGGATGGCCATGTTCTCCCAAGTCAATTGTAGCTTAGCCAGGCTTTCTGTTGATATTGTATAGTTGACATATTGGTGTAGATCTTGCTAATGGCCAGTACTGTGTGCTATTGTATTTTTAGTCTGTTTGGTCAGTACGTCTAAGAAATTACAATCTTTTCCTTATCTGCCCTGCTAGCTATCACTGGCAAGTTTCTGATATGGATGTTGGAGAACGGTGGAAATCATTTCTGGCTTTATTAAAAAGTATTTGACAGGACCAATACTTGACAACGTGTAATCAAATCTATACAAGATGTCACTTAGATGTAATTTGTCACCTTGGAAGTAATTTCGCTTACTCTTCTTTTCTTTTGCCCAATCACCTACTCCCAGCATAGGTCGTCTTAGGAAGTGATAAGTAATTCCTTGCGTTTTCTTTCTTTCTATAACTTGCAATTCTATATGGAAGTGATGCTTGATCTGAATCTTGCGCACCACTAATTGCAGGGACTCTGTACGGCAATTATTTGAACCATATTTTGATAAAGGTAAGCTTTAGTTTTCTATTAAATTGCCTCTGGCAGTTTGTTACTTGAATTCTCCTTCATTTTAGTAAGCCTATTTAATTTTATTGGCGAGCTAACGGGAATCTTTGTTAGCAATCTGGTTTCAGAACTCTAGTATGTATCATTTTAGCATGTTCCATGCCTCTCATCATATTTCTCCTGTTCCAGCCTCTGAAGATGAGGTAATCTATGCTTAATGGGATTTGATTCTTGATGTACATTCTGCTCAGGCTCGGTACTAATTTTTGCTTAAACAGATTGAAGCTGAAGCTACTGCTGTGAGGGCAGTTGCAGATACTGTATGCCCTTTGAAGATTGTGTTGGATAGGGTGGTTTTGACTTCAACTGGTGTGCTTCTTGGTTGCTGGCAGGTACCTCTTAAGTCTCAATGTTCAAGAGCTCTCCTCTCTCCTGCACAACTAATTGCTGTTGGCTAACTGCTTCTCAAAATCTTTGAAAACTCTCCATTATTTACTGATGACTACTGATGATCTTTCATGAATTATTTGCAAAGTTGCTTTGATTGATGATGATGCTTAATATATGTCCAGGTTACCTCAGGGACAGATCCTATCTCCATTCGTGCAAAGTTGAGAACTGCACTTCCACATGCGCCAGAAAAGCAACTTGTAAGTAGCGACAACTCCCTCCCTGTTCAACCTGTGCTGTGAAGGAGGTCTAGGATTCAACCATATGATAGAATGGGAAATATCACTGTCTTCGTGTCTAAGTGGCATGGGCAAACAGCTGGGTTTGAGTACGTAGGTAGAGAAGTTCTGCTTGTAATCACAGATACACGAGAATGATCCTATGGTAACTCTGTTATTCTCCTCTATCTGAATTATATAAATTATGTTTCTTGATTTAGGAGGGCAGAGTGAGTGTGAACATATGATTTTCATGCTTAATAGTATGGCAAAAGTATCTGGTCATCCTTTATTTTTACATGGAAGCTTTGTTCTTTTCCCATTTATCTATGTACAAATGTCGTAAGTTTTCAGTAACTTTACCAATTTCAATGTGCAGTATGATGCTGCTATTCTTCATACATCCTTTGCGAGGCTCTTGGGTTCTCCTAAAGCCACTCCCAAGGTAATAATATAATCTGATGTACTATGCATTCTAAGTTGCTGGCTAATTCACATTTATTGACACTAAAGGGGAGCTAAAAAAGAGAATGAACCAGAAAAGAAAAGGGAAGCAGGGAAAGAAAAGGTTTAGGCTTCTGTTGCACATGAAGAGTAGTACTGCCATCTCTATGGTACTCGACTAGGTCCATCTTGAGGCCAAAGAGATGGTGACATTTTCTTATTAAGTATCAGTGACATTCATAATGATGCAAATGCATTGAATTCGTGAGCAATGGCTTCAGTTAGACTCTTCCATAGAATGAAGGAATTTGACACCATTCAAGGCTTTGGAAAGCGGATGTAGATTCTTGTGGGAATATTAAGCTTTTATAGTTACGGTCTGTACTGAGCTCATTTTCATGTCATACTCCTTCAGGACTTGAGTACAAATTCAGAACAGCTACAATTCTTCCATGAGCTAGTTGCTCAACTAAACAAGAAACTTAGAGGATCTGAGGTTCGTTCTTGCTCTTTATTAGGAATTTTTATACTATATCACTGTGATTAAAGTACTGTGTATTTGTTATCTGTTTGGGTGAAATATTGCTTGCAAGTGTCTCATGTGCTTGGTGGCTCTCATGTGGAGAAATGTACTATGAAAGTCACATGAGATAGTCTCAGAAACTGCCATTTAAAATAAGAAACGACCTGTGACACCCCTCATGTAATCATTTTTTGCAATATGCATTATTTAGAGGAGCATGTGCATGAAGGAAACTGTATTTCTAAGCAAAGGGGCCACTGAGTTCTCTTTGTGATGGAAGCAAATGGGAGACAATTTTGCATGAGACAGACAATTTCCTTTATCTATTCGAACGACAACACTTTAGGGATATGAAGTAGTTTGTGGATTCACAGTATGAGTGGAGCGAACTTTGCATATCTGGGTAAAAATTTTCCCTGAATTGTCAGAATGAAGTTCTATTGCCAAAGAAAATTTTGTACTTGTTTGCATTAAATGACAGAACTGGGTACTTTCCTACCTTCATGTGAGATTGAAATTCATGTTTATATTTATTATCTACCAATGCACAGATCTTTTCCTGTTGTAATTTATGGTTGCAACTTCTTGACCGACGCTGGTGGCAGTTTTATTTTACCAATTTGGAGTAAAATTAGATAGCATAAGATCTTGGGGATGTTGTCCGCATCATTATGAATATTGATTCTAATTCCCGTGGTGCAAGTTCTTCTTATGTCGATCAACATTTCGATAATCTCTTCACAGGATCAATTGTTTGCTGACAATTTGTTGCATCTCTGTCCTGAGACTGTGCAGGCATTGGTGTCTGAGCTCTGGTATGTTGAGGAATATGATGTCTTGGCTTTAGCAGTGGATGGAAGAATGAAAGTTCGGAGGTTCCAGCTTGGTTGCACCGGAGCCTAGGGTGTTTTATCTGCCACACTTACATGATCGCACCTTTTCTTGAACAGTACAACACAAGATATGTAACTCTCTGGGTTGAAAGCTCTTGAATACTGATCCGATGAACATGTCCGCGGAATATAGTGAATGGACACTAATATACGGTGACTTCATGTTACCCACTCCCTTGATGGATCATGAGTGCATCTTTGCCTTTATCATGAGTCTGTTGTAGCCACCGCGAATACAAATGTTACTTTCTTTCCAATTGCAGCATCTTCGTTCCTCTATCATGATTCTCCCTGCCTTTTTATTCCTTTAAGTTTCCCTTGAGAAAGCGCGGTGTGTTTCGGAGGTATGTATTGGTTACTTTCCAGGATACCATCATTGTTACCTGAGGCGTGCACTTATATGTGAAGAAAAAAGATCAGGAGAAGATGCTTATTATGCACTTTGTAGTGGATGCTTGAATAGAATGATGCTTTGTCCGTTTTTTCACTCTATAATAATGCATCCATATCTTCTTGATTAATCATACCATACACTCAGTTATGGTAATCATCATTGCTGTGACTAATTATTGTTTTGGTTCTTAAAATGATGAAGAGACATCAGATGACACTCATGTTCCCTTACCAATGTTTTTGTATTTAAGTGCTACTTTTATTAGGTGGAAGGGTCAATTTGACCTGAAATTCTTGTAGTTTCCTACTGTTTCCCTCTGCCATTTCATGAGTCTATTCCCTTTTGCATATGGCATCGCCACTTCCTTTAGCAACATCCATCCACTAATTCAGAATTTTGATAGCATCCATTAATTCGGAACTTAATTTGAAAGCCATATTTTGACCTGGACTTTTTTGGGATGCTCCTAATAACCAATGAATGGTAAGTGTTTTTTTTTTTTTTTTTTTGGTGTGATTGTGCAATTCTTTGGGCGAGTCAAAAATCGGAATGACACTTTACCTTAATTTGTGTTAGAGATGTGTTCTCTTGAGAGTCGGTTGATATCTTGTTAGCAATGAAACCGTCTGATTTTATTAGAACCACTGTTGGGGTTACGTATGGCGCACTATTGAATTATTGACATGTGGAAAATTAAATTGAATAACTAATTTCAGACACAGATAACTAATTAAACAATTTAATTTAACCAATTATGGTAATTAACACCTAGAAAAAAATGGAATGTTTAACGATAGTTATATAACGCAATGCTTATGCCTATGTCGACATGATTAAGCATGATAGAGATTTCAAATCGGGCTTTGTTATATTATGCTGAAGACTGTCAGTATGGATAAGTATAAGAATGATTATTAAGATGTAAATCTTTGTACGTCCAGCGCATTTGTAGGCCAATTTGACCTTCCTAGATGGGAATGGAATAAGGTTTGTCGAGTACTTTACTACAGAGAGAGGAGAAGAAATTGTGGTTGTTCCAGAGGCCAGGCGATCGGACAGCGGTACTTCTATGGTAATTATTGATCACCTTTGAAGAAATGCATATGATGAAGAGAGCGTATATCTTTCTTTGAAACCAAATGAGTCAGAATGAAGCGAATTATTCAGCCAAAACCAAAATGAATGGAAGATTTATTTTGCTGTGAGAGAATAGTATCGCATCTGCTATGTTGTTGAATAAGTATTCTGTTCTAAATATCAAGAAGAGGGCTTAGGGATCACAATTTTGTAGAAAAGATTGTTAGAATGTCATTCTGAGTGTCTTGGGTTATAATCTTTGAAATTGTAGTCCTTGTACTACCAACTCAAATATATTTATAGGAAGTTATAATCTTTGAAATTTTGTTTAGTGTTTGCAAGTGACTTTTAATAATATTTAATATTTTTGAATTTTTTATTTTTATTTTTATTTTTATTTTTCGTCTTTTTCCTTGACGGCCACCAAAGGGCGAGGCCAACCTTGCCGGCCACCTCGCGGGCGAGGTCGAGCCTTGGCCACCTCGCGGGCGAGGTTGAGCCTCGCCGGCCATGGGCGAGGCCCCCTCGCCGGATCGACGAGGCGAGCCTCGCCCATGGCCGGGGAGGCTCGACCAACCGGCCGGAGGAAAAGACAAAAAAATAAAAAATATATTAAAATATATTAAAATATTATAAAAGTCCACGTCGCGCCAATCATGCCACGTCGGCCCACGGCGGCCCAAAATCAGCAAAATCTGGCCAAAATTGGCCTCGAAAGGAATCGGCACAACGTAAAAAAGCGTTAGGATTGAATCGGCACCAAAAAAAAGTTTAGGACTAAATCGGCACAAAGACAAAAGGTTTATGACTTTTTTGGCACTTCTCCCTATATTTATATATAACTGTAATCGTGTAGCCAATCGTGTTAGTGATTGCAAGTGACTTTTATTCTCAGATAGTGTCTATTACATATAGCTAAATCGGAATTCAGAGAATGCTCGTTTCCATGGTCGCCATGGATCTTTGAGAACTTCGCTATTGGACACAGTTTCTGCCTATGAATTTGTACGCAATCAAGGACGATCGTAATAAGGGTTGCGCTTAAAACTCTTAATTACTAATTCAAAGAGAGGAAAGATAATTGAACTCAGCAGGCAAAGGAAGCAAGGCATAAAGGCAACTTTTTTAATTTGCAGCAAGACAGATGCATTAACATACTTGAGACGAAACAAAGACAAAACAATCAACACTAATTTGCGATGGGGAATCTACAACTGGTCACACTGCATGGTACTGGTACTCTGCCTTGTGACATGCTTCTGATACTTGAACAAGTCGATGATGGCCTCGAGCTGCTGGGTAGGCGAGGCAAGTGAGGCACAAAATGATTTTGATCATGCATGTCTTCCGATAAAACTGCCTTGGGTAAGTCCTATTTCTCGAATGGTTCCACATGATATGATATATTGTGTGTCCTACTTTGATTGTGTGCGAGAGAGTTTGAGCATTGCCCTTTAATATGTCAAATCCTAATTTTCTTCTCTCTTTGTTCCAAGCTATTGAGTGATAACTTATTGGAAGGGAAGGTTCCAGAGGACTCTGTTCAATTGGTGTCCATGGAGGATTTATAGAGTAGGTTATCCTCATTCACTTTTGATTTTATTGAATTTCATTTTTATTGAACTTAGTAGAGACAATGTACTGCAATGTTTCAAAATTTGGTTGAGTTGATCTATTAAAACTAGCTGAAAAACCCAATAGAAATCTCATTGGGCGATAAAGAAGAGGTAAAGAGAGGGAGGGGGGAGGGGACAACGTAAACTTGGACCTGACCCGAATTATTACTTCAGGCATTATGCTTTTTGAGTTGAGTTGGAACGCACTGCCTTATGATTTAGGTCGGGTCGGGTAACGTTAAAACCCGACCCTACCCGTTTCTAATCTTCGGTATCTTTTTGACATTTGGATGAGTACACCACAAACTCACTAGCAACTAGCATTCCGTTTCTTTCTCGCAAAACACAATCTTCAATCTCTCATCGGCCGCACTTCTATAGCTGCCAAACCCGCCCGTCACAAGCGGCGCAAGACATTCCCCTTCTAAATGGGCCTTTCTCCCAAATGCAATTTCTCCTATCAATAAAAAGGAGAAACAAATAACCAAAGCAACTATGGCAGTGCCCTGAATTTCATTAGACTCATTGTTGGTTGAATGGCGTAAGTGGAGCCCCAGTTTGAAGAAAATTTCAATGAGTTGAGCGCCTAAACTAAGCCTTTCTAAGGATCAATAAGAAAAAATTAGTGAGAAGCTTTGGGGGAGAATATTTTTTAATGCCGAAATGTTTGGATGAATATAAATGAGGGAGAAAGCTCTCTTATTTATACAGGAAGTTCCCGTCATGACTATTGATCGACTTTATATTAATTGGACAAGATCACATCTCCCTATCTATTAACTATTGGCATTTATGTTGACAATGCTCTAGAACTTGGGATAATTACCATATTGCCTGTCCTTGAGAATGTCCTGAAAATCTTAGATGACTTTGGACTGTCTTCTTCGATTGAGCACTGTCCTTTGATTAGGTCACAAGGAACCTTGAAACCGTGACATAAGCCTGGCAATGAAAGTTCAAGAAAACAAATGTGGTAGATTATGGAAATGGTTTTTGTGTTGGAATCATGATCAAAAGGGAAAGCCCAAGTTGGACTCGAAATTGGATACAGGTCTGCTTTGAAATACACGTGACCCAACTTCCCGATCGAATCATCCAAGTAAGATAGAAAAAGGAAATTGCCTTTTAGCATTAGTTCGATTTATTTTCTTGCTCTATCTATTTTACTAGTTGGTCACTTGCTTTTCGTAACAATTACCCAGAACGGACGTGAGATTGACATGGATAGAAAGAAAGGAACTCCCATTATACACCGGATTGCCTTCATATGTCCAGTAACACACTCACCTTCTTGGTAGCGGAATCATAAGCGAGTTGATCCCGACCGGCATAGACAGCTGAGTTTATCCCTACAAGCGAGTTCATCCCGCCCGATATAGACAGCTGAGTTTATCCTTCTCGATATTTATCCCTACATGCAAGTTAAATTCCCCTGGACCATAGTCTCAGTTATCATAGCTGTCGAACTCAACCGTATTGATCTGATTTTTGAGTGAATCCCCGGTCGTTGAGTTGAGCAATCCCAAATACCCACCAGCCGAGTTTGGTGGAGATGGATGACCCGAAGGTGCAATGAAGAAGACAACCCCATCACCAAAACTATCGCAATTTGAATTGTCTACAGTGAACGAGAAATGGGACATGAAGTCTGCAAGTTGTGTGGTGTTCAAGAGTCCCACGGGGTCGACGACTCCAGGGAAAACCTTGCTGTTCCCTCCATTAAATTCGACGTTGGTGTTCTAGTCGAAATGAGGTATGTCGAAAGAGATCGAATAAGAAGACGGAAGGAAGAGAATGGAGAGCATCGAAAGGCAAGAGATGCGAAGATGTTCACTTGACAAAAGCAACCTTTCGTCATTGGCATCTCGAGGGACTTGGTAGGTTTGATCAGTTTGGACATAGGGAATGCCCTGAGAGAAGAAAGGAGAGTTCTTGAAGAAAATTCAAGTGGGGTGTGTTGTATTATTATCGCGGAAACACTAACAGAATTAATTCAATGTGAAACCACCGTAGAAATAAATGAGAAACATTAAGGACATCATGGATTTATGTGATTCGGTCCGAGTGTCGATAATTACTCTACGGTAAGAGTGGACAACAAATAATCCATTAATAATTAGAGAATCAGAGTTACAATCGCTCACACGTTCGAATATATCCCACACCTCTATTAAGTCTAGAGTTCAGGTGTTTACAAATAAACAACTAAATTGAATGTAAAACTCACCGTACAAATAACTGGGTTCAAGCTCTTCATCCTACTGAAGAAGCTGTTTCCACACGACTTATGTCACACACATTCCCAACAAATGATATCAAAGCTGATGGCAGATTGGTGGGGCCTCAATGTATTCCGGTGTTTAGTGACCATCTCAAGGAAGGAATATGACAACCAACATAGTTTTTGAGGCGTCGTGGTGTAGCATCATGGGTCCGATGACGTACTTCATGGTTCAGTTTATAGAAAGAGACCGGAATGAAAGTTGGTGCAAAAAAATACTTAAATAGGGGGGCATACCTAACATTAAGTTCACACGTGAGGGAGATTCTTGAGTTACATGTGTGAGTTATGTTAGAAAAGTCATACATAAAAGTATAATGTAAAGTGATTAATATATCCTAATTGACTCATAATTTTTTAGCTTAAGCTTTTTAGTGAATGTGGGTTTAATTGGATGAAGATGTTGGGTTTATGGTGCCTTCTCCTAATAGGGTGTCAGTTTTACTCGAGCGAGTATAGCATAGCATCATTATAGCCCGAGCCAAATGTTCAAGAACTTATGGGCAATATAGACTACAATGAATAATGTGATCATTATCACTTTTATATACACTTAGGTTGCAATTGATGGGTCAGATAAATGTTCGGATATGATAACTTTTATTCTATTTAGTGTTTAGAGTAATGCAAAATCCGAATTATCCTATCTATCATTTGAATTAATGTGAAATCCAAATATGACTGGATATAGTCTAAATATAGTCAGGATAAAAACATCTCATTAAGAGGTGACATAGACCCAATCCAAAAAAAAAAAATTAAGAAAATTATTTTCAGAATGTCGGCAGAAGCTTTGGCTATCCCCGTAGCTTTTTGCCCTCTTCTCCCATCATCCCTTCCCCCTCTTCTTCTTCAACCTGGACATGAAAGTCTCTGAAAATTCCCTGAAATCGCTCTGCTTAATTTGAAATGATCTGGATGATAACTCACTCAATTTGGGTTAAAAATATAAGATTGATAATTCTTTTTCATTTTAATGATATGATTTGTTTAATTCGATCTAATATACTTCACTAAGAGTGAATAAATGACACTTTTCATTTAATTTAGCAAACATTTAAGAATAAAAATTACAGCTTGTCTGAATCAACCTCTATAAATTTCACTAAAATTGATTTTCTACTTTGTAATCATCTTAAATTTATATTAAATTCAATTTTTAAGAGTTAATCTTGAGATAAGTGAACTTCAGATAACTTTATTTCATTTTTACTTTTTCTGAATTTGTATAGAATTTAACAATATTTAAACTCTTAGTTTCTAATTTTTCTAATATTAGTGTATTTAATTATATAATAAGTTGAAATCTTTAGGCAGTATTTCGTATGTCCAATTCGACAAATATATTTGCTCGGTATTTTCTCACAGAATGAACCCCAAACAAACCACTATAAAAATTAATGCCACTAATAGTATAAAGAAACATAAACACATTTAAAGATATTGTTAGCAATATATACCCACGCATGGCGCCGGGAAAGGTCACCAGGTTTCTTAATTTAATATTTAGAGTTAATGGGGCACACTAAATGAGGAGATTCAACTTCAATATATATTATAGGGAAATTAACAATTGCAAAATTCATAGGTCTAATTTATATAAGGAGGAGCCAAGCTTTTTCACATATTATATTTATTTATTGTTCAATATTTTTAAGCTTTTATTTATTTTCTCTTTCATTTGGAATGTCACCATCACGTGCTTTTCCTTGTGGTGGGCTATCAATTCAGCACCTGACGACGCCGACTCAAGAGAAAGGAAATTAAGTATTCTTTCAAGGCCACTGCAAGTTTTCTTAAGGCCCTGAGAAAACGCTGCCACCAAGTGGGATTCTTTAGAGTTTTTTTTCATTTTTGGTCAGAGTGGGATTTTTTAGATTAGAAAACAATAAATTAAATAAAAAAAGAAATAAAAAATCATTTTAAAAGCATCATCAATATTAAATATCATTTAAAGTAAAAAGAATGGTTTCAACATATGAACAAATACTACCAAAAACCCCAAACTTGTCCACCATACCAAATATTTCTCAGAGTCTTACTCCTTATTACAATTTATTTAGAATATATTTATCACACTGGTATAAGTTCAGGGTTTTTCATGACATAAAAAAAGTTTGGGGTATTTGCAAGTTTTGGGTTTTTAGTGATGCAATATATATTTATTCTAGGACAAAATAAATGTCGGATTTCTATTAATAACATCTCTATTATAAGATACTTTTGACTTGAAATCATGAAAGAAAATATTTATAATTTAAAATTGTCAAAATTAAAACTCAAAAATCTAATTTACGCAACTTGAAGCATCAATAATTTCTACTCGAGTCATGGCAGTCCAAGTTAACTCTGGAGTCAAGATTATGATCACCTTGTGAAAAGTTAAATTTATCTAAGAAATTAAATTATATTAGATTTGTTCAATTAAAGATTTCCCACTTTTTCACCACAACAAACAGCTTAAAAGTTTTTTTTTTTTTTTCAACTTGTTTGGCAAATTGATGAAAACTCATTAGATTAGGTTAGTATGCGTGTGGGTTGCTAATTTGACTTTCATTTTATCAAGATTAGAGAAAATGTTTTCACGAGTACACTGCAAAAGAATTGAGATATACATCTAAGTAATTATTCAAAGTATAAAAAAAAGTTCGCACACATCAAGTATATTTCTTTCTTGTTGGTTTCATTTCCTTTATGGAAAAAAGAATTAAGGAGATATATTTGAGACTATTCTATCGAGATTTATATTCCAAATTTGTTCCTCGTTATGGTTTCGATTTCCCATTCCCATTAAATGGTAATTTGTGGTCCACAAGGTCCACCCATTTCAATAGTAACGTCCATTTATATAATCCTTTTTTATTAGGAAATCGACGAGCTAACAATACTTAAAAAAAAAACAGAATGATTTGGAAAATATTTTTCGAAAAATGATCGCTTGAATCACTTACAAAAATAAATAAACAAAAATTATTTTTATCGTTTTACGAAGACATTTGGACATAAATTGTTATCGACAATGAAAACATTTGTCATCGGCTAATTGTTTCAAGTGATACATGCAATTAACATTTTTTTTGAAAAATATTTTTGAAGTCGTTCATCTTTATGAAGCAAAGCGAGCCCTAATCGTTGACTTTTTTTCCACGTTCTAATTATCTAAGGTTAAATGAAGGTTAGGGTAAATGCACTCGGTCCAAAACACGCCATTGATATGATAAATGAGAGGGAGAGGGACCGCCAACACAGATGAAAATTGAAGATACCTGCGCACCCGACTGACCCTCGTGCCGAGAATTTGACCATTAGCTTCACCTGCCGTTCCCGTCCCTTCCCGTCCCGCGGCTGGTCTTGTACATAAAGCCACTCCACAACTCCCCCCACCTCACCTTCCGTTTCGGCTCACTGGCTTTTCTTCCCATCTTCCTCTCTCCTCTCTGCTCCCATATTCATCACTTCTCTCTCTCTCTCTCTCTCTCTCTACCTCTTCGCTCGCGTGCTCTCTTGTCAGTGAACATCCCAGAAAGCCACTGCTTCGTGTAGAGTATATGTAAGTCTTTCGCTCTCTACATCTCTCTCTCTCTCTCTCTCTCTCTCATGTAAACTTATGTTGGCTAAAGAGTTCATGGCGTCCTTCCATTTCAGCTCTACGAAACCTGCGCTTCCCTTTTTTGGTTTTGTAGTTTCTTGGTAAAGTCGGTGAGGGCCGGTTTCTCGTTTCAAGATGTAAAACATATTTTCAGAGTCGTATTTCTCTTACGGGTTAGGTTTTCGCAGCGAGATGGCTGCACAATCAACTTCAAATCGGCATCGGAAGTTAGTTCCAGGCGTATCGCGAGTTCCTCTTGTGCTAATTCTAGCTATAGGAAAAACCATGAAAAATCCAAGATCGAAAATGGAGAATCTAATTTGATAGCGTTTCTGCTCTAATACCACATCAAATTAACTTGCGTGGGAGAGCTGGCTTTTCCTTCTTTTTTTTTTTTGGGGAATAAAGAAAGCTTAAGCGTGTCGAGAAATCATGCATTACATATATATTCTACTATCTATAGATAATTCATGCATCGTAAATTAGCTCCAATCCCTAAAAAAGAATGGGAAAAGCTCAACATCGCATCTCCTTTTCATGAAAAGTATGTGTTTCATCATCTGATTTCACTTAATTCCATTGACTTGTCATGTAGCATTGACGTAATATGTTGTCGCACAAAATACTTCTCTCCTCCCGCTTAAATAAAAAGACAATTGCTCGGTAGAGATTTTATTTTTCAAGATAAATACAAGTCAAATTTTGCAAAGGTTGTCCCTTTAAAGTAACTTTTTTACCATTTTTTTCTTTTGCAAAAAGTTAAAACTGTAAAAGAATATACTTGAACCGAAACACAGTGGAATCTTGATTGTTGTATCACTTAGCAGCAAGCTAGTCAAACATGTTTCCAAAGAATAAAAGTAATAAAATCGACATTTTAATTGCTATATTTTGGTTTAGAAAATCAAAATGACAAGCAGATATCACTAAATCCTTCGAAAAAATCACTAAAATTGCTTGACAATGTTTCATTATTCACCAAAAATGCAGCCTAAGTTAAATTACTTTGGACATAGTAGTATTGTAAAAATGCACTTCCGACCAAGATCTGCTTTGTCCCACTTCATGCAGATCCTAAAGTCCCTTTTCCCGAATGAGCAGCACTGAACTCTCCATGCAAAGCCCTATCGACACCAAAAGAGCAGGCGTTTCCACTTTCTTAGCTCAATGGCCGATTTACTCCGTAGGCTGGTCTGTTCGCCGCGACAAGGGCTTGCGCCTTGCCGTCGGAAGCTTCCTTGAGGACCATAGCAACAAGGTCGAGTTTGTCCAATTCGACCCCGACGCATCCAATTTCGCTTCCGACCCCCGCCTAGCCTTCGACCACCCTTATGCACCGACAAACATCATGTTCTTCCCCTCTGAGGACTCCTCGTACCCGGACCTAATCGCCACCTCCGGAGACTACCTGAGGGTGTGGGAGATCAGTCAAGACCGGACTGAGCTCAAAGCCCTCCTGAACGGCAACAAGAGCAGCGAGTTCAGCTCCGCCATCACCTCATTCGATTGGGCCAGCTTCGAAGCCCGCCGCATTGCCACTTGCAGCGTCGACACCACGTGCACGATCTGGGACGTAGAGAGGGAGGTGGTCGACGCGCAGCTGGTTGCTCACGACAAGGAGGTGTACGACGTCTCATGGGGCGGGTTCAACGTCTTCGCCTCAGTCTCCGGGGATGGCTCCGTCAGGGTTTTCGACTTGAGAGATAAGGAGCGGTCGACAATCATATACGAGAACCCCACCGCGGAGAGCCCGCTGTTGAGACTGGAGTGGAACAAGGCTGACCCGAAGTCGATGGCCACGGTCGGCGTCGATAGCAGTAAGGTGGTGTTGTTGGACATTAGGTTTCCGACCGCGCCTCTCATGGAGCTCAATAGACACAAGGCCAGCGTGAATGCGATATCATGGGCGCCCCGTATAGGGCGGCAGTTGTGCTCCGTCGGCGATGACTCAAGGGTGTTAATATGGGATGTTGGCACCGCCGGATTGCGGCCAGAAAATGCCGGGGAGGTGGAGCCGGAGATGTGGTACGGGTCATCTGCCGAGATCAACAACGTGCGCTGGTCTCCGGTTGAGTTGGACTGGATCGCCATTACTTTCTTGAATAAGCTGCAGCTTCTCAGAGTTTGAAGCTGCATAATTTGTACGTCGAGAGAAGTCTTTTCATTTCAAATAGTTGTAACTACTGCATGTCTAAGTCTAACATAAGTGTGAACTTAACTTGCACGCTAGCGAAGGCTTACCACTGACAATACGGGCATTGGAATTTTATGGGATTATTAACTGTACATAAAGTCAAGAGGAGTCAACAAAATTAGGAATTAAATCTCATGGACAAAGATATTGAAAAATGTGCGTGACACGGTAGGCCAATTTAAAAAAATGTACTCTACTTCTTTATCGGTAGTGACAAATAAGGTCATGCTTGGTGAGCAAAATAATAATCGTGATAGGATAAATTATATCCTATCAAGTGTTTGAATGTTGTCCAAGAGAGGACAAAGTAGGATAAAAGAGGGACATGGCCTAAATAAAAGTATTCTATATAGAGGGTAGGATAAAAGGTTCATAGAATTTCTTGTGTACATGATATAAAAGTTATTTCTTGAAAATCCTAACCTCTCATTCTCCTTCTCCTCTGTAATTCTTTGGCTCACGTCGAAACTCCGTGAAAATGGTGAGAGAGTCTAAGCATTATACTTTTCGGATTTGCAAAAGCTCGATGATCATGCTTTCTCTCATCGTTTAGTGATTTGATTTCTTTAATTTTATATTACACTAATTAGCTTATCGGCATCCATGTTGTACCGATGCTTTGTCTCTCTTACTAGATCTGGAATTCTCTAGTCGATGATACTGATGTGGCCGGTTAACATCTATTGCCGTAGTAATTTTTATGGCTTCGCAATGCTGCAAGAAGCTCCTCTGTCATTTGAGGTTTTGACCATTAAATTGTTGGCTGAGATTGTGTACTTAGCTGGCGTTGGAAGTAAGTTTTCCATGGTTGAGAGAGGTGAGAACAAGTCGGCAATAATCATGGTTTGATCGTTTGAAGTTGTCTCTGTTTGTGCATTTCACGTTTCTTAGAAGTAATCATGAGAGAATTGAGTATAGAGATGGTTTCGGAAAACATACAAATTACGGGAGACATCAAGCTCTTCAGGGACTTCAACCATTTCACATTTGGGGCCATTTTCAGTGAGATTCTTCCCATTTTATTTCTAGGCCTGCATTATTAACTTCTCGATTAGGTTCGCTAGTTTTAAAAAAGTTTGATCGTGGGGGTTTGGACAATTTTGGTGTTATCTCACCTGTAGTTTTTCTTGTCTGTGTTTTTGTTTTTCACCCTCAATAGATTTGGATCACGATGATAGCCAAGAAATTTTTAATATTCTAATGTTAGAGGAGATGAACTAACAAATATTTATCCCACTTACTGGCCTGCTGGGCTTCTCCCCCGTGAACCCAACGAGCGTCTCTTGACTCCCGGACAAGCTTGGTTGAATATAAGAAAATACAATAAATTTCTTAATCCAAATTATGTGTTGCACTAGAAATAATTTGAAAGGTCATACTTGGCATCTCGTGAATAATTTTAAATAGACACTTATTTTATGCACATAAAAGCACTATTTAGGTTTTTACCCAATTTTTTTTTCTTACATTAGCAAAAGCGTATTTGCTTGTTTGTTTAGGATGAAGTTTATTTAAAAAACACTTTTTTACTTTCTCGTAAAAGTGTCAAAGATTATTTTAATTTAAAAAAATATATGAAATTTCCATATGAACGTGTAGTCAATGTTTATAGATCAGGAAAAAACTTCAAGTGTGTAAAGTAAAATATTAAAGGAGAAAAGAAAGGCAAAATGCGTCCCTCACAAAATCCAAAATTAGGCAATAAAATAAAGGGAAAAGACCACAAAAACCTCAAACTTTGCTCAAGGTGAAAAATTCATCCCAAACATTTTTTTGTGATATGAAAAATTCCAAACTTTACTAACCGTGACACATTTATTAAATTTTTTTTTTCGTGACATAAAAAATCATGAACTTCTATTCGTATAATATATTTACCTTAAATTAGAGGGTATTTTGGTCTTTTATTTTTACAATTTTTCTTCTTCTTCTCTCTTCCCTTCGTCGACCATGGTGGAGGGAAGCCAGAGTCAGGCGAGGGTGGCCCTCGCCCGACATCGATGAGGGCGACCCTAGCCAGTCTAGGTGAGGGCAGCCCTCACCTGACTTCGACTTTCCTCCGTCAGCTTCGCCATGGCTAGTGGAGGGGAGAAAGAAGAAAGATAAAAAAAGGAAAAAAAAAAGGAAAAGTGGAAAAAATAAGACGAAAATGTCATTGGTGGAGTAAATGTGTTACGGTTTATAAAGTTTGAGATTTTTTATGTTAAAAAAAAAATTGAGGTAAATTTGTTATCATGAACAAAGTTTGAGATTTTTGAGGGTCTTTTCTCTCAAATAAACGCATCAGTAAACGCTTTACCTTTCTTCTACTATGAAAACCAAATAAAAAAAGAAAAGGGAAAAATCTCCACCCGCAGACTACCTTTCTCCCTCTCTTCTGCGGCAGTCGCCATTGCAAGACTGAAAAAAGTCCACACGAAATCGAGCAATCCGCACTCTGCAATTCGATCGAATTAGCACCTCTTCAACTGCCGATTCAATTCGTGAGCTTGATTTCCTGCTCGGGCACATACCAATCATGGCGATGACTATCCAAGGTTCGATTTTTCTTGCTTCGTCTTCCTCCTCGTCCTCCTCTTCCTTTTGGGATTGTCCCTTTCTTGCCCTAGACGCCGAAATTCCCGCCCCGCTTGTCGGTGTCCCATCGGCTTCTCAGTGAAGTAGAGAGCGAAAGGTTCGAAATTGGGATGTGGGCAGTGCTTGAAACTACCGCTGAGCTCGAACCTGGGTTTGTAGTTCTCGTGGGTTGAGCTTAGCCTCTTCGTCCAATCCCTGAAGGCTAGTCTTTTCCCGAACTGATTTTGAGGTGCCCTTTTTCCCTTTTTTTTGGGGGTGGAAGATTGGAAGCGCTCTGCTGTTCTGTTTACCCCCTTTAGATGCAGTTCAGTTTGATCGAGGATGAAAGCTTGATGCTTTCTAATATATAAATTCAGTTTAGGTTGATGGGTAGTTGCTGTTACTTGATTTGGGCCGTGCTTGATTTGACCATGGAAATGCACGAGGTGCTTCGATGGCAAACCAAAAACGAAATGAGGTTTGAAGGGCGTGATGAGCTGCTTGGAAAGGATTAAGGCTTGAGGCGATCAAATAATTGCTAGAATGTTTGGCAGAGTAGAAAAAAATTGTCGTGGCTAGCAATGTATTTAATTGCGTTGAAGATTGTCTCCACTCTGTTGATCATTTCGTTTTAGGTTTGGCTCAAGAATCTTTGTTACTTCTTTGCTCATATACTGATTGTGTTCTTTTGCTTTGCTCTGCTGTCACGGGATTCCTGGCGGCCATTTATTCCACAGTGTAAGTTGCAAAGTCACATTTCATTTCCTTTTGAAGAAAATGCCATTGTCATTTTATCTGTGATGCAACTCAGTGAAATTTAATGTCTAAAGCAAGATTTCCTTGTGTGCAGTCTGGCTGGGCTTGCTTTTATGTTTTCATCCAGCATCATGCTACAGATCTTGGTATGTACTAAATATCAGGGTGGGAAATAAACTTCGTGATAGAATTATATTAATTGTTTATGTGGATAGTAAACTCCAGTGCTATTGTAAATGATATGCTCTTATTTTTACACTCTACTTTGAATTTTCTTTTCTTTGCTGTGCTCAAAGAGCTCTGTCTCATTGATCTACTGGATCCTGCCAATTTGATCAAGAACAAAAAGCAATTAGTTTACCTAGGTATACATTTGCAAGGATTGTCTAATCCATCCTGCACTTAACTATGTCAGTCTTTTCATCATTATTAAGTCTTCTAAGTTCTTTGTGGTATTCTTTCCTTGGATCCCGCCAATTTGATCAAGAACAAACAGCAATTAGGTTGCCTAGGTATACATTTGCAAGGATTGTCTAGTCCATCCTGCACTTAACTATGTTAGTCTTTTCATCTTTATTAAGTCTTTTAAGTTCTTTGTAATATTCTTTCCTTGAGATGACATTGCTAATCATGTGCTATCGGGCATTGATAATGAAGAGCCAGTTTGAGGTTTCATTCTGGTGATCTGTGTATAGAATGCTTTACAGGAATTTGTTGTGCCATGTTTTGGCAGAGAGAATCGGAATCAATTATTGAAGTTTAGTTTGGCAAATTTGTGTTCATAGATTAATTGCTCACGCGCTTCAAAAATGGATTAGCGATCCTTTCCCAATTTCCTTTAGCAGATAATTATGATGGTCAATGCTGTCATTGCATATATTTGTATCATTCCTTTCAATTTACAATAGCAGTAACTATGCCGGTCGATAGTCACGTGTATTTATACTTGTGAATTCTTTCTGCCTTTGATTCTGTGGGTGTCAGTGGTTTCCATATTGAAAACACTTAGCTAGTGAAAATTTTTTTTGTATTTTCTTTTGTCCATTTTCTTGGACCCCCAAGCATCTCCAGAACTCTCTCTCTGCCCCCCAAAACAGTTTCGTGAAACCTGGGGAACAGCATTTTTGAGTTGTCCATAGAGGTTTGTGGGTCCTCTAGCTGTGAATATACTTTTCTCAAGACGTTCATGTGTGCATATCTTGCTGTTTGGCCCAACTGCTTGGGATTCATCTTCTTTTTCCATTTCGAGGAACTTCCGCACTTTGCTTTTGTACATATGTTATACTTTGAAGTGCACCTCTAAATTGGGTCCTTACCAGGAAATCAGCTGAATTGAAACTTACTGTCACTCTGTTAAGTGATTATCATAGATTGTTGTTCTTATGTTTGCTCTTTTTTGCTCCTTTTTGACAAACAGGCCTGCGCATTGTACAATAATTGGTGGCCAATGCTATCAGGCAAGTGTTGACACTGCCAATTTATCATCCTTCAAACCTGATATTGTCTTTGGAAATTACTAACATGTTCATTGTTTCTTGTAGCTCTAATGTACGTCTTGGTGCCCATGCCTTGTCTATTTTTTGGAGGCGGGTCAACTCAGTTTTTGATCAGTCGAGATGGTGGAGGGTGGGTACTTTTAATCATTACGCTTTCTTGCTTTCTTTATTCTGGGTTAAGAGTTTCTAAACTTGTTGGAAGAGTAGAAACTTACTACCACCATGGTCCAACTTTCTGTACTGTAGTAAACAGATGAAATTTGGCAACTATAATTGGTGCTCGTGGGTCAGTACTCGTAATTATTTTCAGCCCTAAAGATCAAACCGAAGTTAGTTTGTTTCTAAGTTCATTTCTAGATTGAAAATCTTCTTGTGGCTGGAATTCTTCTTACTCATACCTTCTCTAATTGAAGAAATTTTGATGGTATGACTGTCATGCATTGCCATAATCTTCTCAAGAACTCATGAATGTATCGGCTTTTCTACTCCAAGAATGTTATCTTGAATTGACAGTTGTATAATTATTGTGGAAAGTTAGCAGAAGGTGAGTTGAAATGGTTGCTGTGTGATTGTTTGTGGTGGAAGCCAGAAATAGAGGGAGAAGGTGTGAAGGTTCACTTCAGTTCATAATAGCTTCCTCTTGGTTCTGGGGATCGAGTAAAGATCTTAAAATTACTCACACCTGTTGTCCTATCTTTTGTTGTAGCTCTATTAATGATTGAACTGAAACTAACAGCTCGTGTGATTTGGCTTTTACAATGAAAAGGGATGTTAATGCCATTGGTGATATCCGTACTATATAACCCTATATGGTTGCATGGGTACATTTCCATAACTGTGAATTAATGTCCTGTCCTGGTAACATCTATCTTGCCTTAATTCTTTCTTTTAAATTTTTTATAGCTGGATTGATGCTGCTAAATTTTTGACTGGAGCATCGGCTATTGGAAGCATAGCTATTCCTATAATCCTCAGACACGCAAATCTGATTAACACGGGAGCTATGTTCATCGAGTTCACATCTTTCTTCATATTTGTCTTCACGGTACTGTGCTTTCACCGTGCCAGCCTTGATGATGAGTGGTGATGAATCCTGATGCCAGATTGAATAGATCGAACGTGAGACTCTGATGTGCAGTTGGAAAGGAATACAAATACTATATACCCTGTAAATCTTTGTCAGAATATGCTCAGTTGGCAATTTGAACAGTTAACTTTTGTTCGTGATGTGAGCCTCTTTTCTTTTTCTGTGTGTTCTAGTGATGCCGAGTTCTTTGCTTAAAGCTTCTTCAACACCAAAATCAGAATAGTCATTTAGTGATTCTGTTTTGATTAGTACTGCTTGTTTTTCCAGAGTTATTTTTCGTGAATGATAACAGCAAAGATGGAGCAACTGTTTGTTTGGGAAAATTGTTCGGTACTTAGAGCTTATGTTAGTTCACTTCAACTGGGTCATTAGATCCGGTGGGATCTACGGGAGATCCATGTTATCTAAAGGGCTCATGAGGGGCTAATATAGGCCAGGAGTACCCAAAAGCGGCCTCTCTCTCTCTCTCCCCACTTAGTTGTTCTATATCGCTGATAAAGATTGTCAATGCCCTGGACTGAGAGGTCTTCTCTGTTAGCGTGTGATCAAGAAAGGCAAAAGTATCCCAAGCATCAATAGTTTCTTCATGCGTTGAGAGAGCAAGACCCGGAACGGCTAATTTGGTCACGGGAAAAGGTTGGTTGGACTCTCCTCGAATGGGCCCATGACTACAGATGGGGAGATACTCTGTGGTCCATGTCGGAAGAGCCCTAGTTCACGGTCAAGGCCGAAGAGCCAGCTCGAGGGTGTTGGGGATAATCATTACCACGTCAGATAATTAGTGGAGGACTGGACAGTTTGATTGAATGTTTTCCTTGGCTCGGTTTGTGAGTGCCCGAACGATTGGTATCAAAACCTCTATTTGGGAAGAATTTCTTAGATCATTGGAGGTTTTGCCTGTGAATTGTCACCCCAATGAGTTTCTTAGAGCATTCCATGATGAAGGCGAGTGTCATGGTGTAGACTTATTTTTTAGAGTTCTATATGTGTCATCATGGGCTATTAATAATCTTCACAAAAGGACTTCTATTGAGAATCTCAGCAATATTTTGTCAATATCTGATGATATCTAAATGTTTGGATTCTCATGACAGATTGATTTGGCATAAGAGATTATGGGTGAACGTGGACTAGTAAGGCGTTATTGGATTTGGTGCATGCTATCATAGTCTATTCTAGATGTCACGATAGGTATTAGGTACTATGCTATACTGAGTGTTGCCATGTAAAGGAACAGGAAGGAAATTTTGGGTTGATTACTAGGGGTGCAAAAACATACTTGAATTAAAAGGGGAGCTAAACAAGAATTTAGGTGAGACCAGGATTCAACTGAACATGGCTTTGGATTTAGACAACCTCCCGACAGTCTAGGATAAAGGCATCAAGCTTATGTCATATCTTCTTTATTGGATGGGAGTTGTCCTTAAAATATAGGTTGTATATTTAGTTTGGCAAGAATTGAAGTGATGAAATGAGAGATGTGTATCGGTAAAAAGGAATGGAAGGATGACCAATGTAGCTATCCCTTCTAGATGTCATTATAAGGGTCTCACATCTATAACATAAAGTTTCTTTTAAATCATAGCTACTTAGTCCACTCGAAATCCAAAGGTCTAAAGTTGACGAGTCTGTTATCGCAATCTTATCCATATGTCGGGAGCTAGGAAGTGGTAGCGATACCAACATTGCGACATGACTTAAATTTGCAACCTCATACAAGATATCGTGATTATTACTTATGGGTTACCCTATAGCCAAGACGTTCACTGGAAATAGAGTTGGGAGTTTTAGGATACGTATGATAACCATTTAATTTTTTTTTTTTTTTTATTTTTCTGTTTCCGTAAAGATGTTTGGAATAGAAATTCGTTTCGTAACGCAATTTCTTATTTCTATTTCTGGAACAAATTGTTAGTCCAAAAGTAAGTTTAGAATAGAAATGAGAAGTAAATTGTTTTACTTTTTTATTCCTAAAAAAAGTGAGAAATAAAAACTCTTCTCATAGCTCGCTCTTGCTACTAGCTACTTGCTTGGAAGGAAGACATTTTGTATAGTTATCAAATGAATTTCTATTTGGAGAAGTTGCCCGCCGTGGGGGAAGAGGGGAGGGGGGATAAATTTATATCGCTATCAAACGTGTATTTTTACTTAAAACTCGTTTAGATAATAGAAAAAAATATCTCTTTTTGATTAGAAATTGATTTATGAAATAAAATGATTATCATTCGAACCTTTAGTTTTTGCACCTTTTCATTTGCCCTAACTTGTACCTAACAAAGAAGAAATCTGTCTTTCCCCTTGAATGATTATGACACTTTTTAGTGGCGTGTCGGACTAGGTAAAATGCAAGTCAACCGCTGAATGATTGTCACAAATACGTAGTTGTTTACACTTGATGGTGCCAAGTCAAATATATGTCATATGTCTTAGTTGATGTTAGCTTCTTGTTTTGTTCAGCCAAAGAACAGATCATGTAAAGTAGGACAATTCGATGTAAGTTTCCGGATTGATGATTGATGCTGAGATTTTACAAGTAAAGGGACAGATGTGATGCACGTTCGTGGGACACACTCGGCATGACTCGTGAAAGCAAGTCAAGCCAATAATCTTGGGGGTCCTCTAGTCAAGTCTTTGCACTGCAATTGCAAGGAAACGTTCCCCCCTCCTCATTTTCCACGACACTTCCCATCAATATGCATACCCGACAAGTTGGGATTTTATATGCATGTATCTCTTAGTTCAGTTTAATTAATGTGGCACGGAATTTGAAATATATGTATATTAGATTGAAAACATCACTAATTTTCTCCAATCTCTAAGATGGAGAATTTCCTAGCTACTAGGAGCAACGTTGTGCGGGGTTTGGTTTTTCTTATTTAAGTGTTTCTTCTAATGAAATTCACGAGAAATTTCGAAAGCATGGAAATGAAAAAGATGTAAATATGAATCGTCAAGTTAAAAGTTCTCTCACTAAAATAATTTTTATGTGATAGAGTAGTTTAAAAGTTTGGCGTACAAAGTAATTTGGTGGTCTACAATTGCCTTTTAGATAAGTGGATTATTTTTAACAGTTACTAAACATTTCATATTTCAATATGGTTACTTCTTAAAAGAATCTTATTATACTTGTTTTTCATCTCACTAACTATTTAGACTATCCCATAGAGTTACGTCTTTGATAATTCAAGAAGTATCAATTACACACATTGTTTGCATTCTCTCTTTCATGTAGAATCGAATCTCACATGTATATGGGGAGTTTAGGCAATAAGCGAGATCCATGCCATCTAATAAATTTTGACATATTTAAGTGTCATTCACCTTCAAGCCTTCTAGCAGAGTATGTTATCAGAGTATGGAGTATGTTTTACTCGATTCATTTGTAGTTTAGAATATTGCAAGTTTGAAAAGATTTTTGAAAAGCAATTATGTACTCATCTTTTGAACAAAAGTAGGTAACGACAACTGCTTTGAGTTATTGACTTGAGAAATGTAGACTTGAATTCAAAGGACTTCAAAATAGTTTTATCAAACATCAAAGCTTTCCCATGAAATAAATAAATACTTGGAATTGAGGGTCCAACACGACTTTCTAAATTTTTCCCAAAATAAAGTATTATTTGCGCCAAAAAAAGAAATGAGCAAGCGCTATGTACTTCCGTGGATGAAGGTGATGCGTAGCTGTGAAGAACCTTACATGATATTGTGACCTTATTGTGTCCAAATGCTCTGCAAGTGACAACCGTGGTTATAAGTTCGCTAGCTTTGATTAAGTTTATCATCGTGGCTTTATATCTAATCATTAATTCTATCACATATTACATGCAAGGATCATGCTAAGCATAGCAATAATTTTGCATTTCACCCTGTACATAAGTTTTGTACAAAGCTCTTTACTCTTCCAAAATAAGACATCACAGAGCCCCAATAAAAGAAGAAGAAGGAAGCGCTAGACATGATTTTAAGGCAATATGTTTTCCAAAATTACTAAAGCCTGTTGTACTAGATGGTTGTCTTGATTATTTCCCAATATACATGCTTTTTCTACAATATCTGCGAATTTGATAATACGTCAAATACCAAGATCGCAAAGTATTTGTATCTACCTATTGGAAAGCTTCTAAAATAATATTACCAAAAAAATTAGAAGAAAATTAAATCCCCAGGTAATCCTTTGGGAGCTCTACGGTTTATTGCACACATGCAATAATTTACATGGACCATGACAAAACAAGCGCATACAAACGCACACCAGTTTGATTCGTGAGAGTTTCACATGGAAATAATCACGGAAATGAACATGGTGCACGTAAAGATATCGACCAGACATTTTGTATTAGTTCTACATCCATGGTCGATTCTAGAATACAACTGCATTTTAAACAGACATTAAAATCAGAAAGAACTCACATCTGCTTAGTATCATTGAGGAGCTTAGGAGTTACACCGTTTTAATCATGATAATATTAATATGCTATTTTATTTATTTATTTATGCATAGTAAATTAGCCTTCTTTAATTAAGACCAGAGCTGTTCCCAGTCTGGCAAGAACAATTCGGTGTCACTGGGCAACATCTCGACATCAGTATTGCTTCCTAGTCCTCTTGCTTGCGAAGGAATTGTCCCATTGTCTTCAGAGACGCCTGAACTGTCTGGCGATGAGCTCGCTCTCTCCATGAATGGAGGACTGCTTCGGCGAGATGATGCCATTTCTTGATGATGCTGATGATGATCATCCTCCGGTATGGTGTCCTGTTGAAATGTGTGGCTGCTTGTAATGATTTCTCCCATTGGTCTCCGGTCGAATGACCTCAAGGTCTTCGTTTTCTTGTACACCCGGCACACGCTGAATTCATGCCTTGGCTGAAATTATAGACACAAATGAGAGACATTAATCATGTGTTGTTCGATTCGTGCATGTTCTTACAGCAACAAGAAATCAAAAGCGATGTCAATCCATTCTGCTGTGGTTCTATTTCATTTTGTTTCTTGGGATCAAGAATTGGTGTAGATCTATTTGCCTATAAAAAAGAATAGTTAAGTTTTAGATTGGAAACTCAATGAGATAGATTAAACTCTTACTTTTGCTTCCCAGACAACATAGAACATGTAAAGATAAAGACGAACGAGAATGTGTCTAGGTTGCTGCAAGCACTTGCACTAATGTTACTGGGATCTTCTTGTTTTAATTACTCTTAATACCATTGCAATTACACCACCACTCCAGCATAACAATGTCCACAATTAGATTACACATGAAACATATGAAATCATGTTAAATTATTCCATACGTGTGTGACATAGATTATCTGACACTTTTTTCGATAAACGTTGGATTAGGGTATTACTTACCACCACTGGGATTTCTTGAGGAGAAGAAGCTTCCCCTTCAATGGCCTTGTACTCATTCATCTTCCATTCGGTTTTCATGCCTTTTGGAGCCCGTCCTGTGTAGAACACCATAGTCCTCTTCAGTCCGACAATGCGATTGCTCGAGTAGACAAAACCAGGAGAGCCAGTAGCTTTCCAGTAGCCAGTGGTCGTGAGCCGCCTCGGCCTACCACCGCGGTACTCGCTCTCTTGCCTAGGGATGAAGAAGAACCATTGCTCCGGATCTGCACGGCATAGATCTCCCGCAAATTCTGGATCCAAAAGAATTTTGTCACATAACAGAATAGAGTATAGATCAAGGAGCTGTAATCTTTCTTTAGAGGAATCGTAATTGTTTTTTAAACAGATCTAACACACGAGTATGTGTTCAAAATTGTTCATGAAATTATAGACTGCGTATACATATTGTGGATGCATATGAACACTGCTTGGGAAAATAAATCATGAATTATGGAATGATTTCTCCAACTGATACATTCTAAAATATAAGCTTGCTGCAAAAAAGTTGAAGCCCATCGCATTAAACTTATTTAGAAGAAAACCATGCATAAATTAGGGCCTAACAGGTACAACTTCCTTATGAGATTCTCCAAATTCTCGTTGGTTCCATCATCTATATCTGTCGTAGCATGTTGTCCCATACTTGTAGAACTTAATAAGAGACTGTGTTTTGAAGGAGTATCCATTTTATGATTTGGAGAATTGCAAGAAATCTCAAATGAGAAGTATCTGAGACTGTTGTTTCCCTTAATTTGAAAGGGGCAAATAGCAAATACCTTTAGAAATGCCTAGTACATCGGCACCAAAAAAAAAAAAAACTGGACTGAGAACGATAGTTCTGAGGTTAATTAAAAGAAAGTCGCAGCGCTTTGTTTTTCTGTCTCTGCAGGCATATCTTAACGGAAAAGGCTTTCCATCACGAAAACAAGAGATGATCAAGAAGAAGAAGAAGAAGAGAAAAGCAAGGATTGCGACGTACGCGGAAGGTCCCATGGATTGAACTCGTAGATATCAAGAACGGGTATGACTCGTTGAATCAGCCCGAGTAGAGCCTCTCTAGTTGCCTCGAGCTTGTGTCGTAAATAGAACGAAACCAGCTCTTCTTCGGTCGGGAAGAACCGAAACCCTGGTGGCAAACCCTCCATCTCTCTCTCTCTCAAAACAACTTGCTTTCGGCTTTTCTATCTTTTTGCTTTTGTTTGTAGTTGTATGCAAGAACGTGTTGAGCTTCTCACATATAAATAAGCGAAGAGATCGAATTCTCGGGGAAAGGTTGAGAGACGAAGAGAGAGGGAGAGAGAGAGAGAGAGAGCTTTTATTTTTCATTTTTTTTGGTTGGTGAGGAGAGGGCTTCGATAGTAAGCGAAATAAGAGAGAGACACGAGGGTTTTGCTTGGAAATTTCGACGCGCCTGTGTAGGCGAAGAACCTTTCGTCCTATCGCTGATGATCTCCGTACAGGAACACGGTGTAGTTTTGCCGGCTTGTATTTTGTCGTCATTACAGAGAAACTCGGACCACCGCGTGCGTGCCTGTCTGTGATGACACGGACTTATTATTCCACGAGCACAATATCACAAATTGGATGGGAGAAGGGGGCGCGGTTGTATTCACCGAAATAGTAGCACGTGTGTGTATATTAACCGGATCATGAGCCACGAGGGTGGTTGTGAGCCGGATTACAAGTCATGGAATGGATACATCTATACTAAATGAATAACATTTGATTTGATACCATGTTAGAAAATCCAATTCAAAAGTGGATGAAAATCGCATATATATATATAAATAACATATAAAATTTATCATCAAGTCATGTGGGACAAAATTTTAATTCTTGTTACATGGTCATCCAACATTGACTACAAACCGAAGCTGTTATTGAGTTTCCACTATACCTCCTAACATAAACTAAACCTCCATCTCTCCCTCCCCCCACAATCTTGTCCCTCCCTCTCTCGCCCGCCTTTGGCTCACCCTCAATGTCCTTGGGCAACCTCAAAGCTAGACTTTGACCAATCGGTCTACCGAGCTGCCTCCGTCGCTGCCGACACCTCTCTCTCTCTCTCTCTACGTAATTAAAACCCATCGACATGATATCGATAACTTCCAACGACCTCAACCAGAGGTCAAGCCAATATATGTGACAGGCTTAGGAGGGAGAGGGAGAGGAATGGGAGACGGTATTTCTCTTTGGTTGGTTGTGTAATGAATCTGGATCAAACGGGGTACGTAGATCAAAGATGCAAGGACTGTAGCCCTGCAATCACTTCTAACGTATGGGTGGGAATATGACGATGATGAAGCTGACTTATATCCAGGATCAATGATATCGGAGGGAGATCTCTTCGCAATTTTAAGTTGAATATTTATTTCGTAGAGGGTGTGAAAGCCTCAGTTACACTACATTAAAAATAAAATTAGCAGGAAAAATTTTAAAAATTTCTCCTAGCTACAATTAAAAAAGAAGAAGAAAAAGAACCGTCCCCTTTATAATTATGAAACAATAATGGAAATATTCTAAGTTTTGGCAATCTAGGAGATATCCTTTCCCTCCATAATTATATAACAGACATAAAAATATTATATGAATTTGCTAATCAAGATTTATGTATATTGAAAAGTTTCAGATATTTTGCAATAAATAAAAGTCAAATAGTGAAAGGCCGGTGAAAAGGAAAAGAGAAAGTAAGCTTCAATAGTTATATTGTGGAAACTTGATGACAACCGTATGTAATTGAAGCGACCTGTTAGGTTAAATTCATCTTAGTTTATTTTGACATAAACATCGATTAGGAGATGATTTACTTAAAAAGCGAAACTGTGATTGCATAACTCATTAATAAAGCCAGAAGAAAACAATAATTCATGAGGCAAATCAAATTCCTACAACATGGGGTGTGGGTAAGACGATAACATTGCCTGTGCTATCCATCAATCTACTTGCGAGCATTTACATATTGCGACAATTTTAAGTATTTCAAGTTTAAAAAAAAATTAAAATGCATTCGTTGCAAAATCTTACTAAGTAAAAAGTAAGAATCAAAAGTCAATTCAATTAACGATTTTGCTAAAGGTATCCTTAAAACAATTTAGGCAAATTGAAATTACCGCCTCGATTTTTCCCAATTATCTTTTTTCTCTCTGTATTTTCTCCTTTTAATTTCTCTTGGACAACTTTAGATCAACGAAATTACAGTATAATAAAAAGATATGGTGTAGCTGCAGCAAACTTATATTTGTCTACATGTCCTGCGCATGCATGCAGGCAGAAGTTTCGCGCAAGATGTTTTGGCCATATTTCCAAGTCTATTTACTTGACTAACTCATTTAGACGTCTTAAATTCAACATCCGATTTGTGTCCATGCTATATATTTCAAACATCGATCCATATCATTTCTTTCTTGGAATCCATGTAATTTTCATCCATCAATCTAGAATTCTAATGGAATTTCTCTTCTTATCGTGACTTGACCCATTTCGCGTGTAGAAGAAGCTTTCCTCGGGGCTGATGGATTCGCATTATTATTAAACCATCATAATATGTTCTCTAAAATATATAAAAGAATAATTTCTGGAAAAAATAATTACATTCACTTTTTTTGTGACGAAGAAACCCACTCTGAATTGACAAAGTTCATATTAACTTCCCAACTACCAAATGGAAGATGTTTTTATATAATCTTGTAGTTTACGCAATTTTTACTCGTAATTTATGCAATTTTTACTTAGTCAAGTGGCTGGCAAGTCACATTAGAATGAACTTTTTGGATAACATTCAAGGGAGACATCAAAACCGGTTGCCCCTTTCCACCTTGAATACTTATAGGAAAAGGTGGTCGGTCAGTCAATCAAGAGATCTGTGAAAAAGTTTTAGAAACATGTTCTTCTATTTTTTGCCAAAGAAAAGAGCATGAAGTATGGTCCAAATGAGGATAGTTTTGAGAAGACATTAACTGATTGATACGGCTATAACGGAACTAATTACGTTAAGAAATTGAGAGAAAACAAAGGTCCTTTCCTTTATTAAAGTTCATTTTGGAAGTTAATGATTCGCTATATTTTATGGATTAATTGGATTCACATGCGGGAGTCTTTGAGTAAAAAAGAAGATGGTATAAAGCCTCTGCCTCCTCTTTTCCCAAAGAATGGTTTAGGTAGACCTTGCTCACCATGAAAATGAAATCTCCTGTACTGCAGCTAAGCTGGGACTGAATCTGTCAGGTCTTTTGTATCTTCTTCACCGGTCTTGACGCTGGGTCCGGACTCTAGAGTGCGTGATCCAATGGAGTTGATTTGGGCATGATGAATCACTATTAATCTTACGACTCGAAAAGGCATTGTGATGAGTGCTTTTTTTTTGGTGTATCTTAGATGCTTTTTCGTGAGGATTTGCACAGATCTTACTTATCCCATTTAATAATGAAAAAAAGCAAATTCGTCATGTCCCACATTGATTTATCTCCACTTCCAATTTCCGGAATACAATGGGCAACATTCAAGCTTATTTCAAGTTTATTAAATTAGCAATTTCTTGGTTTGTTAGCAATTGATATAAAAAATGTTGGATATTGTGTGAAAAAAGGAACGGCCCTTCAAATAAATGGATCGTAGTCTGACACATCATTTAGTAAATTTATTCTGTAAACTGGTTTTAATAAGTTGTACTGAAGAATGTTAATTATTTCTAACTAGATTTATTGATGAGCAATACTAGATATATTAACATCGAAAGAGAAAACTGGTATGGTAGTTTACGTGGTAGACTATAAGTAGACATTTAAACTAGGGGACCATCCGACCAAAAAAAAAAAAAAAACTAGGGGACCATAAGACATCCCGGTAAAAATAAGTTAAATCATGTAGTGTACCAATAATTATTATTCTTCCTTGTGAAAGCACTATTGATTGGTGTACTTATTTAAATAAGTGGGCCACAATCTGTGATTAAAATAAATGGGACATAATTATTATTCTTCCTTGTGAGACAATATGCAGCTATTGTAGCTTGTGGAATCCATCATTTATTTCATTGACGAAAATTATTTGAAAGAAAATTGTTCCACTATAAAAATTACCTAAAGATGACCTGCGTGTATGAAATTAAACTGGAAAACTAAATAGCAAACGGTACCTACGACTTTCAGTTAGGACTAAGACAATCAATTAGCTGTTTCGATAACTAATTGGAAATTTTTTTGTACAAACTACAATATATATATATACACATAAAAAGAAATCTTTCAACAATAAAGAAAAAAAAAAACAGAGAATAAATCATAAGGGATTGATGTGCATGAACAAGATAAATAAGACTTTGAAATCGCTTAGAAACTTGTCGATTTTATTTCCCAGTTTCAACATATCTTGTACTTTTTTTAATTCATAAAATTAAAGCCAATCATATAGTTGAGAGCTCTTATTGAGAAATGCTACAGAAGTTCCAACTAAACCCTTTCACAACAAAATATACGACATGGTGAAAGCACCGAAGCTTCTCCTTACTTTATGCACTGACTTCACTTTGTCTCCTCTATTTTTCAGATTTCACTTTGCCTTTTAGGAAAAAATTGAATGAGCAAATTGATTTCTTAAGAATTTGCTTGTTGCAGCTTAATGAAATGTCAAAAATGACTTGTTTGCTTTCCCATTGAAATCTAAATTATGATTCAAATTTATATAAAAAAATTATACATAGATCTATGCGTCAATATTTTTCTAATCATGAAATTTTTGGGTCTTTAAGATTAGAAGAGTAGAAAAAGTCAAGTGAGTGTGATGCAAAATTTGAAAATTTAACGACGAAACGTGAAAAGTAAAAATCAATTAGACAAATCCTAATTTAACATTCCTTTGAAAAGACAACCACAAAAACCTTAAGCTCAAAAATCACCCAAGAATCCTATCCCACAACCTACCTCCTCAGGCCACCATCGGCCGCCATCAGAAGTCACCTTGCCACGGCCACCACCGTTTTCAATCCACTAAAAACGTGGCAAGATAGAAAGAAAAATGATGATTTTGTAAATAAAATTGGAACCTAAACTGATTGTGTCTAATTTGAAAAGTCATACTGCAGAAGTTTGCAAATCACTCTTCATATATTTACCTTATTTGTTTTTCTTCTAACATAGGTTTCTAAACTCTTTGACTCGATTAATACCCACTGATGTATACAAATCATCTCATTTATGTCCATAGGATTAGACTCCATTCATATGGGGTGGTGAGTGAGGCCCTAAGGCTACGTTTGATCATCTAAATTCTAGTTAGATAAGAACTGAATAAGATAAGATATGAAATTCAAAAAATTTGTTATATCATATTCACCATTTAGTGAATCACAGTAATAAAGTCAAGTATATTTACATCATATTATGTATATTGTTGGGTATAAACGACATATTAATGTAAATAAACCTAAAAGTTCACAAATGGAGATGGTAAATTTTTTTTTGCGACACTCTTGCCTATTTATTTTATTAGCTTTTTTTCATCTCTTTTTTAATTATTTTATTTTATTTATTTTTCCCTTCTATCATTCTCTAATAAATATTTATTAAATAGTAAACTATGCTTATATTAAAATACTAAAAAACCTAAAATATAAAGATATATTTATATGTATATATTGAATTTATATAGATAAAATTAAATTCTAATATATAAATAAAATAATATTAAATTAAAAAATTATTTTTTTATTATTTTGAATTACTTATATTAGAATTCAAATATAATTTACGTTGACATATAATTTTAATTTTTTTAATTTAAAAATTTTATTATTCAAGAAAAATATCTATTTGAGAAAAATCCGATTTGGGCGGATTTTTTCTCTCAACTAACAAAAAATTCCTATCCATCTTTATCTCACCTTAACCATAGATAATTTTATGCAGCCCATGTCCCTTTTACATCCGTTTTTATCTTGTTTTAAGCAGGCACCAAACGGCAAACGTAAGATAGGATAAATTTTATTTTATCTTGAATTTTATCTTGATTGTTAAACGTAATCTAAGATCATTAATGAGATCATTCTTTATATTTTGAAAAAAAAGTTATTCAATTTGTCCTAAACCTATTGCATGACTATCAATTCCGTTATAAACTTTTTGGTTTTATCAATATAGTTCTTAACTTTTACGCGAAATTCCAATATAAGTCTTGCAGCCAATTATAGCATGAAATTGCTGACATAGCGAACCACAAGTTGTCCATGTCAACATGTTATGTATAATGGCCGGCGATAAATAGACACTGCATCAGCAATTTCTAGCAACAATTAGTTGAAAAGATCATATTAGAATTTCTCATAAAAATTTATGACTACGTTGGCAAAATTGAAAATTCTAGAATTGAATCGACATCCGTACAACAATTTTAACATCGATTGGATAATTATCTCTCTTTCCTTAACTTATTTAAGCGAAAAAGAAAAATTGCCTGCCCCCCGAAGTTTCACGGCTAGCCCAAGACTATTAAATGAGAGGTCCCACCCGATTCAAAGGTGTATATAAGTTGAAGTTTATATGTCCCTACGAGGGCTTGACTTAAATCACACTATAATAGTTTCTCTCCCTCTCTCTCTCCCCCGAAGTCTCTCTTTAACTTTTGGCGCAAATCCGTGAAACAACGTGGGCTGTTCTTTTCTCGTCCATTACCGCGTGAAATCTGCACGAATTTGCACCATAATATAATCATGGAGAGAGTAGGGTCAAGCTCTCGAGTTGTCTTGCCTTTGACTTCCCCCTTCTTCCAAAGGATATTCAACATCTTTATTGGTGCAAAATCCACGTTATGGAGGTTTCACGCGACCTTCTATGGATGGGAAATGCAACAGAACAGAGTGTGAATGCTCTAATTATTCAGAAACGGATGGTCGAACCGTCCGAAGAATTGCGCTGACGACTTGAGCCTAGACTTTGTCTAGCGATAGCACGACAATGGTCAAGCTGCTTTTTAATTAATTATAATTTGGTTGTTAAAGCCAGCAAAAGTGCACTACACTTTTCAATTCGATTTTTCATTGGGGCCAACCCCACACATTTGAAAAACAATTTCGGCACGAGCACTATTGATTTGCTTCACACCCATATAACTTTGGTTACAATATTATACGAATTTTCACATGAATTTTTATAGTTGATCCTTATTCTACTACTGTTATGCAATCAGAGATGCATGTGTTAAGTTTCTCTTTTCCTCTCACATCGCAAATTTACTCGATGAAATTACTTTTAAGTTCATCATTGATGTAAAGAATAGGAAGCATTCATACATAAGGCAACCCTATTCATCTTTTTTCCTTGGCGCTCGATTAGGGCAAGGGTCTTGCGTAGGCTAATGGTTTGGCTATGTATATGAGGCTTAGCCCGGACTCTCCCAAGTCCACCAATTCACGATTTAATAGTTCAAATTTTTAACCGGTAAGTTGGTTTTAAAATGGAGTCGCCATTAATTGGTTTGGGGTGAATCGATTAGAAACCTAAGTGAGGTATTGAGAGAAATACTCACTCCTGCGCAACCAGAGAAATTAGGATTGGGGATTTGATTACACTAGCTAATCACTAATGCCCTTTCGATACCTAATTTTGTTTAAACTCTAAGGCTTTTTGGATTTTTAAAGGATTTTTCATGCATTTGTGGAAGAAAAACATTTGTCTTTTTCTCATTTTTTTAAACATAAAAAGCATTTTTTGGGATTTTTTGATACAAATCATTTTTTGGCTTTTTGGGAAAAATATGGATATTTTTGATATTTTTGGAAAATAAATTATTATTATTTTTATTTTGAAATTATTTTAAAAATATTATATTAGTAAAAAGAACGATCCGGGTCGGATTCCCGGATTGGGTCCGACCCGGTAGTCGACCCGACATCCGGACGGGCCCGCAACGCGGGCCCGACTCGGATTTTTTTATTGTTTTTCCCCTTTTTTTAGAAAACAAGCCTAGCCCAAAAATAGGCCCACTTCTCTGAGGCCCGTGCGAATTTAGTCCACGCGTGACCCGGCCCGACTCGAGGGAAACCCTACCCGGATACCGACCCGGGTTCCGGCCGCTTGGGGTTCACGGGAGCCCTACCCGAGCGACGACCCGGGTCTGACCCGGCCTCGACCCGACGCGGCGCTTCCTCTTTCTCGTCCAATCGCGGCGCTGATCGGAGGGTCTGGAGGGGGTCAACCGAACAGCAGCCCGGCGTCCGACGGTGGCGACGTCGCAGCCGGCAGCCGGCCGCTCAACTGGATCGACGACGGGGCTCGTGGCGCGGCGGTAGGAGACTCGACGAAGGCTCCGGTTCACTGAGGTCGAGATCCGGTTGTGGATGGGGTTCGAGAGGGGGCGGGGGGTGCGACGACGGTGACGAGGCGAGCGAGACCCGTCGTTACCTGTCACAGCGACGGCGGCGGCCTGGCCTCAGTTGCGGCGACAGCGAGGCTTGAGGACGGCGGCACGGCGAGATCTGGCACAGCGGCGGCGTCGGGTCACGGGACCTCCTCCGATCTCCTCCTCTTCAGTCCCTCTTCGCGGATCCAGAACCCTCTCCTCTCCTCCGGCCTTGACTGCTTGCAGATCTAGGGTTCCCTCGGAACCAGACCCCCCCTGCTCGACCAGATCTGGATCTCCGGATTGGCCGGCTCCGGACCTCCTCCGATGTCTCTCGGGGGAAGTGGTCGGAGATGGCTACCTGAGATCCTCTCTTGGCTGTGCTCGTTGTTCGTCGTTTAGCCTTCGTCGGGGGCCTATTTATAGGCGGAGGGGGTGCCGGTCGACGGAGGTTCGGCCGCCGGTCGGCGCAGGCCGACCGCGTCCCTTCCGCCCACTTGCGCATCCCGTCGCTGCGCGTGGTTGTCGCTGCGCGTGACCTGCAGAGGCGGAGGAGGAAGGAGGAAGGAGGAAGAAGGGGGAAGAAGGGGCCAGGTCGCGCGGGCCGGGCCATGGGGCCCGTTCGAGAGAGAAGGAGGGGCTGGGCTCGCAGGCCCAACCCCGATGGGCTGCTCTTTTTATTTTTTCTGTTTTTATTTATTTTTTGTTGTTTTTTATTATTCGAAAAAAAAAGGAAAAGTACATAAACATAGAAACTAAGGCCTAATTGAAAACCTAATCAAATTTTAGGTGTCAACACTGAAAGGCTCACGTCTTTAAATATTGTTCCTTGTATAATTTCAATGTGAAAATTAATTTAAGATTTGAATAAAAAAAAGATGAAATACATTATTTTTTGGATTAAAACCACGAAAACCCTAGACTAGTATAACTATGAAAATTTTACCATAAATTAATTTTTTAACCACAAAAAACCCTCATCTGGTACATGTGCGACTATAAAAAATTCTAAACTGGTATATTTATAACAAATTTACTTTTTGTTAGTTTTCGTTATATTGGATTAATACCACGAAAAACAAAAAATTGATATGTATGTGACAAATGAAAATTAAAACCTTAAATCGATATACTTATCAACTATCACATTTCATTTAATTCAACTATTTGACAATATAATTTAATGAAAACTAACAATGGGTAAATTTATTACAGGTATATCAGTTTGAAGTTTTTCATTATATTAACTCTTCTTTTTATAATTAAAGGGCACGGACAGAGAGAACCGAATAAAAACTCTAATCATTGAATTGATTTTATCTTTTCATTTTAGAGGTTTAGGAAGTAGGTCTAATAGTGGGGTATTGGTGACAAATATATTGTCGGGGTAGTAGCTCATCCTGTCGTATCGATGCTCGACCTTTGCACATCTACAGAATTTCAGGGTCATTACCCTGCCAAAGTCATCTTTGCTTAATAAAGGTTTAATTATTAGATTTCCTTAGGCAAGTATTGGGAATTCTGGACCATTAATTTATTCTTAGTTGGGACAGCAGGTTGAATTTCTTGACCGGCGAGAGGAAATCTTCGCGGAAAGTCTTTGCTATCAAGTTCGGTGTTCTCACTCTTCCTCAATTTTTCCAAGAACCCTTTTTCTCATATCATGTGATGCAACATTTACGTATAGATTTATCGGAAGCACTTTAACAGCTTTATTACCTTTAAACGATAGGTACTCATCTATTATATTAGTAACATGTAGGTTTATATTTGTTAATTCAAAGTATCTTCAATTTCTCAAATAAGAATCTAAAGTGAATCTTTTCTTAAATAGGGATTAAAGCGTCATTTATTTTTCAGATAAGGGCTTGAAATTGCCATGTTAGTACAAAAAAGCACTCGACCTTATCGATTGATCAAGGCATTTTCGCCATTTACTTTTTATTATTTTTTAAAATTTTAAAATTTTATTTTTCTTAAAAAAAGAAATACACGGGCGTGGGGCTAGCCTCGGCCCTCCATCTGGATTTTTTTTTTTTTTTTTTTTAAATTTGTGTTTTGCTTTTTTTTTTTTTCAAATTTTGCCTTGTTTTCTTTTTTTTTTTTAAAAAGAAAAAAATAGAAAAAAATAGGGGAAGAAAATAAGAAAACTAAAGGAAGAAAATGCCCTTGGCCAGTCAGTGAGGTTAGGTTTGCTGAGAGTTACATGACCACTCCAATCCTTATTTGAGAAAATTAAGGCATTTCAGGTCTCCATTTGAGATAATATTTACTTTAGGTCCTTATTAGAGAAATCGAGGACACTAGGTCCTTATTTGAAAGTTTCTCAATAAGATATGTTATTATTAGGCACCATTACCAGAACAATATATGTTATCTCGTCTCCCTTTTGTTTGCATTGGTGAGTTGCACATTTAATCCTTATTATCTTGGGTTATATCACAATTTAGTTCCCATATTTTTAATTGCAAAGAGTTGTTCTTTATTTTCTGGAAATAGAAGGAAATCGACCAATTTTTGGTGAAATATCGACTGAAATTGCACGTGCTTGGTCGTTCGAATAAAATGCGTGGACCCCGTGCAGGCAACCACCACCATGACAGCGGGCCTCACAGCAATTGCAAGGAAACATTCCCTGCCTCCTCATTTTTCATGACATTTCAATCAAAGACATATAACATCTGTCTGTTAGGGTAGGACATGCACGCCTCTTTCAAGTTAGTTGAATTAATTCGGCATTATAAAAATATATAATTAAAAAGATCACTAGTCTCTTTAATCTCTACCTACAAGATGTGGAATTTCCCAACTAACAGGAGCAGCATTATGCGTGGTTTGATTATACTTATTTAGGCATTTCTTCTAATGAATCTCACGAGAATTTTCAATAGAGTGGAAACATGGATCGCTAAATTATAATTTCTCTCATTAAGTTTGTTTCATATTCTAGGGGTACTTTAAAAGCTTGATATATTTGACGGTCTACAATTGGCTTTTAAATGAGTGGATTATTTTTAGCAACCAATCAAGTTCTACTCCGCACTTCATATACTTACTTCCTAGAAGAAGTTATAAATATTATCTTTCACGTCACTAACTACTTAGACTAATCCATAGAATTATATTTTTCATAATTCAAGTAGTGTTTAATTATACATATTGTGCCCGTTTTCTCTTTTGCTAGAAGTGAATCCTATATGTATATGGGGGATTTAGACATTAGCGATAGCAAGATAAAAATATATAATATAGTTTGACATATTAGAGTGACATTCACTTTCAAGGCTTCAAGCCGAGTTTAAAGTATGTTTTAGTCAATTCATTTATAGTTTATAATATTGCAAGTTCAAATTTTTTTTGAAAAGCGGTTATGTATTCTTAAAGTCTTTTGCGCAAAAATAGGTAACGATAGTTGTTTTGAATAGTTGACTTAGAAAAAATAGGCTCTGAACTCCAAGAACTTGATAATACTTTTATCAAACACCAAAACTTTCCATGAAAGGCCTTCATTATTGAATTTGAGTGCCTAACACTACATTATGTGGTAACCTTATCGTGTCCAAGAAGTCACAACTGTGATTATTAGTTAGCTAGCTTTGAATAAGTTTAGCATGGTAGCTTTATTTCTAATTATTAACTCTTATAACAGGTTACAAGCACGAATAAGGCTAACGATACTAAAATTAATAATACTGTGGCAAATTGCATGCAGCTATTTGAGTAAATGGTGAATATTTACATACCCAACAAGAATTTAACTTTTTTCTTTGTAGATCAATTTTGTATATAACTCATTATTCCTAGGTAAGACATCATAACCACCCCTAAAAAGGATGGACTAGATATGATCTCAAGGCAATATATTTTCAAAAATTAATAAAGCCTGATGCGCAAGATGGTTATGTTGATTATTACTCGATACATAGGTCTTTTCCATATTAACCACGAATAATAAATTACACGTACCAAAATCAAGATCGAAAAGTTTTTCATCTATCTATTCAAATGCGCACGAAATAATTCTACGAAAAAAGAAAAAGTTAAGAAGCAAATCAAATCCCCAGGTAATCATTTGGGAGCTCGAGTGTTCATTATCATTACACATGTTCAATTAATCACATGGACCAATTCTCCACATAAGCACGCACGAGCAGACCCGTTTGATACATGACAGTTTCGCCTGGAAATAATCACAGAAATGAATATGATAAAAGAAAAAACATTGACTAGACATTTTATATTAGTTCTACATCCATGGTCGAGGATGCACGCCTACTTCAAACAGACGTTAAATTCGACAGAACTACACGTTTGCGTAGCAGCACTGCGGTGATTAAGAGTTACACCATTTTAACCATGTCAACACGAATCTGCTATTATTTACATATACATAGTAAATTAGCCTTCTTAGTTAGGACCAGAACTGTTCTCAGTCCTGCAAGAACAATTTACCCTCATCAGGCAGCATCTCCATGTCAAAACCGATTCCTACTCCTCCTGCTTGTCATGGAATTGTCCCATGATCTTTGGAGGCGCATTAACTATCCAGTGATGAGCTTGCTCGAGTAGACTAAATCAGGAGAGCCCGTAGCTTTCTAGTACCCAATGGTCGTGAGCCGCCTCAGCCGTCCCCCGTGGTACTCGTTCTCTTGCCTGTGGATGAAGAAGAACCATTGCTCCGGATCTCCACGGCATAGATCTACTCTAAATTCTGGATCCAGAAGAGTTTTGTTACATGATAGAATAGAGAGTATGGATCAAAGATCTGTAATCTTTCTTTGGTGGAATTGTAACTGTTTTTTAAACAGTTCTAACCCATGAGCATGTGTTCAAAATTTTTCATGAGATTATATATCGTCCATACATATTGTGGATGCATGTGAACACTGCTTGGGAAAATAAAATCATGAATTATGGAATGACTTCTCCAACTAATTTAGAAGAAAACCATACACCCTCAATGCTGCAAAAAAGTTGAAGCCCATCGCATTAAACTTATTTAGAAGAAAAGCATACAAAAATATCCATAAATTAGGGCCTAGCAGGTACGACTTCTTTATGAAATTCTCCAAATTTTCGTTGGTTCTTTTCTTTTCAGACAAGGGCAGAAAAAGTGAAGCCCATCATCTATGATCTGTCGTACCATGTTTTTCCTACTTGTAGAACTTAATAAGAGACTGCGTTTCGAAGGAGTATCAATTTTATGATTTGGAGAAATGCAAGAAAACTCAATGAGAAGCATTTGAGAGTCCTGTTTCACTAAGGTCAAAATGGGCAAAAAGCAAATACCTTTTGAAATGCCAAGTACATC
The DNA here is from genome assembly GCA_014182715.1 of Eucalyptus cloeziana. Classification (NCBI taxonomy): domain Eukaryota; kingdom Viridiplantae; phylum Streptophyta; class Magnoliopsida; order Myrtales; family Myrtaceae; genus Eucalyptus; species Eucalyptus cloeziana. The sequence continues at coordinate 4,014,866 of CM024639.1, read as the reverse complement.
CGCATGAAAACAAAAAGCTGGATCGAGAATGACAGTTCCGAGGTTAATCAAATTAAAAATTGCAATGCTTTATCTTCTCTCCTTGCAGGCATATCTTTCAATCAGAAAAGGCTTTGCAACATGAAAATAAGAGATGATCATCTAGAAGAAGAAGAAGAGCAGGGTCAAGGATTGTGAAGTACATGGAAGCTCCGACGGATGGAACTCATAAATATCAAGAACCGGTATGACCCGATGAATAAGCCCGTGCAGAGCCTGTATTGTTCCCTCAAGCTTGTTCTGTAAATAGAACGAAACTAACTCTTCTTCGGTCGGGAAGAATCTAAACCATGGTGGCAAATCCTCCATCTCTCTCTCTCTCTCTCTCTCTCTCTCTCTCTCTCTCTCTCTCTCAACAACTTGGTTTTTGGCTTTTGTATCTTTCTGCTTTTGTTTGCAGTTATAGACGAGAACGTGTTGAGATCGTCACATATATATTGGGAAGCGAAGAGATTGAACTCTCGTGGAAGGGTTGATAGAAGAAGAATAGCGAAGAGAGAGCTACACTAGTCGTGAAATATGAGAGAGAGAGAGAGAGAGAGAGGGAGGGAGGGACGTGGCCTTTACTTGGAAATTTCCACGCGCTTGTGTTCAAGAAAAACTTGGAAGTCTTTCCCTCAAAAGTGTTTTCCCGGTTGTATTTTTCTCTTTTTCTTTGACGGGTCATTACAATGAAACTCAGCACCACCGCGTGCTCCCAGATAACGACATGGACTAATATTCCACGAGCGCAATGTCACAAATTGGACCGGCTTTTGATACTTCTAGAGATTGTATGAAACTCTGTATATTTCGCATGATTAATCCCGATTAAATTGATATTTTACTTCTTTAAATGGTCATCTAATAATGTCCATAAATAAATTTATGTATTATTCCTTTGATAATGAATAAAATATTACATTCTTTTGTCATAATATTTCTTCTTCTATATTATCCTTACCTAACACTTTTATGGTTCTAAACTCTCCTTAAATTTGACTTCAATAGGACAATTTTGTGAACTTGATCGTGATGTTCCTTCTCTTCTTATGGTTGTCATGGGTAGGTTCCATGAGCCGGACAGGTCATAGAGTGTGACGCCTATTTGAACTTGTTTCCTTGAATATCCCTGATCTCTTTTGCTGGTTGGGCTTTCACCATATCTTCTTAAACTTGGCATTTTTGGTCAAGTCATGTTTCTTCCTCTTGATTCAGATCATAGATTTTAAGTGGTCAATTATTTTCTGGTGATAATAAACATCTTAACTGTTTGCCTTGTCAACTGGGAAACACCATGCCATGCCATTTGATCTTAGTGAATTTGTTTCTCATGCTCCTATCGATCACATTCACTATGATATTTAGATACCATCTTCAATTCCTACCATGGGAGGCTCTCGTTATTTAGTAATATTTGTGGATGATTATTCTCATTATATATGATTTCTTCTTATAAAAATTAATTTGAATTAACTTGTATCCACCGTAATTTTATTGTCATGATTAAAACACATTTTTCAGAAGATATTAAGGTTTTTTTTGTATTTATAATGTAATGGAATATAGAGACACCGAATTTCTTAAAATTCTATCCCAAAAATGCTATTACTGTTCATTGTTCTTATCTAAGAAACTAGTAATAGAATGGTTGAGCTGAACGAAAACAATAGATATATTATAGATAGGGTTTATGCTAAGAAAAACTTCAAACCGGTACACATGTAACCAATTTACCATAAATTAATTTTTTTATTAAAAAATGCTTTAAACTAGTATACTTGTGACAAATGTACCATCCATTAGTTTTTGCTAAAATTCACCACTAAATTATTGAATTAGATGACACGTAACAGTTAATGTGTGTATTGTATTAGGGTTTTACTCTCCATTTGTTATAGATGTACCGGTTTATGGTTTTTCGTGGTATTAATTTAATTTAACAGAAATTAATAAATGGAGAAGAAGGTGTAAAGGTTCACTTTAGTTCATAACTTCATAATAGCTTCCTCTTGGTCATGGGGATTGAGGGAAGATCTTTCTATTACTCACACACGTTGTCCTATCTTTGGTTGTAGCTCCATTAATAATTGAACTGAACTTGAGCTCATATGTTAATGCCATTGGTGATATCCGTTTTATTTAACCCTATAAAGCTGGATGGATACTTTTCCATTACTATGAATTAATTTCCTGTCTTGGTAACATCAATCTTGCCTTAATTCTTCTTTTTTCTATAGCTGGATTGATGCTTTAAATTTTTTTATCGAAGCATCAGCCAAAAAATTGTCCAAAAAATATTAAATTTATTACACTTTTATCAATCCAATCATAAATATTTTAATTTTACCAATTCAGTCATAAACCATTTCACTTCTTGTCAATTGAGTCCATCCTTACTGGCCAAATCCGAACCCCCCCAAAAAAAGCCCAAAAAGTAAAACGAAGAAGAAGAAGAAGAAGAAGAAGAAGAAGAAGAAGAAGAAAAACCATAGAAAATAAAACATTAATAAGAAAGTACCACATCAGCGCCATCCGTCCACATTAGTAATTTTCAGCCAAAATTAGCTAGATGGACTTAATTGGCTAGGACTGAATTAGCAAAATGTAATAAGGTTTATGACTAAATTGATAAAATTGAAAAGTTTAGAAGTGAATTGGCAAAAGTATAGAAGGTTTAGGACTATTTGGATAATTTTCCCGAGCATCGGCTGTGAGAAGCATAGCTATTCCTATTATCCTTAGACAGGTTGATCTTATTAACACGGGAGCTATGTTCATTGAGTTCGCATCTTTAATCATATTTATCTTCACATTACTATGCTTTCACCGTGCCAGCCTTGATGATGAGTGGTGATAAATCTTGATGCCAGATTGAATAGAGCAAACCTGAGACTCTGATGTGCAATTGAAAAGAAATACAAATTCTATACCCGGTCAATCTTTGTTGAAATTGGAGAAGTTGTAAAGGAAGTAGCATAGAAAATTGGAGAAAGTTGTGGAGGTGAAATTAGAAGCCAAAGGAAATAGCAATTATAAGGTAGGCAAAGCAAGAGTAAACTTGAACATAGCCGCCCCTTTAAAGATTGAGGTCATTATTAACTTGGGAAGCAAAAAGCTTTGGGTGGAATTTAAATACAAAAGACACTCATACTACTGTTACTCTTGTGGAAGAATTGGGCACTATGCCACCTATTGTAAAGAGATACCATATAAAGATTCAAGCCTTGAGGAAAATTTATCTGGAAAGTTTGGGCAATGGTTGAGAGCGAAGGTGAGGGAACTCAATCCATATGGGAAAATCTTCTATGGCAAACAAGATTTCATTGAGGAGGAAGATGATATGGTGATAGAGACCCCTTCATCCCCTAAACTTGAGGTGTCTAAGAAGACAATCCTGCCTATTTGTGAAAGCAGCCTGAGGAGAATGTAGCACAGTCGAAAGGTAATCTATCTCCCTCCTCTTTAGCCTTAATAATTATAGAAGATAAAGGAGCACAAAAGACAGGAAGTAGCTACTTGGATGATGAATCTACATTGGTAAGTTATAAAGAATAGTTGAGGGAAACATAAATTAACATGCTGGAAAATTTAGAGGCTGAAAAGGAATTACAAGGACTAAATCCAGAAATACTAAGCTTTCCTCAGCTAAGAAAGGGAAAATGTTTTGTCCTTATGGAGCTCAATCCTCAAAAACCCCAATATTAGACAAAACACAGCTTGTAGAGACTCCCATTGAAGTAGAGAATAAGTCAACTCAGTAGGCTTTGATGGCTAACCCTAATAAGCCATCGCGTTATTCATGAAGTTTCTAAGTTAGAATTGTTAAGGGTTGGGCACACCTTGACAATTCAAGCATTGAGAGTCTTAGTGACTCAGGAAAGGCTCAGTATAGTGTTTTTAATGAAAACAAAAAATTAAGAGCAAATGATGCAACGTGTCAGAAGGCGGCTCAAATTTTAGAACTGTTTCTTGGTTAATCCAAAGGGTACAACGGGAGGATTGGCCATTTTCTGGGATGACCAGGTAAATATAACAATCGAGGAGTATTCAAGGATTTTTATAAATGTCCATTGTCAAATTTTAGAACTAAGACAACTCATGAGAATCACCTTTTTGCATGCCCCCAATGAGTTTAGAGAAAAATTATTATTATGGGAGACGATTCATAAAGGCAACATTACAAAGCAGCTTCCTTGGCTATGTCTAAGTGATTTTAATGAAGTCTTGTACCATTGGGAGAAAGAGGGTAGAAGGATGGTTGAGCATTACTGAATGACAGCATTTAGGGACTTTCTACATGCTTGTTCTTTAATGAATTTGGAAAGTAAGGGTTGTGCGTTTACCTGGACAAATAATAAAGAATGTGATGCCTTTATTAAGGAAAAGCTGGATAGAGAAGTCTATACAATGGAGTGGAGATTAGCATATCCTAATGTAGAATGCCTAGCCTTACCAATTCTTGGCTCTGATCACAACCCACTTATTTTATCACTTTTCCCAAGGATTGATTGCAAAAGAAGAATATTTAGACATGAAGCTTTCTGGGAGGAGGATGAGGAATGCGCACAAATAGTGAAGAGAGCTTGGGCTTCAACAAATCCTCAAAGGATTGGCATTGTAGATAATTTGAATATAGTGACTCAAAAGCTAGTCGAATGGAGTAAAAACAGGTTCTCTAATGCACACAAGATAATTTCATGGCTAAGGAATGAGCTCTAAGTGTTGATGAATAATCCAAGGGGATCAAATGATTATGCGAAAGTCCAAAAGACAAACCAAAAAATCGAGAGTCTATGGTGATAAGAGGAGTTATATTGGGGGATGAGATCAAGGATTAGCTGGCTTAAATGGGCTGATAGAAACACTAAATTTTTCCATGCTATTACTATCCAAAGAAGAACCCGAAACAGAATCAACATATTGAAAAATTCAGAAGGACAATGGATGCGAGATGAGAAGGTTCTCAAGGAAATGAAAGGCAAGTACTTCAAAGATCTGTATAAGTTGGAGGGGAACAGAAATTTTCAGCCGATATTTGATTAGTTTCCATGCTCGGTTGATGCAGAAATCAATCAACAACTGATACAACCTATCACCTTGGAGGAAATCATAGCTGCAACAAATCAATTAGGAGCTTTTAAGGCTCCTAGGCCTGACGATTTAAATGGTTTATTCTTCCAACATCATTGGAAGTAATTAAATCAAGATATCTTCAAAGAGGTGCAACAATTTTTCGACACAAGATACTTAAACCCTGAGCTGAACAGAACATCATTAGCCCTCATTCCTAAAACCCCAAATCTAGAGAAGCTAGAACAATTTTGCCCTATAAGCCTATGCAACTTTATCTACAAGATCATCTCTAAGATACTGACGAATATGCTAAAACCTTTACTCCCCAACCTAATTGCAGCAGAATAGAGTGCTTTTGTGGGAGGGCGACAAATTCAAGACAATATCTTGATGGTGCAGGAGGTTTTACATAGACTAAGAACAAGAGAGAGGAAAAAAAAAGTTCCAAGCAATTTTAAAGTTGGATATGCAAAAGACCTATGACCGAAAAGAATGAGATTTTCTCCAAGAATGCCTAGTTAAGATGGGTTTTTGTGGAAAATTGTTGAACTGGGTAATGCAATGTGTTTCCACGATATCGTTCAGCATTAAATTTAATGGGGAGCTTATGCCTTTCTTTAAACCCACTCGAGGAATTTGCCAATGAGACCCGTTTTCTCCTTATCTTTTTATTCTAGTGGCCAACGTACTCTCTTACTTGATAAAGCAAGCGGTTTTAGCCGGTACTATTCGAGAAATCAAATTGAGTCATAGCTGCCCTACTCTCTCACATTTCTTATTCGCGGACGACTCCATTTTTTTCCTAGACGAAACTATAATAGAATGTCAAAATCTAGTGGCTATCCTACATCAATATTGTTTTGCTTTTGGTCAGGCTATTAACATAAACAAATCAAGGATATATTTTAGTAAAGGCTACCTAGAAAGTCTGAAGAGGAATATGACTTCTGAGTTAAGAGTTTCGGTAATTGACAAAATAGGTAAATATCTAGGTTTTCCATCGGATTGGGGGGTATCAAAGAAAGAGATGTTTGCTTGGATCCTTACTAGAGTCAATATGAAATTGGAGAGCTGGAAAGAGAATTTATTGTCCAAAGCCAAGAAGGAAATATTGATAAAGTCTGTGGTGCAAGCACTTCCTCAATACGCCATGTACATCTTTAAAATCCCAATTTTGATTTGTAAAACTATTACGAAGAAAATTGGTAATTTTTGGTGGAGAACTAGCAACAAGACAGCTAGTTTGCATTGGAAGAAGTTGGAAAGTTTAAAGCTTAGGAAGGATGGAGGGGCCTTGGCTTCAAAATTTTAAGGGCATTTATTAAAGCCATGCTAGGGAAACAAGCATGGCGAATTGCTCAGCAACCGAAAACTCTTTAGAGACAAGTTATGAAGGGATTATATTTCCTACAAGGGGATTTTTGGAATGCTGAAAGAGGGTACCGTCCTTTATGGGGTTGGCAAGGTCTCATAATTGGAAGAGATGTTATATCTCCTAAAGTCATGTGGGCAGTTGGGAATGGAAAGAAAATCTCCATTAGAAGTGACAAATGGCTAAAGAAAGGACCACTTGGTGGCCCGACAACAAGAAATAAGCCACTCAAAGTGGCTCATTTGATGGACATTGAAGCAGTAAAATGGAATGAACCCTTGATTAAGACTATGTTCGACAAACAAACGGTAATGGAAATACTTACCATTCCTATTGAGTTACCGACTACAAAGGATAAATTAGTCTGGGTTGACAACAAATTAGGGATATACATGGTTAAAAGTGGATATTTCAGTAATAGGAGCCTTACAAATAGCGCTCTCACAACAAAAGCATCATCTTCCTACCAGGTCAAATCAGATTTGTGGAAATACATATGGAAAGCAGGAACAACGCCCAAAGTTAAAATCTTACTTTGGAATACATGCCATAACACCTTGCTTACCCTGAATAACCTATATAGAAGAAAGATCGTACTTGCACCAATATGTCCATTATGCAATTAGGAACTGGAAATAGTTGAACACACCTTGCTACTTTGTCTTTGGACAATCACAACTATGGCGTGAGTATCCCCTACAAATTTGTATAAAAAGAATGGGTCTAACTCGATTTGATGAGTGGTTAACTAAATTGAGGGAGGACCCATGAACCTCACATCAGTTTGACCTCGTTGTGATGACCCTATGGTGTATATGGAAGGACTGAAACAATGCAATCTTCAGAAAAATGCCCCTGAATCCACAACAAACTAAAGGCAGAGCAACAACCCATCATGATAACTTCAAGACTTGGAATGGGAACAAAAAAGGAGGAAGAACAATCGCAAATCATACCCGAAAATGGTAGAAACTAGAATATGGTGTCTTGATAATCAACATGAATGCCTCGTTCATTGGAGCTTCTAAAGATCCATCCCGAGACTTGACGAATAGAGGGGTGAAAAGAGGAGGAACTCGTGTGGCCATGGCTTGCGTTGTTCGAGATGCGTCCGGTAGGCTACTGGATGGATTCTCCAAAGTAATTGAAGCGAGCTCGCTCGAGCAAGCAGAAGCTTCTGCATTGGTTGAAACCCTAACTTTTCTCCTACCTAGATCTATCGAAAGCTTGCAAATTGAGTCTGACTGTTGTGTACTTGTCCATTGCGTCAACTCTTCTGACTATTAAACTACGAAGTACAACCCCTGGTGGACTAGGCCAAGAAGCTGAAGAGTAAATTTTTGGGCCTCACCATAGCCCATTGTAGCCAAGATTCAAATACAATCGCAGATTGGTTAGCCAAAGCCTAAAGGTCAAATAATTTACCCATAAATTGGGTCCCCAACACCCCCTTTGCTCTTTTTGATATGTTATGTTCTGACGCTCTTGATGTATTTTCAGCGAATTTCATTAAGTCATGTATATCACTTGTATTTTCGACCAATTTTTTTTTTTTTTTTTTGGTTGAAATATGCTTGGTTGGTGATTTGAACAGTTAACTTTTGCTCGTGATGTGAGCGGCTGTTCTTTTTTGGCGTGTTGTAGTGGTGCCGAGTCACTCTGCATAAATCTTCTTCAACACCAAAATCAAAATATATTCATTTGGTGATTCTGTTTTGATTAGTTGCTACTTGCTTTTTCCAGAGTTCTCTTTCGACTATGATAACAGCAAAGATGGAGCAACTGTTTGTTTGGGAAAATTGTTAGGTACCTCGAGCTTATTTTAGCTCACTTTGACTGGGCCAGTAGATTTGCCGGGACCCATGGGAGATCCACATTATTTGACGGCTCATGACGGGCCAATATAAGTTGGGAGTACCCAAAAACAACCCTTCTCTCTGTCTCTCTTACCATTTGGTTGGCCTATATGACCGATAATGATTGTTGATACCTTGGACTGAGAGTTCTTCTACGTTAGCATGAGATCAAGAAAGACAATGTACGCCAAGTATTATGATGCATTTAATAACATTTCTATTCTCAAAAATAATTTCTATTTAGAAATAATTTTTACCATTTCTATTTTCGAAAACAAAATAGTGGATTTTTTTTTACTTCTTATTTTTGTTCCGAATCTATTTCCTGACCACTAGTCTATTTCAAGGAATAGAAAAATTAACTAATGTAATAAAATGGATTTATATTCTTTTTATAGTTTCGAAAAATAAAAGAACAAAAAAATAAAAAATAGAATGGTCACCGAATAAATCTTTTTCTTTATTTGTTGATGAGCAAGACCCAGAGGGGCTAATTTAGGTGTAGGAAGAGGTTGGTTGGACTCCCCTAGAACGGGCTCGTGGCCTAAGAAGCATTAACACTCTCCGGGAGCTTTCATGTTGTGTTCGACACTCCAACATGCTTCAATACGCGATCAATGAATGTCAGAAAATCTGACATGTGGTCAACTCTCCTCAACATGCTTTGACATGCGAGTTCAGAATTTCGACAGGCAATTTCGACATGCACATGGTTAATTTTAAAATTTTTCAATACATGAGATGTCAAAATGTAAATATACGCAAAAAAGAAAAAGAAAAAAAAAAGTAAGGTTAGGCGCCATTGCCACTGCTATTGTCAAAGGGGGTTGGCGAGATGTTGGAAGGGGTGGCCCTCGTTGGCCTAGGCAAGGCCATTGCTGGCCAGGTGAGGCTCGCCCAAATTTGGGTGATGCCTTGACTGAGGCGTAAGCAAGGCTCAAACAGATTTGGGCAACGTTGCACTCTTGCTCAGGCCTAGTGAGGGTTGCTAGCCCCCACCTGGGGTTAGCAAGGCCTCACCTAGGGTTGGGGAGGCTCACTGACCATAGGTGAGGGCTGGTGTCGCCTAGATCTAGACGAGCCTTGCTAGCCCCAGCCAAGGCAACACCGGATCTAATGAGCCTCGCCCAGGCCTCGCCTAGGCTGGCGAGGGTTGCTCCCCCTTCGTCGTAGGCCACCGCTTAGGGACGATGACCCTGCCAGGCCCCTCCAATGGTGGTAGCAGCAACGGCCTATCTAGCCAGGTAACCACGACCTTGCCCATTTTTTTTTTTCCAATTTTTTTAAATTTTTTTTAGCTTTTTAAAAGTTTTTTTTTACTATTCTTTAAATAATATTTAAAGAAAAAATTCATAAAAATGCCATGTAGGATAAATAAATTAATTTAAAAATACTACTTCAAAATTTTCCGTCAAACAAATTGATAGTGTTAATGAAAGGACTCGATTGCATCAATTTGATAAATTTTAGGAATCAATTATACTTTCCAATAGGTTTTAGGACTTGTTGTGTACATATCCCTAAATTAAATAGTGGAATGTGGATTGTTTTTTTTTTTTCCTCTAAGTTTTATAGATTATTGCAATGAAATGTAATTGAATTTGTCAAATTAAAACAATGAATGATATTAACAAATGTTTTGGTTACTATTTTTAGTTTAAATTAATTCTATGCTCTTTTTATAACATGTCGGAACGTGTATAAATTCTTTATTTTTTTAGAAATGACGTGTCGATGTATCGTGTAGTGTTGTGTCGCGCGTGTTACGTGTCTGTGTTGGTGCTACATAGCCCAAGATCGCAGATGGAGAGATACTCTGTGGTCCTTGTCGGAAGAGTCCTCATTCCCGATCAAGGCCAAAAAACCAGGTTGAGGGTGTTAGGGATACTCATTCCTACATTAGGTTATTAGTGAAGGACTGAACAATTGATAAATATAGTTGGTTCATCACTCGACAGGTTTAAGTTTTTGTAACGAGAAGGATTTGATAGAATGTTTTCCTTGGCTCATCAAGTCATCCTATATTTGGCTCATCACTTGAAGGGCCTGTCATCTCAGCCTCATGAATATGCAAGTCAGATGACAGCAAGTGGAGTAATACCTATATCGCGACATGACTTAAATTTGCAAACTCATATAAGATATAGTGATATTTACTATCGGGTAGCTGCGCAAGCTAAAACTCTTCCCTAGAAAGAGGGGTGGGAGTCTTAGGCTGCGCATGACAAAATTTTGAAACAGAAATTGATTTCTGGCCAGAAATCAATTTCTCAATTTCTATTCCTCGGACAAGTTTCTGAGCAAAGAAACCCATTTGATAACGACTCAAAATTTCTATTTCTAAAACAAAAATCCGTTTGATAACAGAATAAAATTTCTATTTCTAGGAATAGAAATTGATTAGATAATAACATAGGAAATCCTCAAATACAAAATAATAGTCGAAATAATACTAAAACAACATAGGAAATCCTCAAATACAAAATAATAGTCGAAATAATACTAATACATTACAAAAGTTAAAAATACAATTTCATGGAATTTCCGATATATTATTATCCCTTGCCATTTTATTGGTAATGGTTTTTCTAAGTGTATTTATTTGATTTCCCTCATTGGTCAATGTATCATTTGCAAGCTCATCTTACATAGGTTTAGACAAGTACTGCGGAAGCATGAATATGAGTGCCATCAATGGTGCCTATATAGCCTTATCATTTTATCAAAGACTAGCATTATACAAGATTATCAATATAATAAAATTGATTGTGTAAATGAATATATGAGAATTCTACCTTGAAATAACGTTTATGGTTAGGAACCAATCGGGAGAAGATCAATTTATTTTTATTCTCGAATTAAATCAGTCTAGTTGCTCATCCCTAATTTCTTTATTGTTGCTCAACGAACCTTTAATGGCCATTGCATAGCAAAGAGAGAGATTATCTTGAATCTCTTGCCTTCAAATTAAAATTCAAGATTGTGTAACAATTTAATTATTTTGATTTAACAAGAATTTTGAATCCGTAAAGAAACAAGGATAAATTTCTAGGCACGTTTTTATTCATCTATTACGTAAGAACTTTTTCTTCAACTAGCCATGCGCGTGCCTTTTCTAGGAGGAAAGAGCCCCATTGTTTTTAAGTAAGCATTTGAAAAATTTGATCGTTTTTGAAAATTGGGGACCCATTCGATTGTCTTTCATCCTAAAGAGGAAGTTATCAAAAAAAATTTTGAAAAAAAAATGAAAAAAAAACACGAGCAAAATAAGAAAAAGAAAATTAACAATAATTTGTGAAGTTGTGGTTATAAGTGAATTAAGTTAGCAAGAAAGCGCAAGGTTTTTTATATGATTTGATTTCAGCTTCTGATTTCTATTTCAAACGAGAAGTTAAAAATTTCAACTTCGATTTCTTCAATTTCTCTATTTTTTGAATAGAAATCTGTTTCAGAAATAGAGAAATCAAATTGCGTTACCAAACGGATTTCTGTTCCAAACCTGTTCCAGGGAACAAAGAAACAGAGAAATTGAGAAACATAAATTTTGTCATGCGCACCCTTAGTTTCTGAACCTTTTCATTTGCCCTAACTCGGATTTAATAAAGAAGAAATCTGTTTTTCCCTATGAATGATTATGATACTTTTTGGTTGCGTAAACGTTAGATTTAACAAAAGACTAGAAACAAAAGCCAGTTGAGGTCAAACTTATCGTTATTAATGTAACAAAATACGCCATAAACCCTTAATTTCATGATCAACGTGACAGACCACCTAGGTATGAATAAAATCTGAGTCGAAGGAATATCTCACTAACCCATGTACAAGGTAAAATGCGAGTCAATTGCTAGATGAATGGCACCAATACGTGATTTTTTTTTTTTTTTTTAGGGTAAAGATAAGTAATATATAGATTTTACCAAAAGAATGTACAAATAAGGAGGCCTAGCACCAACAAGAACAAACACTCAAAAGACAAGGAAGTCAAAAGAGTGTAGGGGTTCCGTGGAACCACAAGAAACACACCAAAAGCCAGAGGAAGGAAAACAGCAACAAGAAAAGGAAAGAACGAACAATCAATCAAAGATTGTCAAAGGCAATCCCCAACTTTGCTGCAGTCTTCTCTATTCCTCAGAGTGTCAGAAACGTGCTTGAAAGACAAAGCTTTATCCTTAATCGCCAATACGTGATTATTCACACTTGATGATGCCAAGAATCAAATATATGTTATATGTCTTAGTCGATGTTAGTTTTTTGTTTTGTTTAGCCTAATAACAGATCATGTAGAGTAGGACCATTGATGTAAGTTTCCGAATTGATGATTGATGTTGAGATTTTCATTCCTTTTTGCGCTCATAGGATACCGGTATATTTCGTCTTATTTTACAGGGAAAGCGACACGTGATGCATGATCATGTACACACTCGACATCTATATATATTTCAAAGTTTGATTAGTCAAGAGTTAGAAACTTTCAACATTGAAAGACAACCAATCCAAAGTCCGGACAAGAATGAATTAACCTAAGTTCTAAAAGAAGTAATTAATTAGTATAAGAGATAAATATTTATAATATTTATAAATGCATGTGAAAACGATGGTTGCGAATATAATAATGGCATGACTCGTAAGAGCAAGTCAAGCCAATAATCTTGGGGGATCTTTTGTCAAGTCTTTGCACTGCAATTGCAAGGAAGCATCCCCCTCCTTGTTTTCGACGACACTTCCCATCAAGATATGACCCGACGAGTTGGGATTTTAGATGCATGTCTCTCTCAGTTTAGTTGAATTAATTTGGCACGGAATTTGAAATATTTGTATATTAGATTGTAAACATCATTAATTTTCTCCAATCTCTACTTAAAAGATGGGGAATTTCCTAGCTACTAGGAGCAGCGTTGTGCGTGGTTGGTTTATTTATTTAGGCATTTCTTTTAATGAAATTCACGAGAAATTTCAAAAGTATGAAAATGAAAAAGATGTAAATATGAATCGTTAAACTAAAATTTCTCTCACTAAAATGATTTTAAATGTGATAGAGTACTTTAAAAGTTTGACGTACTAGGTGATTTGGCGGTCTATAACTGGATTTTAGGTAACTGAATTACTTTTTACAATAACTAAACGTTTAATATTTTAATATGCTAACTTCTTGAAAGAATCTCACTATACTTGTTTTTCACCTCATTAACTACTTAGACTATTACATAGGGTTATATTTTTGATAATCAAGTGTTAATTACACATGTACTCATTCTCTCTTTCATGTAGAGTAGAATCTCACATGTATATAGGGATGTAGGGAATTTAGGCAATAAGCGAGACAACTATATATAAATATATACCATCTAATAAATTTTGACATATTTAAAGCGTCATTCCCTTTCAAGACTTCTAGCAGAGTATAGAGTATGTTTTACTCGATTAATTTGTAGTTTAGAATATTGCAAGTTTGAAAAGATTTTTGAAAAGCAGTTATGCATTCTTAAAGCCTTTTGAGTGAAAGTAAACAACTTTAGCTGCTTTAAGTTGTTGACTTGGGAAATGTAGACTTGAATTCTAAGAACTGCAAAATAGTTTTACCAAACATCAAAGCTTTCCCATGAAAGAACGACACAATTGGAATCGAGGGTCCAACAACACTTTTAAATGTTTCCCAAAGTAAAGTATTATTTGGGCCAAGAAAAGAAGTGAGCAAGCGCTATCTATTTCTCTGGATGAAGGTGATGCGTAGCTGTGAAGAACTTTACATAAAATTGTGACCTTATTTTGTCCAAATGCTCTGCAAGTGACAACTGTGATTATAAGTTAGCTAGCTTTGATTAAGTTTACATCGTGGCTTTATATCTAATCATTAAGTCTTTCACATGTTACATGCAAGGATAATGCTAAGCATAGCAATAACTTAACATTTCACCCTGTAAATAAGTACGAAGCTCTTTACTCTTCCAAAATAAGACATCATAGAGCCCCAATAAAAAAAGAAGAAGGATGCGCTAGACATGATTTTAAGGCAATATATTTTCCAAAATTACTAAAGCCTGTTGCACTAGATGGTTGTCTTGATTATTTCCCAGTATACATCCTTTTTCCATAATAACCGTGAATTTGATAATACATCAAAAACCAAGATTGCAAAGTATTTGTATCTATCTACTGGAAAGCTTCTAAAATAATTTACCAAAAAAGGAAAAAAAGATTAGAAGCAAATTAAATCCTCAGTAATCATTTGGGACATCTACGGTTCATTGCACACATGCAATCATTTACAAGGACCATTTCTTGACATAACAAGCACACACGAACACACACCCGTTTGATTCGTGAGAGTTTCGAATGGAAATAATCATGGAAATGAATATGGTGCACGAAATGATATCGACTATTCATTTTGTATTAGTTCTACATCCATGGTCGATTCTAGGATACAAGCGCATTTTAAACAGACATTAAAATTAGAAAGAACTCACATTAGCTTAGCATCACTGAGGAGATTAGGAGTTACACCATTTTAATCACGATAACATAAATATGCTTTTTTTTATGCATAGAAAATTAGCCTTCTTTAATTAAGACCAGAACTGTTCCCAGTCCGGCAAGAACAATTCGGTATCACTGGGTAGCATCTCCATGTCAGTATTGCTCCCTAGTCCACTGGCTTGCAAAGGAATTGTCCCATGGTCTTCAGAGACACCGGAACTATCTGGCGATAAGCTCGCTCTCTCCACGAAAGGAGGACTGCTCTGATGAGATGATGCCATTTCCTGATGATGCCGATGATGATCATCCTCCGATATGGTGCCTTGTTGAAATGTGTGGCTGCTTCTAATGATTTCTCCCATTGGTCTCCGGTCGAATGACCTCAAGGTCTTTGTTTTCTTGTACACCCGGCACACACTGAATTCATGCCTCGGCTGCAATTATAGACACAAACGAGAGACATCAGTCACATGTCGTTGCTCGATTTGTTCGTGTTCTTACAACAAGAAGAAATCAAAAGCGATGTCAATCTATTCCACTGCGGCTCTATTTCATTTTGTTTCTTTGGGTTCAAGAATTGGTGTAGATCTATTTGCCTATAAAGAGACTAGCTGAGTTTTAGATTGGAAACTCAATGGGATGGATTAAACTATTACTTTTGCTTCCGAGACGACATAGAACATGTAAAGACAGAGACGAACGAGAATATGTCTAGGTTGCTGCAAGCATTTGCACTAATGTTTACTGGGAGTTCTTGTTTTAATTACTCTTAATACCATTGCATTCACACCACCACTCCAGCATAACAATGTCCAGAATTAGATTACACATGAAACAAGTGAAATCATGTTAAAATATTCCATACGTGTGTGACATAGATTATCCGACAATTTGTTCGATAAACATTGGATTAGGGCATTACTTACCGCCATTGGAATTTCTTGAGGAGAAGAACCCTCCCCTTCAATGGCCTTGTACTCATTCATCTTCCATTCGGTTTTCACACCTTTTGGAGCTCGTCCGGTATAGAACACCATGGTTCTCTTCAGTCCGACAATGTGATTGCTTGAGTAGACAAAACCAGGAGAGCCCGTAGCTTTCCAGTAGCCAGTGGTTGTGAGCCGCCTTGGCCTACCGCCACGGTACTCGCTCTCTTGCCTGGGGATGAAGAAGAACCATTGCTCCGGATCTGCACGGCATAGATCTCCCGCAAATTCTGGATCCAAAAGAATTTTGTTACATAATAGAGTAGAGAGTATAGATCAAAGAGCTGTAATCTTTCTTTAGAGGAATTGTAATTGTTTTTTAAACAGTTCTAACACACAAGCATGGGTTCAAAATTGTTCATGAAATTATAGACTGTGTATACATATTCTGGATGCATATGAACACTGCTTGCGAAAATAAATCATGAATTATGGAATGATTTCTCCAACTGATACATTCTAAAATATAAGCTTGCTGCAAAAAAGTTGAAGCTCATCGCGTTAAACATATTTAGAAGAAAACCATACATAAATTAGGGCCTAACAGGTACAACTTCCTCATGAGATTCTCCAAATTCTCGTTGGTTCTTTTCTTTTCAGACAAGGGCAGAAAAAGTGAAGCCCATCATCTATTATCTGTCGTACTATGTTCTCCCATACTTGTGGAACTTAATAAGAGATTGTGTTTCGAAGAAGTACCCATCTTATGATTTGGAGAAATGCAAGAAATCTCAAATGAGAAGCATCTGAGACCATTGCTTCACTAAAGTCAAAAGAGGCAAATAGCAAATACCTTTAGAAATGCCTACTACATCCGCACGAAAAAATAGCTGGATCGAGAGCGATAGTTCCGAGGTTAATTAAAAGAAAGTCACAATGCTTTGTTTTTCTGCCTCTGCAGGCATATCTCTTAATTGGAAAAGGCTTTCCATCATGAAAACAATAGATGATCAAGAAGAAGGAGAAGAAGAAGCAAGGATTGCGATGTACGCGGAAGGTCCCATGGATTGAACTCGTAGATGTCAAGAACGGGCATGACTCGTTCAATCAGCCCGAGTAGAGCCTCTCTAGTTGCCTCGAGCTTGTTTCGTAGATAGAACGAAACCAGCTCTTCTTCGGTCGGGAAGAACCGAAACCCTGGTGGCAAACCCTCCATCTCTCTCTCCCTCTCCCTCTCAAAACAACTTGCTTTTGGCTTTTCTATCCTTTTGCTTTTGTTTGTAGTTGTATGCAAGAACGTTTGAGCTCGTCACATATAAATAAGCGAAGAGATCGAATTCTCGGGGAAAGGTTGAGAGACTAAGAGAGAGGGAGAGAGAGAGAGAGAGAGAAATTTTTTTTTTTTTTGTCCGGTGAGGAGAGAGCTTCAATAGTAGCGAAATAAGAGAGAAACACCAGGGCTTTGCTTGGAAATTTCGACGCGCTTGTGTAGGAGAAAAACCTTTTGTCCTCTGATCTCCGTACAGGAATATGGTATAGTTTTCCCGTACAATGAAACCCAGGACGACCGCGTGCCTGCCTGTCTATAATGACGCGGACTAATATTCCCCGAGCACAATATCACAAATTTGGATGGGAGAAGGGGGCGCGGTTGTATTTGTTGAAATATATTGCCGTGTGTGTATATATATAAATTGGATAAGGAGCCATGGGATGGACACGCCTATGCTAAAGGAACAACACTCGCTCTAATATCATGTTAGAAAATCCAATTAAAAAATTTAAACTTTTAAATTAATGGAGATCACATATATATAAATAGAATATAACATTCATTGTCAAGCAATTTAAGACAGAATTTCAGCAGTTTTTACTCATGTAATATTTTGTTCAAGCCAAATGGCAATCCAACACTCACTAAATGAAGCTATTGTGAAAGGAGATCAATAGATTCGATCTCTCCATTGGGATTCTCATAGTGAAGTTATTGAGTTTCCACTGCACCTCCTAATAAAAACTAAACCTCTATCTCTCCCAACCCCCTTCTCTCTCTTGTCCCTCCCTCTCTTGCCCGCCTTTGGCTTGCTCACGCTGCTAGCACCGCTTACCTCAACATCCTTGGGCAACATCAGAGCTAGACTTTGAGCGATCGCTCTTCACAATCTTAAGTTTAATATTTATTTCGTAGAGGGTGTGAAAGCCTTCGTTACACTAAATTTAAAAAAAAAAAAAAAAAAAATTAGCAGGAAATTTTTTAAAATTATCTCCTATCTACAATTAAAAAGAAGAAGAAGAAGAAGAAAGAACCGTGATTTCCCTTTACAATTATGAAACATAAATGGACATATTCTAAGTTTTGACAATCTATGAGATATCCTTTCCCTTCATAATTATATAACAGACATAAAAATATTCTATGAATTTGCAAATCAAGATTTATGTAAATTGAAAAGTTTCAGATATTTTGAAATAAATAAAAGTCAAATAGTGAAAGGCCGGTGAAGAGGAAAAGAGAAAGTAAGTTCAATAGTTATATCGTGGAAACACGATGACAACCGTATGTAATTAAACCGATCTATTAGGTTAAATCCATCTTAGTTTATTTCGACATAAACATTGATTAGGAGATGATTTACTTAAAAGTGAAACTGTGATTGCATTGACTCATTAATAAAGTCAGAAGAAAACAATACTTCATGAGGCAACTAAATTCCTACAATATGGGATGGGGGTAAGACGATAACATTGCATGTGCTATATATCAATCTACGTGCGAGCACTTTTATATTGTGACAATTTTAAGTATTTTGAGTTGAGAAAAAATTAAAAATGCATGCATCGCAAAATCTTACTAAGTCAAAATAAAGAATCAAAAGTCAATCCAATTAATGATTTTGCTAAAGGTATCATTAAAACAAGTTAGGCAAATTGCAATTACCACCTCGATTTGACCCAATTATCTTTTTTCTCTCTATATTTTCTCCTTTTAATTTCTCTTGGACAACTTAGATCAACAAAATTACAGTTTAATAAAAAGATATAGTGTAGCTGCAGCAAACTCATATTAATTCTAAATGTCCTACGCATGCATGCGGGCAGAAGTTTGGCGCATATCGAAGATGTTTTGGCCATATTTCCAAGTCTATTTACTTGACTAACTCATTTAGACGTCTTAAATTCAACATCTGATTTGTCTCTATGCTATATAATTTCAAACATCGATCCACATCATTTCTTACTTGAAATCCAGGTAATTTTTATCCATCCATCTAGAATTTTAGTGGAATTTTTCTTTTCATTGTGACTTGACCCTTTTCACAATGTAGAAGAAGCTTTCCTCGGGGCTGACGGAATCCCATTATTATTAAACCATCATAATATGTTCTCTAAAATATATAGAAAAAAAATAATTTCTAGAAAAAAAGAACTATATTCACTTTTTTTGTTATGAAGACTCCCACTCTGAATTGACGAAGTTCATATAAACTTCCCAACTATCAAGGGAGGATGTTTTTATTAACCTTGTAATTTACACCAATTTTTACTTAGTCAAGTGGCTGGTAAGTCACATTAGAATATTCTATCACGAGTATGGAAGGAACTCTTTGGATAACGTTCAAGGGGGACGTCGAAACTGATTGCCCCTTCCACCTTGAATGCTTATGGAAAAAGGTGGTCAGTCAGTCAATTAAGAGATACACAAAAATTTTTTGGAAACACGTCGTTTTATTTTTTGCCAATGAAAAGACTATGAAGTAGGGTCCATGTGAGGATAGTTTGAGAACACATTATCTGATTGATACGGCTATAGCGGAACTAATTACGTTGAGAAATTGAGAGGGAAAAAAAAAGGTCCTTTCCTTTATTAAAGTTCATTTTGGAAGTAAATAATTCGCTGTATTTTATAGATTAATTGGATTCACATACAAGAGTCTTTGAGTAAAAAAGAAGATGGTGTAAAGACTCTGCCTCCTCTTTTCCCAAAGAATGGTTTAAGTAGACCTTGTTCATCGTAGAAATGAAATCTCGTCCACTGCATTTAGGCTGGGATTGAATCTGTCAAGTCTTTTGTATCTTCTTCACCAGTCTTGACGTTGAGTTCAGACTCTAGAGTGCGTGATCCATTGGAGTTGACTTGGGTATGATGAATCACTATTCATCTTGCGGCTCGAAAAGGCATTGTGATGAGTGCTTTTCTTGGTGTATTTTGGATCCTTCAACATGAGGATTTGCACAGATCTTACTTATCCCATTTAATAATTGAGAGAGCAAACCGACTATGTTGATTTCGTCATGTCCCACATTGATTTATCTCCACTTCCAATTTCTGGAATACAATGGGCAACATTCAAGCTTATTTCTTGCAATTTCTCGGTTTATTAGCAATTGATATAAAAAATGTTGGGTATTGTGTCAAACCGGGAACAGCCCTTTAAATAAATGGATCGTATTCTATAACTAATAATAGTCCGGCACATCATTTAGTAAACTTATTTTGTAAACCAGTTTTAATAAGTTGTACTGAAGAATGTTAATTATTTGTAACTAGATTTATTGATGAGAAATACTAGATATATTAACATCAAAAGAGAAAACTGGTATGGTAGTTTACGTGGTAAGACTATAAGTAGACATTTAAACTAGTAGACCCTAAGAAATCTTAGTAAAAATAAATTAAATCATATCGTGTACCAATTTTGTAAATTATGGCTACTTTAAATAAATAAAACATAATTATTATTCTTCCTTGTGAGACAATATGTAGCTACTGTAGCTCGTGGAATCCATCATTTATTTCATTGACGAAAATTATTAGAAAGAAAATTGTTCCACAATAAAAATTACCTAAATATGACATGCGTATATGAAATTAAACTAGAAAACTAAATAGCAAACGGTACCTACGACTTTCAATTAGGACTAGGACAATCAATTAGCTGTTTCGATAACTAATTGGATTTTTTTTTTTGTATAAACTAAAAAAGAATATACATAAAAAAAAAAAACATCTTTCAGTAGAAAAGAAAAAAAACAGAGAATAAATCATAAGAGATTGATGTGCCTGAACAAGATGGATAAGACATTTTGGTGCATTTGGGAACTGCCTTCCCAAAGCCCCTTGAGTGGTCAAAGCCATTTGGGCAAAATAAAGGGTGTTTGGCAAATTGTTTTGAACTCCATTTGCCAAATGCAAGTCTTTAAAAGGCTAAAAGCCCAAGACAGGACTGCTTTGGGCATCCTCGGCAATTGAAACTTGTCGAGAACTTATAGCTACCTTCTGGCTCTTTAAAATCACTTACAAACTTGTTGATTTTATTTCCTTGTTTCAACATATCTTGTACTCTTTTTAATTCATAAAATTAAAGCCAATCATATAGTCGAGATCTCTTATTGAGAAATTCTACAGAAGTTCCAACTAAACCTTCTACAACAAAACATACGGCAGGCATGGTGGAAGTACCGAAGCTTCTTCATACTTTATGCACTGACTTCACTTTGTCTCCTCTATTTTTAAGATTATCACTATGCCTTTCAGGAAAAATTTGCATGAGCAAATTGATTTGTTAAAGATTTGTTCGTTACGGCTTAATGAAATGTCAAAAGTGACTTGTTTGCTTTCCCATTGAAATCTAAATTATTATTCAAATTTACATAAAAAAAATTATACATATATCTGTGTGTCTATATTTATCTAATCGTGAAAGTTTTGGGTCTTTAAGATTAGAAGAGGAGAAAAAGTCAAGTGAGTGTGGTGCAAGATTTGAAAATTTAAAGACGAGATGTGAAAAGAGAAAATCAATCTAGACAAACCCTAATTCAACATTCCTTCGAAAAGACAACCGGAAAACCTTAAGCCCAAAAATCACCCAAGAATCCTATCCCACACCTCAACCTCCACTACCCACTACCGGCCGCCATCAGAAGTCACTTTGCTACGGCCACCACTGTTGTCAATCCACCAAAAACGCGGCAAGATAGAAAGAAAAATGATGATTTTTTAAATAAAATTGGAACCTAAACTGATTGTGTCTAATTTGAAAAGTGATAAAAGCAGAAGTTTGCAAATCACTCTTCATAAATTTACCTTATTTATTTTTTCTTATGACATAGGTTTCTAAACTCTTTGACTCGACTAATGCCCACTGATTTATACAAACCATCTCATTTACGTCCATAAGATTAGATTCGTTTCATATGGGGTGGTGGGTGATGCCCTAAGGCTATGTTTGGTCATTTGGATTCTAATCAGGTAACAACTAAATAAGATAGGATATAAAATCTAATAATTTGGTTATATTATATCAATTATTTGGTGAATCACAATAATAAAGTCGAATATATTTACATCATATTATATACATTGTGTGGTATAAACGATATATCAATGTAAATAAACCTAAAAGTTCACAAATGGAGATGTTAAAAATTTCTCATGACACTCTTGCCTACTTTATTTTTGTTAGCATTTTTTTTCCCTCTCTTATCTTATTATTTTATTTTTTATTTCTTTTTCCCTTTCTATCATTCTCTAATAAAAATTTATTAATTAGTAAGTTGTACTAATATACCTAAAATATAAAGATATATTTATATTTATATATTGATTTTATATAATATTAAATTAAATTCAAATATATAAATAAAAGTAAGATTAAATTAAAAAATGTTATTTTTTATTATTTTGAATTTCTTATATTAGAATTCAGATATAACTTATATTGAAATATAATTTAATTTTGTTAATTTAAGAAGTTTGTATTCGAGAAAAATAACATTTCTATTATGGATATTATAAATCCTATCTATATTTTATCTTACCTCCACCATTGAATAATTTTATCTGGCCTATATCTCTCTTACATTCGTCTTTATCTTGTCTTAAGCAAGCACCAAACGGCAAACATGAGATAGGATAAATCTTATCCTATTTTAAATTTTATCATGACTGTCAAATGCAGCCTAAGATCATTCACAAGATCACTCTTTATATTTTGAAAAAATTATTCAATTTGTCCAAAACCTATCGAATGATTGTTGCTGAAATTCAAATATAGTTCTAAAATTTTACACAAAATTCCAGTAGAAGTCTTCTAGCCAGTTGTTGTTGGAAATCGCTGATGTAGCAAACCACAAGTTGTCCATGTCAACATGTTATGTATAATGGTGGGCGATGGATACACATCGCATCAGCAATTTCCAACGGCAATTAACTAAAAAAATTACATTTGAATTTCGGGCAAAATTTTTTTATTACATTGACAGAATTGAAAAATTTATGATTGAATTGATGTTTGTACAATAGCTTTAAGACTAAATGGATAATTATCCCTCAAATGATTGCTTCTCCTTCTTTTAACTGATTTCAGTGAAAAAGAAAAATTGCCTCCCCCCAAAGTTTCTCGGCTAGCCCAAGACTATTAGATGAGAGGTCCCACCTGGTTCGAAGGTGTATATAAGATAAAGTTTATATGTCCCTACGAGGGCTTGACTTAAATCACACTATAATAATTTCTCTTCCTCTCTCTCTCCACCAGTATCTCTCTTTAGCTTTTGGCGCAATCCGTGAAACAACGTGTGATGCTCTTTTCTTGCCCATTAGCGCGTGAAATCTGCACGACCATGCATCATAATACAATCATGGAGAGAATAGGGTCAAGCTCTCGAGTTGACTTGCCTTTGACTTCCCCTTTTTTCCAAAGGATATTCAATATCTTTATTGGTGCAAAATCCTCGACTCTTTATAGTGACGCGGTTATGGAGGTTTCCTGCGACCTTCCATGTATGGGAAATGCAACAGGACAGCCTGTGAATGCTCTAAATTCCGAGAGGGATGGTCGAACTGTGCCAAGAATTGCGAGGACGACTTGAGCCTAGACTTTGTCTAGCAATAGCATGACTATGGTCAAGCTGCTTTTTAATTAATTATAATTTGGTCGTTAAAGCCAGCACTAGCGCTACACTTTTTAATTCGATTTTCATTAGGGCCAACCCCACACATTTGAAAAAAATTAAAAATCGGCACGAGCACTATTGATTTGCTTCACACGCATATAGCTTTGGTTACAATATTATATGAATTTTCACATGATACACGGGCTGGATTTTTATAATAGATCCTTATTCTAGTACCGTTATGCAATTAGATATGCGTGTGTGAAGTTTCTCTTTTCCTCTCACATCACGAATTAACTCAGTGAAACTACTTTTAAGTTCATCGTTGGTGTAAATAATAGTCATTCGTAAGTAAGGCAACCCTATTTTTCGTGTGCATAGAAATCAAGTTATGAGCGACAAAATTTTTAACGTGATTTAAAGGCTCATGTCTTTAATTATCGTTTTTCGTATGAAATACATTATTTTTTGGGTTAAAATCACGAAAAATTCTAAACTGGTATAACTGAAATTTTTTTATCATAAATTAATTTTTTGACCACAAAAAACCCTCCATCCAGTATACATGTGATCACGAAAAACCCCCAGCTGATACGCATGTGACAAATGAGAGTTATTTGACAGTGTAATTTAATGAAAACTAACAAATGGTAAATTTTTCACAAGTGATCAATTTATGGTTTTTGATAAACTTGTCATAAATATATTAGTTGAGGTTTTTAATAATATTAAACTATTCTTTTTATAATTGAAGGGCACGAACAAAGAGTATCAGATAAAAACTCCAATAGTTGAATTGACGTAATATTTTCTTTTTAGAGGTTTAAGAAGTAGCTCTAATGGTGGGGTCTTGGCAAAAAAAATATTGTCGGGCTAATTAACCTGTTGCATCAATGCTCGACCTTTTCACATCTACGGAATTTCGGGATCATTACCCCGCCAAAGTCATCTTTGCTTAATAAAGGTTTATTTTATTAGATTTTCTTAGATAAGTACTGGGAATTCTGGGCCATTAATTTATTCTTAGTCGGGACAGCGTGTTGAATTTCTTGACCGGCGAGAGGAAATCTTCGTGGAAAATCTTTGCTATCAAGTTCGGTGTTCTCACTCTTTCTCAATTTTTTCAAGAACCCTTTTCTCATATTATTTGAGGTAGCATTTACGTATAGATTTATTAGAAGCACTTCAACAGCTTTCTTACCTTTAAACAATAGGTACTTCCTTATTATATTAGTAACATACAAGTTTATATGTATCAATTCAAAGTGCCATCAATTTCTCAAATAAAGGTTTAAAGTGAATCTTATCTCAAATAGGAACCTGGAGTACCATTTATATCTCAAATAAGTACTTGTAATGGCCATAGTAATCTAAACAAGTGATTCGACTTTACCGATTGATCAAAGGCATTTTCCGCATTTACTTTTTATTATTTTCTTTAATTTTTAATTTTTCTTTTTTTCTTAAAAAAGAAAATATACATGCGTGGGGGCTAGCCCCAGCTCTCCATCTGGATTTCTTTTCCCAATTTGTGTTTTTCTTTTTATCTTTTTTAGTTTTAGCCTTGTTTTTCTTTTAAGAAAAAAAAAACTAGAAAAAAGGGGAAGAAAATAAGAAAATGTAAAAGATGGAAATACCCTTGACCAGCCAGTGAGATCAAGCTTGTTGAGACTTACATGACCACTTGAACTCTTATTTGAAAAAAATGGAGCACTTTAAGCCCCTATTTGAGACAATATTTAGTTTAGGCACCACTAACATAACAATATATGTTATCTCGTCTTCCTTTTGTTTGCATTGGTGAGTTGGACATTTAATCCTTATTTATCTTTAGTTATATCACAATTCAGTCCCTATACTTTTAATGGCGAAGATTTGTTCTTTATATTATGGAAATAGAAGGAAATCGACCATTTTTTTAGTGAAATATCGACTGAAACTGCACGTGCTTGGTCGTTCGAATAAAATGCGTGGACCTCGTGCAGGCAACCACCGCCATGACAGCGGGCCTCATAGCAATTGCAAGGAAACATTCCTTGCCTCCTCATTTTTTATGACAGTTTCAATCAAAGACATATAACATCTATCTGCTAGGGTAGTACATGCACGTCTCTCTCAAGTTAGTTGAATTAATTCGGCATTATAAATAAATAAATAAATATATATATATATATATATATATATATATATAAATATATATATTAAAAAGATCACTAGTTTCTTTAATCTCTACCTAAAAGATGCGGAATTTCCCAACTAACAGGAGCAACATTATGCGTGGTTTGATTATACTTGTTTAGGCATTTCTTCTAATGAATCTCACAAGAATTTTCAATAGAGTGGAAATAGGGATTGCTAAATTATAATTTTCTCATTAAATTTGTTTCATATGCTAGGGGTACTTTAAAAGCTTGATATATTTGACGGTCTACAATTGGCTTTTAAATGAGTGGCTTATTTTTAGCAACTAATCAAGTTCTACTCTGCACTTCATATACTTACTTTTAGAAGAACCTATAAATGTTATCTTTCACGTCACTAACTAATTAGACTAATCCATAGAGTTATATTTTTCATAATTCAAGTAGTGTTTAATTATACATGCTGTGCCCATTTTCTCTTTTGCTAGAAGCGAATCCTATATGTATATGGGGGATTTAGACATTAGTAATAGCAAGATAACAATATAATTTGACATGTTAGAGTGTCATTCACTTTCAAGGCTTTAAGCAGAGTATAAAGTATGTTTTACTCGATTCATTTATAGTTCATAATATCGTAAGCTTGAAAAGATTTTGAAAAGCAATTTTGTACTCTTAAAAGTCTTTTGCGCAAAAATAGGTAACGATAGTTGTTTTCAATTGTTGACTTTAAAAAAATAGGCTCTGAACTCCAAGAACTTGATAATACTTTTATCAAACACCAAAACTTTCCATGAAAGTCCTTCATTATAGAACATCATAGTTCTCTTAACTCCCACAATTCGATTGCTCGAGTAGACTAAACCGGGAGAGCCCGTAGCTTTCCAGTATCCAATGGTCGTGAGCCGCCTCAGCCTCCAGCCGCGGTACTCGTTCTCTTGTCTGGGGATGAAGAAGAACCATTGCTTCGGCTCTCCAGGCATAGATCTCCCGCAAATTCTTGATCCAGAAGAATTTTGTTACATGATAAAATAGAGAGCATAGATCAAAGATCTGTAATCTTTCTTTGGCGGAATTGTAACTGTTTTTTAAACAGTTCTAACCCATGAGCATGTGTTCAAAATTATGAACACTGCTTGGGGAAATAAAATCATGAATTATGGAATGACTCCTTCAACTAATTTAGAAGAAAAGCATATCCCCTCAATGCTGCAAAAAGTTGAAGCCCATCGTATTAAACTTACTTAGAAGAAAGCAGCCACACCCCCCCACACACACACACACACATATCCACAAATTAGGGCCTAAACGGTACGACTTCTTTATGAAATTCTCCAAATTTTTGTTGGTTCTTTTCTTGTCAGACAAGGGCAGAAAAAGTGAAGCCCGTCATCTATTATTTGTCGTACTATGTTCTTCCATACTTGTAAAACTTAATAAGAGACTGCGTTTTGAAGGCGTATCCATTTTACGATTTGGAGAAATGCAAGAAAACTCAAATGAGAAGCATTTGAGACTACTGTTTCACTAAAGTCAAAAGGGGCAAATAGCAAAGACCTTTTGAGATGCCAAGTACATCCGCACGAAAAAATAAGCTGGCTCGAGAATGATAGTTTCGAGGTTAATTAAATTAAAAATTGCAATGCTTTATCTTCTCTCTCTGCAGACATATCTTTCAATTAGAAAAGGCTTTGCAACATGAAAATAAGAGATGATCATCTAGCAGCGTCAAGGATTGTGACGTACATGGAAGCTCCCTCTCTCTCTCTCTCTCTCTCTCTCTCTCACACACACACACAACAACTTGCTTTTGTTTGCAGTTATATACAAGAACGTGTTGAGATCGTCACTTATATATTGCGAAGCGAAGAGATTGAACACTCGTGGAAGAATTGATAGAAGAAGAATAGCGAAGAGAGAGCTTCATTAGTCGTGAAATGAGAGAGAGAGAGAGAGAGAGGGGGGGGGGAGATGGCGGGGGCGGGGGGAGGGAGGGAGGGACATGGTATTTGCTTGAAAATTTCCATGCGCTTGCGTTGGAGAAAAACTTGGAAGTCTTCCCCTCTAACTTGGAAGTTTTTTTCTCTTTTTCTTTTACGGGTCATTACAACGAAACTCAGCACCGCGTGACCCAGATAACGACATGGACTACTAATATTCCACGAGCAAATATCACAAATTGGACCGGCTTTCGATATTTCTGGAGATTGTATGAAACTCCGTATATTTCGCATGGTTAATCCTAATTAAATCGATATTTTGCTTCTTTAAATGGTCATCTAATAAATTCTATAAATAAATTTATGTACTATTCCTTTGATAATCAATAAAATATCATATTTTTGTCATAAAATTTCTATTTTTATATTATCCTTGCCTAATACTTTTATGTTTCCCGAACTTCCCTTAAATTTAACTTTAATAGGACAATTTTGTGTACTTTATTGTGATCTTTATTCTCTTCTCATGGTTGTCATGGGTAGGTTCCATGAACAGGACAAACTAGACAAGCTGTAGAGTAAAACTGTCACGCCCCGAACCCCGAGACACGTGAACATCCCACCATGGTCATACAAATGCGACATTCCCGGGTAGTGTCGCCGACCCAATTAATTCATTATGCTCATGCGGAACGTGTTAATTAACCCCTGACAAAAACTCACGAGATAGGAAAGCAGGAAATAATTACAATCACAACCAAACATACTTTCATAAACAACCCACCTCCCAAGGGTTTACATATATACCAAAAAGGGGCCAGTTCACAAAAGGGATCAGTCCACCAAAAAGAATAAACGGTCCTAGGACTACTAGTCGGACACGCTCTTTGATGCCACTTCAGTTTGGACCGTCTTCAGAGGCGATGATTTCTTCATTCTACGGTCCTGAAAAAAATTTGGCCCACAACGGGGTGAGACATCGTCTCAGCAAGTTCAACCCCCTAAACCCTTATTAGAAAGAAAATACACCCAGGGTGGCCTAGCCCTTCACACAGACGACTAACCTCGTCTCAATTCCTCTCTGCAGGTTAGCACAATTTATATTACACAATCTCAGGTAATAATAATGATTTAAATAATTGGAACGACATCACTTCCAAACAAATCATAATTGCACTCAGAACACATTCCAATCATTCACTGCCTCACAAGGGCATAGCCTACTTGCAATTCAGCTATCTATTGACACTCATGTCAGGCATCGCCTCCCCCCCCATGGAGCGCGGCTTCGTCACTACGTCGACGGCATTCCCGAAGGAGCATGGGTCCAGTTGGCCTAGCTTCTATTGCGACCCGAGCCACGTCACTCACTAACGACAATTCACAAGGAGAACAGGTCCAGTCGATATAGCCACTACTGCGACCGAGTCAATAAACCAGCACACGACAAATCATTATTGACTTCCGAACACTCCGCATTTCAATCACATACTCCAATTTCAATAGTAAACTTTAACAATCAAATTTCTGCATCAAAATCCAACACTTGGGTTTTTATGGCTAAAACCCTATTTATCACAATCAACACTCAAATTGCCACATCCATTCGTCAAATTCAAATTCTAAATGCACAGCATCGATCAGCACGAAATTCTAAGCAATTAAGGTCAAAAATAATTTTTGAGTTTTTTTTTTATATAAATTAAATAATAATAATAGTCAACACTCAATTTTGCCACATTCGTTTATCAAATTCAAATTCTAAGAGCACAGCGACGATCGGCACGAAATTCTAAGCAATTGGGGTCAAAATAATTTTTCAATTTTTTTATTAAATAATAATATTTTAATGAATTTCGGAAAATAGTAAATTATTAACTTTTTCCAGAATTTCGAAACAATAAAATAAATCAAAAATAAAACCCAATAAGTCACATCAAGGTTTATATTAAATAAACCTACTTAATCTTAAACTAAACACACTTAAAACTAATTAAATCTCTTAATCCAAATCACATTTAAATAAACTAAACTAACCCCTAAACACAATTAACTTAGGCTAAGCACACTTAGGGCATCATTAACCCTCTAATCAAGATTTAGTGAGCTAGACTTACCAGATTAGCGAGCCGAGCACGCCAAAACGACGGGGCCGACGTGAGGATCGACTTTCCTCAAGGCGGGCCGAGCAACCGGGGTCGAGAAGCTGGCCAAAAAGGGCCCCGAACTTCCAGATCTGAGCTAGAAGTTCAAGCTCCGTCCATGGCCGAATGGGGGAGGTCCGCCGGCGGTTCGAGCGCGGTACAGCGAAGGAGGGCGACGGCGAGCTATCGGCTGGCTGGCGGTGGCTCGGTGGGCCTCCGACAACTGCGGCAGCAGCTCGGGACGAGGGGGGAACGGCGGGAGGCGGCTGGGCGCGACGAGCTGCGCGCGAGCATGCGCGCGGCTTCCCGCGGGCGCACAGCGGCAGCGACGACGGCGGCAGCTCCGACGACGATGGGCGGCGACCTCCTCCGGCAACGACGACGAGCGGACGGCGAGGGGCTTTGGTCGGCTGGCTGCTGGTCCGCATGAGCTCCCTCCCCTTCTCTTTCTCTCTTCCTTCTCTCTCTCTCTCTCTCTCTCTTCCAAAGGTTGAAGATGAAGTGGGCTTAATCCCCACCCTCCACTTGTCACTCTCTCCTTCAATTTGGCAACAACCATGACATGGGATGATGTCATCTTCCACTAAGTTCAACCTCCCAAAATCTTAGTCCAATAAGTTCAATTTCATTTTCCGCCGGAGCATAAAATCTCATACCTTAAATTTCTCAATTCCAATAAATTCTCGTCCAATTGAGCCCAATTAAAATCCATAAAATTAATACATGATCCTCATAAGGTATGTGACACCTCAGGACTTCCAATTTCTTAATTCAGTCACAATTTCATGGTTAATTTTATTCTGGCACGATATTAGCGCGCCTTGACCTACCGGTTAGCTTTTAGAAATTTTTATGCATTCGACTTGTAGTTGATAAATCTCAAGCCACAATCTACATATTTGACACATTGGCGACCCTCGGTTGTCGTGAAAATCTCAAGGTTTCAAATACGGACACGGGGGGCCCAATCGACAGAAAAGTAGGTCTAGTGCTGACCGACAAGAATAGTGTGATTGGGTGGAATCACCCATACTCGATCATATGCCTCTGTCGAGCCGACCTATCTCTGACTTCTAATCGATTTTTAACTGTGCCATAATGACCCTTGTAGATTAGCTTGGTCGAAAGGTCGTTTCCTGGTCAAATTCTTGAGTCTAATGCATTAGAATCTCTTACCGGCTTCACCTGATAGACTGGTTTTCACATGAGTGGCCAACTCAAGGAAAGGAACTATATGCGTGCAGATGAAATGCCCGTCTTAATTTACTAAAAATAAAATTGGAAAATTCGGGATGTCACAAAAACGCCTATTTAAGCTTGTTTCATTGAATATTCCTGATCTCTTTTGCTAGTTAGGCTTTCACCATATCTTCTGAAACTTGACTTTTTCAATTAAGTCATGTTTCTTCCTCTAGATTAAGATCTTAGATTTTAAGTGGTCAATTATGTTCTGGCAATAATAATCATCTTAAATGTCTACTTTGTCAATTGGGGAAACACCTTGCCATGCCATTTGATCTTAGTGAATTTGTTTCTCATGCTCCTATCGATCTCATTCACTATGATATTTAGAGACCATCTTCAATCCTTACCATGGAAGGCTCTCATTATTTTGTAATCTTTGTGGATGATCATTCTCATTATATATAGTTTTTATCTTATAAAAATCGATCTAAATTTACTCGTATCCACCATAATTTTATTGTCATGATAAAAACGCATTTTTCATAAAATATTAAGGTTTTTCGTATGATAATGCCATGGAATATAGAGACACCGAATTTCTTAAAATTCTATCCCAAAATGGTATTATTGTTCATTGTTCTCATCTAGGAACCTCATAATGGAATGGTCGAGTTAAATGAAAACACAAATATATTATAGATAGGGTTAATGCCAAGAAAAAGCCCAAAATTGATATACATGTGACAAATTTACCACAAACTAATTTTTTTTATTACAAAAAACTTCAAACCGTTATACTTGTGACAAATGTACCCTGCATTAGTATTCGTTAAATTTTTCTGCTAAATTATTAAGTTAAATGACACATGATAGTTAATGTGTTTATCGTTTTGGGGTTTGCCGCTCCGTTTGTCATACATATATCGGTTTAAGGTTTTTCGTGGTATTAATTTAATTTAATAGAAATTAACGAATGGAGAAGAAGGTGTAAAGGTTCACTTTAGTTCATAACTTCATAAGAGCTTCCTCCTGGTCCTAGGGATCGAGGGAAGATCTTTTATATTACTCACACCTGTTGTCGTATCTTTTGTTGTAGCTCCATTAATGATTGAACTGAACCTCACAGCTCGTATAATTTGGCTTTTACGATAAGAAAGAGATTTTAATGCCATTGGTAATATCCGTTTTACTTAACCCTATACTGCATGGATACTTTTTAATTACTATGAATTAATGTCCTGGGTTGGTAACATCTATCTTGCCTTAATTATTCTTCTTCTTTTTTTATAGCTAGTTTGATGCTCTAAATTTTTTACTGGAGCATCGGCAGGAAAATTGTCCAAAATGTCCTAAACATATTGTTTTTTTCCCAATTCAGTCTTAAATCTTTCAATTTTGCTAATTTAGTCCTAAACATTTTCACTTCTTACCAATTCAGTTCATCTGATTAATTTTGATTTGAAATTACTGAAGTGGATGACTAGTATTGATGTGGCACTTTTTTTACTAATATTTTAATAATATTTTGAATTTTTTATGATTTTTTAAAACTTTTTTTGCTTTTTTTTTTCTTTGGGGTTCAGATCTGGCCGACAAGGGTTGCCGACCAACCTTCACCAGCCTTTGCCAGATCTGGCCAAGCAAGGGCCTCGAGCAAGGTCGCTGCCCTCACTTGGGGCCAACGAGGGTTGCCAAGCCCTCACTTAGCCAGATTTGGCGAGGGCGTCACGACCCTCGCCCGAAGCTCACGAGGGGCATGACGCCCTCACCTAGAGCCGGCGAGAGTGGGCCAGCCCTCACATGTGGTTGATGAGGGTTGGTTAGCAACCCTTGTCAGCTAGATTTGAAACCTTGAAGAAAAAAAAAACTATAAGAAAAAACTATAAAAAAAAATATTGTTAGAATATTATTTAAAAAGTCACATTAGCGCCGACCGTCCATGTCAGTAATTTTTTGCCAAAATTGGCTAAATGAACTTTATTGACAAAAAGTGAAATGGTTTAAGATTGAATTAAAAAAAAATGTAACAAGGCTTAGGACTAAATTGATAAAATTGAAATATTTAAAGACTGAATTGGCAAAAGTGCAGTAAGTTTAGCACTATTTGGATAATTTTCCCAAGCATCAGTTGTGAGAAGCATAGCTATTCGTATTATCTTCAGACACCCTGATTTGATTAACACGGGAGCCTTGTTCATTGAGTTCACATCTTTCTTCATATTTGTCTTCACGGTACTATGCTTTCACCATGCCAGCCTTGATGAAGAGTAGCGATAAATCCTGATGCTAGATCGAATAGATCGAACGTGAGACTCGATTGTGCATTTGGAAAGAAATACAAATTCTATACCCTGTAAATCTTTGTTGAAATATGCTCGGTTGGCGATTTGAACAGTTAACTTTTGCTCATGAGTCATGATGTGAGCGGATGTTCTTTTATGGCGTGTTCTAGTGATGCCAAGTCACTCTGCATAAAGCTTCTTCAACACCAAATCATAGTATAGTCAGTTAGTGATTCTGTTTTGCTTAGTTGCTGCTTGCTTTCTCCAGAGTTCTCTTTAGACTATGATAACGCAAAGATGGAGCAACTGTTTGTTTGGGAAAATTTTTAGGTACTTCGAGCTTATTTTAGCTTATTGACCGGGCTAGTAGATTCGGCGGGACCCGTGGGAGATCCACATTATTTGACCGCTAACGATTGTCGATGCCCTGCAATTGCAAGGAAACATTCCCCACTCCTCCTCATTTTCGACGACACTTCCCATCAAGATACATACTGAACAAGTTGGGACTGTACATGCATGTCTCTTTCAGTTTACTTGAATTAACTTGACACGGAATTTAAAAATATATTCAATTGAAGAGATCTCTAATTTTCTCCAATCTCTACTTAAAAGATGGGGCATTTCCTAGCTACTAGGAGCTGTCCTTTGCGTGATTTGGTTTTTCTTATTTAGACATTTCTTTAAATCAAATTCATGAGAAATTTGGAAGCGTGGAAACAAGGAAGATCTAAATATAAATTGTTAAATTAAAATTTTTCCCACTAATTTTTTTTTTTAATGTGATAGAGTATTTTAAAAGTTTGACCAACTAAGTGATTTAACGGTTTATAACTGCCTTTTAGGTAAGTGGATTAGTTTTAAAAATTACCAAACATTTATTCTTTTAATATGCTAAGTTTTTAAAGGAATCTTACTATACTTGTTTTTCATCTCACTAACTACTTAGGTTATTCTATAAAGTGATAGTTTTTATAATTCAAGAAGTATCAATTACACATGTTGTACGCATTCTCTCTTGCATGTGGAATCGAATCTCACGTGTATATGGGGTTTAGGGCAATAAGCGACACAACTATGTGTGTGTGTGTGTGTCATTCACTTTCACGGCAATATGTTTTACTCAATTCATCTGTAGTTCTGAACATCGCAAGCCTGAAAAAAAATATCGAAAAGCAGTTATGCACTCTTAAAATCTTTCCAGCAAAAGTATGTAACGACAATTGTTTTGTGCTGTTGACTTGAGAAAGTAGATTTGAATTCAAAGAAATTCTAAATAGTTCTAAATAGTTTTATCAAACATTAAAACTTCCCATGAAAGAACATAATAATTGAAATTGATGGTCGAAAACCATTTTTAAAAATTTTCCTAAAATAAAGTATTATTTGGACCAAAAATAGAAATGAGCAAGCTCTCTCTCTCTCTCTCTCTCTCTCTCTCTCTCGCAGCTGTGAAGAACTTTGCATGAAATTGTGACCCAATTGTGTTAAAGAACTCTGCAAGTGACAACCTTGATTATAAGTTAGCTAGCTTTGATTTAGTTACATGTTACATGCAAGGATAATGCTAAGCATAGCAAGAATTTCACATTTCACCCTGTCAATAAGTTTCGTGCAAATCTC
Organism: Eucalyptus cloeziana; assembly: GCA_014182715.1. Taxonomy (NCBI): domain Eukaryota; kingdom Viridiplantae; phylum Streptophyta; class Magnoliopsida; order Myrtales; family Myrtaceae; genus Eucalyptus; species Eucalyptus cloeziana. The sequence goes on along the minus strand of CM024639.1, from coordinate 3,979,933 downwards.
TTTACTCTTCCAAAATAAGACATCATAGAGCCTAATAAAAAAAGAAGAAGGAAGCACTAGACATGATTTTAAGGCAATATATTTTCCAAAATTACCAAAGCCTGATGCACTAGATGGTTGTCTTGATTATTTCCCAATATACATGTCTTTTCCATAATATCCGCGAATGTGATAATACTTCAAAAACCAAGATCGCAAAGTATTTGTATCTATCCATTGGAAAGCTTCAAAAATAATTTTACCAAGAAAAGGAAAAAGATTAGAAGCAAATTAAATCCCCAGGTAATCATTTGGGAGCTCTACGGTGTATTGCACACATGCAATCATTTACATGTACCATTTCTTGACATAACAAGCACACACAAACACACACCCGTTTGATTCGTGAGAGTTTCGCATGGAAATAATCATGGAAATGAATAAGGTGCACGAAATGATATCGACTATCCAGTTTGTATTAGTTCTACATCCATGGTCGATTTTAGGATACAAGTGCATTTTAAACAGATATTAAAATTAGAAAGAACTCACATTTGCTTAGCATCACTGAGGAGATTAGGAGTTACACCATTTTAATCACGGTAACATAAATATGCTTTTTTTTTTTTAATTTATGCATAGAAAATTAGCCTCCTTTAATTAAGACCAGAACTGTTCCCAGTTCGACGAGAACAATTCGGTATCACTGGGTAGCATCTCCATGTCAATATTGCTTCCTAGTCCTCTTGCTTGCAAAGGAATTGTCCCATGGTCTTTAGAGACACCTGAACTATCTGCCGATGAGCTCGCTCTCTCCATGAAAGGAGGACTGCTCTGATGAGATGATGCCATTTCCCGGTGATACCGATGATGATCATCCTTCGATATGGTGTCTTGTTGAAATGTGTGGCTGCTTCTAATGATTTCTCCCATAGGTCTCCGGTCGAATGACCTCAAGGTCTTCGTTTTCTTGTACACTCGGCACACACTGAATTCATGCCTCGGCTGCAATTATAGACACAAACGAGAGATATCAGTCACATGTCATTGCTCGATTCGTTCGTGTTCTAACAACAAGAAGAAATCAAAAGCGATGTCAATCTATTCCGCTGTGGCTCAATTTCATTTTGTTTCTTTGGGTCCAAGAATTGGTGTAGATCTATTTGCCTATAAAAGAGACAGGTTGAGTTCTAGATTGGAAACTCAATGCGATGGATTAAACTATTACTTTTGCTTCCGAGACGACATAGGACATGTAAAGACAAAGACGAACGAGAATATGTCTAGGTTGCTGCAAGAACTTGCACTTATGTTACTGGGATCTTCTTGTTTTAATTACTATTAATACCATTGCAGTTACACCACTATAGCATAACAATGTCTAGAATTATATCACATGTGAAACATTTGAAATCCTGTTAAATTATTCCATACGTGTGTGACATAGATTATCCGACAGTTTTTACGATCAACATTGGATTAGGGCATCACAAACCGCCACTGGGATTTCTTGAGGAGAAGAAGCCGCCCCTTCAATGGCCTTGTACTCATTCATCTTCCATTCAGTTTTCACGCCATTCAGAGCCCGTCCTGTATAGAACACCATAGTTCTCTTCAGTCCAATAATGTGATTGCTCGAGTAGACAAAACCAGGAGAGCCCGTAGCTTTCCAGTAGCCAGTGGTCGTGAGCCGCCTCGGCCTACCGCCACGATACTCGCTATCTTGCCTGGGGATGAAGAAGAACCATTGCTCTGGATCTGCACGGCATAGATCTGCCGCAAATTCTGGATCCAAAAGAATTTTGTTCCATAATAGAATAGAAAGCATAGATCAAAGATCTGCTTTTGGTGGAATTGTAATTGCTTTTTAAACAGTTCTAACACTTGGGCATGGGTTCGAAATTGTTCATGAAATTATGGACTTTGTGTACATAGTGGATGCATATGAACACTGCTTGGAAAATATAAATCATGAATTACGGAATGATATCTCCAATTGATACATGCTAAAATATAAGCTTGCTGCAAAAAAAGTTGAATCCCATTGCATTAAACCTATTTATAAGAAAACCATACATATATATCAATAATTAGGGCCTAACAGGTACAACTTCCATATGAAATTCTCCAAGTTCTGGTTGGTTCTTTTCTTTTCAGACGAGGGCAGAAAAAGTGAAGCCCATCAAACATTATCTGTCGTAATCTGTTCTCCCACACTCGTGATACTTAATAAGAAACAGTGTTTCGAAGGAGAATCCATTTTACAATTTGAAGATATGCAAGAAATCTTGAAAGAGAAGCATCTCAGACCATTGTTTCACCAGAGTTGAAAAGCGCAAATAGCAAATACATTTAGAAATGCCTAGTACATGCACATGAAAAAATAGCTGGATCAATAACGAAAGTTCCGAGGTTAATTAAAAGAAAATCGCAATGATTTGTTTTTCTCTCTCTCCAGGCATATCTCTTAATGGGAAAAGGCTTTGCAACATGAAAACAAGAGATGATCAAGAAGAAGAAGAAGAAGCAAGGATTGCGACGTACGGGGAAGGTCCCATGGATTGAACTCGTAGATATCAAGAACAGGTATGACTCGTTGAATCAGCCAGAGTAGAGCCTCTCTAGTTGCCTCGAGCTTGTTTCGTAAATAGAACGAAACCAGCTCTTCTTCGGTCGGGAAGAACCGAAACCCTGGTGGCAAACCCTCCATCTCTCTCTCTCTCTCTCTCTCTCTCTCTCTCTCTCTCTCTCAAAACAACTTGCTTTTGGCTTTTCTATCCTTTTGCTTTTGTTTGTAGTTGTATGCAAGAACGTGTTGAGCTCGTCACATATAAATAAGCGAAGAGATCGAATTCTCGGGGAAAGGTTGAGAGACGAAGAGGGAGGAAGAGAGAGAGGAGAAAGCTAATTTTTTTTTTTTTTTTTTGGGGGGGAGGGGGGTGTGGGGTGAGAGGGGGAGTCAGTGAGGAGAGAGCTTCGATAGTTGCGAAATAAGAGACAGACACCAGGGTTTTTCTTGGAAATTTCGACGCGCCTGTGTAGGAGAAGAACCTTTCGTCCTATGATCTCCGTACTGGGATATGGTATAGTTTTCCCCGGTTGTATTTTGTCGTCATTGCAATGAAACTCAGGATCACCGCGTGCCTGCCTGTCTATATGACACGGACTATTATTCCACGAGCACAATATCACAAATTGGATGGGAGAAGGGGGCGCGGTTGTATCTGTTGAACTAGTATCACGTGTGTGTATATATATATAAACCGGATTAGGAGCCATGAGAGTGGAAGCACGTACTAAGCCAGATTAGGAGCCATAAGGTGGACGTACTTATGCTAAAGGAACAACACTTGCTCTGATATTATGTTAGAAAATCAAACTCAAAATTGATAAAAACCACATGTATATAAATAACATATAAAATTTATTATCAAGTCATGTGGGATAAAATTTTAATAATTTTGACTCATGTAATGTTGTATCCTTGCCACATGGTGATTCAACACTCACTATAAAAATAAAATTATCGTGAAAAGAGATTTAGTGGATTTGATCTCTCCCTTGGGATTCTCGTAGTGAAGTCATTGAGTTTCCACTTTACCTCCTAACATAAACTAAACCTCCATCTCTCCCTCCCCCTACTCTCTCTCGTCCCTTCCTCTCTCGCCTGCCTTGCCCGCGCTGCTAGCATCGCTCCCCCTCAACATCCTTGAGCAACCTCAAAGCTAAACTTTGAGCGATTGCTCTACCAAGCTGTCTCCGTCGCCCTCGAGACCTCTCTCTCCACGTTTGCCCCAGTGACCACCATTCCAACATGGAAGAGGAAAGTGGGGGATTCGAATCCCCACCTTCTCGAGGGTTTGGGGTGGGGATGATTTAGTTCTAGGAGTGGGTTTCGACTCCCTCGTCTTGCAAGGAGGCAGAGCAAAAGTCTGAGAGTGAGAGTTAGAGTAGAACCGATAAAAAAAAAATAATTAAAACCCATCAACATGAGATCGATAACTTCCAACGATCTCAACCAGAGGTCAAGCCTAGATACGTGACAGGCAGAGGGAAGGACGGAGGGAGACAGGAAGAGGGAAAGGGGGGGAGAGGATAGTAGCCCTTTAATCACTTCTAACGTATGGTTGGGAATATGACAACGATGAAGCTGATTTATATCTATGATCAATGATATCGGGGGGAGATCTCTTCGCAATCTTAAGTAAATATTTATTTTGTGAAGGGTGTGAAAGCCTTAGTTACACTAAATTAAAAAAGAAAATTAGCAGGAAAAATTTAAAAATTATCTCCTAGCTACAATTTAAAAAGAAGAAGAAGAAGAAGAAGAAGAGAGAACCGTGATTTCCCTTTATAATTATGAAACATAAATGGAAATATTCTAAGTTTTGACAATCTATGAGATATCCTTTCCCTTTATAATTATATAACAGACATAAAAAAGATTCTATGTATTTGCCAATCAAGGTTTATGTATATTGAAAGTTTCAGATATTTTGCAATAAATAAAAGTCAAAGAGTGAAAGGCCGGTGCCAAGGAAAAGAGAAAGTAAGCTTCAATAGTAATGTCGTGGAAACTTGATGACAACCGTATGTAATTAAACCTACCTATTAGGTTATATTCATCTTAGTTTATTTCGACATGAACATCGATTAGGAGATGATTTACTTAAAAAGTGAAACTGTGATTGCATAACTCATTAATAAAGCCAGAAGAAAACAATACTTCATGAGGCAAATCAAATTCCTACAATATAACATTGCCCGTGCTATACATCAATCTATGTGCAAGCATTTACATATTGTGACAATTTTAAGTATTTCGAGTTAAAAAAATAAAAAAATAAAATGCATTCATTGCAAAGAATCAAAAGTCAATCCAATTAATGATTTTGCTAAAGGTATCCTTAAAACAAGTTAGGCAAATTGCAATTACTGCCTCGATTTTTCCCAATTATCTTTTTTTCTCTCTATATTTTCTCCTTTTAATTTCTCTTGGACAACTTAGATCAACAAAATTACAGTATAATAAAAAGATATGGTGTAGCTGCAACAAACTCATATTTGTTCTACATGTCCTGCGTATGCATGCAGGCAGAAGTTTGGCGCATATCGAAGATGTTTTGGCCATATTTCCAAGTCAATTTACTTGACTAACTCATTTAGACGTCTTAAATTCAACATCCGGTTTGTCTCTATGCTATATAATTTCAAACGTCGATCCACATCATTTCTTTCGGGAATCCAGGTAATTTTCATCCATCAATCTAGAATCCTAATGGAATTTCTCTTCTTATTGTGACTTGACCCTTTTCGCAATGTAGAAGAAGCTTTCCTTGGGCCTGACGGAATCACATTATTATTAAACCATCATAATATGTTCCCTAAAATATATAGAAAATATTAATTTAAAAATAATTATACTCACTTTTTTTGTTACGAAGAAATTCACTCTGAATTGATGAAGTTCATATAAACTTCCCAACTACCAAAGGGAAGTTGTTTTTATGTAATCTTGTAATCTACGCAATTTTTACTTAGTCAAGTAGCTGGTAAGTCACATTAGAATATTCCGTCAAGAGTGTGGAAAGAACTCTTTGTCTATTCTCAAGGGAGACGTCAAAACTGATTGCTCCTTTTCCACCTCGATTACTTATGAAAAAAGGGGGTTAGTCAGTCAATCAAGAGATTCGTGAAAAAGTTTTGGAAGCATGTCCTTTTATTTTTTGCCAATGAAAAGAGTATGAATTAGGGTCCAAATGAGGATAGTTTTGAGAACACATTACGTGATCGTTACAACTAATGCCGAACTAATTACGTTAAGAAATTGAGAGAGAAAAAAAAGTCCTCCCCTTTATTTAAAGTTCATTTTGGAAGTAAATGATTTGCTATATTTTATAGATTAATTGGATTCACATGCAAGAGTCTTTGAGTAAAAAAGAAGATGGTGTAAGGCCTCTGCTTCCTCTTTTCCCGAAGAATGGTTTAAGTAGACCTCGGTCATCATGGAAATGAAATCTAGTATACTGCAGTTTCGTTGGGATTGAATTTGTCAGGTCTTTTGTATCTTCTTCACCAGTCTTGACGTTGAGTCCAGACTCTAGAGTGCGTGGTCCAATGGAATTGACTTGGGCGGGTATGATGAATCACAATTCATTTTATTACTCGAAAAGACATTGTGATGGGTGCTTTTTTGGTGTAATTTTGGATGCTTCATCATGAGGATTTGCACAGATCTTACATATCCCATTTAATAATGAAAAGAGCAAACCGAGTATGTTGATTTCGTCATGTCCCTCATCGATTCATCTCCACTTCCAATTTCTGAAATACAACAGGCAACATTCAAGCTTATTTCAAGTTTATTACTTAGCAATATCTCAGTTTATTAGCAATTGATTGAAAAAATGCTGGGTATCGTGTCAAATCGGGAGTGAGTCGAGTGACCCTTTTAATAAGTGGATCATATTCTACAACTAATAGTGTAAACCAATTTTAATAAGTTTAACACTTCTCTTTAGTATAAGTAGTTTCCAAATCACTTTTTCACATATGCACAGTGCTAAAAGATGCGTTGTACTTTTAAATGTTAATTATTCATTACTAGATTTATTGACGAGCAATACTAGATATATTAACATCAAAAGAGAAAACCAGTATAGTAGTTTCCGTGGTAGACCACAAGTAGATATTTTAGTAGACCATAAGAAATCCCGGTTTAAATAAGTTAAATCATATCATAGTGTGCCAATTTTGTAAATTATGGCTACTTATGGTAAACACATATTGAGTGGTGTACTTATATAAATAAGTGTGCCACAATCTGTCATTTAAATAAATGAAACATAATTATTATTCTTCCTTGTGAGACAATATGCAGCTATTGTAGCTCGTGGAATCCATCATTTATTTCATCGACGAAAAATTATTAGAAAAGACAATTGTTCCACAACAAAAATTACCAAAAGATGACTTGCATGTATGAAATTAATCTAGAAAACGAAATAGCAAACGGTTCCTACGACTTTCAATTAGGACTAAGACAATCAATTAGCTGTTTAGATAACTAATTGGAATTTTTTTGTATAAACTAAAAAAAATACATAAAAAAGAACATCTTTCAATAAACAAAACAAAAAAGAGAATAAATCATAAGGAATCGATGTGCATGAACAAGAAGGATAAGACATTGAAACTTGTCAAGAACTTATAGTTACCTTTTGACTCTTTGAAATCACTTACAAACTTGTCGATTTTATTTCCCAGTTTTAACATATCTTGTACTTTTTTTAATTCATAAAATTAAAGCCAATCACATGGTCGAGATCTCTTATTGAGAAATGCTACAGAAGTTCCAACTAAACCCTTTTACAACAAAACACACGCCAAACATAGTGAAAGTACCGAAGCTTCTCCTTATTTTATGCCCTGACTTCACTTTGTCTCCTCCATTTTTAATATTATCATATTGCCCTTTAGGAAAAATATGCATGCGCGAATTGATTTTTAAAGAAATTGTTTGTTGCGGCTTAATGAAATGTCAAAAATGACTTGTTTGCTTTCCCAGTGAAATCTAAATTATTATTCAAATTGTTGGGATTGTCGGATTCCCAAAAACCGGATTCGACACTAAATCGAACCCCTAAACTTGTGTGGAAGACGAGCCCGGGAAAAACACATGTATCACCGATCTTAAGGCACATCACAGAATTGAACATACCTTGTTAGCCACAGATTAAACACCAATGCCGATTTGAGGAAGAGAAACTGATCCCATTCGATCCGATGACGTTAGTTTGCCTTGAAGGGAAGATGGGTGTTGCCTCTTCCGCACTGTTCTTTCCTTTGGAAAGTGTTTGAGGGAGAGAGGGAGGAGGAACGTACGTTATGCCAAAAGGTACGTTTCTCCTTCTTTATCTCCCCTTATATACGTTCCTCCAAAATGAAACACGTCCCCTTCATCATATTCCTTCATCCACGCCCCAATCTTGTGGGCCGGGCTTTTAGGCCCAACATGGGCGGACGGGCCAACTTAGGCCCATCACCATAATTTAATAAAACCATCACAAATTTATTATAAAGAAGAAGAAGAAGAAGAAGAAGAAGAAGAAGAAGAAGAAGAAGTATACATAGATATATGTTTCAATATTTGTCTAATCGTAAAAGTTTTGAGTCTTTAAGATTGGAAGAGTAGAAAAAGTCAAGTGAGTGTGGTGCAAGATTTGAAAATTTTAAGAAGAAACGTGAAAAGTTAAAATCAGTTAGACGAACTCTAATTTAACACTCCTTCGAAAAGACAACCAAAAAACCTTAAACCCAAAAATCACCCAAGAATCCTATCCCACACCCTAATCTCCTCTAACCACCACAGGCTGCCATCAGAAATCACTTTGCCACGGCCACCATTGTCGTCAATCCACCAAAAACGCAGCAAGACAGAAAGAAAAATGATGATTTCATAAATAAAACTGAAACCGAAATTGATTGTGTCTAATTTGAAAAGTCATGAAGCAAGTTTGCAAATCACTCATCATATATTTATCTTATTTATTTTTCTTATGACACGGTTCCTAAACTCTTTGACTCAATTAATGCGCACTGACATACGCAAACCATCTCCTATATATCCAGAGGATTAGACTCCATTCATATGGGATGGTAGGAGATGCCCAAGATTATCCGCGAGATGCGCAGGATTGAATTGTATGACACTCAAATCAATCGTGAATTTTTCAGTTTTGTTAATGTAATCCTAAACTTTTATGCAAAATTTCAAGATAATTATTCTGGTCAATTACCATTGTAAATCACTAACGTGGCAATCCACAAATTATCTACATTAGCATACTATGTAGGATGGTCCAACAATGACTTGATGCCGCATCAACAATTGGCCGAGAAGACTATATTAGAAATTCGTGCAAAAGTGTGAATAACATTGGCAAAATTGAAATTTTTATGAGTAAATTGACATCCGTGTAGTAAATTTAAAATTAATTGGGTAATTATCTCTTATATTGTACTTTGGGATAGCTTCTCTTTCCTTAAATGATTTCAAAGAAAAAATTGCCTACTCCTAAAGTATCGTAGCGAAGCCCAAGATCATCAAATGAGAGAGGGCCCACCCTCGCTCCCAGAATCTTTCTTTAACTTTTGGCGCCATCCATGAAACAACGTGTGATGCTCTTTTCTCGTCCATTAGCGCGTGAAATCTGCACGACTTTGCACCACAATACAATCATGGAGAGAACTGGGTCAAGCTTCCGAGTCGACTTGCCCTTTGGCTTCCCCTTTTTCCAAAGGTTTTTCAATACTTGTATTGGTGCAGAATCCACGACTCTTAATAGTGACGCGGTTATGGATGTTTCATGCGACCTTCCATGGATGGGAAATACAACAGGACAGAGTGTGACTGCTCTAATAATTCCAAAACGGATGGTCGAACCAAGCGAAGAATTGCGAGGACGACTTGAGCCTAGACTTTTTGTCTAGTAATAGCACAACTATGGTCAAGCTGTTTTTTAATTAATTATATTTGGGTTGTTAAAGTCAGCAAAAGTGCGCAACAGATTTCAATTCGGTTTTTATTATGGGCCAACCTCACACATTTGAAAAACAATTACGGCACGAACACAATTGATTTGCTTCACACCCATATAGATTTGGCTACAATATTATATGAATTTTCACATGATACACGGGCTGGATTTTAATAATAGATCCATATTTCTACTACCTGTTAGTGTGTGAAGTTTTTCTTTTCCTCTCATCTTGCGAATTAACTCGGTGAAACTACTTTTAAGTTTATCGTCATCATAAAGAATAGGCATTCATAAGTAAGGCGACCCTATTTGTTCGTTTGCACATTTCAAAACTCTAAGAAATCAAGCTATAAGTGACGAAATTTATAACATGATTGAAAGGCCGATGTCTTTAATTATTGCGCTTCATATAATTTTAACATGAAAAACAATTGAAGAATTTGATAAGCGAAAAGATGAAATATATTCCTTCCTGAAATCGCCTCTTGCGATGGAAGGAACGCTTTCTCACCACCACCTAGTCCAATGCCATTGCCGGAAGAACCGATTACTCCCCTCGAAGCTCTGCCGGTACCTCAACCGGTTGTTATACCCCAATTGGCTCGGTCATTAACTCCTCACGCCACTGCCACCATTTCTAGGACTGACCGACACCTTACTTGCACAAGTACCTACGTAGTGTAGTGTCGGTATAACCTCAAATCGATATAACTGTGACAACTTTACCTAAAATTACTTTTTTTCATCACAAAAAACTCTTCAAACTGGTACACATGTGACATATTTACCCGAATCACCAAAAAGCCCGAACTATTATATTTTCTCATCCATTAGTTTCCAATAAATTAAATTAATACCATGAAAAAAAAAAAAAGCAGTACTTTTGTGACTAACAAAAAGTAAAACCTCAAACTACCACCGGCCACGGTGGCTCCGCTAGTAAGTCTTCCCCATCGTGGGAAGACCCACTGACCCCTTCTCGGAAGGCGAGGGTTCAACTCGCTGCGGAGACGCTTGACGTCTTACCTGTTCCACGGGGATGGTGGGTCCTCCCGTGGGGCCCTAAGGTTTACTCCAATCGCCTGTGGTATACGGGACTTCCTTGGATCATAAAAAAAAAAAAGTAAAACCTCAAACGGGTGTATCTGTCAACTATTATGTGTCATCTAAGTCAATAATTTAACAAAAATTAATTGAGAGTAAATTTGTTACAGATGTATCAATTTGATATATTTCGTATAATTAACTCTTCATTTTTTATAATTCAAGGGTACAAATGTAGACAACCGGATAAAAATTCCTATTCAACTTAATCTTTTCCTTTTAGAGGTTTAAGATATTGTCGGGGTAATAGCTTAACTTGTCGTATCAATCAATGCTCGACCTTTTCACGTCTACAGAACTTCGGGGTCATTACTCTGCTAAAGTCATATGTCTGATTAAATTTTCTTAGATAAGTAGTAGAATTTCTTGACCATTAATTTATTCTTAGTCGAACAGTAGGTTGAATTCAGTGATCGACAAGACGATTTCTTCGTGGAAAGTCTTTGCTATCAACTTCGGGTGTTCTCACTCTTTCTCAGTTTTTTATAGAACCCTATTTCTCATATCATGTGATGTAGCAATTACGTATAGATTTATCAGAAGCACTTCAACAGCTTCATTACCTTTAAATGATAGGTACTCACCTAGACCTTTTAAATAAATAGATCGGGACGGGCCAAAGTCGAATTGGGTCTTAAATGGTCCGACACAAATTAACCCATTAATATGTTTACACTTCTATATTTAACTCAATTAAGGAACTCATTCTAATGATTTTTTTTTATAGATTATATTTTAAAAATACTTCCAAATCTAGGAAAGCTTGTTTTTATGATTTTTTTTTTTAAATGGTATTACTAAAACACTTTCATTCAATAAAAATTTAGTTGACAACTTTTACAATTTTTTTCAAAAAATGGAGGCTTTGTTTTTTCTTGAAAATGTTTTTTAGGAAGTTAATTTCTAGGAAAATAATCATAATATATATATATATATATATTGCATTTACCTAAAATTTGAAAATAAATTGAAAAATATTTTTTTTTGGTAAAGAAAAATAAATTGAAAAATGTTTTCCATTGTTTGGTATGAAAAATCTTATTTGATTTTCCTCCATGCATTCCTTTTAATAAGTTTTAATTTCTTTTATTTTATAAAAAGTCGATCTTTTAATTTTAAAAAATTGAATTTTTAATTCTTTTTTCTTTTTCCTTCTTCTTCAAGTGATGGCCATCTATGGCAACGGCCGGCGAGATTTTGGCCTCGCCAGATCCATAAGCTTGAGTCTCGCTAGATCGGTGAGGCCTTAGCCTCGCCTAATTGGCAAGCTCAAGCTTCGCCAGCATCCAGCGAGCTCACCTCTCTCCTAATTGGGTGTCATCATGGCTGGCCACTGGCCAAGGAAGATGGAAGTAGGAAGAAGGAAGGAAAAAAAGGAAGGAAAAAAGAAAAATAAAAAGTAATTTGATTTTTTAAAAATATATTTACAAGGCTGAAGAGAGAGAGAGAGAGTGTGTGTGTGGATGAGCCTAGTGGGTTAAAAATGAGTTCTAAACTTATCCCACTTAGATCCATCTATTTTGGCCTTTAAGTTTAAAATCCATTTGAGGTAGGTTCTTCAAAATTGAATTACTCATTTTGACAAGTCTAGTATTCATTTATTAGATGAGTAACAAATAGGATTGTATGCAACAATAATATAGGGAAAATTCCAAATAAGGATTCAAAGTACCCTCAGTTACTCAAATAATGGTATAAAGTGAATCTTATCTCAAATAAGGGTTTGAAGTAAATTTAGTATCAAATAAAGGCATGAAGTGTTATATCAGTTTCAAAAAAGGACTTAACCTCATTGGTTGGTTAAAGGCATTTTCATTCCTTACTTTTTATTATTATTTTCATTCCTTACTTTTTATTATTTTCTTTAATTTTTTCTTTTTCTATTCTTTTCTTTAAAAAAAAAAAAAAAAGAAAATATAGGCGGGAGAAATAGGCCACCTATGTTTTCATTTTTCAATTTGTTTTTTTAGTTTAAGCCTTTTTTTTTTTCGTTTTTTGAAAAGAAAATAGAAAAAGAGAAAAAAGTAAGAAAATAAGAAAAACTAAAGGATGGAAATACCCCTGAAGGCCAAGTCCTTCGTTGAGACTTGTATGGCCACTTCAAGCCCTTATTTTAAATAAGATCCACTTCAAACCCTTATTTAAGAAAAAGATAGCACTTTAGGCCCCTATTGAAGACATGGTTTACTTCAGATCCTTATTTAAAAAATTGATAGCACTTTGGACCCTTATTTGGAATTTTCTCTATGTTGTTATCAGGCACCATTACTAGAACAATATATGTCATCTCGTCTCCCTTTTGTTTGCATAGGCAAGTTGCACATTTAATCTTTATTATCTTTAAATATGCCACAATTTAGCCTCTATACTCTAGTAAGTATCGACACTCTCCAAAAGCCTTTATGTCGTATTAAACACTAACATGTATCCAACACTGTCAGACATTCAACACATATCGGAAAATTCAATACTTGATTAACTTTCTCGACACTCTCCTATACTCGAGTTGAAATTTCAATATGCGAGTTTTTGACATGTGATTCCAACACGCAAGGTCAATTTTAAAAAAAATCAATAAATGGTGGGTCAAAATGTATATATGTGAAAAAATAAAAAAATAATAATAAAAATAATTAATTGGAAAAGAAGAAAAATATAGTTTCTTCTAACTCTCACTTCCCGTCATATATAATTCACCTTTCAAGTTTTTTTTTTTCCTCTCTTTTCTTCCAACTCATTTGATACAAGAGTCTAGAATGTGAATTGCTTTTTTTTCTCTGAGTTTTATGGATCATTGTAATAGAGTTGAATTTGTCAAATTAAAATAATGAATAATTTTAATAAATGGTGGATTATTATTTTTATTGTAAATTCATTTTAGGTTTTTTTATTATTTATTTATTGATAAATTTGAATCAAAATAATGATATTGTATATAAAAAAAATATTCATTTAATTTATAATGTATCTTAACATGTCAGAATTCTCTATTTTTTGAGAAATAATATGTCGACATATCGTGTCGTGTCGTGTCGTGTTGCGTGTTGCGTATCATTGTCGATGCTACTTAATTGCGAAAAGACTTGTTCTTTATTTTATGGAAATAGAAGGACCAATTTTTGGTGAAATATCGACTGAAATTGCACGTGCTTGTCCGTTCGAATAAAATGCGCGGACCCCGTTCAGCCAACACCGCCAAGACAGCTTTTCTTCTAATGAATTTCATGAGAATTTTCAATAGAGTGGAAATAAAAAATATGGAAACGTGGATCCTTAAATCATAATTTTTCTCATTGAAATTTTTTTCATATTCTTAGAGTACTTTGAAAGCTTGATATATTAAGTTATTTGACGATCTACAGATGGCTTTTAAATGAGTGGATTATTTTTACCAACCAATCAAGTTCTACTCCGCACTTCATATACTTACTTCTTAGAAGAACTTACTATAATTATTATCTTTCATGTTACTAGCTACTTAGACTAATCTATAGTTTTTTTTTTATGACTCGGAAACCGCCGTACAACCGGCAGTCGACAACGTAAACCCGGGACAACGCTAGTGCAGGGACCCACCTCCCATGGCGCCGTACTTAAGTCGCACAATTGCGCACGTGGAGAATCAAACCCCTCAAGCGGGATGGGGGAAGTCCGCCCAAGCCAATGCGCCCACGGCGGGGTGGGTCAACTAATCCATAGAGTTGTACTTTTCTTAATTCAAGAAGTGTTAATTACGCAGGTTGGACCCATTTCTCTTTCACGTAGAAGTGGATCTCATATGTATATGGGGGATTTAGGCATTAGAAAGATAACAATATTTCGACAAAAAAAAAAAACGTATAAAATAATTTGACATAGTTAGAGTGTCATTCACTTTCAAGACTTCTAGCAATATTTGTAGTTCATAATATTGCAAGTTTGAAAATATTCTGAAAAGCAGTTATGTACTCCTAAAGTATTTTGCGCAAAAGTAGACAACAACAGTTGCTTTAAATTGTTGACTCGGAAAAAATAGGCATTGAACTCCAAGAACTTCATAATACTTTTATCAAACACCAAAACTTTCCACAAAAGGCCTTAATTATTGAATTTGAGTGCCCGACACTACTTTTAAAAATCTACCCTAACTAAAGTATTGCTTTATATTTTTCTGCATGAAGGTGCTACATAGCTATGTAGAACCTTACATTATGCGTTTGCCTTATTGTGTCCAAGAACTCCGCAAGTCACAACTGCGATTAGAAGTTAGCTGGCTTTGATGAAGTTTAGCATGGTAGCTCTATTTCTATTCATTAACTCCTATCACAAGTTACATGCACGAATAGGTAAGGATACTAAAATTAATAATACTGTGGCAAATTGAAAGCAGCTATTTGAGTAAATGATGATATTTACATACCCAACAAGAACTTAACATTTTTCTTTGTCGAACTATTTTGTATAACTCTTTACTATTCCTAGATAAGACGTCATGGCCACCCCCTAAAAAGGAGGAGCAAGATATGATCTCAAGGCAATATGTTTCCAAAATTAATAAAGCCCGATGCACAAGATGGCTATGTTGATTAGACCTTTTATATTAGTTCTACATTGATGGTCAAATTTAGGATACAAGCCCAACGTGAACAGACATTAAATTCAAGAGAACTACGCATCTACTTGGCATCACCAAGGTGACTAAGAGTTACCCCATTTTAATTATGACAACGCGAATCTGCTATTGTTTAGTTATACATAGTAAATTAACTTTCTTAGTTAGTACCAGAATTTATCCCATTCCTGCAAGAACAGTTCGCTATCATCGGGCAGCATCTCCATGTCAATGCAGCTTCCTAGTCCTCCTGCTTGCGATGTAAGTGTCCCAAGGTCTTTGGAGGCGCATGAACTGTCTGGTGATGAGCTTGCTCTCTCCATGGGCGGAGAACTGCCTCGACGAGATGATGTCATTTCTAGAGGATGTCGATCATCATTTGGCATAGTGTTCTGTTGAAATGTCTGGCTGCTTCTAATGATTTCTCCCATCGGTCTTCGGTCGAAAGACCTCAAGGTCTTCGTTTTCTTGTACACCCGGCACACACTGAATTCATGCCTTGGCTGCAATCATATACACAAATGAGAGACATTAGTCATGTGCCGTTGTTCGACTCGTGCGTGTTCTGACAACAAGGACTCAAAAGAGACAATCCAATCTGCTGTGGTCTATTACATTTTATTTTTTCCGGTTCAAGAATCGGCGTAGATCTATTTGCGTATAGAAGTGACCGGTTGAGTATTAGATTGAAAACTCAATGCGATAATAGAACATGTAAAGATAAAGACGAATGGGAAATTGTCCAGATTGGTGCAAGCACTTGCACTTATATTGCCTGGATCTTCTTGTCTTGATTACTCTTAATACCATTGCAGTGACGCCACCACTCCAGCATAACAATGTCCAGAATAAGATTACGCAACATTTGAAAGTATGTTATATTATCGTACAGTTTTTTCGATAAACATTGGATTAGGGCATCACGTACCACCACTGGGATCTCTTGAGGAGGAGAAGCCTCCCCTTCGGTGGCCCTGTACTCATTCATCTTCCATTCAGTTTTCACGCCGCTCGGAGCCCGTCCTGTATAGAACACCATTGTTCTCTTCACCCCCACTATGCGATTGCTCGAGTAGACTAAACCGGGAGAGCCCGTAGCTTTCCAGTACCCAGTGGTCGTGAGCCGCCTCGGCCTCCCGCCACGGTACTCACTCTCTTGCCTCGGGATGAAGAAGAACCATTGCTCCGGATCTCCGCAGCATAGATCTCCCGCAAATTCTGGATCCAGAAGAATTTTGTTACATGATAGAATAGAGAGTACGGATCAAAGATCTGTAATCTTTCTTTGGTGGAATTGTAACTGTTTTTTAAATAGTTCTAACACATTAGCATTTGTTCAAAATTGTTCATGAGATTATATACCGTCCATAAATATTGTGGATGCATATGAACACTGCTTGGGGAAATAAAAATCGTAAATTATGGAATGATCCTCCAACTTATTTAAATGAAAACCATACAACCTGAGTACTGCAAAAAAGTCAAACCCATCGCATTAAACTTATTTAGAAGAAAACCGTACATTTATATCCATAAATTAGGACCTAACAGGTACAACTTCCGCGTTAAATGCTCCAAATTTTCGTTGGTTCTTCTCTTCTCAGACAAGGGCAGAAAAAGTGAAGCCCATCGGCTATTATCCGTCGTACTATGTTCTCCCACACTTGTATTACTTAATAAGAGACTTCGTTTCGAAAGAGTGTCCATTTTATGATTCATAAAAATGCAAGAAAACTTAAATGAGAAGCATCTGAGGCCACTGTTTCAGTAAAGTCGAAAAGGGCAAATAGCAAATACCCATAGAAATGCCTAGTACATCCGCATAAAAAAAAGCTGGATCGAGAATGATAATATTGAGGTTAATTAAAATAGAAATTGCAATGCTTTATCTTCTCTCTTTACAGGCATATATTTCAATTGGAATAGGCTGAAGAAGAAGAAGAAGAAGAAGAAGAAGAAGAAGAGCAGTGTCAAGGATTGGGACATACGTGGAAGGTCCGACGGATGGAACTCATAGATATCAACAACCGGTATGACCCGGTGAATAAGCCCGTGCAGAGCCTGTCTTGTTCCCTCGAGCTTGTTTCGTAAATAGAACGAAACCAACTCTTCTTCGGTAGGGAAGAATCTAAACCCTGGTGGCAAATCCTCCATCTCTCTCTCTCAACAACTTGCTTTTGGCTTTTGTATCTTTTTGCTTTTGTTTGCAGTTATATACAATAACGTGTTGAGGTCGTCACATATATATTGCGAAACCAAGAGAACGAACTCTCGTGGAAGGGTTAATAGAAGAAGAAAAAAAAGAGGAGAGAAGAGAGAGAGAGGGACGTCGGTTTTGCTTGGAAATTTCCACGCGCTTGCGTTGGAGAAAAACTTGGAAATCTTTCCCTTGAAAGTGTTTTCCCGGGTTGTATTTTTCTCTTTTCTTTAATGGTGGTCATCATTGCACTGAAACTTAGCACAGCCGCGTGCTCCCAGAATACGACACGAACTAATATTCCATGAGCACAATATTACAAATTGGACCGGCTTTTGGTACCACTAGAGATTTACTTAGGAGATTATATGAAATTCCGTGTATTTGGCATGATTGGTTCCGATTGATTGCAATTGATATTTTTTATTATTTTATAGTTATCTAGTAAAGCCTATAAATAAGTTCATGTACTATTTGTTTGATAATGAATGGATTTTTTTTTTTTTTTGGTTATAACATTTCTACATCTGCATTATCCTTGTCTAATACTTTTATGGTTCCCAAACTCTCCTCAAATTCAGCTTTGATAGGAAAATTTTGTGAACTTGATTGTGATGTTCATTTCTCTTCTCATGATTGTTATGGGTAGGAATCATGACTAGGAAAGAATATTGAAATAGGCTATAGAGTGGGATGCTTATTTGAGCTCATTTCCTTAATTATTCATTAACTCTTTTGTTGGTAATGTTACCACAATGTCTTTTGAAACTTGGCATTCTCAATTAAGTCATGCTTCTTCCTCTTGATTAAGATCTTTGATTTTAAGTGATTAATTATGTTATATCAATAATAAACATCTTAGTTATCTACTTGTCAATTGGGGAAACACCATTTCATGCCGTTTGATCTCAGTGTATTTTTTTTCTCTTGCTCCTATCAATCTCATTCACTCTGATATATGGGGACTATCTCCAACCCCCACCATGGGAGAGGTTGTTATTTTATAATCTTTGTGGATGATCATTCTCATTATGTATTGTTTTATCTTACAAAAAATTGATATGAATTTACTTGTATACAGCATAATTTTATTGTCATGATAAAAACACATGTTTTCTCAAGATATTAAGGTTTTTGGTATTGATAATGCCATGATATATAGAAATAACGGATTCTTAGCATTCTCTCCCAAAATGGTATTATTATTTATTGTTCTTTTCTAGGAACCTCATAACAGACTAGTCCATTGAACGCAAAAAAATATACATAATTTAGATATTACACGTAGTCTTCTAATCTCTATTTCCTATACAAAAAAGTTTGGAGAGAGACTTGTCTTACTATTATATATACTATCAACCGTATCTGGTCATCTATCAATGATAACATTTCTACTTATGAGCACTTGTATAGTAGTGTCGCCAATTACAATCTTCTCCAAGTTTTTGGCAATGCTTGTTTTTACATCTCCTTCCACATGAACACACGAAGTTGGAACCTTTTGCCCATTTATGCTGCTTCCTCGAGTATGACATGCAGCACAAAGGGTATAGATATTAGGATCCTATCTCTAACCATCTTTTTGTGTCTTGTCAAATGTTACATTTTGGGAATACAAGATGCTCTCATTTCTTCAGCCCTTCAAATTGTTGACTCATGTTCCCTTTTTCACCAACACTTCAATGGATTTACTTCCAGAGAACCCACACCCCATCCACTTTTGAATCTTCCTCTCCAAAATTTGCCTTCTTCCAATCTCGATGCAGCTTCTTCTGACAATACCATCTCGGCAGCATCCAACATGTCTGCTCCATTCGCGAATTCTCCACCGGCCAACATTCCTCCAAATATTCTAAGTTGTCAAGATCAATATGATATCATAGATTCAGTCAATTTGCAAATCAATGTTTATTTATTTTGAAAAATTTCAGATATTCTGCATTCAATAAGATCAGATAGTGAAAAGCCGGTGTAAAGAAAAGGAAAATGTAAACTAACGTATTGTTAGAATCCCCAACTCAAAAACTTAAGCTTATAAATAGAAAGAGATCATGTATGCATGAAGAACATATACACCTCCATTGTCAAATAATGTTGATAAATCAACACATATCAAAGTCATTGTCTATCAATGGCCATATCGTGGAAACTTGATGAAATGATCTTTGAAAAAAAGAACCCACTTGACAAATGCATGTGATTTACCTAGACGTTAAGTTAAATTCTTCTTTAGGTGAGCCGTGATTTTGACATAAATATTTGGTTTGATTTTGACCTACATATAACTATTGATAGATAATGACTTTGATATATGTTGATTTATGTCGCATTATTTGACAATGAGATTTATATGTTGTGGTCTCCATCCATATATCAGCTTAGGTTTTTAAATTGAACTTTCTAACAATACGTTAGCTTACTTTTTCCTTTTCTTTACACTATGTAGGACCACCAGCAATGACCAAACTGATCATGTCAAACGAATATTGATTTGAAGGATTATATAGGAATTTCACATAAATGTTTATGATTAAATTGATCAAATTAAAAAGTTTATAACTAAATTAGCATCCATACAATTGGATTAAAAAACTGACTTTGTAATTTCCCTCCTAAAAAGTAAATGATTGGGAAGATATAAACTATGAATCATTTTTATTTATTTTTTATTGTTTATAGGTATTCTCCGATATCTAAAATTGTAGGACTGCTGTCGATACTTCTAAATTTTGTTAGTACACAAAAGTTGCGTGGTTTGACATAAATGTTATAACACTCATATAAAACAATGTCGTTTGGGGATTACTGAACCACTTAAATCCATCTAAACTCAAGTTGGAAGTATCAATCGACAAATAAATGCTCTCACACTTTGCTATAAGGTCACTAAAGGCATAAGAAAACAGATTTTTGTGAGGAAATGAAATTAGGATCAAATGATATTCTATATGGCAATTTAAATTCCAATGATAAGCGATGTGGGTAAGACAATAACATTCACCGTAAAATCGTGATTCCTGTATATTGTGAAGTTCAAATCTCCTGCCATTTGAGCCAATAATACTGAATGCTAGTTTAAACAAACCACATAATTTAAAACATTCGCCAAATTTTGGAAAAAAAAAAATGAAAGATGATGGACTAATGTACATGTCAGTATCATATATTGTAACAGTTTTTAGGTACTTCGAGTTCAAGAAAAAAAATTAAAATTACAGGCGCTGCAAAATTTGATTAAGTAAAAAGAAAAAAAATCAAGTACTCAAGGGTTTTACTATTAAACGGTATGCTTAAAACAACTTGGGGAAAGAGCAATCAAGGCCCCAATTTTGCCCCAATTATCTTTCTCTACCTATTTTTTTCCCTC
This sequence comes from Eucalyptus cloeziana, assembly GCA_014182715.1. Taxonomy (NCBI): domain Eukaryota; kingdom Viridiplantae; phylum Streptophyta; class Magnoliopsida; order Myrtales; family Myrtaceae; genus Eucalyptus; species Eucalyptus cloeziana. The sequence continues at coordinate 3,959,153 of CM024639.1, read as the reverse complement.
TTAGTTTCACTGCAGCAAACTCGTATTTGTTCTACATGTTCTGTGCATGCATGCGGGCAGAAGTTTCGTGCATACAACGGAATCGTTTGACCATTTCCAAGTAAACTATACTTCAGCTAAGAAATGTCTATAAGAAATGTCTATTTATCTGACTGACTCGTTTAGACATGTTAAATTCAACATTTCTCTCTATGCTACATCATTCAAGACACTAATACACATCATGTCTTTCTCGTGGTCTAAGTAATTGTCCAACATCAATTTGGAATTTTACTGGCATTTCTCTCCTAATTTCACTTCACCCTCTTCGCAATGTAGAGAAAGCTTAACATTAAGGCCGAAGGAAAAAAGTTACTTTGCTTTTTTGCTGGGGAGAGTTATCAAAAAAGTCATAAACTTATTGTAATTATGTCAATTCAATCCTAAACTTTTTCTTTTTGTTAATTCAATCTTAAACATTTTGTAATTATGCCAATTCAATCCATTCAGTCAAATTTTGTCGGCGAATGTTGACGTGGTCATCTCGTGAATGATGATGTAGCCATCTAGTGAATGATGACGTGGCACTTTTAATTTTTTTTTTTTCGAATTTTTAATTCTTTTTTTATTTTCATCTTCTCCTTCATCTAGCTAGTCAGTGTTGACTAGAGGTGAGGGCCAACAAGGGCAGCCTCATCATGGTGAGGCTCACCCTCGCTGACTACTGGTGAGGGCAAGCCTCGCCCAACCATGGCGAGGTTGGCCTCACCGTCGTTGGGCAAGGCCTCGCCAAATCTGGGAGGCTCGATCTCGCTAGCATTGGCGAGGCTCACCCTTGCCAAATCTGGCAACAGTAGTCTTATCTTTGCTAGGTGAGGCTCGCCCTCACAAGCCCTCCAAAGGAAGGAGAAGATGGGGAAAAAAATTAAACAATTCAAAAAAAAAATATTAAAATTAAAAATTACTACATCAATGTCGCTAGACGATCGTCACCAACCGACATCCACGTCAATACTGGCCAGCTAAATTTGGCCGGATGAACTAAATTGGCATTATTGCAAAAGGTTTAGGACTCAATTAGCCCAATTACATAGATTTATGATTTTTTGGGTAATTCTCTCTTTTTTGCTGTGATGACAAAACCTACTTTAAATTAACAAAGTTACATATACTTGCCAAGAACCGGAAGGAAGACTTTTTATGTAGTATTGTAACTTACATGATTTTTGGTTAGTCGAGTGGCTTTGTTAGTCACATTAGAACATTTCGTTAGGGACGTGGAACTTTTATGATGACGCTCAATGAGCTACCAAACTGGCTGCCCCTTCATACTCTTATTACTTATTAAAAATGTGGCTAGTCATTTAATCAAGAGACCCATGGAAGGGTTCTAAAAACATATCATTTTATTTTTGGCCAATGAAAAGAACGTGAAGTAGGGTCAAGATGAGGAAACTTACTGTTTTATGAACACATTACGTGATTAATACGGCTAACATAGAACTAATTACGATATAGAAATTTTGGGTGGATGTAATTATTTCTTCATATTTTATAGATAAATCTAATTAATTGGAATGCAAAAGTCATCGAGTAAAAAAGAAGATGAAGTAAAGTCTCTGCCTCCTCTTTTCCCAAAGAATGGTTTTAAGTGGACCTCGTTCATCGTATGGTGTAAGTAGGTTGGGATTGAACCTGGCAGATCTTTGTATCTTCTTCACCGGTCTCGACGTTGAGTCCGGATTCCGGAGTGCGTGGTCCAATGGAATTGACTTGGGTATGATGAATCAGTATTATTTTATGACTTGAAATGGACCTTGTGACAAGTGCTTTTTTGGATGCTTCATCATGAGGGTTTGCTCAAACCCTACTTAGTCCATTTGGTAATGAAAAGCAAACCGAGTATGTTGATTTCTTTATGTCCCACATCGATTTATGTCCACTTCCAATCTCTGGAAAAAAAAAGGGCAACATTCAAGCTTAATCAGGGTTTAATAAAGAGCAATGTTAGGTTCATTAAAACTTGTCTAAGAAATGCTAAGCGATGAGTCGAACTATAACCAACTCATTAAATAAGTGATCATATTGAACAACTAATAATAGTGACATATAATTTAATAAATTTATGTAGTAAATCAGTCTTAATAAATTTATCATTTCTCTTTATTATTATATTTCTCAGTTTCAACTCATCATGTACTTTTTTAATATATATTATCAAATGAATATATCTTTAGCATAAAATGAAAGCCAACCATATACTTGAGAGCTCTTATTGTGAATTAAGTTACAAATAAACCCTTCCACAACAAAACATATGGCAAAGTAGAGATAGCAACAACAGCGAATATTCTCCTTACATTATGCACTCACTTCACTTTGTCTCATAAATTTTATTATTTTTCATTTTAGGACAAATTTGCATGGGCGAAACGACCGAGAATTTGTCTATTGCGACTTAATGTGAAATGTCAAAAGTAGCTTTTTTGCTTACGTAGTGAAAACAGCGAAGGTTCTGCTTACGTTGTGCGCTAACTTCACTTTGTCTCCAATTTTGAAAATAATTATTTAGCATTTTAAGACAAATTTACATGAGCGAAAGAACTAAGACTTTGTCTGTTGCCACCTAATATGAAATGTCAAAAGTAGCTTTTTCGCTTCCCACTAAAAGCTAAAGCATTATTCAAATCTATAAAGAGAACACTGTATTTAAATCTACATGTCGACATTTATTAAAACTAAAGCATCGATCAAAGTCAAATGCGTGTGGGTGCAAGATTTGAAAGTTCAAGAACAAAAGGTGAAATATAAAAATCACTCAAGACATACCTTAAACTACCATTCGTGTAAAAAGGCACCCCCAAAAACCTTGAGGCTAAAGTCACCCAAATGTCTTCGATCAAAAAATAATAATAATAATAAGTCACCAAATGTCCTACCCACGCCCTAATCTCCTCTCCCGTCATTGGCACCATCAAGTCATCCTGTCATGGTCGCCAAAACAGTTGTCGACCACCAAAATGCAAAGTCAGATTTTACAAGCCAGAGTCCTCTTATGATGGCAGAAGGTAGGTTAGGACAGTAAGAGTTGCGATTTCTCGATTTGGGAGTTCTTGGAATGACAAGAGATTTAAAATTGTGGTAGGGGCGTTATAGGAAAATAAATGATGGTTTCATAAATAGAATTATGACTTTAACTGCATGATGCAAACTATGTATATTTATCTTCTTCTTTCTTGTGCCCAGATATCTAAACTCTTTGACTCGACTAATACTCACCGCTATACGCAAAGTGTCTCGTTACGTGCATAGGATTAGACTTCCTGTGGGGCTTGACTTAAGTCATTCTATAATACTCCTCTCTCTCTCTCTCTCTCTCTCTCTCTCTCTCTCTCTTAACTTTTGGCGCAATCCGTGAAACAACTTCGTATTGTCTTTTCTCGTCCATTAGCGCGTGAAATCTGCTCAACTTTTCACCAAAAAACAATCATGGAGAGAAAGCTTGTGAGTTGACTTACCTTGACTTTTCCTTTTCTCAAGGATCTTTAAATTTATATTAGTGCAAAATTCAGGACCGTTTATAGTGACGAATGGGACGAGACAAGTTCAAGAAAGGGCAGACGCGGTTACGCAGGTTTCATGGAACCTCCCAAGATGGGAAGAGCAAGAGGACAGAAGTCAAAAGAAAACGAAAAGCAAAGCTATCAAGAAATGTAAGTAGCTTGCAAGGTGTGAATGCTCTAGATTCTAAAACGGATGGTCGAACTGTGCGAAGAATTACAAGGACGACTTGAGTTCAAGACCAAGACTTTGTCTAGCAAAAGCATGACTATGGCAATGGTCAAGCTGCTTTTAATAAATTATAATTTGATTGTTAAAGCAGAACGAGTGCGCTACGGATTTCAATGACTTTTCATCAGGCCCACCCACAATTGGATAAACAGTGTAGTCATTTTTTATCAAACCTTGATAGAATAGAGCGGAAAGGAGGATTGCTATATATTTATGTGTTTTTGGTACTGATGATACAATAGCCTATTTATAGGCTATTCTAAACGACTATCTAAAATAATAAAATATTATAATATCAAAATGAAATCAATTATAATCAATCAGGAAAATAAATATCTCTAACATCTCCCATCAAACTCAATGTGACATAGAAGAGGTCAACTGGAGTTTGGAGAAAAGATCTTTAAAATGCCCAAATGGATATGCCTTAGTGAAAACATCAGCCGTCTGATCAATTGAGGAGGTGGGAACAAGACGAACATCACCACGAAGCACATGAGAGCGTATGAAATGGCAGTCTATTTCAATATGTTTGGTACGCTAATGGAAAACGTCATCATGAGTTATTTAGATGGCACTTCGGTTATCGCAATGAATGATCGTTCCACCATTATGATGAACTCCTATGTCTTCTAATAACCATCGCAACCATAAAAATTATGAAGTTGTATTGGCAAGAGCATGACATTTCGCTTTTGTACTCGATCGAGTGACAGTAGTCTGTTTCTTAATCCGCCAGGAAATAAGGAACTTCCCTAAGAAGAAGCAATAGCCTGTAGTAGAGTGACGATCAAGAGGATCACTAGCCCAATCAGCATTAGAATAAGCTGTTAACTCTAAGGATGAGTTAGCATAAAAGTGAAGACCATGAAATAAGGTACCCTTGATGTAGCAATGAATTCGAAGAACAGCAGCAAAGTGAGTCGTCCGCGGTACAGTCATGAATTGACTCACAATATGAATAGCATGAGCAATGTCAGAGTGGGTAATAGTGAGGTAAACCAGACTACCAACTAATTGTCGATAAAGTGTAGGGTTTGGAAGAGGAGTCCCATCTTTTTCATCAAATTTGGCATTATTGTCAATGGGAGTGGTAGCGGTCTTGCTATCAATAAGTCCGGCTCGAGAAAGAAGATCAATGACATATTTTGCTTGAGAAAGATAATAGCCAGAGGGATATGAAGCAACCTCCAATCCTAGAAAATAATTGAGTCTTTCAAGATCTTTCATTTTAAACTATTGACTCAAATACAGCAATGGTTTTGTAATGCCTTCGTGATCATCGCTAGTAATAACCATGTCATCCACAAATGACAATAGCAAAATACTCCCATGAGATATTTGTTGAACAAGTAGAGCATTATCATAGGGACTACATGCAAATCCAAGGCATTCCATGGTAGAACTAAACTTGAAATACCATGCGCGAGGAGCCTATTTTAGTCCATATAATGCTCAATGTAGACAACACACTTTATCAAGAGTATAAGTATATCCATGTGGCTCCACATACACTTCTTCAGTGAGATCTCCATTAAGGAATGCATTTTTAACATACATATGGAATAGAGGCCATCGCTTAATAGCAACAATACCAAGGAGGCTACGAACAGAAGTAAAACGTGCAACCGGAGCAAACATCTTGTCATGATCAATGCCATACTCTTGGGTAAAGCTTTTTGCTACTCGTCAAGCTTTATAGCATTCCACTGTACCATCTGCCTTAGTTTCAATTTTGTACACCCATTTACAACCTATAGCTGACTTTTCAGGAGGCAAATCAACCAAATCCAAAGTATGAGAGTGTTCTAATGCTTGCAACTCATTTGCTATTGCTTGCTGCTGTGAAGATGGAGAACCAGATGGAGATATGAAGATGAGGGAATGCGGATAGAGATGAAGAATAGAATCTAGGGTAGAGTAATCAATTCTGAAAGTGCTTCGTATTTCATTGTATCAAAGTACCACTGTAGTACAAAGTATTCGAAACAACAATGAATACATATCCTCTATTCTACCTCCTCTTTCTATCTTACTTGTATTTTTGTAGCCATTGATCATTCCTTGAAGCTTTCGGTTGATACTGTGATGCAGAACATTCATGGAGGATTTCTCTCACTCTTTCACTATATCTTCTCATATCTCTCTAACCTCATGTCTTCTTCTTATATATGAAAGCTACTAACAGATAAAACCGAATACAGTTCATTAAGGAAAACAGAATACAACTAACAGATTACACCTCATAGCACATGTGTTAGTTTTGTATATCTTGGCGATCCATGTCATTCTCCACTTCAGGCATCTCCTTCATTGATGTCGATCCAAGCTGATCTTTATCATGAGTTCTTCACCGTTGATCATCAGTTCTTTGGAGTTTGCTGCATCACCAAGTCCTCTGCTTTCTTTTGTTTATTGTTTTTCAACATGTGCCGTTGTCGTTCTTCTTCTTCAACTCCTGTTTCTTTATATTTAACATTCCCCCGCAAATTGGGAAGGGTGAAGGTTCCCATTCCTAATTTGATGCGAAGAGACATATGAGCTGATCGGGAGATGGATTTAGTGAAAATATCAGCTAACTGAAGATGGCTGGGAATATGATGGACCTGAATGGAACCAGAAGACACCTTTTCACGAACGAAGTGAAAATCAACTTCGATGTGCTTTGTACGAGCATGCAATATTGGATTTGCTGTGAGGGAAATAGCTGATCTCTTGTCACAAAATAAAGATGTAGCTGCTGCAAAGGAATACCAATATCACGTAATACAAAGCTGATCCAAGTTAGTTCAGCTGTGGTAAGTGCTCGATACTCTACTTCTGTGGAGGACCTTGAAACAGTGGATTGTTTCTTGGCTGACCAAGAAATCAAATTAGAGCCAAGAAAAGTGCAGAAACTTGTAGTAGATCGTCGAGTGGTAGGACATCCTGCCCAGTCAGCATCTGAAAAACCATAGAGACTAGTTGAACTCCTAGAGTGGAGGTAGAATCCAAGGTGGACAGTCCCTTTGACATATCGAAGGACTCTTTTTAATTGATGAAAGTCTACCACTGTTAGATGTTGCATCTTTTGACAAAGAAGATTTGTTGCAAAAGATAGATCTGGTCGAGTGATTGTTAAGTATTGAAGACCACCTACCAGGCTTCTGTATTCAACAGGATCTGTGAGCTGAGTTTCAGCATTGGCCATGAGAATTGATCGAGGTGGCAAGGGTGTTGAGATTGGTTTGCAATCTGTCATATGAGCACGTTTGAGTAAGTCAACAGCATATTTTGTTTGGCGTAGAAACAAATGTTGTAAGGTGCGTTTGGCTTCAATCCCTAAGAAGTAGTGAAGATATCCAAGGTCCTTCATATGGAACTGAAGACTGAGATTTTGAATCAATGTGGTTAACAGTTGAGGTGAGCTACCTGTTAAGATGATATCATCGACATATAGCAACAACAATAGGGTATGTGACTCAGTATGAAGAACAAATAAGGAGGGATCAGCTGTGCTACAGAAAAAACCAATTTCAAGAAGAAAGTTGCTGAACTTATCGAACTAGGCTCTTGGAGCTTGGCGAAGGCCATATAAGGACTTGTGAAGTAGACTGACATAACTTGATTTTTGAGAATGTATGAAGCCAGGAGGTTGTTCCATATAGACAGTTTCATTCAAGTCTCCATGAAGAAAGGCATTTTTCACATCAAGTTGATGTATGGGCCATTGTTTTGCTAGAGCTATGGACAATACTATGTGAATTGTTGCATGTTTCACAACAGGGCTGAAAGTCTTAGTAAAGTCAAGTCCTGCTTCTTGGTGAAAGCCTTTAGCCACTAGTCGAGCCTTTAGCCTGTCTAGACTACCATCAGATGCCAGTTTGGTCTTAAAGACCCACTTACAGCCTACCACATTCATCTGGTTTGTTCTTGGAACGAGTGTCCAGGTGTGATTGTCATACAGAGCACTCATTTCTTCTTGCATTGCACTATACCAGGCTTTATCAGCCAATGTTGACTTAATGGATCTTGGTTCCATGGGAACTCGATACTTAGCCAAACAAGCATATTTTGGATTTGGCTTAATAATACCTATTTTGAGTCGAGTCTGCATATGATGAACAGCAGGATTACTTTGAGAAGAAGGTAGGACAAGATTGTGTTGTTCTGTTTCAGGGCTAATATTAGTAGGTAGTACAGATTGTGAAGATGAAGAGCTAGATGCTGGTTGTGGTTCTGTGATGAAGTCATGCTGCATTGGAGAGCCAGATACTGGTTGTGTGTCTGTGATGAATTCATTCTGCATTGGTGCTGATGAAGTAGCTTGTGGCATATGTTCATTGTAATAACTATCCATGATAGGATGATACTGACTTTTGTATGCTGACTAATGAAGAAAGCTATTGGTTGTTGTGTTAGTACTTGGAGGTTCGAGCAATTGAACTTCTCCAATCCATTGTCTATATAAAGGTGTATACTGTCCATATTCGTTGATCACCCTCTTTGTGAAAGGAAAAAGTGTTTCATCAAAAACCACATGCCTACTGATATATATGCGATTATCAGTAGGTACAAGACATCTATACCCTTTATGCAGATCACTGTATCTCAGAAATACACAGGTAAGGGATCGAGGATCAAATTTGTGTTTTGTGTATGGTCTTAAGCATGGATAACATGCACAACCAAACACCCTCAAATGATCATACTGTGGCTGACTATTATGAATCTTATTATAGGGTGTAGCCATCTTTAGTTTTGGTGTTGGAAGTATATTTACAAGGTAATTTGCTGTGACAAAGGCATCCACCCGAAATTTTAGTGGAACCTTGGAATGATATAACATGGCTAATCCCAGTTCTACAATGTGACGATGTGTTCTCTCTGAAACCCCATTCTGTTCTGGAGTGTGTGGACAAGATAGATGTTGTTTTATGCCACAATTTTGCAGATGACATTGGAATGCATTGCTTACAAACTCCCTCCTCCATCACTTTGGAAGATTTTGATTTGATGATTGTATTGTTTCTCAACTAATTTCTGAAATCGAACAAAGATATCATAGAACTCAGACTTCAATTTCATGGGATATAGCCAGCTATATCGTGAGAAACTGTCAACAAAAATCACATAGTATCTAAACTTCTGAAAAGAATTGACTGGAGAGGGTCCCCAAATGTCACAGTGAATCTTTTCTAATGGCAAAGTCGATGTAGAATCTGATAATGGAAAGGATAGAGTTGTACTTTTTGCTATTTGACAGCTGCTGCAAACATTGGAAGAAGTTGAATTAAAGTGGATCAGCTTCTGATGTTGTAGATGTTTCACTATTTGAGAATTCGTATGAGCCAGCCTCTGGTGCCATATGTCTTTATCCACAGTCTTTTGCCTTTAAGTAAAGAAAGCTGCTGTTGTCTCTGTATCAACTTGATAGAGACCTCTAGTCTTCCTTCCGAGCTTGACTGTTACTTTGGTATTGTTGTCCTTTACATAAACACCAAGTTTGTCAAAGATAAAAGAACAAGAATAGTCATCTGTGAGCTTCGAAACTGAAAGAAGATTCTTCTTTATTTCTGGTACTATGAGAACATCATTAAGAGGTAAGGTATTACCTTCTGTATTTAGACAGGTGTTACCAATATGTGTAACAGGTAAACACGATCCATTTCCTACCATCACAGTATCGGATCCTTGGTATTTAGAAAAGGTATGAAGAATACCGGGATTAGTACCGATGTGAAATGGTGGGCACCCGTATCGGGGTACCATTCACTTCCTTTTGGATCTTCAATATGCATTGCTTTGTCGTCTTTCTTTGGAATGTCTTCTACTTGATAAGAGTTGTCAAATCGATACCAGCAACGGAGAGCATCATGACCAGGTCGTTTACATATTTGGCATTCCAATCTAGCAGAACCTGTGTCTTTCTCATCCTGCAGATTTTTACTTGAGTTTAATGAGAAAGAAGGATAAGATTTGGTATTCTGGTACCTTTGAGAATAAGTGGCATAAGGTTGAAATCCCTGATTAGCTGTAGAGAAGGTATTTCTTTGTCTAAAATGTTGATCTCCTTACACTTGAATTGGTGCTTCTCCTCTATAATTCTGATTTCTTTCAGCATAACCAAATCCTCGACCTCTATTATTTGCAGTTCTGCCACGACCATAACTGCGGCCACCCCTGTAACTTCCTCTTTGAGCTATAAATCCAGAAGTTTGAGAGATATATTCTCCATCAGTATTCTCTTTAGGCTGCATCTGAGATTGTCTCTGCCCAAAATAGGCTAAGTTGGGATTGAACTGACTTCTGGAATAAGATGAATTGTCTCTGCCCAAAATAGGCTAAGTTGGGATTGAACTGACTTCTGGAATAAGTCTTCATCCTTGACTCAAACCTTTCCAGTTGAGCAATAACCTCATCATACTCAGGTTGAGGCTTTAAACAATATATGGTAGTTCGAAGATTTTCATATTCAAGGCCTAAACCTTCCAGCACACCAAAAATTTTGGTTATTTCATCCACAGGTTTGCCTATTGCATTCAACTGATCACATATAGATTTATATTCTCTAAGATAGACAGAGAGAGTTTGATCAAGCTTCTGGCAGGATTGTAGTTTCCCTCTAAGTTCGAATTCCCTAGCAATTGATTTCTGTGTAAATCGCTTTAGAAGTGTCTGCCATACTTCAAAAGATGTATCTAAACCAATTATTAGGCTCAAAATACTCTCAGTGACAGCTCCACTGATCCAAGATGATACCAACTGATCTGTTCTTGTCCAGTCAGCATAGTCAGGATTAACTAGTTCAGATTCACAACCTTCAACATCATTTTGCAGCATTCGAGGAGGTGAAAGTATATCACCATTAATGAAACCAAAGAGCTCTTGGCTTTTCAGAAATCTTTGGATCTGAGCTTGCCACAACAGAAAATTATCTTCAGCAAGTTTGATTGTGACAAAGTTCGAGATGTTCACATGTATTGGAAAAGGATACTTTGGTGTTCTTAATGCCATTGTCACAAACTTTCAGCTTGAGAGAGAAGAAATCAATAATACTAATGAATCCTTATATGTTTACCATAGGATTTGAAGTTGTTGTTGCTTCAGGTTCTCCATTTTGATATGAAAAGCAACTTCTGAATAAAACTTTCCATCCAATACAGTAAATCAAACCAGCTCTGATACCATGTGAAGATGGAGAACCAGATGGAGATATGAAGATGAGGGAATGTAGATAGAGATGAAGAATAGAATCTAGGGTAGAGTAATCAATTCTGAAAGTGCTTCGTATTTCATTGTATCAAAGTACCATTGTAGTACAAAGTATTCGAAACAACAATGAATACATATCCTCTATTCTACCTCCTATGTTCTATCTTACTTGTATTTTCTGTAGCCATTGATCATTCCTTCGAAGCTTTCAGTTGATACTGTGATGCAGAACATTCATGGAGGATTTCTCTCACTCTTTCACTATATCTTTTCATATCTCTCTAACCTCACGTCTTCTTCTTATATATGAAAGCTATTAATAGATAAAACTGAATATAGTTCATTAAGGAAAACATAATACAACTAACAAATTACACCTCATAGCACATGTGTTAGTTTTGTATATCTTGGCAATCCATGTCATTCTCCACTTCAGGCATCTCCTTCATTGATGTCGATCCAAGCTGATCTTTATCATGAGTTCTTCACAGTTGATCATCAGTTCTTTGTAGTTTGCTACATCACAAGTCCTCTGCTTTCTTTTGTTTATTGTTTTTCAACACGTGCCGTTGCCATTCTTCTTCTTCAACTCTTGTTTCTTTATATTTAACAGCTGCCACAGAGGATTAGTACGAGCTTTTTTATATGTGCGAGGCTCATGAAAAGAGGCAATTGTAGAATAACAGTGAAAATCATAAAGCCAAACAAAAGATTGATTTACACTGGTGGAATGACGAATAGGATAAGAAGGAACTTCTAAGGGTGGTGAATCTGCGGATGGCACAGACATATCAGGAGCTGTCAAAGTAGGATTTCTAGCGATACCTACATCAAGATTAGGAGAGGGCAATTCTAAAGAGGAAGATGCAAGAATGTCATCTTCAGGAAACAAATTGACAGAATGATTGATGAAGAAGCGACCATTTGGAACAATGGGAGAATGTAGAACCTATTTTTGGTGGTTTTCAGTTGAAAAGTCTAAGTATTGTCATTGAAAGTTTCACCTACCGTATGGCATCAGTGGTCCCATAGCGTGGCGAACGTGGTGGCGCTTGTGGCTTCTCTCCATGTCGATTGATGATGAATTTTCCAGATCTGACTCTTATGAAATAGACGAATCTAATGATGGTGATAGATTTTTTAAATAAGCAACGAAACTATCTAGGTTGTGATCAAAGGCGACGGTTTTGTGATGGATACCGACATAGCTGTGATGATGGCGACCACTTCCTCATACAAAAGTTGGCTCTGATACCATGATAGAATAGAGTGGAAAAGAGAATTTCCATATGTTCTAGATGACTCTCTAAAGTAATAAAATATTACAATATCAAAATGAAATCAACTATAGTTAATCAGGAAGATAAATATCTCTAACAATTGTCAAAAGGGTCACGCAATCAGAGATGAATCATCTAGTGAAACTATTTTAAGCGCATGCTCAGTGTAGAAACTAGCATTTATAAGTAAGTTGAGCCTTTCGTGAAAAAAAAAAAAAAAAAAAAAAGTAAGGTAAGCCTGTTTTACATGTATGCGTGTTTCAATGCTACAAGAAATCAGGCTATAGCAACGAAAAATAATTCCATCGCCATTGATGCGCTACCATGACGACAACACAATTCATCGCCATAGCTTGGCTAATGGCGGTGAAGGAGGAATTTGGCTGCCATTTGATATTCGTCAATGATCCACACCGTTAGAGCAAAATCAGAACAAACCTTAAGTCGTCGAATTATCTTCTATCCATCACCAGGCCTCCGCAGGACCACAGCTACCACCGATTATAAACTCTAGCCCCACGACCCTTAGAGCCACCATCACACGCACAAACTCCCTCCTCTGGTTGAGCCTGCGAATCCGAGAAAGTCATGTGAAAGTCGCGTCGACCTTCCAATGTTCGAATACTCACACACAAACACTGATGCATGGACGAGTAACATGAAGATGGCGGCAACACATGGAGGTGTTGCTCGGTGTTAGGCAAAGAGAGGGGAAAGATTTCCATATTAGGGTTTTAATGTGTGTATAGGTGCGAATTGTTTTCCCAAATTGGTATAATTTCTGATATAGTTGGTTTAAGTGAGTTGCGTGGCTTAAACTCGATCCTTTCCTTGATTTCCATTTCAACTAGTTAGAGAGAACAAACTTAAAATGCGAGTTCATTCCCGAATTAAAGATGATCACAACACATCATTAAAAGGCTCGTGTGCTCGGCTTTCGCCCTTCGTATAGTTTTAGTGTGAAAATTATATAATTCTTCAATAATTCAAGGGTGCGAATATAAAAGACGAAGCAAAAAACTCATTCGTAGCAATAGAGGAAGCCCATCTATTTCTATTTCTCTATCTGGTCACAAAACATCACGCCATGCCAAAAGAAGGAAGGGGTCTGGTTATTAGAAACGATCAATGAAGTTTTGAGGTTAGTCGGTAATTTAAGAAGGGTTGAAGAACTTTGACCGTGTCGAGCATCTCTCCAAAATTCCACACCACAACAGAAGGCCAAAATCAACCTATTTGAATTGACTTAAGGGAAAAAGCCACCAAAAATCCTAAACTTTACTTCTTATAATAAATTTATCTCAATTTTTTTTTTTGACATAAAAATTCCCAAACTTTACCAACTGTGATATATTTACCCCAACTTTATGGCTGAAGGGCATTTTCATCCTTTTTTTTTTCTCATTTTTCTTTCCTTTTTATGTTTTTTTTTCCTTTTTCTTTTCTTTTTTCTTCTTCTCTGCTGGCAAAGGGAAGCCAGCCCAGGTGAGGGTGACTTGGGCTGGCGAAGGGCGACCCTCATTGGCATCGAGCAAGGGTTGGCGTCGAGCGAGTGTCGCCCTCGCTTGGGCTGGCAAGGGCTATGGCGAAGGCCACCTTGCCTGCAACGGGTGAGGATTGCCCTCGCTGGATCTAGCAAGGGCTGTCCTCGCCGACCCAGGGAGGGCCACCCTCGCTCATCCAAGTAAGGGCGACCCTCGCTTGATGCCAGCAAGGGTGGCCTTGCCTGAGTCCAGCTTCCCTCCGCCATGGTCGATGGAGGGAAGAGAGGAGAAGAAAAAAGAAAAGAAAAGAAAAGAAAAAATTTAAAAAAAAAATGAAAAAGACGAAAAATACCCTATAATTTTGGGTAAATGTGTCATACAAGTATAAATTTGAGATTTTTTGTGTCACTAAAAAAAAGCTTAGAATAGATGTGCCACAGTTGACAAATTTTAAGATTTTTTGTATCATAAAAAAAAAAATTCAGAGTAAATGTATCACATTAAATAAAATTTAGGGTTTTTTTTTGGCATTTTTCCTCGACTTAAAACCTTTTTGACTTTTTAGAGGTCTAAGAAGTAGGTCCAACGGCAATCTCGGCAACGCCATATTTGTCGGGGTAATTGCCTACCTTGTTGTGTCATTGCTCGACCTCCTCACATCCATTGAACTTCGGGGTCATTACTTTACTGAAGTTATCTTTGTTAATATAGGTTTTATTGTAATATATTTCTTAGATAAGTACTGTCAATTCCGTACTATGACTTGACCTTTTTGTCATGGACATGGACGGGAGGTTGTCCCTGACCGGCGAGACGATATTTTCGTGGAAATTTTTTGCTAGCCAGTCGATGTTCTCCCTCTTTCTCAATTTTTTTCAAGAATGGGAAATGACGACAAGCACTTCAACAAGTTCATCACCGTTACATAATTCGGGGGCGAATGCTCTAAATTCTGATTCGGATGGTTGGACTGTGCGAAGAATTACGAGGACAACTTGAGTTTAAGTCTAAGTCTTTGTCTATCAATAGCATTACTATGGTCAAGCCGTTTTAAGTAAATAATATATTGGTTTTTAAAGCAAAACAAGTGCGCCACAGATTTCAATTCGATTTTTCCTTAGGCCCACCCACACAATGGATAAACAGTCCGGATATTTGTGATTAAACCTTTTTCTCCAAGGATTACGCAATCGAGATCCATCGTCTTGTAAAAACTGGCATTCATAAGTAAGGTGAGCCAATTTTGTACGTGCAAATCTAAGGCTCTTATTGAGGTCGCGATGTCTAATCAAAGGTTATCAAGCTTAGCCGCACCGTGCCGTTCATGTGGGTCAACCTTGCACGTTGCAACATTCGAGGGACCATACACAATCGCAGATGTATAAATTTGCAATATAATAGATAATTATCAAAATAATCCTAAATTTATTGAACGAATACCAATTTAATTATAAACTTTTCTATTTAGTCAATTTATTTTTAAATATTTTGATTATTTATCAATGTGATATTATGATCGAAAATCGCTGATGTGGATAATTTTTATAATTTTTTATAAAAAATTCTGATTTTTTTCCTTTTTAAAAAGGAAATTGAAAAAAAATGTAAAAAATTGTACACATCAAATGTGGACACTAGGGACGCGCATAATAAAATTTATGTTTCTCGATTTCTCTGTTTCTCTATTCCCCGGAACAGGTTTGGAACAGAAATCCGTTTGGTAACGCAATTTGATTTTTCTATTTCTGAAATAGATTTTTATTCCAGAAATAGAGAAATCGAAAAAAAATCGAAGTGGAAATTTTTAACTTTTCAATTTCTGAAATAGAAATAGAATTTTCTTTTTTTTTGGTAAGGTAAAAATAGAATTTTTTTTTCTCCATTTGGGCATCCTTCTTCGTTCACAGGCTTTTCTATTTGGGCGTTTCTTCTCCTTCTCCTCTCAACGCTTCAACCAAACCCTAGTGCCGTCGACTCCGAACGACCTATCCATCATCGCGGTCAACTCTGAATCCATCCTTCTTGCCACCATTGACTCCGACGCCGTCGCCATCCTCTTGCCGATCAGATTGTCGCTCATCTCGCCGTCACCGTCCTCAGACCGTCCAATTTGCTTTGGTTGTCCCGTCGGACTCGCCTCCTCCGTCCACATCCCCATTCGGATTTGGATTGTGCCTTCCTTCCTCTCCGATTCGAGGTCTTCCCCCCTCTCTCTCTCCACTTAGGAAAACCATTGCCAATAAAATGGCAAGGGATAATAATATGCCAAAAATTCCATGAAATTGTATTTTCACCTTTTGTAATGTATTAGTATTATTTCGACTATTATTTTGTATTTGAGAATTTCATATGTTGTTTTAGTATTATTTGGACTATTATTTTGTATTTGAGGATTTCCTATGTTGTTATTTAATCAATTTCTATTCTAGAAATAGAAATTTTGAATCATTATCAAATAGGTTTCTTTGCTTAAAAACTTGTCCAGTGAATAGAAATTGAGAAATCAATTTCTGACAAGAAACCAATTTCTGGAACAAAAATTTTATCATGCATGCCCTAGGAAACCAACACTACCAGATGTCGACCTTGACTAGTAGGCCACCTGAATCAACTAAAGATGCAGGACTTCACTGTGTCGAGGATTCCAGTGCAGCAAGCAGGCTATGGCATGATGGGGCTTCAACGACGTCATGACAGGTTGACAGCTGCGCTTGCATTGGCTTGGGCATGATATTTTTTGAATTTTTGAATTGTTTCTTCTTCTTTTTTTCTCTTTTCCTTCTTTATTTTTTCCTTTTTTCTCAGTTTCTCTTCTCTTCTTTTATTTTTGTCTTCTTTCCCTTTTCCCTCGGCCAGCCATCACCTAAGTAACATTAACACGTGACACGGATACGCAACACGATACGACACATCATTTTTCAAAAATAGATAATTCTGATACGTTGGGATACGTTATATATTAAATGAATATGTTTTATTTTTAATTAATTTGATTCGAATTCACAAAAAAATAAATAATAAAAAAGAGCTTATAATGAATTTACACTAATAATATTAATAAATCTATTTATAGGAAACTCGAAAGATATATCTATAGTTAATGTGTACCCATATTTGAAAACATGTTTCTAACTTTAATAAAAATTATTAATGAAACTAACGACTAACAAAAGATCAGAATCAATTTATTTATATAAATCTATTATATTCTATAACGATTAAAATTTATTATTATTTAATATTCAGTATTTTAATTTTTTGAAATCACTTTTTTCTAACAAAAGAAGTCATCCCTTCCCCCACCCCGCGGAAAAAAACGGCCGCCCCCAGACCCCTCTCCCCTGAACACAAAAACCCCCTCACATAAACTACCATCCCTCCATAACCCCCTCACAAAACTGCCATCCCTCCAAAACCCCCTCCCCTAGACACAAAAACCCCCTCACAAAAACCACCATCCCCCAAAACCCCCTCCCCCACACACAAAAACTGCCATCCCACCACACCACCGAAAACCCCTCCTTTCGCCCCTGGTTTCTCCCCTTGTTTCTTTCCCCCATCACCCGTCAAGGCTGTCACTTTCCTTAAAAATTATAATCATCCTCTCAACCATCCCTCCGCACCAGAATCCCCATTTTAATTTTCTTTTCATCTACTCTTCTTGTTAAAAGTTAAAACCTTCCTCCGCGGCCTCCTCTTCCTCCTCCTTGCCTGATTCTCTTCATCTTGATCTCTACTCTCTCTTGGTCACCTTGTCGCAATCGCTTGCCGCCGCACTTGCGGCCCTCCCTCCTTCACAGCCGCAACCGCAACCTTCAGTCCTCCATCGCGCATCGCAGTCGCGGCCCTCCTCCTTGCAGTCGTGGCCACACCGTCGCCTCTGCAGCCTCGCCTCTACTCCCTCGCCCTTCCATCACCTTCTTTAACACTTTTCTCTACCTTCGCACTTGTAGACCCACCCTTGAAACCACCATGCTTCTCACAATTTTTGGACACGCAAGTCGAAGCGTGTCGGAAAAAGTTGACTGCGTGTCAGATTTTTCAACATGTGTTGACCGCATGTCCGGACGTGTCCGAGCGTGTCGAGATGTTTGACACGACACGGAAGCTCTTAGAACTAGGCCTTGTCAATGGTTGGCAAAGGTCATCGGTCTCAAGTGAGGGTTGCCCTTGCCATTGAAAAGGCTCGACAGAGGGGAAAATGGAAAAAAAAAAAAAAGAAGAAGAAGAAGAAGAAGAAGAAGAAAGAAAGGAAAAAATACAAAGAGAAAACGAAAATAAAAAAGTTTACAAAATACAAAATATTATTAAAAATTGTTCATTTAACACCGGCTATATCACATATGTCGACGTCTACTTCAGTTATTTTCAATCAAATTTTCTAATGGACTCAATTCGCAAAACATAAAAAAGATTTAGGACTTAATTAACAAAAATTTAATAGGTTTAGGATTTTATAGGCATAAGCATTGGGTTCTCTTATGAGAACAAGAGAAATCCTATTTTAGATTATGTGATTTTTTTATTAGGAAATTAGGATATTTTCTTCCTTATTTCACCATGACCAAAGTTTTCAAAAATAATGCCCTTGTTGCTTCAAAATTTGATCTTTTCCGGTCTAAGACTCCCCATGTGCTAGACACATGAAAATTTCGGCGACTATAGGTTTTCAATGGGCCAAATTTCTTGCTCTTGTGGGCTTAGTTCTAAAAATTTAAGGGAAAATTTCAAATAAGGACCCGAAATAAATCTACTTTCTCAAATAAGGATTTAAAGTGAATTTTGTGTCATATAAGGACTTGAAGTGGACCCATTGTTTCAAATAAGAACCCAAAGTGAATTTTGTGTCAAATAAGGATCTAAAGTGATCAAGTTAATCTCTATTGAGAACCTTAGTTCACCGATAGACAATTTTCAACAATTAGGGGCAATTTTGTTAGAAATTTGTTATTAGAAAAAAAGGGAAAATTCTAAATTAATTAAGTTTAGGTTATTAATTTAGATATTTACGTTTTCTTCTTTCTTCTCCCCCGCTGCTCCTCAACGAAATCACTGCACAATGATCGTCACGACTCAATTATCGTTGCTCCTCACCTTGCTTGATTGGCGGAGAATTTGGGTGTCCGCAAACAAAGAAAGAAGCATCTGGTTTTCTTCTTTTTTTGAATTCATGCCTCAACCGGTGGAGAATTTGGGTCTTTGACTTTGTAGAGGATGGGTACAAGAAATTGGGAGGACTTCGATTTTTGACTTTGCAGAGAATGGGTACAAAGAATGGGGAGATCGTAGAAAACCTAAGGTTTTCTTTGTCTCCATTTTAGGATTTGTTAATTTTCCCTATTTTTTTTTTGGACAAAATTGCCCAAACTCCGGTGGTCGGAAATGTCACATGCTTGATAGCCGGCAAATATTTGGCTGATCAGCAAGCTCGGGTTCTTATTTGGAATTGATTCAACCACTTCGGGTCCTTATTTGAGACATTGGATCCACTTTAGGTCTTAATCTGATACAAAGTTCATTTCGAGTCCTTATTTGAGAAAATTGATTAACTTCAGGTCCTTATTTGGAATTTTCCCAAAATTTAATTAAGTTCAAAGCCTCCCTGCTTAAACCTATTCAGCACCTGGTTAATTAAAATGCCATTAACGTGGGCCTGTTACGATTAAAATGTTCGTAATATAATACAAATTAATAATTTTTTTGTTTTGGTTTTGACCAACTCCTAATTTATATGAAGTAAATAATGAAATGGGGTCGCGTAAATTTTACGTGTCAACACCCGCTTAGCAACCCTCGTTGGCTCACCTAGAGAAAGGTCGTGATAAGTATGCTTCATAAAGTATAAAGTACGTTTTGCTCACTTGTAACACAGCCCATTTCGAGTTTGAAAAGATTCTGAAAAGCAGTTATGTACACTTAAAAGTCTTTTTCACAAAAGTTGATAATAACAGGTGCTTTGAATTGTTGACTTGGAAAAAATAGGCTGCGACTCCAAAAATCTTTCCATGAAAAATACTTAAGGGTTCGAGACTACTTTTTAAAATGGGTTAATGGCCTAAAAAACACAAAACTAGTATGCTTGTAACAAATTTATCCTAAATTAATTTTTTAATTACCAAAAACTCCAAATTGATAAACTTTTGACAAATTTATTCCAAACTAGTATACTTGTGACAAATTTATTCTCTGTTAGTTTCTGTTAAATTTTTTTGTGGTATTAATCCAATTTAACGATGGGTATATTTGTCACAAATGTTTCAATTTAGGGTTTTTGGCGATCGAATAAATTAGTTTGGATAAATTCGTCACAGGCATATTAGTTTGGGATTTTTTATGGTCAATTGGGATAAATTTGTCACGGGTTTACCGATTTGGAATTTTTCATTATCAAAAAATTAGTTTAACACGTGTATCGGTTTGGGGTTTTTCAGGATAGTAAACATTTTAAAATTTTCCCAAAATGCTATACTTTTTTCTGCATGAAGGTGGTACACAGCTATGAAGAAACCTTACACGAATTTGTTAGCTTATCGTATCCAAGAACTCTGCAAGTCACAATTGTGATTATAAGTTAGGTAGCTTTGATCAAGCTCAGCATGGTAGCTTTAATTCTATTCATTGACTCTATCACTGGTTACATGCACGAATAATGCTAAGGATACTGACATTAATAATAGCGTGGCAAATTGCAAGCAGCTATTTGAGTAAATGATATTTAAACACCCAACAAGAATATAAATTTTTCTTTGTAGATCATTTTGTAGAAAACCATTTATTATTCCAAGATGAGACATCATCAGACATGATCTCAAGGCAAAAAGTTTTCCAAAATTAATAAAGGCTGATGCACAAGACAGTTATGTTGATTACTACCCATTATATAGGATTTTCAATATTAACAGCGAATACTAACTTATATGTACCAAAACCAACATCGCAAAGTTTTTGTATCTATCTAGTGGAATGCGTCTGAGATAATTTCATCGAAAAAAGAAAGAGATTAGAAGCAAATCATATTCCCAGGTAATCATTTCGGGGCTCTAGAGTTTATTACACATGCAATTAATCACATGGACCAATTCTTCACATAACAAGCACGCACGCACGCACGGACCCAGTTGATTCATGAAAACTTCGCATAGAAATAATCACAGAAATGATATGGTACACGAGAAAACATCGACTAGACATTTATATCAGTTCTACATCCATGGTCGAATTTAAGATACAAACCCACATTGAACAGACTATAAAATTCGAAAGAACTAAGCATCTACTTAGCACCACCGAGGTAATTCGAAAGAACTAAGCATCTACTTTAATCATGACAACATGAATCTGCGATTGTTTATTTATACATATTGAAGTAACATTCTTAGTTAGGACCAGACCAGAACTGTTCCCAGTCGTGCAAGGACAATTCGCTCTCACCGGGCAGCATCTCAATGTCAATACCGCTTCCTAATCCCCCTGCTTGCGACGGAATTGTCCCATGGTCCCTGGAGGCGCATGAACTGTCTGGCGAGGAGCTTGCTCGCTCCGTGGGTGGAGGACTACCCCGACGAGATGATGTCAAATCCTGAGGATGTCGATCATCAGATGTCATTTCCCGAGGATGTCGATCATCATTTGGCATGGTGTTCTGTTGAAATGTGTGGCTGCTGCTTCCAATTATATCTCCTATCGGTCTTCGGTCGAATGACCTCAAGATCTTTGTTTTCTTGTACACCCGGCACACGCTGAATTCTTGTGTCGGCTGCAATTATTCATTCAAAATAAAGACGAACGAGAGTATGCTCAGGTTGGTACAAGCACTTGCACTTAGGTTACGCGGATCTTTTTTTGTCTTGATTACTGTTAATGCCATTGCAGTTGCACCACCACTCCAGCATAACCATGTCCAGAATAAGATTACACGTGAATCATTTTCGACCATGTTAAACTATTCCATACGTGCGTGACATAGATTATCCAACAGTTTTTCGTTAAAAAAAAAAAAATGGATTAGGGCATCACATACCACCACTGGGATGTCTTGAGGAGAAGTGGCCTCCCCTTCAATGGCTTTGTACTCATTCATCTTCCATTCGGTTTTCCCACCGTTCGGAGCTCGTCCTGTGTAGAATACCATAGTTCTCTTCACTCCCACAATGTGATTGTTTGAGTAGACGAAACCAGGAGAGCCCGTGGCTTTCCAATACCCAGTGGTCGTGAGCCGCCTTGGCCTCCCACCGCGGTACTCGCTCTCCTGCCTCGGGATGAAGAAGAACCATTGCTCCGGATCTCTGCGGCATAGATCTCCTGCAAATTCTGGATCCAAAAGAATATTTTTGTTACATAATAGAAGAGTATAGATCTTATCATATATGATCTTCCGTTGGTAGGGGTGTATTTAATTTTTTCACCATTTCTAACACATGCGCGTGCATTCAAACTATATCATGAAATCATACTGTGTGTACATGTTGCAGATGCATAAGAACACTGCTTGGGAAAATAAATCAAGAATTTATGGAATCACTCCATCAATTACATGCTAATATATAAGTTTGGTGAATTTCCATTCATTAGCTATCCGACAACCTGAATGATGTGAAAAAGTTGAAGCCCATGGCGTTATACTATTTAGAAGAAAACCATGCATACATATCAATAGGTGGTGCCTAAAAGGTACAACTTGCATATATAATTTCTCCAAATTCTCTTTGGTTATTTTCTTTTCAGACAAGGGCATAAAAAGTGAAGGCCATCATAGAATCTGTCATACTACGTCGTCCCAAACTCGTGGTACTTAATAAGAAACCGAGTTTTGAAGGAGAATCCATTTTATGATTTAAAGAAATGCAAGAAATCATTAAAGTTGAAAAGGACGAATGGCAAGTTCATGCAGAAATGCATAGTAGGTCCACATGAAAAACGAAAAGAGCTGGATGGAGAATGAATGCTCTGAGGTTAAGTAATAAAAAAACTGCAATGCTTTATCTTCTCCCTCTGCAGGCAGATCTTTTAATTTGAAAGTGCTTTGCAACATGAAAGCAAGCGACCATCGTCAAGAAGAAGAAGAAGCAAGGATTGCTACATACGTGGAAGGTCCGACGGATTGAACTCGTAGATATCAAGAACGGGTATGACCCGGTCAATAAGCCCGTGCGGAGCCCCTCTTGTTCCCTCGAGCTTGCTTCGCAAATAGAACGAAACCAACTCTTCTTCCGTCGGGAAGAACCGAAAGCCTGGTGGCAAATCCTCCATCTCTCTCTCTCTCTCTCTCTCTCTCTCTCTCAAAATAACTTGCTTTTGGCTTTTCTATCTTCCTGCTGTCGGTTGTAGTTGTGTACAAGAAGGACGTGTTGAAATCATCACACTGCGAAGAGATCGAGTTCTCGTGGAAAAATTGAGAGATGAAGAGGGAGAGAAGAAAGACTTCAAGAGCAGTGAAATGAGAGGGAGAGGGAGACCTGGGTTTTGCTTGCAAATTTCCACGCGCTTGTGCTGGAAAAAAACTTAGTCGTCCTATATCTTCGTACAGGAATACATTAGGGTTTTCCCGGGTGTGTATTCTTTTTTTTTTCCTTTGCTGGGGGGTCGTCATGACAATGAAACTCAGGACCACCGCGTGCTACCAGTCTAATCAACTTGTGGCACAAGTCCAATCGAACGATTCATCGAACGGTGACAATTTCTAGATCGAAGTGTGTAAGGACTGTAACCCTGCAATCGCTCCTAATGTCCGCGTGGGACTTTGACAATGATGAAGCTCGATTATGTCTAGGATCGATGGAACGTGAGTGAAATCGAGGGAAGATCCGTCTGCAAATTTAAGTTCGAACATTCATTCTCTAAGCAATGTCGGTAAGACAACAACATTCCCTGTACAATGACAACTCATGAATATTGTGAAGTTTAGATCTCCTGCCATGTGAGCCAACATTACTCCTTGGTACTTTATAACCATAAAATTTAATGTATCATTCAAATTTTGGAAGGAAAAAAAAAAACAGAAAAATCATATACTAGTTTTTTTTTTTTTTTTTTTGGTCAGTATATACTAGTTTAAGTGTTAATATATATAAGTTCTGAAATTTTTACATATTTCGAGTTGCAAAAAAGAAAATCAAAATACATGCGCCACAAGATTTAATTAAGTGAAAGGTAAACCAAAGTCAATGCAATTAATGGTTTTGCTATTAAAATCTATCCTCAAAACAAGTTGGGGAAATTAATCACTTCCCACATTGGAAAAGATAGGTGAGATGTTCAAATCTCCACATTCTCAGATAGAGTAGGGGTGGGGATGATTAACTTTAAGTGTGAGTTTCAACTCTCATGTCCTGCAAAAAAGTAGAGCAAATTACCGCCTCCATTTTTTCTATGATTATCTCTCTCTATTTTTTTTCCCTTTAAATTTCTCTCAGACAACTTAGATTATAAATAATATAGTCTAACTGCAGCAAACAAATATTTGCTCTACAGCTCCCGTGCAGGCATGCAGGCAGAAGTTTCGCGCTTCCAACGAAAATGGTTGACCATTTCCAAGTAAATTGCACTTCAGCGAAGAAACGTATATTTATTGACCAAGTGACTTAGCCGTCTTAAATTAAGATCAGATGTTTCTCTATGCTATATTAATCAAGACATCGATACACATCATGCCTTTCCTGTAAAGGCTGTAATCTAAGTAATTGTCCCACATCAATTTGGAATTTCACTGGCATTTCTCTCCTTATTTCGACTTGACCCTCTTCGCAATCTAGAAAAAGCTTTATCTCAGGCTGATGGAATCATGATATCATTAAACCGTCATCGCATTAAATTTTCCACACAATATATATCAAAATATTATTTTCTCAAGATACAAAATTACATTTGCTTCTTTCTTTCTTTTTATACGCTAGCAACCGAAGGGAAGATATTTTATGTAAATTGTGATTTACACAATTTTTAGTTAGTCAAATGGCCTGTTAACCATATGAGAACATTCCGTCACAAGCATGGAACCTTTAGAGTAACGCTAAAGGGGGCTGCCAAAACTGGTTGTCCCTTCCTATTTTTATCACCTATTAAAATGGTGGTTAATAGAGGTGATCGGTTCTTGGTTCTCAAAAATCAGAATCGGGAACCAAACCACACCATCGATCCGATCCAGTCCAATGGAACCAATCATTTATTTTTTTCCACACTCGGAACTAGACTGAAATAGTGTTTGGTTTACATTTTACTAATTTTTTGAAGAAATAATAAAATAAAAGAAGCATGTTTAGTCAGTCTGGTCTAATTCTCCCTTAGAAATGGGAACTGAATTGACATTCTAGGAAACCATACCAAATCGGCCAATCTGATATGGTCTGGACGATTTTCAGTTCGGATGGTCCATTTTGCACATCCTTGTAGCTAGCCAGCCAATCAAGAGACTCATTGAAGGGCTTTAGAAACATGTCCTTCCATCTTCGGCCAAGGAAGAGAACATGAGGTAGGGTCAAGATGAGGAAACTTACTGTTTTTTGAACACACACGGCTAACTCATAACTAATTATGTTATAGAAAATTTTGGGTGGACATAATTATTTATTTCTTTTATATAGATTAAATCTAATTAATTGGATTCACATGAGTCTTCGAGTAAAACAAGAAAATGGAATAAAACCACTGCCTCCTCTTTGCCCCAAGAATGGTTTAAGTGGACCTTGGTCATCACGGAAATGATAACTCGTATGGTTGTAGCTAGTTAGGATCGACTTTGTCAGGTATAAGCATCTTCTTCACCGGTCTTGACGCTGAGCCTAGACTCCAGTGGTGCGTGGTCCGATGGAGTTGACTTGGGCATGATGAGTCACTATTCATTTCATGACTTGAAATGGACTTTGACACGAGTGCTTTTTTGGATGCCCCATCACGAGGAATTGCACAAATCTCACTCAGCCCATTTGGTAATGAAACGATCAAACCCATTATATTAATTTCGTGTCCCACATTGATGCGTCTCCACTTCCAATTTCTGCATGACGATGGGTTCAATAAATAGCAACATTAGGTTCATTAAAACCGATCTAAAAAATATATGACGTGTCGAACTATCACCGATCTTTTATAAATGGATTATATTCAACAACTAATAATAGTTTGACATGTAATTTAATAGGCCATTGTTATAAATCGGTATTAATAAGTTTAGCATTTTCTATTGTTATAAACAATTTCCGACTCACTTTTTATGTTTCTCAGTTTCAACATAACTGTACATTTTTAGCATCTTTTATCAAATGAACTTATCTTTGGGCATAGAATAAAAGCTAACCAAAAAGTTGAGAGCTCTTATTGGGAACCAGTACACGAATCGTTATAGACAAACCTTTTTCCCACAAGAAGTACGGCAAAATAGACATACTGACGACAGCGAAAATTCTCCTTACACTGCTACTTCACTTTGTCTCCTCACTTTTCAAAACAGTTGTTTGAAATTCAGGACAAATTTGCATGACCGGAAGGACCAATAATTTTTTTGTTGCGACCTAATGTGAAATGCCAAAGGTAACTTTTTTGCTCTCCACCGAAATCTAAAGTATTATTCAAATCTGTTAAAAAAAATTATATTTAGATATATGTGTCAACATTTATCCATTTTTAAAGTTTCGAGTCTTTTAAAGTCAAGTGCATTTAGGCGCAAGATTTGAAAGTTTAAAACAAAAAGGTGAAATGTGACAATTTTTCTTGACAAATAAGAGAGTTATAGAAAAAAATTATGATTCTGTATATAAAAATATAACTTAAATTGATCATGTCTGATGTCATGATGCAAAAATTTGCAAATCACTATACATATATTTGTCTTTCTTTTCTTATGACCTAGGTATCTAAACTTTTTGACTTGATTAATGCTTACATAGGTACATAAAATGTCTCGTTCACATGCATAGAATTATACTTCATTCATATAGGACGGTGGGCGATGCTCCAATATCATTCATGGAATCGGTCTTTACACTTCATTCATATAGGATAGTGCCGAATATCATTAAATGAATGGGGTCTCCCCCGATTTAGTGGTTCATGTAAATTAGTCTATAGATGCCCCGCGAGAGCTTAAGTCATTGTCCAACTATCTATCTCTCCTAGAATCTCTCTTTAACTTTTGGCGTAATCCCTGAAACAACGTGTTATACTTTTTCTCTTGTCCATTAGCGCGTGAAATCTGCTCGACTTTGCACTATAATACAATCATGGAGAGAACGGGTTCGAGCCTTTTGAGTTGACTTACCTTGACCTCACCTTTTCCCGAGGATATTTAAATTTTTATTAGTGAAAAGACATGTTCGAGGGAGAGCGGACGCGGTTACGTAAGTTTCATGGAACCATCCATAGGTGGAAAGCTGCAAGACGACATAAATCGAAGGAAAACGAGAAGCAAAGCCTCTCAAGAAATGGAATTAGTCTACAAGGTGTGAATGCCTTCAACTCTGAAACGCACGGTCGCGCTGTGCGAAGAATTACGGGGACGACTTTGGCTTAGACTTCGTCTAGTAATAGCATGGATCTGGTCAAGCTGTTTTTTTAATTAATTATAATTTGGCTGTGAAAGCAGCACAAGTGCGCCACAGATTTCACTTTGACTTTTCATTAGGCCCACCCACGCATCGGAGAAAAGTCTGGATATTTGTGATCAAACCTCTTTTCCAGAAGGGTTATTCAATCAGAGATGCATCGTCTGGTGAAACACCATTTAAAGTTGACCGTCAGTGTAAAAACTAGCATTCATTAGGAAGGTGAGCCAGCTTTGAATGTGTGCGTGTCTCCATGCTACAAGAAATCAGGCTATGACGACGAAATATAATTCCATGACCATTGATACGCTACCACGACGATAACAAAATTCATCGCCATAGCTTCGCTCACGGCAGTGAAGGATTGAATTTCGCTAATCATTGATATTCGTCAATGATCCACACCGTCAGAGCATACCAATATAAACCTATGGCGTCGAATTATCTTCTAGGCATATAACCAGGCCAAAATAGCTAACATCGATTATAAACTCTAGGTCCACAAGCCTTAGAGCCGCCATCACACGCACAAACTCCCTCCCTCTGGTTGAGCAAGCAATTCTATTGGGTCTCATTAATGCTGTGACATCAAATCAAAGGTCATCAGGCTTAGCCGCGCAACTTGTGTGAAAGTTGCATCTTGCGCCGTTCAGGTGCTCTTACATAGACACAGATGTATGGACAAGCAACGTGAAGATGGTGGCAACACATGGAGATGGTGCCCGGTGCTAGGCAAAGAGAGGGAAGAGATTTCCATATTAATGTACACTATGCGTACGAAGGCGAATTTTCTCCCAATTTGGTATGATTTCTAGTGAAGTTGGTTCAAGTGAGTCCCGTGGCTTTAAATTCGATGCTTTCCTTGATTGTCATTTTCACTAGTTAGGTCCCATTTAATAGAGACTTTGAGTCCCCATAGCCCCCTGGGAAAACTATAAGGTATCTGGTTCAGTTTTTTTAGGCTTCATTAGACAAATATTAGCATTTTCGGAACGTTATTTTGAAGGTTTAATGACTTTTTTTTTCTAATATTGCCCTAACTGATAATCGCGTTTTCCTCTTTTACTCTAAAAAAACACTGTTCATTATCTTTCTTGAACTTGCTGGTCAACCGGCAAAGCTCAACCGGTGGCAATGGAGTTATCTCTTTTCATTTCTCCATCTTGGTAGATGACTAATCATTGACTTGGGTTAACGAGTCACCTGTTGCAAAAACAATTTCACCATGCCAAAAGAAGGAGAGGGTAGATGAATTTTGAGGTTAGTAGGTAACTTAACAAGGGTTAAAAGAACTTTGACCATATCAAGCATCTTTCCGTGATTCCACACCATAAAAGAAGTAGGTCCGATGGCGGTGTCGGCAACATGATATTTGTCGGTGTAATAACTTAACATGTCGTCTCATTGCTTGACCTTCTAACATCAATGGAACTTCGTACTCATTACCTTGCTGAAGTTATCTTCGTTCACATAGGTTTACTTTTATTAGATTTCTTAGATGAGTACTGTCAATTCTATACTATGAAACTCCCTTTCTTGACCGGCGAGACGAAATTTTCGTGGAAAGTCTTTGCTATCAGGTCAATGTTCTCACTCTTTCTCAATTTTTTTCAAGAATGGGATATGACGTTTATGTATAAGATTCATCACAAGCACTTCAACAACTTCATTACCTTTACATAATATGATTATGTACTGACCTCTATATTATGCGTAATTTCCAACTAATTCAGTCAGGCACCATTTAGCCTAAACTTCAGAAAATTATATGCTATTTCATCTCCCTTTTGTTTGGAAATATAAGGACATCGGCCAACTTTTGGTGAAATATCAACAGAAAATGCACATGTTTGGTCGCCTGAATAGGATATAAATGATCTCATTCAGTGTTCGAAGACACCTTTTTGTTGAGATGAGCCCAGATATTCAATGATGGCGATGCTACCCTATTGTTCTTGGTTTTAAGGGTGGCCGACCACCGCGCTGGTTCTTAAGACCACCATCGCGATGGTCGCCATTGATCTATAATACATCATAAGATTGGTTACCCTGTCCAGGCAACCACTGCAACAATAGTCGGCCACATAGCTGATATAGATACAACATTTGGATCTTAATGTATTATTTCTCTATTTATTGTGTTGGTCTCAAGCAACCACCATGGGAGACTCAACCATCACAACTTGATTGCTGCAAACAAGCAATCACATTAGGTGATATTTTGTACACACTAAATAACAATGTGGGATCAAGAAGCAAACTAAATAAAGAATCAAATTCTCAAAATTCGATACAAAATCAGTAAGGATAAATATCACGCGAACGTTATGATCGATCATTTGTATTTAATTGTCTGTATGGTTGATGTATGGGGAGGAACGGGAGGGAAAAAAAAAACATGGTAAAGCATTTTCTTAGGCCCGTCTTGTATGTTGGACAGGCCCAGTGGACATGAGATGATATTGGACCCTGTGATCACATCTCAGGCCCATCCAACTTATCTCCCAAGTCTCAACTCTCGAGCAATTCTCCTGCGACTTTCCAGCAAGAACTTCCCAGTATCGTCTTCGTTGCCCTTCTTTTCTCATCGTTAAGCACAGTTCTTGAGATGGCCTTTCGAAATGACTCGATCCTCAACTCCATGGAAGTGCTTTGTTCTATTTACAGGGCAAAGAGTGGGGATGCCATTATGCTTAATGAATAGCTAAGAAAGACACCTTGCTCAATTAAAGAAAACACTCGTAATAATGTTTAGGACTTTTTCCACACGCTTATATATGGGACATTTCTCGGCTATTACAGCCCTACCAAGGAGGTGATCTTAACTCCCTAGATATTTCTAGAAATCCATCTCTCCGATAATTTTAGGGACGACTAATAATACGAGATTTAGCCAATCTATTTAGCCACTTCACTCTTCTTGCCATATTTTCTCCTATCTTGCCTCAAGAAAAATCTAGATAGCCAAAGGAATAGAAGAGTGTAGAGAAATCTAGTGTTATGGAGAAGAGACAGTGCAACTTTTTGTTCAATACTTCCCCTCGCTGACTACTCTTATGTGGATTTAGCAACCATGTCAAGTTATTTTTGGAACTCTTCAAACTTTGCAACGCTAGTCCTTTGGTGAAAGTATCTTCGATTTAATCACTTTGTCTTCACATGCTCCATCTTTATATCTTCCAGTAGTATTTTTTTCACGCAAGAAGTAATAATGTACTTCTACATGCTTAGTTCTTATGTGAAAGATCAAGCTCTCTATCAATTGTGTGGTTGATTGATTATAGTCAATAAGTTGTTGTAGTTCTTTTAGAAGTTCAATTAAACATGTATTTTCTCGAGTCATCATTGCCGCTACTTTGTACTTAGCGTCCATAGTTGATAGTGATAATGTGGGTTGCTTCTTACTACACCATGACGCTGCCCCCTAATCCACATTAAAATAGTACTTAAGAATTATTTGTCATGGTCACCAATATAGTCAACATCACAATATTGACCTCGCAGTTTACACATTTGTTATGGAGAAATACAAGATCAAAGGTTCCCTCCACATACCTTAATATGCGTCTAATTGAGTGAGCTTTGGCGATTTCTCCATAAATCAACTTACTACTCCTGCTACAAAAGTGATGTTAGGCTATGTTGTAGTTGGGTAGATTAGACTTCCTATCTATTGCCGGTACATAGTTGACTCTTCTAATTCTCTTCCTTTAACCATGCAAGCTCTATATTTCCACCCATACACATAGAGATCGACCTAAATCAAGCATCCAAGCTTCTCCTGGAGATCTCATGCATACTTTTATCGACATAGGAATAACTCTTCCTAATTTGCTCAACCCCGAGTCCTAAGTAGTGCTTAAGTTATCCAAGCTCCTTCATCTAAAATTGCATAATAAGTGGGCTCTGATTCAATACATCTCGTTTTCATCATCTCTAATGGTGATTAGATCATCCACATATTTTAGTACCATAACAAGCATTTCGCCTCTCTCTAGAACAAGCTCGAGTCTACCAATGTTACTTAGTAGCCACTTTGTACTAGAATTCTACCATCATAAAGCATTTTTTTTTCCTTAATTTGTAAAGGCAACTCAAACGAATCTTACTCTTAAACCATTCGGCTGTTCAATGTACATGTCTCAACCCAACTCCCCATCTAAGAAGGCATGGATCACATCCACCTGCCAGTGCCATGACTTGCTGTTAGAGCTAGTAAGTCCGAACCGGGTCAGTCCGAACCCGGTCCATACCATCGCTCCACGGACTATCCGACCCGCCCACCCTCTCTCTCTCTCTCTCCTCTGCGCAAATTCCAGCATCCTCCCTCTTTCAAACTAACCAGAAGCGTCGAGCTCACCTGAACTTCAATCTCTCTCTCTCTCTCTATCTATCTGCACCTTTCGACTCTTGCAAGCAATCTCTCTCCGGCGTTGCTTCTTCCATAGCCATCTTCTTCTTCCTCCTCCCCCGGTCGCTCCGAATCTCGCTCGAGAGACGTCCAATCGGGGAGGCCCGGGAGAATTCGACGCCGATTGAATGTGGATGGAACAGCAGCGGAGTCCCTCGGGGTCGTCGCAGAGCCCCAGATCCCCGTCCGCCCAGCCGTACCTCTCGGTCTCCGTCACCGATCCCGTCAAGCTCGGGAACGGCGTCCAGGCCTACATCTCCTATCGCGTCATCGCCAAGGTAACGTCGGATCGGATCGCCCGGGTCTAGGGTTTGTCGCGTGTGTACCGTCTTAGCTGCTGTTGTTGCTGTTGTTCTGGTGGGACCTGGAGAGGGAATTGGTCGACTTTTGCCGGCGGAAGGAACTTCCGAGGAAGAGAGCGGGGTCAATGCATGCTCGTCAATGTCGAAATTAGAAGAGAGATGCATGTATCGGTGGCGCTTTTTTGAAATTGGATTGATTGTGATCCGGCTTGCTTTGATTGATTCGTGTATTCGAATTTTATCTCATAAGTTATGAGCTTGTGATCTTTATTTAGTTTATCTTGACGGGGTCGGAGGTTTAGGAGTTTAGCGAATAATGGTTTGTCGCTTGTGTAATTTGAGAAATACCCTTCTGCAGACGAACTTACCGGAGTACCTGGGGCCGGAGAAGATTGTCATTCGAAGGTACAGCGATTTTGTTTGGCTACATGATCGGCTTTTTGAGAATTACAAGGGCATTTTCATCCCTCCTCTGCCCGAGAAAAGTGCTGTAGGTAACAAGTCAATACACGCCTCTGTATTTGTTGTTAATATTTGTGGCACCTGATGGGATTGTATGAATTGCATTCTGTTAAGTTGTGCAGTGAAAGTTTCTTGGTGATTTTTTTATACCAGTATCCTCTTGGACATCGTGTAGGCTGTATCATCTGTTTTTCTCCCCCCTTTTAAGGTGACATTGCCCTTTGCCTTGACTGCTATTGCATGTCCAATTTCCCCATAGGCATGTTGGCGCCCTATTTTGACTGAATAATCAATTATGATGATCATGGAGCTGGCTCTAGGTGTGCAAGGGTCAAGCTATTTGCAACTGGAGTGTGACTAGGTTTTATTTGAGTTTGAGTAGTTCATATGTCAAATTTAAGCTTAATCCCTGTTATACTTGAATAAAGGGGATTAAACAATTGCATTTGTCTCCCCCACCACCCCCCCCAAAAAAAAAAAAAAAAAAAACACCCTACTCATATCTCTCTCTTTCTCACTCTTCAAACATCAGAACTTGTGAACATAGTTTTATCTGTTAGATTCAAGCATTTAATCCTGACTAATTAGTCAAATTAAATTAAAGCAAACCCTCAGCCTTTTCCTCCTAGAGAGCTCTTAGAAACCTTTTGGAGTTTCAGAACAGTTTGCTTCTGTCTCATGTTAATTCCTGAGGATCATAGCATAATTACCCTGGAAAAGCATTGCGACTAATATTCTAATGCAATTGTATTTGATGCAGAAAAATTCCGCTTTAGTGCTGAATTTATTGAAATGAGGCGTCAAGCTTTAGATATATTTGTTAACCGGATAGCTTCACATCACGAGCTGCGGCAAAGTGAGGACCTAAGAACCTTCTTACAGGTTGATGAAGAGGTGAGTCATTCACTGTTTGATGCCACGTGATGATCAAATTATTTCCTTTTCACCCGGAGAAGTATGTAGCATAATATTTCTAGTTTTTGCCATATTTCGAAATATCAAACAAGGTGGAAATTCTGTTATTGGCTGCTCGTGTCAGCCAAAATGTACACATAATGTTGCAGTTGTCCATAAGTAGCGCAATATCTCTAGTTTTTTCCATATTTTGAAATATCAATAAGTGGCCACCCTACCAACATGAAAGGGGGAGGTGGGGGGTTCGAATCTCTACCTTCTCAGGGGGGGTTGGGGTGGGGACGAATTGGTTTCAGGAGTGGGTTTCGATTCCCACGCCCTGCAAGGAGGTAGAGCAAAAGTCTGAGAGTTAGAATAGGAGTAGAATAGGACTGACCAAAAAAACAAGGTGGAATTTCTGTTTTTGGCTGCTTGTGTTAGCCAAAATGCACACATAATGTTGCACTTGTTCATATGTCCATGTTGGGACACAAATAATAAATATGCAAGCATGCACTAGTTTTCCTGCTGAGGTGCCTTGCCTTTATGCAGAGGCTCCAACCAAATCTTGCAGTCACTCTTTGATGTTTGGGTGCTGCTTTCTATAAACTATAGTCCTCCCTGTAAATCCCATCAAATGAAGTAGTTATAGAAATCAGTGTGCTCGCGAGGAGGTTTCCAAATATGTCAAGTAATGCTTCTGAGGGAAAAAATAATACCGTTCCAGAAAATACAAGGATTAATTTACACCAATAAGGATTTTGCTGAAGCCAACCTGGTGGTGGTTGTGATTGTATATGCTTGAATAATGAGGATAAATATCATAAAGAGTAGCTTTCTTTTCTCTTTTATCTGCGATTTTTTAGAAGGAAATTCATGCAGTCCAGTGGTTTACACGGATCATTATTTCTAATTTTGTCTAATGCATTTGTGACAATCTCATAAGGAGGCATTGGACAATATATAATGCTTTTATTTTTATTAAAGAGTCTAACTGTTTCACCTTATAATTGTAGTCATATATTGTAAGCATTTGCGTAACTCTAACCTGCAGTCTAGTTGTATTGCATTCTTGTTACCCTTGTGACACTCTCAAATCCTGATGCGATTATTTAATAAAGACCATTTATTCTTTAGCAAAAGGAGGCCTTGCTTTTTCGTTGTACATAACCCAGTATATTTACAAATTACAATGGAAGAGAAAAATAAGGAATGAATTAAAACTTATAGATCATAGCCTGGTCGAAATAATCTCCTGACAACTTTATTAAAAAAAAAAAAAAATTGGTAGTATTGAATATGTAAAACATTCAAAAGTTAATTAAATAAGCAATTACCAAAGCTCTAACTCGGAAAGATGCACTTGAGCCTGATAAGACTGGAAATCCATGTCAATGACACCTATTGTTTCAACTACAATTTTTGTTTTCGATTGGAAAGACAAGTAAACTAGTATGGGATCCATAAGCATCTCGTCATCAGTGTAGTCTGAGACTCCAGTAGTTGCCATTACGATATTATCAACCTTAAATGGTGTATAACAAAAGAAACACTGGGGTGAGTTGCATGCTCAGTGAATTAACCACACCCCGAGGGATGGGCACTCCCTTCTAATATTAGACTGAATTTAAGTTAGAATTCAATATTGCGAGATCTAATCGCCATTATATACTCCGAAAACCTTCCATTATATACTCCAAAAACCTTCAAGGAATAGTTCAATATTAGTAAACCAAGGAATCCAATACCTCAAAGCTGAATAATATGTAAGTCCGAAATAATAAAAAATTAATGATCAAGATGAGAGTTTTGAACTTTCAATGGATAGTTCATAGTACGGGATAGTCAAATTCCTAAGTTCAATCATGTGGAAAATATGCTCTCCTTTCAAAAGGCTCACTGATCAAAGTTCATAAGCAAAAGTTCAGAAGTCAGGATCTTATGACCTCATTAATCAGGAGGTGTAGTAAGTTCGCATAAGTAGTTGGCAATGGAGAAAACCCTCTTTTGTTTCTGGAATGTTGGAAGTATGCTTCTAAATGTGTTTTGTTCCCTCTTATCAGGTAATGGAGAGATTAAGGTCTTATGAAACTGGCATATTTAAGAAGCCAGCAGATCTTATGCAGATATTTAAGGTAATGATTTGACAGTGATCTACATTGAATATCTTCAGCATATGCTTTGCAGAGTCAATGAATAAGATATGCCCTATGAAGCTAATACTACATTGATATTGGGAGTTACCATTCCAATAAGGGCTGTAACTATTTGACCTTTGATGACCTGGTCTCCGTTGCTGACAGGACGTACAATCCAGAGTGACAGATGTGGTTTTAGGAAAGGAGAAACCAGTGGAAGAGTCGCATCCTGAATATGAAAAGATGAAACACTATATCTTTGAGCTTGAAAACCACCTGGCTGAAGCACAGAAGCAGGCATATCGACTTGTAAAGAGGCACAGGGGTAGTGATTCTGAATGCTTTGCTTGATCTTAATATGCTTTTGGATTTTACTTTTGGGCTTTCATCTTCTGCTTTGCCTTGCAGAAATTACTGATTTAGGTGTATTCTTTTGTCTGAATTCCTGCAGAACTTGGGAAATCTCTCTCAGATTTTGGCAATGCGGTCAAACTCCTTGGTGCCTGCGAAGAAAATGCTCTTGGGAAGGCATTTTCTGAACTTGGAGCAAAATCAGAATTAGTATCAGCTAAGCTGCAGAAGGAGGTAGACTGTAATTGAATTTAAGAATATTGGACTCTTAAATAGGGTTTTGTGTATGTGTCTTTTCATGCTTGCTTGTATTTGCCCTTCTAAAGTTGGGGAATTTTGTTGGTACTTATTTGGTATATTTGACACGCAGGCTCATGAGCTCTTAATGCATTTTGAAGAACCTTTGAAGGATTATGTTCGTGCTGTGCAGTCTATTAAGGTTAGCTTCATATTTCTTCTCATACTATGGAAGGCCATGGAGTCACTACAGAGTCTCTTGGGCTTGGGACTTATTTTCTGGCTGCTGGAAATCATGGATGTGTTTATTTTTCTCTGTAATTCTGACTTTCATGAGCTAATATTGTGGCCTGTGTGTTGTGAAACAGGCCACCATAGCAGATCGAGGCATCGCATTCAGACAGCAGTGTGAATTGGCTGAAACAATAAAATTGAAAGAGATAAATCTGTATGTTTCTGCTCCCGTCTTGTTGATCTCTCTCTCTCTCTCTCTCTCTCTCTCTCTCTCTCTCTCTCTCTCTCGCCTTCTTTACCTAATAAAGAAGTTACAGCGCGTGTGCGTTGTAGATTGCATGATTTCGGGTTTTAGGAAGATGTGGTGGATGATGTCATTGTCTTTAAAACGTGATATTCCTTTGTTGCATTGAAAGTACGGAAACTTTAAGTACTAACCAAGGATGTATAGTAAGGATGTGCACTTATGATAACGAGCCCTTCAGCCAATGGACTTGATGTGTTTGTCAGCACAATTGGTTAATGTACTTTGATACCCTGATCATCACTAATGAACCTAACTAAAGGTCATGATATGGTTCTCTGCTCCTGCTTCTTTTTCAGGGATAAACTCATGCTGACACGGTCTGATAAGGTGAGGGACGCGGAGATTGAATACAGAGAGGTGAGTCACTTCACGTAATTGGTCTTGTCCAAATTGCTTCCCAGGTTTGCTTTTTGCTGATAAAATAGGAATCGATGCAGCTGAAAGCAGAAAGTGAGGAAGCAATGAAAAGATTCGAAACGATAGTGAGACGGATGAATGAAGAGATGGTACGCTTTCAAGACCAGAAGACGATAGATATGGGAGTCGCGTTTCACGAATTTGCCAAAGGGCAGGCACGTCTGGCGAATGGAATTGCCGATGCTTGGCGAAGTCTCCTTCCCAAACTGGAAGCTTGCTCTGTCTAGGGGTGAACTTATCATACAAGTGTCGGTAAAAAACCAGGTGGTTTTGCCTGAATGACGGGGCTCTGGCTTTGTGAGAACAGTCCCCGCGAGTTTGTGCCAGAGAAATGAGTGACTCTCGGTTCATGTTTTTCTTATTGTGTACAGAGCAGAGTCAATGTTTCGGTAACATTGTCATCATTTGGAATACTATAGTGGGAAAAATACATCGTTTGACTTTATTATTATGAGGATAGAGCTTGAATTTCTCAAGGTGGATTTATGATGCCGATCTGTCAACGTTACTGTTAAAATGGAATGACATCTAGGGTCCATTTTCCGGAAAATATTTTTAGAAGTCATTTTCTAGGAAAATAACTCTATTTTCCGGTGTTTGACCAGAAACTTAAACTTTGAATGGAAAATTTTCCACCTGTTCGTTAGGTAATTTAATTGTTTGGAAAAAAATTATCAAAAATTGAGTGTTAATATTTTTAATTGACTAAAAAATTAGTTTTATATATATTTAAAAAAATGAATTTTTAATTATTTGTATTTTAAAAAATCGAAATTTTTATTTTTTATTCTTTTTCTTTTTTTTATTCTTTTCCTTCCTCCTCCTCCTCCTCCGCAGCCGCATGCTTGACGATGGCTGATTGCCCGGCGAGACCAAGATTTGGTCGCTAGATCTGGCAAGCTCGAGGGGTTGGCCGATCTCACCTGAGCCTTGCCCAGCTCGCCTTATCTCGGCGAGGCTTGAGCTCCGCCCCAGTGCCCGAGCTTAGCTTTACCAAATTGAGCTAGGTGGGCTTCACCAAATCAAGCTAGGTGGAGCCTGGGCGAGGCTCAAGCTAGCTTGTGGGCGATAGCGGCTAGTCGCCAGAGGCTGCCATGGCCAAGCAACCAACCAAGGCCAAAGAAGAAGATGAAAATGAGAGTAAAAAAAAAGAAAATGTAAAAAATTTAAAAACTTGATTTAAAAAAGAAAAGAAAAAAAAATAAAAATAAAATGAAAATGTATTAATAAAAAGAAGTAAGATGGAGGAAGTTATGGAAAATGTTTTCCATTTCTAAAAATATTTTCCTCACTTTTAAAGGTTGTTTTTTCCAATGATGGAAAATAATTTTATTGATTATTTTATTTTCCGTGAAACGAACACTGGAAATTCCAAAAAACGTTTTTCCGGAAGTCATTTTTCACAAAACGAACGGACCCCTAGTTTTTCAAAGAAATTCCCTTTTTTTACTTTGGGCAAAAACCATCTATCCTCGACCGAATGTGATTCGTAAAACGGTTCTAATGTAGATAGCAGAATGATGGCTTCGCAACCGAAAGACATAGGGGATTCAGCAGCTAGATAGCGGAAGCCGGCCACTTCCAAAATGGTAATGAACTCTCCTTGGTGTCGAAAGACCTCTGCTTCGGGGGCAGATATTCTAGGAATTTGTCGTCCTTTTTTTTCTTTTTCTTTTTCACGTCATACTTTTGTTAGAAAAAGGAAGGGGGAGGTCCAAGGTTACTTCAGTTTCTTGGCCATATCCGGTCCGTGCGTTTCACAAATTAAAAGGGCGATGAGGGCTGATCAGCACTAACGATCTCCTTAAGAGTATTATTATCAAGATATCATTTCCCTTAAAGAGTATTATTATCAAGGTTTCATTTTCATTATGGAGTCATTGGATTAAGCCATCACTATTCCTAATCATTCACGACTCGAAGGAGTCCTGGGTTAGTGAGCCTAGTACCTCCATCAAGATTCTAGCAGCTAGAAAATCTTCGTGCATGAGGTTTGTTATTAGATTCTTTGAACAAGAAAAGCATGTCCAAATATTAGAGGCGAATAGTTTTCGGTCCAATTCCAAGGTAAAATCAAGAACCGGATTAGGAGGACCAATTCCCAAAATTCGGAATTGGAGACCACACCGGACACATCCGGTCCAGTCTAATTGAATTGGTCACTTATTTTTTTTCCCACTTCTTAAATTGGACAAAAATAGTGTTTAGTTCTCATTTTACTACTTTTTTGAAGAAATAACAAATAAATAAGTATATTTAATTGATTTGATTCAGGTGGTTCTCGGTTCGAGCAATTTTTTCCGCACCCTATTAAATACGAAACAAAAAGCTCTCCTCGAGGGGTGCTACACTATATTATTTTAATATATTTAATAGATTGACTCTCAACAAAGCTGGAATAGCTCAGTTGGTTAGAGCGTGTGGCTGTTAACCACAAGGTCGGAGGTTCAAACCCTCCTTCTAGCGATAGGTCTGCTCTTTTCTTTTCTTTTCTTTTCTGTTTTTTCAATATTCCATTGAAATTTCAATTGTTTTTGCCCTTTTTGTCCTTACCGATTTGCCAAACAAAATCAGGGCTCTTCCTGCCGCCTTTCGTGATGATAATAAAATTTAACGAGTGTGATGGATGATTTTGATAATGTCCTATACCTAAATACCTAATAATGTGTGCTTGAAGTTTAATTGATAACATTTTTGTGGATGGCAATGATTGATTTATGAGGGTTTTGTTAATTTTGCAATTCTAGTGTGCTTCTTGACAGTAATAAAAATATGTTGCTAATGAAGTCTGCTGTGGGACATTAGGAGAGGTTCAATATGAGTACTTCTTGAGAT
The DNA here is from genome assembly GCA_014182715.1 of Eucalyptus cloeziana. NCBI lineage: Eukaryota > Viridiplantae > Streptophyta > Magnoliopsida > Myrtales > Myrtaceae > Eucalyptus > Eucalyptus cloeziana. Next base: position 3,919,301 of record CM024639.1, on the reverse strand, counting down.
CTCATGAGAGTTGCCTCAGTGTGTTGACATGAATCGTGTTTTTCCCTTATTGATTTCAAGTTGCTCTGCGTAATTGATAATCCTGAATGAGCGAGGATGATTTTGTTTTTAGTCATTATGTAATCCAATTATTACCTAAATTGAAGGAATGGTTATAATTATCATTCCATTTACCTTTAGTTTCTTTTTTTCTTTTTCTTTTTTCCTTTTTGGCTAGAGTTATTAATGAGATTCGATTTGGGAGTAGCACCATGGATGGTGCATCACGTAATAGCTCCAGCAATGACGTTCGCCCATTATTGTGTAACAATGGACGGGCATGTCAAGGTATGCACGCTTGGACCCCACAAATCCGAGAAACAGGTTCTATTGTTGCTCTTCATGGGAGGTGATAATTTGTCGATTCTGTGCAATATATTAAGAATTGATGAGTTAGTGCATGGTCCTTTGTATTGGCCATTTGATTATGAGACAGTTTAGTGCTGTGTTGTGGATTCTAGATGGTCAGTTTAGTGTTTTACATAATTATTAGTGTCCCCCGATAGATCAACTTAATATGTTATGCATTATGCATTATGTTGTGCGCTATTAAGTTTGAAGTTCATGCCAAGTAAAGCGTGCATTTGCTAGAATTTGAATAGTTCGCTTGTGTTGATCTTTTCAAATGGGTTGATCCTGAACCTTCATTGAAGGACGGGGAAGTGATTTTGGGGTTGATCAATGACAAGGAAGCCTTGGAAATTAGAATATGGAAAATCAGTGAAAGTATCGGATGAGGAAGTCCATATTCTCTCAATGCGGCTAGAAAAGAGTAAGCGATGGAATAAGAAGATACAAGTGAAAGTGTCCCAACATGAAGAGAAGTAGATTTATTTCGAATGCCTAGTTGTATTATTGGTGGTATTGAACTATTGATGCGTGCAATGTTGTTGTTGAATTTGGAAAAGAAAAAAGAAATACAATTTTCGCTGGCTTAGATTGGCAACAATGTTGAATTGGGAAAGATGGTGCTATCTGTGTAATTTTTATTATTTATTATTTTGCTTCTAGGTAGGATTGCAATGATTAATCTCAATGACACGACTAACATATTTATATGTCTATAATGGGTTTATTGCAATTATATCAATCTTACTGTAATTATGTAAAGCTGACCATGAAATGAACGACATGGCATGTACCATGAGTGAGTACCTTATTTGAAGTTTCAACAAACAAATACTCATCACCGAGAGGGGCCATCTATATACTACAATAGTAATAATTAGAGAAATGGAATTGAAATACATTTCCAAACTACATAACAATCACGTATATGAGCGAGACAACCTTTCTAGTAAGTGTAAGTATGGTTCTAAGATAGAATTGGAATTGGTTTGGTTTTAGGTTCTGATGAGACTCGACTCGATTATGAATTTTGCATTTTTAAGCATCGAATTAGGAATTGAGAACGGGGAACCTACAAAACTCTAAAATAGAAATTGATATAGGCTTTCTCATTCTACAAAATCCTATCTTCCTCCCCAGAGTGGCTCCCTCCTTGGCTTTCTTCCTCTCCCCAGACCCTAAAATAGAAATTGTGCAAATTGAACGGGTCATCGGCAAAACTCTTCACTAGAGCAATGCTCTAACTGAATTGGAGATGCGTACATATAATAAGGCTTTGACCTGGCACATCACGTAATGGACAACAAGATGGTAACTGTAGCTAAACCTAAATATTCCCTCTATCACCAAATAAGCAATTTTAACTCATTTCCGTAAGTTATCGATTTTTTTTTTTTTTTTTTTTTTTTTTTTTTGGGGAGAAAAGTCATATAAATTAACGTAGTCGATAGATTATATTTTGGTTCAAAATGGCCTAAAAAACATATATCCGAAACCAAGAGGTGATGCTAAGAAAAGTCGTGAAATCTGGAACAGCCTCTAAATGCGAGAATTTTATATATGTACAGAAAGGCCCATTAGCCTTTAAAGGAAGCTGACGCCTTTATAGGCGAAGACAAATCGCGGAGGACGACCTAAACGAAATTAGTCAGAGATTAAAAAGTACAAAGATCATTACTCCCTCATTCAACGACAGTTTGGCCGAGTGGTCTAAGGCGCCAGATTTAGGCTCTGGTCCGAAAGGGCGTGGGTTCAAATCCCACAGCTGTCAAATTTTTTATTTCTTTTTCCTTTTCTCTCCATGCTCTTTTTTCCTTTTTACCATTTTCCTTTCCTCAGCATGCGGGGTGCGAGCGTAATTTCGCATCCCTCGCCGAACTCCAAAACCCTAATACCTCCCCCCCCTCTCTCTATAAAAATCGCCGTCTCTCTCAAAACTCCAAGCTCAGAGCCGTCTCGTCGCAGCTTCTTCCGCGGGCGTTCGAGATCTCTCCTGCGACCCTCCTCCGCTCTAGCCCGACCCCAAATCTCCGTCATGGTAAGAGCCTCCGATCAGTCTCGTCGTACTGAACTTTTTTTCCGAAACCTGGGATTCCGGTGATTAACCGCGGAGTCTGCTTGGTTCTTTTTCTTTTCCGCAGTCTAAGAGAAAGGTTAGGGAGCCCAAGGAGGAGAACGTCACGCTCGGCCCGGCCGTGCGCGAGGGCGAGTACGTCTTCGGGGTCGCCCACATCTTCGCCTCCTTCAACGACACCTTCATCGTAAGCATATTTTTTTTTCCGTCCTCTCTTTCGCTTCGTTTTTGCCTCGATTCCGGGGTCTGACGACGGTCCGTGGTTCCCGCGCTTGCAGCACGTGACCGACCTCTCCGGGAGGGAGACCCTCGTCCGCATCACCGGTACGTCTCGTCATCTTGGCTTGCGGTGTGTTGTGCTTCCTTTCATTTTTTTGACTCGAGATGCGTCGTGAATTGAATTGGGAGGTTTCGCGGATGTTGTTGTGTGCGACTTTGTCATTGTGAATCTCTGGCTGCTGGTCGGTTGGTGTGGAAACGAAGATGGGCTTCGATAAATTTTAACTCTTTTTACAGTAGCAGTCGAAAGTTTTAATTTTTTTTTGGAAGCGAAATGTGCTTCCCTCATGTAATTCTACTTTCTAGTTACGTCAACGGTTGTAGGGTTCTTCTCGAGATAAGGGCGCAGTGTGTCCTGTGAAGTTCCTTCGTATTGCCTGTCCTTCGCTTGCGCGGTCTATCCACTCCGTGGGGCAAGTCGTGTTTGATTGCAGGTTGTCGATGTATTAGGTGTTCGGCTTGTTTAGCCATGAGGTCCTGCTATAGCTGGGTAGTTTAGCTAAAAGGTCACATTGCTTCTACCCCTTTACTTAATTTCTTTCTCTAATTATTTGAATTTGTCGTATATTCAGGTGGCATGAAGGTGAAAGCTGACAGGGATGAATCATCGCCTTATGCAGCCATGCTTGCAGCCCAAGATGTGGCTCAGCGATGCAAGGTCTCCCCTTCTTTTTAGTCAAAAACCCATTTCCTGATTGTGTGAAATTGTTTGTATGCATTATCCTTTTCGAAGTGCAATCTGTTTCTGTTTCTGTCTTAGTCCTCTCTTGATATATTCCAGTTTCGTCAATTGTTGATGTATATTTGCTCTGATGTGTTTTATAGGAACTTGGTGTTACTGCTCTTCACATTAAGCTTCGTGCCACTGGAGGAAACAAGACCAAGACCCCAGGTCCAGGTGCTCAGTCAGCACTTCGAGCCCTTGCTCGTTCTGGCATGAAAATTGGTCGCATAGGTATATTTCTTGTCATTCTGGCATTTCGTTCTGATCAGTGTTGTGAGTAGTGATCTCCTAGAATACCCCTCTGTCCAAATTATTTAGTTAAAAATGTTGATTCTATGAACACATTTGTTTTAAGTTAGACCGTATCATTATGATAGCCGGCCTTTTTTTTCGAAAAATGTTTCTGTAGATCTCTTGGATAACTTATTAGGCCAGCCTATTCTTGTAAATGTATCTTACTAGGCTCAGGCACATTGGTCTTGGGTTATATTGTTATTCTTTACTGCCACATCTCTTCCTCTCTCTCTCCCATCTCACACCCTCTCTGTGAGTACTTGGTCAAGCCCTAAACACTAAATTCTCCTGGAACATTCTTCGCACTCTCCTTTGGTTCTCTCAAGTCTGTCTTCAGTTCGACTTTCTCATAAAAAATATTTCTGCTTTGTTCACTGCTTTCTTTTGAAGCGCAGCCCTTAAGATCGCCTTTCAAAGTACTCGATGGAAGCGTTTTGAGTCATAGCTGCGCAACATCAAAGATGACTTTTTGGGTTCGCTCTTTAGGGTTTTCCTCTAGAGTTCCCTTTTTCATTCCTGCCTCAGTCTTTTTATGCAAGACATTAGCTCAGGATCTTTAATCTCACACTTTGGAATTTGCTGATTGTAGCTTACTCTGCTATATCATGGGTTCTTCAATTTGTGGGATTTCAGGTCCAATGAAAGTTTGTGAATGTCTTGTTTCGCGGTAGGGGACATTGATTCCACTCTATACTTCATTACTTTGATGATTATAATTCACTCCAACTTAGCTAAATTTAATTGTTATTCCTTGCAAATTCTGAGACTACTAATTAATTGCATGTGGCGAGAATGATGAGTCAAATGAAGATGTGGAAGGGATAAAATCCCTTGTGATCTTAACTCTACGCTTATTGATATTCTGACTTGCCACTTCTATTAGTTGATCTTGTTTATTATGGGGATGCTGTTGTGCTTCTGAGCTTTCATATTTTTAAATTTTAGATTGTCTTTACCCAAACCAAGGTGCTTGGGTCCTTCGTCGGTTTTAACTTTTTAATCAAACTTGGATGATGCGTGGACATCGAACATGATATCCGGATTGATGATTGAATTAGATGCGTGAACGGCAATTTCTTCATGATCTCAATATCATGAGGCTTGCTGATATTCTGACTTGTTACCATTGCTTTTCGCACCAGTATTTTGCTTCAGAAATTTTGTGAAATACTCTCGTGTTACTATGTTCAAGCATATGAACTGTCATAAACAAATACATTTTGTCGTGAGTCCAATTTGAACATTGCGTTTTCAGTGTTTACTTCAGTGTTTGTGTTCGTTAATATTTCTATGAGATTCTAAGACAAGATGGAGGGGGACATGTATATAATTGGTTGTGAATAACTTAATTGTACTGAATCTGCTGAGCTGGGGATTGATTACTACATTTTTATAATCATTATGAGCGGGTTTCAGAGCAATGAGCTTGACAAGGGATATGTAATTTTAGTTTATAATGTGGGTCTCTACTCTTTTTTGTTTCTCACTCGATCATGTGCTCATGCAATTCTTTTGCTTGGTTATCAGAGGATGTGACACCGATACCAACGGACAGTACTCGCAGAAAGGGTGGTAGAAGGGGTAGAAGGCTGTGATTACTCCTGGCATCAGGCATGCAATTATGCTGCTTCTTTTTCTGCCATGTTCTGCATTAGAAGCAAGTTCTCGCTTTTGTTGCTGTTATTGTGATTAGTCTTAGGGGTTATATGTGGATGTTAAAATTCATCTCTTGAGCTGGTTTAAGACAAAAGTTTTGGATCTAGTTTCTCGCCATTGATTAGAGCTTGAGCCTCATCTTCTCGTCTTACACCTTGCAACTGCCATGGAAATTTGCTGATTGGTGCTCTGTAATTCACTTCTCTCTTCCAATAGTTCTTGGACGTACCCGGTGAGGATTCGATGCTTTGTTGATGGTTCCTTTTGTTATGCATCTGATCTGAAGTACTTTCGTCTTACTGAAGAAGGGATCGCCCACCATTTTATTTAATTGATTAGCATGATAGTCTGTTGCCAAACTGAATTAATACAACCTGATGAATATTATGTTAGAAGCATTAATTTACGCTCTTTTTTTTCTTTCTCTTTGAAAATTTTGCACAACTCATTTTGACGAATGAATTGAATCGTGGCACGGGATTCAACTTAGCCTCCATGCAGTTTTTAGTTGCGTAAGAGGTTATAATGGTCCCAAAATTAACCGTCGTTCTTCAACTTTGTCAGCTGAGTCGATTTATAGTTCAGTTGATTTTCATGAATGACACAATCTATCCTGGTCCAAATGAACGGTGATACTGGGTTGGGATCAAGGGTCATTATCTAAGTAGTGATGGGGGAAGACGGGTTGGTCATTGTCAAGTGGCGAATTGCAATTCTGTGAAGCCAATTTTTGAAAGGATTTTAGAGTTTACTTTTAATACTCGAAAATGTTATTGAATTTCGTTTTCATGTAAATATTTTATTGTCAAATTGAAAGCACAAATCAACAGTATTCATATGTTTTGCGGAACGTAACAATTTGTTTTGGGAAATAGTAGATGTATTTTTAGAAGGTAACCATACAAGACATGTAGTCATAGAGCGTGGAGCCCTATGGCTAATATCTCCCATCCTGGCTTGCACTTTCTAATCAGAAATTATGGTAGAGACATGACAATTAGAGATTGTAATCTATCAAGTTGGGCCGTGGATGAATGCCATGGTCTCCCTAAGGATGATGAATCACGACAATCGCATCATTTCTAGATCATGGCTCGTCCGGTACACCGTGCGCGCCTTCGAGAGGACCCCGAGAGCGATAGATTGGTCATTGGAGCAGGTCTGGATCATCAATCGGGCGACGGGGCCATAACATCATGTCTTTTTGTTTCTTTCCTTAGGCTTTTGCTTTTTGTCATATTTGGATTATTTCCAATCAATAGGACAAATTAACATTGTTTTGCATGTGTCGTTTTGTAAGCCAAAGTCCAGCTTTTCCCACCTAGGCGGCTCTCGCATGGGCATTAGACTGCATAGGTTTTTTGGATTATTGCTGAGTTGTCAAGCGGACGGATCACTTTGATAGTTCCATGACTTTCTGCCTTAGAGGGTCTTCCTTAATCTTTCTTCACTCTCTTTCTTTGTTGCTTCATTTGTTGGGGTACCCTGTGATGTAATGTCCCTCAAACTTTGGGAGAACCCAAAAATAAAACGAAGGGAATGATGAATTGATGTTGGAAGTGTTAGACATAAACGAGCGATTTTAGTCACGTATGGAAGGACAAAATTCAACATTGATTATAATTATATGCGGAAAATAGGAAAAAAAATAAAATTGACCTCCAGTCATTGTTTGATTGTGTTTGTTTGAAATCTATGGAGATTCAACAGAATTACGGATGTACCCTACTAATTCAATTTTCTTGCATATTAATAGTGTATTTTCGGATTAGAAGGTTTGTGTTAAGCCTTATGATGTCACAAAATGGGACGAACGTGGAAATGTTACGGTGGATAACTATCACTCAAAGAGAAAAGAAATGTCTAAGGATAAGTTTTATTTAAAAAAAAATCATATCCCTAAAAAAGTAGAATCACATTATATATAACATTCTTACACTTGATCTTGGGTTATTTAACCAAAACCATGAAAACTTTATGATTAAAGAAAATAAACAAAATGCATGAATTATGGCGACATGTCTTCTAGTAACGAGTGATATCTTTCATGTAGCATAATGCATTTTATTTCTTTAATTTCAGTCTATGTATGACAACGCATCTTAATAAACAAACCCTATGCTTATTCTAGAATCAAGAATAGATATTATTCTCATAAACAATAGAATGTGTGCACCAAAATTGAGAATTAACATTAAAACGGAATAAGAGTTTCAAATAATAAAAATTGTTTATATGACGACAAATCATATGATGTGATCTATTCCTATACTAGTTATATGATTCTTATATTTCATTGGTGGCATGCCTTTAATTAAAAGATTAGTTTTTATCAATTCAATGTTAATGTGTTCCACGATGATTTTATTTTCCTTAATACATTCCTTTATGGCTAAATACTTAATGTCGATATGTTTATTTTGATAGCTACTTTTGGTATTTTTAGCCATAAAAATCGTAGCTAAATTGTCACAATATGTTTTTTATGGTGTAGAAATAGATTTAACAATTCTAAACCTAGAAATGACACTCCTCAACCAAACACCATGTGAGGTAGCCTCAAAATAAGAAACAAACTTAGCTTCCATAACAAAAGTAGTAGTTAAAGTCTATTTTGCACCATTTCATGACACGGCTCTACTAGTTAACATAAAATATATATCCAGATGTTGATTTTTGAGAATCAACGCAACTTGTGAAGTTCGCATTCGAAGAACCAAATACTTCTAAGTCGTCAGTCCGTTTATACATAAGCATGTAGTCTTTAGTACCTTGAAAGTTTTCATCACTTTCTTTGCATTTTTTAGTGGTCTATACTTAGATTATTCTAATATCTTCTCAACATTCCCGTATCAAAACCGATGTCAGGTTGAGTGCAAACCAAAGCATAAATCAAACTTCCAACAGTAGAAGTATATAAAATGTTATTCATTTATTTCATTTCTAGATTGTTCTTCGGGCACTAACTCAAATTGAACCCATTACCCTTCACAATAAGTGTTATAATTGATGAACAATCTTTCATCCAAAATTTCTCTAAAACCTTATTGATGTAGATTTCTTGGGATAGTCCTAAAATTCCTCAAGGTTTATCTCTATGGATCCTAATGTTAGTGACATAAGATGCCTCATCCATATCCTTTATGTCAAAACTCTTAGAGAGAAATTGTTTCATCTCATGTAGCAACCTATTATCATTGGTTGTAAATAAAATATTATCTACGTAGTATAGCACAAGGAAACAAATTGTGCTCTCATTGACTTTCTGGTATATGCATTGATCTATGACATTTTCTATAAAATCGAATGAAGAGATGATATCATGGAACTTTAAGTTCCATTGGTAAGATGCTTGTTTCAAACCATATGAATTTCTTAAGTTTGCATATCAAATGCTCACCTTTATTAGAGGAGAATCCTTCAGATTGTTTCATATACATTTCCTCCTCTAGTTCCTTATTGAGGAACGCCGTTTTCACATTCATTTGATGTAATTCTATAACAAAATGGGCAACCAATGCCAAAACAATAAAAAAAGATTTTTTTTTTTTTTGATATAGAAGAAAATTTTTTGTAATCAATTCTTTCATTTTAAGTGAATCTTTTAGTGATGAGTCTAACTTTATATTTTTCAATATTGCCCAATGAATTATTCTTAATTTTGAAGACCCATTTACAATCAATAGCTTTCACATCATTAGGTAACTCAATCAAATCCCAAACTTCATTAAATGTCATAGAACTTATCTCTTTCTTCATCCTTCATGGCATTATATCACAAATTGAATTCATCACTATTCTTGACTTGTAAAAACGTTTCAGGATTATTCTCAGCTTCAATATTATAGTCAAATTTTTGTAAATACACAATATAATCATTAGGAATTATTGATTTTCTCATTCTAGTAGATCTTCTTAATGTTGCATTAACATTCTCTTATGGAGCGTATTGTTTAACTGGTTGTTCAACAGATTTTGGTAATTATTGAACAACTGGATCTACTAGATTAATATTAGCAAGTTATGGAACTTTAATGATTGGTTGTTTAATAGCTGGTTGAACTGAAAGGGTGTTATGAGCAATAATCAACTTTGTACTTGAGGTGAAATGTTGAGTGTCTGAATGATCTTTCTTAGGAGTAAAGTCCTTTGATTGATTGCTTCCACTAATCAAGTTACTTTCAAGAAACTTAGCGTTTTTTGATTCCACAATTCTAATGGTGTGAGATGAATAATAAAATATGTATCACTTAGACCTTTTGACATAACAAATGAAATACCTACTTATAGTCATTGGGTTAAACTTATTTTCTTGGGGATTGTAGACTCTCACTTTAGATGAACATCTTTAAATGCACACATGTTGCAAACTTGATTTCCAACCTTTAAACAACTCAAAAGGCATCTTTGGGATAGTCTTGGTTGGAACTCGGTTCAAAAGTACACTAGCATTTTAAGAGCTTCAGTCCATAAAGACTTAGGAAATTTAGAGCTACTAAGCATATTTTGTATCATGTTCAATAAAGTTTGATTTCTTCTTTTTACTATACTGTTTTGGTCTGGAGAATTAGGCATAGTGTATTGGGCAACTATTTCATTCTCTTGAATAAACTTCGCAAATAGACTAAGTGTTTGTCCATCTTTAGTATATGTACTATAGAGTTATCTACCTCTATCTGATTTCACGATCTTAATAGCTTACTTTATTGTTTCTCTATTTTCTCCTTAAATACCTTAAAAATATCTAACGCTTCATGCTTATTATGAAGTAAGTGGAGATACATATAACATGAGTAATCATTTATGAAAGAGATGAAATATTTCTGACCATATAAGTCCAAATCTAGACTACGGATATCCGTATGTTTGATTTCTAATATTTTTATACTCTTCTTGGCACATTTCTTCGTCTTATTGGTTTGCTTTCCCTCATGCAGTCGACACATGCATCACAATTAGTAAAATCTAAAGTATCGAGTATTCCATCATTTATCAATTGCTTAATTGTATCTATGGAGATATGTCCTAATTTCTAGTGCCACAACATAGAGAAATCTTCATTCATAACACATCGTTCTATATCAATGTTATCATAAATATGCATTGCATTATAATAGGCATTGTCTTGTAAATTAATTTAAAAAAGACCATCAAACAAAGTATCACTCCCAACAACTTCAGGTTTAAATGATAAACTGAAGTTTGAATCCAAAAAGTTGAAAGAGTAATCAAAGGTACAAGTCTTAAAATTGAAATTAATTTCTAGAGAAACTAGGAATATGAACGGTTATTTCTAAATTCAAAATAAAGACACTCTTGAGAATTATTCTACATGTCTCAATAACTTCTACATGCGAATGCATCTTATTTCATAAATAGATGTTTTGTTTATTTCCCATTGGCTTTTTATGGTTTTGAAAACTCTGTAAGGAATTCAAACTGTGAATTGTAGATTTAGAATCAATCCACCAAGTGTTATGACTCACATTAGCCATATTATATTCATAACAAACACAAGAGATTGTATTACATTTCTTCTCGAGTTAGGCCTTAAATTTGACGCAATAATTCCTTATTCTTTTTACTGAAGAAATATTTGGATTATTTCTTAATGTCAGCTTAAGGAGGCATTGTACCTTTTCCTTTCTACTTGCCAAGACTCTTATTCTTTTCTTGTGTTGCCAAATGAGCATTTTCTCCCGATTCCATAATCAATATTTTTTCCTCTTGAACACACATAGTCATAAGTTCATTAAATGATAATTTATTCTTATGTGTGGTAAGAGATCTTGAGAGATACATACTATTGCAGGAGAATGATCATAATATAGTACATAAGAAAAGGTTCCGACATCTCAATGTCAAGGTTTTTAGCTGAGATGTGATGTCCCTTATCTTCATGATGTGCTCATACACACATCTAATACTAGTGAGCTTAAATAATGAAAACTTCATAATTAAGATCGTGGCACGTGCTTTCTCTGAAATCTCAAATTGAGCATTAGTGGCCTCCAATAAAGGCTTAGTATTGCTATGTTGAGCAACTAAATCATGGATACTAGGAAATGTTTTAGTCCTTATGAACATCGTACTAAGACGGTAGGATCGCTCCCATTGTTCATAAAAGGCTATCTCAGCTGTAGTGCTTGTATCAGTAGGAGTAGGTGATCCGTCTTTCTTTATAGCATAGTCAATGTCCATGCACTCCAATTAAAGAAGAATTAACTCATTCCAAACTTTATACTTTTCACCATTCAGTATGAAAACGTCACTCTTAAATTCAGATAAATTCTCAGGTTGCAAAACTGCATATCAAACAATCATACTCATGTCATAAAATTTGAGGCAAAATTTATATAAATCATGTTTTACATTGGTAAAACATGTCACCAATTTGAATCACATAACATAAAAATATCTATAGGCATGTTTTTAATTTAAATAGTAACATAATTATATAATGAAGAAACTACCATATTATGTTCATTTCTTTAATCTCCGTGGGCAAATTAAGAAAAATAAAATGATATTTCTTCTTAATTAATCATATTAATATAATTAAAATTTGTATAGGATAAAATTCGTCATATTAATATGATTAATTACAATTAATATCCATTTCTAAATATGATCAGAATGGTCTTAATATATAATTTAACTAATTAAAGATGTTGTGACTACTCCTTAATTAATTATAATATATAGATCATTGGACATTTATTTCATGCATGAAATATTCACAAAATACATGAAAGGGAAAAATAATAAATAGGTCAGCCAAGGGTAGAATCGTAAAATTGCAGAAAGAGGCAAAATGAGAATTTTAAATTATAAGAGCAAAATGGTAATATGAGGGGACAACAGTGCATCAGGTGCGTGCCGTGCATGCGCCTACCATCTGTGCAGGTGTGTGGCCCGCATGCGCTTGGCAATTGCCGCGGGCATGTGGCCCACATGCGCTAATAGTTGTACATGCGTGGCGCCCACGCACCAACGGTTGTCGTGCACATGGGAGCATGTGAAGAGTGGATTCCACACCCTTGCAACTGCAGCGTGCATGTGGAACCACGTGCCTTCTTTCTACTCGTGTGAATGATCGTTTTTCTTCTTTCGTGTCTTGTTTCTGTTGCTTCCGCCACCTATTCTCCTTTGCAGGCCACCTTAGACCGAAATAATTGATGGGTTTTGGAGAACAAGCCGGGGCAACCACATGGGTCCAAAAAATCGGCGAAAACGGCCAAGAAATTGACCTTGAATCAAGCATAAAATCCCCTTATGCAAACCCTTTAGCCACTGTGGCTTCCGCCGCCTAATTAGCCTTTGGCTATCATCGATATGTTGGATTAACTTACAACTATTCTTCCCTATGGCAGTGTGACCGTATTGCTCTAAAGCTAGGCAATGGGTTGTTGAAATTTGGCCGGAAACGACAAGTGTCTCTTTTGGCCCCAAAATGCCCGATTTACTATTCATTGAAAAACCCACAAAAATATACACCCATAATCGGAATAAACAAGGTAGAGGTACCAACATGCTCTAATACCAAATGTTAGACATAAACTAACGATTTTAATCACGCATTGAAGAACAAAATTCAAGCATTGATTAGAATTATACATGGAAAATAGGATCAAAAATAAAAATGCCCTCCAACCATTATTGGAGTTTGTGTTCGTTAGAAATCCACGGAAATTCAACAGAATTACGAGCACATTCCATCAACCCAATTCCCTCCCATACTAATGGTGTTTTTTTCTAATGAAGGAGTTTGCATTAGACCTTGTGCTTGCCCTTACATAAATGAACGTTTGTCTTTTATAAACCGCTTTCTATCAAAGTGGTTACCAAAGGGCGGTTGTCACAAAATGGTACAAATGTGGAAATCATATGGTGGATAACCGTCACTAAAAAGAGAAAAGTGGGTCAATGCCTAAGGACGAGTTTTATTTTAAAAAATTATATCCCTAAAAATGTGTCATCACATTATATATAACAAAAAGTGACCGGAAAATAGCAATTGAAGAAAAATATCGGAAAAAGATGTTGCTGTAGATATATCCCGTCAGCTTAAATTTTTGACATGCTGCATGGATGAAGTGAAAAAAAAAACAATGTTATTTTTATGAAGAATTCACTACGCACTTCGCGGTTTTTTGCGCCATGCTTACCATTATCCTTCGTGCCTTGGCTTGGGCACATAAATATTTGGAAATTGCTTGAGAGAACCGTCATGAGATTCGTGCCTTGCTCATCAGAAGTAGATGGGGTCAACGTAAGGAGGACACAACGTCGGTTGGTCCCCTCTACGAAAAGTTCCTGTCCACAACTCGGCTGCAATGGAATGTTGGGGTGGACTTCCAAGATAAGTGTTGGGAAGTATCGGATTCCCAAAAACCGGATTCAACACTAAATCGAACCTCTAAAACAAGTGCGGAAGACGAGCCCGAGAAAATTACATGTATCACCGATCCTAAGGCACATCATAGAATCGAACGTACCTTGTTAGCCACAAATTAAACACCGACGCTGATATGAGGAAGAAAAACTGGTCCCGTTCAATTCGATGACGTCAATTTGCCTTGAAGGGAAGAGAGTGTCCCCTTTTTGGTTACTGTTCTTCTTTTGGAGGGAGAGAGAGAGAGAGAGAGAGAGAGAGAGAGAGAGGAGGAACGTACGTAATGTGAAAATGTGCGTTCCTCCCTCTCTTTTCTTCCTTAAATACGTCCTCTCCAAAGGACGTGTCCCTTCGGTAAAAGACACTTCCCCAAAAGTTACAACTCTTCAACGTATCCCTCCATCTATGGGCCCTAATCTTGTGGGTCAGGCTTTTAGGCCCAACATGGGCGGACGGGCCAACTTAGGCCCATCACATTTTATTTAACAAATAAAACTATCATCTCCTACTCGCACATGGTAGGCCGAACAGGATCATCTTTTTACCTTTCTTCAACATTCATACCGGTGAATAATCCATGCGACTAGCATATTTTGAGAGCTTATTGCCATACATCTGTTAGGAATATATAGCAGCTCATAATGGGCATCACAGAGTAGATTTAGTATGCAGTACCCTAGATCGATCAATAACACTTATATCTCTCTTGATCTCTTTTAAATAATGATATATTGTATTCACAATTATGATTGTCTCATAGACATTCATAATTGTGAATACAATATATCATTATTTAAAAGAGATCAAGAGAGATATAAATAGACAATCATAATTGGTCGACCAGTGAATACAAAACTAGAATGTGATTCTCCAATTTCGATCTTTCTCTTTCCTTAAAACTCTCAATTTCAATTCAACTTGATTTTCTAGAAATGTCCCATTAGATCGAATCAATTCATGATCATTGGCAACATCCTAAGATAGTAAACCCTGAATAGAAATCTAGAGAATAAGTAAGAGTCATGAGGACACTAAATTTGAGGAATTCTTTTCCTTAAGAGTCTCACACGGCATAAAAGTTGAGATCAAACTTTTGCCACTCTTATTGGTCATCTCATGCATACGTAGTATGAAATACGTATTACGGTATTAACTCCTTTCTCATGGAGCGTATGTCTTCACATTCAATACCGTACAGATGATAGTTCAGACATACCAAATGTCTAACTTGAGTTCACGTATCTACTTATTCACAAAATTCATCAGAATTCACATCTGGCATTTTAGACAGATAAAGTAAAATATGTGGGGTATTTTACTTTCGAACATAGTATATACCATGTCCTCATCTTAACACTAGTTAATGCGACATATATATTTTAACCTTGAGCTCTCGATTATCACCTAGATAATAAGCTTAAAAATCGTCTCATATCTATTTATTACATAGTAAATAAAGGTGATTACTCGTGTGAGTGGGCTAATCTTATATCTGTCTGGCATACTTTCTCAACTTAATGTAATGCACTGAGCATTAAGATGCATAAAGGTCAAATAAAGATTCATAGGCATTAATAATGAAAAAACACAAGTTCATAAATGTGAACAATTCAGGGAAATTACAATATTCAGTACATCATACTCTACGCAATCCTAGAGATTTTACATGACCACAAAACACATCTCTAGGTGTTGGCTTTGTCATAGGATCTGCTACCATTCTATGCGTAGATATGTACTGTAAGTTCACATCCTTTCGTGCAACCATATATTTGACAAAGTTATACTTGGTATCTATATGTTTGGTCTTGCCATGATATTTTGAATATTTGGTGTACGCTATAGCTGCTTGGCTATCACAGTTAACCAATAATGGATTTGCAGCTTTCTCAATAACACCTAAATGATCCAAAAATCTCTTAAGCCAAACTCATTCTTGTACCGCTGCTGATAATGCCACGAACTCAGCTTCCATCGTGGACAAGGTTATACACGTTTGTTTCTTACTGCTCCAACATATAGCGCCATTATTTAATAAGAAAACAAACCCAGATGTAGATTTCCTTTCATCTAAATCTCCTCCCCAATCAGTATCAGAATAGCCTTCGAGTCGTAGATCATTTCCTTGATAACTCAGCGTATAATCAGCAGTTCCCTTTAGATACCTTAGTATTCTCTTAATGGTTTTCCAATGTGCTTGACTTGGATTGGATTGGTATCTATTCACCATTCCAACTGCAAAACATATGTCAGGTCTTATACACATCATAGCGTACATCAAGCTCCCAACAACACTAGCAGAAGGAACATGTTTCATTTGTTCATTCTCTTGTGGAGTTCTTGGACACAATCTATGGCTCAATCCTTCTCTTTTTGCAATAGGAGTATTTATAGGTTTACAATCTTGCATATGAAATCGTTCAAGAACCTTATTTATATATGTTTCTTGCAAAAAAGATAACGACCTCTTCAAACGATCTCTTGAAATCTTAACTCCAAGGATGTATGCAGTCTCACCCATATATTTCATTTCAAAGTTGGAAGATAACCAACTCTTGACAGTGTCAACAAACTCCATATTGTTTCCAGTAATTAGTATATCATCAACATATAATGATATGATCACAAATTGATCTTTGGATCTTTTGATATATACACAATGATCCTATCATATGCCATTATGGCATTATGAAAACGTATATACCACTGTCTAGACGATTGCTTAAGACCATATATCGATTTCAAAAGTCGACATACATTTTCTTTTTGGCTTTTTGTAATAAAACCAACAGGTTGTTCCATATATATTTCCTCATCTAATTCTCCATTGAGAAAAGCAATCTTTACATCCATTTGATATAATTCAAGATCTATACTTGCCACTATCGCCAGAATAATGCGAATCGAGGTAAATCTCACAACATGAGAAAATGTTTCCTCCTAATCAATTCATTCCTGTTGATTATACCCCTTCGCCACAAGGCGAGCCTTATGCCTTCTATCGAGCCATCAGCTTTACGCTTTATTTTGATAACCCACTTATTCCCAATAGTTTTGCGTCATTTTGGAAGGTCAACCAGTTCCCAAACTTGGTTTGACTTCATTGACTAAATTTCCTCTCCCATTGCATGCATCCATTTTTCCTTACTAGGGCAACTTAGAGCCTCATGTATATTTCTTGGCTCTTCCTCATCTTATGGGGCAATCATAAAAGTTTCCCCTTCAATGTTAAAATGTCGACGGGGAATACTTTTACAACTTGTTCGCTGTGTGGGAGATTATACACTTTGCACATCATTTCCTATTATGCTCCCACTTGGATTAAATAATGATGATGTCATTTCAGCATGTGGTTGTAATTGAGAATGAGTTGAATTCAATTCATCAATTCTTATATTACTCCCATTTGGAAGAACTCCACTAATATTATCTTCATCCAAGGTTTCAAATATGGAGTAATCTTCATCTATTTCGTCATTCTTATGAAATTCATTCTCTAAGAATGTGATATCCCGTGATTCAAATTCAGTTATACTCCCACTTTCCTGCTCACCTATGAATACATACCATTTTGAGTGTTCGGAGTATCTTATAAAAATACTCTTTTTTCCTTTGGGACCCAATTTCCCAAATTTGTGAGATGGCTCATGAGTATAGGCAGCACAACCCCATGGCTTAAGAAAACTTAAGTTCAATTTTCTACTGTTCCATAACTCATATGGAGTAGAAGTAACTGATTTGGAAGGCACCCGGTTAAGTATATAAACAACAGTTAATAACGCATCACTCCAAAAAGTGATAGGTAAGTTAGCATGCGTCATCATGGACCTAACCATTTTCAGTAGGGTTCTGTTTCTTCTCTCCGCAACACCATTTTGTTGAGGAGTATATGGAATGGACAACTGTCTTTCTATTCCTTTTTCATCACATAATTTTCTAAACTCATCAGATAAATATTCTCGACCTCGATCGGATCTCAATGCTTTTATTTTCTTGTCTAATTGATTTTCTACCAAGTTCATAAATCTTTTGAAACAACTTAATGCTTCATATTTATGAGAAATCAAATAGACATATCCGATCGAGTATAATGATCTATAAAAGTGATGAAATAAACAGTCCAATGCCTTCTTCTTACATTCATTGGACCACAGACGTCAAAATTGATTAAATACAGAGGAAATTCAACTCTTTTACTTTTTCCAAATGGTTTCCTTATCGTTTTCCCTACTAGGTAATGCTCACATATGGACAAATCGACTTTTTTAATGTTGCCCAACAAGCTCTCTTTGGCTAGTCTATTCATATGTTGTTGGCCAATATGACCAACTCTAGCATGCCATACATTCACATTATTATCATATGAATTAGGAGACGTGAGAAGGGAATAACAAACATTTGCATTAACATAGTCAATATCTAATATAATGAAACCATCTAGAAAATAACCACAACCATAATAGTTTGTATCCAAATACAAATCTACACCACTATTATGGAAGTTCACATTAAAACCAAACTTAACCAACACAAAAAACAAACACTAAATTTCGACGAATCTTCGGAGCATACAACACATCATGTAGGAACAAGGTGCGTCCACCACGCATGTTCAATTGGCGGGTGCCAATACCTTTAACTTCAGCTCTGGAGTTATTTCCTACATAGATTCACTTAGTTCCAGTCGGAACTCGTCAAAATTCTACGAAGGATTCTCTATCCTTCCCTACATGGTCTGTCGCTCCTGAATTTGCAGTCCACAAATGATTAAATTCAGTCAAGAATACAGAATTTGACACATATGCAAACTTCCCAATAGTACAGGGGGTGTGTACCTTCTTTGGCTCGCGACAATCGCGGGCATAGTGACCCTTTTGGTCACAGTTGTAATATTTCACCCTTGAAATATTCTTCACATGAGGACGTTTTCCTCTCTTCACACGATGACGTTTTCCTCTTTTTTGTTGGTTAATTCTTAATTTCTTGCAAGAAGAACTTGATCCCTTGCTTTCCTACATATTGAACGAATCAATATGCTTGCGCTTAGAGCTTGAAGCTCTTTCTGAGCTGAAAGCAACACAGCAAATATCTGTATCCTACTTAAATGCCTTGAGGCGATCATCTGCTAGATCAAGGTGGCGCACAGCATTCTCAAGATTTTCCATAACACGGTCAAGAGCTTTTAGTGCTTCTTGCTTTTCAAGCACATATTAAATTCTGATATTCAATATTTCACTATTCTTGCCGTTCAATTTATCTTCTTTGTTCAAATCAGCAATTATTTTCTTAGTTGTTGAATTCGTCGATCTGAACATATCAGACATATATGCACGAATTATTAATGCCTATCACTTATGCAACTATTTTGCACAAACCCATCATATTAATGAATAATTTCATGTAAGGTTTCAGAATCAAAATGTCACTATGTTTCCAATCATCATCCAAATATCATAACTTGGAATTATTATTAATATAATCCTCTATGCAAAATTAAATTCTTTGAAGTTACAAAAACTTCTATGATCTACCCACAACAGTTAATAATAACAGAAGCAAATAATATTTGACATCCAACAATGATATAATAATAATGCTTTCACATTATACAACTAACATATCAATATGTAGAAAACATTACATAAGATGTCCACAAAGTACACTAAATAAAGAAAATATCTCGAAGCAGCTAAAACCAAGGCATTATACAACGATTAGGAAAAGTTTCTACTTGGTTCAATTTTTTTTTCTTTTCCTCTGTAAAATTTTCAAGCATTCTTGACAGCCACGGAAAAACAGACAGATATCCCGTAGGATTTCTCCTATGCACATTCATTCCCCGCCTAGTCGAAGTCATTCCTTAGGTCGCAGTCTTTGTGGCTCCAACCCGATGATATTCATCTACAAATTTCATTACTAGCTCCTTATATCTAGTAAATCCTTTGACCTCCCATAGGCGATTCAACACTCCTTGTCATTCTGGTGGAAGAGTGTTCATGAAGAATCACACCATCTAAGTATCTGGCATGGGATAACCGTTCCAAATGACTTTTTGAATTTTCTTGTTGACATTTATAACATGATCAAGTATGTCGTCACTCTCCCATTGATAACCATTCAAATCGGCTATCAACCCTGAAAGCCTTTCCTTTTGTTCATCGACATTGTGCGCACAGATGCGCGCGGCTTACGGGGAGGCATTGTTCCTGCAACAAATGCATAACAAAAAAATGGATTATATATAATCCACGTAGACATAATTGAAAAAAGAAACACATTTTTTTTTTCGGTCAACGGTCGGTCAATGGTCAAGTCAATGGTCAACGATCGTCAATGGTGGACCGGGTCAAACGGGTCGGTCGTTGGGTCGGGTCGAGTCGGTCGGGCCGGGTCGGATGGATTGACTCGGCACGTGCGGGATGCGTGCGCAGCTGACGTCACGATGACATCAGCTGGCGCGTGCCTCGTAGGCACCATCGGCAGCCCCCGCGAGCGCGCGTCGGCCCCGCGTGCGCGCGACGCACACGCTTGCGTCTTCGAGTCAGTGCGTGCAATGTCGGTTTGCTCCAGCTGCGCGTGGGGGCGCGTCCAGCGGCCACTCGTCTTGCTCGTCTATACGAGACCTTCGACCCTACGCCATCAGAAACTGATTTCGACTTACAGAAAAACGAAAAAATGGGTGAACAGTGCTCGAGTGTCGGGATTTTTCCGTCCCTGATCGGTGTCGGCCGATTTTTCACGAAAATTCAATAAAAAATCATTCATAAACATGAAAAGGGATCGGGAAAACATGAACAGTGGCTCCGATACCAATGTTGGGAAGTATCGGATTCCCAAAAACTGGATTCGACACTAAATCGAACCCCTAAAACAAGTGCGGAAGACGAGCTTGGGAAAATTACATGTATCACCGATCCTAAGACACATCACAGAATCGAACGTACCTTATTAGCTACAGATTAAACACCAACGCTGATATGAGGAAGAAAAACTGGTCCCATTCAATTCGATGACGTCAATTTGCCTTGAAGGGAAGAGAGTGTCCCCTTTTTGGTTACTGTTCTTCTTTTGGAGGGAGAGAGAGAGAGAGAGAGAGAGAGAGAGAGGAGGAACGTACGTAATGTGAAAAGGTGCGTTCCTCCCTCTCTTTTCTTCCTTAAATACATCCTCTCCAAAGGATGTGTCCCTTCGGTAAGAGACACTTCTCCAAAAGTTACAACTCTTCAACGTATCCCTCCATCTATGGGCCCTAATCTTGTGGGTCAGGCTTTTAGGCCCAACATGGACGGACGGGCCAACTTAGGCCCATCACATTTTATTTAACAAATAAAACCATCAATAAGCTTTTGGTGCGACAAGGATGGAGAGTGCCAGTGCCCTTCGTGACCCGATCACCGCGTCGTTCGAGGACGGGCACTGGAAGATCCCTGTTGGCAGCGGAAGGAAGCATTGGGGGATGGCATATTTGTATAGGTATGGTGAATAATTAGTGGCACGACCTATTTACACGATGTGGACATGTCGGGTGGATTATATCATTGTAATTATATGCTCCCCTCGCGTTTTAGTAGAATCAGAATCTATTATTGAATCGGTTGATAGGGTCTCATCATATATCATTTTAATTGTCACGTCTCCCCTTGTGTCCTTTAAGGATCTAGAACATGATGATATTTAAAATCGCAAATGTTTTTGAATTTCATTTTCATGTAAATATTTTCTTGTCAATTTGAAAGCACAAATATAGGTTAATATCAACAGTATTCATATGTTTTGTAGAACGTAACAATTTGTTTTGGGAATTAGTAGATTTATTTTTAGAAGGTAACCATATCAAAACATGTAGCCATAGAGCGGAAGAAGGTAAAAGCGGCTGTTCACGGCATGGTTACAGTTCGGTTGCATTACTCTAACCTGGCTAGATAAATAACTATCCGGTCATTGACATTTCGATTTTAAATATCTTCATGCTCTAGGTCTGCTTGTGAAAATCGCCGGATCCACCGCTGTCCTGGCAAAGCACCAACCACGTGACTCATTTGCAAGCAAAATTGAGGAAGAAGTGATCCCTATTGTTCCTTGGTGATGATAAGAAAAAAGTGGAAATGGTGTAAGCAAAAAAAAGCTACAAAGTGTGCAATTGGTGCAAATAAATCTGCCAGTTTATCACATGATCCGACTTCGAATCTGATCTTGGTCTCAAATAAATCTCACAGTGGTGGAGCCCTTGCCTGATTTAATTTCTAACTGTCATTATTTTTTACATGGGTTATGAAAGAAAATGAAATACATTTGGAACATCAATTATTGAAGGAAAAAAAAACTAGAGCTGAACATTGCCTTCTCAGAAAGTGCAATCTTTCGTCGCCCCACCATGATCTCATGGCCACGTTCGTCTCTATCTTCCGCTCAACAAATTTCCTTTCAATCGCTCCATCGATGACTTCTTAACATGGACATTGCTCGCTTATAATTACATCTATGTTTTCGTGGGAATGATATCCATTATAACCTACTAATGAGAAATCTGATTAATGAAATATTGCTCACCTCCTCCAATCAGAGACAACAAGAGAAGTAATCCATCTTGAATTCGCTTTAACCAATTCAAAAGGTTTTCATGACTGCAACCGTGCACCATTGAGCATATCCATTAAACAAGTCATTTTCAAAGTAGTCCTATTCGAGGGTTGCGAAACCATTTATACTGCCATATGTACCACAAATTTGGCGAGCAAAATCATATATGCAGTTACTTGTTGGCTTATTCAAATAGGAAAATGCCATATTCCAAATCGTCAGTGAAACACAAACACGATAAATACTGAAAAGAACACACATTCGATATAATGCACCCGTATAGAAATAGTGAAGACCCATGATGATAGTCGGGTCTAAATCCGACTCAATTTTGAATCTTAATCTTCTCAATGAAGGACTTGCTATCCAATCCCTTGCTGTAGAAGTTGTCCAAGAACTGTTGCGTGGTGAAGTCCCGGTAGATGGCTGGCCTCTCCGGCGACAGCAGCTCGGGCAAAGGCCCGTAGTGGCCGGACCCTCTCCACTTGCTCAGATTGAAGAACATGACTATGGAGATTCTGGGTTCCTTCTCCGAGTTGGCCAACACCCGATGCTGCACGCTTTTGTACTCGCCATTGGACACTATCTGTCCCTCCATCGTCACCAAAGTACCAAAAAAACATGTGAAAATAAGCCAAGGACCCATAGAAAAATAGTCAACGTTTCGTTGCTTATTGTCGTGTTTTTCAATGGACGCTTCTCTGCTTTTGGGCATAGGGTTCTTCTCACCACAGAGAAAGAGATGAGAGCAGCTTTCGCTACAGCTTGGTGTTATGTCACTTTTCAAAGAACGGCGAAGTTTCTTGATACATTGAATACTGTAACGACCTAACTGATTATGCTGTGAGCAAGCTTTTGATTTGATTATTATGCTCCTAACGACAAAAAAACATGTAATTGTGCTAGGTCTCGTCTTTTGAGGATTACAATATAGGATTGCAATCTAATGACCATGTAATCTATCATTTCTTGACTCTTCGAGAAACACCTGTGATAAAAGCAAAAATCTAGTCGTCGGCCGAAACCGAAGCTACTGTCGCCCAAAGTTAGATACAGTGCGTAATTAGCGTAGGCATATACACGCATGGCGTTGAATGTTTCTTTGACTATCATCCATCTATGTCCATACCTATCCCGAGCTCAAGCTTGCGACGGTAAAGGAAAAAACTCCCAAGATCCAGATCCTTCATTTCTATTGTCGAATACATGTGAGAGCTTAGGAAGATGGAAATATTTTGAGGCTCAGATTTCGTTAGTGAATTCATGCCCAAAAGAGTTCATACTGTAAAAATGTTTTTCGAATATACTACCAAGTTAAACCTTCGGAAGAATTACTTTTCTTCAAAGAAATCTCACTTCGAAAGTTTACATACCGTTAGGTAAATCAAACGCGCAGGGTATAGATGTAGACCTCGTGTAACACATGCAACTTGAGATTACAAGAACACCCATGGAGAAACTTAAGAAGACAGATCCTCCTCACCTGAAGAAAATCACCAACGTTGATGATCAACCCTCCATGCACGGGGCTCACCTCCACCCACTCGCCGCCATGCTTCACCTGCAATCCCTTAATCCTGTTCTGCAGCAGCACCGTCACGATCCCGGGATCGGTGTGCGGCGTGATCCCCATGGTCCGGTCCGGCTCGGGGCAGTACGGATAACAGTGCCCCACGAAAGTCCTAGACTCCGAAAAGGTCAGCTCCTTGAACAGCCCTCTCTCCAGCCCCAGCCCTTCGCTAAGCAGCTCCATCACCTTCTCCGCCACCCCCCTCGCATGGCCGTCCCATGCCTCCACCTGGTGGCGGCACACCTCCGGCAGCTCCTCCGGCGGCAGCGGCTCCGGCCCCATCCACGCTTGCAGCGAGTCATGCCAGCTAGCCGCCTCCGCCCGGTACAGGTCGTTGTTGCTCGCGTACATCACGCCCCGCCCTTCCTCACGCTTGTAGTACTTGGCCTTGACGTCACGTGGCTCATCATGGAAGGCCCTCACTGCACGGATCGTGTCATCGAGGATGGCGACCGGCACGCCGTGGTTGACCACTTGGAAGAAGCCCCAGGTTTTGGCTGCTTCTTTGACTTGGTTGATGGTCGTGCGGCCGCAGTCGGCAGATTCCAGGCCGGCAAGGTCGATGATGGGTAGCGATCCGGCAGTCTTAGAGGTGAGTTTGAGGTCGGAGAGAGTGTGTGGAGGGTGGACGAAGAATTCGGGGATGGAGGTGATGCCTGAATCCGAGAGGCCTTTCACGCCCATCTTCGACTCGTCAAACTCCTTAACTGCCTTTGCCAGGCGGTAGCTCGGCGGAGTTGCGTCGGCTGCGGTGGCCATACTCGATCTTAGGTTGTGAGGTTGAGACGCAAGTGTGAGTTATGATTATGAGCGAGGTCTTATAATTATTATATGGGTAAAGATATCACTCATCCAACATGGCATTTCAGGTAAAAAAAAAAACAAAAAAAACATGGCATGAATCACCCAACCTGTACTCAGGAATAGTAATGCTTTGAAAACGGCGTGATTCATTAGATGAGCGGAGAAAATATTGGCCACGTCTCCCACTTCTCAAGCGCAATCCTCTGCGCCCTGGCCCACCCATTCTCTCTCTCCTTTGCAGACCGTCTCTCTCCTCTCTGTCTCTCTCCTCGTTCTCCCCTCTGCCTCCGCTGGTTGTTTCCATCGCCCCCCTCCTTAACGCCGATGCCGTTGACGCTCCTCCGCCTCCCTCTCGCGACGTCCGCTGTGCTCTCTCTCTCCCTCTCCCCCGCTCCGCGAAGTCGTGCCTCTCTTCCAGCAAAACGCAATGCCGACGGCCCTCCACCTCCGCCTCCATCGGTTGCCTCCGTCGCCCTTGACTCCGATGCCGATGCCAACGCCCCTCCGCCTCCCTCTTGTGACCTCTAGTCCGCTCTCTCTCTCTTTCGTCCTCGAAGTCACGCCTCTCTTCCAGCAAACCGTGATGCCGACGCCCCCCGCCGGTTGCCTCCGTCGCCCCTGACACTGACACCCCTCCGCCGGTTGCCTCCGTCGCCGACGCCGACTCCCCTTCACCTCCCTCTTGTGACCTTTGCTCCGCTCTCTCCCTCTTTCTTGTGCGCAGCGCCCTTACTGGCCAACCTTGACGCTGACGAACCCCTGCTCGCATTTTGGCCTCCCTCTCCGCGAGTGAAGGTCGTTGACGAACCCTTGCTCGCGTTTTGGCCCATTGCTCCTGAACGCGGACGTCGCCGTCGCCGTCGCCTTCCCAAGCCCCATCGATAGGCACCCCAGCAGAGGCGGAGGGGAGAACGGGGAGAGAGATAGAGAGGAGAGATAGGAGAGAGACGGTCTGCAGAAGAGAGCGGAGGAGAGAGGAGAGAGAGCGTAGGTGGGCCAGGGCGCAGAGGAGTGCGCTGGAGAAGTGGGAGATGTGGACTTGACATGGAGTAAAAATGATACGAAGCTTTTAGGGTACCCAATATTTTCTCAAGTGAAAGACGCTAACCTAATAGAGATGCCGCAAATCAAATACTCATGATACGGTGCCTCCGAAGATAAAATAAAATTTTTACTATATTTTTTCTCAATAAATCAAGTATAATCTCCATCTTAATATCACATGAATTTCAATGGATCTTAATATCGTTTTCTTATTGAAGTGTATGACATAATTACACTTATATATTTAACAAATTTACTTTGGAAAAATTATCTAAAATGTTCTAATTTTTTGTTCGACAGTCAATTTGATCATAAACTTTTTAATTTGACCAACTTAATCCTAAATCTTTTGGGGATTTTAATGTAATCTTTCCAGCTAATTATAGTTAGAAAAATTAACGTTGATGATATTTGGCAAATATATTTTAAAATTTTTAATTTTTTTCTTTTTTTAGTTTCTTTTCCTTTTCACTCATCAATGGTTTCAGTGATGACCATTGTACATGGCATGCTGCTATATTAGCAATTTCGGGCAAAAATTTGCCAAAATAATTACATTAGAATTTTGTAAAAAAATTTTAGGACTCAATTGACAAAGTTAAACAAAAATTTATAACTGAATTAACATTCATATCATAGGCTATGATTGATTAGATAATTGTCTCATTCTTCGATGATGTGCCTATAGATGAGTGCCGCTTGAGGTCATAAGCTAAGGTGAGTGTGGCCATAGCTTGTAGCCTCAAGCAACAATTCTTGCCTGTGGTTAGTGATCCTCAGGTGAGGCGAGGGTTGCTAGCCTGAGGTCCATTTATCTAAGGGTCCGACCCTCAAACCAACATCTCCCGAGCTTGACTCAAGGGAAGCTTCACCTTATGATAGTCTTGTCACGGCGGTCGTCACAATCCAACTCCGATCCCCCTCCCGGCCTCCCCTAGCCCCAATTCTTTCTTCTTCTTATTATTATTTTTTTTAATTTCAGTTTAACTCTTAAAGCAATTTACACCCACTCATATCGAGATTTTTTTAATTATTTGTTGTGCACATTAGGTAACTAATTGCAGTTCTTAAAAGCCAACTATGGTAGCACAAAATTTGATAAATCGCTAATATGGACATGCTTCGGATAAAAGTTAAAGGGGTTAATACCTTGAAAAACCCCAAACTGGTACACTTGTGACAAATTTACTCAAAACTATTTTTTTAATCATGAAAAACCCCAAAATGGTACACCTATAATAAATTTACTCCGACTGACTATAAAAAACCATAAACTGGTACATTTATGACAAATTTACTCAAAAATAATTTATTCAACCACAAAAAACCTCAAACTGGTAAATTTGTGACTAATATACCCTCCGCTAAATTAGATTAATATCACCAAAAAATCACAAAAATTGTAAAATTGTGACAAACGGAGCGTAAAATCTCAAATTGGTATATTAGTCAATTGTTATGTGTCATTTAACTTAATAATTTGACAGTAAAATTTAACGAAAACTAACAGAGGGTAAATTTATCACAAGTGTACCAGTTTGGGGTAAATTTATCAAAAGTATATCAGTTTGAGATTTTTGGTGGTCAAAAAAATAGTTTGGGATAAATTTATCACAGGTGTACCAGTTTTGAGTTTTTCAAGGTATTAACCCAAATTAAAGCTAGTGGAACTGAAGCCTGTATGCTATTCTCAGTTTGCTTCACTTTTGCTCGTATATTTTAAAGGTAAAACTTATTGGACATCATACTAAAATCTGGCAGTACTAATATCATTGTCCTTCATTTCTACCCGTATTTATCAAAGGGTTATGCGTCAAATCACGATGATGTAGAATAGACACACAATAAAGACAAAGAAATGTTAAAAAGAAGCGAAAACAATGTTACTCATTTCGAGGAAGCGAAAACAATGTTACCTAGTGGCGACCTAACGAAGGAAACGGGAATTGAAGGCCGCTTTATTTTGACAAAAACACAATGAGTTGAAAAATATTTTTTTAAAATAATTACTCATATTATTTAAAATAAATAAATAATTGAAATATTTTTATTATCAATAATAATTTAA
This sequence comes from Eucalyptus cloeziana, assembly GCA_014182715.1. Taxonomy (NCBI): domain Eukaryota; kingdom Viridiplantae; phylum Streptophyta; class Magnoliopsida; order Myrtales; family Myrtaceae; genus Eucalyptus; species Eucalyptus cloeziana. The sequence goes on along the minus strand of CM024639.1, from coordinate 3,891,426 downwards.
ATCTAAATATTTTCATAAATGATACAATTGTAAGCGCTACAAGTGATAGTTTTAAAGAAATTTTTTTAAATAATTTATTTTACTGCAAAATAAACGAAAGCGAATAATTTGAGGGTTTATGTTAAAATCACCTCAAGCATAGATAGATTTCGAAGAATGTACAAGAGAACTCTACATGAAGTCCCCTAAACTGAAAATCATTAAAAAGGAAGCTTGCAAGTTAAATATTCCATGTCAACTCGTTTACACAAAGAAACATAGATAAGACAGGAAAATTGCCAAAAATATGATAAATCTATTATACTTGTATTAATTCAGTCCTAAACACATTGGCAATTTATTAATGTAGTTTGGGAAGATATGAGATATTTTTATTTTTTGATTTTTTGAAATAAATTTTTTTATTAAAATATTATTATAATAATATATTTAACGACCAGTCGGATCTCGGATTGGGTTCGACCAAGGGTCGTCTGCCCAAGACTCGGATGAGCCCACGTTGCGAGCCTGGCCCGAATTTTTTAAACACAAAAGCCCAAACGATTTGACGCTTTTGTTAAAAGAATTTCAACCCAAAAACTACTCGACCACGCGAACAAAACCAACCCAGGTGGAAACCCTACTTGGACACTGACCCGGGTCCGACTGACGACCCCGTTTGGTCGACTAAACCCTAGGGTGCCGGGTCACACGTCTAACCCGGCCAACCCAATTCGACTCCCTTTTTCTGTTGCGGCTTGTCCGAAGGGAAGGAGACGACGGCAACACGGCAAGCGGCGACGGATGGTGGCGATGCTGGGTTTGGCGAGGCAACAGCAGCCCAACGCGGTGGATCTTGCGATGGGCCGCTTGGGAATGGCGTCAGGACTTCTTCGTCGGCAGGCGGCACTGCGGCTGGCCGTCGGGGACTGCGAACTCAGGCGGCGTCGACGACAGGGGTTCGCTTGTTGGGTGGTAGCAACACAGTAGGAGTCCGGCGTAGCGACCGCGAGTCTTCTCCCTCCGGATCTGGCCCTCCTCTTTGCTCATGCTCTCTCCCTCTCGAGCTTGCTCGCCGCCAGCCTCGCCCGAAGTCTCTCAGAGGGAGGTCGTCGAGCTCGCGACCCGATTTCTGCCTTTGCTCGCTCTTTGAGTTCCCTGAAGTCTTTGGGCGATCTCTCTGAGCTTGCTGGCTTCTTCTTCTATCCTTCAATGAAGGTGGTGCCCCGCTATTTATAGGTGAGGGGGTTCGGTCGATGGAGGCTAGGCCGGCAATCCTTGGAGCGCCGACCGGCCTTCCTCCACCGGTCGAATCGGCATCAATTTTCCCCCTTCCACAGAGGCATGCTTGCCTTCAATGTCGCGTCCTCTCAGCCACCGGCCTACACTCCTCTCTCTACTGTAGGCTGTCGTCGAGCGCGTCTTTGTCACCGTGCTTGACTTGCAGCGGTGGAAGGAGGAAGGGAGAAGAAGACAAGAGGGAGAAGACAAAGGAGAAAGAGGGGGCTGGGCCATGGGGGGCCTACGCGAAAAAAAGGAGGGGTTGGGCTCAAAGGCCCAACTCGATGGGCTGCATTTGTTTTTTTTTGTTTTTTTGTTTTCTTTTCATTTTTGTTGTTTTTTACTATCTATTATTTATTATCTGAAAAAAAAAAAAAAAAAGAGGAAAAACAAAGATTAAAAGAGACTAAGGCCTAATTTGAAAAATCTAATAAAAAAATTTAGGTGTCAACATAATGCGAAGCAAGGTATGCTGGTGGGCGACTAAGGAGACTTTGGTCCGACTACACCAAGGCCGATCGACGTGCCAAGAACCGCCAGCCGAAGCTTCGTCAACCGGCACCCCCTTCGCCTTTAAATAGGGCTATCGACGGATGGCCAATGACACGAGTGGAGAGAGATCGAAGGCGGCTAGCTTCAAGGACTTCCCTCGAGAGACATCAGGGGAGGACTGAGAGTGAGCAAGTCGAAAATTGAGGGAGGGGAGGTCGGCTAGAGAGAGAGGGTCAAGTTGAGTGAGGGGGTTTTGGAGAGTGAGGGTCGGCAAAGGTCAGATCTGAGGGTGTTTGATCAAATTTGGGTGGTCAAACGCCACGCCGCCGACCTACTGCCGATCGCCGCTTCGCCATCGGGTCTATTGGTCCTTCAATGATGAACTACTGTCCATCCAAACGCTTGGTAGTCTCTCAGTAGGCCACTAATAACTATTTGATGCAATATCATCTAATAAATTGTAGGTTTCTTCTAGTGTTTTATTATTTAGAGTTCCTCCTACAGCTGCATCAATCATAGAATGAAGATTTGTACTAGAGCCATTATAAAAAGTTTGTACCTGCATCCATACATATAGTCCATGATGTGGGCATCTCCTAAGAAATTCTTTAAATCTTTCCCATACTTCATATAATGATTCATTATCCATCAATATAAAATTAGTAATATCGTTACACATCTTTGCAGACTTTGTAGGTGGAAAGAACTTACTAAGAAATTTCTGAGCCATATCATTCCATGTAGTGATTGATCCTGCAGGAAGAGAAGAAAGCCAACTCTTAACTTTGTCTCTGAGAGAGAACGGAAATAATCTCAATCTAATAGCATCATCTGTAACTCCATTATATTTAATGGTGTCACAGATTTCAAGAAAAGTATTGATGTGAGCGTTTGGATTATCGCTTGGTAGCCCACTGAATTGCACTGATTGTTGAAGCATCTGAATGAGTCACGGCTTGTTCTCAAAGTTGTTTGCTTGAATTGCAGGTCTTCTAATACTTGATGTGGTGCCTTGAATTATTGGTGTAGCATAATCTCTTAAAAGTCTATGTGGATTTTCATTATCACCGTCTGCCATCTTCTTAGCGTGATTTCTCTATCCTCTCAGTCGCCTTTTGAATGTACGCTCGATTTCTGGATCAGGCTTAGCAAGTTTCCCTTGTTGGCTACGTGTCATAAACCGATGTACACCTTGAAAAATAAAATGAAACAAAAGCTAGATTAAACTTAGAATTATCTGGTATCAATATTAATTAGTATTAAACAAACGATCCCCGGCAACAGCGCCAAAAACTTGTTCGTAAAATTATAAACGCAAGTGAACGTGTCAAACAAGTAATATAATGATAAGAAAGAATATCATCCCACAGAGATCGATGATTAATAAACTAATTATTTACTAAAATAGATTAACTCTAAAATCTATCTAACATATCAAAATATAATTAAAAATAAATTAAAAACAAAATTTGGAGACTAAAGGCAGTAAATCAATCAAATAAATATGTTAGAATATCCGATTTCACCATAACCACTAGATATGAATTTTAGATTATTGTGAATACAAGAACAATATCAAACATGTGATAGCGGAATTTCCTAACTTATTTACTATCCTATCTCTAGGTATAACAAACTTACTCAGTTTATTAATCCACTATATTTCTATGTGAATTAAAATAAACATGAGTGCATTAAAAATTATGAATATTCCCAGCTTACAATGAGTCTTTTGGATCACCTTATCACCGAAAGTTATACAAATAACACGATATATCTATCCACGTTTAATTCATGGTTATATATTATAATGAGCAATTGCATATTATTACTTCTCAATCTCAAACATGCACATCAGATCATTTAAGTGGTGGCCAGTTACTCAAAAGCATTATGCACAATAATATATAACTCACATGAATGAAATCAATTGCAAAACGTAAAAATCATGAAATTCACATCATCATGGTTAGGCTACATCGTAGCCCTAACAAAAGAAAATTAGAACATAATAGAAGAAGAAATAAAAATATAAATTAAACTTAGCATCTTGAATAAAAAAAACAAGAATTCTATCAACACTTTTATCACCTCTTCAAAATACTTGAAAAAACTGTCAGAATAATGAAAAACGATATGACAAAAACCTAACTGCGCTCTCTAGCTCTCAATGTTCTCATCTTCATAGGATATATCCAAGTTATCTAATCTTCCAACGCTTGCAGATAACATTAGGGAACAAAATCAATGATTTCCTGATTTGATATCTATCTTCCACTGCTGCTTGATTTGAATTCCTGATTTTTGCCATTCTTTTTCTTATCTTTTCCATATCTCATTATTCTATATAAACAAGAAAAATTCAAATAATCAAAAGAAAATCTAAATATTTTCTCATAGATATTACATTAATTGTTACCTAAAATAGATAAAATAACTCTATTTTTATAGAGTTATCAATACTTTGCCCTGCGATTTCTCAATTAGTAAACTGAAAATGACTTTCTCACCAAAAAATTAAAAAAGTAATATATTCAAGGGACAAGGTAGGTCACATTGGTGCTAGGTCCGTGCATAGGCGGCAAGATGTGCCGGCACGTGCAACGTGCTGGGCAGTCGGAGCTCACCGGCGTCGAGATATTTTTCGGTCCTCGTGAGGAATAAAAAAAGAATAAAAAAGAAATGGTAAAATCTGTAATTCCCTGTAGTCAACCAAAATCATAACAATGCCGACCTAACCCAAGAAAAAAAAAAAAAAAAAAAAGGTAAAAATCCGAAAACAAAAGACTGCACGTGACGGTGACGGCGACTCGCGGACTGTTGCTCATATGCGACCTGTCGGTATTATCGTGCCACGTATTTCTGTCGTTATCTGATGTTCGTTTTTTTAAGGAAAAAAATTGTTTAAGGGGGTCACCGTTGGACCCACGCAGTTTTGCCCGCTTCCTTGATCTAGGCGACGGTGGAGTTCTGTCCGGAGAGGTCAATTACGGGGATCGAGAGGGCGGCAGCTGTTGGAGGAATTTGATGACTAATGAAGATCCAGCGTGTTTGATTGTTCTTTGATATTTTGATACATGATTATAATTACTGTTCTTAAGATAAAATTTGCCCCTATTACTGTGTCACATTTAAAATAAACATACCTCCAAGATATATATCAAAACTACATAGATTCAGGTTTAGTAATAACTAAATTTCGCTTTCAGAATTTCAATCTTCTCAAACTTATATTTAACAGAGAAGAAAAAGTTAAAAAAAGAAAAGAAAAAGAAATGGACAGGAGAGAGTTATTATTCTTAGAACAGTTGTGCGGATGCTTTAAAAGTCAAAACCTACCCCAACTGAAATTAAAATCATTCTGGCCAGGTTATCCCTTTCTAAAAGTGGCGGCTCCTCCCAGTTAGGTTGTGCATTATGGTTCACGTATGGGATTACGAGTAATGCCCGGGATACGGACGACTTGTCATAGAAGGTGCCCTTTTTTTGACCTTTTGCTACAGAAAAGGGGAGAGGAAGCAGTGATCGATACCGATGACTAAAAAATCGAGGCGAGCTCTACCTGAGGACCATTCCAAGAGTTAGGCAGAACATATTCAAACTACCCAAAAGGAGCGTACCTCATCATTTTCGAAAGTGACTCACGAATCGATTTGAATGTCTGTAAAATGCCGTGATGTTATTGTACTCTTGACAGAGGAGACTCATTAATCTAATTATTCTCTGACATCATATGCTTACTATAGTAATATTTTCATGTGCAATAATTAGTTAGATAGCTCATTGCTGAAGATTTTATTAAAGAGCATCTCATCGTACATATTAACTAACCAAATAATACTTGATGCTTTGTTTAATTTATTTTTTCAAGTTTCATACATAGGTTCTCATATCTAGAAATATCAACTAGGAAAGATTTTAGGTAGGAGAGGTTAATGCCTCCATACGGTGAATCATTCAAAAATATTTTCTTATGTGATGAGGCACATGTGTGTCTAAACTTTCGGATATCTCAATCACTGAGTATCTATTGGTTTGGACCTAAATTATCATTTCAAATTTGGAAAATTATGGAATAATCATATGTAGAATTAAGTGTCAATATTTTGGTGTCCTGAAAATTTCAGAAATTTTATATTTGAAAAAAATCAAAATACGTGAGTTACGAGATTTGAATCAAGCAAAACCAAAAACCAAAGGCCGATCAAGAGAGATTGAAGTAGCATGCTGTATAAGCAAAATCCAGTAAAAAGAACATTAAGGTTGAGAAACCTCGTGATGCATCTACTTTTTTTCATATCCCATGCTGTCGCACTCGTCCGTCCTAAAGAAGAGCGTGGCATAATCAACCATACGGGATTGGAGTTTTATTGTCGAGAAATGCTTATGTTACTATCCTTAATTTATTGTGAAAATAACCTCAAGCGCATTCAATTTGGGATCTTGATCTTTGCGATCAGGGACTTGCTGTCGAAGCCTTTGCTGAAGAGGTTGTCGAAGAACTCCTGCTCGGTGAAGTCCCTGTAGATGGCAGGCCTCTCGGGACTCAGCAACTCGGGCAAGGGTCCATAGTAATTGCTCGATCCGCTCCGCCACTTTACCACGTTGAAGAACATGACGATCGAGATCCTTGGCTCCTCAGCCGCGTTCGCGGCCACGCAGTGCTCCACGCTCTGGTACTCTCCGTTCGACACGATCTGTCATATGAACAAAGCAATTGCACTGGTTTCAGTAGGCAAGATTAATGATAGTCACCAAACTGGAGATAAAAGATACGAGCAGTGCACCTGGAGGAAATCACCAACGTTGACGATCAGCCCTCCGCGCACAGGGCTCACCTCCACCCACTCGCCGCCGTGCTTCACCCTCAGACCTTTCACCTGGTTCTGCACCAGCACCGTCAAGAACGACGTGTCGCTGTGCGGCGTCAGCCCCACCGTCCGCTCCGGCTCCGGGCACGGCGGGTAACATATCCCCACGAACAGCCTCTTCTCCGAGAACGTCAGCTCCTTGAACCTCCCTCTCTCCAGCCCCAGCCCCTCGCCCAGAAGTTCCATCACGTTCTCCGCCACTTCCGTCGCGTGGCGGTCCCAGGCCACCACCTCCCCCCGGCATACCTCCGGTATCTCCTTCACTTCCGGTGGATCTGGTCCCATCCACACCTGCAGCGCGTCATGCCACGTCGCCGCCTTCGACCGGTACAGGTCGTTGTTGCTCGAGTACATGACTCCGCGGTTCTCGTCACGCCTGTAGTACTTGGACTTCGCCTCCTGCGGCTGCTCATGGAAGGCCTTGATGGCGTCTAGGGTTTCGTCGATCGTTGAGACAGGCACGCCGTGGTTGATGAGCTGGAAGAAGCCCCAGGTTCGGGCTGCTTCCTTGATCTGGGCAACGATCATGGGGCGGCGGTCAGTGGAGTTTAGGTCGGAGAGGTCGATGACGGGGATCGAGAGGGTGGCGGCGTTTGAGGAAGGCTTGAGGTCGGAGAGAGTGTCTAGAGGGTGGACGAAGATATCAGGTATGGAGGTGATGCCCGAGTCCGAGAGGCCCTTGACGCCTGATTTGGACTCGTCGAACTCCTTCACCGCCTTCATCCGGTCGTAGGCCGGGGCAGTCGTGTCAGCTGTGGCGGCCGCCATTGATGTCGAGCTTTTACGATCGGCTTGACGAAATGTGTTTGTAATTCTAATATTGGCGATATCAGAGTATTCGTTTGCTTGCTTTGGCAAAGACATAAACGTGCAAGGACTTTATAACATGTTCAGCGTGCTGTGCGGATGGTCAAATTGAAAAAAAGGAAGTGTAAAAGCAAAAAAAAATTCTCGTTTCTTACCAAAAATTTGAAGTGCGCTTTAAGCTTTTGATTATTGCAAAATAATAATGTGATAATTTAGATTTCATTGTTTATTAAGTGCATACGCAGCATTATTACGGCAGTAGAATCATGCAATTGAGAAGACGGGACCGGAGCGATCTTATGTAGGGACGCATGCTCATCTAGAACATAATTCATAGATAGCTAACCTAATTTTCCCATATATACTATTATTTGGTTAAAATCATTGACTTATGAATATGATTTATTTGTTAGTACAGTCGTGTTCATGTGATATACAAAATTATTGATTAGTGCTGGTGCATTCATATGTCACAAAACGGGAGATCTATTTGGCACAACCAAATAAATATCACATCTTGGAGTATTTGAAAAGGTGATGTGGGGATTTCACGCTTTGTGTCATACAATTAAATTTTAACGCGTGGCAAATTGGAAGATGTAAACCTTTGCTTTCGGATTGAGATATGAGATATGATTATGATTTGAGGGACTTGTACATATCTAGAACGAATGAATCAAGAATGTCCAATGGCCACAATCATGGTAGTACATCATACCTAAAAGCATGGTCCATGAATAAAAGTCATGGACCACAGCGACCCCCACCCACCTCCCCCACACAAACAAAAAGGTCCAAGATCACATGCATGCGATACGGATACATCAAGTACATGCATATGGCTCCTTAAACGATCTCCATATCTTAACTAAAGGATGGAAAGAGAAAAAGTAAGTTGCTAACAAATGACAACATCCTGTGGATTATCCGCATTATCTCGTGTCACCATGTCGACGGTACTATATAGAACAAGGAGAAATGTTTTCCAGTAACATATGCATCAATGCACCATGAGGTGAGTATTCAAATATGATGAAATGGCGATGCATGAGAAGAAAACTTTTCATAAAATTGTATTTTTCCGATCAATATTCTTTGAAAATAAATATGATCCGACAAAGTTGGGCTACAATAATCGACAATGGTGACCTTACCAGCTATCTCGTTCATTTTCGTCGGATGAATATGATGACTATGTAATCAATGATAGTAGATATAAGTAAATATAAAAATCCTTCCTCTAATCGATGGAATGAACATAAATGCCCATGACCAAGAGCTGTAGAGCTCGCAATTGCTTATTGCTCAACCTTTGTAAGCCAACACGAACACTAGGTTTTATGTAGTGATCTTACTTCAGCTCCATGGAGAGCTCAAGAAGTTCTACGTAGATTCTTTTGTTTCTTTTTCAAATCGAACCTTAGTAAAGGAAAAAATTACTGTTGATTGAATATACGAACAAAGAGCAAGACATGGGCGTACTTACATTCGCCTAAAGGACATAATTTCACTTGATCTTAGCCATTAAATTACGTTAGCCACACTCGATAGAATGGTCAAATGGGCTCAAATGCTCTAAAAGGACTTGAGAACTGCCCCCAAATGATAATTTCTATGAGAACGGCGTAAAATAATAAGCAAAATGGACTGACCTTATTTCAGAAAGTTTGGAGATTGGATCTCTCGCGAATAACACGACTTTGGCGGCGAATCGAGAACAATAATAGAGCTACCCATCAACACTATATATATAGAATAGTTTTTACGAAGAAAAAGGACGAGATTCCCACGGCGGTTCAAAGATAGACAGCGGGACTAATTAGAGGAAGAAGGCATCGCTGACTCACCTACCACGAGAAGCGGTCTGTAGTCAAATCCTCTTCGGGAACATCTTCAAACACACCACCGCTTAGAGTATTATAATTTAAAATTATGAGAATAATAATTTATTATGAGTCACAAATTTTCAAATGAGTAAATCTTATAACAATCTATAATTATCTATTATTTAATTTTTTATGATCTATAATATATTATTATTGTCACAGTAGATTAGAAATTGCCATATAATCATTTCTCCACTTTGGACTGGACATCTTCCTAATCTATAAATTAGTAAGGTTACTTGTATAAGTCCGGAATTTACTTACCTAAGATAAGCATCACTGTCGTAAAAGAATATGTATCCGCAACGACTACCTTATTTGTTTTATTAATTGTGCGCGCTCTGCTGTTTATTCCCCGAGTTAATGCACCATCCGGGACGTGCTTTGTCATTCACATCCTAGGTCCGGCCATCAGCCTTGCTTGGTATGTCCCGAGACAGACATCTCATCGACATAGACATCGCACTTGGACTTTTGCTCGAGCTGTGGACTTATTTCGATAATTTCTCAATTGGTCCTTTTCTTTTTGTAAATCATCTTTTGGATATAGTTATCTACTGCATTTTCTCGCCAATTCATGATCTCCTTATGGCATTCACGTATGAATATTTTTCGCGGCAGAAATCTACGCAGCCGAATGCCAAATTGAAACAATAAATAAAAAATTCAAAAACTTCAAAATTTGTTCACGTCATCGCGATCATGTTAGGTAAAACAATAGGCACCAATTGAATTGACTCGTTAGCCATTCCAATCAAAATTAGTCAAATGACTATATTGACAAATTATTAAAATGTTTATGACTAAATTGGCACAATTAAGTTATTTAAGATTGAATTAGCTAGTATTCTATTGTTCCATATTAAGAAAAAGGGATGTTATTGCATGCTGTTAGTTCAATTGGTATTGATGAGAATTCAATATATATATTGCTTAAAGAAACAGCCGGTACTTTCTAACGTTTAATTAATTAATTAATTATTTATTTATTTATTGAGTTCCACCGTTTATTTGCCTTAGCTAGTAACTCTTATTTACTAACCTTGTTTTAGAGATTGCCGACCTAAAATAGTGTAACTCACCATTTCCAATTCAATTACCATCTAATAATGGGTTAACAACTTTTTTTTTTTTTTGGTCAATCCTACTCTATTCCTATTCTACACGCTCTTCGGACTTTTGTGAAACCCACTACATGCACCCCATCCCCCTGGGGATTTGACCTCACCTTGGAAGGGTGGCCACTTTTCAGTTGCGTGATATACATGCACTTATTTGACTTCTTCTTCTTTCTTTCTTTCTTTCTTTTTTTTAAAATTTTCCAACATTTTTTGTTGTTTACAAATTTTTATCTGCATTTCTTAGCAACACCTTTATATTTTCAACGTTTTAGTATTTACCAACCTTAATTAAAGGGACTTACCAATTATTCTCTTCATCAGTTAGCTTTAGAGCATATTTGTTTATGTTTCAACAAAAACCAAAAACAATTTTCCCCACCAAATTTCAATAAATTATGAAAAAGTTATATGTAAATTTTAGTGTCAAAACTTGTATATATTGAAATTTTTTGGTGTTATAGGGTAAGAAAAAGCCAAAGTATGTCCGTTGCAAAATTTGAATTAAGCAAATAGCAAAAAAAAAAAAAAAAAACCAATCAAGTCACACCCTTAGTTTACTAACTCTAATTTGAATTACTTATCAAGTTTAATTTTCTTTCAACTACCAACTTTCCTTATCTTAGATCAACTTTTGTATGCGTCTTTCAATTACGCTGTTAATTTACCAACTTTTAGTAAGTTTACTAACTTAAATTTTTGCTATTTATTGATAAATTCATCAACTAATTCTAATTTCAATCCTCATATGAGTCAATTACATTCTTATGTTTTTTTTTTTTTTAAATATCTACTTTTCTTTTGGGTTACTTGGTAGAAAAAAAGATGGTAAGTTACCAAATAAATGTTAGTAATTTTATATAACCATTGGTAAATTTAAGATGTTGGTAAAAAATTTCGTAAAAATTGGTATATATAAAAAGATTTTTTTTTAACAGAGATGAAAGAAGTCTGAAAAAAAAAATGACGGTTGCTGATTAACTTTCTAAAAGGGTTACTAATGCAAAATTAGTTGATAACGTAATGTTGAAAAGGGTTGGCAAGGCTAATAAAAGTGGCATACATAAACAAGTTGGTCAATTAAAAAGAAAAAAAATATAACTTAGTGATCTATTCTAATAAGAGTAGGTAATCTAAAATAAGAAATTATTTAATCGGAGAAACGTTGGAAAGTTACACGCAAAAGTGAGAAAATATTGAGCACCTTACTTACCAAGTCGACAAAAAATCACTCCATTCATTGATGGATACGTGTTTAATGAGCTCACATTTCAAATTTTTCAAAAATCCCTTTCTTACTCATGTCTCTCTTCCATCAACACCCCCACACCTTATCTCTCTCCTCCGTTACTCTCTTCTCCATCTTTCATCTCCATCACTCTTTCCTTCTCCTAACGAGAGACAAAAGAGGCAAGTTTATGATGCAACACTATTGGCATTGCCACTTTCACTCCCCCACTAAAGCTCAACACAACACCAAAAATGGTGGTTTCTTCGAGCGCTTGGATGCTCTTGGCTAATGGTATGGCTGTGTCGACCACCATACTCCCAGGGCTCTAGCTTTGAAGCCCTCCATCCCGTCGATCTCTAAGCTCGTGAAGGTTTAAATCTCTCTCGTGTGTTGAGCCTCCATACATCTACCTCATCATCACTAGCATCATCATCACCATAGCTACTTCCCAAGCTCTAGGGAAAAAAAAGAAAAAACATAACGACAAATAAAGAACTCACTATTTTGGCCAAAAGCAAATCCAAATTGTATCCGATATCTAAAATGTGAGTGGAGAAGGATGGAGAAGAGAGTAGAAAGACAAGGTGAGGGAAAGGTGGGCCCCACTAAATACTTGTCCTTTAATGGATTGAGTAATTTATTAATAACTTAATAAGTAAGGTCTACCCAATATTTTATCCACAAAAAATGGTATTTTCGCATGGTAATCAATAAATGTAGCATTGACAAGTTCAAACAAAACTGACAAATTAAAAAATCAAACAACATAAGTAATTCAAAGAAAATTGAATAATTAAAAATTACTTCATTTAGATGACCAAAATAGGATTCGCAGTCTCTCACTCATGGGCTGAACCTCTCTGTCCTGATCTCATTGTGATGAGAAATTAAAAATATTATTGGGTATTGACCATTTCTCCCCGTAAGCAGATTTGATGAACTAAAAATTACCACCACCTAGGTAATGATAATTCTATTTATAACCAGTTTCGTGCATGCCCCGTTGAAGAAAATATATTCTTGGAGCAAATAAACGTCCTAATTAATTAATTTGTGCAAGCAAATTACTTGTCAGCTGTCTACAAACAAGATGTAGCTGGCTATCGCCTCTCGGTCAAAGGGCGATTATTTACTATTTACATTGGGCATCAAACACAGCCCTGTCCTCTACCTAATGTTGCCTAGAACCGAAGACATGCTGACGTTTTTGCTCTACTCAAGAGCTTGGTTCATCACCGGCCGGTTCATGCTCCAGGCATCGAGAGTCTCGATCGTGATCGTCTGAGTCCCGTTGTTGAAGGCGAAGAGACGGGCATTGCCGAGGAACGCAAGTGTCGGGTACACCCAAGATGTGATGCATGTCTTGCCTCCGGCCCCGAAGCTCTCCACCACAGAATGATCGATCTGGACATTACAATTTCGTTTACAAATTGAATGGATGCGAGTCCGCAAAATTCCGCCCAATTTTGGCGATTTCGCTACCGACCCTCCAACTGGGACGAGAAATGAGTTAAGGATTGAGGATGGACCATATCACTTACCAGACTCCCGAGAGAAATTTTCCCATCGCTCAGATCCACGTCCACGAAACCAGCAAAAGATGGTTTATAGATTCCTGATTTGAGAGACGAGCTGCATTTACCCCAAAAAAAGGAATTAAAGACGTAATCATAATTCTAGTCCATCAAGAAGTTTATTATGAACAAGAAAGGTCTTATAATATAAAATCAAATATGACAGACCTCCTTGCATCAGAGCACATGAGCACTTTGTGCTTGTTTTGGTCATCGGCTTTGAAGATCCTGAAGAAGACAGGGGTGAACTCTTCCAGGTGCTCAGAAGCCAGCGTCAAGAGCCCGAAAGGCCCAACGTCGCCTGGAACTCCTGAGCCCTTCAGGCCACAGAGGTCTTGTGCGTTCACCCAGCTCGAATCGAATTGCTCGGCCTCATCCAGGCTCGAGAACGAGAACACCACGTCCACGTCAGCCCGCCAACATTGACAATGACAATATAAACTTATAGGAGCTTTCTTCACTGAAGCTTGTGTCATTATGCAGAAATCTTCAAAATCCTAATTTGTCCTAAAGCGAACCAATCAACATAGGAAACAAACGCTGAGGCTCGGTCAGGTAAGAATCATGAATCAAATTTTGGCGCGCTGAACTAAAGATCATGGAGCAAATATGTGAACCTGAGCTGCTGTAACTCCCTTAATCTCAACATGTTCGCCTTTGTCGAGCTTGACACTGCTCATGTGAACATTTTGTCCCCGCAGAGTCTCTATCTCTTCAACAGGCCATTACAACAGTTGTTTGCCATTGCTGTCAAGCCATATTTTCCTTGGAATCGTCTGCATCAAAGCCATAGAATGTAACAACATTCTAGTCCATTCCACTTACAAAATAAATCGAATAACTAAAATGAAAGCATGTCTGGAAAATGAGAACATGTTATAAGCGACCGTCCATCGTCACAGATCACGAAATCAGCTGCAGTGAGAAGGCTCATTGCTACCATCATGTTATGTCATTTGTTTATGCAGTGGAATCCCTACTGCTAAAAAAACAAAATGTCGAAGTAGGATAAACTGATGAGGAGGGGTGCGATAATCATAAGAAAAATGATAATAAGCTGAGTCGCAAAACATATAAATCAATTTTGGTCTTGTGTCGTTTTAACTAAACAATTTTTCAGAAATGATAATCAAGAAAATGAATAGATTGCGCCAAAAAGAAGATAGGGTAAATCTCTTTAATCACCTGAATCCGAGCCCATCCCTTTTCGATATCAGAATGGACAGCATCGGACTCATTGGCCCAACCGCACAGGAGCCTCCGGTTCTTAACCGGATCGAAGAATGTCTTGGAAGCATAGAAGTTGCCGTAATCGTACCTCAGGCCGCTCCGCCCATCGGCCGAGGTATTATCAGGCACATACCTGTCCTTGTCAGGGTGATAAGTCCCGACCGTGTAATACTCATACCGTGTTAGATCGAGGCTGACCTTCAAGATATGCTTCACACCTTGGCCGAGTGCCGACGTGTCCAGCCCGTTGGCGTTGTTCTTCGAAACTGGGAAGAAGTCAGGGCACTCCCACATGCCGGTCTTCGGCGCCGTGTGCAGCGGGTGCTTTGCCTTGGTCCAGTGGACGAAATCCCTGCTCCTGCATAAAAAATTCACATCTTCGTGTTTTAACCATGTCATTGTTAAATGATAAGCCCAACCTAGTCCTAACACCCTTGTCGCGACCAATTTTTTTTTTTTCGGGTGTGGACCACCTATGATTTGGCTAATGGATTGTTAAGCTCTGGGACTTAACTCCTCGCTCCCTGCCCCATACCAATTCGCGACTTAGGTTTAAGTTCTTAACATGCAAATGATTTTCAATCAGGAGTCGCCACTAATCTATTTTTGGTAGGTCGATTAGAAACCCAAGTAAAGCAACGGGAGGTTTACTTTACTCCTACGAACCAGAGATTATGAGTACGGGGACTTGATTACACTAGATTTCTCTAATGCCCTTTCGATACCATTCTTTTATTTAAAAAAAATGTTTGGCTTGAATTGATTTTAAATCTATTTTCCTAACATGTGAGGTGATCATGCGAGTACGCAATCCACCAATTTAACACCCAGATAAACAATAAATAAATTGCAAACTTACCTCAAAGCAACGAAAACATCTGCAATGTTAAATTAAAATCCACATCAACAACCCTGATATGATTTCTAATTAACACGCAATTTAATTTTTTTTTCTTTTCACTTAATTGATGAAAATCATGCAATATGCGATGCAACATTAACTAAATGACCTAATTCTAATGACACGTAATTTCTAATTAAATGGGCCTAGTAAAAATACTAAATGGCATGCATCTCAATGAATCTAACCCTAATGACGTGCATATGATATTTTTCTTTTTCCTAAAAAGAATGCATTCTATCATAAATAATGAAACTAATTTAGCCTAAGGCATTTTTGTATTTTTATATGAAATTCGGAATTAAAAAAATGTGAAAATTATCTAGCTAGATTAAAATCCTATTCAATTTATATTAGGAATTAAATTAAACTAAATCCTAATTTAAACCCAAATAATCCTAGAATGCAATTTATCTATAAAAAAAAAATCTATCTAAACTTAAAATTAATTAGGAAGTAAAATTAAACATGCAATCTTACCCTAATATGCAGTAACGTACAAAAGATGCCCTAACTCTACATGACATATGCATGATGACTTTTTTTGTGTGTTTTTTTTTTTTTTTTATAAAATTCGAAATTTAAAATTGCCAAATAATTAAACGTGCAATTTAAATTAACAAAAAAATAAAAAAATAAAAATAACATTCTAAATGAATGCATTGTTTTTTGGATTTTTGATTTAAAAATTCAAAATAGGCAAACTTCCTCTCCTAGATATGCAATTTAATTCAAAGATATCATCTAACCTAGATATCATCTAAACGTGCATTTAGAAAAACTATTCTATCATGTAACCTTATCTAGGAAAACAACCCTAATCTACATGATATGCAAATGCAATTTTTTTATATTTTTGGGATAAACAAAGCAATTAAGAGATAAACACTAAATCATCCATGGTCACCAAAAATGCTATCCATTATTCAAATTGAAATCCAAACTTGATTATTTCGTTAATAAAATTAATAAATTGATCTTAAGCCTTAAAGATCAAGATATCAATTTTACTCCCATGTGATTAATTATTCCATCTAAAGCTTTATAGATGGAATAAAAAAATCGGTATGCGGTTGCGAATTAGGTAATAAATTCTAATTAGAAATACGCCTATCATTTAAATATGCACGTAAGATATTGACAAACATATATGTTCGGAAATTCAATCAAGATCACAATAGTTCAAACGAGGAAACAAAATATTCAAGAATTAAATTAGAAAAGATTTTAACCTACTTTGATTATTTGTTTCCAAGTTTGGACGGCTGTAATTCGTGGAGTTCACACATCGCCACTGTGAAGCGTCATCCATCCAAGACTCTCGCGATCTAGTTTAGATGATTCTTGGTGGCAAAGGACTCACGAACGGCGGCGATTACAAGGCTCACAATGTGGGCGAGCTCGCGGAGATGGAGCTTGCGGCTAGAGATTTCGCGGACGTTGGCACGCGAGCTAAAGTCAATGGTCAGGGATGACTTTGGTTTGGCCTCAACCAAAAACACTTATCCCACCAAGTGTTGTTCCACGTGCCTCTCTTCTCTTCACTACTCAACTATATGAATTATGTCATCCCACGTGAAAACTCAACCTGCATGAATAAACATTTAAAAGAAATGGTTGAATAATCATGCTGCAGCCCATGGAGAAGACAACCCTTTTGCCTTTTCTTTCTTTTTATTTATTTTATTTTATTGTTTTCAACCGCACCCTACTGCACGTCCCTCACTTGTCTATCTCTCTCTGCTCTGTACTGTTCTCCCTGACTTTTCTTTTTCCCTTTTTTAGCAGAAGGTCTGCTAACTTTTTTTCTTTTTCCCCTCTAAAGCTTTTTCTTTTTTGCCTTGCTCTCTCCAGAAGAAACGAAAGAAAAGCGAAAGCATCCACCGAGAATCTCTCTTCCGTATTGGATTTTGAACTAAAAAGAAAACGAAGGAAAAGACCCTCAAAAATAGAACCCTCTTACGCGGCCATGTATTCAATGTGTAGCCTCCCCTTTTTTTATTGCACGCGAGGTATTATATAGGTCTAAAAAATATATCTTTGCGGTATATATTTTTTCCTTTTTGTTCGCGCATAATACCCATAAATATATCATTGAAATATTTTTCGCATATTCCATCAAAAAATTCCTCTTTTTGTGCAAAATGCATCCCCTAGTGTATATTAACGGAATATAACAAAAAACAAAATTTTCCTAAACTGTATGCCATGTGATTTGTTTTTATTTTTATTTATTTAGCAAAATCAACCTAAAAAAATTAGGTGTCAACAACCCTCTATACTTGTACAATTGAATAATGAATTGCATGATGCCAAGAAGTTCTAACATATTTTAAATATCAAATCGGACGTAACATATGAAAAACAAAAACGTGTTTAGTGTCCATAATATATACAATAATAGATTAAGGTCAACCGATTCATGGATAGATTCCAATCCTTCTAAAGCACTAGGAGAGCATACAATTAAAATGATATGTGATGGCCCCATTAAGCGATTCAATGATAGATTCCAATCATACTAGGATGTGAGGGGAGCATACAACAAAAATGATATGCTCCACATTGTGTAAATAGGTCGCGCCACTAATTATTCACCATACCTATACAAATGTGCCATCCCCCGATGCTTCCTTCTGCTGCCAACAAGGATCTTCTAGTGCCCATCCTCGAACCACGGGGTGGTCGACGATGGGGTTGTTGTCGGGCTTGGTCCACTCACGGAGGTAGGGGTCGGAGGCATTGGCAGGGACAGCGTAGTTCTGGACGTGGCGGTTCTTGGGGTCAATGCCGGTGTAGAGAATGACGGGGCGATTGCCCGGGAGGACGGTGGCGGACCCGGACCAGCACCCATTTATGTCGAAGGGCTTGGTCGGGTAGATGGCGGGAGGGAGGGCCTACCAGTTGACCAGGTCCTTGGACACCGAGTGGGCCCACACGATGTGGCCCCACACCGCCCCTTTGGGGTTGTATTGGTAGAAGAGATGGTACCTTGTAGTGCATGGGTCCTGTTCAATTCAACCATTTGATTTCACTCACATAAAGAAAAATTATATGATTAATGTAATGTGGAATGGTTACAAAACTTAATCAGGTTAAAATTAGAAAGAAAGGAAAAAATGTGATGTTCACAAATTTGATAGACTCAACAACGTGATGGATTTAAGTTAACAATTGAATAAGAACTTTTCAATGTTTTGTAAGAGTATGACAAATCAAATCGTACATTAATTATAAGGACATATAGTGAGCAATGCTGATACAAATAGACATATGTATGAAATGTCGGGTGCGGAAATTACCATTTGGATCTGCTGGATCATTACATTCGAGGTGGAGATTTGGAGTGCGAAACAAGAGAGGAGAACAAACAAACAAAAAAAGTAAGTAGCGATTAGTTAGAGCAGGTGATATCACATGAATATAAATTCAAATAAAAAACCTTGGAGCATAGATCATAGCATCAAGTGAATTAAATTGGAAAATGGGGTTTTCATCAACGACTCCTTTTTCTTAGCAACAACAGGCATGCGGCATGTCGCGACTAAATTTTCGGGTGCATCACTTAGAGTTTGGCTAATGAATTGTTAAATCTAGACTTAACTTAGGCTCTCCCATTAGATTTCTTTAACGCCCTTTCAGTACCTTTCTCTTTTATTTGAAAAATGTTTGGCAATCAGCTTGAATTGATTTTAATTTCCTAACATGTGAGGTGACCATGCGGGTGCGCAAACCACTAATTTAACACCCAGATAAAGTAATGAATAAATTGCAGGACTTACCTCAAAGCAACAAAAGCATCTGCGATGTTAAATTAGAATTCACATCGCCAATCCTAGATATGATTTCTAATTAACATGTAATCACTCAATCATTTTTTTTCATGATTTTATTTTGTTTAATAAAAACAAATGTTTTATGCAATGCATGCTATTAATCTAACATGAAATGAAATGACATAACAGTATAGCCTAAACTATATGAATGAGTAAAGTAATTTTTTTTTTTTTGTGTGTTTTTTGTAATGAACATGCAATAATTAAATATGCAATCTAAATTAACCAAAATGAACTAATCCTAATGATGGGCAATTTCTAATTAAATGAACCTAGCAATGGTGACTAAATAATGTGCATTTCATGAACCTAATTCTATATGATATGCACATGATTTTTTTTTTTTAATGTTCTTAATAAGCATTCAATCTATCTTAATATGCAATGACGTGTAAAGAATGCCCTAACCTAGCAATAGTAACCGATGGTGCGGCTGCAAATCTGCTCTGGTCTAGCTCCGATGGAGTCTCAGCGAAAGTCGGCACAGCTCACATACGACAGGAGGTCACGGGTTGCTCGCGGAGGAGGCGCGAGCTGAAACCAATGACAGCGGTGGTGTTTGGAAGCGCGGTGGTGCGGCCACGGCGAGGACAAGGAGGTGCGGACAGACGTCGGCGGAGTTGTAAGCGAGGCAGACGGTGGGCGCGGCTAGGTCGCGGTGAGGCGCAGCTCCGCTACTGGGGTTGAGAAGCCGGTCGGTTGCAGATGCAGAGCAACAAACGTGGGGAAGACAATGAATAGTAAGTGTCTAATCACCCAACCATTGGGGTTTGCTCCAGTAGCCATCCTTCCAACTTGGAAGGGGGAGATTGGGGGTTCGAATTCCCACCTTCTCAAAGGGGGTTAGGGTGGGGATGCTGTAGTTTCAAGAGTGGGTTTCTGCTCCCCGCCTTACAAGAAGGCAAGGTAAAAATCTGAGAGTGAGCGTTAAAATAGAAATAGAATATGACCGACAAAAAAAATAAAAAATAAAAAAGTCTAATCACCCCCTCCTCTTCTGTCTCTGTACTCTCTCTACCCCTTTTTTACTTTTCGCTTTTTGTCTTCTTTTTTTCACCTAAAAGAAAAACCCAAAAAAACAAAATAAGAACCCTCCTTGGACCTGATAAAAAAAACCTCGTGTGGCCATATGTATTAATATGTGTAGCCCATGAAAACCCTATACGACTAATCTATTTATAAGTCTTAGATTAGGGTTTTAATTTTTTCAAATTGATATCCACGAAAATTCTTTTTTTCCAAATGCAATATTCACTTTTCACATATGTCCTATCTAAAAAATTTATCATATCCAAAAAATTTCAAATTCTTATTTTCTCACGAGATAATTTCCAATTATAAAAAAAAAAGGGGGCTTGGCCAATTTGCTTGCTTTATGGGCTTAGTCCGGCCTGTCAATTTAAAATTTAGAACCACTAATTCAAATACACCCGTAATCGATCCAATAAATAAATTAAAAATAAATGCACCCGCATTTATATGCTATGCAATTAATATTTTTTCAATGATAAAATTAATCCCTAATTTTTTATGCAATAAATAAATGATCAGATCGTCAAAATTTAGGAGTCAACACGGTAGTATGAAAATTATTTCCTAAATTCATCCTAATTAATTACTTCCGTGCTAAGACCCAACAGAGACCACAAGATGTGCACGGCACTCTCCACCCTTGTCGCACCAAAAGCTTATCTTCGAAGTCGACCCCAACATTTCATTGCGGCCAACTTGTTGTCGTGAACTTTCCGAAGATGGGGCCCAACCGACGTTGTACGTCCTTACGTCGACCACATCCACTTCTGATTAGAAAATTTCCAGATATTTATGTCCCGAAGCTAAGGCACGAAGGATAATGCTAAGCCAGGCACAAAAGAAATTTTTAGTGATTTTTTTTTCATAAAAAATAATATTGTTTTTTTCACTTCATTCATGCAGCATTTCAAAGATTTAAGCTAAAGGTAATATATCTACAGTGGCATTTTTCTGCCGATATTTTTCTTCAATCGCTATTTTTCTGCTCACTTCCCACATCAATTCATCATTCCCCTTCGTTTTATTTTTGGGCTCTCCCAAAGTCTGAGGGACGGGTATGCCATGGTTGATGAGCTAGAAAAAGCCCCAGGTTCTGGCCGCTTCCTTGATCTAGGCGACTATCCAGGGTGGCCGTCGGTGGAGTTCTGTCCGGAGAGGTCAATTACGGGGATCGAGAGGGTGGCAGCTGTTGGAGGAATTTGATGACTAATGAAGATCCAGCATGTTTGATTGTTCTTTGATATTTTGATACATGATTATAATTACTGTTCTTAAGATAAAATTTGCCCCTATTACTGTTACTGTCACATTTAAAATAAACATACCTCCAAGATATATATTAAAACTACATAGATTCGGGTTTAATAATAACTAAATTTCGCTTTCGGAATTTCAATCTTCTCAAACTTATATTTAACAGAGAAGAAAAAGTTAAAAAAAGAAAAAAGAACAGTTGTGCGGATGCTATTAAAAGTCAAAACCTACTCCCACTGAAATGAAAATCATTCTGGCCAGGTTATCCCTTTCTAAAAGTGGCGCTCCCAGTTAGGTTGTGCATTTAAAAAAAAAAGACGACTTGTCATAGAAGGTGCCATTTTTTTGACCTTTTGCTACAGAAAAGGGGAGAGGAAGCAGTGATCGATGCCGATGACTAAAAAATCGAGGCGAGCTCTACCTGAGGACCATTCCAAGAGTTAGGCAGAACATATTCAAACTACCCAAAAGGAGCCTACCTCATCATTTTCGAAAGTGACTCACGAATCGATTTGAATGTCTGTAAAATGCCGTGATGTTATTGTACTCTTGACAGAGGAGACTCATTAATCAAATTATTCTCTGCCATCGTACGCTTACTATAGTAATTTTTTCATGTGCAATAATTAGTTAGATAGCTCATTGCTGAAGATTTTATTAAAGAGCATCTCATCGTACATATTAACTAACCAAATAATACTTGATGCTTTGTTTAATTTATTTTTTCAAGTTTCATACATAAGTTCTCATATCTAGAAATATCAACTAGGGAAGATTTTAGGTAGGAGAGGATAATGCCTCCACACGGTGAATCATTCAAAAATATTTTCTTACGTGGTTAGGCACATGTATATCTAAACTTTCGGATATCTCAATCATTGAGTATCTATTGGTTTGGACCTAAATTATCATTCCAAATTTGGAAAATTATGGAATAATCATTTGTAGAATTAAGTGTCAATATTTCGGTGTCCCGAAAATCTCAGAAATTTTATATGTGAAAAAAATCAAAATACGTGAGTTACGAGATTTGAATCAAGCAAAACCAAAGGCCGATCAAGAGAGATTGAAGTGGCATGCTGTATAAGCAAAATCCAGTAAAAAGAACATTAAGGTTGAGAAACCTCGTGATGCATCTACTTTTTCCATATCCCATGCTGTCGCACTCGTCCGTCCTAAAGAAGAGCGTGGCATAATCAACCAGACGGGATTGGAGTTTTATTGTCGAGAAATGCTTATGTTACTGTCCTTAATTTATTGTGAAAATAACCTCAAGCGCATTCAATTTGGGATCTTGATCTTTGCGATCAGGGACTTGCTGTCGAAGCCCTTGCTGAAGAGGTTGTCGAAGGACTCCTGCTCGGTGAAGTCCCTGTAGATGGCAGGCCTCTCGGGACTCAGCAACTCGGGTAAGGGTCCATAGTAATTGCTCGATCCGCTCCGCCACTTCACCAGGTTGAAGAACATGACGATCGAGATCCTCGGCTCCTCAGCCGAGTTTGCGGCCACGCAGTGCTCCACGCTCTGGTACTCTCCGTTCGACACGATCTGTCATATGAACAAAGCAATTGCACTGGTTTCAGTAGGCAAGATTAATGATAGTCACCAAACTGGAGATAAAACATAAGAGCAGTGCACCTGGAGGAAATCACCAACGTTGACGATCAGCCCTCCGCGCACAGGGCTCACCTCCACCCACTCGCCGCCGTGCTTCACCCTCAGACCTTTCACCTGGTTCTGCACCAGCACCGTCAAGAACGCCGTGTCGCTATGCGGCGTCAGCCCCACCGTCCGCTCCGGCTCTGGGCACGGCGGGTAACATATCCCCGCGAACAGCCTCCTCTCCGAGAATGTCAGCTCCTTGAACCTCCCTCTCTCCAGCCCCAGCCCCTCGCCCAGAAGTTCCATCACGTTCTCCGCCACTTCCGTCGCGTAGCGGTCCCAGGCCACCACCTCCCCCCGGCATACCTCCGGTATCTCCTCCACTTCCGGTGGATCTGGTCCCATCCACACCTGCAGCGCGTCATGCCACGTCGCCACCTTCGACCGGTACAGGTCGCTGTTGCTCGCGTACATGACTCCGCGGTTCTCGTTACGCCTGTAGTACTTGGACTTCGCCTCCTGCGGCTGCTCATGGAAGGCCTTGATGGCGTCTAGGGTTTCGTCGATCGTTGAGACAGGCACGCCGTGGTTGATGAGCTGGAAGAAGCCCCAGGTTCGGGCTGCTTCCTTGATCTGGGCAACGATCATGGGGCGGCGGTCAGTGGAGTTTAGGTTGGAGAGGTCGATGACGGGGATCGAGAGGGTGGCGGCGTTTGAGGAAGGCTTGAGCTCGGAGAGAGTGTCTGGAGGGTGGACGAAGATATCAGGTATGGAGGTGATGCCCGAGTCCGAGAGGCCCTTGACGCCTGATTTGGACTCGTCGAACTCCTTCACAGCCTTCATCCGGTCGTAGGCCGGGGCAGTCGTGTCAGCGGTGGCGGCCGCCATTGATGTCAAGCTTTTACGATCGGCTTGACGAAATGTGTTTGTAATTCTAATATTGGCGATATCAGAGTATTCGTTTGCTTGCTTTGGCAAAGACATAAACGTGCAAGGACTTTATACCATGTTCAGCGTGTTGTGCGGATGGTCAAATTGAAAAAAATAAAGGAAGTGTAAAAGCAAAAATTTTTCTCTTTTCTTACCAAAAATTTGAAGTACGCTTTAAGCTTTTGATTATTGCAAAATAATAATGTGATAATTTAGATTTCATTGTTTATTAAGTGCATACGCAGCATTATTACGGCAGTAGAATCATGCAATTGAGATGACGGGACCAAAGCGATCTTATGCAGGGACGCATGCCCGTCTAGAACACAATTCATAAACAGCTAACCTAATTTTTGCATATATACTATTATTTGGTTAAAATCATTGACTTATGAATATGATTTATCTGTTAGTATAAGTCGTGTTACATGTGATATACAAAATTATTGGTAAGTGCTGGTGTATGCATATGTCACAGGACAGGAGATCTATTTGGCACAATCAGAAAAATATCACATCTTGGAGTATTTGAAAAGGTAATGCGGGGATTTCACACTTTGTGTCGTACAATTAAATTTTAATGCGTGGCAAATTGGAAGATGGAAACCTTTGCTTTTGGGTTGAGATATGAGATATGATTATGATTTGAGGACTTGTACATATCTAGATCGAATGAATCAAGAATGTCCAATGGCCACAATCATGATAGCACATCATACCTAAAAGCATGGTCCATGAATAAAAGTCATGGACCACAGCGACCCCCCACCCACCTCCCCCACAAAAAAAAAAAAAAAAAAAAAAAAAAAAGGTTAAGGATCACATGCATGCGATATGGATACATCAAGTACATGCATATGGCTCCTTAAATGATCTCCATATCTTAACTAAAGGATGAAAAGAGAAAAAGTAAGTTGCTAACAAATGACAACATCCTGTGGATTATTCGCATCAGCTCGTGTCACCATGTTGACGGTACTATATAACACAAGGAGAAATGCTTTCCAGTAACATATGCATCAATGCACCATGAGGTGAGTATTTAAATATGCAAAATGGCGACGCATGAGAATAAATTTTTTCATAAATCAATCCAGTCACACTCTTATTTTACTAACTCTAATTTGAATTACTTATCAAGTTTAATTTTCTTTCAACTACCAACTTTCCTTATCTTAGATCAACTTTTGTATGCATCTCTCAATTACGCTGTTAATTTACCAACTTTTAGTAAGTTTACTAACTTAAATTTATGCTATGTATTGATAAATTCATCAACTAATTCTAATTTCAATCCTCATATGAGTCAATTACGTTGTTATGTTTTTTTTTTTTTTAAATATCTACTTTTCTTTTGGGTTACTTGGTAGAAAAAAGATGGTAAGTTACCAAATAAATGTTAGTAATTTTATATAACAATTGGTAAATTTAAGATGTTGGTAAAAAATTTCATAAAAATCGGTATATATAAAAAGATTTTTTTAACAGAGATGAAAGAAGTATGAAAAAAAACAAATGACGGTTGCTGATTAACTTTCTAAAAGGGTTACTAATGCAAAATTAGTTGATAACGTAATGTTGAAAAGGGTTGGCAAGGCTAATAAAAGTGGCATACATAAACAAGTTGGTCAATTTAAAAAGAAAAACAAATATAAGTTAGTAATCTATTCAAATAAGAGTAGGTAATCTAAAATAAGAAATTATTTAATCAGAGAAAAGTTGGAAAGATACACGCAAAAGTGAGAAAATATTGAGCACCTTACTTACCAAGTCAACAATAAATCACTCCATTCATTGATGGATACGTGTTTAATGAGCTCACATTTCAAATTTTTCAAAAATCCCTTTCTTACTCATCATCTCTCTTCCATCAACACCCCACACCTTATCTCTCTCCTCCGTTACTCTCTTCTCCATCTTTCGTCTCCATCACTCTTTCCTTCTCCATAACAAGAGACAAAAGAGACAAGTTTATGACGCAACACTATTGGCATTGCCACTTTCACTCCCCCACTAAAGCTCAACACAAGCACAAAAAATGGTGGTTTCTTCGAGCGCTTGGATGCTCTTGGCTAATGGTATGGCTGTCTCAACCACCATACTCCCAAGGCTCTAGCTCTGAAGCCCTCCATCCCGTCGATCTCTAACTCGTGAAGGTTTAAATCTCTCTCGTGTGTTGAGCCTCCGTACATCTACCTCATCATTATTGGCATCATCATCACCATAGCTACTTCCCAAGCTCTAGGAAAAAAAAAACATAACGACAAATAAAGAACTCAGTATTTTGGCCAAAAGCAAATCCAAATTGTATCCGATATCTAAATATGTGAGTGGAGAAGGTTGGAGAAGAGAGTAGAAAGACAAGGTGGGGGAAAAGTGGGCCCCACCGAATACTTGTCCCTTAATGAATTGAGTAATTTATTATTAACTTAATAAGTAAGGTCTACTTGACCAAAAAAAAAGTAAGGTATACCCAATATTTTATCCATACAAAAAAAGGTACACGATAATCGATAAATGTAGCATTGACAAGTTCAAACAAAACTAACTGTCGCGACCTAATTTTTTCGAGTCCACCACCTAAAATTAGGTTAATGGATTGCTAAGTTTTTTAAACTTAGCTCTCGGGCTCTCCCAAGCCCATACAAAATTGTGACTTGAGTCTAAACTTTTAAACATGCAAAATACTATTTAGGAGTCGCCACTAATCTATTTTTGGTAGGTCGATTAGACACCTAAGCAAAATAATGAGAGAATTATTTTACTCCTACGAACAGAGACTAAGGGTACGGGGACTTGGTTACACTAGACTATCCTAGTGCCCTTTCGGTACCATTTCTTTTTAATTTTCAAAAATATTTTGCGGGCAGCTTGATTTAATTTTAATTCATTTTCCTAACGTGTGAGGCGATCATGCGAGTCGCAAGACAAACCACCAATTTAACACCCGAGAAAGCGAATAAAATAATGCAGGACTTACCTCAAAGCAACGAAAGCAACTGTGTTGTTAGGTCAGAAATCATATCAATAATCCTAAATATGATTTCTAATTAATAAGCAATCACTTAATTTTTTATTTTCACTTTATTTAATGAAAGTCGTGCAATGCATGCTACTAATTTAACATGAAATGATATGACGTGGCAATATGACCTAAACTATATAACATGAATAAGCATGCAATCCATCTTAAAGCATGAAATGAATTTATTCTAATTTTTTGTATTTTCCATGAAATTCGAAATTAAAGAAATGCAACAATTAAATATGCAATTTAATCAAATGACCTAGTTCTAATGACGAGCAATGAACTTAGCAACAATCACTAGATGACGAAAATTTCATAAACCTAATCCTACATGTTTGATTTACTAAACCTATATGCTCAAGCAGAATTTTGATTTTTTTTAAATAATTAATTATTAAATAAATGTTAAATCTAAACTATCAACAAAATAAAGCAAGAAAGGATTAAAATAATCAAAAAAAAAAAACCTATTGTCTCACAGGTCAAATTAACGGTTATTCTAACCCTAATTATCACAACAAGGAGATCAAAACAATTACAAATCTGATCCGAAGTCCTACGGACCAAATTAAATAATCATTGTGATTTAACAATTAAAATTTCACCAAAAAGCCCAAAAATTAATATAATAAAAAAATGATCCGATGTCTCTCGGATCAAATTAATAATTACATTAATTTCGGACAAAATCCCTATGGATAATGCATACAAAATGCACAAATATTAACATTGACAAACCATATTCTAACTTAAACAATAATATAAAAAACATAAAATAACATAAAATAAGCAAAAGAAAGAAATAAAAATAAAACTAAAGGAGGGGAATTGCAGCAGCGTTGGTGGGCATATGGCTAGTTCTTGATTTGATCATTTGCTAGTCTCCTCCGAGAACTTTTTGAGTGGACGCCCCTTCTCTTGTCGTCTCTCTCTTGTCAATTATGGTGGAATATGGAATTGTGTGGCCTTTTGTTCGGCATTGAATTGCCTGTGACCACAACATCATAACAAAACAAAGTAAATTAGGTGAAAATATGGGGTGAACAACTTTAATAGGGAGAGAAACAACCCGTTTTATCACAGTGAAATCACTGGATGGCAATCGCCGCTTAGGTACGTTGGCCACTTCGATGTCTCGCCTTTGGAATTATCGTCGGAGATGTAGGAGTTTAATCTAGGCAAGAAAAATAAAATCACCTAGTGCGAATAGCAAATTGGAATTGCACACAATCAAACTTAAAAAAAGAAGAAGCTCGACTTAGCTTTATGCTTGTCGTCAATATCCATGAAGCATGATGAACATGGGGCATCGTCAAGAAGACTACACCATCATCCGAGATCCTTGAGGGTGTGTGGCTCTCCCTATATCTCTCTGAGAGATTGTCTATCGAACCTCTCTACGTTTTCTCACCATTTTTTTCCCTTGTGAGCTCCACTCTCCTCCCACCTTTTTCACAAAATTTGGTCTCCTTTTTATAGTGGTTTCGAGCACCATCTTCCATGGCAATTTTTGAGCTTTCTTTTTTTTCGTTGCCTCAATTTATGGTCTGCAAATTGGAGCAAAATCTTGCAATCGGTTTGATTTTTCCTCGAATGTTTTGATTCCTTCCATTTTATCAAAATCCCTGCCCTTTTATTCACCTGATTTCTCTGATCGAGAATTTGCTTCCACATTTATTATGATTTGAAAATTCGCCGGAGCAAAGATTGCTAATCAGAATTTTCACATTCCATTCATAACCAAATCATATTGATCTTCCCTTATTTTCCTTTTGTTTAAAATGCAATTTTATTTTTCCAAAATTAGGTGTCAACACTGACAAATTAAAAAATCAAACAACATTAGTAAGTAATTCAAAGAAAATTGAATAATTAAAAAATAATTCATTTAGATGACCAAAATAAGATTTGCAGTCTCTCACTCATGGTGGGATGAACCTCTCTGTCCTGATCTTCATTGTGATGAGAAATTGAAAATATTATTGGGTATTGACCATTTCTCCCCGTAAGCAGATTCGATGAACTAAAAATTACCACCACCCGGGTAATGATAATTCTATTTATAACCAGTTTCGTGCATGGCCCGTCCAAGAAAATATATTCTTGGAGCAAATAAACATCCTAATTAATTTATTTGTGCAAGCAAATTACTAGTCAGCTGTCTACAAACAAGATCTAGCTAGCTATCGCCTCTCGGTCAAAGGGCGATTATTTACTATTTACATTGGGCATCAAACACAGCCCTGTCCTTTACCTAATGTTGCCTAGAGCTGAAGACATGCTGACGTTTTTGCTCTACTCAAGAGCTTGGTTCATCACCGGCCGGTTCATGCTCCAGGCATCGAGAGTCTCGATCGTGATCGTCTGAGTCCCGTTGTTGAAGGCAAAGAGACGGGCATTGCCGAGCAACGCAAGTGTCGGGTACACCCTAGATGTGATGCATGTCTTGCCTCCGGCCCCGAAGCTCTCCACCACGGAATGATCGATCTGGACATTACAATTTCGTTTACAAATTGAATGGATGCGCGTCCGCAAAATTCCGCCCAATTTTGGCGATTTCGCTACCGACCCTCCAACTGGGACGAGAAATGAATTAAGGATTGAGGATGGACCATATCACTTACCAGACTCCTGAGAGAAATTTTCCCATCGCTCAGATCCACGTCCACGAAACCAGCAAAAGATGGTTTATAGATTCCTGATTTAAGAGACGAGCTGCATTTACCCCAAAAAAAGGAATTAAAGACGTAATCATAATTCTAGTCCATCAAGAAGCTTATTATGAACAAGAAAGATCGCATAATATAAAATCAAATATGACAGACCTCCTTGCATCAGAGCACATGAGCACTTTGTGCTTGTTTTGGTCATCGGCTTTGAAGATCCTGAAGAAGACAGGGGTGAACTCTTCCAGGTGCTCAGAAGCCAGCGTCAAGAGCCCGAAAGGCCCAACGTTGCCTGGAACTCCTGATCCCTTCAGGCCACAGAGGTCTTGTGCGTTCGCCCAGCTCGAATCGAATTGCTCGGCCCCGTCCAGGCTCGAGAACGAGAACACCACGTCCACGTCAGCCTGCCAACATTGACAATGACAATATAAACTTGTAGGAGCTTTCTTCACTGAAGTTTGTGTCATTATGCAGAAATCTTCAAAATCCTAATTTGTCCTAAAGCAAACCAATCAACATAGGAAACAAACACTAAGGCTCGGTCAGGTAAGAATCATGAATCAAATTTTGGCGCGCTGGACTAAAGATCGTGGAGCAAATATGTGAACCTGAGCTGCTGTAATTCCCTTAATCTCAACATGTTCGCCTTTGTCGAGCTTGACACTGCTCATGTGAACATTTTGTCCCCGCAGAGTCTCTATCTCTTCAACAGGCCATTGCAACAGTTGTTTGCCATTGCTGTCAAGCCATATTTTCCTTGGAATCGTCTGCATCAAAACCATAGAATGTAACAACATTCTAGTCCATTCCACTTACAAAATAAATCGAATAACTAAAATGAAAGCGTGTCTAGAAAATGAGAACATGTTATAAGCGACCGTCCATCGTCACAGATCACGAAATCAGCTGCAGTGAGAAGGCTCATTGTACCATCATGTTATGTCATTTGTTTATGCAGGGGAATCCCTACTGCTAAAAAAACAAAATGTTGAAGCAGGATCAACTGATGAGGAGGGGTGCGATAATCATAAGAAAAATGATAATAAGCTGAGTCGCAAAACATATAAATCAATTTTGGTCTTGTGTTGTTTTAACTAAACAATTTTTCAGAAATGATAATCAAGAAAATGAATAGATTGCGCCAAAAAGAAGATAGAGTAAATCTCTTTAATCACCTGAATCCCAGCCCATCCCTTTTGGACATCAGAATGGACAGCATCGGACTCATTGGCCCAACCCCACAGGAGCCTCCGGTTCTTAACCGGATCGAAGAATGTCTTGGAAGCATAGAAGTTGCCGTAATCGTACCTCAGGCCGCTCCACCCATCGGCCGAGGTATTATCAGGCACATACCTGTCCTTGTCAGGGTGATAAGTCCCGACCGTGTAATACTCATACCGTGTTAGATCGAGGCTGACCTTCAAGATATGCTTCACACCTTGGCCGAGTGCCGACGTGTCCAGCCCGTTGGCGTTGTTCTTCGAAACTGGGAAGAAGTCAGGGCACTCCCACATGCCGGTCTTCGGCGCCGAGTGCAGCGGGTGCTTTGCCTTGGTCCAGTGGATGAAATCCCTGCTCCTGCATAAAAAATTCACATCTTCGTGTTATAACCATGTCACTGTTAAATGATAAGCCCCACCTAGTCCTAACACCCTCTATACTTGTACAATTGAATAATGAATGGCATGATGCCAAGAAGTTCTAACATATTTTAAATATCAAATCGGACCTAACATATGAAAAACAAAAATGTGTTTAGTGTCCATAATATATACAATAATAGATTCTGATCAACCGCATGGATAGATTCCATCCTTATAGAATACTAGGGGAGCATACAATTAAAATGATATATGATGACCCCATCAACCGATTCAATAATAGATTCTAATCCTACTAGAACGCGAGAGGAGCACACAACTAATATGATTTACTCCACGTCGTGTAAATAGGTCGTGCCACTAATTATTCACCATACCTATACAAATATGCCATCCCCCGATGCTTCCTTCTGCTGCCAACAAGGATCTTCCAGTGCCCATCCTCGAACCACGCGGTGGTCGGGTCGCGAAAGGCGCTGGCGTTGACGCCAGGCCCAGGGTCGACGATGGGGTTGTTGTCGGGCTTGGTCCACTCACGGAGGTAGGGGTCGGAGGCATTGGCAGGGACAGCGTAGTTCTGGACCTGGTGGTTCTTGGTGTCAATGCCGGTGTAGAGGATGACGGGGCGATTGCCCGGAAGGACGGTGGCGGACCCGGACCAGCACCCATTTATGTCGAAGGGCTTGGTCGGGTAGATGGCCGGAGGGAGGGCTCGCCAGTTGACCAGGTCCTTGGACACCGAGTGGGCCCACACTATGTTGCCCCACACCGCCCCTTTGGGGTTGTATTGGTAGAAGAGATGGTACCATCCCTTGTAGTGCATGGGTCCTGCTCAATTCAACCATTTGATTTCACTCACATAAAGAAAAATTATATGATTAATGTAATGTGAAATGGTTACAAAACTTAATTAGGTTAAAATTAGAAAGATAGGAAAAAATGGGATGTTCACAAATTTGGTATACTCAACAGCGTGATGGATTTAAGTTAGCAATTGAATAAAGAACTTTTCGATGTCTTGTAAGAATATAACGAATCAAATTGTACATTAAATTTACGGATGAATCTCAGTACATAGTAAGCAATGCCGATACAAATAGACATATGTAAGAAAAGTCGGGTAAGGAAATTACCATTTGGATCTACCGGATCATTACATTCGAGGTGGAGATTTGGAGTGCGAAACAAGAGAGGAGAACAAACAGACAAAAAACGTAAGTAGCGCTCAGTTAGAGCAAGTGATATCGCATGAATATAAATTCAAATCAAAAACCTTGGAACATAGATCATAGCATCAGGTGAATTAAATTGGAGAATGGGGTTTTCATCAACGACTCCTTTTTCACAGCAACAAGAGGCATGCAGCAGTACGAAAATTATTTCCTAAAAATTCATCCTTATTAGTTACTTCCGTGCTAAGACCCAACAGAGACCACAAGATGCGCACGGCACGCTGCATCCTTGTCGCACCGAAAGCTTATCTTCGAAGTCGACCCCGACATTTCATTGCGGCCAACTTGTGGTCGTGAACTTTCCGAAGATGGGGACCAACCGACGTTGTATCGTCCTTATGTCAACCACATCCACTTCTGATTAGCAAAACATGAATCTCATGATGGTTCTCTTAGAAAATTTCCAGATATTTATGTCCCGAAGCTAAGGCACGAAGGATAATGCTAAGCCAGGCACAAAAGAAATTTTTAGTGATTTTTTTTTTCATAAAAATAATATTGTTTTTTTCACTTCATCCATGCAGCATTTCAAAGATTTAAGCTAAAGGTAATATATCTACAGTGGCATTTTTCTCCCGATATTTTTCTTCAATCGCTATTTTCTGGTCACTTCCCACATCAATTCATCATTCCCCTTCGATTTATTTTTGGGCTCTCCCAAAGTCTGAGGGACATTACATACTCCAAGAAAAGAAGCAACAAAGAAAGATAGTGAAAGAAAGATTAAGAAAAAACCCTTTAAGGCAGAAAGTCATGGGACTGTCAAAGCGATGCGTTCGCTTGAGAACTCAACAATAATCAAAAACCCTTTAACCGTCTATGGAGTCTAATGCCAATGCAGGAGCCGCCTAGGTGCGAAAGCAGGACTTTTGCAGGCAAAACGAAACGTGCAAAACAATCTTAATTTGTCCTATTGATCGGAAGTAATCCAAATATAACAAAAAGCAAAAGCCAAAGGAAAGAAACAAAAGATATATGGTGTGATGGCCCCGCAGCCCGATTAATGATCCAGACCTTCATTGACCAATCGCATGATTCTCGTGGTCCTCGTGAAGGTACCAATTGGATCAAGAAAACAGCAGTAGCAGCTGCAACAGGAGCTGTGCACGGTGTACCGGACAAACCATGATTTAGAAATGATGTGATTGTAATGATTCATCATCCTTAGGGTGAATATCGCATTAATCCATGGCCGAACTTGATTGATTACTATCTCTAATTGTCATGTCTCTACAATAATTTCTGATTAGAAAGTGCAAACCAGGATGGGAGATCGTTAAGAAGAGCTGTTCCAGGTCTCAGCTCTCTACAATAAGCATTTCACCATCAAGTTCTTGTCATCATTGTGATGGCAAAGATGCCTCTCCATTGAATGTGGCCTCCTACTTAAGCCATCATCTACTATTTGATGTCTTATAAAATTGATTTCTTTCACTAAGTATGGCAAAAAAGGCAGATGGGAAAATAAAGGACACCTTAGTTGCCTTCCCTCCTTCTAGATGGTTGAAGATAAGAGTGCCTTTTGATTTTTTTTTGGTCCACACATTCAACGCTTCGATCCCAGCCCACCTCCCACTGGCTCTTACTCCCAATACCCGGAAGATGAATAACAAAAACGAATAAAATTTGAAGAAGAATGACTCATTAAATCCGCAAAAAAAGAAAAACTCATGCAGAAATTATATCCGCAAAAAAAAGAAAAACTCATGCAGAAAACTGCTAGATCAGATCTCTACAAGGGATGACTTCGTCGAATATGATGTAGTTCCATGCATACCTGACCTACATTGTACGATAATGTGTTAGGGAAGGCTTTTAAAGACGAAGGTTTTCCGGAAGACAAGGAGAGTCAAAGGCTCTCAACCCTAAACAATCAGCATCCAAAAGGACGAATAACACCGAACAGATGAAACACACGAAAAGAACATAAAAGATGAACAAAAGTAATGTCCTGTTCCAGAGAAAGAACTCGACAATATGCGAGAAGTCATACCGTTGATCCAGTGTTTAGGAGGCTGAAAGTGGTAGCCGGTCCGATGGACATGCTTCACGGAGACGGCCGGGAGGGACTGATACTCGGGATAAACCTTGTGGCGCGCCTCGACGGCGCAGTTCTTGTCCCCGAAATCGAAAGCTACGATCACGAGGAGAAGATAAAAGACCAGTGCAGGAGATTTTCGAAGAAACCGTGAAACGTCCATCGCGAAAGAAGAGGCTCAAAGGGAAGAGCGTGAAAGAGAGAGAAGTTATTACGGATGAGGTTGATGATTTTTAAATGAAGGGTTGCTCGCTTATTTATAGGGAGGCAGAGAGAAGAGAAAGAAAGTGTCGTTTAGAAAAATAAGGAGGTTCTTTTGGATTACCCTCGCACTTATTTAGGTAGGGTTTTGTTTTTATCTTCGAGGGCTAACGACATTACATGTGTCGATCCTTAATTACTTTTGAATATTCCATAGCCCCAGAACGGGTTTTTTTTTAAGTCCAATCTAATTCATAAGCTTTTGATAATGCCCACTCGATGTAGCCCTATATTTGAATATTTGAAACTCCTAACACTTTCTACCGACGTGGCCATTTTGTTAACTTAACTTTAGGTTTGCCATTTTACCGTTCACGTGGCATCCACGTCGTATATGTATGTACCGTTCTTTTGGCCCAAAAAGAAGGCCACAAAAAGAAGAAGAAGAGATGAAAAAAAAAAAAAAAAGATCTACGGATTTAGGAAAAATAGTGTGGCAATTCATATCATTATATTAGCCCAACGAACACTGACATGGCATTTCACGTCGGGCAAATGCAAGCGATGTGGCAATATACTCGACGAACTACCTACATTGACCGGATTTTTTTAAAAAGCTTAGGAATCATATTAAATAAAGAAAGTGTTCAAGAGATTGCCTCGATTTAAACATTGCATGACATGGTAGGCCTTAGATTTAGTTAAATCTTATATGCACCCTAAACTGAGAGAGGATTCCAAATTCTTCTTTTCAGTCTATTTATTGTTAAAATATTAGTAGAAGCAACGTCGATCTTATTACACGGGCATAGATTCGATTCCTTAAATCATTTATTTAGTGCAATCCCATAGTCGGTATGCAGAAAATTCTCTTCAATCATAATTAGAACTAATTTGCTTTTTTGACATCATAATCCTAAAAAATGTTTTCCTTTGCACTCTTTTGATGTACATGAAAATACAAAGATGAGTGGGTTGTTTGAATGGACACAATTTATCGTTATTAAGATATTGTGGGAACATATTATTATGCCGACATTGATAATGGCGTAACTTAATTGGTTGCAATCTATAGTTACCAAGGACTTATCTGATCTATCATAATCTCTTATTTGACCGGAATTAGCTCGAGGATTTGTTAAATTTCCTTGATATAAACTGTCGAGTGATTATCAGCACAAAGCGTGATTAGCCTAATAGACTTCACGCCTGCTTAAGGGTAATGAGTTCAAAACACAAGAGCGAGATAGAATTTCGTGATGAGAGATGTTCATATCGTAGGTAAAGAATTTCCTTGGATAATTACTTAATTGCTTAATTAAACCTCGTGAAGTCGGAATAAATCATAAATTATTACTCATAAAACAAAAATGAGCAGTATATTACTAGGGAAAATTGTCCAATTAGTTATAAACTTATTGTACAAATGTCAATTTAGCCTTGGTTTTTTTCAATTTGGCCAACCTAATTCTAAACATTTGCGTGAAATTCTATTTTAGTCTTTCCAATAAATTGTTGTAGGAAATATCTGACATGGCAGTGTGCGGCCGACGATGATTGGACCGACATATCAACAATTTTCGGTGGGAATTAACTAGAATAACTATATCAAAATTTCATGCAAAATTTTAAAATTAAATTGACGAAATTGAAAAGTTTATAACTGAATTGGCATGTGTATTACAAGTTTGGAACTCAATGGGTAATTTTCACGGAAAAAGTGAGAGAGGATAAAACAATCTGAATCTATGTATAGCCAAAATAATGAAATAACATATCAGTTTTGAAATTGGGGAAAACAACGAACCGATGGATGAAAAATATGGTAAACAAAATTAGGTAAATCACGCCTTGGTTAACCCTAGGTTAATTACCCTTTTGGACCTTTGCTTATACCGACTATCTTCTCCAATTTTTTTCATTCTTTTTTCTTTCTTGGTCAGTCCACTGAAGTTGATGAGTTGATTTAGGCACGTCCCCTTGCGGACCTTGCTTACACCGAGCTGCCGATTATTTCTACATTCGTATCAGTAAAAGAGCATCTATAACCTAGAGATTCGAAGAACCCGATTGCGATCGGTTTGTCGGGTTCATCATTTTTCCAGCACGACACACACGTTGGTCGGCCTCGTTCCCGCTTTGAGGTTTCTGCCTTCGTTCACATGACACTGACATCTCGACGTCGACGCTTTGAGCAGTATTGGGTGAGGGTCGTCAAAGTGCCAGAAAGCTACCTTAGTAAAGTTTTCTTTGTGCCTTTGACAGGCTTTTATGTCGGCGTGGAAAAATTGTTTTCAGCGTGTTGTACGTGGACACCTTACTGATGCCTCGATGAAAACTCTGGTCCGGATTCGAGACCGCGAATGCAACTCGAGGAAGTATTCGATAGTGACCATTTGAAGATAGTTGTCCGACTTAAGAATAAACTGCATAAACTCTTCTCTACTCGATGTGATAACGACTCTAGGAATCATTTCTGCTGGAATCTATTAAAGCTCGATAGCCAACCCGATAGGTGGTGGCGACTAGCCCCAAGCTAATTCTAAATCGCAACCGGATAGAATTTTGATTAGAGATTTGGCTCAGGGTTCCCTTGCGAAATTTTAAATAAGGATTGGAGCGTGCATGAAAGGAATTCCCAAAACTGGAGATAGCGATGCTCGATTAAAAAAAAAAAAAAGATGCTACAAATTTAAGGACCTAGGTTATAACCTTGAGCGTCATATTGAAAAAGAAATCTAAGTTGACCGTGACATTTTCTGGAGGGCACTGCTTTTCCGGAAGCATATTCATCCTTTCTAGAGAGAATTTTGCTAATGTTGGAGAGAGAGAGAGACTACGTATAAGAGACAATACCATTTGTTGTAATCAGAAAAATAATTTTTCAGAGAGAGCAATAACAAATTCAATAACAACCAAGTCAATGTATAATTTTTACAAATAAAGATGTTGAATTACAAAGCAAATACAGACTTACATGATTGCAATAAAATTATAATCACTAGGTATTCAATCAGGATTCTCTAAGTTGATAATAAACTTGCATATAGATATATCAATAGTCAATCGACAACTTGCCTTTGAGTCGATAACTTCTTCATATAATCGGCAACTTCAATACAAGAGTTGAGGTATGGCCAATCAAATCACTTTAATCAGCAATTCAACAAAAGAGGTGAGATATGACTAACCACATCTCTATGAGATGATTAGTTTCCGCCAACAGTGCTAAACGGCTTCATGAACTAGACATCCCAAAACACCACACAAAACCATTTGTATTAGTACTATACGAACATGACTCTATCAAATACTTCTTGAAACCGACACACTTAGAGTAATTTTTGTAGTGAAAACTCCAGCAAAACCCAAGGAGTGCTTCAAGAAGTTCGTGATTTTCTAATTTTGACCTGAGGAGATATGTCTATTTATAAACGAGGGAAATAGTTACAGAAGACTAAAAGGACAAAATCTCAAGAGTCATGGTGGTTATGCTTAAATTAGTTGAATCATTAACCTTCAATATTAAATTCAGAATTTGCAGCAGAACGAAGAGTCAAGAGTTATGTCGATTATGCTCTCATCAATTGAGTTGTTAATCCTCAAGATTAAATTTAGAAACTGGAACAAAAAGTCACGTTAAATGAAGGGACGCCTCTCTAACGTTGAGCTATTGAAAACCATAATATAACAATAATTACAACAGCTTAGACACCGTCCAATTCATTTGTCAAGACAAAGGAAAGAAGATGAGGGTGTGGAATTCATTGGGAAAGCGCAAAGTTATCAGATCAGGTGCTTCGCTCTTTTCCACTTTCATGGGAAACACCACCCACGCTCCGTGCAAGCTCCAATCCCCAAGCCCAATCCCTAGAAGGTCTCGACAGGTTAAAGTGCCGCGGCAGACCATAAGCAACACGACCCACCTCTTCTCTGGTCTTCGCCTTGTAATTTTTGCTTGGAGACTTAGCACTTGGTTGACCATCTAATCTGTTTTTAGGACATCAGCTTGTCTTTAGGGAAAATTCTTACATCGATCCGGGTCCATATGGATCACCAACAAGATCGACCTCTTGTCCGGTCTTCGCCTGCTAATTTTTGCTCGGAGATTTGGCACCTTGGGGACCATCCAATGTGCTTTAGGACATCAGGCTGTCTAGGGAAAGTTCTTACATCGATCCAGGGTCCATATAGATCTTCTTTTTCTCGCCACTGATTTCGTGGGGCTTGCGCGATCGAACAAAGTTGATCGTTTGGTGTCAATGGGCATCTATACAAATTTGGTTGCCTGGCCTATACGCTCCAGCTATTCCCGTGATTTAAGTTCTAATGGCAATGTCTGGCCATTTCGTCTATTGAAAGTACTGGTAAAGGACTTTGAGGGGTGGGGCAAAATTTTCATGTTTTTCATGTTTCTATCCCAAGACATATCAATTCAACTATTCATATTTGCCAAGTTGGAAAAGCCATGGCTTAAAAGTGAGATATTATGCAGTGTTTTTGTGGGGTGAGGCAAAGACTTAAATGCACGCCGACCACTGAGACTGCTGGTGATAGGAGTCCACTCCCTCTTCTTGTCTGCCACTATTCTCGTGGATCGCTAGAGCCACCCACCAAAAAAAAAAGAAAAAACTGAAAGCCCTTTGGATTGACACCGATAGAATCTACTGTAATTTCCAATGTATTGATTTCCTAGTTGGTATTCTAAAAATTGAAACTTTGACCCAGTTAACACTCGGAAGCCAAGTTAATTTCACCTGTTTTTTCTATGGGATATTGTAGTGGAGTTTATATCGTTTTAACTGAATCTGAAATTCTAGTTCTCGCTGTTTGAACCAGTAATGGAAATGTTATAAGGCTATATAACATAGAACCGAAGTTCCATATGGTGCCTCTCTATATTGCAAGACCGGGGCTTGTTTACAGTGCCCATGTGTTTTTCCACACCAAATTATCGCGCAAGGCAATAACCGTCGGATCAATGAGAATGATAGTCGACTGCCGGATGGAGATGGATTCTCACCCATCAGATTAGGAAAATTACGGTCGACAACTTTGCCCAACGAAGTCGCTGTCTTTCCAGGTACAAGCAACCATTTGCGAGAATTAAGCCACACAACATTAATGGAGACTCCTATTTCATTATCCATCTCAGTGCCATCAATTCGTGGTCTTGCTTCTTCTTCTTTTTTGGGTTTGTCCTAATCTAATTGTGCATTTATTTTGTGGAAACAAATGATTTAGACAATATTTTCTCAAAAATAATCGTTTTTTTTTTTTCCGATCACGCTAATCCTACTCTAACACTCACTCTCGGACTTTTCGCCTCCTGCAGGGGAATCAAATGAAATCTTCCCTAAAAATTTGACCCCAACCTGAATGGAAATAAAAATAATCGCTTGAATCACTTAAAAAATGAATAAATAAAAAATATCTTTATCATACACGAAATTCTTTAGACATGGATCGTCGTGGATAATGAAAATATTTCTTATTAGTTAATTATTTCAAACGATAGAAGAGATTTTTTCTCTCTCTCTTGCTACGTCTCTTTGCAGAGTTTGATCCATCTTTTTGTGAGCATGGATGAAATCCGACGCCTCACCCCACCCAACTCCCTTACCATCGGCCACATGCCTGGTGAGTCTCGCCTCGCTCGTCGCTGTCTAGAATATTAGTGAAGAGATTTATGTCAGCTTCAGCTAGATAAAGGTCCCGATACGATCGCTGGAAGAATCTTGGCGAAACTGTCCTTTCGGTCCCCGGGCCAAACATGATCTCTGATGGGACGGAACTGGTGCATCTAAAAAATCTAAACCCGGAAAAATCCAAATCATACCGGCCCGCCTGAAATGGCCAAGGCAGTCTTTGGGTCTTTTTTCGATTCTTGTTTTGGGGTAGGCTGAGTCTTTGGGCTTCACATGATGAAGCTCGCGATGGTGTAAAACTGTCCGGAATTTTAATATTTCTAATAAATACGACAAGTCATGGATATTTTCAGTTCCTGGGGTAAAGCATTTAATTCTTCAATTGCACCCGGAATTTATTTTAAGGACCAAACATCAAATGCACCAAAGAGAAGTGGTAATCAGAAGTTATATTTTGCGTGCGAATCCAAAATGGAAATTATAAACTATCAAATAACTTGGTGTCGATTGCTTGTGAGAGTTTTGATTGATATTGAGTACTACGATATTAGAACATTAAAGAAAAAATCGGGCTTTAGCCCTCACCGACTCGGTTCAGTCTAGGCCTTTCTTATCTTTCAGGCCGGGCTGAAAATACCTCTAATCCCGCCCCGGTCTGTTTGCTCCCCTATATTCTCTGAGCATAATGCAGAAATCAAAGTATAAAATGCTGCCCTTTGAGGCTGCACCAAAGCTTGCAGCAGAAGAGGCCAGAGAGAGTCAAAAAAGGAGCAACTCCCGCATTTAAATTGGAGAAGTCTGGGACAGTGACGGTAACCTCATCAGCATAAGATAGAGTGCTCAGGAAGGCATCGGCTATTAGCCGGCAGTTCTGCATTCATCTTTTGTCTACTGTGAAATTGGCGAAGAAGTAGTTGTAGTGCCGTTCATTCTTCTAGGGGAGGCAGAAAACAATCCGGGAGTTCATATTAAAACTTCACGCCGCTGCTACTCTTTCCTGCAGCAGGAATCTTCGGGTTCTCAGAGACGAGGGCTCATATAGATCCACTGCAGTACAATGTCGGGGAACCTGGGCCAACAATGGTGTGTTCACATCAAGCAGATTGAAAAGGACTCCCCCTGAAATGATGAGGATGCGCTTGCACGCTATGGTATAAAATGGACCTGCTGAAGCATTCTAAATCCATGAGCTTGAGAACAGAATATAAAGGAGTGCATTAAGAATTCTTCACCTAGACTGCAGTTCTTTTGTTAGCCCTAACTCCTTGGACGTATTGCCACTTAAAAATTTCTTTCATGATTCCATTTACGCGTCGACAAAAGGCTGAGTAGCCAAGTATTATGCAGAGACGATTATCAAGCTAAAGTGAAGTTTCTGCTCTCCATTCATGACTTTAAACTACTCAGCATTTAGAGGAAGAAGGAGAGGCTTTTCTTCACAAAAGTTAGATTCAAATCAACCCATTTTCTATCCCTTTTATTAGAGGATAAAATAGGAGTACTAGTAACTTACCATAGATTCCCCGGAACTGCAATAATATTTCAAACACAGGTGATTATCCGAGTTTCTATTACCAAGGTCACAGGTATTTCCAAACTTAAAAGTGGCAAGTCATTCAACTGGAGAATATGAGTCCTTCCACGAAGGGAATAACAATTAGTATATCACATTGTGAGCAGAAAATGATAATTGCTACCTGTACATCCCCAAGCTGTTGTTTTTTAAGCTTGACTAGAACTTCTTTCACAAGCGAGCAATCTCACCAATCGACATTCTAGCATCTTCTTGTTAGGAACATCAACATGAGATCAACCTAGCTAGATAACATTTCAATCAGTGCCATGAGAGCCCATCTGTTTGAATCCTAAACAGTGGCTCCGCAAATACATTATGAAAAAAATGACATTAGGGGAGGAAAGCATGGTACCTGAATCCTCACAAGTTTCTAACAGCACTTTGAAATGTCTCATTTAATTATGCTACAAAATGAATCGAAACGCATTCTGGAGAGCCAACCAAAGTATTTTGACAACTTCACTTCTATCATGCTCCACAAGCAACGAATTTAAATGCTTTTCAAAGAATTTTTTTCCTCTGATTTCTGTTACCACTCTCTTTTTCTGGGGATGAAACTGCATCCAAGGAGAAGAAGTCGTAGACGTGCAGAAAGTCAAATGATCAGTTACCAATAATCTCCACAAGAACAAGCACCTTCCTCGAAGTGATGAAACCTGTTTGCATCCCGGACTACAATCACCCTCTTAGTGACTGCTGATACAATCTTAATAAATGTGTGGCAGTCCCCACAAACCCTTAGATTTTTTGTGATTCTGATACAAGTACCCTCAGGAGTTGCAAGAAGGCCAAATGCAATTGCCAGTTTCTCACTGTGTGTCGATAGAATTCCGATCTTAACTTCCTCGTCAACGTCATGCAGTACAAAATCTGTATCAGGGACATAGCCAGCCAACTCTAATTTTTCACACAAGTTCTTCAGGAGCAAGTAAATCTCCTGAGAACATGGATGGCTAGTATCCCCAACAGCAAACCGATAAACCTTGTTGGCCACTTCAATCCAAGTCCAACCAGGAACTTTTTTCAATCTCCGTTTGGTCATGAGGTCCCTAATCTTGGCCACGTCTTCCCATCTACCAGCATTTGCATATATGTTTGAGAGCAAAACATAATGCCCTGGATTATTTGATTTCAACTCAAGAAGCGACTTTGCCGCTCTTTCCGCCAAGTCTATGTTCCTGTGTTTCCTACATGCGCCCAGAAGGGCTCCCCACAGACCTTCATCCTTGTCCACCATCATATGGTCTATCAAATTTAGGGCCTCACCAAATCTCCCAGCACGGCCTAAAAGATCAACCATTGAAGTATAATGCTGCACATCTGGTTCTAAACCATAATCATTTTGCATCAAAGAGAAAATTCGAAGACCATCCTCAACTAAGCCTGCATGACTACATGCATACAGCAACAAAACAAAAGTGATCTTATTTGGAAAAATCCCACTACTTGACATCATTGGAAACAGGTCAAGAGCTTTCCTTCCTTGCCCATGATAGCCATAAGCCGCAATCATGGCACTCCACGAGATAACATTCTTTTCCCTCATAGTCTCAAAAATTCCCCTTGCAGAACCGAGACAGCCACACTTTGCATACATGTCGATCATAGCAGTCTCCAATATCACATTAAGAGTTATATTTTTCATGCGTATATAGTTGTGGACTTCTCTAGCCTTATGCAAAGCACCGAACTTGGCACATGCATGAACAACATTTACCATAGCAACCTTATCGGGAACGATTCCTTCTCGTGTCATCCGATCAAATAATTCCAGTGATTCGTTAGCATCACCAGAATCTGCAAGTGCGCCAATCATGACAGTCCACGTCACGAGGTCCTTGTCCGGCATTTCAGCGAACAACTGCCTCGCGTCCTCAATCACCCCACACTTTGCATACATTTCCACCAATGCCGCGCACACGAACCGATCCAAAT
The DNA here is from genome assembly GCA_014182715.1 of Eucalyptus cloeziana. Taxonomy (NCBI): domain Eukaryota; kingdom Viridiplantae; phylum Streptophyta; class Magnoliopsida; order Myrtales; family Myrtaceae; genus Eucalyptus; species Eucalyptus cloeziana. The sequence goes on along the minus strand of CM024639.1, from coordinate 3,847,477 downwards.
TCAACCCATTTTTCCACGCAACACTTTGAACCACTCGACCCATTTGTAAGTCTGAAGTATCTCTACAAGCCCTCGTCACCATAGGCAATGAGTAGTTGTCGGGTTGAGCTCCCGAACGAATGAGTTCCCTAAAAGTCTCATAACACCTGAAAGAGTCGCCAACTTTAGCGAACCCACCAACCATCACACTCCACGAAACAGGATCTCTCTCTGTCATTACACCAAACAGTGCATATGCATCCCCTAGAGCCCTATGGTAAGCATACATGTGTAGGAGCTTGTTCACCACATACAGGTTATGAAGCATCCCAGTGACGGCGATGAGCGCGTGAACTTGTCTGATCGTGGAAACTCCCTGACAGTTCAGTAGAGACGAAATGCAGAACTTGGGTACGGAAAAGTTCGCATCTTTACATTGTAGATGCGTACGGGGATTCAGCGAAGTTGCTCGATGGTCAGTAGAGTGAGGGAGAGCCTCGGGGGCTGGACGAGCCAACGAAGTCGAGCGAAAACGAAGCTTCCCATTGCTCGGTGCAACAAGAAAGCAGCGGCCTTTCCGTCTAAACATCAAATCCAAAACGGGTCCGATCTTCTACTTCAGCTTCGCAGCAAAGAGAGAGAGACAGAGCTTAGGAAGTTGATTAAGGCGCCAAAAGGAGACTCCTTTATGTCGGGCTTCTCATCCTCCCCTGTTTCTTTCCCCACAGTTACTGTCCCCTGACTCGTAGCTCAAATGTACAGCGGTAAAAAATCGTGATTTCTTGATTTTTCACGTTCGGACCGAGAAGGGAAACGTCGGGAGTACAGCTCCAACGTCAAAATCACAGAAATTTTGCACCAGAAAACTCCCACACGCATCCCCTCAAGAGTCAAGAACAGATGGGATGCTCTTGGACTAATGTGAAGGAAAGGGACAAAGAAGTATTACAAACGGAAAGATGCGAATAATTGAATCACCACATTTATTTCACGCATGCTTCCAATCATACGTCACATCTCTGTCCGAAAAATACAATTTTTTGGACATGGATATCATATATTAAAGAGAAAGAAAAATGCTTTTTGTACTGCGATTTGCAGAGCTTGCTTGATGCTACTGTGAGTCCGAAACTCATTCCGGGTCTCGCCAGCATTTGCGATTCTGATATCCAAAGCCCCGGTCGCCGATGTCCGACGAAAGCCCCGACCCGCCGCCGCCGTCGGAGCCGGTGACCCGACCCGTCGGCGGCACCGAGTACAGCTGGTGCAGGGCCGTCCCCGGCGGCACCGGCATCACCGTCCTCGCCCTCCTACTCGCCAAACCGCCCGACCTGTCCCTCCTCCGGAACGCCCTCCACGGCCTCCAGAGGTCCCACCCCATCCTCCGCTCCAGGATCCGCTTCGACCCCGCCGCCAACGCCTTCTCCTTCGTCATCCCCTCGTCCCCGCACCTCGAGATCGCGCCCTTCGATCTCTCGTCCACGTCCCGCATCCTGAACGGCGAAGAAGGCGGCGGCGGCGAGGGGGACGCCGCCGGGACGATTCCGCTGCACCGCATCCTCGAGCACGAGATGAACCGGAACGCGTGGAGCGACTCCGGCGACGGCGACGGCGCCGGCTCCGACGTGTTCCACGCGAGCCTGTATCACCTGAGCGAGGACCGGTGGGCGCTGGCGCTCCGGCTCCACACGGGCGCGTGCGACCGGGCGGCGGCGGCGGCGCTGCTCCGGAGGCTGCTGCTGGCGGCGGCGGCGGAGGAGGAGGGGCGAAATGGGGACCGTGAGGAGGAGGCGGCGGACGCTAATCGGGGGATCGAGGAGCTGATTCCGAGCGGGAAGGCGAACAAGCCGTTCTGGGCGCGCGGGATGGACCTGCTGGGGTACTCCCTCAACTCGTTCCGGCTCGCCCACCTGGACTTCGTGGACGCCGAGTCACCGAGGTGTTCCCGGATGAAGAGGTTGAAGATGAACAGAGAGGACACCCAGAGGCTGATCGAGGTGAGTTCCGATCGGCTTCCTTTTTCCCTTTTCCCTTTATTCATGCACTACGTAGAATCCAGCAGAAACTGGAATTTGGTGTAATTTTCTTAGCACGACAGACGGAATGCATATGAACTCATTCGAACATCCGCTCGTTATCCCGGATGAGACGGGCCTAGAATAGTGACCGTTTGGTTTAGGATCATGTCACATTGTCGCTAATCACCTTCCGACCGATCATCGACCCACGGATGGGATCACGCATAAGCTGACCATCTTGAAGGATTAGAATGCTTCGAGTACTTGTTTTTAGGCATTCGACACGCTTTAAAATGACTGAATCGTGACCATTGGGTTAAGAGAATTTCCGAGTACTTACTACAGGGAAAGGGAGAACTCCCACGATCCCATTGTTCGGGTCCTAGCTATTAGCATTGATGAAGCCGCTAATGATATAGACCAACAGACAGGATGTGTGCTGTGTATGTAATGCCTTCAGGAGAAGCGGCGGGCATTCTCTGTGAAGATTCTTGGGTTGCCCCGAACATTTCGTATCGGATGCGAGATATGTGTGAGTTCTTGACGGCTATTGCTGGAATAGGAAACGTCTTGCTGTTTATAGGAGAGTGGATTCTGGTGATGCTCGACGTGTGATTTCATCTGTGGTATGTTTTGCTCAATACATCCTAAGCTGCGAACTACTGCAGGGATGCAAGTCAAGAGAGATCAAACTGTGCGGCGCTCTGGCGGCGGCTGCCCTGATCGCGGCGCACACCTCTAAGCAACAAGCCACCGATAACAAATGGGAGAAGTATGCTGTCGTCACCCTTGTCGACTGCCGTTCATATCTCGACCCACCTCTTTCTGTTCAACACCCTGGTAAGCCTAATCGGCGTTTCTTCTCAGATGAAATCTTTTTAGGTACCTTTTGTCTGTTCAAGGGGAGTGAAAACTACTCGCTTGCGTGTTTATATGGTCTGCAACCGACTGGCGTTTTTAGTTCTCTTTTATGTTCTTTAGGCACAGATGGAGTCCTGGGCTTGCTCTGTTCATGCTGCATCATGTGAAGCAATTAGAGCAAGCTAATCCCTCTGCATTTTTGTATGTAGCAAGTCGTCGCACTTCATCTCTAACCCGAAAAATTGTTCGTGCTCCGTTCGACTTTGATTCAGGGTTCTATCACTCAGCCATCCTCAACACGCACGATATATGTGGAAGCGAAAAGCTATGGGACCTGGCAAAGAGAACCCATACAGCCTTTGCGAACGCCAAGAACTGGAACAAGCATTTCACCGACATGGGCGACCTCAACTTCCTCATGACCAAGGCCATCGACAACCCGGGCCTCACCGTGTCTTCATCCCTCAGAACAGCCTTTGTTTCTGTGTTCGAGGATACCGTTTTCGACGAGTCAAATCCGCTGCATGAGGAGATTGGAGTGAGAGACTACATCGGGTGCGCCTCCGTCCATGGCATCGGCCCATCCATCGCGTTCTTCGACACCATACGGGATGGGGAGCTGGACTGCGCGTGCGCTTACCCGTCTCCTCTGCATTCGAGGGAGCAGATGCAGAAGCTGATTGATGATATGAAGAGAATTCTTGCAGAAGCTGATTGATTTAAGAGCAATTTCACGCCCTCGCACCCAAAACCGGCACGCGAACATCCTTAAAACTCTGGCCTATTCATATTAGGACTCCAATTTGGCAATAATAACGGCTGATTGAAGATATGCCGTGGAACAATGGGATCGAATTGCAAACCCTAATGCTATGGCATTTGAAGATGTGCATCCCATTTCCATGATCAAGAACATCAATAAAACCGTCACGACCCGGAGAAGTGACACGGTTCGTGATTGATTGCATCATATTAAGACTCGGTCCCCTTACCCAAAGACTTGTCCAACAAGACCGTCACAACATTTCTCGATACCCTTTATCCATAACCTCTTCAGGAGGCTTCAAAGCAATCCTTCCATTAACAGTACGAGGCGCGTAGAACATTGGATTGCAGAATTAGCGTTCGATCGATCGAGCGCCCGACAAAAGGATCAAAGAGAAGGGTTAGTATCGTCACGCTCCATCTCCGATCAAACAAAATGCGTGACAAAACCCGCAAAGAGAATCCCACCTCCGATCCCACACGCATCGCGTACACAACTAAAATGACCAAGAGCAAGAAAAAAAACTCCAATTGGATGAGTTCTTTTACTTGGTAACTGAGTTTTCAGGTGTCTGTCCATGGGGCAAAACAGAGTTTTGAGCAAACTCATGGCAAGATCACGAAACACTGATCACGGAACCAACTTTCAGCCAATCGAAAGCTTCACAGAGACATCAGCACATGCACAAGTCGAACCGCTCAGTGGGAAATTTGAACCGGGGGAACAAACGAATGCAATTGAACCCATCTTTCGCAGCCCAAAGCTTATCGTCTCCATTCAGTCAATTCCGAAAGCTTGCAGAGAATGCCCCCCTCCCCCACCCCCACCCCTGGTTAGATTGGGCACTTGAATCCGGTCGCAATTAAAATCAAGTGTCAAAAGAATAAACACGATCCGGTGACTGTCTAGCGGTGCAATGCCGCCACGTGTTTGAATGACTGCGGCGACTGCTGATCAGACAATAATTAATTCTTGCCCTTTGCTTAATCAATGATTAAAAAAAGAGACTTGTATACATGCATTTGGCACACGTCACGAGTTTGATTCTCCACGGTATCAAATATTTGCAGCTATCCCTCTCGACTGACTTCCGCTTGCTTGTAACTTCTTGATCCGTAAGTTATAGTAAGAATGTTTCATGAGCCTGGCACTAATCTAGCAGAGACACTTTTACTAATTAAGGTGAAAATTCAATTTTGAGAAGATCTTCCTATGTTAGAGGATTCCCTTGTGGTTTCTACTTTTCTTTTGACCCCGTCAAACGCACAAACCAAGTCTCGCCCTTTGGCTTTTCAAAGGTCTCCTTCATTTTATTTTATTTTTAATTTCTTATTTCTTCCAGTGCCGGCATAATTTGATTCATATGCATAAGCAAGAAGTTGGGGATACAAGGGAATTATTATTAGCCGTAGAACGTGAACCCTCGCTCCTTTTTCAACTCAAACCCAACTTGTCCCAAGTCGCAAATGAGCCCACAGCCCCTTTTGTGCAAGGTCAAACGCGATCGAAATCGATGGAAAAGGAAAGATGAGTTGACTGAAATGTTTGCTTGAACTTTGCAGTTGAAGTCGCTCCATCGAATCTCCAAGCGATGGCGCACTCGATCGGGGGGCGGATTCAGTTTGAAGTCCATTTGAACTTTTTCGGCCAGTGCCGGCCCGTAACTTTCCGGTCGATCGAGTACTACCAGTACTACTGATGTAGTAGTTGAATGCTTGCGGCTAATGCGCTCAAATCTCTATTCTTAGCCCTACATAGCGGGTGTCCTACCTTGGGAGAGTATGGGAACTCAATCATTCCGTTGACCATTTAAAGTTCGAAAGTGGGGGACGTGATTTCGGGTAAAAGATGAAATTAGGTTAGACTTGTAGGAGTAGGTTTTGCTCTAATTAGGATTTTTTTTTCCTCTATTATGAAATATCCGAGTTGGGTCGGGTGCCTGCCTGACCTTGTCAGTCTCTAGGTCTCGAAGGGTCAAGCACCTTGTCTCCTACCTTCCCCACACCAGTGGCACCTCGAGATGTGCGCCTTGGACCAAGTGTTCATCTCCAGTGTTGCTCAATCGAAATATGGAGTCATTAGCAGAGAAGGCAACCATTCGGTTGGTCTGATCTCCCGGCTCAATTCGGACTCTTATTTCTTGGTAAAGATTTTGAGACATAATTTCAAGGTGATTGTTGCTCGTGAGAAATAGACGTGAAATTCTTTACTGTATATTAGAATTCTCTCAGTATTTCGATAAATCTCAGCCATTGACTTATGAAATGAAATTGTTTAAATATTAAGATCTGTTGATGCACCAATAGAAGCATCTCGTGGGGTAAAGGATCTTTATAAAGTGATCATGAACACAAACAAGACTCTATTGGTAAATTGAAGAAACTATCCATAATTAAATCAGATTCACGAACTAAAACACAAAACAAAACGCCAAATCCTGATTAGGCATCGTGTTTGCTTCACGCCTCAATAGACTTACCTTCGTTTCCGACAACCAACTAAATAATTAACAAGAAAACCTCCCCTTCGCATGTTTTTGGACATAAGAAAACACATGAAAGTTGAAGCAAATCGCTTTGTAAGATGATTTAGCTGCTAAGATTTTTCTCCTCTCTTTCTTTCCCTCGTAAAATTAGCTGCTAATTTTTAGCTTAACTTAGTTGACATCATAATGCGGTTGTAGCAATGCTTTTCGTTTTTTTTTTTTTTTTTTCGTGACCTGGAGGATTCATGAATGGAGAGAAACTTTCTCATTCCTTCGCCATTTTAACTCGACCATGAATTGATTACATGGTGGGAGCAGACGCTAGATTACATATGATACATTTCCAGCATGTTCATGACACTCTACACCAAGAAAAAAGGGGAGACCAAAGATCATTTTACTTCCCCCAAAAGACTTTCAACTCCCTTACAAAAACACCCTCTAATGCAAAATCTCTCTGTTCAGCATCTGGTAGCTTCAACATCCTTACACTAGATGAACTCCTCCACCAATTTCCCAAAGTCAAACCTCCCATTGCATCCCTCGATGGCACCCAGCACCTCTTGGAATGTAGACACGCTGCACGGGACCACCAGCCGCTCACGCTGCTCGAACCCGAACTCGTTGGACGCCTTCTCCAGCAGCATTTTGAAGAGAGGGTGCGAGAGGAAGCTCGTGGGCACCACGAACCTCCGGTGCTCGTCTCCCACATAGACCGCGAAGAAGCCGTTGGGCGTCTTTGGGGACGAGGACGCCTCTTCCTCAGCCTCGCCGAGCAGGAACTCGTGGTGCGTCGACTGCTCACGGTCTGCCCCGCCGCCCTTCGTCTTGGCCTTCTTTGCTAGTTTCTTGAAGGAAACCATCTTTTTTCCCAACATATGTCAGTTAGATTGGGAAGGAAGGAGAGAGAGAGAGAGAGAGAGAGAGAGAGAGTTTTGAAGTGGGTGGAGAAATATAGAGATGGTGATCTGATGTCTAAGCTATTGCTTAGAAGTAAAGGATGGGCAGGAGAGACTTATACAAACGATAGGTAATAAATGGCAAAGAAGGGAATGTCTCATCATCAAGAAGGGTCGACCTTTGACTTTTTGCAGAAACATATGAGAGAGAATCTCTGACCAGTAGTGGAGTTTTCTTCTTTCTGACTTTCAAATAGATCGAAGCAATTTATAAATAATTCTTTTGTGAGATTATTATATTTAATGAGAAGACAATGATGGAGGGTAACACATACAACCACCTTGCAGCACTTAGGGTCAACATTGTTGTGTTGATGCATTTGTTCTGTGGCTATGAAATTCTTTGCACTCTTTTGTTGGTGTCGAAGGAAGAGGATGATATTTGACATTGGTATAAATTTGAAACCACGAATTTTTCTTTTTGTCTCATATCCATATTGACATTTGACGAGGACCGTGCATTGTTGGCCTAAAAGGCAAAGTCCTACGAAATGTATGGGGTTACCATATTTTTTTTTATTTTTGGGTCAACATGAAATGCCGGCATGTGCCTAAGATTGAGAAAAGAAGTGATTAGTCCGCCATTCTCCGACTAGCTTGTATCAATGAAAGAATGCCAAGAATCATTTCATATGATTTTGTCTTAAATTTTGCATACACGTATCAATTTACTATTCAAAATGACATATATTTATATGAGTTGAATCTTTTGAATTAGTATTATGGCCTAGTTTCAACTTTTCTTGCAGCCCATTTAATAACTCGGCTTGTGTGTATTATATTGCTCGTCTGACTACATCCATTCCGTGGACTTTAGAGAAGGAGAAACGCTTTGTTTCAATTTAGCTTGCGCATGACACGGCTGCTGATGTCTTCATTGACGCTTTCTTCGTTTCTCTTCTCATAATTATGGCATCATAGACTATCACAGTTAATACAACAAAATGCGCCACAGGATCTAGATTAGAAAGTCGAATCGATAGGCTTAAATAGTAAAATCTCCTAGTAATAATTCAGCGTGCAATAGATGCACATCCCTCGTAAACGAGACCAAATTGACGCCGCACCTAGAGCACCAACCACAATCATCTCTCAAAAATGATATAATTAAACCTAAGACCAAGATAAAGCTTCCCCCCCACTCATCGGTCATGATCTTATCTACTTTCGATTGTGGCGGTTTTGGGCTCGGAGAGATGGGACGTCGCGTCCTTCGCGAAGGGCGAAGAGTACGGAACACACTGTAATATTCATCGATCGTCATTGTGTACCAAAAGTCCTTCAAACCCAAGATTTACCAGAGTGTGAAAGGCCTTATAATTCTCCTTTTGTCCCCCTAATTTCAACCATAAACCTAATTCAGCGGAAAGAGACTGAGAGAGAGACAGAGAGATCGTGTGGCTGTTTGGGCGTGACAATGATAATGCAAACTACGAAGCAAATCAAAGAAGCAGTTGAAAATAGAGATTAAGAACAACAACCAAGAAACGACATAGAAAAATGGAATTCCCGCGTGACTTCTGACGAGAAGAAACATCAACGATGGAGATGGAGAACCGCTTTGCTTTGAAACGTTGCATGCAGAATTCAAGTCCCAGCATTGGCCACGAGAGAGACAGAAAGAGAGAGAGAGAGAGAGAGAGGGGAGAGGGAGAGGAGTAATTGGCAATGGAGGAGGAGCCTCCGCTATGGAAGGAGACGACAAGCGAGTACGAGGGTGTCCTTTCAAGGGTGTGAACGGGACGACCGTAATGGCGCACACAACGAAATAGTAAGAACGGACAAGTGGGATCGAATGCGACGGGCGGAAGGGGACGCAGGCGGAGTCAAAGGTCGTACATGGACGAGCTTGATTGTATATTTTCTAATCATCCGCCGGACAGAAAAGCTGTACCCTCTTATCCATGGACAACGTGATGATAATCCTTGTCTTATTATATGCTAAGCCCAGTTCAGCGGAGGAAGTTGAATTGAGGAAAATGAACAGAAATACTCGCGAAGTGGGTTGAACTTCTGCGCTCCTGTGGTCAGATGGTCAGATCCTTCTAGAAAATTTAGGGCTCCTACTGCCAGATTCCCTTGTTTTGTTTCAATAGATTTTTGTGGCCAATGTTGAACATGAATCTTCTTCTATGATATTGATTAGATCGGGTCTTTGAGCGATCCGATAGCTTATCACGCCATTCTATCCACCGGCCTCCAACGCGTTCTTTCTCTTTTGAGAAAGAGAGAAGGAATGCTCGAGCGTTTGACCGGCCTGCTTTGAGTGTAAGCTATGTGGACCATAATGTTTTGGAATATTTAAACATTAAACCACGTAATCATCTCTAATGGATTAAGCAAAGTACAAGGTCACGAATTCAAATCTTTTGAGACAAAAGTGGTAGAACATCTAAATATTAAACTGCGGATTAATATAACAGTTTTTTTTTTTTTTTGCCAAAAGATTTCTAAACATATTGTTCGAACGTTTTCAATCATAAATTCTCCAATTTGGTCAATTTAATTCTAAATATTTTCATGATTTTTCGATATAGTCATTTTAGCCAATTTTAGTTAACAATTATTGATGTGACAATTTAGCCGGCTCTGGCTGTTCTAACTTCTATGTGGTCGGATCAAGTGAGGGTAGCCCTTGCTCGACCTCACTAGTTGGAAAATCCAATGAAAGGAAAAGAGAGAGAGAGAAAACAAAAATTCAGAATTTTTTTAAAAATTAAAGAAATTGTCGGTATCAATGCTAGTTTTGCAACATAAGACGATCGATACCCACGTCAGTAATTTCCGACCAAAATTGATTGGAAAGGACTACATCAGCAAAATCTTTAAAAAGCTTAGAACTAAATTAACATAATTAAAATATTCATGCCATCATACAATGGATTTGGGATTTTTTTAAATTAATTTCTCCTTAAAACATGATAGTCCTAAACGCGTGAGTATAGAAATAGGATGTTCTTTTTCTTCAATTTCTCTGACCTTCACGGATGATGCTCATCATGATAGAGAACACCGAAGGCTAGATTGTTCCTTGGAATATTCGATGATGACGTACAAGTATCCTCTATCTTCTTGTCTAAGAAAAACGATTTGTTGAAATTGGTCACTACATTTCATCGCCAACTAATCATACCAAAACCCTCTTTAATTTTGCGTAATGAATTTGAAGCAAGAAAATAGAGGTTTATAAGATTCGGGTCAAATTTGTGTGTACGCGTGTGTTCTTACCTGACACGATCCATCCCTTATTTTAGGAACGAATTTTAATAATTCTACGATCTACGACTAGATCCCTTGATTTTGAAAACTAAATAATGGGTTTCACCAATTTTATAATACTACTTAGATTAGTTGCTTCTATTATAATTATTCATATTCTTCAACGTTTTCTAAAAAATAGAAAGCTACTTGATCTTTATTTTTCACTGAAGGAGTTTTTTCTCACTTGCTCACGATTCCTATTTGTGCTTTAGAATTGTCGTATATCTTCGTAAATTACGAACGTTGGTTTGACCCGCGCCCAGCGTATTAATTAGTCACGAGTCACGACGCGTTTATGATACGTACTTAGGCGCGCTCGGGTTCAAGCTTAAGCTCGTGCCTGTTGTATAGCATATAACCGGTTCATTCTTGAAAAATACAGCTCTCACATCACGTACCGGTCGACCCTCTTCTATGCTTTTCCAAGGGAGTGGGTATTAGTTTGGGCCAATTTTCTATACTTTATAAAGAAAAAAATTATCGAAAAAGTCTTATACATAATATATGCAGTCCTAAATTTTTCACAATTCAATCCTAAAACTTTTGACAATTTATCAATTTGGTCCTAAATTTTTTTATCATGCCAAATTAGTCCTACAACTTTAAACAATTTATCAAACTAGTCCTAAAATTTTTAACGAATTGCCAATTTTGTTCTTTTGGCAAATTTTGGCCAACATCACTAATATGGTGGCCCAATTAGTGCCTTCCATCCTACTTTCTCCCACCAGCATTGACGTGAATATTTTTTTTTTTTTTTTTAAAAAACAAATTGTTTATTAACTTTTTATTGTTTTTTTTTTCTTTTCTCTTTTTACACACAATCGACGAGGCCGCTAGCTATTGATCGAGAGCCGCCAAGCCCTTGGCATCCCTCGCCCAAGCACACATTGGGGCCCACGAGGGTTCACGACACCTTCATCAACCACATCAAGGGCTTGCAACACCCTCAATGGCCAATGGAGATCGCCAACTCTCAACCAATGGCCGACAGTGTAAAAAAGAGGGAAAATGAAATAAAATGAAATTAAAAATTAATTAAAAAATTCGGAATTTTTAAAAAATTAAAAATATTGTCCATGTCATCGCTGGCTAGGCTGCCATGTCAGATGGTCTATCAAAATTAGCTAGAATGACTAAATTAACAATTTATTAAGGACTAGTTTGATAAATCGTTTAAAGTTTTAAGACTAAATTGGTACAATCAAAAAAATTAATGACTAAATTAGTAAGTTGCCACAAGATTTATGACTGAATTGACAAAATTAAAAGGTTTATAATTGAATTGACCGCCAAACAATAGGTTTACAAATTATTGGATAATTTTCTCATTTTATAAAACATGGTAGTCCCTGGTTAATTTGCCTCTTAAATGTTCAGTTGTCTTAGGCCCTAGGTCAAAGGGATCCAACGTGGGCCAATACTTCCCAATAATCGTAGGTTGAGAAAATTCCATTCAATCATACTTTTAATTACCACGATGCTCGGGAATATCATAATTCATAGGTCCGAGATTCACATCTATAAATCGAAAGATCTAAATCATCAATTCATAAATAAAATATATGAAGAAATCAGACGCAACCCATGAAGAAGTTGAACGAAACATGTGAAGATTATTAGAATTAATAGGTCTTCAAATCTTTTTTAAAAAAAATGAAAAAATATTATTATTGGATGATGATGATGCTTCTCAAAAATCGAAATTGAGTCAATGTCATCCATCATGTGCAAAACTAACCAAAAATTAAAATATGCACGCTATTTATATATATGTAACCCACCAAGTAGGACCGGAGAGATTTTGTCCGACCTGGAAAACATGGCCCTAAAACATTTTAGGCCCAAGATAAGGTTGTCCACGTGATGCTTATGTTTAGTGCAGCACGTGCGGGGTTGTCTTCCTCGCTAGCTACGTCAAGCGCTTCTGTCGTTTCAGGGGATACAAATCTGTCGTTTCGGAGAATGGATTCTGTGGTCTCTCCTCGTCCTCCTCCTAGAGCTACTACACTTCCCGAGTAAAAGGAGCTATGGCGCACGCAGCTCTTGCCAGGCTTTGTCCAAGACGAGTCCGAGCGATATCTGAAGCGCCCAACACGGGTATACTAATCTTGTCGTGTCGAAGCCAGTCGGGCCTGGGGGAGGAGCACAGTGCCGAGTCCTGGTAACCGGCATGCTCTTCATTCTTGTGATACTTTCATCCTTTTTGTGGGCATTAAGAATATTGTTTAGAATTTTGATGAGGAGGGAATACGTGGATTGACGATCATATGAGAACGCGTTTGTCATCTTTCTTCAATTGTATTTTGGAAACGTTAGCAGCGGATAAGATCGTTTGAAAATGACTCTCTGCATGAGTTGGGGACAACTGTGCATGCTTGGACGTATACTTAGTAAATGCGGTTTATCAAGTTACTAATGTTACCGTTGACAAATCACGATTCAAGCAGTTGTTATTTTAACACGTTTTTCCTTTCCTCTACAGAAAAAAAAAAAAAAAAACATTTGGAGCTAATGCTTGCCAATTTAGGGGATGATGAGAAGACGATGGAATCGGGATTTGAAACTCCCCAGGACATTCCTAGTCACGGCTGGTTGAAAAGGGGATTGGACGCTTCCCGAAACCGATATGGTGTAAGGCCAGGAAGACACTGGAATGGAGCTGATCGCGGTGATGCTTCCTACTCTTGCACTTCATGCTTTCTGTGAATTCCTGGGAGTCAGGAAACTCTTATTTCGTTCCTTAACCTGGGAGGGAGGGAGAGATGTTGTAGCTTTAGAGTTCAGAAGCATGTTTGTCATATAGCGTTCGCATAGTTTTATCCTGTTTTGCCGTTTAACGCAGGATTTGAGAAGGAACTATTCAAAAGGATGAAGGAGAAACGAGCATTAGAGAGAGAAGCTTGTCTATGGTCAGTGGCAGATATGTGACGGTTTCCAGGCTGTAAGATCTAAGGCTTCTCATCTTACGTTTCGGCATGAAGTCTGAGTGAAATCAAGTAAATGTGCAGAACCCCTTCACTTTCGAGACGAAATTAGTGGAAATGGTGCTTTCTTGTCTTTCGTGCACAAAAGGTTGCTCTTCTCTGTTTGTCGAAAGCCTGATCTGATGGATTTTGCTAATTCCTTGAATACAAAATACATTTCATCTAAGGGTGCACATAGGTTTTGTCCGACTATGACTATGCCGAGGGAATTCATTTTTGATGTTCTGTGATTGACAGATAAGGTCTCTCAACCATTGCATAAATTGACTTTTAAGGATGCACATAGGTTTCAATGAACTAGTTTTTTTTTTTTTTTTTTTTTGTGTTTATATCTTATGAATTGTGTATCCAACTGGGTAAAACATTACAATTCTATAAAAGTTTCTCGTAACAACACTCTTTTCTTATGCCCTTTTGGTATATATATGTTTAATGATGCCAAAACTGCAGCTCCAGAGGATCATCGGTGATGCAGCCCGCATTGAAGACCAACTCTCTCGGCCAAGAAGATCGGCCCGCATTCAAGCTCGACGAAACCGAGAAGCCGTATCGTTATCTTGAGTCTATCCCGGAAGTTTGAAAGACACCTTGGGAGCCATGAAGACGCTTTTACTAGTTTCTAGTTTCTATGCTATTTATTATTTTCCTAGTTTCAAAGCTCTGTTTTTATTTCATTAACAATATAAGCCATCCAATTTATTGCAGAAGACGAACAACTTTTGATAAATGAAAAACTTTGCTTTGAAGCAAGTATCGTGAACCTTGTAGAGTTCATAAAAACCTAGAAAAATTTTCACTCCGTCCTTGAAGAGTCGGAGCTTTCGAAATCTGCATCCTTGAAGAGTTGCAGTCATCAATCTAGAAGAATCGGTACCCCCTCAACTTCCTTGGAGGCCTAGAAGAGCAACCAACGAAGTTTCTATCTTTTCATGTTCTGTTCGTTATTTCCAACCCAAATTCGACCATCCTACCGTGCTTATTTCAGAAAACCCAAAACAGAGAAATTGTAGATCCAGAAGTCTTTGTTCATTTGGCTTTGGAATCAGGTCGATCCGATCTGTATCGACAAAGATACGACTGTTCTCCCGAGCTTGTGCAGTGCTGAAATTTCTATTCGTCCTGTTTTCCGTGTGCGAGTCACTCTCCCGATCCTATTGTTTGAGAAAGTCTAACCTGGGCTTGCATCAATCGGAGTCGACTGCTATTGTGATTTTCTATCTGTCTCAACTTTATAGAAGGAACCCTTATACAAATCACTTGTTTGGTTTCTTCTGCCATGCGATCAGTGCAACGAGTTTATCTGTTGTTCCAAACACAAAAGCAGTAGCTGCAGAGGGCACGTTAAATCTTTCTTATGTTCATAATTCCATCACAAGTAGCCACCCATGTTACAACTTCAACACGAACTTGTCATGTTCATTGAAGCCGACGGTACACTCACAACTCTTTAAGAAGCTTGTATCCAGATGCTGTTTTCGGGTCACTTGCACATGTGCTGCGACTTCAGGGAAGGAGCAGTATCTTGCCAATGTGTTTGCTACTCTCAATGAGCCGGTGCGCTTCCACTGCTTCGGATAGAGAAAAACACTTGAAAACCACAGGCTTCACCTTGCCTTCTGCGACTGCCGGCCAAACATTCTGCTCGACCTCCTTCATGATCGCGGCTTTATTTTCTGGACTTCTGTATCGCAGGCCAGCGGCTACAAATGCATAACAATACCATCATATAATAGTATACAAGCGACATGAAAAGGGGGACAACGTCTATGTTTCTGCAGAAGGAAAAAAAGTGAATGCAAATCTACCAGCGGAGAAGTTTCTTTTTCTATAAGTTGAGATCCACTCTTTCAAATGATACATGCATTAGAGACTAGTTATGAACTGAAATTAACCATAATAGAGCGCAAATGTTGGTTCACATAATGACCAGAAACCACAAGAAAACTGAAGTTAAAATCCAGTAACAATGTAGCAGTTACAGTACCTTGGACTGTCAGACGTTTGGCGAGCAGACCTCTCAGATCGACCTGCGTCGCTACTCCGCTCAGAAAACCAATGATGAAGAGCCTCCCATCGAAATTCAAGCAATCGAGGTTTCTCTGTAAGTAGGATGCTCCGATGCAGTCCAGAATGACATCGACCCCTGCTATAGAAGCAGTTCTTTTAGTGGCAAGCCTTTTGAACAATTATGCTAGCTGAACACAAGCATCTTGCCATGCTGCAACTTCATTCAACGTCATTTGCAGACTAATATCTTGAAAATTTTGTAAGAGTGGTCAAAATATGAGTTATCAAGGAAGAAATCAATGCGATTCCTCCACACGCTGCTTTTTCGGTCATATCATCACCTGATGAAGTTTCCATGCGTAGCTCTTTATGAAAATCTCGAATCTTTAATGAATCAGAAAGACGTCATGCAAATGATAAGAACTCTTTCAGCGTGGAGGCAAAGGAAATTACAGTTAGAAGAGGGGGTCGTATACCTTTCTGTTCTGTTTCTTCCTTTACTCGCGCGACAAAGTCCTCGGTCTTGTAATTGATGCATACGTCAGCTCCGAGATCCTTGCAAGCAGCTAACTTTTCCTCACTACCTGGCGTTCAAGAAATAGCGAAGATAGATCAGCAAGTATAAAACTAGTACAATTAGTTTGTAAAAACGAAATTTTGATGTACCTGCCGTGACAAAGACTCGGGCACCATGGTACTTCGCTATTTGGATCGCGAATATGCCGATTCCACTGGAACCTCCATGAACCTAGACATCATAAGGCATTAGTTCACAGCTTATGTAGCCATTTGTGCACGAGAGACTCATTTAGGCAAAAAGCATAAGGGACACTACAAGATTGGACAATTGTGCACTCGCTTTCTATTACAGAACGGATTGTACCGATTTGACAATACAAGGACTGATGAACTTTTGCTGAAATGAAAACAACAAAAGAGCTGCAATAGTCGCTTCATTGAATGACTCCTACATTCTACCAAACTTAGCAAAGATTAAGAATAAATGAAGCGATGATGAAAAATTACTTTGAAGTAGATGCTTTAACTAAGTATAATAGTCAGAAGTTCTAGATAATACATCAAATGATTCGACAAGCAAGCTGAGAAAAGTTACCAAGAATGTTTCTCCTGCGGAGAGGCGACTCATCATGAAAACAGTGGACCAAACGGTGCATGCCACCTCCGGCAAACTCGCCGCATCTGTGACAGAGATGCCTGGTGGAACCGGAAGCACTTGTCCCTCTGGTACAGCAACTTTCTCGGCATATCCTCCCCCGCTGAGAAGAGCACAAACCTGTAGTTAAATCATCCAAATAAATCACATAACTCGTTGAACGAACAATACCGGGTCACAAATTCCGGAACGAACTAAAACGCAGGGAATCAAACTTTCACATATTCATCTTAAAGAACAAAATTTCGCACTCAAATTGGAATCAAACCCATGATCCCCACATCCTGATCAATATCATGATTAGTGTCATTGCTCATGTCTTGCTCATATCATCTTTTAATTTGTGTTCAATCCTTTCTAATGAACTTTTGCCTCATCCTCAAATGGATAACGCAGGAAAAATTGCAGATCTTTTTCTGGCTTTTGGGTTTCTGCTCGTAATTTTTCTAGACTTCGGGTCAGAAAAAGGAATGGCATCACCATTTCAGCAGTCATGATTTTATGACCAACGCCTCTGGATCAATCACCTCTTGAATGCATCAAACGTCACCTACGTAAATAACTTTTCCTCACAGACACTGTACACGATTAAGCACCTTCGAAAACATTCATCATCCTTTGGGAACAATTAAAATTTCATGAATCACCCAAACAGGCAAGACTAATCTCTCGTTGAGCAAACAGACAGGATCCCAGTACTAAAAGCAAAATTCGTTGGCCAAATTGAGAATCACCTGATCTCCAATTCTCCAGCGAGAGACATTCTTGCCTATGGCTTCTACAACACCAGAGCATTCAAGACCCAGGTATGTGCTCGATCCTGGTGGAGGAGGATAGAGGCCTTGCCTTTGATATGTGTCACCTAAGTTCAATGCTGAAGCTGACACTCTGATCAGAACCTCATCTTCTTTGATGTCTGGGTCTCCCACCTCTTGGATCCTGAGAACTTCTGGTCCACCTTCACTTGTTATCACCACAGCCTTCATCCTCTTTCTCAGCACTTGTTGAATTTCTGGCTTACAGATTCTGTGAATGAAAAAACTAGAAAGTCAACTCTGATTTATGACGGTGATATACCAAAAACCTGTGAATTTCATACACCACGCTTGGATACGATTAATGACTTCTGGACCTGCGTTAGGGAGTGCACAGACACTTTGTTCTCCAGTTTAATGAAGACCAATCGACCCAGAGAGAGAGAGAGAGAGAGAGAGAGCTTGAGATTAATCATCTATGATTGGACCACTCTAACAAATTGTTTAAGAATTCATCGTTTGAAATGTCTATTGATGGTGACATCCCTCTTAACTCTTATTTGACGAATCAACATCATGACGAGGGCCAAAAATATAAAACTGAACAACTGATAACTCAAATGGAATCTTGCATTCAGCATCAAACAAGCATGTAACACTTAAAAGAAGAATTGTGCCGTTCTAGCATTCCCTTGCTACACCACTGATGGACATACTGGTCAGGAAACCGCGAGTTTGGCATGGCACAACTGTGAGATGCTTTCTCAAACATTAGAAAGCTTTGGCGAAAAAGAGGAGGAAACTTATTAAGGTCTGAACCTTCTATGGATAGCATTAACTCGATCGTACAAATTTTCCCTCTTCTGAAATCAAGAGCAAGAACATCATTTTAGAGACACTGATGTGGACGGAGGATCTGCATAAGTTGAATATACAAATAGCCGGCGGCGACAAGTAGTAGCCCAGATAATCAAACTTCAGGAGCGCCACAGAATTTCCGCCATCTCACGAATCTCAACCGGTAAAATAAGTTAAGTGGGTTAATTTGGTGAGGATGGTGAATTATAACTCAAGCCAACCATCCACTGGAGTTCATCTGAGGTGGAACACTCGATCTTTCCCCAGATCAACAAGAGCTCTTCTGAGTTGGCTATATCTAAGTAAATGAATTCGGGCTTGACAAAAATCTCGTCAATCTCGTGGATCATGTTGAAGTCAAAATGCGGGGTCACAACATGAAACTAATTGCATTTTGTGGCAAGAGGAGTCAAACTTGCTCCCTCGCCCATTATGCAACTTCGCCCGTCCATAGGTCCATGACCTAATTTTCCCTAAAACCCCACCAAAATTCAAACTTTAGTCTCCGTGGATTAAGTAAAATGCGAGTTAAGTCAAAATGCATGGTCACAACATGAAACTAATTGCATTTTGTGGCATGAGGAATCAAACTTGCTCCCTTGCACAGCATGCAACTTCGCCCGTCCATTGGTCCATGATCTAATTTTCCCTAAAACCCCACCAAAATTCAAACTTTAATCTCCGTGGATCAAGTAAAATGCGAGTTAAGTCAAAATGCAAGGTCACAACATGAATTTAATTGCATTTTGTGGCATGAGGGGCCAAACTTGCTCCCTTGCACGTTACGCAATTTTTGCCCGTCCATAGGTCCATGATCTAATTTTCGCTAAAACCCCACCAAAATTCATACTTTAATACGTTCCTTAATTAGCAATGGCCAATGGGCCATGCTGGCCCAAGCATAGGACGATTAGGCCCGTACGGTCCCCCATGTGAGGGACAGGGCCGGCCCAGCTCAGCCCCTTGCTCCCGGGCCACTTTCTGGATGGGCCTGAGCCAGCCAAAGCCCAAAAAGATGATTGGGCCAAATGTGGCCGCATGAGCCCAAAAAGAATTAAAATTGGGGCCTCAAAGGCCCCGGCCACCATGGCCACATGAAAAACGAAAACCAACCGGTCCGGGTTCAGTTACAAGTTGAGCTGACTCCAAACCTAAAGAAGATCGATCTACAAGGCAAACGCGTAAATCAAGTATAAACTAAAATTTTCTAAAAGTTAATTGTTCGGATAGGAAAAATTGTAGGGTCCGTCTGTTTTACGGAAAACCTGTATTTTATAAAATATTTTTCTAAAAATAATCGTTTATACCACTTACAAAAAAATACGAACAAAATGTATTTTTATCTTCCACAAAAATATTTAGATACGGATTGTTATCAATAATGAAACATTTTTCGTTGGCTAATTATTCTAAGTGATAAAATCAATTATTTAAAAAAAATATATATCTTTCAAATCGTTTATTTTTCACGAAATAAATGTATCGTGACATTATATGTATTCCTTGATCTACAATTAAACCTAATCTAGATGTTCATGGTGCTGAATATTTCTGATTTGAGACCAGGGGCTATCATTAAACAGCAAAAGTTACATTATTTCTAGCTCTGCTGCGCTCTTCAGTGTACTTGCAGTTCAGTTTGTCTCCGGAGAGAGGGACTGCAAAAACAGTGCATAACACCATTGTCTGTTGCCTTTCCTTAGCTGGAAAAAGTCGATCTTTTCTCGAGGAACTCTGCGCTGCCAATCGGGGCCGGGGGAGCAGCGTAATTTGAATTCAAAACAGTGTGATGATTTTCGAGGGAGTCGCGCAACGGCTGTTTTCTTTCTCTCTCTGAAAGCTGCTTTTCTGCCTTTGAGCCAGTGCACAGCGCAACGTCTTCCGATTCCTCACCACCTCCTCCATCGGCAGGACAGGAGGGCGTCCCCCCACAATTCGCTTTTCTCTTTTCTGCGTTTCCGAGGTCTTCTGGGACATAGGGCACCAGGCACCACCCCCTCGTAAGCAGTAAAGATCCACGGAAGCTGTCGCTTTTCCTTTCTGCAACGGGCAAGTCATTTGACAAAATCTCCCTACAGCTAATCCTCCTTTTTGATTCGTCTATCATGAAAAGAAAAAAGAAGATTTCGCTATATATCATCAGGAGAATTTCAATCATAGCATATGCAGATTGAGGTTCACTATCTTTTATCGTAATCTTATATAATCCTTGTCTTAATGGTCAAACGCAGTTTAACATCTTATATTTGAAAAGAGAGACAATTAGTAAATCCAATCTATTTGGAATCTTCCAATGGGGTTCCGAATTATAGCTGGAAGCAAGAACCTCAATAATCTAGAGCATGCTTAGGTATTTGTCCTTGAGAAAAATTCTACTTTCAATGACTTAAATTAGAAGTCGCCACTTATTTCATTGCTTTTGCCTCGCTCTTTTTCATATTTGAATTGCAAATACTTGTAAAGAGCATTTTTAATTTACAATTAGTGTATATGATATATCTAATCTATTGAGAACAAGATCACATGCTTCGATCTACAGTTCAATATATATTTTCGAGTAAAGAATCCGACAATCACGTCCATCAAGTCACAAAATTAAAGCCAAAAATCAAACGTCATTTGTAAGAAAATAAAGTCAAACGCCACCATCGCATCATACAACCTCCAACATGGCCCTTACTCTCACGAAGGTAATAGGAAGCAAAAGAAATTTATATTTTATTTTATTTTTTTTGTTTTAATTGGAGAAGAGGGAATTGATTCCATCGTGGGGGTCAACGACTCCACCGGGCAGGTAGTCACGGGCTTCAGAATGCCGCTCGATAGAATAAGAGTCCCACTCAACATAGGAAAAATCTCTTCATGTGCTCTTGTGATCATATCAATTGCTTCGATTTCTTTTGACTTTTTAAACCAAATTCAATCTCATCAATCAAACCCATCGTTCCCCAGTATATAACATCCTCGGTGTTAGGTTTCTTTTGCCCTACACCCTCACATGCGCATCTTAACAAAAATCTGTCATTCACGTGTGTCTTCTATGTTAAGTTTGCTCCATATTAACTCCACATATTCCTTCAACAACAATGTTATCTCAATTTGAATCTCCACCTTGGAGTGAAGAATAACATCTGCCCTTCCGACCCCACCTCAAGTCGCCTTGTCATTTGCCACCTCCAAGTAGTCACATCCGAGATTCCTTCCTCTAGATTTTGATCAAACATCATTTTATATTGAGCCCACCAATCCACTATTGGCATTGACACCATTTATTGGGTCAATGCAGTAGTCCGATACCTCGATCTATGAATATCATTAAGAGGAAATCAAAATCCGATTCCGTCAATATATCTAATCTACCTTCACTAAAGAACGTAAGCTAAAGTTTTATACGATTTTTTTTCTTTATTATTTTACAGTACCAAATCTCCTTACACTTAAGCTTTTGGACACAAATGGTTCACACATCAAGCCACCTCGTGTGTCGTGAGTTGGGTCACAGCACGAGCAAATCCCAGCCCTATGTTGCTGAAGGATGACCCCATTTTTCCAACACAACTTCCACAGAAACCGCAAGGGACGCTTTGGTAGACGCCTTCATTTCATGGGGTCGGTCCCCCTCAAGAAAAGAACAAGAAGAAACAAACGAAAGACAAGCAGATGGTGTGATTGTCGCATCCACCAAAAGCCCTTGGTAATAATCTCTTTTGCAAGTGATGTCAATCACACAGGTACACACTCATGTTGAACTTTAAGCAATCATTCAGTAATCGCGCGGTTTTTTACTAATGGCACTCGAGAAGTCGCTTTCGCGCCCCCTCCGGTGCACATGTACCGGTTCATAAAGTGAGTTTTGATTGTCTTTAGAGAATTTCTTAAACCGCCGCTGGATATCATCTGGTCACTGTTGCTATCCATATGTCCAAAGCAACCAATGAAGCTCGATGTTTTGATCTTTCAACAGGACAAGAACCTATTCAGAATGATGAGCTTGATTGTTGTTACAACCACTCCATTAACAAAGCCAAGACAACATAGGCAGAGTGAGAGAAGGCAGCTCTGCCATTGAAGATCCAAGTGCAAATACTGTTCTGTCGAAGCCCTCTGTAGTCAATGATGGGCTCGCGGAACATCAATCGTTTGCCTTCATATCAAAGCCACGAGATAGGGGTTGATGACATAGAGATTAGTGAGGCACTTGAGTTATGTGAGTGCGCTAACTGGAGTTTAGCGTCATGATTTATTATTAATTATTAGTCTACCTTATCATTCATCGTTATTTTTAGGTTGATTCAAGGAAAAAATAAACTTATCATTTTCATTCGGTCGATCCTAATCAAAGAATCAGAAGGGCAAGGCGAGGTCGGGAAATGCCAATCCTCGTCTCATGCCTCGCCTCTCCTCCCCTCCTCGTCAGAATACTAACCTCACCTCATCCTGGCCCATTAGGCCATGTTTGTTTGTGTTTTTGTTTTTTGTTTATAAACAAAATTTCTTTTTGTTAAGGGAGCAAAAAAAGCAATGCGTTTATTTGTTTGTGTTTTTGTTAAAATCATTTTTTGTTAAAGAAACACATTTGGAACAAAAACAAAAATAAGAAAAACGTGTTTTTGTTTGTTTTAAATTTTTTAAGAACAAATTTTCTCTCTCCTCTCTTTTTCTTCTCTTTTTTTTTCTTTTCTTTTTCTTTTTTCTTTGGCCGGTCGTCGACCTCGGCCATGGTCGGCGATCGGCCGTCGAGGGTCGGCGACCTCACTGGAGCGTGGACAACCCCTAACAAGGCCGAGCGTCACCGGCCCCTAGCGAGGCTCGGCCTCGCCTTGGCTAGGTGAGCTCGGGCTCGCCCAGATCCGGCGAGCACGTTGCCCGCGGTGGCCTGGTGAGGCCGAGCCTCGCCGGCGTGGGGCGAGGCTCGGCGAGCTCGAGCTCGCCCGGTTCGGCGAGGCCACCGACCCTCGTCGGGTCCCATGGCCATGGCCAAGACGGCGGGCGGCAAAAGAAGAAAAAAAAAAAAAAAAAAAGGAAAAATTAAATTAAAAAATTAAAAGAAACAAAAAAAACACAAATTTACCAAACGTGTTTATTCATTTTTTATTCCCGGAATAAGTTTAAGAAACGCATTTTTTTTACGGTAAAAATTATTCCCGAAATAATTTTTTTCCGTTCAGAAAACATTTTGAACAAACGCAAACAAACGCCTTACTTCTTGTCCCTGTCGACGCTCCAAACCGGATACAATGTGTCCTAGGACTAGTGTGCTGCTATGACGCTAAGAAGACCAAGGCATAGGGTTGTTGCGATACAAGGAAACCAGTGGCCCCCCATGGAGACTCGTCCAAGGCAAGATTTTTATAGTGAAGGACTAGGCGTGAGAGCTGAAGACTCTCATTATTTTGGCTAAGATCTCTGGCTCGGGGTCTCTTATCTGTCAAGACCGAGTCTCTGCAAGCAAAGCCTAAGCTTTTCCTTTTATGTGGATTAACCCTATACAAGGCAAGAATCAAATCATGTCATTATCATGGGGAGGACGAGAGAACACCCTGTCATCCCTTCATCCTGAACAGAGACATGCCATCTTCCTTCAGCCGCCTGAAGAGAATGGATTATTATATAAATTTCATGTGAAATGAAGAATCTTGAATGGACGTGTATGGGAGCCAAGTTCGCTTCTTTAGTGAATTATTTCAGTATATGTAAAAGGTGAGTGGAGATATCACATATTTACTGAAAAAAAATACGTAGCGGTCCAAATCTAGTGTGCTGTAAGATTCGATGGAATTGGGTGATTAAGAATTTAGGAATATAAAGTTGGCTCTATTCTATCCAAATTATATTATTTTTTTCTTGAAAGAAAGAGTAATCTTTATCTCTACCCAAACCAAATGGACAGAACTGTTCCAATTGCTCGCAAGAGATGAGCAAACTTGTATGGATCTGATGACCCCACACGCACGCACACGCTCTCTCTGTCTCTCCGCTTTGATCATTTCTTTATCTACTATTTGCACCCTGTGGTCCTGCTATGTATAGAATATACAGAACATGGAACAAATCTAGACCCTTTCTCTCTCTCTCAAGACTCTTCCTCATCCTCTCTGTACCAACCACACACTCTCTCTCTCTCTCCTTCTCCCTCTCTCTCTCTCTCTCCATATGAAAATCTCTTCTTCCACCGCTCCTGTTGCCGTTTCAAAAGTGTCCATAGCTAAGCCAGCCAAGAAAGCGAGTATGAAGAGTGCAGGAGCAATAAAATACAGAGGGGTAAAGTGATGATAGTCACGTCCTACCATACAAAGACCTTACTTCAATCCAACTCTTGCTCCATATTCAATTCCCACATCTTGGCCTATCAATCAATTTGCAGAGAGAGACAGAGATAGAGAGAGAGAGAGACTCTTTCTTGGCCAAGAAAATAATTAAATTTCTTGATTTTTCGTGGGTGCCTCAAGAAATGACCGAGGTACTCCATTCCCCATCTCACTTCCCTTCACCAACAAGCTCGGCCTCAGCTCCATGTGCACCCCCTAATAATAATACCCATCATGACTCTTACCACCACCAACACGGCCTTGGTCTTGGCCCTTCAATACAAGTCCTAGTAGCATCCCAACAACAACAGAGAGGGTTGAATACACGACCAACGCAAATAGAAGAAGAAGAAGAAGAAGAAGAAGAAGAAGAAGAGGAGGAGGAGGAGGAGGAGGAGGAGGAGAGAGAAAGGGACAGAGAGGGAGAGGAGGGAGATCAGCTGTCTGTATTGGCCCTTTTGGTGGCTGCATTTAGGAAGTCATTGGTTGGGTGCAGCATTAGCGGGGGTGGGGGCAGCAGAGATATCTGTGCTGCAGCAATGGAGATTGGTGTGCCCACTGATGTTAGGCATGTTGCTCATGTCACCTTTGATAGATTCGATGGGTTTCTTGGCCTTCCTGTTGAGTTTGAGCCTGAGGTTCCCAGAAGAGCCCCTAGTGCCAGGTGACTCTTTTTGAAAATTCTCTCATTGATGGGTCGATTGTTCTTCTTGGGAAGAGGCCTGGTTGTTTGATCAAATGCATTCTGAAGTTGGTATTTTCCTTTCTTGTTTTGGGAATTCGAATTTAGGGGTATAATACATACTGGCATTTTCTGTGTCGATTTTTAAAAATTGTGTTATGGGGGTCTGATGATTGTGCTTTACCTGGTTTTTTAAAATTGCATTATGCCGGTCTGATAATTTGTGCTTTATCTGGTTTTTGAATATTGTATTATGAGGGTCTGATGATTGTGCTTTTCCCGAACAAAAGGAGCATTCCAGTGCAAATTTTGGGGTAATTCTAGTTCATATTTTGAGATTGATGTTCTCTTCTCATGCATGAATTTAGAAGTCTTGTCGGGCAGTCAGATACATGGATTCTCCCCCTTTTCTGCTTGTAACTTGAATGGCTTTGACGATTAGATTTCTTGCTCAGCATCTTCTCAGTCACCAGAATTTATAGTTGAAAATGCTTCCTTTCTTCTTCTTCTTCTTCTTCTTCTTCTTCTTCCTCTTTTTTTTTTTTTTTTTTTGCTTTTTTCATATTGCGTTGTGGAAGATGGTGTAGGATGCGGTTGTCTGACCATGTATGGCCTATCTGTGTAAGTTTGTGGAAAGCAATTGTTTGTTCGGTTCAAATTTCAGCTATCAAGTGAGCTGATTGTCAGTGTCCCAATTATCTCCTTGTTTTACTTATCTGTCAACATGTGTATAATTATCACCTAACACTGTGTTACTTTTCTCCAAAGCAAAGTTATATTTTCACCTTTTGCAAATTATTGGGGTCTATGTCTAAATTCTAACTTCACTCGTGACGTGTCATTGCTCAAGGGCCTTAATATTTCTCCAAGTCTAAAACATTAAGTCAATTAGCTGAATCAGTCGCTATCTTGATAGCCGAATGGAGATGTAAACCACCATGAGTTGTGTTTCTTCATGTTGAAACTCCATTACTGAATGAACGATGTCATCTGGCCTAAAAAAAATTAGCTCACCCTGTTGTAATTATGCACTGTTATTGTCGCAACCAATCAGTGGTTTGAGTTTTATTCTCTACATAAATGAATTACCTGTCAAGGGTTGGCAATTTTACTGCAACTTTTATGTGGATATATTATGGTGGAAGCCATCTAAAATTGACTTTCTGGCCTTTTGATGTGCTATCAGCTAGACTAACAACTCCTTTGTCAGCATGAAAATCATCTCGTTGATGACACTTACTGTTTTCAGAAGGATCGCAACAACTATGATGAGAAAATCAGTTTAACAAGTAAAATAATAGAAAAGTTGGAGCAAAATGTTTTCTTTTCTGTGCCATTGCAGTCTGGATCTTTCATTTTCCTCTGCTAATCAAGGCCTATCCCCATGCAACAAAAGAAAATTTCTTGTACCCTGGCCCAACAAAGAAAGATTGTTCAAACTGGTTGTTTATACTCTGCCAGAAAATGTCTCCATTCCGTTTTGTAGCTTTTTGTTAGAAAGATCAATAACGCATTTATCATTTCGTATCTGCAGCACAACTGTCTTTGGTGTTTCGACGGAGTCTATGCAACTTTCATTCGATTCTAGAGGGAATAGCGTGCCTACAATACTACTTCTGATGCAGAGGCACTTGTATGCTCTAGGAGGCCTAAAGGTACCTATAACTCTCTTTTGGTTTAGAACCTTTCGCATTCACTTCAGTTCTTTCCTATGAGTGCCTGCCTTCATTTAGCATAACCACTGTGGTATATCTTTGGGAAGATTGCTGCATATTGAGGAAAACATGTGGGGTCTATTGATCTCCTTAACTGCAATCTATGACCATGTTGTTGTCTTTTATTGTTCAGGCAGAGGGAATTTTCAGGATAAATGCTGACAATGGCCAGGAGGAATACGTTAGAGAGCAATTGAACAGGGGAGTGGTACCCGACGGCATTGACGTGCACTGTTTGGCTGGTCTTATAAAGGTGACTTTTTGGCTTTTCTTTAAGTGGGTAGCTTTTGATTTCTTACAGAAAGTACTCTCAAGATCAAATTTTTATGTGCGCTTGCCTGGCTAGCCTCATGGATGCATTGGGTTACCAAGTTGGTTTGTGATTGAAATTTGCCGGTGTCTTCTTTTTCTCGATGAATGAAATTGGTCTTTGTCCAGGCTTGGTTTAGAGAACTCCCCAGTGGCGTTTTGGACTCGCTCTCACCGGAACAGGTAATGCATTCGCAGTCAGAAGAGGATTGTGCTCAGCTCGTGACACTCCTCCCCCCAATGGAAGCCGCTCTCTTCAATTGGGCCATCAATCTAATGGCCGACGTTACTCAGTTTGAACATTTGAACAAGATGAATGCACGCAATGTCGCAGTGGTGTTCGCACCCAACATGACGCAGGTGAGCAGACTTTGTTCTCAGTATGATGGTGAGTTAGCATGCTGGTGCACTAAGGGCCTTTAAATTTGGAGTCGACAGGATCAATGGTCTTGCATGATTGTCGATAGATTCACTCTAAAACCAATACGACACTCACTCTGTTCTTATCAAATTCAAATGGAAGTCAGACTTTAATGGGATCGCAATTCTTCATTTCTAACAGGAGTAAGGTTTGTTTGAATTATCTGTATGAGCACATAGTCTAATACGTTATTATCGTTGTGCTGTTTGAGCAGATGGCTGATCCCTTAACAGCTTTGATGTATGCTGTTCAAGTGATGAACTTCTTGAGAACTCTTATCGAGAAGACACTGAGAGAAAGAGGCGACTCCCCCATTGAGTATCCGCCTCCTCTTAATGCGGATCCTTCTGATGGCACCGGGCCGCAGAGTTCTTCTGCCCCATTGTCCAGAGAAGCCGAAGCTGAAGAGGGACGCAGAAAAGAGGAACTTCATGTGAAGGAAGAACCTGCTGCAGAGTGTTCTTCTCGTTCTGCTGAACACGAACTTCTAACCGAAAGTGAGCCTCAAAAGTTATCCTCCATAGAGAATATAATCTCCAATGGAAACCACACTCTAGTCGACAGTTGCCCCTACGAAGCTGTGTTCCAAATTCGTTCGCTAAAGAGTGAAGTCTGCAATGGTCCTTCGGGCGGTTCAAACGAGGCCATGCTGAGGATCATTCCGAAGGGCAGTTCCAATTTCAGGAGAGGATTGACGAAGGTGAAAGAGGGGCAGGTTGTTCAGAAAGCATCACCGGCCGAGAAGGGCAAAATCATCGGCAACATAAATCCAAGGGCAGAGTTAAGGGAGGCTTGGCGATGAAGGGGGTCCGGTGGGTTCATAGCCGGTTCGATCCGGGTCGGGGGAAATCGTCCAACTGATCAAAGTTGGCATGCTGTGTATTGTCCTTTGAGAAGTGCTTTTGTTTCTAATCTCAACGTGTGCTTGTAGAAAGTGGTCTTTTTATCTGTTGATGCTCTGGAGTATCATTCCTCACATCGTGTGGAGCAGTCCCTTGTGCATTTCTAACATGGTGCTAGGCTTGGACTAGATCCAGTCCTTTCTTTCAGTTAACGTGAAGGCAAGCAGACCCTTGCTCCACGTAGACGTTGAATTAACAATACAATGAGTCGTGTTAGTTTATTCTTCGATATGACCAGTAAAACCATCGAACTGATGAACAATTTCTGCATCCGAAGAAAGGATTTCTGACCAAAAGATGGAAAAACGTGCTCTGAAGTTTCCATGGCTTGGAAATCGTAAACTTGCGTATGCAAAAATGCAAGACTCATTGATGAGAGCTTGCACATATGATGAGTTCTAGCAAGGGATATTTCTTTTACCCTCTCTGATCATCAAAAGCTCGCTTTACATCGCTAAACTTGAAATACCCTACTTACCATGCGATAGAGTTGAAATGACGGTCGAAACCCGAGTTGGTGGTAAACATAAACATATAAGATTGTTTGCATTTCGTTGTAGAGGGACTCGAACTTGTGTTATGTGCATGTCAGAAAAAGAGATATAGGCCAAGCTCGAGAGAAGTGGAGAGAAGACTCAAGGTTTTTCTTGTATTCTTTGTTTATAAAATTTACATTGTATGATGCACTATTTTATAATACATTAAATGTCTATCTAAAGAAAAAGAATATTCAAGAAATCAAATCCAATCACAGATTGACATAAATAAATAATCACAATCTCTTGTAATCTTGGATTGATTGGTTGCAATCTTCAGCTTGATTAAATGCATATCTCCAACACTCCCCCTCAAGGCGGCGGCTGGTATATATCCAAGACGCCAAGCTTGCTTAGTAGATATGCGTGTTGTCTTTGACATAATGGTTTGGTAAAGATATTAGCAGGCTATTCCACAGTTCTAATTCCGTTTGTCTTGATTACCCCTTCTTGGATTTTGTCTCGAGTATAATGACAGTCAACTTCAATGTGTTTCGTTCTTTCATGAAAAATGGGATTTGCTGCAAGTTTGAGTGCTGCGTCATTGTCGCAATATATGTTTGTTGGCCCTTTGACTTGTATCCCAATATCTGAAAGTAAGCCTCGTATCCAAACTATTTCACAAACTGTTTTAGCCATAGCTCTATACTCGGCTTTGGCAGATGAAAGAGATACAGTGGTTTGCTTCTTTGTTTTCCATGCAAGTAACGATTTTCCCAGCTTGATGTAAAAGCCGGTGAGCCGATCTTCGACTCATAGGACATGTGGCATAATCATGTCACAATAAGCTGCCATTTCGAGATTGCAATCTCGTGAAAGAAGTAATCCAAGACCTGGACATTTCTTCAAATACTTTATAACCTTCAAGGCTGCATTCATATGAGACTCCTTCGGTTTATGCATGAATTGACTAAGTGTTTGAACTGCATAACATATATCTGGCCTAGTCATAGTGAGATATATAAGTTTCCCTACAAGCCTTTGATAGCGGGATGGATCTTCAAGCAGAGGATCATCAATCTTAGACGAAGATCCAACATCATAGTCAACATTAGTTAGCCTAATGTTCTTATCAATAGGGATAACAGCCGGTTTACATCCTGATAAGCCTGCTTCTGATATAATCTCTAATACAAATTTCCGTTGACTAAGGGCAATCCCTAGCTCTGATCGAGCAATCTCAATGCCAAGGAAGTATTTGGGAGGTCCCAAATCTTTAATACGGAAGCTAGAATGCAAATGTCCCTTAAGTCTCTTGATGCCCAATTCATCATTTCCCATAATAAGTATGTCATCAACATATATCATCGATAGATTGAAGACGTACCTTTAGCCCAAGAGAATAGGGCATAATCATGCTTGGATTGCTTGAAACTAATGGCTGTGAGAGCTGATGTGAATTTTGCATACCACTGACGAGAAGCTTGCTTGAGTCCATAAAGGGACTTACGGAGATGACACACTCCATACTCCCCCTGTCGCCGTAATCCCGGTGGAAAATCCATATATATTTCTTCATCAAGATCACCATGAAGAAAAGCATTGTGTACATCCATTTGATGTAATTTCCAGTCCCGAAAAGCAGCAATAGAAAGAAAAGAACGAACAGTGACATCTTTGGCAACTGGAGAGAATGTTTCATGGTAATCAAAACCTTCACGTTGTGTAAAGCCCTTTGCCACTAAGCGAGCCTTATAACGTTCCATTGAACCATCAGCCTTGTACTTGATCTTGTATACCCACTTGCAGCCAATTGGCTTACGATCAACAGGTGGTGGGACTATATCCCATGTGTGGTTCTCTACCAATGCTTGTAACTCAGCTTCCATAGCCTTTTGCCAACGTGGATCACGAATGGCCACATCATAAGATGATGGTTCCATTTCTTCGGAGATACGACTGATACAGCACATATGTTCCGCAGAGAGACAATCAAACGAGACATAAGAGGAGATAGGGTATGGTGTACCTGATGAGTTGAGAGATGCACAAACATAATCCTTTGTCCAAGTTGGAGGATGAATGGTTCGTCTGACCGTCTTGGAGGAGCATGATCGGGTGCGGGAGATGATTCTTCAGAACTAGCTTGATGTGATAATTGTTCTGAATTGGATGTCTCTTCAATGGATACCGTAGAGCCCGAAGCTAAATATTCAGAGGCAGGTAAAGATGCTGCATTTGTTTCGATCACTGGCGAAGAAGTCGGAACACATATATATTGTGGGTGAGTGGTAAATCTTCCTCAAATAGAAAATTTCTATTTTGCTGATTTGAGCTTGAGGATTCATTGGAAGATATCTCATCTTGAAAAGGGAACACATCCTCATGGAAAACCACATCTCTACTTACGAAGAAATTTCACTGTCGATGGTTCAAAACACGATATCCCTTCGGAAAGCCGGATAACCCATAAAAATGCATCGTCTGGCTCGAGGACTCAACTTGTCCCGAGGACCCAAAGCAACAGCATAACACAAGCAGCCAAAAACTCTTAAATGATCTACTGCAGGTTTCTTTCCAAATAAGATCTCAAACGGGGTACGCCCATTAAGAACCCTAGTTTGCATGTGATTGATAAGATATGCTGCTGTGACCACACAATCTCCCCAAAAAGTTTCAGGAATGAAGGCTTGAAACTTAAGTGCACGTGCAACTTCTAGAAGATGGCGGTGTTTCTGCTCAACAACCCCATTTTGTTGAGGTGTATAAGTGCACGTACTTTCATGTAGAACTCCATATGAAGAAAATAAGGATTGACAATCATGACTAGAGAATTCTTTCCCATTGTCTGTTCGAATGCGTTGAATAGATTTTCCAAATTGATTTTTCGTCAGGATGAAAAAATCTTTCAAATGAGGAAGAACTTGACTCTTTGATTGCATAAGGAAGATCCATGTAGCACGAGAATGATCGTCAACAATAGTAAGAAAAAAAACGAGACCCATCTCGATGTGATGTATGATAGGGTCTCCAAATGTCTACATGAATTAAAGAGAAATTCTCTGTAGTATGGGACTTGCTTGTGGAGAAAGGAGTACGTGATTGTTTTGCGAGAGGACAAATATCACATTTAGGGTGTGGAAAGAAGGCACTGTGACCAAAACGTCGATAAGAAATAATAGCTTTATCATTGGTAGTAACGTTACACAATGATTCCTTATTCACAGAAAAACATGATAAATCAATATTTTTGGGAAAACTTGTCCAAAAATACAACCCTTGTGAGAGACTACCCAAGCCCATCGGTTGCCAATCGAAAGGGCTGAAAAAGACGTGTCAGAATTGAAGAGGATTCGACATGAATTATCCTCACAGGCTTTGGATACTGAGATAAGGTTGAATTCAAATTGAGGAATATAAAACACATTTTTAAGGGTATTAGAAGGGCTAAGATGTACTGTCCCTAATTTCGAGACATTTGTAGTATTCCCATTTGGAAGTTTCACAGTGATTGGGAAAATATGGGCATGAGTATGAGAAAAGAAACTCTCGTCACAGATAATATGGTCACTAGCACCTAAGTCAATAATCCATGCATCATGAGAAATAGAGCTTAGGCAAAATGTGGTACCTAAAAAACCCGCTCCTTTTTCAGAAACTGGAAGTTGTTTTAGGGCCTTCATTATTTCCGATACGATTTTGTGTAATGGGCTGGTTGACATCGAGCCCGTGACTTGATTAGCGAAGATTCCTTCTTTCCTCTATCCCCGGGTTTTCCGTGTAATTTCCAACGAGGTTTCCACCGTGTGATGAGGTTGTTTGCAATAGCTGCAATATAATTTGCCTTTTCCTCTAATATTGTCCTTTGATGCGAAATTTTGGACCGTACGATCCCCTAAAAGAACCAGAGCCGTTGGATTCGGCTTGGTCATTAGCTGAATAGTGGCCGTTGGATCTGAAGATCAGATCTGAGCCGTTCGCCCTAAAATTAGGGTTCCCTTCCTCCTGCTTCCTTTCATTCGTGCGGTAGGGATTTTCTCCATGGAACCTGAAAGATGGATTCGCCGGAGAGAGAGCGTGCGAGGAGTTGCCAGCCCCCAAGGCCGGAGTGAGGCCAAATCCGGCAACGGTGAACCCTGGAGAGAGGTTTCCGGCCATCGACGGGCCAGATCCGAGGGCCGCGAACAACGGGCTAGATCCGAGAGCCGCGAACGCCGCTCCTTCTCCGGTTCGTGCGAGTCCAGTCGCCACCATCCTCTGGCTTTCTTCTTGGACCGCCAACTGGTAGATCCGCCGGAGCGATGGTGGTGGCTCCATTGCGAGCACTTAGGACCTGAAATGTGAGTAATTTTCATTTAAAATCAGCAAAAATCGAGTTGATTTTTCTTTGTCTCGAATGGCCCTGTACTAATTTAGGGTTTCTTCCGATCCCTCGAGTCTCTCCTCGGTAGCCTCGAGTTCGTTCCAGAGGGCAGAGAGCCGATTGAAAACCGTCGTGACATTTTGATTTCCCTGTTTCAGGTCAGATACGGCTTGGGTGAGTGAAAAAAGCTTGGCTCGATCAAGCTTGCCGTACATCTCTCAGATCGCCTCCCAAATCGTCTTTGAGTCTTCGGTTGGTGGAAGTCCGGCCACCTTAGGAGCCAAACGATTCTTGCCGATCCACGTTCGCACAAGGCGATTGCATACGCGCCAATGCCGCTGCGATCGTTCGTCGGTTGGGAAGGGAATGCTTTGCCATCAATGAAGCCTTCCTTCTCCTTAGTCACCAGCGCTCGCCTAAGATCTCGAGCCCAAGTAGTGTAATTTTCAGATCCTGTAAGTTTCAAGGAAATGAGCCGTAGCTCGGGTCCGTCACCCGGCGACGTGTAGAACGGGTCGCCGGGTTCCGGTCGACCGCCGTTGGTGGGAAAGATAAACGGCATGTAGCCGGGTCCTGCATTCGGGAACCCGGATCCCGCATTCAGGAATCCGGGTCCTGTATTTGGGTAGGGATTCCCTCACGACCCATCGAAGATGTTTCGGTCTTATGCTGTGCTGTCGAGCTGCGTCAGTGCTTGAAAATCCTTCTCCAAATGTTTCGTATGGAACCCACGACTGAGCTGGTCCAATTCCCCATGGACCCTGAAAGGGAAACCACATAATTGGTGACCATTGAGTTGGGCCGGAAACATTGACTGGAGCAAGTGTCGGATTTGCTGGAGGGAGTGTCGGATTTGCAGTATGTTGAGCCGTCGAGTGAGTATCTTGAAGGGTTGGCTGGATTTACGCTTTGAGGTGAGTTTAGACTTTCCTCAATTGAGATTTCTCCTTGAGTATTCTTGGCCATGATGAATTCCTCTGCTTCTTTGTAGAAACTGATTTGTGAGAAAGGAACGAGGCAATTCGAAGAGTTTGCGAAGCTAGATTGAAAAACACGGCTCGATACCATGTCGAAAAAGAGATATAGGCCAAGCTCGAGAGAAGTGGAGAGAAGACTCAAGGTTTTTCTTGTATTCTTTGTATATAAAATTTACATTGTATGATGCACTATTTTATAATACATTAAATGTCTATCTAAAGAAAAAGAATATTCAAGAAATCAAATCCAATCACAGATTGACATAAATAAATAATCAGAATCTCTTGTAATCTTGGATTGATTGGTTGCAATCTTGACTTGATTCTCAGTGCATATCTCCAACAAAGTGCATCTAATTTACATGCAAAACTTCGTTCTTTAACCACTAAGCCAATTCCATAAAGTTAACAAAGAATTATAATACATCACTACATGCCCCATTCAAAAGAAGACGGAAAGTGTTTTATGACAAGTGAAAAGTGGGAGCGGGCAATGACAACTATTCCAATGGGCGTTATACTAAAGGTGCGCATGACAACGCTTCTTGGTTAGGGAAGAGTTTTTTTTTGGGAAATAGTTCTTTTATATTTCTATTCCGATGAACAATTTCTAAGTAAAAGAACTCGTTTAATAACTACACAAAATTTCTACTCTTAGAATAAAAAAAAAGAATAGAAATGTGTTTGGTAACGCAACAGTTTTTTTTTTATATTTATTCGTTTTTATTCTTACTCACGGATCACCGACCGCCAACCGTCACCGCCCGCCGCTGTCGCTGCATGACCGTCGGCCGCCAACCGTCACTGCCGAACGCCGCCACACAGCCCATCGGCCGCCCCCTCCCGCGGCTGCCTGTTGTCGGCTGATGGTCGTGCGGCGCGGCCGGCGTCCGGTGACGGGCAAGCGGCTGCGGCAGGCAGCTAGCGGTGGTGGGCGGCGACGGGCGGCCGGTGACGCGCTGATTGACGGTGGCTTCGGGCGGTTGGAGATAGCGCGGCAAGAGAAAGGAATAAAAGAAAAATAAAAAAGAAAATTGGCTTATTTCTAGAAATTGTTCCCGGGAACAAGAAATAACTTTTTTTTGTTTCTCGTTTCTACTCCAAATCTATTCTCGGGCTAATTTTCTATTCCGAGAATTGAAAAACAACTTAGCGTTACCAAACGGATTTATGTTCTTTTTTTGTTTTGAAGAACAAAGGAACAAAAATTTTAAAGAACATAAGCGTTGTCATGCAGACCCTAAAAGTCCCAAACACACTTTTTTTTTGTCAATCCTACACTAATCCTACTCTAACACTCACCCTCAGGCTTTTGCCCCGCCTCCTTGCAGGGCGTGGGAGTCGAAACTCACTCCTGAAATGAAATCGTCCCCACCCCAATCCCCATCCCCCCTGAGAAGGTGGGGATTTGAACCCCCAATCTCCCCTTTCCAAGATGAAAGGGTGGCCACTGAAGCGAACCCCCAATGGTTCCAAACACACTTTGAATTGTTCAGTTTGAGCCATACTCAATCTAAGAGTAAGCATAGGCCAAATGAGCTTAGCCTCAAGGCATCTTTCACCCCAACATGATTATACCAAAAAAGGCTTAGGCCAAACTAAATTTGTATAATTGGGCTCAATCGGAGCCCAAACTCAAATATTTTATTGTTTATAAGAAATTGAAAACAATGGATCAATTATTATGTTTCTAATCTAAATATGTAATTAACATGTTACTAATTTGAGACCTAAAAATTGCATTGAAATATACTAATTTCTAGTACCTTATTTTCGATAAAGGCGTAACTCTTGATCTAGATAGAGTTTAAGCACGAACTAAAGGTGTTTAAAAGATAAGTGGGTCTTAAGTGAATCTTAAATGGGTTGAATTTAGAACCCATTTTCAACCAAAATCACACAATCTCCCTCTTCCCTCTTTAACTTTACAAAAATAATTTTTTTATAAAAATCGAAATTGTAATTATTTTTCATTTTAATTTTCTTTCCTTTTTTTCTTTCTTCTTCCTTCTTCCGATGGCTGGCCGGTAATGGCCGGCAACTAGCCAGGCGAGCCTCGAGCTCGCTAGATCCACCTCGCCAACGTCCGGCGAGACCCGAGTCTCGCCAAATCGGCAAGACTCAAGCTCGCTCGACGCTAGCAAGCTCAAGGCTCGCTAGAGGCCTCGGCGATCTAAGGAGCCTTGAGCTCTCCGGCATCGGCGAGCTAGGCGAGCTTGAGGCTCACCCGTGGATCGGTCACGCCGTCATCGTGGCCAGCGGCCGGCCAAAGAAAAGAAGAAGAAAAAAAGAAAAATAAATATTATATTCTTAAAAATAAAAATAATTAAATAATTAATTTTTAAAAATAAAAAATAATTAAAATTCTATTTTTAAATAATTATTTTAAAAATTATAAAAATTGTCCATTAAATTTGTGTTGTATAAAACCATTTTAACAATACCATTTTTAATATATATAAGCTTTTTTAGGTTTCGTTAAATGAGTCAGGTATGGATCGAGTACAAATCGAGTCGGGTCGGATATGGGTCAAAAATTTTGCGTTGCAATAAATAGGTTATAACCGAGTTAAATGGATTGATTTGGGTCGGATTATTTATGACTCGACCCATCTATTTGACAGTCTAATTTTCAAATTCAACTCACATCAGCACATCACTTCACGCTAAATTATGTTTTCTAAAATTAGTTGGGGGCAGAGGAGTTCATTTGTCCAAGAACACCCGTACAACCGGAGGCGCTTTTGCCTAGTCCTCCTCGTAAATGAAAATAGGGGTACATCCCACCCAAGTGACGGTCCATTAATGACCAAATTCCTTGTCCAACATATATGTCCGCCAACAGATCACCGATCCCCATTGGGCTCTGGTTCCTTTGTGCGACGACATTGAGATTTCGCATGTTCTTCTCTCTTACACCAACCTTTTTTCTAAGGAGCTTCTAGCTTTTTCTTTTTTTTTTTTTTGACCAGAGAAGCCGAAGTTTTGGCTCTACCACATGCTTGAATTAGCAAACTTCCCCTTCTCAGTCCATCAGCACGTAGTTCATAAAAAGGTCTATGAAAAATAAGTATACATAATTAAAAGATGGGAAATTTGAAGCAAATCCCCACCTCGCCCTTGTCACATCACGTTGGAAGGGTAATATGGAAGTATTCAGGACTGATGACGCCCGGATTTTGGCTCTACCACGTGCTTGAAAATTAAAAAATAAGACAGACCTAAAATCCCGGCTCTGACCTATTCGGCCCCGAAAATCGAGCTGGGCTGAGCCCAACTTTTTAGCTCCCATGTTATTTTGCTCACCCCTAACTTAGTTCCCCTGTAAGCGTATGCGTGTAGTCTAGTCAATGGTTCATTCACAGCTCGATTCAAACTTGTGAAATCATAAAGATAGCATAATCTTAATTATCGCTCGACTAACTGGGGGATGTAAGAGGGATTGATATGGGGTAGCAGTCCTTGTCCCACACCCAACATGTTAACTTTATGCTCATCCCCAAACCATTACAAGTAGGGGTGATCGGTTTCAAAATGGGTAGATTTCAGACGTGCATCCTATACCTTATATTGTAACTTATTTTCCTTTTTTGGACCCCATACACTACCCTTTTTGCATTGGAACCTATTTTGGAACCTAGTCTCTATTTTTTTCGGTCCGGTTCTATGGTTTATTTAGTTTGCACGAGAACCTATTTTGATATCTTATACGACTTTGAATTTTATGTAAATACGCAAAAAAACAACGTAATTCTCCTAATTTATATTGAAACATTAAGCACATGTAATAAATTTTTTGACTAAACAAAAAATTAAGGACCCATAAGGCTACAAAAAAAAAAATCCGACTCAATTTACTCAATTTGCGCTACATCAGTGATGGTGGCAAGCCTTGTGACAACAAGATGAGAGGTGAACTAGGTTGCATTTTTGCAGGCTGCGGCATCTATGGTGGCAACTAGAATGGTGGGTGGGCATATAGAGAGAGACTAAGATAGAGGGGCAACTGAGAAGAAGGCAAATTGCGCGAAGAGAGAGAGAGAGAGGCGACTAGGTTTTTTTTTTTTTTTTAAACACTAGTAAAAATCGATTCCAAAACCGATCCAATCAGTACGATTCTTGGGTAAGCCTTTACTTAGAACCAAGAATTGGATCAGTTTCAACCGATTCCCAAAAAATGGAACTTGTTTTCGAATCAATTCAAACAAGAACCTACTTCCACACTTATTTTCTGAGTGATTCGATCCGATTTTTATATAAACTCAGTCTGGTTGCACACCATCAATTATGGACTTTTAATATGAAATTTGAAAATCGAACTTTCTAAAGTAGCCGAGCGCTTCTTTAATTGATTAGCATTTCACCCTAAATATATAATTTGCAAAATAAACTATTTGTTCAAAGTTCAGGCGTTATCGTAAGATCTCCGATTGAAAAATCTACAAAATCATAAGTATGATATTAGACAGGTGGAGGGACAAAAGGTTCTAGAATGAGAGATGTGATGGGCCCTTGGAGCTCATCAGAAGCCCATAAGTTCACGAGGCCCATCGTGTATCCTCGATCGGAGACGGTTTCGAAGCGGAACCGATGAGCTTGTTTTCTCCGTCGGAGGCTCCAAGATCCTCTCCCGCTCCCTCTCGCAGCAGCAGCCCAGCTCCGCCTCTCTCGTCTTCCCGCGGCTCGCCGACCCCGAATCGCCGCCGCGAGCTCGCCGGTCGGCGGTCCGAAACCGAGGTGAGGGTCGCTTCCCCACTCCGCGCGCGGGCTTTCTAGCGTTCGCGAATTGCTTTGTTGAAGAATCATGGATCGGCTCTGCTGTCTTGTCGTGTGGCTCATCGCTCGTCGCCGTTGCCGTCGTCGCTGTCGCCGTTTGCAGGTAGAATTTGTCCCCGCCGGAGCACGTGATCGGGAAAGCACCCTCGTCGCGCTGTATGATTTTGTTCAGGCGCGTGGTGACGTCCGCCATGAATGCCGTTTGCTTCCAGAGGACCTTCGCCGCCGCGTCGCCGCCGCTGGTCCCGGTACAACTCCCCTCGCGCATGTGAGATCCTCTTCCACCGCTCCGAGCCCGATAGAGCTGAAAACTCTTTAGGCGCCTCCGCTTCGGAGGCGTCACTGATAACCATACCCCAGGACATCGTCGGTATAATGCTGTGGAAATGAGAATGCAGTTTGTGGCATTCTGTCTTATTCTGGTGAACTATAGTTTCCGTATGCCTTATAACCTTATGAATTAGCACCTTCATTATGCGTTCCTTAATTACGTTGGAGGCCTTGGGATGTCGACTGTGTGTGCAATTTGTAGAAATGGGAATACGATTTGTGCGGCATACCCTTTTTTTTTCTTCATTGTGAATTATGGTTTTTATATTGGAATAACCTTATGATCGAGCCAGTCAGGAACTCCTCCTCTTCGTTTTTTGATAGGGAGGCGCATCTCTGGTATGTTGTGCCCGATGAAG
The DNA here is from genome assembly GCA_014182715.1 of Eucalyptus cloeziana. Classification (NCBI taxonomy): domain Eukaryota; kingdom Viridiplantae; phylum Streptophyta; class Magnoliopsida; order Myrtales; family Myrtaceae; genus Eucalyptus; species Eucalyptus cloeziana. The sequence goes on along the minus strand of CM024639.1, from coordinate 3,807,749 downwards.
TGAAAAGCTCATCCCTTTTACATGATTATTTCGATATTTTATCGCCATGTGAGAAGGAGAATGTTTCCCGCAAGCGGGGGGAGCAGCTCCAGAAGGCAGCTTTGCTGGCCCGTGCCCTTGTTCGAACTACCATTGCAAGATGTAAGCTCTTTGCTACTGATTCTTTATTTGCCCTCGTCTCGTCCAGCTCTCTATCAGTTGCGATCGGTGTCGGTGAATCCAATCAACTTTTTGCCAGTAGAAAAGAACTTTTTCTTTACTTGTTTAATGCTTTTTTTATGGAGATTGTTTATTTCTGTGCTGCTACAACTAGAGTTTTTATTTTCTGTGTCGTAGTCACATAGTTAGTTTCTGATCTTCTTCATTTAGTAATAGGTTAAGGTAATGTGATGCATTTAAGCAGTAAGTTTTTATATTAGATCAGATTAATGGCCAAGTTGATCCAAGATCCTTGAAGTTTAAGAAGAACATCCATGGAAAACCTGAGGTGAGTTTGCACTTCAATGGCTAGAGATTTTAACCTTTGTTGCAGCAACTTGTTTGGTGATTTTCTATACCCTGTGGTAGTTGGAGTGGAATGACGATCCATGCCAGAGTGCGTCAAGGCTACAATTTAACATCTCACACACTTCTTCTCTTATACTTTGCGGAGTAACTGTTGATTCACCGGTTGGTGTTCTCTTAAACTCACAAAGCAATTATAAGTTTCTGCTTCATCTTAAGTTTCTTTGATAGTCCACAGATGATATTGATTCCCTGCAACTTGCTCTTCTAATTTGTAGATTGGTGTTGATCTTGAAGAAAAGCAAAGGAAATTGAAGAACGATATTTTAGCCTTTGCTAGGAGGTACTTCACTCCGCATGAAGTGAAATTTTTGAGTTCAATTTCAGATCCTGGAGTTCAGCATCAGTATTTTATGAAATTATGGACTCTAAAGGTACGCAGATCCTCTATGTTATTGGAAGTTCCTAATGGTTTCTTAAGATATTTTAAAATGATCATCTGCTTCCAATTCTTTTTCTTTTTCTGTTCATTACTTCTAGTTTAATTTTGTGCCATGTGGCTTTCAACTGAGAAAATAGTTGTATCTGTGATGCATTTTCCTGTCCTTCTAAATGCAACAACAACTCCTTCTGTGTTGTTTACTATTGCTTTTGCCTGGAAAATTAGTTGTTGGTGAATTGGTAATAATTTGTGAATATATACTGTATTTGATGCTTCTGTGTTCTTCTGACGTAATGTGTGAAGTTTTGAAGAAACTGTGTATGCAAATGTTACTTCAAAAAGAATTGTTGCAAATGCTCCTGATCAGATTATTGACTTGGTGCTGAGGACATAATCATGTCACTTTTATGAAGATAATACTAAGTTTCACAAGGCTTAAGTAGCTTTTTCTTAAAAATCTTTGATTTATATGAATTTCTTCTCCAGGAATCTTATGTTAAAGCACTGGGAAGAGGCTTCTCTGGACTACCTTTCAAAATGTTTACCATTCAGTTTGGGAATGCAGAGAAGGGAGACTCTTGTACATCTGGTGAAACAAATAATGAGGTATGAAAAGGAGAGAAATTACGGAACTGCCACCTCCTTCAGCTTTCTGCTTTGAGTTTCACTCACAAATTTGTGCTACCCATTGTAATTCTCGTTTCCCATCCATGGCCTAAAATCTATATGTTCTGCTGCAAGTCGCATATCTGGAATGCTTTTCTTCATTTTCTTACAGTATAGCTGCTGAAATTACCTGTTTTGCTCGTGTTCCTGTTGAGAACTCAAATTTTGTTATTACAGAACTATGACAAACGCAATAGCAATATCGAAAGTACTTTTGATGAGCTTCTCATGCACTACATTTCATGCCTTGAGGGTCATTCTTCTATTTGCTCATTTGAAATTATTCTTCTAATATACTTCAACCAGTATGCTTTACATAAACCGTCTGAAAATGTTCTCATTCACGTTTTTCCTTTTTTATGTGGATGGCCCTGGTGGGGTGTCGATCTGGTTCATATGAAATTAATAAATCTCTCTATAACATGACTTTCTGATTTGATTATATCCTACTCTGCTCATTTTCATCTCTACGATTCATCAAATGAAGCCTGTTCTTTGTGAAACCTACATTTAACTTTACAATATGCTCAGGGTGAGATAATTGTGAAATCTCTTGAGGACGTTAACAGCTTCAGCAGCAATTGGCAGTTTGCTCTGCTGGAATTAGCAGGCTCTCACTACGCCGCCATCTGCATGGAAAAGGATGAAGCCGTTGAAGGTAAGATCATAATTCTCATTGTTCATCTAGGGGTAAATGCAGGTTTTGTCATGAGTAGGACTAAATAGTAGTCGTAATGGTCAATATTTGCTGTTGTTTACAGGCGGAGTGCATACTCCTATGAAGTTAACCGTGAGGAAAACAATACCATATGTGCGAGATGAATTTATTTCTGGACCCGAAGCCGTTGTAATAAGTGGCTTGACTTGAGGACTGATAATTTGTGCCTTCAGTTAACATTTGTTGCTACTTATGCTGCGCTGCAATGGTTGACAGCAAGAATCTCACTACTGCGGGCGTCAAATCCATAGTCCGTCTGATGTTCTTGATCCGCTTAAGAATGAAGTGTATTGATATACAAAAGATTTTGCGAGAGTGTGGAAGGATGTGTGCTCCTGTTTATTGACCGTCCGTTAACGGTTAAGCACGATATTACAAATCATCTACTAAACTTATAATTGCATTAACGAAGAAGCGAAGGCAAAATATAGAGTTTATGTTTCCTCATGCCTAACTCACTTAAAAAGCACAAACTTTAGTTCGGGTTGCAATTTCAGTCCCAAACTTTTTGTCATTGAAAAACATTAATTTTCTGACAGTATCTAAAGTCTGGCTCTGGTCAATTTTTCGTTCAATGATGCTGTCAATAATCCGACCTGCATTTCAGGTGTACTTGGTGATTCACGATTCACACTGTATTGACATTCCACCGACTGTGTTGACATTCCACGCTTAGAGTTAAAAACGTTTCCTAACAAAGCCTTAAATTCGAAAATGATTTCCCTTTGAAAGGACCAGGAAAATGTTTTCCAAATTTACCAAAGCTTAGATTTGATGCTTGGTTTATAAATAATTATTCTTATAAAAATATATTTTTAAAAATTGAATTCGATTTTTTTTAAATAAAATTTGGAAAACGTTTTAAAAAACAAATAAATAAATAATTCAATTTCCTTCTTTTCTTTTCTTCCTTTTTCTTTTTTGCTTCTTCTCCACCTGTCACTAGCCACAAGGATGGCCAGTGAGTTTAGCCTCATTAGATCGAGCGATCTCATGACCTTCGACAACAAGGCTTGAACTTGTTCGAGGTCAATGAGCCTCAAGCCTCGCCCATCAGATCGGAGCTCGTGACCTCCTTCCGATGAGGCTCAAGCCTCGTCGATTGGGCAAGCTCGTAGCCTTTGGCGGCCAGTTGATAATCTCGTCACCTTCGACGATAGCTGGAGCTTACCCTTTGTAAGCCAACCAAGAACGAATTGCCAAATGAAGCAGAAGGGATGGCGTGAGGAAGCTAAGAAGTGAAGGACAAGAAGAAGGAAAAGAGAAAAAGGAAATAAAAAGAAAGAAAATAAAAGTAAATAAAAGACAACAATATTAAAAATTCAAATTTTTTAAAATTAATTTTTTTTTCTTGCGATGAAGTGCGAAATTATTTTTTAATGGGATTCAAATGGCAAAAAACATTTTCATTATATATCATCAAACAAAGAAAAACAAATCGTATTTTTAAAAATGCTTTCTGAGAAAGGATTTTCTTTTATCATCAGTTTTCCATGAATCAATTGACTCAAATTGACAAACCTAATTTTCTTAGCATTTTCTCTCCTCCTCTCTCTGTCACCGCCGGCGATTGTGCCACCTACCCATCCCGTCAGCCCTGACTTGGAGTACTCCTGCTGTCGCTCATCGCCTCACATCCCTGTTGGCCCGCATGAGCTCAGTCACTCGTGACAGCCACCCATTGCAGCCTTGGACGACGCCAGATCCAGGATTGCCCAAGGACGACAATGCCAGCACTCAGCTCGGCATCTCAGATCCGACGTGTTGAGCTCGGATCTGGCTAACAAACCGACTATGTCAACTGCAGCTTCTGAAGAAAATCCATCAGAAACCAGTCTACAGCTATTCCCTTCAAAATCTCAAAATCAGGAAAGTTCTTTTCCTCCAACTGAAGCAGAGACACAAGGATTGAAGGAAGAGATAGAAAGGCTTAATAGCGACAAGGAATCAGTTGAGTTGGGGCATCAGCAATGCAGGAATATGAGCAGCTATTTCCGATCAAAATTCTCAATAATCTTGGAAGTTCCATTTCCATAAAACACTACCAAATTACCAACTCGAAAGAACCTTGAAAGTCTCCTGCACTCAGGTTTGACAAAAAGCTGCCTTGTCTTTCCTAGCTCGTGTTTTCTACTGAGTTACATTTCATCACTTCACCAATAATCTCGGCAAGAGCAGACACCGCCCTCGAAATGGTGGAAGCGAGTCGCATCTCTGACAACAAATTGACGATCCACTGCCTTGCTTACCAACTTTATAAACAAGTGACAATCTTCACAAACCCTGAGATTCTTAATCACGACAATCTCCCTCCCATGCTGCTTCGTGTTCAAGAGTGCAAATGCGATCGCTAACTTCTCACTGTGAACCCCTGTGCCAGACAACCGTTCATCGTCTCTTCTTTCCAGATAACTCTTGTCCAAATTGTGATTCGCCTTTAACCAATCCTCGAGTTCGTTCAACATCCTGTATATTTCTTTTGTCTGAGGATGACATCTATCCCCTGCTAAGAAGAGATGAACTTTCCCTCCGTGTTCTACATAGCTACAGCCAGGCTCCTTTTTGAGTTTCCGCTCCCTCATCATCATCCGGACCCTAAGTATGCCATCCATGTTGTTAGCCTCGTTATAGGTGTTCGACAGTAAAACATAGTAGCCAATATTGGTAGGCTCAAGTTCAATGACACGTTCGAAGGCTAACTCTGCTAACTCCACATTCTTGTGGATTTTACAAGCACCCAACAGAGCACCCCAGACCGCACCATCGGGATGTGCCCGCATCGTATGGATGAGATCGAGGGCTTTCTGTAGCTGACCTGCCCGACCTAGAAGATCCACCATGCAAGAGTAGTGCTCTGGACCAGGCTGCAACAGATACTTCTTTTCCATCGCATTAAAGTACTTAAAACCCTCATCAGTCAACCCCGCATGGCTACATGCAGACAGAACACTAACAAATGCTGCTCCATCGGGCCTTATTCCTGCTTGCAGCATCTCTTCAAAGAGCTTGACTGCAAGTTCTCCTTGTCCGTGCATCCCATATCCACCTATGATGGCCGTCCAAGAAACAACAGTTTTCTCGGGCATGGCATCAAAGACGGCCCGAGCCTTTGCCAATTTGCCGCACCTGGCATACATGTTGACAAGCGCATTATCTAAGAACGGGTTGGAGTTAAAACCGCTCAACTCTATCTGCCTTTCTACTTGGCAGCCAATGTGGTAAGCACCGAGGTGAGCACAGGACGACAGAACTCCGACGAGAGTCACAGAGTCTGGTCGAATCCCACACGACTTCATCTCCCGGTAAAGGTCTAAAACATGACTAGCGCGTCCATGCTGCGCATATCCAGAAATCATTGCATTCCACGTGATCAAACCCTTACAACTGATCGAGTCGAACAAAACCCAGGCATCCTCCACGGACCCGCATTTGACATACATGGTCAGCAAACAATTCCCAACCGACGAATCGCTGTCCAAGCCAAGCTTCACGCAGCAGCAATGCAGACACGTCCCGACGCCCAAATGCACCGGGAGGGAACAAACAGGGATCAAACCCAACATGGTGACCGAGTTAGCCGACACGCCCATCTCCCTCATCCGGCTAAACAACGAAACCGCATCCGAGAACCGGGAATTCGACGTGTACCCAGACACCAGAGCGTTGTAACAAACGGTGAGGCGTCTCGACTGGGGACAATGATCGAACACCTTGCCGGCGTCGTCAATGAGGGAGCAGTGGGCGTACATGGAGATCAGGGAAGTCAGCACGAAGGGCTCGGCCTCGCACCCGGCCTTGAGGGCGTGCGCGTGGAGCTGGGCGCCGGCGGCCGGGAGCGACAGGGAGGCGCAGGACTTGAGCGCGAAGGGGAAGGTGAAGGCGTTCGGGGACGCCCCGGAGCGGAGCATCTGGCGGTACAGGGCGAGGGCCTCGCGGAAGCGGGAGTTCTTGGAGAGCTCTCGCAAGCGGGTGTTCCATGGGGCGGTCGGGGCGGCCGGGCCGGTGTGGAGTCGAGCGGGTTTGACGGCGGCGGAGGTGGCGGCAGGAGGCAGGGCGCGGCGGGGGAGGAGGCTCTTCTTCTTGGCGCATTGCTTTAGCATAACAGTGCGAGTCGACTCTTCCCGTTCGCGTCGAATTCCAAGCGAGGAAATGCAAATCCGCCGCGCGGTGGAAGGAGGGATGATGCAAATACCAGGAAAAATTCCAAAAAAAAAAAAAAAAACCCTGAAAAAAATGCCAATTTCTCAAAATTCACCCAAAAAAGGACTTTATCTCAAAATAACCCCTAAAGTGGGCAACTTCGTCTCAATAAAGCTGATTTGACATGATTTTAAATGTGTCCCCTGTATTTTAAAGGGAAAAATCCACCAAAAACTTAAACTTTATTTAAACTGATAAATTTATCACAATTTTTTTTTTTGTGACGTGAAAAATCCAAAACATTTTAAATCGTGGTACATTTACCCCATAAAGGGCATTTTTCTCTTCTTTTTTTTTTTTGTTTTTCCTTTTTTTCTTCTTCTTCCCTCCGCCAACCATGGCGAAGTCGGCGGAGGAAGCCAACGTCCGGTGAGGGCTGCCCTCACCGACGTCGAGCGAGGTTGCCTAGCTAGGGCCGCCCTCACCCGTGCCAACGAAGGGCGGGCGAGGGGTGCCCTCGCCGGACTCAGGCGAGGGGTGCTCTCGCCGAACTTAGGCGAGGGTGCAAGGGAGGCCCTCGCCCGACCCGGCCGAGGGTTGCCCTCGCCCGACACCGGTGAGGGTGGCCCTAACCAACCTAGGCGGGGGACCCTCGCTTGATGTTGACGAGGCAGCCCTCGCCGAACACCGGCTTCCCTCTCCGACGGAGGGAAGAGAGAAGGAAAAAAAATTAAAAGTAAAAAAATCAAAATGCCCTATAATTTAGGATAAATATGTCACAAGACAAAAGTTCGGGGTTTTTTGTGTCACAAAAAAAAGTTTAAAGTAAATGTGTCATGGTTGGCAAAATTCGGGATTTTTTACGTCGCAAAAAAAAAAAAAAAAATTGGAGTAAATCTGTCACTTTGGACAAAGTTTAGGATTTTTCGTGATTTCTTCCCTATTTTAAAAAAGAATTCAAAACAATTGTTTTGTAATTTTAGGGCTTGGTCCCATTTTGCTGTAAAAAAGTCGAGAAGATCTAAAATATAATCAGAAAGGAATTCTTGACGCCTCACCTTAGTATTTTCCTAACTATGTCTTTACTAGAACAAATGAGGAGCTAATGTAAAGGATAAAATCATAAGTAAACGTGGTTTTTAGTAGTATGTAACTTCCATGTATTGGTTAATCCATTGATCCCAACTCCCACACGGTTTAACTGTTTATGAATTTTAAGAAAGGGAATCGTTCTCTATTGCTATGTAATCGAATTTTCACATCTTCAAAAAGAAAGATAGATTGTGCACACATGCAATGCAAGTTTGAATGCCAATAACTACATTATGTCTCATGAAGTTTTATTATGGAGTATATACTTTTCTTTCGAAATTATATTGATCATCATAACTCACAAATTCCAATTTAGATGTATACCAATAATTCGTTGTTGAAAGGCATGTAAAATTGCAAATCATGACTCTTGGACTGATGACTTCTATCCATGTAAGTGACTCTTATATTAATGGCAATCCATTATTGAAATTTCAACTATAAAAATGAAGCTTGTTTTCTTTTGTATCAGTGGAGCATTTTTAATTTTTAACAATGACATAAATGGTTATGCAATGCGATCTTTGAATTTTGTATACATATTTAATTTAGTCAATAAACCATATGAAAATGTTCAATGTTGTTTTGGGCAATTTGAACATTTTAATATAATTTAGGGACTAATTTGAATATGTATCAAAAGTTTATAGATCATATTAGACAAATTAAAATTTTAGAATCACATTTCACCTTAGGTTAAAATTCAAAAATCACATTGAACAAATTAAAGTTTATGAACCTAACTAAAGTTTAAGAACTATTCGTGTTGTTATCTCTCTTATTAATAATGTGACTGGTAATAATTGAGAAACCGCCAAGATAATATGAGTTGAAAATTGGTGTGGCCAAATGAAATTAAGAATTTTCTCTAGCCGCAAAACTATCGTCCTTATGGACATGAAAATATAACGAGTACAGGTAAACTCGTGAGCCGTTGGAAACGCCCGGTCAGTTGACGAACTCCCCTAGTCAACGTTTTCAACGGCTGCGATCTTGCGAAGCGAACCGATGTCATGGAACGCGAAACACCGCGTCGCCGGGCAGCAACGAGATAGAACTTAACGGATTTCCAGTGGATAACACAGCACACTGCACAGACGACAAAGCAAGCAAGCAAGCAACGAACCAGCGAAGCGGCAAAACGAGCTTCGCTCCGGGAGCAAGACCTCCGGCGGCGATGGAGGCCGTGCACATCTCTTCCGCCGCTTCCCGTCACTTCGCCGCCGCCGCGCAAACTCACTCGGCGAGCAGAGGCCTCCGCTCTTCCAAATGCGCGAGCCGATCGCCCAAGCTCTGCTCTTCCTGGACCGGCTTCGGCACTTCGGCTTCGCTCCGTTCGAGGAATATCTTCGCCGTAAGTTTGTTGCTCGCGCGGCTGGCTCGATCGTGTTCGGGATTAGCTAGGAAGTGGCGTTAGGAAATTGTCTTTGGCGCGATCGTTTTTGTGGAACCTGCTTAATTTGTTCCCAAGAGTAAACTAAATGGTGTGAGCTAGTAGTAGAGTAGTTATCTTTGCCGTGAGTCGGTTCTGATGCTGCGTGAACTGCCGTACCGATTCTTGGTCGCTGTTTGGCCGTCGAGGAAAATTGATGTGGAACCTGTTTAGCTTGTTCGGAGAGAGGAAAAGTGACAAGTATGGTGTTAGTTAACTTTGCTTTCGCAATTTTTCAGTGGCAGGAGTAGGGATTTTTGGGGAATTTCTTGGGGCATGAATGAGGAATTGGATTGGTTTTGGTTTTGGTCCTGTTTCTAATTGCTGTTTTCAATTGCATACAGAGGGAGATATGGGCATTGGTGAACTCAAAGAGCGTCACTGTCAGGAGACATATGCGGAACGTTGTTCGAGCTGAAATGTTTGGGCAGTTAACGGGTGGCCTTGAAGCAGCCTGGAACAAGCTCAAAGGAGAAGGTTGGATTTATTTATTTTCCTCGCATTTTGGATATCAGCATTGGTTTGTTGCATATTGCTGTATTGGATCAAACTTGCTTGGCCAGAAGAGGATGCGGTTAGGCTTGCTGTCAATGATTGGACACTTGTGTAGAATATACAATCTAGACATTTACTTATCTTACCATGTAATAAGCATTTCAATTTTGAACTTGACATCCCTTGCTATCTTTAGCAGCTTTTCTTATCACTAAATCAATCCCTTTCAATTTTGAGGAGAGGGGTTGCTGTTGAAGTGTGCTTGTAGTTGAGGTATGGTTTTCTTGAGCAGAATCTAAAGGACCATTGGTGGTATCAGCCACTGGAGAGAAGGCTCATAACATCTCTGCAATATTTTGCTATGCCTTGAGCAAATTCCTGGTGATACTCCCCATCAAGAACTTTTACCGAAATTGCGAGGACTCCAGAATATGATGTTATATAATTTTGCATGAGAAAATATGAAGGACAATGTAGTTGTTTTAAATGTGTATAGGGAGCACTTTCATTTCCTGATCTGAATGTCTTACGTTTCTCTCTCATCATTCACATCTCTGCTCTTATTATTTTTGCTGCTTTAGTGCAAGACACAATGATCTGTAATTTTTCCTGCTGGTTCCAATTAATTAAATATGATTGTCGCTAAAGTTGTTGGTAAAAGAGCATATTGTTAATATTGAGATCAAAAGAAGTATTTATAGGCTTAGTGTTAAGCCTTGTGCAATTACATAAATAACCCTAAATTGCTAACACGATAAAATTATAAGTAATAAACCGAAAAGAAATAAGAAATTTCCAAAGACATGTAGTGATCTGATGCCATATAGTTGCTCACATTTTAACTGAAGCTACCAATTTCCCTGTCTCCATCTTCTTGTTACCATGCAGCTGCATAGTCATTGAGTATGTTCTACAAAGACTATATTAGTCAGTATGAGTGTGAGTATTACCTGAAAATCATACAAATTGCAGATGAATGAAATCACCTTTCAGCAAGAATAATGTGTGTGGATTGTAGTTTTCTACCAATGTAAAACACTATAGCATATAGGATTTTCCTTTTCTATAATTTGAGTTTCTGTAATATTTCTCAGTCAATGTTGACCTTTAAGCCCAGAAAAAAGAAAAAAAAATCATTACTTTGATTCCAAGTACTGTGAGATCCAATTGAAGATTTTACATTTTATTGGGTTGACTAAATGAGATCTGATGCACGAAGGGAACTGTTCCATATCCAAGCAAAATGTTGTCTTCAATTGTTTTCTCACTTATAGCTCTCTCTCTCTCTTTCTCTCTCTCGTACCTTTCTTTTATACTGACCATACCATGGCAATTTTATTGTAGAAACTTTGACAAAAGAAAACATTGTTGAACCCATGCGGGACATAAGAAGAGCACTTCTAGAAGCAGATGTGAGTGTGTTCATTTGTTAGCTTGAACTGAATTTGGTTCTTTGGAAGCAAGACGCATAACTGTTGCATCTTATTTCACAGGTAAGCCTTCCAGTTGTTAGAAGGTTTGTGCAAGCTGTCAGTGACCAAGCTGTTGGGGTCGGCCTTATCCGTGGAGTAAAGCCAGATCAACAACTGGTCAAGGTAGGATATCTATATTGTTTATGAAAATGTACTGGTTATTAAGTTGAAAGAAAAGTGAGCTTAGTTATATCTTTATTTCAGCTACTAATGAAAAGCCTTTGCAAATATAGAATACAAAGAAGAGGAAACAGAAAAGAAAAAAATAATGTCATCTTATTGTTGTGTTATATTTTTCCTAAATTTTGGGAACATTTGCTAGTCTATTCTGTTCTCACAAGCTTTTAGTTAAGTTTTTCTTTTGGCGCGAAAAACTCTGATATATCTCTTGTATGATAAGACTCTTAGTTTCTCTCAAAGATCCAGAATTTCATCAAAACTAAGCTGTCACTCTAATAAGGTTATGAGAATAATGTATAATGCTTGATGAAAGATGACATTTCATGATGACTGTGAAGGACACAACTAAGAATCATTATCTTCTTCAGATTGTCCATGATGAGCTTGTCAAATTAATGGGTGGAGAGGTTTCTGAACTGGCATTTGCGAAATCTGGCCCCACTGTAATACTGTTGGCTGGTTTACAAGGAGTTGGAAAGACCACTGTATGTGCCAAATTGGCTTACTATCTAAAGAAAGTGGTATCTCTCTCTCTCTCTCTCTCTCTCTCTCTCTCTCTCTCTCTCTCTCTCACATATCACTGTGTTGGCTGTTGTTTCCATGCGGTTATGGAGCAGTATTCTACGGATTTGCTCAGATGATTAGCAATTCTTTGGTTGCAGGGGAAGAGTTGCATGCTGGTTGCTGGAGATGTATACAGACCTGCTGCTATTGACCAACTTGTCATTTTGGGTCAGCAGGTACCAAATTCTCATTTGCGTTCTATTTAACTGCCAAGTAAATATAAGAGCTTTGTTGTTCAATTTTTTTTATTTTTATTTTTTATATAAATTTTTTTATAGTTCTTGTACCTTTATCATGGACCTATGTTTTTTTTTTTGTGGTCTATGAACGGTGCTACTATGCTGCTTGTAGTTTTGTTGTGTTGAAAGCATGAGATGACACTTTTAACTATTGGAGAAGCAACCTAGCCTTCACATAGAGAGGTGCTTTCCTGGTGGGCAAATTGACAGATGTTCCTGATTTCCTTCTTCAAGTTGACAGACTTAGTAATTACTTGAAATGACGTTCATAAATCCTAAAGTTGAGTTGAAAAACGTATGGCAAGTCTGAAACTCTCAGAAGATTCAGTGTAGTGCTTCTTAGGCAGCATCTCATAAATTCCAACTAATATTGCCATTAATTTTGAGTATATTCGTAAGTTATTTCTAAGGGAAAAGACATGTTGTCTACTTGTTCTTTTGTAAAAGAGCATGTGATAAGTAAAGAAAGATCCTCTTTATCTTCTCCTAACTAGATGGGTTTATAATCAATAATCATGCCAGTTCTTTTTAAGGACTAGCATAAGACTAGGTAAGCTGGCATGCATGGCAAAGAGTACCGTCATCATGACTGGTACCACAATGATCCTTGAGGAAGTCTTAAGTTGTCAAAGCAGTAATATTTTGACTTCTGCCAATCCAAATTAAGAGTTAATATGGAAATCTAATGCATCCTTCTATCTACTAACGTGGATCTTTATACAGGTAGATGTGCCAGTTTATTCTGCGGGAACTGAAGTTAAACCTTCAGAAATTGCTAGGCAAGGTCTAGAAGAGGCTAAAAAGCAGAACATGGATGTGGTTATAGTGGACACCGCTGGCAGACTTCAGGTGCTGTTCTTTATGCATAACCAACCAAATATGACTATATACTGGGCACTATTTATCATCCAGAAACGAAAATTTGGATACCGATTTGTATGTTGGCATGTCTTTACCTTCTCTTTCTAACAAATAGATAGACAAAGCGATGATGGATGAGTTGAAAGAAGTGAAGCGTGCACTAAATCCGACGGAAGTGTTGCTTGTTGTGGATGCAATGACTGGACAAGAAGCTGCAGGTGTTCAAACCTTCTTACATTTTAAAACTTACAGTGCCATCTCAATTGCAATGGATTTTATAGTCCTGTGTCCTTTCTTTCATAATGTACATGTGAATAATTGTCACGCCACCTTATCCATTTTAAATGGTATAGATGTCTGATTTCATTATATGAATGCTGATCTATCACATTAGGGTGTCTTAGTTTTCAAGACATGCATTGTTTTCTTGCTGCTGTAGTGTTTGCTAGTTAGAGGACAATCCTTATATTGTAATGACTTATTAAAAGAAACGAAGTTGTTAAATCATTTTATGTGGTTTCATCTCTCTCTTTCTTATGCAGCCCTGGTCACAACATTCAATCTTGAGATAGGGATTACTGGTGCCATTTTGACAAAATTAGATGGAGATTCCAGAGGAGGCGCAGCCTTGAGTGTCAAAGAGGTTTGTCTTCACCAATTTTCTCTTTCTTATAATATAATATCGCAGCATATGATGATCTGCCCTTTAAAGTCATATGACTTCACGAGCTTTTACTTTTCTAAGCACATTTGGTGTGGCACAGCCCCACAAAAGTTAGAATCACATGCCTGTCAGAGGCAGTTCAGTTCCCTTCGCAGTCTCTACAGCTTTGTTTCTCTTGACTCTTCTATTGAGGCCAAAGTTCCTCCGGTAAGATACGATGCGTCCATGGCCATCATGGTTGGGACTAGGAGCATTTTGTCTTAAAACTGTGCATACCACATTGACTTGTTTTTCCCAACAGAACTGTTTCAACATGAAACAATCACGTTCAAAATTTTGAAGAAAAACTATCTAGAATTTTGAAGTACAATGACAATAAATCCACTCATATCCTCTTCTTTCTTGGAGGAACTCTTTTTGATTGGATGATATGCCAATGCACTTGTTTTACTTAGCCTCAGGAATTCTAGTTTTCATGTATTTCAATACTCCTTGTGTAGTTCAGTGGCTCCTCATCTGTAGCTTTCTCTTTTTCCTGTATTCTTGCCATGATAGAATTAAAAGTCTGAAATGCATGATATTACCGTCACATACGGTTGGTATTGTTCAACAAAAATATTTCTGTCTACTGACGAAGTAAGTTTCCCTTCCAACTCTCATTTCAGAAGTGTATTGATGATACTTGGATGGTGGCAGGTCTCTGGAAAACCAATCAAACTTGTGGGACGGGGAGAGCGTCTAGAAGATCTAGAACCTTTCTATCCAGATCGTATGGCAGGGCGTATATTAGGAATGGGAGATGTTCTGTCATTCGTAGAGAAGGCTCAAGAAGTTGTGAGTTTCAAATAACACTTTCTATTTGCGTGATATTCATCAAGACTATATTGGAGGAGAAGTACCAAAATATCTGAGGATCTGTCCCAGAAATGATGCGTTTGGTGCTGCATCCTCTTCCTTCATCCTACATGTTATGCTTTCTCTATAAAACTACTAGGTTCTCTTAATTTGGGTCTAACTATTTGGTTTGGTAGATGCGTCAAGAAGATGCTGAAGAATTGCAAAAGAAGATAATGAGTGCAAAGTTTGACTTCAATGATTTCCTGAAGCAAACTCGTGCTGTTGCACGAATGGGTTCGATGACCAGGGTCATAGGGATGATACCTGGCATGGGAAAGGTATGACGAATTGTGTATTTACTGTATCTTTTTGGCTGAGATTAATGGTATATCAGGGATTCACCTAGGAAAATATTATTTTTATGTGGAAACTGAAGATATTGGTTGAGTATCGAGTTGTAGAAGGATTCATATAGCCAAAATGGCATATAAGGATGAAAATTTTTCAGCACTATGGAATAAAAGGATCCATTAGCTCATCCCACTTTGAGGGACAAGGATTAGGTTGTACAGTATGGAAAAATTGCAGAAAAGTGTGATGGACTTTTTTAATTCACCAGAAAGTTCTTCACAGTTTTGCTAGAAGTGAAATGTTATTCTTTGTTGGTTATTAAATCAGAGTAAAAGGAAACTATTTGGAAAATATTTTCTTTTACCTCAACTTTGGCTGGAGAAAACAATAAAAGAATGTAGTGAGATATCTTATAGTGGATTGAATAGCTTCTCCTGAACCAAATGGCTTGTCGGTTTTGATCCTTCTTCTTTCCATTTAAAACCAGGACTACAATGCTTGATCAGATATTACCTAATACATTGCTCTATTCCTGATACTAATATCTGGATAGAAGCTCAACTAAATACTTGGAACCAAACAGGTCACTCCTGCACAAGTTCGAGAAGCAGAGAAGAACTTAAAGGTTATGGAGGGAATGATTGAAGCAATGACTCCTGGTTTGTACTTTTTCTTCTGATAAATCTCAATTGATCCCACTTTATAGATAACCATTAGATTTTCTGCAAGTACTTCAATACATGTAGGATTATATGAGGATGTTAGGGAAGAATCAATTTTTTTGGCCAAAAGGGAAGTAGCAATTTTGAGGACAATAAACGGAACACAGAAACTGCAAGAAGCGGCAATTGCAAAGCTGCGGTGACTTATTCATATTTTCTTGAACACGGTAGTTTGTAGTGCTTTCTTCAATTATACTGGAGCTTTGTGTGTTCTTCATATCTATCATAGTAAATCAGCATATATCAGCAATTCTAAGTTAAATTGCACTTGATTCTGTCATGCCACCAGCCCCCGATAGTTTCATAGACTGATCTCCCTTGCATGTGATGTGGGCCATGTCGCTCTCTGTGGAATGGGCACTCCATTTCTCTTAGTATACTTTTGCTTAGTGGTCAACTTGAAGCTGTCAATCTTTTTCGTATGATCAGTGAAACTCAAATAGATTTAGTGTGAATATTGTTGTGGTCAAGCTGATCATAGAATTCATCCTCTCAGAAGAATAATTTCATTCCTCTATCATTTACTGAAACGGGTTCTGTCAAAGGTTGCTGATTATTCTGTCTTCTTTTAGAGGAAAGGGAGAAGCCTGAGCTTCTAGCTGAATCTCAGACTAGGAGGAAAAGAGTCGCTCAAGATTCTGGAAAAACAGAGCAACAGGTAATTGTGATTGCTTCTGGAAGTTATGTTTGATGCAGCAATCTCACGTACCTTATGAAGTATTGTACTTCCCCTTGAATTTGTAATGTATCCATGCTTACTAAAACAAATGAAATCAACATTAGGTGAGTCAACTTGTTGCTCAACTCTTTCAAATGCGTGTACGGATGAAGAATTTGATGGGCATAATGGAAGGTGGATCCATTCCTGCACTGAACAATCTGGAGGAGGCGCTTAAATCTGAAGAAAAGGTGAGCTAACTTTGTTTTAGGGGCAGTAATGGTTGATTGTATTGCCTTCTGGACCGTTTGGTCTCCGCTGCTCAAATTTGAGATGCTTGCTATGCAGAACCTGGACTTGTATTGTTAAGCATGTCTGTGGCCAGTGGTTTGCATTTGACCATGTTGAGAATCTGTTTCCATAGCATTACATTTGAAGTAATAATGACAAGTATACTTGCTTCTGCAAGCCTGTAACTTGAGGCGTCATATGACCTGTCTAGGTCTCATTGCTTTTCCCTAAAAGATTGTTAGTCTCTTCTTTTCAGCTTTCTTATTAGTTATCTGAGTGTGATTCTAGGCTCCCCCTGGGACTGCAAGGAGAAAGAGAAGATCGGAATCAAGGAGGAAATTCGCGGACTCAGCATCAACAAGGCCCGGGCCTCGCGGGTTTGGGGCCAAGTAAATTTCATTGTCATAGCTCACATGGCTACCCAGATTCAGTTTTGAGCAAGTCGAAGAAATGGTTCACGATGTCACTCCTAGAACTGCCATTGCCGGCATGGAATGAGGATGGCTTTCAGGACAAGTAGTCATATTTAAACGAGTAGCTGTAATACGGTTTTATCTTGAGAGTTTCCCGAGCTGTTATTGTCTCCTCACATCGAATGATGTTACTCATAAATTTTTAGCAACTGGGCGGTGTATCTAACGTGTAAAAATGCGTAAAAAGAGGTCTCCTTGATAACATCAACTCCTTACCGTAGTGCATTGTCTCAGGTTTCCAATGGCGTGCTGAGTTTGGGGTTTATTTAAAGTCTGACATCGTGTGTCCTAAGTAAACTGTGTACTAAGCACAATCTTCTGGCGCACGTACACACGATTGATAAAAAAACGAAAAAAAAAGAAAGAGAGCAGTGAAAGGTTTATGAAAAACTTGGGGTTTAAAACGAAAGAAAACCCTCTGCTTACCTGAGTTGCCTCGGACAGCGAGGATACCCTGACCCTACCATGCACTGTGCAAAGGTCATCAGGCCAAACTAATTTCCAGAATTTCCATGCATATGGTGATCGAAATACAAGGATGAAGAAGGAATCGCTTGTTTTATTTGAATACAATAATCTCGAATTCTCGACCCAAGGAATTAGAAATGCTAGAGGAACTGCAAAAGGCGCGTGGTGTAGTTGTTACTGCAATGTGGGCTGCGAGAGGTGCAATAAATCAGGGGCAACGACACGAATGATGGTAAATAATGCTCCCTCTTTTGCTTGCTCTACCCTTGTGCAAGTCGCGGTTTCCTCACTTGAGAACACATGACTTCCAGCAATTCACTTTTATACCTTCTTTTTTTTTTTTTAAGAAATGTTTTATCCTAGAGAACATTGCTATTTTAATTATTTACTAAATATGTTTTGTAAAAAATTATTCTCACAGCACTTGTTAGGCGATGAGATATGTGAGTGTACTGATTTTTTTTCCTCATGAAGTGTGCAATTGATATTTTAGAAAATCAAATAATTACTCTTTGAATGTGTTTATTAAGTTTTCTGAGTTTTCGTATGATATTTGTTAATGATACATTTATGAAATTAAGCATAATTTGGGAACGGAGTACTCAGTGCAATGGACATATGGAAGCCGGCGAACTCACTCGCATATGCCGTTGCCTTTCCCGCGCTCCCTAACGAACTTCCTCATTTCACCATGACCTCCTATCTTCTCACCGCTCCACACCTCTCCTCCTCTCCACCCTGCAAACTTCACCTCCGATCGACGCGCCTCCGCCTCGCCGTCGCCGTCGCCGTCGCCCCCCCTCGCCTCAACGCCGGAACCCTAGCCGCCGCCGATTCAGTCGATCGCCGCCCTCCGTCGCCGAAACTCCCTCCCCTTCCCCTTCCCAGACCCCTCCCACTCCGGTCCCTCAAGCCCTATCTCGTCTCCCAGTCCGGGCCCGTCCTCCTCGGCTGGCTCTGCGGCGCGGTCTCCGCGCTCTCTCTCTCCAAGCTCGTCCCCCGGATCGGCAAACTCTCCTCCGACTTTGCTGGCGCCGATGTTTCCAAATTGAGGGGCGAGGGCTTCGTGCTGGGGGTTTTGTTGCTGGCTCGGGCCGTGTCGAGCTACCTGCAGCACGCGTTTCTTTGGGACGCCGCGCTGAATGCCGTGTACAGGGTTCGCGTGGATGTGTTCGAGAGGGTTCTCGAGAGGGACTTGGGGTTCTTTGAAGGCGGGCGTGGGGTTTCTGCCGGGGACATTGCGTATCGGATCACAGCCGAGGCTTCTGATGTAGCTGACACGATTTATGCTCTTCTTAATGTAAGTAATGCTGCGGCAATGCTTGTGCTAATACTTGCTTAGGATGAGTAAGATAAAATTTTGGAACAGAAATTTATTTCTTAATTTCTATTTCAGAAATTGAGAAATTTCTTCAAATCTATTTCTGGAATAGAAATATGTTTCAGAAATAGAAAAATCAAATAACTTTCCTTCCAAATCTCTAGATGTATGATGGAGTAATGGGTTAGTATGATGGGGTAATGAGTAGATTGGGGGGCTAGATTTCTGTTAGGGCAGAGAAGATGACTGCCATTTGTGTGGTGAATGAGAAACTGTAATGTTTTTGGGCAAGTCAAGCAAGAGTGGTAGAAAACTGGATGGGCGCCGATAATGTAGGTTTGGTTTTCTTTTCTATGCTCGGTAAGATAGGGATGAGTCAGTAATGATAAAGTAATTCAAGAATGCTGAAGGTTGTCAATTTACGTGCTTTTATTGCTTTCTTTTTCTTGTTGTAGACTATAGTACCCAGCACTCTTCAGCTATCTGCGATGGCAATGCAAATGTTTACTATCAGCCCTGCCCTCTCTCTTATTTCTGCTGTGGTGGGTGAGAATTCTTTCGGGGACTTTCTAATTTTACACTTTGCTGATTTTGTACTATATTGACGTAGTCATGTTTGGTTGTAGATAATTCCATGCGTGGCTCTTGTAATTGCCTTTCTAGGAGAAAGGCTGTGCAAGATATCTAAGAAGGCAAATCTCAGCATTGCTGCTCTCTCTGCCTACTTGAATGAGGTATCCTCATGGCATAACTTAAATTTCACATGTGACAAACCTAAAGAATGCTGAGAAGTAAATTATATCTGTCTATTGTGAGAGTGACCTACTTAGAATAATTCGGCACAAAGACTTCTTTGTTAAGATTACATTTGACTTTTGGATTGCTTGGAAGTAAGGGAAGAACAGAGTTTTGCAACAAAAGAAAGAATTTTTTTCTGTGTGGATAACATTTTGACAACATTAAGATTCTGGTTGTCAAAAACTTAATTTCTTATGTTCCCTTCAGTTTTGATTTCTGAGCTGCAGTACAGGTATATATGAGGGCTGTTAGCTACTTGGTGCATCTGGATGAAACTGTCATTTGAACTCCATGTGTGCTCCCATGTTTTTAATGATGATGCTAACTAGCTATTACACTTACCATGCTTGTGGCTCAGGTTCTTCCTGCTATTGTTTTTGTGAAAGCAAACAATGCAGAAACATGTGAGATTGCTAGATTCAAGAGGTTTGCTCGTGTTGATCTCACTGAACGTTTGAAAAAAAGGAAAATGAAGGCCCTCATTCCTCAGATTATACAATCAATTTATATGGGAGCTTTATTCATTTTTTGTGCCGGATCTTTGTTACTTTCAAAAGGCTCTTTCGATGGATGTAGCATGGTTTCTTTCGTCACATCATTGGTTCTCATTATTGAACCAATCCAGGTGAGATATTGGGAATCAGCCACTCATATGCTCATTTCCTTTTTAATTTTTGTTGTTCACACGGTTTTCATGTTTAAATATTCCATGCATCTAATTACAAGTTCTCCAACCTCGTATTTGTGAAAAAGTGATCTTCCAGCTTTTGTTTTCTGCATCAATATTTCATGACTAAACTAGTTTCACTAATATCTGTGCATCACTTGTCATTGCTCTTTATACCCACCTTAAATTAATTTTGTCTATTGTTGTTATCTCTGCTAAAGTGCTGTTCAACCTTTTAGCAGCTATCCTAAGCTATCAATCTGAAAATAAAGAATACCACAGGATGTTGGAAAAGCATACAATGAACTGAAGCAAGGAGAACCAGCTATTGAGCGCTTGTTTGAGTTGGGGAGGTTCAAACCCAAGGTACAGTCTGGGGTTTGTAAGTGATACTTTGATCTTTTAAATGAAGACTTTTAGAAAGTAATTGGAGAGTAAGAATCTGGAGCACACAATGAAATGGTTATGCCTCCTCATTGGTTTTAGTACTTTTTAAAGTGTTTTTTCACGTCAGGCCAGCTGGAAATCCTGGCACTTGCTTCATCTGTATAGCTTTTCTCTTGAAAGCTGGGATAAGGTGCATATGCTTCAATGATATTATGCACGCCTGATCTATTGTGTTAATTTAGAAAAATGTCTGATCTCTTTTATGGCGTGTGCCCCTTCTCTTTTGATAAATAGTAATTTTAGGCACAATCAAGCACACAAGGCATGGTGCATGGTAAAACAGAAAGAATAAGAAAGATAGTTATCTCAGAGTACATGGGAACTCATTTTCAAAAGGCTCTGTAAAATTAATCTTCAACTCGTGGATTGTCTGAACTCCCTGAAAAAGCTCATACTTCATGTAAACAATTCTACTTAATGCAATCTGGTACAGGCTTTCCTTATTTTTACGAATGATGTGATTTGGCCAATAACTGGGAGAATTTTTCAATAGTTGGAGAAAAAGCATTTGATGCAGCAGTCACAATTTATTTGAGGGCACAAACCATGGGAATCTCCTCCTTGTAAATCGAGCAAAATTTTTATATACAATTAAAAGTCCATTTATGATTGATGCACGATTGAACTAGCTTTTACTTCTGAAAAGTCAAGTAATAAGCCTTTGCAACATCATAAACATTTGAGATTCCTTTTGCAGAACTTTGTGGTTGGCAAGATCTTTGTGATTTAATTCTCTTTTGATATTTTCTTCCCTTTGGTATGCTTAGATGATGTCTAATTATTTACCTTGTAAATTTGGAGAACAGGTTATGGAGAAACCAGATGCAATCCATCTAGATAATGTGGCTGGAGAATTGAAATTTTGCCACGTCTCTTTTAGGTATAGTGACAAAATGCCACTTGTTTTAGATAGGCTGGACCTCCATATCCAGGCTGGAGAGACAGTTGCCCTTGTTGGTCCCTCTGGAGGAGGAAAGACAACCCTAGTGAAACTGCTTCTTCGCCTATATGATCCTCATCTGGTTGGCCACTACTTTAGATGAAGATCTATCTATGTTGACAAAGTGAATGTTTCGATGATGAGCTGTGTTCTTCATTATACTCATTTTTATCACTCTATGTAATCTTATTCAGTTTTCATGTTAACAGGTTGTATTTGTGTTGACAACTACAATATACAGAACATTCAATTGAAATCATTGAGGAGACATGTCTGTCTTGTTTCTCAAGATATTGTAAGTAATTGGTGATATAAGGTTTATTTTATATGTACTCAATAGTGTCTTTGTTCACATAAATAAGTCTTATATTTTTTAGCTAGAGCTTCCGCACTTTGTACTTGATAATACCCCCCTTCTCTGTAAGTGAAGTGGAGAGGATATTCCTCTGCTTGGCTTTTTATATTATTAAAGTCATCAAGGATAAGGTGACTGTTACAGGGGGTTAGTCAGATGAAAAATGGTCTATTTCTTAGAAAATTAACATGGGTTTGTCTAGCTCCATGGCCTAGTGCTGGCTACTTTATTGATCTATCTGTGTGTGTGTGTGTGTGTGTGTTTTGGTCCCTTTCTCTCCTTGTTTTTATGTTTTTAATTGTCTCCATCTTAAGGATGGCAAACTTGACTAACCTTCACACATGTCCAGACTCTTTTCTCAGGAACAGTAGCCGAAAATATTGGGTACAGAGATTTGATTAATGGTATTGACATGGATAGAGTGGAGCTTGCGGGACAACTTGCAAATGTTGATGAGTTCATTAAAAAGCTTCCTGAGGGTTATAAGACAAATATTGGACCTAGGGGATCAGTTTTGAGTGGTGGTCAGAAGCAAAGGTGATGCTTACGTCAATAAGTCACCTCTGTTGTTGAATTAAATGACTGGCAACAGGAATGTAGTTTATCGCGTCATGGCAAATTCAAAGTAGTTAGTAAAAGAGTCTAAGCTGTCATGTTTCATTAGCTTTTCCTTATTTTAAGTGCAGATTGGCTATAGCAAGGGCAGTCTATCAGGACCCCTCCATATTGATCTTAGATGAAGCAACTTCTGCATTGGATAGTAGGTCTGAGCTATTGGTGAGACAAGCCCTGCAACGGTTGATGGAAACTTGTACTGTGAGTCCTATATCTAATTTTATTTCTCCAAGATTTTCTTTTAACAGGGATGTATCCGGATGTTCTCAGATTATCAAAGCCATTTGTCAAGTATGTTGCCATTTTTAACCTAGGCTTCGTAGAACTTATACGACATGCACTTATGAGATTCCTGCTTGTCTGGTTTTTAGTCTAGTGACTTTTGAAGCTGGACAGTGCCTATTACTTTCCTTATGTCAGAACACTAGTTGTAAGTACAACGCATACTGCACATTAAGGTCCTTATAGAAAGTGGCGCCTCAATATCGACTCTTACTTGATTTGGTTGTCGAGCATTAATTAGTGTCGGATGCTATATGGGGTCCCTCTGTAGGCTTTGCTACAGAAAGAGTCCAGCCTGTTGTCTACTAAACTTCTCATTACTTCTCTGAACAAAAGCATGTCTGAGCTGTAAATAAATCATATATAGGGTATATCCTTGCAGAGACGGGTTTCATTAACGAGTGCCTAAAACCAGCAATCATGTCAGTGGAAGCTCAGTTTTCCCTCATAAAGAGTTCTGGTGGCTTTGTAGAATTGTCTAATTAACTTGGAATCATTCTAATGGCCCAGAGTTGTTACAGTTGTAGAAGGTTGAGTTGGCCAACAAGCTTTCATATTGGCAAATGGTAAAGATGCTTGTCGACATGATAGTCTTTGTTACTAATGGAGATTTTTTCTCAACAAGTTTTCACTTCCTGCTTGGTGGTGATTAGAGAGAAGATAATTCCTGAAATCATCATACCTTTTTTGTTGCATGGTATAGAAGACTAGGCACCTTAAGATAACTCCCCAAATCATCATATCTGCTCCCTTTGTTTGTTCATAAAATATATCCTTTGTAATTCTTTCACTATCACAATTCACTGAGAAGGGAAATCATTTTTATGACCTTCATGAAAAAATGACTGTTTTCACCCATTCTAATATAGAACTGGATTTTACAGTTATAGGTTATGGTTAATCAGGACTTATGAAGCTAAGGTAGTGATATTAATTGTATTTCTTCCCATCTGGGTGTTCATGCTGGTTTGACCAATTCATGCCAACAACTTGAGTTCCAAGCTTCAAGGTTACTGCTTCCCTTCAACACACAACCCACACACCCCCCCCCCCAAAAAAAAAAAAAAAAAAAAACCCACCAATACTAAGAATGGTAAATAAATAAATTTGGTCATTTCTTTATTTCGGCATAAAAAATGTTTCCTTG
The DNA here is from genome assembly GCA_014182715.1 of Eucalyptus cloeziana. Lineage (NCBI taxonomy): Eukaryota > Viridiplantae > Streptophyta > Magnoliopsida > Myrtales > Myrtaceae > Eucalyptus > Eucalyptus cloeziana. Next base: position 3,783,908 of record CM024639.1, on the reverse strand, counting down.
TTTTTGGTGTTAGTATTGAATTTTTCCGTTCAGCTTGTCAAGTTTCTCTCCTTTTCTATGGTGATAGTGATACTGTTGGGCCACCGTCCCAGTTGCTAAGTCAGTTTAATGTCAATACTTGATAGGTGTTGGTGATTGCTCATCGCCTGGAAACAGTTCTCATGGCTAACAGAATATTCACTCTAAATGATGGGAAGCTACAAGAGCTGACTCGATCATCTCTTTTGGGTGGTCACCTAAACTCTCTAGAATCAGAAGGTCTTGTGATATAATGTAATTCTCTGGGCAAGAACTATGAAGGTGCACAGAAATGGTGCTGGTGTCAAAAATTGCATTCAGCAAAGATGCCAGGATTCTGTTGTTCTTGTTGGTTAGTGGAAGGAGTTGGAGATTTCTTTCGGCAAAGCAGACTAAAAAGATATAGCACATGCTTATCAGCATTGAGTTATGCTGCATAAAATGGAAGCAGTGTAGCCACATTATTGAGACAAGGTACACCATTTGTTTTATTCTTGAATTTTCCTTTCCCAGAGGAAAAAGTGTACTACTCGAACTGTTCAGAGTTGCTTTGTTGAAGTTCACGTGACATCATATTCATACCTATCAATGAAAGTAATTGTACAGATGTGTACTCATTTTTATACAGAAGTGTACTCATTTAGCTTCGCACCATCATCTTTATCGGAAAATTAGAGGATCCCAGACATCTGCTATACAGGTTAACATTCTGAAAGTGTGAGCTTTGCTGAGCCTTAGGGCATTTGTCTACAAGAGTAACCTTTTGCGGTTAACAATCATGTACAAAGAGCCAACCATCCTTTTGCCTTTCGACTGTAACTTGGACTGACAATCTCCATGGTAATTTAGAGTGCTAAGGTAGCTTACCAAGTATCAAAAGTGAAATCTCTCTACTTTTAGCTTATACAAGACCACGTAATTTCACGGTCGCATAAGCGACCTTCTTTTATTTAGAGCAGAACAAACAAGTAATAGAAGAGAGGGGAGAGCCCTCTATGCACCCAAACTATGCCTCAAACTCTCTAACATGCCCATGAATAAGAAGGTGCTTATTGCTTATTGCTCGAAGACAAGGGTCCAATTCGCATATGGGACAGTTATCCATTCTTGCCCGCTACTCATCGTCTGTTGTCCATGAACCTGGGAACTGGCTTCAAGTTGTCATCGAAATCCTGGTCTTAGTCTTCATCTTCTGACTATAGATAGAGCGCTAGTTACTGACCTTTTCAGCTTGTCAATAAAGCACTTCCACTTTTTGACTTCCTCAACTTGCTTCCCTTACCACCACTCGCCCCCGGAATCTCTTGGCCAATGTTTAGGTAGCAAAAGTACACCGACGTGAAAGGAGTTTTCATCTTGATCCGTAAGATGTCTTGCCCGAACGAATTAGTTGGTAATAGAAATATTAGAAAAAGCCAGGGACATACAGCAACAGATTGATTTCGAAGCCCTCCAAAGAAGGCAATTACTGGATCAATATCCGAGCAAGACCTTGACTTTGAATCCAGATGATTAACTGCGTGATTTGCTCGGCCCGGGCGGAGAGTGGCCGAGTGGTCAAAAGCACTGGTTTGAAGACGCTTGACCAGCAGGAGACAGTGCCTGAATAATGGTCTTTCTGGGAATTGAGAATTGGGGAGTCACCCCTTGCTCTTGTTTCGGTTTGAGCTGAATGACGTCACCATAACTTCATTGCGCAGTAAACTGCTCGGGACTCCCCGTGGTTTGGTCAAGTAAGCCCCTTGGCTAGCTTTCTTGGCAACAAGGCAACTCCCCCTTCAGACAGGAGCTCTTCCAACCGTTACCTCTGTTGGAGTTTCTTGGCACTCAAGGTTGAGCTCGAAAAAAATGAAGTGCGGGTTTTGGCTAGGCAAGAGAATGAAAATGTATCAGATTGCAGCTCTTGCAATACCCGTCCTTGGCCTCAGGGAGTGGCCAGCAGCACAGAGCTCAAATTAATCAAATGGCATAAGAGGGATTTCCTTTGTTAGAAATGCACTGACAACGTTCCAGAACTTCCAACCAAAGAAAATGCAGCATGAGATGAACTTTTTGGAAGCCCCTCATAACAGTAAGCTGTTACATTGAGAACAGTTGCAGAGAAATAAACAAACTTCCATATCATCTATTGAAAGAGCCTGTGGAGATAATCCATAATCTCTCACAATCAAAAGATTGTTACATCAGATAGTAATATAGAAAGAATCTGCAATCGAAACGATTAGCAAAACAGGAGGGACTCCTCAAGAACACACTCACATCCCAACCAACCCCCACACTTCCTACCCCCTAATTCAGTCTTTACATCAGATGGAACAAGATCAGATAATTAAGAAAAGAAAAACCCCAAAACAGATTAGCTAGATGAATCCAATCCAGCTCAAATCAACTGCAAATGGGGCAATGAATCAACCCATTCTCATTGCACTCCCCACACCTGACAGCCTTCTTCTCTTCCTCATCAAAGACCTTGCAACTCCCACTGCATTCCATGCACATCACAAACCTCACTCCCCACACCCTTCACAGCAACCCATTGAAGTCCTTGGAATGCCATCGAGCAGAACCCCAAGTTTCCCTTCCTCCTCCAGCTTCACCACCTCATCAGCTCCTCCAATCAGCCTCCCCTTCACAAACACCACCGGCACCTTCACCTCCTTTGAGCCCACCAGCTTCCTCAGCTCCTCCTTATACCCCGAGTCCATGGACACGTCCCTCTCCAGCATCTGCACGCAGTGCGACTCCATCACCGACCTCACGGCATTGCAGTCCTCAAACGTCTTCCTGATTCCTCTCAGCGTGGTGGTGTATATGACCACCGCATTGTCTCCACCAGGCGGGCATTTTTGCTGGAACGCGCGGAGGATGGACTCGGGGTCCTTGAAATTTCTCTTTTTTCTGATCTTGGCCGATGGCGAAATCATCTTCTTGATATGCTCTTCGCCTTGAGACAGCTCTTTCTCGTACGAATCCAGCAGCGCCGGATCGAACAGAGGGCCCAAACTCCGCCGGGACGTGACCCCGTGATCCTTCCCGAAGCTGTTCCTCTTCCCACCAAACGGAATCCCAACGGTCGAAATTCTCAGATTCTTCGCCGCTCTGCACGAACTCTCCAACGACTTGTGCGATCTCAAGGCCTCTTTCGGGGTGACGTCGGATCTCCCCGCGACCCGGTTTGACCCATTTCCTGCACTCCCCCTGTTTTCCTTGCCTCCATAGGTGTTCGCCTTCCTCGGAGAGCCAATCTGGTTCATGAACCTCAGCGGGGTCTTCGCGTCCATGCCCACGAGGCCCCGGAGCAATCCCCGCGGCCTCGGGCTCGGAGTCTTCCTATCCCGGTCCGCCGGCGCCGGCGCCGTTGCACCGTCCTCCTCGAGGCCTTCCATGAGCTCCCACGCATTGATTACTTCAGGGGTTCCTCCCCGCTGCCGCGAGCCGGCGACCCGCCCTTCAATCTCTTGCTCTGCGCAGCGGCTTCTCCTCGCTGCGGCGGCGACGGCAACCCTCGCTCCTCACTGTCCAGCCTGAGGACCCCATAAGTGCTGGAGGTGAGGGAGACGACGTGATCGGGCACGGGGGCGGCGCGGGTCGCGTGGCGGCCGCCATCATCGGAGACGGCCTGCCCGTGACCGTGACCGTGGTGAGGACGATGCCGGCGATCCTCGCGTTCCCGTTCTTTCCGGACGTGCTTGGAAGAGACGCAGCCCATTGCTCCTCTCTCTGCAATCTTCTCTGGCTTCGAGTTCGTGAGCGGGTTTTGTTCAAGGTGTCCTTTTTTTTTTTTTTTTTTTTTTTTTGTAGTGTCGGGATGGTAACCGTTGGCCTGTCTGAAAACGGGCCCCAACGGTCGAAAATTCGAATGCGGGCGGAGGATTAAATGAAAATGTTAAAACAGGAGTGGTACACATATTAGGTGTTAGCACGATGAAAAGTGCGTGTCTTGTCGGAAGCACCCGTGGCGTTTATTTTCGCAGCCCCACAGCTTTTGGAAATTAGCTTTTTGGCCCTTCGCTCCGCGACAATTTGTTTACAAATTTGACTTTTCCTTCCTGAAAATCCATAAATACCAAACAAAAGACAATACTTCCGTAAGAGGCATCCATCAGTGGCGCATTACCTCGAAACTCTTACGACTATTAGACTCACACGTTTTTTTCTTCTTTATATTTTGAAATTGGAATCATGTTTTAAATGTTGGTGGGAAGGTAAAAAGTAGTACCTTTTGCCTAAAGTTAGCTGTGGATAACCGAGCCTTGAGATTTTTTTAATTTGTTAATGTTATAGTGTGATTTTTTTTTGTGTGTAGAGATTCAAAGTATTTGAATGTCGGGTTTCCAATAATCAAAAGTAGAACTATGGCCAAAAGATTATGTGTGTTTGCCAACGATTTGCCAAGTAGCTTTTGAAGTCGCTCGGGTGAAAATTGTGACATTTTGAGTCAAAATTAGCCTTGGCAAATCCCAAAACGTAGTCTTAATCTTCTTTTTTGATTTGTAATCTTCATGGAAGAGGTAGAGGGATCCTCATATAATATAATTCGTGTCCATTCAAACAATCTTCTTATTCATTCGGCTCCATTGTCCTTCCCTCTATCATTACTTTTGGTCAAAATTGTCCATCCCATTATTTATAAGTACTTTCAAGTCCTCGTGTACTATGATAATTGTGTCACTCTCTAAATTCTTTCTCGTTAACAAACAATAGAATCCTCTCGTTTGCTAACACGCATTACCTGATGGAGAAAATCGAAACAGCTCCAATAGAAAATATCAATCGAGAAGTGTACCCTTAAGATCGTTCAAAGAAGCGGACCAATTGAGGTGTGCGAAAACTGATTGGAATACCATGATTATTAAAACAGAAGGTTTTAACTAATGCAATGAGATTTAGGGGTCGTCAATGCACTAGATGCAAAATGCAAAAAGCTTAAGATGGTATATGCTCAACATCAGCAATTCTAAATAGGGAGAAACTACGTATTAACGTGGGAATTGACTAATGTAATTGTCAATTGTTCCTACCTTCAGCCATACATTACAACTTTACAAGTTTATCCTCTGCAGCCATTAAAGAAGCGAGCAAATTGGTTGTCTATAGTATTTATATCGAGAATAGGGATGAAAGTAGATTGGGTTTAATTGTATTTTCCCTAGTCGTACTGACTTTAATTGGGGTTAAAAGAATTTTGATTTGTAAGTTGTAAGACAGATTTGGAAACCCATTAGAAACCCTTCACGATTATCTTGGCTTTTGTTTTTTTAGAGTATTGAAGTTATCTATGTGGTTTCGTATGAACCGTAGAAAATAAAATTAATTATTGCCCGACAGCTTCTTCTTCTTTTTTGAGCAATTGCCAGCATTAAAGTCTAGTTTCTCAAAAAAAAAAAAAAAAAAAAAAGTCTAGTAAGGATCTTCGGACGATAGATTTCTTTTTACTACTGTTTAATCTTGAATTTTTACCATCTTGGTTTTTGTGTTTATGATTTTTCTAATTTGAGATTTCATATATATACACAGAAAAGAGGTTTTGAATGTGGCTGCAAAATCAAGGCGGTTTATTTTAAATTTTAAGATGATTCATTTATCACAATATAATATTGGCTATAGACATGCAATTTGTGCACGATTACTTAGGCCGCGAGTTTGAAATTCCATGTCACAACTTGGGATGTTTTGGAGAACGATCAGAAAATTATCAGAACTAGGTTTGGGCAAGATCAAGAGCGTGTGAAATATACCCCCTTTTTCTTCCATGTTCATAGTTTTTTTCTTTTGGACAAGGAATATCATGGGTATAAAAATTTGGCCAAAAAAAAAGTAATGCCATTCAAAGCACATCTACTTCATTTCATTGTCGATCGAAAAATAGAATAAGACTAGACGTCCTCTCGTGGTCTTATATAAGAACATTTTCTTCTATGAAAGATTCGGACAATCAACAATGCTGCCAGAAAGCCAAACCTTGAGGGCCATCTCTTAGACACATAATTTGGAATCTTCTTAATTGTGCTCCCTGAACTCTGACCGTTCTCCTACGACATGGTCGAGAAGTCAAAGGCATTTTTTTCTCCATTTCCGTTTCGTTTCTTTGTCCAGCGACGGAAGGACGGGCACACCTTGTGGCAGCCCCTCGAAGCTCTATGCCTAGGGCATTAAGGCATTGGCAAGGGCGAGTCGTATTAACAACCTTGCATAAACCCATTGTAAATTGAAGTTTTCCATTAAGAACGCACATGATAATCATTCTATTTTTATTCCATAACTATTTTTCTGTTCCAGATTTGTTTCTAAAACAGAAATCACTTTAAGTAAAATAATTTCATTTTTTTTTATTTCTAGAACAATTTTTATTATAGAAATAAATTTGAAATAAAAATGAGAAATAAAAACTTTTGTCATTGTTCATCTTCGTTACTAATCGGCCGTCCACTTACCATAGCCCGTTGTAGCCACCTACTGTTCGCCATCACTGCCGGTCATCGGCCGTTGTCGTCGGCCCTCGTCCACCGTCGCCCGCCACCCCGCTGGCTGGCCTCCCTAGTATGTCGCCATTTGAGAGGAAGAAATTTTATATTGTTATCAAATGAATTTTTATTTCAAAAATAGAAATTTTGTATCGTTATCAAATGTGTATTTTCATTCAGAAATCAAAATCTAATCAAAATGGTTATCATTCGTGCGTAGTAAAAATTTCCCTTGCACTATAGGAAAATTTTTAAAAAACAAAGTGCAATTACTGCAGTGAAACTCGCATTAATTACATGGTACTCAAATCAAATGCTTGGTGAAGGCCAAAAAAAGAAAAAAAAAAGCCAAAAGAGGAATCAAAGCGCCGATGGAGCAACAATCGAAAAGCGACGAAATTTGATTAAGGCATCATGGACTTTTCTTCCTCCGATGCTGTCCCGTCCCATATCTTGTGGTTGTACCTAATTTGCCTCTTCTTGATCCCTCCCCTTCACCTAACCATTACATCCAGGAGTTTAATTCTTGGTTGATTTCTTGAAAGCATTCACTTAGCTCCAATGTTGGAATTTGTTCTGATCGAGAAATCATTTCGTGGTCATCACATGTCGATTCATTCATTCAATAAGGAAAAGAAAACTATACCATAGCCAGGCCAATGGTCGATTAAGAAATTTAGGATTTAATATGATTTTTTGAATGGTAGATATAGAATTTCACTCATAACTTACTTATGTCTTTCACATGACTCGTTAACCTATAACATATGTTCCATTAAATGACTTCAAGTTTTCAGAGACCGTGAATATGAATAGATCATCACGTCATCGGTCTACAAAGAATGGAGATTTGTTTCTCTAAACTTAGGAACAAAGACGAAATGCTTCTCTCTTTTGTTCCCCAAAGTCATATTTACTAGTTGATCTTGAAGCATCAACCCTTATCATCATATCTACATCGAACAAACTGTTCCTTGGACCTTAAAAGGAGCAATTATGACATACACAGTCGGTTAACATATCTTTTTCCACAAGATGTCTCATTACCCTTGACTCGACAATTTCTGGGAGAATCAATAGTTGAAAACCTTTAATCAGGACGAATAAGACCGCGCGTGTAAAATTTTCACAACATTACGGTTGGCACATGATTCTCTTATTAGTTTGGTCGTAATTTACGAGTACCTACTACCCAATGACTAGCTCACGATGCCCAAAGGATTGAAAAGACAATTCCACTGGTCGATAATATGTAGAAAGTGATGATGATGGAAGGAGCACAAGAGTCTCTCCAGTCAACCACCATTACCAAATCTCACGACTCGTGAAACCCGCACAGAGCCGTGGACCGTAGGCCGGTGTCTAAATCTCGAACAGCGATGGGAACGACAAAGACATGCTATGAAGCATTCCTATGATTATGATGGGGGCAAAACATGGGAAGACTCGAGTCTTCTAATTTACCCCTTTGGTGTCCGTTCAAAGAGAAGGCTTGAATTCCTTTGTCTACTTCAGCTGATCCTTTTGACTACTTCTGCTTTGGCATATATATATATGTGTGTGGCAGAAGTCCTCAAACTTTCAATCCTCCAACTTACTTTTCACTAGGCAAAAGAAGAGAGAACAATCAAGTGATCGAACTTTCAAACTGTACAATCAACGGAAAAATTTAATTGGATCAATTTAACAAGTTTTAGGACTCAATTACACTTTCATGACAAGTTTTAGAATTTCCAATATACTCATAAAAAGAGAGAGAGAGAGAGAAAGAATCATCCACCCCTTTGTTTGACATGGTAAAACAGTCAAGACATCATACTTTGTAGAGCCATGTCTCTTCTTTATCATTGATTTTATGACAACTTACATATGCAGAAGTAGACAAAGAAAGAGTCAAGTCGTCTATTGAATTTATCCGTTCAAAGAGAAGGCTTGAATCCCTTTGTCTACTTCTGCTTGTCCCTTTGTTTACTTCTGCTTATGACCCTTCCTTTCTACTAGGCCAAAAAAAAAAAAAAAAAAAAAAAAAAGGAGCAATCAACTCCTCGAACTCTAAAAAAAAATGCAATTAATAGAATGATTTAATTGAATCAATTTGACAAATTTTGAAACTTGATTGCACTTCTCATAACAAGTTTTAGGATTCAATTGCACTTTCATGACTAGTTTTAGGACTTTTAGTGTACTCATCTTACAAAAAATATCCACCCCTTTGTTTGACATGATAAAACAGTCAAGACAACATACTTTGTAGACTCATGTCTCTTCTTTATCATTGATATTATAACAACTTTTTTTTTCCCTCTTATTTCAAAAGCTCACTTTGTTGGTGAACTTTCTTTTCATATTAAATAATTTTTTCTTTTTACTTATTAAATTGGCAAGATACTTAACAAAGCATGTAAGATGTTAGAGGAGTATCTCGAATACACTAAATTTTTTTATGTACAATGAGATATCTTAATATTTTCACTTAAACAGTTCATGGATAATATTAATTTTTGTCAGTCCAAAATAATCATATGTCACTAGCAATTAAAAGAAAACTTATTCAATACAATTTTTTTATTTAATTAAATTTTATCTTCTAAAATTTCACACTGGAGAATGGAATTGTGATTTTATTCTGGAAAATCTTCAAAGTTTGATTGTGATATACAAAAAAGAGAAAAAAAAAAATTCTAGACTCTACTTGAAAATATCCATAAATTTGCTCAACAGTGTACAAAAGACGTAAGTTTCTTGTAAATATCTCTTTTTGATGAAACTAATTTTTATCAAAGTAATATCTAATAATAAATAAAACATAGTGCCTTAAATATACATCGCAAACGTACAATAGACAGGAACTAGACATGTGAAATTCTTAATTTTGGCAAGTAGATCTCATATAAATATAAAAACAAACTTTAAAAAGGAAAATAAATAAATTCGGGTCACCATTTTAAATTGTAATTAAATAATCGAGGGTAATTTTTATTAGACATATACGAAGTGAAATTAGTGCTACCCTTTATTAACTTTCTACTTTCGCCAGCTTCCACACATGACCACTCATTTTGCTTTTAATTCCCACTTAGCCCTCATTTACACATATACTATAAATATTCTAATGCAGATTAACTTTAAATAGTAAAAAGGTACAACCTACCAAAAAAGAAAAAAGTAAAAAAAAAAAAGCGGATAAAAACGAAAATGAAAAAAAGTCAGTTACCAACTTCGCACTAATCACTGCACTCGCGAAAGTCCCTTTAGCTGTATTTACAGTGCATCGACCAACTCCTTTTATTTTTTTCTTGGGAAATTTTTCCTTTGGTGGAAGCACGAATTTAAGGTCATGCCTAAACACATTAGTTGAAACTAATCGATATTCCGAGAACTTGGTAACGCCCAAGTATGCACAATTGAAGCAGGGGGCGAGACTCGCGCACCCGCAATGTCTTAAGGTCCGGGCTGAGCTCGAGAGCTAGCGAGATGAAGTTCGACGCGTGTGGTACGGCGCTGATTTTGGGGCCCGCGTTGTGGAAAGCCGGGGCATCGATCCCGACCCTTGTAGGACCGCGCTCTAAATGCATTCCGAGACTACATTAAGATAAGAAGAAGAAGGAGGAGGAACGCGGAAGAGGAGACCACACGAACCTTACGCTTTAACCCTCGTACGGAAGGGAGTCGTGGAGTGTTGACCACGATGTTTTAAAGACCGATTGACCGAGCGTTTGATCGATTGGCTTCTGGTCCCAACCTTTGGAAAAAAAAAAAGAGAGAAAAAGAAAAAGAAAGAAAGAACAACGAGGACGAGACGAGGCGTGACTCGTCGACCGACCGGACTCGGCAAATTAAACCGGCCCCGACTCGGGGTCCATCACGCCCATCCGACCCGCGAAGCACGAGTCAACTCGGTCGAATTTTCTCCCTCCCACAGGCGGATATAAGCTCGGCAGCTTCCTCACGGTTTTCGTCCCAAACACTCCCATCCCTCTCTCTCTCTCTCTCTCTCTCTCTTCTTCTCGCGATGCCGCAGGTGGATCTGGAAGCCCTCGTCTCCGCCTGCGCCGGCGGCGCCCGCGACGGCAAGATCTCCTGCGAGACCGTCGGCGGCGGCGGCGGCGGCGACGGTCGTCGGGAGGCGGAGGATCCTCCCGATCTCCCTCCCGATTCCGTCTTGCTCTCCAAGGACGCCGAGTTCGACTGGTACGACCGCAACGCCTTCTACGAGCGCCGGGACTCCACCAAGGCCAACTCCAGTCCCGCCGCCGCCGCCGCCTCGAATCCGATCCTCAGCTCCCCGACGAACTCCAACTCGCGGCGGTCGTCGACTAACTTCATGTCCAAGGCGTCGATCCTCGGCCTCCCGAAGCCGCAGAGCTCGTGCTTCGTCGACGCCAAGAACCGGCGCCCCTGCAAGGCGGGAGGCGGCGCGGGGTTCTTCCCGAAGCGGTCGGGATCGGCGGGCAAGGCCGATCCGCCGGCGGTCGAGCCGTCATCGCCGAAGGTCTCGTGCATGGGGAGGGTGAGATCGAAGAGGGAAGCGAACCGGCGGAAGAGGCGCGACGAGCCGGCTGAAAGGAGCAGAACCGGGCTGTTCGCGAGCCTCCTCGCGATACTGGGAACCGGCTGCAGGAATCGGCCCGCGGTCCTGGCCGACGTGCCGCGGGCGGCGTCGCCCGGCTCCCGGGACGCGAGGAAGCACCCGCCGGCGAGCGGCGCGGGCGGGCCGCCTCGGGATCCGCCGGCGGCGGAGGGCGGCGAGCCGCCGTCGGGCCTGGGCGGGGTGAAGCGGTTCAGGTCCGGCAGGAGGCCGGACTCATGGGCCAACAACGTGGCGTGAGGGGATTGGCCAGGGCGCGGTTGACACGTCGGTTGGCGGGGGGGTGGGCCCGGCCCGGAGAAAATTCATAGGTAGCCACGAGTAGCTGACCGCGTGGGGCCCAAAGTCGTTGGGGGATGGGACCGGACGAGTAGGAGGGTGCGTTCGTTGGGATGACGTGGCGCGTCGCCAATTGCAAATGCCTTCTAGGCTTTTCGGGGAGAGGGGAAACTGAGGAGGCGGCGCCGGCGGCGTCGTTTTGAATGTGTATACAAAGAGCGAAAAGGTCGTGTGTGTATAAATCTGTTTTTTTGCCTTTTTATCTTTTCAATTAGCGTGAGATGTCATACCTGCAATTTCGTGTTTCGTATTTCGCCTTTCCGATATCACATCACAAAGCACGCGATTTCTCATAATTACTCGACCCGTGAAGAGAGGTTCTACAGGCATTCCCGCGTGTTATGCCTGATTCCCAGACAAGAAAGGAAAAATCGAAAGAGATGGGTCGGGACCATTTTGTGTTTTGGTGCCCCAGTTTTTGTGCTGAGAATTTATTAAGAGGGTCAATGGGTTGAATTAGATTAGTTCGTCGGAGATTTGTGGGCGGTTCTGGTGGGGGGTCAAGAAACCATTAGAATAAAAGATTGTGTAAAAACAATTTGAATACAAAGCTATAAGCAGGAGGGGTCGCAGTCGCAGACATTCGTATAATGCCAGAAGAGCGGTAGACGGTGTGGAACCATAAAGCCTTCCATTGACTGTTGTAAAATACCACTCTTTGATTTTTAATTAATAATTCCTAATAATAATACTTCCTTCAACTTTGGAATGTAAAGAAATTGGATAATTTTGGTGGGGTCAAGATTTAGGGATGAACATGTAAAATATCCGAAAAATTGGGGCCTAAACATAATTCGAAAAAGATAAAGAGCACCCCTCCAGCGCCATTCATTAGAATAATACGATGCCTTCCCTTGGTTATTTCTCACCTTGCTTACGTAGCTTCCAATCTCTGTTCTCTCTTGGTCTTTTTATCAATTCGAAAAATGGAATGGACCTAAATCTTTTTATTGCTGGGAGTGGGCTGAAATGCGGATCTAATCGTCTCGATTTCGAAAGCAATCAAGTCCCGAGAGATCTGCCATACGAATAACCTAACTAAAACCATTGGATTTCAGATTGGTCTCGAGCCCAAGGAACGAGGTACGGATGGAACTGAACCAAGTGAAGTAGCAATGACAACCATCAAAGGACTCAAAACAAACGAGGGTGAAATGAAATCTAGAGGGAACAGCACACCAAACTTAAAATGGACAAAAGACTCCATTTAGTATGAAAATTGCTAGATAAGCTACGCAGTGAAGAACGGATAGACAAGAGTTGCAACTCACGACATGCATAATGGCGCATGCTTACAAAAGTGCAACAGAGAATACTCTGAATTTTGTTATGTTCAATGAATAAGCAGTCTCACGAATAAGAACATAACAAACTAAGATCAAAAGGTATAGATAAGTACAAAACCGTAAAAAGACTCGACCTCGAATTCTGAAGTGATTGACAATATCGACAAGAAGTTCTCAAAGAGCCAAGTCCCCCCTTACAAACGACAAAGCCAACAAGCCCCAAATAGTACAACCTCGTAGAACAACAAAAGTAGTGAACAACCCAATTCTCACGTTGTAATGAAATAAAACTGCAATTTTCTTTATCATTTTATTTAGTTTGAGTACTGTGATACCTGGCATAGTGTTTGATTTTACGAGTAGCGAATGGAATAAGAAAAAGGAATAGTATTACAATATCAAAAATGATTGTGACACATTAAATCATTCCGCAATAGGCGCAGACTATTATTGCAGGCAAACAGGGTGTTAAGCCTTCTCAAAAGCCATCGTGAAGAGAAGCTCTCCTAGTTGCGACTCCCAAGACATAATAATCCCCATCGACAAAGTACTAATGACACATCCCACGTAAGTCCGAGCTGGTTCATCGCTAATTCTGCCGTACATCAGTAGGAATCGACACGGGGGTCTTCCAGTGAGGGCCTGCAATAGGCTATTGGAGCTGAGTTACTACACCGTAAATAGCAAGGCGAGGCACCCTTAATAATGTATGACCTATTCATCTCAACTTAAATCTCGAACGTTAGACCACCTTCATTTTAAAATTTAAATCAATGGATTATTGGTCAATTATGATATTAATTATTCAACACCACACTAATTCTCCAATGCGGGACTTTTTTAATATAACTCACGTGTATCCTAACAATCTCCTTCTCACGTGTGATAATATTAGAATTTAGGTATCATTCTAAATCAACTTATCTCAATTTGAATTTTTGACGCCTAACTTTATCTTTGATTTCTTTTTTCAGACCTAACCACGAACAAGCCCACGTTGCTTGAGATATTTATCAAATACCAATATACATTGGGAGTTTGCCACTAATCAATCATCGACTCTGATACCATTTATTGAGAGCTTGTGATATAAGCCCAATATCTCCTATTGGAAAATACTTATTTAACATGACTCACGTCGATTTCTAACAGATCTAACGATGGGGATGTTGAGTCACCGATGTATCTAGATCATCGACTCCGATGTCTACTGGACAAACCCTTGCACGTGAACCACTTTTAGACTATGGGCTCCTTATCTGTGACCCCAAATCTAGAATCCATAAAGCATCAAGTGGAGTGGCAGCGTGCTGCAGAAAATAAGCAGTGGTGTTCTGAGTTTTGTTGACAGAAGCAAACTTCTTCGATAGGACCTGAGAAAGGAATATCTGCTCGTCCATAAAGTAGAATTGCTTTTACATTGGGATTTGCCATGTAAGGCTTAGCTATTGCATTCGTTGGCGACTTACAATGCGGATGGCACCGGAAGACCAGCACCCAACATCTTCTCTGGATTTTTTTATTTTATTTATTAAAACACTGTCAAGTTCTATTGTTTCAAGTTCGAAAATATTTGAGTGCATGAGTGTCATAAATCAAATCTTGATTGTGTTTCTTCTTCATTCGAGTCGAGATAAGTTCTCTTCACATTGCAATCGAGTGAGCTCGTACTATAAAACGTCAACTTGTTGTCTACACAATCAAATACTAACGGGAAAAGTACCAAAAAAGTTATAAACTTATTATATTGGTATCAATTCAATCATAAACTTTTCAATTAAATCAATTTAGTCCTAAACATTTTTATATTTGAACAAATTCAGTCTATCTGACTAATTTTGGTCGGTCGGCGCTAACGTGGATGTTGGCCGATGACCGAATGCTAACATGGCAATTTTTAATAATTTTTTTCTTTTCTTTTATCCCTTCTTCCTCCTCAGTCTATCCTCATGGTGGTCGGTGAGCCTCCCACTAGTGGCCCTCAAAACCCTCGCTGGTCGCTGCCAACCACTAGGTCAGGGTCGCGGCCCTCGCCCAAGGCTGCGGGTGAGGTGGCTTCGCCCAAATCGATGAGGCCAGGCAAGGGCCACGACCCTCACCGACAACCGACGAGGTTTTCGCGGCCCTCGCTCAACAAGGCTCACCAGCCACCGAGAGGACAGTCCAAAGAGGAAGAAGGGATAAAAGAAAAAATTAATTTAAAAATTTGAAAAAAAATTATTAAAAAATTGCTATGCCAGCATTCGACTACCAGCCAGCGTCCACGTCAGTGTCCGACCACTAGTCAACGTCTACGTTAAGGCTAGCGGTCGTGGCGGCCAAAATGACGGATAGATCGAATTGGTATCAATATGAAAAAATTTTGGATTGAATTGATTCAATTGAGATGTTTATGACTAAATTGATATCAATGCAATAAATTTAAGACTTTTTTTTTTTTTTTTTGTACTTTTCCCTACTAACAGTTCTTTTTCCCATACTTGGGCAAGTTTTCCACGTAATTCCTCGGTCGGGATCTATCGTCACCAGGTCATCTGTCTAATGGTCGTTGAGTAAGAGTTTTGAATTATCGGAAATGAACAATACTCGTTTAAGACTCACCGCTTTTGTTTATTAATACTCTGCTTCCGGCAATTTTCAAAGAATGATCCACCGCTGTCATTCTTCAGTCCGAAAGGGCTGAAAAGAACACAACTTGCTCACGCTTCATGCACGAGCGCGCACAATCAGCCTATGAAACTGAAGACTGAAAGTGCAGAAAGACAAAGACGTTTGCATAATGTGAAAAGGAAAAAACACCCAGTCTCAGAAGATGTTCTCTCTTCAAAATCCACCTAAATGCGTAGCACTGTCAACCAGCAACCATTCGACAGAGCGATATTTCGTCAATATGACTGGTCCATGGGCAACCCCTCTCTCTCTCTGTAAAACACTTGTTGCTTTCTCTCACTAGAATGCAAAACACGGCGTTCCACTAATGGAGAAACAAGCATTCAAGTGTATGTTATTGGGTGCTGTTGACGAAAACCAGCAAGCACCACGCCACAGTTTTTTCCTGGTGAGCACTCCACTTCATGAAATGATTCGATGCTCTTGCTTCCAAAGTGGGCCTACATCATCCTTTCGTAATCCCCACATCACAGAACATCCAAAGCAACAACTCTGTAAATTAAATCCCGCTCCAGGATAAGCAATGGAAGTGCTCCCTGTGCACAGCACTTTATTAGGCAGCTGAACACCAAGACGATAGCTGCAACGCAATTTCGTGCCCTACCTACCTAACCCGAAGCAATTCTCTGTGTCACAAATATCTTGGTGGAAATTGATGAAGCAAAGAGGTCAACACTGCGCGACATAATTAGTCGACCAACCGATTGGTGGTTGACTCCGTTTCTAAAGTTGGAGCTTGAGCGGCCATAGTGTGTCTCACTATGGTCAATGATCAAATTGAACTGGTCTGCATATTGTTTGAGGGGCACTAGCGAAGATTGATCCTGGCCCTACACAAGTTCCCTATATGGGAACAGACTGAATGAAGGAACCGCCAAAATCTAAGCCACACCGGAAACAAAACTGCACCAATAATTTTCTCGACTCACTCATCTACTGGTTGTGGACAGATATATAAAACAAGAAAAGCTTGAGCTTATGTGTTCTAAGCCACTAACAAATGGATAATCATCCTTAAAGAACCACCAAGATGCAGTCCAAAGCTAAACTAATGCACTTATATTGCTGTGGACTTGCAACTTATAGTGGTCTGTCCTTTTTATTCATCAAATGGAATCATAAAAGTGGATAATTACCTCAATGATGGAAGTCAACCATCAAATGCCATGACAGATAAGTCCCATTCACAAACCGACAAACAATCAGCACGATGGGTTCCAAAATGATCTTCAGTCCCTTTCGTAATCAAACATGCACTACAAAGTCATTATTTATATGCAAAGCTCCACATTCATCAGACTGCCCAAGAACTAAAAATTTCGGAGAAGCATTTCCAAGCACAAGCATGGGCAACTGCTTAGCTCTGAGAAAGGAGATCAAGATTGTGAAAACAGAAGGTAAAGTCCTTGAGTATAGGACAGAACTAAAAGTCCAAAAGGCGAAAGTTTCTTTTCTAGATCAACGGATCGAGGATTACGAGGAAGCTGGTCCTTCAAGAGTGAAGCTGATAATCAGTAGAAGAGAACTGCAGCAGATGCTACAGGAAGGAGCAGTTTCAGTAGGTGACCAGGGATTGCTGCTTCTTGAGAGAGAACAGACTATGCAGAAAGTCAACATTGATGACAGAGGTCATTGCAACGGATGGAAGCCTATATTACAAAGTATACCTGAAGTAGACTAGTATCTCTCTCTCTCTCTCTCTCTCTCTCTCTCTCTCAATGATCTGAGAACGCCTAGTACAAAATGTTGCAATTAATGACATAAGAAAATGAATTTTTAAAAGTTAGTTGACGTTGTTATGTAGTTGAGTGTCTCTTGTTGTAATCGTACCACAACA
Organism: Eucalyptus cloeziana; assembly: GCA_014182715.1. NCBI lineage: Eukaryota > Viridiplantae > Streptophyta > Magnoliopsida > Myrtales > Myrtaceae > Eucalyptus > Eucalyptus cloeziana. The sequence continues at coordinate 3,766,706 of CM024639.1, read as the reverse complement.
CAAGAATATGCTAACAATTAGTCTTAAAAGATAGCCATGCTTTTCTGTGGTTGGTTCAGTCTCGTTGGGACACCCTTTCTCCATGTGGATAGAAGTAAGTCACAGCTAATCAAAAAGACATGAAAATGGAGAAGGCAAAAACATGGAACATGCGATATGAATATAAATGCCCATATCACCAAATACATGCTCAAGTTAACTAAATCATGCTAGCAAGTCAGAAATTATCAGTCGATGAGTTTGCTATCAATCAAAACTGTGTTTGCACCAGGTGATTAAAGACCAACCAATATACAGAAACGCCATCGTCACCATGACTAGAGGATACCTAGCTCAGGGCAACAGAAAAATGCAGCAGCACTTTCAACCTTGAGGGGCCTCTCCCCACTTGCCAACTTGGAGGAAAAGTTTAGATTTGAACAAAGAAAGCACTGAACTCTTCCTTTAAAGTTTTGTCAATCACTTAATGGTTTTTTTCTTTTTTTTCTTCCTTTCAATTTGGCCAATCATGAACTATTTGAAGGCTTGATCACTAGCAATTGACTAACTATTCTTCATTTAGTTAACTATTACATCAATTATGACCATGCTTTAACACTTTGACAAAGGTTTGTCTTCTTGTACATTTTGTCTCCTTGTCTATTGTTTTTACTCCAAGACTTGGAGAATTTCATAGTCTCAATCCTTCTTGCGGATGTTCTTTACACGTATGCAAAGCCCCAAAAAGCCAGAGGGATAACTAAGTGATGCTTGATGGTCATTCTTAACCATCTAAGCAGGTCAGGAAAAAAAAAAAGGTACCAGACCGGGCCACTTTTAGGGACCCGTCTTCCACTTTCTTGTGGAAAGCTTTATGAGACAGACGATCAGGAAAAAAAAAAAAAAGGTGTAATAAGGCTATCATGAAGGCAGACAATGCCATAGCTTCCTTTAGAGCAGAGCCCAAATGGCTAAACAAAATAACTGTTTAGCCAAAGATGGATTTCACTTGGCAAAAGGATCCAAGAACTGAAGGCTTAAGGAAGCCTTTATGTACAGCCTACTATATATACATTAGTTATTTCACCTTGGACAAATAGCCAGTAATGAGAGGATGAGGAGCAACAGCAGAGCTCCATAGGATGCATGCAGACATTAGTATATGCCACGTGATCATGGCTTAACAGGATGATCTTAAATTAAGCAGACACTGGCAATGATATTCATAAGATTTAGTGATCTAAGGAAAAATTTAGACATTATTTACTATAACCACTATCAACCCCTCCTTTGAGAGTAGTAGTTACATGCTTCTGGTGCACATGAGCCATTTTTTGGGCCTTCTTTAGCAAGGAAAAAGTGAAGGAACATGAGCCTTAATCAATAGCGGGGCTGGTGCAGGGTATAACAACCATTGGATCATGTGCATCTCATTGAGTCCCACGTGACGGACAGCTTAAAGTAGCTGTGTTCATGCACCGGGATCATGCAATAAATTTGACTCCTCTGGTCCGACTGTTTTAGAATTGGCCGAATTAGGTGCATGAGGCTTCCCACGTTTTTTTTTTTTTTTTTGGTAAGGATGAGGCTTCCCACATTAATAGCTAGAGATAACAAGATGATTGCACATTTAATAGCTATGAAATCGTTTCCGTTGACATGATATTCAGTAGTCTTTCAGGTCATTCAGAACGCCCAGTTCCACATTGTCCTGCTTTACAAAATATATTTAGCTCAAAGCACCCACCTTTGCCTCTATTTATATACAGGTACTTTCTACTTTACAAAGGATAATAGGTTCTTTATACACCATTCCTCCAAGTTCTAGGATTTCCAGATAAGAGCTACTGTTCCTTCCTTTCCACCTCCAGTGCAACCTCATTACGACGTGTAAAAGGTAGTGTAAAAGGTGGATTGTACTGCAATCATACAACAAAAGATAAAAGATTGAGAACCTTTCATTACTAAAAGTCTGTGGTAACAAGATCATCCCAAAAATTTATGCTGGACCTACCTGTGCAACTTCCACAGAAGCACCTTCTTTTACCCTGAACTCTCCATCACTTTTCAGAGCATCTCTAAGTTTTAACTCCCGTTGTATAACTTCTTCATCAGTAACAAAACCTGATTTCGAAGAGAGATAGACAATCTACTTATGATTTAGAATTCCTTATTACCAAAAACACCATACTATGTAACTAGTGAGTGTCCATGTTGATTCTGAAGACAGATTGCCCAGAAGAAAGAAAGCAGCACAAATGGTGATTCAAAAATAGTTATGGGAAAGGGTGCATGCTTATCAAATTGCACACCTTCTACCAAAAGAAAAAATTGCTCCCCCGAAAAAGATGGCGTTTATATGTGCATATGGCTAATGCATATATGTCACATATCATATTAACTTAACAGTCAATATTGATTTACACATCACGCAGACTTCACTTATGACCACTTCTATTCATGCAATTCGGGATGTAAATCTATTTCCAAGGAGAAAGGAATTTCATTGAAATCAAAAGCTGCGTAGGTTGAGCTTTATCTGTTTATGGAGAGAACGAACCTGAAAAGGCAACAACAGCAACAATTTTCCCTGGAACCTCTTTAACCCTTACTGATGGATCTCTAGGTGATGGTATATTCGCACCATACTTTGAGGGCATAACAAAGGACATCTGCCACTTCCCTTCATTTTCCACCTACATTCAATAATGGACAAGCAAATAAGTTTTGAAATGAAAATGCCGAATCATCTCAGCATAAATACTTCGCTGCTAAAAAGAAAATTAACACAACATCAGGTTAAGTTCTTAATAACCAAAGGAGGAGAATCCATTATAATTGTCATAGTTCAACATAAGGTACTGGAAGCTGTAAAGTATCCTCTAAACTAATACTTTAAACATATTGCAGAGAAAAGAGTTTTGAGATTCCCAAATTAGAGCTAAACTATTATTGATGTCAATAGATCAATGTGCCCCCCCAATGTCAAGAACAATCAGCCAATGCCCTTCTATTTTAAAGAGTTAACAGGGATTGCATGGGCATAGACTCAACCACACTCCATCTAGCCAACAGCCTCTCTAAATATCAAACTTGACGTCGACAAGGATATTGGACAACTCACCTTCTTTGTTATTACAGGTGTCGTCATTTCCATTCGCTCTCCATCAGATGGACTCTTGCGTGTATAAACAGGGGTAGTCATCTCCATTTGCTCCTTTGTTGTGTTCTGATTTAAGCAAAGATCCACATAAGCATATTAACTAACAGAATGGTCATTTTGGTGACGTGATAAAGAAGGTAACTGAAAGGATTGCTTAACTACCTTACCGAAGAGGTACTCGGCCAAGACATTGAAGGATTGAGAAGCCCCATTGAAGTCAAATCCATTCTTTCCAGGCATTGTTGTTTCCGCTATGTAGTAAGGCTGTTCACAGTCACAAATGCAACGTAAGTAGCCACAAGTACCAACTGAAAGTGTGGACAAGAGCAGTGATCGGATAACAAAGCCCGGAAGCAGGAAAAACTTAACCAGAATCCTAATTGTGCCGTTTATCGCAGGTACAACTAAATGAAGGGAACATAAATTCTCAAAGAGGAAGGACGTGCACGCCGAGTGCAGTTTATACCTCCACTTCTCTTATTTCATACTGGTCTCTCCTGCTCAAAACTTTGAACTTCACCGACTCGAGATCCGGAACTGAAACAGGACAGTGCAACAGAAAAGAAAAAGCCCCGGAAAAACACAGTTTAGACTTCTGAACTATCCCAATCACACCATCCCAAGCTCATTTCCACCACGAAAAGGCAAACTTGAGTACCTGCCATCAAAGCCTCCTCCAAATTGCGGCTCTCGAACCTCTTCGGGAACACGTACTTCGCGGTTTCGGTCGCCAAATCCACCAGAACTGCACCGCAGATTACGAAGACCAAAATTGAGCCCGACACATATACTCGCGCTCGAGAAACGATATGGAAAAAGACGGGGAGTTCGGTGGGAGAACATGTACGTCGCTGGGAGACGGAAGAGGCCTGGGAAGCGAGGGCGAAAACGAGGGAGACCCGAGCCTCGAGGGCGGAGATGGGCCGCCTGGGCGAAGGAGGAGAAACGGCGGCGGCGGCTCTGTTGGGGGCGGCCGTGGACATGACGGCGGCGCGGCCGGCGCTCCTCGATCGCTTGGGAGATGGTGACGTCGGCAGGAGGGTTCTCGAGAGGGATGAGCCGAGCCACGACGAGGGCTCGCACAGAGACATGGCCGTTTAGGATTTTTGGGTCTGCGGTGGGGAGCGACGGAGTGTTCGAATCTCGGTTACGGCGGAGAGAGTGGCAGTTGCAGAGGACGAGTGGCGGTTATGGCTTTTTTCTCCCCGGAACCGCCTTCGCTCGTGTAGCCGTCCGCGCGCGCGTATTGTCGGCTCCTTGATATTTCTCAGAATCTAACAATATAATTTCGTTTTTTGCCCGAAATTTCTCGGCTATCGGTAAAGGACAAAGGACGCGACACTCAAAGGTGGTCTCTTCCCGACCACAGGAGCAAGCACAACGTTTTGAAGAAGATGGGATGCGCCATCTTCAGTCTTGCTGGAAGAGCAGCTCCAATGGGAAACGCGCGGCCTTAATATATTAAAATGCTAAAAAATTTCGTTATCAAATCGGATAAAAATGATCATTTAAATGCTATCAATAAGAAACTTCGGTCAATATGATTACATGAGTTTTATAAATAAACTTGTTTTTTTTTTTTTGGTTTCAACCCGTTGACTCTCTCTTTGAGGAAACGCATGACATCGGCACCGAAGAGGCTGAGAGGCGGATGAAGGAGGAGGTGCAGCGGGTGGTGGAGCAAGCAAAGGAGCTACAGGCCGCCGCTACAAACGTCGCCAGCACGTCGAGCAAGGAGCAGCAGCCGTTCCGCAGCAGCGTGCCGATGCTCGATTCATACATTCATCACCTTCGGGTCTCCATCAATGTTCATGCGAGCTGAGAGCTGCTGGATTAGGGAGTCCTTTTGTAGCTGCTATTCACGTTCCTTGGCACCTGATATTTGACAATACGCTCCATCGTGACTCATCCTCCTTGTGTGCCCACCAATTTCGGCAGCTCATTTGCGCTCTACAAATTACCATCTTCACTACTCACGATCAAGCCGTCATCTGTTAACCTGTGAAATTTCACAAGCATTCCACCGGAGGCAAAGAAAAAAGTTCAACCTCGATGTGCAGGCGGCTTCGTGAAGGGGAAGAGTGTGACTTTGGGGGGGAAATTATTTTAGGGTTTTGAATTTACGAAAATTCAAATGAGGATTTTGAATTTGCGGAAAATGTTGAAAACGTGGTTGTTTAAGGTATAATATGCTGACGTAGCATTCCAACAAGCCATGTCAATAGGAGATATTATTAAAACAAGGCAAAGTCAGATTTCTGATGATTCAAACCGAAATTGATACTTAAGTGGATTTTTTTTTTAAAGTGACACTTAAGTGATTGAAAATAGATTTTTAGCAACAAAGAGAGCATTGCATATAACTTTTAGCACTTCTAATATACTTACCTAACAATGTGCATTTGCTCCTTGGGGTGCAACGATGAAGTTCGACAATTGAAACTCTGCTCTTTCAATACAAATGTCTTCAAATTATTGATGTCTAAGGGTGCAAATGATAATCTTTTGTTTTTGAGAATAATTTTTTATCAGAAATAAGTTTTTCTTTTTCTATTTCTATTTACTAAACTAGTTTTTGAGTAGAGATACATGTTTAATAACGAGATAAAATTTTTCTTCTTGTAACAAAAATTTGTTTGATAGGCTTTTTTAAATATCTCCCTCCCCTGCTCTTTTTCATTCACAGTGCTCCATTCTTTTGTTAGATAAAACATCCTTGATCAATTAAATTGAAAGCATTAATATAGAAATCATACATTAACAGGAGCAGGAGGCAAGGGAGACTAATGAGAAGAGTTTTTATTTCTATTTCTGTTAAGTAGAGAATTTCTACTTATTATTTTTATTCCAAATCTATTTCTGGGCTAAAGATTTGTCTCATAAATTGAAAAAAAAAATTGCATTACCAAACGAATTTCTACTCTAAATTTATTCCCAGAAATTAAAAAAAAAAAATGGAGAGACAAAATAATCATCATGTGCGCCCTAAATATTCAAGAGCAAGACTGAAGACGAGTTGGTGACGTTCTTATACACGGCTGCCAATTCTGTCTTTCCTGCCGAACAAGTGTTTGAAAATCTGCCCTTTGATTCCTGCTAAAGCTCCCTTGTGATCTTGAGCTACCACTCCTGCTACAGTCTGCTTCGAATTATCTATCCAATCATCACTTTATCTGAACATTTAACAGCACTCTTCCTAAGTTGCAGAAACTCCTCTACGGCCCTATTTATCTTTTCAACTATTGCCTCAGGTTCAGAGGATCGCATTTGGTACATTGCAGAGTTCCTCAAATTGAATTCTGGCCTAAGCCTGACAGCAAATCGCGCCTCAAAAATCGCCATTTGGATTATAGGATCTAGAACATAAGACATTTGCCGCAAATAGAAAACCGTCTTGACTCGATGGAATTAACCGGGTCTTTACGAGATCCCAACACCATCTATCAAGAAAAAGATAAAAATCAAGCACTCTTTTCATCAAGCTGAGAATTCATTATCATGCTGAGTGTACAAAGTTACATTTAATATTTTGGACACAACGTAAGATTTAGCCAAATCAATTGCTTTCAGTGATTGGCAAGCTTGTTAAGTCATTTGCTTTTCGGGCTTCGAAGGGTTCTGGGTTCACGCATCCATGCTGATAAATCCTAAGCATAAAGAAAACGAAGAAGAAACAAACTCAATCCAAACTAAGGCCTCAGTCACATACTTAATTCTTAATCCGGTTCATAGCTTCACTGTCTACATGATTTTTAGTGTAATAAACAGCCTCTTCTGAATAGGCGAGCAAGAACCCAATATTGGTAGTTGCGCGCGATCAGGTCCAATGGCCGAATTGATAGAGAGAATCACAAGATAATGTCGAGATGATTAAACAGGCAAAGCCTGCTGCTGAGCATGCCATGCCACGACGTCTTTGTATGCCAAGTTGCCCCCGAAAATATCCAAAGCACTTCCTACTGTCACATCCACATGTCCCATGCCGGCCACTTTTATCCTCTCCAGATCTTCCATTACCGTGACACCACCTGCGTAGGTCACTGGAATCTGACGTCCAAAACAGGCTGGTGTCAATGTTTGCATGCAGAACATGCATACTCGATGCCCAGCAACCAACAGATAAACAGCAAAGTGAAAAGAAAAGGAATTCTTTTCAGTGATGAAATGGAAACACACGTCTTGCTAACAGAGTGAAAAAATAATAGCATTTCCACAGTTTCAAAAATGCACTAGGATGTTCCAAAAAAGAAAAAGGCCATCACATGTCTTGCCACGTCTTAAAAACCACTGAGGCCTTGGTGAGGCTCACCACCAGACGAGTCAAGAAACTTCAGGTCTTGGTCTATCTATGCACTAAACATGCAAAAAATGTTTATCTTTATGGCAAATTGAATGAATTTCTAACACGAGTCTGGAAGGAAACATTATCAACCAAATGATAATTAAAAAACATAGATACCAGCAAAGAACTCGCCAAGTGGTAATTGACGTACTACTTACCGGAGAGTACTTGCCAAGCAAAGCCACAAGCTCTTCATCAATTCCTAATCTGTAGTAAACAAGCATTCAAGGTTAGAATCATGGAGATCAGCACATATAAAATGTAGTGAAAGTCAAAGTCGCAAAGCACAAGGGGACAATTCACTTAAAATATAGAGAAAGTTGAAGTTGCAAAGCACAAGGGGACCATTGACACGGACAGCATGGACTCACTGCCCAACAGTTATTAGTTGAGAATCCATGATAAAATTTCACATTTTAAAAACAAATCACGGAACTATTTTATCAGTACAATCAAAAATAATATTGCAAAGAACATATCCATGTCCTTGTAAGAGTAAAGAGCATCCATTTGCTTAAGAGATTGGTAAGAGATGGCTCCTGGACTTGTTTAATGTTACTTGAAGATTTCTATGAAGGAAACTCAACACCATTGACTGAAAAGGGAAATGGGAGCGAAAAATGAACTAAGGTATATTCACATTAAGAAGCTATGAGTCATGACGACTAAAATCTGAATTTCATGGCAGATTAACCAAAAATTAAATGGAAAACATTAGAGCAACCAGGAACTTGTTTTCTTTATTTATCAATGAGAAAATCAAAATGTGTAGTTGGTTAAGTAGATGTTCTTTATGTAGATTTTTTTTTTTTTTTTTTTTTTTTGGCATATATGGTGAACAAAGAAGAGACTGATTAGCATGTGAGAGGAATGTTTTTCCAACTCTAGAATGCTTTGCAACTTAAAAAGAAAGTACACATGAAGCTCAGAACACCAACAAGGAAAAAATTGATAGCTTCTAGGTCAGTGTGAAGAAAAATAATAAAAACATTTATATTTTGAAAAAAAGTCATGTTTATCTTTTGTAAAATATCATATGTCTATTGAAATATAATACTTTTTACCAGATTGACTTATCCTTATAATGCAGTCAAAAAATAAAGGCTCAGCATGAAGCACAGAAAACCAAAATTCCTCTTCCACCTATTAGTCCTCCAGCAGTAAGAATAATTAATCACGGTTCAAGGTGCCTCAATACAGTGACACCTAATAACAACTGCCATCTCCTAAAAAATGTCACATATGATAGGTTAATAGCAGTAGACAAAAACAAGACCAAGGCATTAATAGAGGTGCAGTTCTAAAGCAGAGAAGGGTTTTCCCTTTACAATAGGTGGAGAAGGAATCAAAGGTACATACTTTTTTCCTTCCACGTCGACACCATGGACCAAGAACTCATCAGCATAGCTGGCAAGAAACTCTAATATATTCTCATCAAGATACACATCACTAAATTTCTGCCATCTGTCAGTGACAATTGCATATTTACCCTCCTGGACATAAACAAGCAGCGAAGATAACATAACTTCAATTAATGAACTCGCTGAACCCAAAAAGAAGAAAGCCAAACTAAAAATTGGCCTTGATGAAGACTCTGTTCAGCTAGTTTGACACCAAAGTAAGATTCACCCATATCTCAGCACATGGCACTAACTTTCAGAAAGTTTATGAAATCAGAAGTTCCTCCAAAGAAGCTATGCCAACTGTTTAAGCCTAATCTCCTTGCAAAAGTTTAAGTTAGACAAAATTTATGCAAAAGAAACTACATCAAACCTTCTTCCTGCAGCTAAGATCCAACACCAGACGATCTTTTCCCACCACATGCACAAGATCCTTAAGCCTTTCAAGGTCCATTCGTCCATTATTGAACACATACTGTAACAAGAATATCAAAAGAAAAGAGTTCAATTGCAGTCACTAGCACAGTTTTGATAACATGCAGAAGTATGACAGTTTTAATGTTCAGTTTCATTCCCATCTATCAAAAATGTGCAAACTTTTATGCTGCAAGTTTGTGAGTGTAAACAAGCATAGGAATGATACCATAGAAAAGATACATCTTGTATGATCAGACAGTTTGAATCAACATGTTCATGTGAGATCTGGAAACTAATTATCCTTTCAAAAAGTCCATAACTACTGCTCTGTTTATCCCCTGCTTTCACTAAATACCTAGCAATACAGTGAAAGGAAATAAGAACAAGAAAAGGACTGTCATATGAAAAATGCTGAGCATTTTTTTTCCACAAAAGAGAACAGGAAATACTAAAGTGAAAATGACATACCGATGTTACAATGACATGGCTTGCCCCTTCTTCTATGTAATTCAGACAATTTTCTGAATTGATTCCACCTCCTACTTGCAGACCGCCTAGCATAAGGAAGTCCTCACCATAAGTTCAGCAGAGGAAACATCTGTAAGTTTCAGCCGATAGTATCCACCATAAGATAAGAAGGAATGTAGTCACAGGCTTTTAACCACCAAACCATGATTAATGAAGAGAAACATGCTCAAAAATAGAATGGAACAATATACTTTATCCACGCCTTGAACACGTCAGGAAACATTCTCTCACTTTTGCATATAAATAGTCTGCTAATCTAAGGTGGAGAAGTTATTGAGGAGAACAGCCATCAACCTTAGTACCTCATAACCCCAGATTTTCATTTAGAATCACATGGAAAAGCATCAACATTTCTATTGGCAGCACTAACGAAACACAGGTAGCTAAATTGCAAAACAAGAAACTAGAGGAAAATTCATTTTATAATTTAAGGACAATGTATAAGGATGGAATGGGAAACACCTAATACTCTCTTGAGTTTGTATTTGTAGCAAAAACCTTAAGCCACAGTACAAATTGAATATAAGTAACGGTGCAAGTATGTATAATTAATGAAAAAAAAAAAAAAAAAACCTCAACCTACCAGGATATGCATGCAATGCTTCAATTGCTGCAGCATTGCTTAGAGGATCTGCTCCAAGCATGATTACATGACCACCTACTAGCCCATCTTCTCGGTATAATTTTGCGTACTCTGCTGAAGATGCGTCTGATTCAAAATTGGTCACAGGAGCAGATTCATTGTCCTTCAAATCACAAAGGGTCGACCCTACAATTTGTTTCACTTTACCCTGATAATAATACATTGAATTTGATCAACTGGCTGCTACAATGACCAAGTGAAGATGCAGATTGTGTCCATGGAAGACCACACAACAAATGATGCATCTAATTGAAAGGAACAAGCAACATCCTCCATTCAACCATAGCACTGGCCTTCTTGACCCAATGAAAAACAACAGGCAACAGAACAGGTCAAACAATGATTTAAGCAAAATTGACTTCTGAGGCAACTTAAAGAGGCAAATGGAACTTATTCTCATGGAAGCTCTTGGCATAGACGCAATATATGGAGCAGTGAAAGATGCAAAAATGTGGATGGAATAATTGACCAATGAACTAAGTCAATTCGAAGCGAATAAGGAGAAACAAATTAGCCATTATTGACTCCTAAAATCAGATAAGTCAAAAGGAAAAAAAATTTACTTCCGGTAACCACGACACCCTTATGCAAAATCAAAGATGCATTTCGGGGACAACCAAGCAGTCTCCAGCTGGGAATTCACCATGCCTGAAGAGCAATGCTAGACCCACCAATACCCATTCAACTTTCGACGCAGCACTTCCGAAACAAATTTCCAAAGCAGTTATTCCTACACCTATTAAGCACCACTCCATGAAAGCTCATAAAGATAGAGGCTTTGATAGCAAAACCCCCCGCAATGTTTTCCCCCCTTTTTCGCCCCTCTTAGAAGAACAGATACTCTGAACATAAATGAAGTGCTACTAACAACAAACAACCAAAGGAAGCTACTCCATCGAAACTCAAGACCATCATAAGGCCCTTGCCAAAAGGGAGCACCTTGTGTATATCGATGCAAGGACGGAATCGAACGGCGCACCGTACGGATATCCGCGAGGAGGATCCTGGACGAAAGCAAAAGCAAGAATAAGATAAATAAGGACTTGAGGATTGCGATATGACCCAGAAACGCTCGGCATTCTCTCGCCGCTAGAGACCGTACGTACTCGAAATGGGTATCGTCGGGATGCAACAGTAGCCGTCGCGCGAGCCGATCGAGGAGCGGAAGCCGAGACGGGGCGAGCTGACATCGGGAATCGAGCTGGCGCGGAGGCTGCTCATCCTCATTCTGGAGATTGTTGATTGGGAAACTGGAAAGACGGAAGCTTTTTTGGCCCTCTGTCTGTGTATTTCGGTTTCCTCCTTTCGGGTTACAAGGTACGATGTCGAACTCGAGCTTTCGAGGTTGTCTTCTTTATTTGCTGTCGGCTTGCTCGTCGGAAGAACCACGACACGAAACGGGAAGGGAATTCGTAGTCCCAGTCAGTTTTGTAGCCGCCGCCGCCGCCGCCGCCGCCGAACCGAGCGCCTTTCAATTTTCATCCCCTTGTCCGTGGAAAATCTTAGTCTAGCGGAAAGTGCGAAAGATAGTCCTACATTGGCCCCTTCGAATCTCTAATTTCGTTCAATTAAGCCCTTACACCTTATGAATCGGACTGAGTTCTGTCCCCATAATCAATTTGATTTGTTTCTTACGTGACGATCAACTCCGTTCCAAAGCATATCAGTAAGGGCATGTTTGTTTGTGTTCTTTATTTCTGTTTATGAACAGATTTTCATTTTTTGTTTTCTAACAAAAAAAGAATGTAAACGTTTGTTTACATTTTTTTGTTCCAAATCTGTTTTTTGTTCTCTTAACAAAAAAAGAACATAAACAAAAAAAAAAAAAAGTTATTTCTTTCCTTTAACAAAAATAAAGAACAATTTTTCTCTCTCTTCTCTTCTCTTTTCTTTTCTTTTTTTTCTTCTTTTCTTCTTCTTCTTGCTTTGGCCGGCGGCCTCGCCCAGCCACGGCGAGGCTCGCTAGCCCCCGGCAAGGCTCGGCCGCGAGGCTCATGAGCTCGGGCTTGCCCAGATCCGGCGAGGCCGAGCTCGCCCGGCGTCGCGGTGGCCCGGCGAGGCCGAGCCTCGCCAGTGGCTGAGTGAGCTCGGCCTCGCCGGATCTGGACGAGCCCGAGCTCGCCCAGCCAAGGCGAGGCCGCCGGCCGGCCATGGCCGAGGCCGGCGATCGGCCAAAGCAAGAAAAAAAAAAAAAAAAAAAAAAAAATGAAAAATAAACATTAAAAAATTAAAAGAAACAAAAAAAAAAAACATAAATTTACCAAAGATGTTTTTGTTCTTTTTTATTTCGAAACAAGTTTACCAAACGTGCATTTTTGTTCAAAAACTGCTCCCTAATGTAAATAATTTTTTCTATTTCTGTTCTTTTGAACAAAAAAAGAATAGAAACACAAACAAACGCACCCTAAGTGACCCTCGCAGGGCTCAAACGGCACGACCCATGCTCGAGCAATTTGTAGCCTAAGAAGTACCCACACTCTCCTAAAGCTTTTGTGTCGTGTCCGACACTCCAACACGTGTCTGACACGCGGTCAATGAGTGTCGGAAAATCCGACACGTGGTCAACTCTTCCCGACACGCGAGTCCGAAATTCCGATACACAATTCCAACAAGCATGGGATCAAGTTTAAAAATTTTCAGTACTTGAGGGGTCAAAATGTAAATATACGAAAAAATAATGAAAATAACAAAAATAAAGAGAAAAGAAGAAAATTCTTACTCTCAAGTTTCTCACTTATAAGTTCTGATCTTCTCGTAAGTGATGATGGAACGCTTCTCTTCTCAACGGCGTCGTTCCGTTGCCCCCACATACTTAAAATTATAATTTTTTTTACTTCTTTCCGTCTCTTACAAGCATCGCTTGCCACTTATCTCTTTTGGTTTATGATACTGGCTCGTGAGTTATCTTTCACATTTTCTGTGGTGAATTTAGTGATTTCCTTTTTCTTTTGGTCACACTTCGAGAGTTCTTGTCTTGGATTTTCATTTTTCTCGAACCTTGTTTTGCAGAGGAGCTCCAAGCTAGTCTATATCATGAACTCCGAACTCTATTTAGGACTATAAGAAATCTCACTAATATCCGACAAGTATAAGAAAACAAGACATGTTCCTTCAATTTTACTCTTTCATATTTGCAATTTTTGAATTTCTAGTTCAATTTCTATCAAATTAAAACAATGAATGATATTAATAAATGTTGGATTAATATTTTTAGTATAAATTAATTCTATGCTCTTTTTATTATTTATTTATTTATTTTTGCATTTATATATAAATTATAACGTATCGGCGTGTCGGATGTCGCGTGTCAGATCGGTGTTACATAGCTTATAGCGAGGGTACATGCTTAATCACGGAGCTACCATTGCACGAGGATGCGACTCTTGCCCTTACTCACGAGTAAAATAGCGCCTGCTACTGCTAGCCCTTGTCGTTGGATGCCGACCAGCTGCACCAAGGGTGCAGGCTAGCGAGGCGAGGGTCATGGGCCCTCCGACGGAGGGGTGAAAATTGGATAGCACAATGCTAACTTGATTAAAAACGTGAATTCTCACGAGCATCTAACACATTGAGTGGAAAATGGCAGCGAATAGGGGCTGGAAAGAGACAATAACCATGGTCACTCGCCCCATGGTCCATTCAGCAGTATGTGTAACTCGTGTCTTAGGTTCCATTTGTTAATTGATTCTATTTTTTTTTTCTCTAGAGAGCAAAAACAAAAGGATAGAAATTGGTTTGATAATTTTTTTAATTTTAAAATAGATTTAAAACAGAATCAAGAAGTAAAAAGAAAAACTACTTTTTTTGTTCTCGGGAACAATTTCACAATCAATCCCAATCTAGTTCTCTTTTTTCTCTTTTCTTTTTTTCTTTTCTCCTTCCCTCTTCTTTTTCCTCCTAGCCGATCACCAATCACTGCTGACCACTGATGCCACCGCCGCTACCGTGGCTGGCAACTGGTTACAAAGAATGAGGAAGAAGAGGAGAAAAGGAAAAAGAAAAAGAAAAATTATAAAAGTATTAAAAATGAACAATTCTACTAAATGCATTTTTATTTTGGAAATAAAAATTTTGGACAATTATCAAATGCGTTCAGATATTCAAAATTGTTCCCAAAAACAGAATAAAAAAATCATTCTTAAGCGGAAATTATTCTTGAAAACAGAATAATTACCAAACGCACCCTTATAGAACTCACCTCTATCACCATCAGTATAGTGTATAGATAATAAATGTAAATTTTGTTTAAAAAAAAAAAAGGTTATACAAGCTGCATATTTAAAAATAATCCTAAGTTGTTACCCTCAGAGACATACATTGATCCCAATGTTTCGTTTAGAGGTAGGAACATGGTATAACATAGAAGAGTGGCATCTCAAATCGACACCTTTGTTGAAACTTTTAGGGGGCAATTTATACATGTTACCGGCAAGGACTTTCCTGTTGTATCTTTTGCCTTCAATTGGCTGGGTTGGACGTCTTAGCACATCTATATTTTCACGTTGGTTTTAAGGGAAGACAACTGAAACTCTTCCACCACTACTTTTGTCTATGCTTCTGCGGAGATACAGCATGAGAAAATAGAACGTCTACTGAGTCAAGGTGCTCCCCAGGCATTAGGAAAGTACGAAAATCAACTACGACCAGCTTTTGAAGGGTCGGGCGAAAAAGAGGAGAGCAGCCATACATTTCATTAACCAAAGTCCTCTATCAAATATACTCAGCGGCAAAATGCTTGCCGATGACGTGCCGACATAAATATGCATAGATACAAATTGTATGAAACAGTCTCGAGAAATATTTACATGTTCTCTTAATTGGGAAAAGAAAAATTATGACTATCAAAGTCTGGTCATGTAAATGCTGAGAAGTGAAGTTGAGGAAGACTCGGAAAACCATCGATGCATTCCCCCATTATCGTTGCATCCCCATGTAACTTATGGACTCCATAACTACTACCCTCACTCGACATCGAATACGTCTACAGCCCAGGAATCATCATTACACACTCGAAATGGCACGTGCGATATATGCAGCTGAAGCCTGAAACTCACAAGATATTATCCAAGTGCACCCTATCGTCCGATATAAACTTCTAACATGGCGAAACAATCCCAAGCTCAGACGACTAGAATCCTCCCGTGATCCACAGCTAATTGCCAGCCCGTCAGGCAGGCACGTTGCTTGAACAAAACCATCAAATTACAGCGAAGTGAGAGTTTGAACTGAAGAGCGTAACCCCAATAAACAACGGAGAAACCTAAAGCTGGTTGCATCTATTAAACCCACACACACAAATAAAAAAAAAAAAGAAGCAGCTGAGTGATGAAAAGCGATAGCATGGCGGAGAAGATCAACAGTGTAACACACCAGCCACACAAAAACCAGAGTCCCAGCGAACAAGCAGGAAATGAAGTGCCAAGGGCACAAAAAACCAATTTTTGGCAATTAGATCATGATGACAACGAATAGAAAGGGTTCTAGAGTTTGTCACCACGCCATTTATCACCTGCCAATAGCCCACAAAGGCAGATGACCATCTCCACGATCAAAGTACAATAGTCTATATCTCTTTCATCCAAAGAAATAAGATAAGCTAACTTTTGGATGAATATACTGACGAGTAGTTAAGGCTAACAAACTGTAGCCAACCCTAAGACTTTCAAACGTGTTGATGCAGCTCAAGCATGTGACAGCCAAAAGCTGCACCACACTATCATCCGATGGCCGTCCAGATAGAACAAAAGGCAACTCTAATACCTATAGAGAACGAAATACTACCAACATTTGGCTACATCTCAAACAAAACCTCAAGTCACGTGAGAACTATACACGATTTACAAAACTTAAACCTCTCCTGAAAGGTAAGAAAAGGAAATCGCAAAGGAGGCAACTTTTTTATGGTAATATAAACACATCCTAATAAGATCAAGCTCTTGGAAAGCGTGATCGCCCCTTCTTCTTTAGGAACTCAGGGATCTCCACTGAAGTGCCTTCACCATATGAAGAGGGCCGCCTATTTAGTCCATCTCCTTGTATCTGGCCTGACTGTATTTTCAAAGAAACGATTCAGCTTCAGTACCAAAGCAAACATGCATAACAAACAAGCACACAAATGGAGATACAAGAAGATAAAGGAGCAAAATCTTCAGGGATTAGATGGTTGGGGAGGAAGGTAGAAACCTGAAGCGACCTTCCTTCGCTTTCTTCTTGGCGTTTGAATCCAGTTGCAATTAAGGTAATACTGACCTGATGCAAAACAAGACAAATGTCCCATCAGAAAGTATTCTTCTCTTCATTGACATCTGATTGCAAGCAAGAATGACCAATCATACTTTGCTTCTGTGGAATACATTCAGGTGGCAAAAGCATAAGTTACAAGAAAAATGGGGAAGGGACGAACCTGTTTGTGATCTTATTAATGACATACATGCAGGGTTTACCAGTCCTAGGGATAATAATACCTTTGGATGTCACTCCAAAGGACAAAATAAGTGCACCGTTAGCCACTATTGTGCCTAAGTGGAATGTTTACCATAAATTTGCTTTCTGTAAGCATATCTTTGTAATAATGCCTCTCTATTAGTGCTCAACAAAATAGTCCCTGAAACGCCCTTACCTGGCCAGACAGTGATGGATCAATCACTGCTCCAAATATCAGATTGGCCGTTGGATCCACTAGGTCATATATGACCTCTGCAGCAGCATTGACCTGTATGATGGCCACATAAGCAACAGGACAAGGGAAAGTCAAGATCAAGATTTAGCAAGCGAGTATTCTACAGCATTGAAAAGATCAAGGGACCAAATTATTGCTCAATGAGGGCCCAACTTTCCAATTTTTCTTGCAACGAAAGAAAAGAGAGACTTGGGCATTTTGGAAAAGATATACTAAAAGGGCCATTGGAACCAAATTATCGCTGAGCTAGAGGCTTGGATGCACCCAACCTTCATCAGTTGGATAGACCCAAGAATCAAAAGCCCAAACTGCGGCTAATCCTTCATTCATGATGCATACAGCCCAGATAGAACAGTTGACTTCATATTATAATTCTTTATGCTGCTACTGACCATGCTTTGCACTGTGCCTTCGAAAATGAAAGTAGAAGCGTCTCGTTATCAAGCATATTGCTCTTGCTAGTAAAGAAATTTAGCAGAAGTCTGTGTCACTTATAACACCTACTGAAAGGCTTAATTAGCAGCAGAAAAATAAATGAATCATATTGGGGACGGAAAAACATTGCATTTCCAGATAAGCTTTCTCACAAAAAAATAAAAAATAAAAAATTGAAAGTCAATAATAACAAATTGCCAGATAATGTGACTCATATATTTAAGGGTCCTTGTGGCTTGAAGAGCCAGGGTTGAGGATAGAAAAGCAAGGGGGAATGCCTCAAACTAAGATGGTAGGGGAATACCTCAAACAAGGTCAGGTCGCTTCCACCAGTTATGTTCCAAACTATTCCAGTAGCCCTCTCAATACCAATATCAAGTAATGGAGATTGGATGGCATTTAATGCAGCATCTCTTGCCCTTGTCTTCCCTGACAAAAAAAAAGAAAATGACACCCAAGAATATTAATGAGTTAATCGAGAAAGCAGAAGTGGCTTTATTAAATGACGCCCACGAAAAGAAAATCATTCCTTTTCATTTTCATTTATACACGACAAGTTCCATTATCATATACAATTTTGCTAGAACGGTAAGAGAGTCCATGTGGAGCTCTTGTGCACATGAGGATAGGATGATGAGGCCATCTATCACTTAATTCTAAGATGCTTTGCATGCAAATTACGCATGAGTCTCTACTTCAAGTTTGTATTCCACAAAACAGTATATAGCTAAGATAGTTGGCTGCACCATTTTTTTTTTTTGGGTTTAAGGGAAAGTTTTTAATTTAAATTCAAAGACCCCCCGGTTTCATAACTAAGTGCAGTTCTACTCACTTACGACGAGACACATCCGGTATAATATGGATTTGTTTGGAATCATGCTCAGCATATCTTAAGATCCTCCTATTGATTCTTGGCAATCAGCGAAACCAGCCATCGGTCAGAACCGCATTGCATTAAAAAGTCTGTATTTTCTTTCTTAGCAATTAATTCTTGGATTATATTGTAAAATAAGGGCCTGTTTGTTTGTATTCTTTTTTTTTGTTCTTAAACAGTTTTTCTGTTTTTTGTTCCCGGGAACAAAAAAAAGAACAGAAACGCGTTTGTTTGCGTTTTTGTTCCAAATCTGTTTTTTTGTTCCCGGGAACAAAAAAAGAACAGAAACAAGAAACAAAAAAGTTGTTTCTTGTTTCGGAACAAAACGAGAAACATTTTTTCTCTCTCTTCCCTTCTCTTTTCTTTTTTTCTTCTTTTCTTCTTCTTCTTCTTGCTTTGGCCGGTCGCCGGCCTCGGCCATGGCCGGCGACCGGCCAACGAGGGTCGGCGGCCTCGCCCAGCCACGGCGAGGCTCGCCGGCCCCGAGGCCGAGCCTCGCCGGTGGTGGGCGCCTTGGCTGGGCGAGCTCGGGCTCGCCCGGATCCGGCGAGGCCGAGCTCACCCAGCCACCAGCGAGGCTCGGCCTCGCCGGCCACCGCCAAGCGACGCCGATCTGGTAGTGGCCCGGCGAGGCTCGGCCTCGCCCGTGGCCGGGCGAGCTCGGCCTCGCCGGGGCCGGCGAGCCGCCGTGGCCGGGCGAGGCCCGGCCCTCGTCGGCCGGTCGTCGGCGACCGGCCGGCCATGGCCGAGGCCGGCGACCGGCCAAAGTAAGAAAAAAAGAAAAAAGAAAAAAATGAAAAATAAAAAATAAACATTAAAAAATTAAAAGAAACAAAAAAAAGAACATAAATTTACCAAACATATTTTTGTTCTTTTTTTATTTCAGAACAATTTTACCAAACCCGCATTTTTGTTCAAAAACTATTCCCGAATGAAATAGTTTTTTCTATTTCTGTTCCCCTAACAAAAAAAGAACAGAAATACAAACAAACGCGCCCTAAGTCATCCATTTTATGGATATATATGGCTTCACAACATGGGCAGATATATTGCTTCAGTAGTGCTTCATGCAGATTTCATATTCTATGGTCAACTGAAGCTTATGCTTCATGAAATAGGGTATCTGTCTTGCATATGAAAGTAATATAGTCAACTTTGAGCTTTTTGTGTCATCCTAGTTCTAAGAACTTTACTATCTTCTTGAGAATAATCTCTGAAAGAAGAAGTCAAAAACTTTTAGATAGCTAAGTTGAATACTACCTGTTGCAGTCCCTATCCCCATCAATGAAGATCCTGCATTAGCCATTATAGCCCGCACATCAGCAAAATCAACATTGACCAGCCCCGGTATCTGCATGTAAGATGATTCAGCTTCATATAGAGTAAAACAACTACGCCAATCCATAAGAGTGATAATTTCAACGAAAACATTAGTTCATCATCTGAAATGGATGATGCAAAAGGTTTTGCAAAAAAGAACTGTTGATTCAACAAATCACAGTGGAGGACAAATGAAGTCCTGGTGATTGGAGGCTTAGGATGACCAAAGTCAACACCAACAAAGCAATGCTTAACTTAGCTATAGAATGAAGATGAGCATATACAACCTTGGGGAAAGAGGAATTAAGTTTAGTTTCTAGCCATCCAAGATTAAAAGAAGGAAATCGTGAAATTGTAAATGCTCCGCGTTAGTGGCTATAACAATATCTTTGTGCTGCTCTTGTGCACCAGGGTCAGAGAAGCAATTTATGATTACCAACCTTCGCATGATCTTTGAACTGAGCTACAGATAGATTTGAATCAGAAATGTCTGAGAGAGTGTCCAAGAAAATAAAGAGTAGAAAGGGTCAATTTGCAAGAGCACATTGTTCTATGTATTTACTTGTGGTGAGAGTGAGTAGTGTAACAGCTAAATGTAGTTTTATACAATAAATATGCAATGTGTATAGTAATTGCAAGATAGAGATATGTTCCGCATAATTTGACATAATTTGACATGTGCGCATGTTGATTGTCTTATACAGTTTTCTTCTTCTACCTCTAATAAGTTGTATCAGAGCCCAAAATACTAAACAAAGTATTCTTGCCACAACCTTAAGCATGAAAGGACTTTTCAAACTTCTCAATAACAGGGACCAAAATCAGAAGAGGAATCATTGATCTGACTCCTCAATATGTGTTTAGAAGGAGATCTGAAATGAAGGGTTCATATTCAGTATGTCTTTTCAAGAAAAATGAGGCTTGAAGCATCAAGCACATCATGAACATTGACAGCTCTTGGCATATCTCCGCTTCTCGTCTTGCTAGTATGCTTCATCTAAGTGACACTAAGTCTTGAAATAAGGAATTTCGCCCTAATTATTAAAGAGCTTCCAAAAAGCATCTCATCATGCAGTGGCTGTAACTCAACCTATAATCCCAAACTCTCTGTGTTTCTTTTGAAACTTCCATTTGTCCAATGCATTACAAAAGAAGAGAAACTTAAGAGTCCTCAAAAGAGGTGGTAGTAGTCTATACCGTGATTATGTCAGAGATTCCCCGAACGCCTTGCCTAAGAATGTCATCAGCCAGATTAAATGCTTCTGTGACCGGGGTCGATGGCGAAACTGCAGTCAATAACTTGTCGTTGGGAATAACAATCAAAGTGTCCACATTGTCTCTCAAAGATGCTATTCCTTCCTGGGCTTGAACAGTTCGCTTTCGTCCTTCAAAAGAAAATGGGGTTGTCACAATACCGACGGTCAATATACCCATTGATTTTGCTACTCCTGCAATTATAGGAGCACCCCCAGTGCCAGTTCCTCCACCCATTCCAGCCTGCACACGATAATTAAGGAACAAGGAAATCAAATAAACATCTACTTTACATTATGGGCCATTGACTAATGATATTTAATTGAAGTGGATATCATTGTTGCAACACTGTTCCTAATCACCACGAAAGGTATAATGGAGGATAAATCAATCCTCGATGATGATGAATAAGCAAAAGGCACAACAGGACGTCAACTACGCTAAGTAGCACATTAGTCCATCCATATTATCACTCTCTATGTGCATTGCCATCCAAGTCAACCATATCTTTAAAGTAATTATTTAGCACTAAGGTCAAGGAAGTTCCACACAAAATTATGTTTCAAGTGATGATTGATAACCACCATAATATTGGCACATCAAAGACCTTGGTCCTAGATACATCAATGGAGATGATTCTTCAATGAATGGAAATAACATTTACTAGCTCTATATATAAAGTTCATCACCATTTATGAATCAGGATGCAACATTTTGAGCCACTTTATGAGTCCTCAACAGAAAGAAACAGCAGGGGAGAAAATTTAAAAGACAATTTGAAAACACTCTGCATATACTATCTATAGTAGACTGGAACTGAAACTGCAAGCTGAAAGATAGATTACCAAGTAAAGTACAACCTACCGTGACAAAGACCATATCTGAGCCATAAAGTGCCTCTTCTATTGCTTCTTTGCTTTCTCTGGCAGCATTCATGCCAATTTCAGGGTTCCCCCCTGCTCCAAGACCTCTAGTCAGCTCTTGACCAATCTGCAAACGATTCTCAGGAAACACAGGAGACATTCTCATGGCTTGGATATCTGTGTTCACGATCCAAAACTCCACGCCCTTCATAGCACTTTCTATCATGCGATTGACTGCATTTGACCCACCACCTCCAACTCCTATAACCTTTATCTTAGCTTCACTGTGATTACTTTGGTTGGATGTGTCTCTTAAGCTTTCCACCACATTTCCACCCAAACCATCATTCTGTTTGTTTGCTGTGTTATTTCCCTCGCCTTTATTCCCTCTAAGCATAGCAACTTCAGGGTGTGAATTCAGAAAGGGATCTTTACTTTGATATGTGCTAACACTATGAGAGTTGGTCGAACACATAATTTGAGGCAGAACAGACCTCATGTTGGCACCCAGAAAATTATTCTTTGTTCCAATCATCTTCCCGGACTTCACTTCAAACCACTGATTCTCCACCAACACTCTGCCTCCTCTTAAATTCAACACTCCCTTACGGTTTCCACCAACCGATGGTGCAAGATTTGTCGATAAACAGGTCGACATGTCCGAATGGGTAGAAGGATGCCCTGGATATGTTAAGGTGGCCAGGAAGTTTCCTCCCAAATTCAACGGACGGAGAGGCTGAAATTGAAATTTGCTAAATACAGATTTTCAGCAGATACCTGTGTAAAGATAGCAGAAAATTAACGACAGTGCAAGAATAATCTCATCAGCAAAGTTATCAGCTCACACAATTCACCAGAAATTACAAGAGACGGTCCTCTCCAGAGAACCGAGCATTACAGGAGACAAGCAACTGGCTTTAATTCCAATGACCATTAATGTCCTCTACTCAGAGTCGAAAAAACAATAGATAGCTCAAACCGAACAGCGAATTGCACTAGTTCCCTAAGAATGACCGCCGTTCCTACAATCTAACCCGTGCGCATGCCCCTCCCATCTCCGGAAGCGCTTCTCGTTAACACGAACCAATCTAGTCCGAACTAAGAACCTACATTAAGGAATAAAAATAAAAATAAAAACTAGCCTCCAAATCCGACCTCCATTCAAGCAACCGGCGACTCAAGAGAGAACGCCTCGCGCGCATAAAAAGGGAATCGAGAATCGAAGGGCCGCTAACGACGCGCGCTCCTCCAACCGTGCAGCATCGATGAAGGCGAACCGCGACCGGCCGACGAAACGAAATGAAATGCATTGGTGAACCAGGACAAACGACTGCCGGAACAGAGAGAGAGAGAGAGAGAGAGAGAGACTGAGGTAGTTGCAGCGCTCAGGCACGGGGGAGAGCAATGCAATCGGAATCGGGAGATGGAAATGAGGCCTTGAGGCGACGGGAGTTCCTGGAGCTCCGCGGGGCGCCTTCACGAGAAGCAGTGAGCAGCAATCACCATCGCCATCGCCGACCAGAAGCGCAAGAAAATGGTGGAGGAGGAAGGAGGTAGGAGAAAAGTGGGAGTGGAGAGGGACAGGGAAGTGACTCCAAAGCCAACGGAGGAGAGGGGACCTTTGCTGCTTTGCGCGTCTTTGCTCATCCGTTCGTCGGTCGGTCCCGGCCATCGCCAGTCGTTAACCCACAGGGTTTTAGCTGTGGGCCGGGCTTCGGAGGGGAACGTTTTGGGTCGGGCTTCGCAGGGAATGTTTTGGGCCGGATTAGAAGGAGAATGTCTTTCAGAAAATGACACAAATTTTCTTTGAATTTTAATTCAATGTGCAATATGATCCATGAATTTTTAATTTGCTCAGTATGATCCTTTTTTTTTTGGTCGAAAAGGATGATTATTCATTCATTTCATATAATAGAAGCTTCAGTACATAATAAGTCCAGAAGGCAAGAAGGAGGATAATAAACCCAATTAGCTGGGAGGGCTTTTCTTCGATGGGCCTTACAAACCCAGTTTGCGATAATGTTGCATTCTCTTCGGCAGTATTTTATTTTTAGCCATGTGAAAGACATCACACGTGCCTGGAGTTCGCTGAACAGCGTGTCGAGTTCCCACAAGACCGAAGTACTTTCCTCCAAAGACTTCAGCAGTTCCAAACAATCGGATTCCATCTCTATCTCTTTTTCCTCTTTTCCCTCGAAGTACTTTAGGGTTTGCAAAAGGGCCTATGCTTCCGCCTGAAGAGCTGAAGATACTCGGACTGTGCATACCAAGCCATCGACGAGAACTCCTCTGCTGTCTCTACAGACGCACGCCACGGCCGCTTCCCCTGTTTCTGGAAGGAAGGAACCGTCCACGTTTACTTTTAGCACACCCTTTGCCGGAGGATGCCAGATCCGAGGGGAATCGTTCATCGGTGGGTTGCGGATCTGAGGCGCATCAAGCGTTGTAGCAGTTTCATTGCGATGAAAGTTGTGTTTCATGGGTGTTTCGTTTGAAGAGGTACGATTTGGTGGAAAAGCCCCCAATCGAAGGGTGTTTGACAGAGGAGACATCGCTATCCAAGGTGAGTGGTGGCTCGAAAGGGGATCTGTGGGAGGCGGGTGGTGGCTCAGCCGAAGATTTGTCTGTGGCGAGGCTTGTTGCCTGCTGCACAAGGGCATCTCGTTGGAATTGTGATGATTTGGCAGAGTTTCTCCTGTCGGAGGGAGGTTTACCAGAGGAGACGCCGCTGGCCAAGGCGAATAGGGGCTCAGAAGAGGGTTCGTCGGAGCTATGTTATGGCTCGGAGTAGGATCTGGCGAAGGCGGGGTTTGTTGCAGAGTACACTGAGGTCGCAATAGGCCGTGCATTGAAGTGGGCAAGTCTGGGCCGATTGAGGCGTCGAACTCTGAGGTGGGTATTGCTGTGTTTGAGTTTGCTTGCTCTTCTGTGTACCCCCCTCCCCACCAATTAAAGTTATCTTTCATGGCTTGTGCTGAGATGATGATGTGCTGAGGACTCAGCGGTTTTGCTCTAAAACACCAATCATTGCGAGATTTCCAGATTTGCCATAGTAGGAGGGCGAGTCGCTCAAAGGAGATAGAGGTATGCTTGAAATTTGTCAACCATTCCTCGATTCGAGTTATCCCCTGACCTTCTTCCTGTATTTAGACATCAACAGTAGCCCATATTTGATGCGTCCATGGACAGAGGAGGAAGAGATGCTCAATTGATTCTGGATTTCTGTTGCAGATCATGCATGTTGGCTCAGGTATGATATGTCTGCGATACAAGTTTTCCTTTGTTGCTAAAGCATTTTGACAGATTTGCCATAGGAAAAATCACACTTAAGGCGGAAGTTTAGCATGCCGTATTTTGTTCCAGAAAGATCGTGGTGTTTTGTATGATGATGAGGCCTGGTTTTGCTGCTGATTTGCTTCTTGTGCCTTGAGTTGATTATATGCACTCTTGACTGTGAATTGCCCTGTTTTGGTTGGCTTCCATACCAATTTATCTTTCGGAAATTGGGGGTTAAGGTGGATTGCTAGAATTTCATTACTCACTTCATGGTCGAATAGATGTCGTATCCTGGCTTCCTTCCACGTAGCAGAATCTCTGTTTATAAGTTCTGAAACCTGTGTTGGGTCATCTCTGTTGGCAGGGCCCCCTATCAATCCTCTTGGTAACCATTGATCGTTTCGTATACTGATTTTTGCACCATTTCCAACAACCCACTAAGATTGGGAGTTGATAGCATTTTTACCTAAGAGTAGGCTTTTCCAACCCCATGATGGCCTTGAGCCTGTTTCAGCATGTAGTAGATCTGTGTGGGGGAAATATAGGCCTTTGAAAAGTCGGCTCCAAAGAGAAGTTGGATTCTGCATTAACCTCCAAGCTTGCCGACCTAATAATGCCTCGTTGAATTTGATCAGATCTCGGAAGCCGAGCCCACCTTCATCCTTTCTTGACTTAAGAGTGTCCTAGTTTTTCCAATGCAAACCAGCTCTGTCCTTGTTATTTTTCCACCAAAAGGATGCTATTTTCCGTTCAATTGCTCGGCAAATAGATAAGGGGATCTTGAAAATAGACATTGCATATTGCGGTAGAGCTTGAACCACCTTTTTAAGAAGAATTTCTTTCCCTGCCTTCGATAAAAAATTCTCTTTCCAGCCCTCAAGTTTCATGTTAACTCTTGCAAGAATCCAATCAAACATTTGCTTTTTAGATCCACCCCAATCAGAAGGAATTCCAAGGTATTTCCCTGTCTTTTCCAGCTCCGATACCCTCAATGCACTAGTCAAGTTACTTCTCAATGCTCTTGGACAGTCTTTACTAAACAGCATCCCAGACTTGTTTAAATTTATAGCTTGTCCAGACGCAAAGCAATATTGATGCAGGGTCATTGCTACGTTTTGACATTTAACTAACTTGCCTTCCAAGAATAAAATTAAATCATCCATAAAGAGTAGATGAGATAGTGAAGGGCAATATCTATTGAGTTTAATTCCCTTAATGCTGCCATTCTCCATATCTCTGTTCAGCAATAGAGAGAGAACAACGCCACAATAATAAACAAATATGGGGATAGAGGATCACCTTGTCTTATCCCGCGAGTAGGGTTGAAAGATTCTGAAGGTTCACCATTTACCTTAACCTTGAAAGACACTGTAGAGACACATTCCATGACCCATGAGACCCACATATCGCAGAATCCCATTTTTTGCATGCTTGCTTTGAGGAAGTCCCATTCGACACGATCGTATGCTTTCTTCATATCAATCTTCAGCAGCGCATGAAATTTCTTTTTTCGTTTCCGAATGCGTAGCTGATGAATTATCTCTTGCACAATTAGTATATTGTCTTGTATTTGTCTCCCGCTTACAAATGCACTTTGCTCCTTTGAGATTAAGTCAGGTAGCCACTGTTTCAGTCGATTTGCCATGATTTTTTAGATAATTTTGTATGCAAAGTTACACAGGCTGATAGGTCGAAACTGTTCCAACCTCTCCGGGTTACTTACTTTCGGTATGAGGGTGATATAGGTTTGATTCAGCTCAGGGTTGAGTTTTCCTGAGTTAAAAAAAGATGTCACCTCTTTAAAAACTTCTTCCTGAATATCGGGCCAATGATGTTGATAGAACTTTCCACACAAACCATCCGGCCCAGGAGCTTTGAGAGCCCCTAATTGAAAGATTGCTGTAGTTACCTCTTGTAGCATTACATCTCCAGTTAGGTTGTGGTTCATCTCATCGTTTACTATGCATGAAATTTGATCTATGACTGGTTGGAAGTTTCTTTGCCCTGTTGAAGTATAGAGCTCTTTGAAATATTTGGCTGTCATCTCTTTTAGTTGTATTGGGTCACGACACCATTCATTTTGGTCATTTTGCAGCATTGCTATTCTGTTTCTTTGACGCCTTTGCACTGCGGTTGCATGGAAATATTTTGAGTTTTTATCTCCCCATTTAAGCCAATTGATCCTGGATCTCATGCCCTAGTATATTTCTTCCTATCTCCATAACCTCTCTATCTCCATTTTTAGCCAATTCATCCTGTGTGTGTCATAATCCGAGGTAGGCTGATTTGTGATATCCTGCATCTCTCTTTTCAGCATTGAGATTTGTTTTTCTGCATTCTTAAACTTTCTTCTACTCCAGCACATCAACTCCTCAGCCACCTTTTTTGATCTGATTGATAGAGGTACGGTCTCCCCTCCAAAAGATTTCCAGGCTGCCAAGACAATATGTTCATACTCCTCATCATCTACCCAGAAAACTTCAAATTTAAATTCTTTTTTGCGTCTTAGCTGTTGGGGAAACAGGTTTAATAGAATAAGGCTATGATCCGATCCGAGAGCGGGTAAGGCAAAGACTTCCGCATAAGGGAAAGAAACTCTCCAATCCAGACTGCACAAAGCTCAATCAAATCTCTTCCTAACCAACGCCTCCCCTTCTCTGTTGTTTGCCCATGTATAGGCACAACCCTTCCCTTCTAGGTCCATGAGACCACATTCATTAATAAAGTCTTGGAAAGCTTTACATATGTGGTATTCAGCCACTCTTCCTCCTACTTTCTCCCACTGATATAATATTTCATTAAAGTCCCCAACACACAGCCACGGATCCCTATTCAGCCTGGGTATCTGAGAAATTTCCTCACATAGTTGTACTCTTTGTTGAAAATCAGTTGGTGCATAAACAAAAGTAACCCTCATTTTTTGTTTTGTTTCTTCCAAATGGCAGGTTAAGTCTATATAAGATAGAGTGGTAGATATAATGGAAATGGTAACTTGCTCATTCCAGAAAAGTGCTAAACCCCCCGCCAAGCCTCTAGGATTTATAGTGAAGTGATGCTGAAAATTGAGTCTCTTCTGCATTCTTTGAACCATATCTTCTCTATTCTTTGTTTCCAATAAACACAGAACCGTAGGCTTTTCTTGAGCTACTAGAGCTCGTAGTGATTGAATTGTCAGGGGGGAGCCTAAACCCTGACAATTCCAACATATGAGTTTCATGTGTAACCCGGTGGCTTATTAGGGCCAGCCACCAGAGCCCATTGTTGCGCCTCTTCCCATGTTTGAATAGGCGTCTCCAGCAATTGAGTCACATCTAATATTTCATCGTTTGAGTGCTGCACTTCATATGGAAAGTATCGCTTCTGTTTTTTATTGACATGCATTTTGATTTTTTTGCATGCTTTCAGGTTTCGATCTTCCAGAGATTCTGATTGGGTGCCCTCGAGGGAAACTCCTCTGAATTTCAGTGAATGGTGCTGCTCATCTATGATCTCTTCTAAAACCATGGGATCCTTCAGCTTTGCCTTTCCACGTTCAGGTACCTTGCTGTTGCTGGTTTGTTTCAACTCTGATGGTAAGCCCTCATACACCACGATCGCAGCTGTATCCATTGGTGTTTCAGGTATGACTTCTTCTTCCCTCAATTCCTCTATGGACTTTCCATAAAAAAAAAAAAAAAAAAATATCCCACTAAGGGCTGACTTCATTAACTTCTGCTTTCAACCATGGGCCAAAGGGTAGCTCTTTCTTCTTTCTGGATTTATCCTCATTAAAAGGGACCTCTGCACAGGTTTGAGAGTAATGTCCCACCTTCCCGCATGAGTAGCAGAAATGAGGCAATCTTTCATAGCGAAAATCCAACCATAAATGCTTTCCCCTGTGGCTGAAAATGATCCTGAGAGTAGAGGGTTTGTAAGTTCTATCTTTACCCTGGCTTTCCCTATCTTGTAGGACGTATATCCCTTGGATTCAACTTTGACCTCCGAGACACTACCAATTTCCCCAACCACCTTAGCTATCACTTTCTCCGAGATCCATTCAATCGGCAGACCATGTATGTGCACCCAAAACTCACAGGTTTTAAAGTTGTAACAAGCCGGAGGTATATTAGGCTCCCATAAATTCAGTAAGAGTAAGTTATTTGCAAAAGACCAGGGACCCTGGTAAAGAATCCGATCCCTGTCTGTTTCCGACTCAAATCTGAACTCGAAAATACCTGGGGCTAATGGGGATATCTCTACATTTTCCATTTTCCATGCGCGTCGCATTGTGTTCTGAAATGCTTGGATGTTTACCTTTGGATTCTGATACAGTTGGCCAATCAGAGATAGTCGGCATTCTTCGATCTTCTCTGGGGTTATTGCATCATCAACTGTGACGATCTTGTTCTTTTTCCACAGCTTTCCCAGTCGCTTACAGAGGGCAGCAAGGCGAACTTCAGATTCTTCCATATCCTCCATGAAGAGAGCGTATAGCCGTGTTGAGGCCAGATGCTAGCTGAAGACCAAAAACAGAACAGGGGGGCGAAGCAAGGAGGAGATCAGCCCAGATACTGCGAGATCGTCCACAGACAAGCGTGTAAAAACTGCACAAATCAGATTCAGAGTGGATAAAGATAGGAAGGGTTAGGGTTTATAGATGAAATAGGAAGGGATTCTAAGGGGGGAACGTGATTATTGGGTAGCGGCTGAGTGGATTAGCCATGATTTCACCAAGAAAACAGTGAAAACTAGAGGAAGAAGGTTAGGGTTTTGGATTGCAAGTGACTACCCAGAGGTAGAGGGAGCTCTCCTGCGAGAGAGAAAAGGATTCGGTTCCAAAGCTTCTATTGACAAGAATGATCCTTGAACTATGACCAGATGTACAATATGGTCCGTAAACTTTCAATATGTTCAATGTGATGCCTGAACTATACGAAGATGTTCAATGTTATTCCTCAACTTAAATTAATAGAAAATTAATATTGAATATTTTCATATAATTTGGGGATTAAATTGAACATATATTAAAAGTCTCGTTATCATGTTGAACTAATTAAAAATTTAAGAGTCACATTGCATGTTGGGCTAAAAGTTTATGAATTATATTGAACAAATAAAAGTTTAAATATCACATTGCACATTAAACCAAAATTCAAGAACCATTTGTATCACTATCTCACGTTTCTTTTAATCAACATCATCTTTGTGATGTGAAATGACACGAGTGTCAATTAATTTTCACGTTTCTGTGTCGGTGTTAGCATCAACTTAAGGGCATATTGGTCAATTCAAAACTAACACGTTTCATTAATCATTTCAGGAAAGTTCAACCAGAACACACGACTGTGTTCATTGAATAGGCAATACAAACGTCCCTAGCATAGCATGTCGAATTTGGCCAATCCAATCTGAACGTGACCCTACAATGCAAATAGCATTTTGAGATGAGATTTAGCAGTTAAGATTATTTTTTTCACAAAATTGACATGTTTAATAAGTTAATATAAATGCTTAAGCACAACTGAATTGATTAAAAAATATCAATAAGATCATGAATGTCTTCTTTTGCTTTAAATTACGGAAAAGATCATAATTTTAGTACATTGTCAACCATGATGTGATCAATTTCTATTCTTGCACCGTCTCCCCCACACGTCCCATTTTGAGGTCTTTTTCGGGCAATGCAAGAGAGGATCTGCACGCATTGAGGTTAGGCTTTATCATTTGTTGAATGGTTGCTATCCTTGAGTTCTTCTTCGTTTCATTACCAATTTGGTTTTCATCAACACAAAAAAGAAATGTTCAGGCGACAAGTCGACAGTTTGGTCGACAGAAACTTGTTAAAGGTGATGAAGTCAGATGAAATCATGGACAATTTACAATGATTTGTAGGTGGTGCAAATTTAGGTGATCCAATACCTGTCCTGCTAAATGTATATGCATGTTACACTTATAATATATGCTCCAAATTTATATGAGATTTTGACATCGCCCACTATATTTATTGCCACCATTCACTTTTTTCCTCGTGAAAGATGGTAAAGTTGTTCGATTCTTTCTTGAATTATATGTTTTTTTTTATCGGTCATTAAAGATTGTCATTGATTGGAAAGTCGTGCATGTATATTTTCTATACGATTGATAATGTCTTACTCACCATGTTGCAATGAAAATAAATAAGATCGTTACGTAAATAGAAGATATGCAAGTTTATTTAGACATGCTTTCACCCACAGTTACTCGAGTAGACATTAAATGGAAGATGTGACGATAATAGATTACCAAAGCGAAGGGATAAACTGAATGTGAATACGAGGAATTGGTCCTCTTCCCTTTCGCTTGACTAAATGTGACTAAAAAGCCTCCATTGCCTTTCAGCGTCCGACGTGTTGCAATTTGATTTTTGCCGAAACTAAAAATTGTCCAAGTGTTGTAGCTGACAGCTTGGACGACAGGAACATGTTTTAGGTAGTAAATACAATTATCCAGTAATGGAGTCGACGTCTTTCTGTCGTTTGTACTTAAAATATGTATAAGAACATGTATAGTTTCCCGTGACCCAAGATAGGTCCGGCCAATTCTTATAATGTAGTTGACAAACTTCTCTAACTGTATTTGGAAGTGCTGCAAATACAGGAAAAGAGGTGGAAGAACCGAGCAAGCAGGAATTGGTATGGAAAACACAACCTTTCCACACTGATACTTGTTATGAAAATTGTGTCGTTCGGTGTAGATATAGAACCTTTACAGGGGAGAGAACTATGTTATTTCTTGTCCGCTCTGGAATATTATACATCTCTGAATCGCAGTAAAACGGTATAAGACGTGTATTGGCATGTAGTCAACAGGGTATGGTGCAGAATATATATGCAGACAGTTGATCAGGCTATGATCGATCAGAAGCCGGGGGAGATATAGGAAAGTGAGGATATGTACAGTGGACAGGTTCAGACTATGTAGCGGCGAAGATAATCTACTCGAGCCGGATGCTTGAGCTTCATGAGCGCCTTCACTTCATGCTTGCGGACCATCTCTCTGGATATGTTCAAGTTCCCGGCGATCTCTCCCAATGTTCGGTCACCTTTACCATCGAGCCCGTACCTCTGTCTGATGACTAGACTTTCCTTAGGCTTCAAGGAGTCGAGCTGCAACAAGAAAATATGCAGTCAAAACCATCTCAAATGAGGACCAACAAGCAGAAAATCTTTCAGCCCCATCTAGCATGCATCGTCAGAAGTGGCTATAAATAGCTACATCGTTCTTCCTACTATCAACGATTCTAATCATTTAACATTAGTTTGAGTTCTGCTTGTTTGCAAGTATAGCCAGAGTTGGATTTAACATGTCATGAATCTAATCAAGCGGTCTGGCGGCATACATAATTTCTCCGCAGTCAATCTCCGATGTTATACCAGAGTACTTTCACATCCGAACAAAATCAGAAATCTTATTATGCCACACACTTCCAGATAAATTGAAGAAAAGAGTAGGCAGTGTTGTGCAAGCTTTCTTTGATTACCACATCATCAAGAGCAAGCCTGAGAAGAGCCGGTTGCCTCCTACTGTCTCCTCCAACTCCATCAACATCAGTAATTCCACTAATGAACTCTTCTTGTGTGACCGAGTGCCTAGAATGAAGAGAGAAAACGGGCCTTGAGGCCCTCATAACTTCGCGGTACCTCTCAGGTGAGATACCAACTTTATCAATTATCTCTTCCTCTGTTGGCAATCTTTGTAGTTGAAACATCAACTCAAGTTTGGCCCTTTGGATCTCAACTCTGACCTGCAAAATTATCAAACTCATCAAACATTTCGATCATTTCGGATAGGCAATCTTTAGGTGTTCATTCCACTAGTTCCACAAAAGTTTCTTGTCTCTCAAACCAAAAGACAATTGGTCAGAGCCATTAATGAGCCTCCCTCTATGTGAAAGGCAATATGAAACTTCGAATTTGCAATTCAAACAAAAAACAAGCACCATTTGCAGTCACAGCAACTTCAATCACTTGATATGCTCCATAAGCAAGGTTTGTCAACATATTTTAGTCGTCCATGGCAACAACTGAGGCACTGTCTATGATGCATGAGAGATCTCAAACATTAACTTGCCTGAATCTTCTCTCTAGAGGGTACGGACAGCGCGCATGCATCCATGCTCATGTAATACATAAAACTGTCAGCGGTAAAGGAAAACAGCCTTACCGACTCAAGGCCAAATGAGACACGTGTGAAGCTAGAAACGGTCATTGAACGTATAATGGCATGCCTGATCCAGAAGAGGCTATAAGTAGATAGCCGGAATCTCCTTTTTGGTTCGAAACGGTCAATCGCTGTGATAAGTCCTCTTACCCCAGCTTGGCAAAGATCTTGAAACTTCGGACCATTTGCAAAGTCTTGAAAATACTTATTCATAACAAACAGGACAAGCCGAAGATTATGCTGCAATAAATGCTAGAAGTCAATACACTTTACTTAATACATTGGCATATTGTTCATACTTAAAACTGCAGAGATCAAAGTAAATCTAAAGACAATCCAGCTACTACTTGTGCAGCAAACCATTAAAAAGAACATCGGCACCATCCTTTGACCGGCAAAAGACTACAATGGAATAATGAGTAAGAGATAACTATGACGGAATGGGACCACCATAGCAACAGAAAAAAATCGTAACATCCTTGGGCAGTTTAAACAAATTGAACTGAATTAAACAAGGTTGTTCAATTTTGGAGCTCCTCAGGAGGGAAGTCAGACATGAACAGGATTCTAAAAAAGTTCCTCGTTCACCAATTTATGCATTGTACCATGCCAAAAAGTTAGGTTTTCCCATTTTCTTTCTTTTCCATTCACAATAAGCAGATATCCATAAATCAGATGAAACTTACGCATAAGATCCACGGCCAACAAGCCTTGGATACAGGAACCTAAAACTCTAAGATTATCAAGTATACCCATGGTGGAGGATCACTTTTAGCGACAGAAATAGCTCAACACACATTGAAATGTTAACAGTTAATTCCCTCCCGAAGTTCTAATATCCTCACAAGCATCAAAGCATCATCAACTTTCTATAAGAATCCGATCACTTGCATCCAAATTTCAGGGGATACTTAAGATCTAAAGAAGTAAGGAGAAGTATGTACCTTAATAAGTTTGTTTCTGGCAGCATGACCAACCTCCAACTGTCTTCTTAATTGAGCTACGCTCATATTTGTTGCCTCAGCCAATTCAGCTTCTATTGGCTCCCTATCCAAATCATTGTGTAAATTTTCCTTCACTTGAAGAAGAGCCTGAAATTGAGTTGACACAGATTAGCATGACAGCACTCCAATTTCAATTCACCAAAGGGACAACCAAATCTAAATCAATCCCACATGGACCAGGAAGCTTTTTATGTTGTTTAATCATTCAGTTGGACTGCTAAATGATAAAAAGTCTCACCTTCATTGGTTGCATCAACTTGAATAACCAGGCATGTTCCGTAGAAGGAAGAACAGGAGGAATCTTCATCTTCTTCCAGTCCAAGCTGACCAAATCGGTTGAAGCTGAATAGTCCCTAACAAGCTTCTCGATCTTCTCTTCTTCGTTCAGAACCTCTCTTTTCCTCTGAACTGAACAGGTGGCTTGTTCTTCCTTTCTCCTTTTTAGTGCAATCCTTCCATCCAGGCTCAAGCGTTTTGCATTTCTATTCCGGGTACGGACCACTCTTCTACTAGTTTTACTTTCTCCTCCCTTATCAACATCCTTAGTCTTCTTTGTCCTCCGTCTGCGTCTCCTCACAACATGATCAACATCTTCACCATAACAGGTTTCTGCCGCAGGTGTCAGCTTGTATATATTCTCAAGTTTGGCCGCGGCATCATTATAATCAACTTCCAAGGTAGACGGAGAAATTTCATCTGTACAAACAGCCTTTCTCAATGGTTTTCTTGCCTTTTTCTGTTTCTTCTGTTGCTCCTTAGTGGTTTCTACAGGATAGTATGTCTGTTCATGATGCGTCAGCAAAGCTGTGTTATTGTTCTTATCCGCTCTGAATGCTATGATCAAGGGTCTTTTCATTGCAGATCTGCTAGTTGAAAACTTCGCATTAAATCCAAGTGGTGTGCGAGAAGCTGAGCTTGAGATAGTCACAACTCCCATTCCAAGTTGTCGGAGAGTATAAATTGATAAGTGGAAGGTTTCTCTCTGCAAAACACTCTGCTCCAGTTAAACACATAAAATGAGATTTTAATTCCTGAATTGCGGCAAACTTTATGAAGCATCCACACTTGTCCAAAGAGAAAGGCATGCCATGGCAACTATCTAAAGTAAAGGCGCATAAAAACATGTGCAACTAGACATGCGGAAGCATTTTGGCCCCAGAAAAAAGCACATGAAATTCTGTCGATCACTTGCACTCATTTCAGGCCAAAAAAGAGTCTTGGGATGATATGCAGAAAGCGCAAAAGGCAAAACAAACCCGATCCACACTGAATCAAAAATCAGTACTTTTTCATGTGACCATTTTCAGTTGATGTAACCACAAGTCCTGTTGCACATCGAAGAAAGGTAAAAAACAAGGCCGTTAGTGGGAATCAAACGAGTGTGAGGAGTTCAATTCCAGACAAGGGAAGAAACATGGTGGCGAGAAAAATCAAGTGGACCATGCACGGCGGGGTTGTCTGAATGAAAGGTAAGTCAACTTGGGACTTCTGGAAGGACATGGTTGGGCTTGGAGCAAGTTCGACTGGTTAAAGTAAAAAGGAACTTGATTCCGCTGCCAAACTAGGATCATCGTTTCGCTTCCCCGAAGATTTCATTTAAGCAAGAGTTGATACCTGATCGAATTACATGGGAGAACTCCTACACACAACAACTTCACCATATAACTAAAAAACAGACAAATTCGCCTACTAAACCAGTCCAACCCAACCCACATCACTGGAAAAAAAGCAACCAGCAACACTCGCAAATGGCGAGCAGACCGTGCGCTCTCTCCCTCGTCGAGAAAACGAACTGACCCGACAGAAAATAAGTTCACCACTTCCCTCGGAAATGCAGAAAGCGAATGGGACACAGCTAGCGAACCGAAGCGACACAACCGATTCATCCGACGGACGCAAGAGTCAACGAAGCAATGCAGAGGAACTACTTCAGATCACGATTACAACGATAACAATAACAACAACAACCGAAGATACCTCACGGCGCACGTCTGAATTTCGCTTCGAAAGACAGAAACGTCGAGCTCGAATCGGAGCAGAGAGACACGGGAGAGATATTTTCGGAGTTTAATACCGCACGAAGCAGGAATTCTCGAGATCACCACGTCCACAAATTAAATCGCCGCTCATGAACAAATGGACGGCCGGGATTCATGGCGCGAGAAATCGAGGGCGGATGCGACGCACAAGTCAGCGCGGGAGAGAGAGAGAGAGCCAGGAATCTGCGTGGCGAATTTTGCAGGAGGAGAAAAAGATATTTCTTTTTCTTTTTTTTTTCTCCTTTTTTGGGCGTGGGAGCTGGATTTTATTTCATGGATTAGATTGATAGACGTGGTTGGCTGTGTGGTTGGCGCCTTCGTGTGTCACACGAGTTTGTGGGTCCCAGGCGCTTGCCGTGCGTACGTAGCCTAACACTGGCCACTTGAAAAAGTGGAATTTCTTTTATACATTTTCGAGACCCTTTTTTATTGTTTTAATTCTGGACGGTGCGGTA
Source organism: Eucalyptus cloeziana (assembly GCA_014182715.1). Classification (NCBI taxonomy): domain Eukaryota; kingdom Viridiplantae; phylum Streptophyta; class Magnoliopsida; order Myrtales; family Myrtaceae; genus Eucalyptus; species Eucalyptus cloeziana. The sequence goes on along the minus strand of CM024639.1, from coordinate 3,729,857 downwards.
TTGTTTTTCCCTCGATAAATTTTTGGGTTCTGATTTTGAGACTCTCGGCTTAAGAAACCTATAAAATCGTGGCCACTAGAATAAATTTTCGAAACTCGACCATTGAAAAATTATTTGTCGTGGATCTCTTAACTCTGATTAAAAAGAAGACATTTTGAGTGATGCTCCGTCTTGCTTCGCAAATTCGACAATTTTTGAAAAGAAAATAACAATATTTTTCTATGTTTAGCTCAAGTTTAGAAATCAATTGAAAAGTATTTTTTGTCATCTAAAAAGAAAAATCTGCTCTTATTTTCCTAAATAAACATGCATTATTTAACACGGGAGTTACTAGGGCATAGGCAATTAAGAGATCAAGCATGAGCACCGGAGTCCTGAGCCCGGTTTCTATGGACTTAGATTGGGAGTTGAGGAGTAGGGCACAAACGCTTGGGCTTGCAACAATCGAGGCTGAGCCGTGACCATAGAGGCTAGGCTTGGGACTTAGGAATAGGCATTAGGATTTTTGTGCCCAAATGTAAAATCTGTGGTCCAAGTGTTGATGTATTGTCATATTTTAAAAAAAAATGATTTCTAATTTTGAAAAAAGAAAATCATTTTTCCTAAACTTAAGCATTAGTTTTTCATTGACTTATTTTCTTTAGCAATTTAAATAGCGAAAAATGAAGAAAACGGTTACCTAAAAAAATTCCCAGCAAACAAATGGAGTTTAGATTCTTCCTTTGTTTGCTACTATGATAGCTAACACAGAACGAACGCATGCTCGGCACATATGTTTACGAGTTTTAAGAATAATTAAAAAAAAATTGCTTTTATTTTCTATAAATAACTGTGAAATAAACTTCATCATGGTTATTTGTATGGTTGCTGAATATAATAGGAAAATATCAAAGTTGAGACATCAATTATAGAGCATCAAAATTGAGAGATGTTATTGCATTTCTTAAGTTGTCTTGTTGTTGAAATAGCTGAAGATATACACATACCCTCGTAAGTGAAATCTCTCATCACGAAAAACAGGCATCTTCCAATTTTGAAGAAGAAGGATAAAACATTTTGAAGTGCTCTTGCAAGTCAGATTAATTTTAAACCACAAAGTAACTTTAACACTTAGATTTTCAAGTAGTTTTAGATTTTCAAGTAGTCTCTCTTTACTTAGAAAATTAAACTTTCCCGAGTCTAAAGAAAATTTGTGGGATTTTATCATTATTATTTGGGAGAGGATGTTTCCACATCCTATATTGCTCACACAACCTTTGTAGTGAACCAGAAAAAAATATAACCCTAAAAAATGATTATGTGAATTCAAATCTTTTCCAGACCAAAGAAACAAAAAATGAATTCATCATATCTGTTCTCTCTCATATTTTCAATTTTCACCTTCCTTTCGAAGATTAACCCATCAATAATCCTATGTTTATCTTCCTTTTTCTTTTAACTTTTTTCCTTTGATAAAAGCTTCTTACCAATTTCACTGCAAACATAGGATAGTGACGGAACTTCCATTCGAACATGTATTCACGTCCAAACGACTTTCGTGCATGAATCATTAACATGGTCCGCCTTTTTTCAGATACAATTTGTTTTTTAAGGAAAGTTTTAGCAAATATGTCGGAAATGACTATAATTAAGAAGATACATTAGAAAATGTGGTTAAGTGGGTGCATGGAAGATTTCCCAAAGTCGATTTGTTCGTTAAAAAATGACCGGTTTAATTTTTCTTAGAATTAACATTCTGAAAAATCTCAAACTAATATACATTTAACAAATTTACCCTAAATTAGTACACTTATGACAAATTTATCATTTGTTAGTTTCCGTTAAATTTTACATCAAATTATTGAGTTGAACGACACGTGACAGTAAACTAATGTATTAGTTTGGGATTTTATTATACGCTTGTTATAGTTGCAACATTTTTGTAGTTTTTTGTGTTATTAATCAAATTTAACAGATGGTATATTTCCAGTTTAGGGTTTGTGGTGGTCGAATAAATTAATTTAGGGTAAATTTGTCACAAGTGTATCAATTTAGGATTTTTTGTGATCACTTGAGGTAAATTTATCATAGGTATACCGATTTGGGGTTTTTCGTGGTCAAAAAATTAGTTTGGAGTATATTTGTCACATGCATACTAGTTTTGAGTTTTTCAAAGTATTAACCCTTTTTCTTATCTTAGGCGAATGAAATTGCAAACTGCCTAGTCGACATTTTAAGGTACTAGCTGATCAAACTCACAACCACATTAAAGGCTAGTTTGGTCATCTAAATTTCTAACTAGAATAGGATTGGATATGACTGAATATGAAATTTAGGAGATTTTACTATATCCTATCTACCGTTTGATAGTTATAGTAATAAAATTGGATATATTCACATCGTATCATATATATTGCTTGGTTAAAACGACATATCAATATAAATTAATCACATATTTTACGGACGAAAATAGTAAAAATCTCTCGTAACACTCTTGTCAACTTTATTTTTATTATTTTTATTTTTATTTTATTTTCCTTTCTTTTTTATTTCTTTCTTCCCCTTTCATCATTCTCTAATAAAATTTTATTAATAGAAAACTGTACTAATATACCTAAAATACTAAAATACCTATAATACGTAATAGATATAAATATATATATATATATTTATATATGGAATTTTATATTATAAGATAGAATAACATTTGAATAGATAAATAAAAATAAGATTAAATTAAAAAATTATTTTTTATTTTTTTGTCATTTTGAATTTCTTATATTATAATTCAAATACTAGAGATATGCAAGTCGTCAATGGGGGAAGATCAGGTATGTTTTCATATACCATTTCACAAGAAAAAAACCAGATACTCTCTCGAGACCTTTTGGTGTCACATACCTTCAATCTCGTCCACAGAACGCAACTAATGCACTTAATAAAAAGCAAGGGAATTCATCGAACGAGCTGAAGAAAAGCAAGATAGGGTCGTCACCCCTACGCCAAATGACAAGGATCTAACGTTCAGGCGGAGCGACAACGAGAATGTCCAAACCAAAGGGGACACCAACTGCCAACAGTGTAATTGAACGACTCTAATAATGCAGAGAAAGAATAAATAATGCTGTCCTGTAGGTGGACTCGCTACATAAGCATTATCTAGACTAGGAGGTACGTTTTCATTTAACACCTGGCCATCCATAAGTGGCAAGCTAGCTAGATTTTATAGATGAAGATACATCTGCATGCAATCAACGTAGCTAAAAGAACTAATCGCAGCGCAAAGACCAAACTCCTTTTATAAGAATAATTGATAATATGAAAAGTCAATGGCATTAATGTAGGAATTGGATCTACCAGAAAAATGAGTGACTTGTGGACAGATTAGACCTGAATTTTGCTTTTGTCTTTCATGGAACAATGGCCCCAGCTCTGGAGAGACTTCCATGGATGTACAGAGTCATTATGATGTCTACGATCAATCGCATGCTCACCGGTGAAAAGGAGAATTTGATAGGCGACGTATAAAGGTAAAAGTAAGATCTCAAATGGTGCACAAACTTAAATTTTTTTTTTTAACTCATCTTTGATATCATTGATTCAATGGCATGTTATTTTAGCAGTAGTTGTACAGATATTTAGTAGCAACAAAAGTGGCTTGTGGCAAAAACAATCGTACAATTTATGTATGGCAACATGCTATAACCTTTGGACATCTCTATACCTTCATTTCGAAGAAGGGGTTTTGTGAACCAATCTAGCCTTGCTCCTTAATTCGTGGATTCATGCCCCAGTGACTAAATCATGTATGCCACAGCAGCAGCAGCAGCAGCAGCAAAAGTGTAGATGAGATTCAACACCAAACTAGTGGCATTACACTGCTTCAAATACGACCATTACTGATTTTGGTAAAGGGGTCTGCTCTTTGCCCTCTGCCTTTTCATTCCGCTATCTAAGCAAGGTCATTAATATTTCGATGGCAACAGGACAATTAATAATAAGAACTCGAGCATCTTAGCACATTCATACACACGTACATCCATACAATAACATACATGTACGTATAAATTTCACATGAAGTGTATTCATCCAAAAGAACAAACGGGCAATGCTACACATACCAGGGAATCCTACCACTCATCAAATGATGTGGAAATTTTCAATTGGGTGTTTAGAGAAATCCATCATTTAATCTACGAATCTCACTCATTTTAATATTCGATTGAAACTTGACACATCCCTTAAGAAGTAAGCTTTAGTAAGATTGCTTTGTACATCTTAGCATTTTCCACGACAAAAAGAGTGGAATCAAGTACTTGTTTGAAGCCTTGCCCGGCATGATACATCGTTTTAAGAATCATAATCTACAAAGACGGTGTGCGAAATGGTGGTTTTGAAAGAAGAGGATGTAAACTAATATCATGATAAAAGCTGCAGAAGGCTTTGTTATAATTTTCCTTCGAAAAATAGAAATAATTAGTGGGACAGCTTTCACTTATCATCTTCTCCTTCTGATCATAAGATAGGCGAAGGCAATGGCAAGCTTTATGCTTCCATCGTCATGCACGTGCACAATGCATTTCTCTCTACTTATGCCAGTGGCTCCACCCAGAAGAAAATGATCATGACAACACAACTTCTTCTAGTGTTTCCCGTTGTCAACATCGTTGCTTTTTCGTGGCCCCTAAAGAACCTAAACATTTATTCAGATAATTGTCTGATAACTTGTGCCAGTTTCAAAAAAAAATTCCGCCAACAAATCGGCAAGCTATGGCAAATCCACAAAACAAGTAAATGAACTAAAAATGAGAGTAATTGGGAAAATCATGTGGAGGTAACCAAGCTGATGGTAGAATCTCATTACGTGATTACTCAAGAAAGGCATTACACTAATTGCTCAATGAGTACAAGATAAAGACTTACATGCTGGTGAGCGGGTCACAACAAATGCTAAAGTTACGACTGATCTATGATGAGTACTCTACATGAATGTTAATGAGAGAAGGGTGGTGAAAGGAGCCTTCCCGCATTCTTCTTTATTATTAGTAAAAGAGTTTGAGAGATAGAGAGAGAGAGAGAGAGAGAGAGAGAGAGCTACAATATTAGGGTTGGGACCGTCGCTAAAACGTCATCACCAGCACATTAGCAGAAGGTTTGCTGTATCTGCTGAGCGAGCTCCTCTGCACTAAGTTGGCATTCGACTCCAATCTGTGGAAGAGGGGAAAACCCAAAACCGCAATCGTTAGCTGTGGGAGTAAATATTGTCATTTCTAGCCAAATGACAAAATGACAATTCCTTTTCCATAACAATGACGCGGGATTGTCCTAGTTTTCAGTGAAACATCGTGGTTTCCGAGAGTCATCATAAGAAATAGACTTGGACATTAGTACCTCTCCTTGGTACCGCCATGTCAGCGGTCATTTAACTCTATTTAAAAAAGGAATTGATTTCGGTGTACCGAGCTAGAAGCCGAAGAAGAATCATGAAACTGTTTACCTTTTTACAATTGTCTGGCTATTGATTTTGCCGTTTATTTTTCAACGGATAGAAGCGAGTCTTGCCATTTTCTTTTCTTTTTCTTTTTCACATTTTCCTTGTGGATGATGTCATGCCCTAGTAACAGATCCTGGAGCATCGACAATTTATGGGCTTGAATGAACCGTGCAGTTATTAGGGCTTCAGGGAAAAAACATGCCTGGTAGGGAAACGAATTTATGAGCTCCCCGCCTTCCCAGCTAACCTAAGGGAATCTAGCTAGGTTTTACTGTTTGTGTATTCAATGAGCGACAAATCAAGGTATGTCTGTCTTCAACTCTTTTGTCTTCTTTCTCGAAGCCATACATAACCCAAAACCTCGATCCTCTAATTCCGTCTATGGACAGTTTTGCTATAACCACGTCCTCTGAGTGGTTTTAGAAGCTACTGTCTAGGATTCGCGACGATGACTAATGGCTCTACAATGATTCAAAAGGGTAAATATTCAAGTAGGTATGAGATTCTTGCCACTGATTAGTTCTGTCCACCGCTTATGTACATGCTAAACCTTGTTTATATTTAAAGTGACATGTACCTAATATCTATTGTACACATCATCATGAAAAAATCAAGGATTTTATCGCTGAGCATCTACGGTTCTAGATAGCTTGTTTTGCACGTGCTTTATAGAAGGGCTTTCAAGTTCTAAATGTTGATTACGCACTTCACAAACTAACATTCTAACCAGCAGCACTCTATAACTAAATCCAAATTTTAAACGAATGACACCCAGCTTTTTCCTGCTCTGAGTAAAACCTAGGTTTTTTGGTCCTCGACAAAATCGAACTGTGATGAAATAAGATTAGCATCTTTTCTCACAGAAAATAAATGCACACCCAAGTGATTTTTACTCAACATGAAGAGGAACTCTCTCCAATACACTTTGGTAGAGCAAAGAAACTTACCTTGATGGTGAAGGAGTGAACCATTGTGTTCTCATTGACATGACCGATGCTGACGTGGAGGATCTCTAGGGATAAGTCCTCCAAGGCCGACATTATCCTCAGTGCTTGTCCAGGAATCCTAGGAGACACCGTTTTCAAAAGGACATTGGCACCCGAGAACTTCACCTCCACCTCAGCAATGGCGGATTTCGAGTTGGCCACAAGCTCATTGCTGTTGGGGAAGATGCTGTTCTCGATGGATGAGGACGTGGACGAAGTTGGCGACGGAGAGGCGGAGATGAAATTGGTGCTCTGGTGCATGTTCTTGGGCTTGTAAGGGCTGGTGGGTTGTGGGGTCCGGGGGCTTATAGGTAAATTCACAAGCGGCCTAGGGCTGAGCGGCGGTTTGCGGGGGCTGAGCACCGGCGGTGAAGGCCTTGGGCTCAATACTGAGGACGAGGATGGCCTTGGGCTGCTGATCAGGACTTCGCTGTATGCTTTTCTTTGCTTCTTGGCTTCCAGCGATTGAAGCAATTGTTGTAGCTCGCTTATGTAGTCCACCACACCTCCAATTATGGAGGCTTGGTCTCCCTGAAAATTAAGTTAGCAAATTTCAGTTGACACTTTACAGTTGCTGATGAATTGACCATAAGTGTTCATTTGGGTGATAATTAAAGGAACTTTTTGTTGCCAAGATTACGGGCCAAAGGAGAGAAATTAAACAATGGCATATCAATTTGTTCCTTCAAAGAAGATGATGAAAGTCGGTAAAAATTACCTCCTGGATGTCAATTTATCAAAAAGAAAAGGTGGTCCCTGAAAGTGGTTGATTACTAAGTTCTTAACTACTTCTCTTCTTATTTCCAAAGACAGAATAAAAACAATTCCCAGATGCAACTCAACGTTTCCTAGAATGAACTTATCTGAGAAAGATTCCAACAAATTGTACTTGCGACAAACCAAACCGGAGAAAAAAGCAAAGCAAAGCAAACAGCAAAGTCTTCATCGGCTTACCCGTTTGACGTAGAAGCAAGGCATTAACGACCGCAACACAGACAGGTGCTCGTTCATTTGCTTCCGGCGATTACGCTCCACGGTGATGTGGGACATCCGGTTCTGCTGTTGACCGTCTTGCTGGTTCTCGTAGTCTGAACAAGAACCGCCGCCATTCATGACCTTCTGTCTCTTGCTCTTAGGCGAAGAAGCTTCGTCACACTCTTTCGAGCCAAACACAGCAGTCTCGTCCAACGCCGGAAGAGGAGGAGGAGGAGGAGGATTAGCCGGCAGGGGGAACTCAGCGTCCAAGCTCTCCAAGATACTGAAGAGATCATCCCCACTGGCTCCTCCTCCGAAGGTGGTGTCGACAAATTCTGGATCTTCAAAGAACATGCTGTCGCACAACATCTCTCTCTCGAGAAGTGAAACCCTCCGCTGGTTTTTGCTGGCTTCCGAAGAGAATAATACTGAGACTCTGAGAGAGGGTTTGGGCTAGCTAGACAACTTAGTAGACAGGTAGGAAAGGGATGTGAGAAATAAGGAAAAGGACTGAGATGGGGGCATGAAGATACGTGCGAGATTTTTGTCGAAATAAAGAAAGGGAGATGGGCATGCCAATTGCACTAAATATGAGAGTGACTAAACTATCACCATCAACATCCTCTCTCTCTCTCTCTCTCTCTCTCTCTCTCTCTCTCTCTACTGCTTTTCTTTCCTCTTTTTTTTTTTTTTTTTTGAATACCGGGCTTATTATTTACCGTTAGGAGATGAGGGAGTACAAAGGGCAGGGAGTTCTTCGCAGCCTAAACCGCGGAGGCTGAGGGGAAGGCGGAGCTACTTTTCACGGAAAACCTAGAGTGACAGAGATGGGGACTCGCTAGGGTTTTGTGAGAAAGAGAGAGAGAGAGAGAGAGAGAAGCCGAGGGAGGAACATAATTAAAGACTCATATACTTGATAATATCATAGTAATACCGTGGGATAAAACCTTTTGGCTATCTCGAGCCACCTTAATTATCGTAGAGCCGTCCGTACGAGGTGTGTAAGTCGACCATTGTACAAAGATCTCCATTGATGGATTTTTGTTCCATCTATGGTGTTAGCATAAACATCCATTAAAATTTCAGTTATCTTGACCAACATATAAACGAAACAGCTATTTTTACAAATCATATTAGAACATTGATATGTATGCTGATAAAACTTAGAGATCTATGTACTTGTTATTCATTTCTTGGATCTCGAAATTTTGCCATGAAATTATAATTTTCAATGCCGCTAGATCTTTGATGTGGTTCTCAAAATGAGTATGACATTAGTTACTTGAGAGATCCTAATATACCGGATCTCTCAAAATTCCAATGCCTTCTTCATTTCACGATTGTCAAGTGGCTTGCATGTCGAAAGATTCCGATTTTTCAACATAGCTCTCATGTAAGATAAAGCGCGTAGAACCGGCATATCGTAACGAAACCTCACAGATTAGTCACAAGATCAAGCATGGTGGCGTATCAATTCGTTGGCCTACTTCGCTAAACCAAAAATAACGCGGCATCTCATCAAATCATGCAAGACCGTGTTGGACATTAAATGTCCTTGGTGCCGTGATTGGCCCCAATCCTTCTCCTCCAGCATTTAAATGGGATCACACGCAAATCTTTCTAGAGCGAGAGGGGCGAGTAAATGAACAAAGCAGACAGCACCAGCAGTTATGGCGCGATTCAAATCCGGGTTGCCCATTTGTTTTTATTCATATGCCTCTGATTCTCACCTTTAAAGTCGATGAATGTGGACGCACCGGAATTGAACTTCTGCTGCTTGTTATTGATTGAAATCATGACCCCTTTGCCCAGTAACGTTTAGTCTTTGGTTTTGCTCGTTAGTTAGGGCATACTTATTTTCTCGAACGGCCACAGCGTGCTTGAATGTGCGCTTGTCTGTTTTCTGACCACATATGATGGTCGGGCTTACAACGTTGCAAGAACACAAGAAAAGAAAATTGAAAAATGTTAGGCATGTTAACATCAATTCAAAAGGTAAAAATACTGAGTGCCGTGCTAAACTCTTGTTAAATGTTGAATATGATTTCAAACTGAATCTCATGAGCTGAAGTTCTCATCCAGTTCTTCTCTTATGTGATTTATTATGTACTGCATCGCCCATTAATGAATGGATGTATGCAATATTTTTTTTCTTTTTGGCTATATGCATAGACAAGCCTGCAGCCCTTGATCCTAAATGAATGCTCCACTGCGAACTGCAGGATGATGTACAGAAATTTTCATGTACATAACATTCGCTTACTCCTAAAAATTCCTCATTGATGATGCAACCGGAGATTGCAGCCATTCTGCTCTTAATGGAAAGAAGCCAATGGAGAAGCCTGCTTACGTTTTGGATTATGTACAATGCTATTAATTGAACTCTTCCGTTGAAGTTATTTTCATGCTACAAATTATTTGCAAATGTACTAAGAAAGAAATATCAAGGGTTTTACTTTTCAAGCACAATCAGGGTAACTTTTGACTTGCACAAGTTACTCTAGATATTTTGTGACTGTAATTTTAATTTAAACTAGATTAGTAGGCTTGGCATGGATCCATCCACAACAATTTGTGTAAATCCAATTTCTTTTAAACCATTTATGTTGTTTATCGGCATTCTCTAAAATTCATTGTGTCTGTTGTTCTTCCACCATGCATGCAAATCTAGCTAGTTACTGTGATACTTGTACATGATTAACACAGCATTAAAACCAGATTGGATTTATGCCGTGCATGGGAGAAAACTCATATATTTAATTAAATAAACTGATCGAACAAATGTTTTTCTTTAACTTAAAGTTGTGCGCATTTTAACTAGATAGAAAAGGGAAGCTCTTTCTATCTTTTTTCAGATAACTACATCATCAGAGGCTCACATCGCTTGAATACAAATTTCCAATGGGTTCATATTATCCATATGCTCTTCTCTGCCAACTTATTCAAATCATTTTTCGTTCGAAATTTTTTCAGCAATTACATAAGAGAGCGTCGATTCATTGAACCGATTCATAATCCATTGGAATTATTTCAGAAGAACTAATTTCAGCTTAATTACTCTATGATTACAAACCCACTTAGCAAGCATGATAACATTAAATAGAACATGAGTTGTGGATATGTAGTCGAAATCGATACTACCCTTCTGCTTTCTGATCACATCAACGACAAGCCAATTCTGTCTTTCTATTCTGGTTCCAATGATGATGCCTAATTATGAGTAATTATAGAAAAAACTGAAATATTCGGTGTCAATGACTGCTCCCATTCATTTAGAAGGGAACAAGAACTTAAATAATAGCAGCACGATAAACGCAGTCTTTTACTGTTGACTTGTGGGAGTGCAATAACTTTTGGTGTCGTGCTCAAGTTCCCATGCAAGATTTGCAGAAAGTAAATATATTTTCCTGCAAAAGGCCATGCGACCTTGGCAATGACATTACATACATCAAATTAAAAATTCGGTGACATTATATATATGTATTGCGCTCCTTAGAGCTAGAGCTAAACAGATAGTTGGAGGATGTGTATCGTAGGAATCGTGAACAATCCTCTTTCATAATTAATGACATGGGTAACTGAGAATCTTTCCATTTGCAATGCTAGTGATTAAATTATTGTTTGAGTTCTGATAACTAATATATGTGGAAAATCTTTCTAGATATGGTATTATATTGGACATGTCTTTGGCCCGTTGATATTCATGAGATTTTTTCTTTTCCATTTAATGTATGTTTGAAAATCTTCCTTTTTAACTGGTTTTGGATGACAACAAAACTTATTTGAGTATTTGATAGATTTGATTGAGTATGGATCATGAAGAGAATAAGAAACTACATACCTGAAGAAATCATTGGCAACCAAGATCACACATGTATAGGAAGGGATATGTTAATAAATAGATAATGTTGACGCAAATTGTAGAAGCAAATGTAGAAGGATACTTGTCAAACAAGTATCTTTAGCAACTTTTCTCCATAAATTGTTACCTTTAAAAAATGGGGAAGAAGAAAAGTGGGCAAAAATGGGTTTCAACCCAAAGGAGAAGAAGAATAATAAGAAGAGTGGGCTGCTCCCTTCGCCAATTTATCAAGTTAGTGAGGAAGCTCGGCGGTCGGGTTATGGACCGAGCCACAAAGGTATTGATGAAAATTTGGATTTACTCAAAAGTGCAATTTGTCACGGTAATATGAAGTTGCAAGCTGAAGGTTAAAGAAAACCTAACAATGGAGGAAGCAGAGCAAACGAATAGAGAAAGTCACGAATCACAAAACCAAAGAGGGAGAGAGAATATACTAATCAAGGACCAAAATGCGCTTAGCCTGACTTTTTATTAAATGAGTTGAAAATGGGTCTACAACCGACCCACTGAAACCCATCTATTTTATTCTTTTAACCTTAAAATGCATCATCACTCATACTTTAAGTTTGAAGTGACACATTGAAATAAATGTAGATTAAAATATAGATTTCTGATCCATTTTAGTAGCCCTTCCTAAAAGCCATGGAACAATGAATCATAATGACGTAGAGTTTCCATCTATAGATTCTAACGGTTGGATTGTCAAATCAGAAGACCCAGCTCATATCATGTCCATAGAATATGGACATCCGAGTGTACTGCAGCAATAAATCATGGCCATCTGGAGATTGGCGAACAAATATGCTCGGACTGGTCCGATTAATTGGACATGGCGGCTTATGGATCCAAGCTTAACGTTCAAATTGGAGGCCTAATACCAAACGACGGGCAGATCTGGGTAAGTCGCTGAGTGCTTGGAACAAGAGAAATCGAAGTATATCGAGTTCTTGAGGTCATGTCATAATTGTATATTTTAGTCTTTGAACGCATTTCATACTATAAAAGAAAGGTTAATACCAAAAAAATCTCAAATTCGTACACTTATGATAAATTTACTATAAATTAATTTCTTGATCACAAAAAACTCCAAATTAATATATCTGTAACAAATTTACCTCAAATTAATTGACGACCAAAAACCTCAAATTAATACATTTGTGACAAATTTATCCTTCGTTAATTTCCGTTAAATTGGATTAATATCACGAAAAATCACAAACTAATACACCTTTGACAAATATAGGATAAAACTCCAAACCGGTACACTTATCGACTGACATATGTCATCTAACTAAGCAATTTGACTTTAAAATTTAAGGAATGGGTAAATTTATCATAAATGTATCAATTTGAGGTTTTTTTTAGGTCAAAAAGTTAGTTTGAGGTAAATTTAAATACATCAGCTGGGTTTTTCATGCTATTAACCAATAAAAGAATACCTACTCCGACCCTCTAATTCTTGATATAATGATCGTCAGCCAATTTTTCACATAGACCATCACAACAATCTCCATTTATGCTTTCAATCATATCCAGTCGAAAGATCCATTTGAATCAAATGATTCAATACACATGCAAATTGAATTATATGTACTTTTTTTTAGAAGCATTAAAATTGCGAATAACGCTACATTTACTGAAATTGTTTTGCGAAACCCGTGTATCAAATGATGTGCTAAACTCTCATTAAATGTGGCATGACTCCCTTATTTACAGGCCCTCTTAAAACCTGACTTCACTTAATCCACAGATTTTGTAAATTAGGGTCCATTCGTTTCGCGAAAAATGGGCCATTTTCCGGAAAATATTTTATCATAAGTCATTTTCCAGGAAAATGACAATTTTTTCAGATATTTGGCTAAAACCTTAAAATGTTTCGAAAAATATTTTCCGATATTCTGTCTAAGACTTCACCACTTAGGTATGTATCACTCACCGATCTATAAATCCATCAAATATGAACTTGCCTTTAAATCCGGGCAAACTTACTTCATATCTTTGTTCCTTCATTGTCGCCAAACACTCATCCACTCTAAAAAATGTTTGTATGGATTTTAACAAGAAGCAAAAGATAAAAGAAGCAAAGCATGTACAACCTTCATGAGAATCTTCTAGTTGAGTGGCCTGTTCTCCCTCTATGCCTTTTGTGTTCTAATAAATAAAAGAAAAAAGAAGCAAAGCATGTAGAGCCATTTACTTGAGCAATGTACAACTGTAAGGTAAAGTAAATAGAGAAAATGATAAGCAAAAGTACAGAGCGTGAGCTTAAGATTGACGAGCTTGAGGTTCACTTGGCAATAGCCGATGACTAGCCAAGAAAGAAGAATATGAGAAACAAAGAAAAAAAAAAAGAAAAAGGAAATTAAAAATAATTCGAATTTAAAAAGAAAAATTAAATTAAAAAATAATTCAAATAAAAGAAGAAAATAAGAAAAAGAAAGGGAGGAGGAAGTGAGGATTTATAAAAGTGTGAAATAAGAGAGATCAAGTGAGGAAAATGTTTTTCACTTTTCAAAAGTGAAAAACATTTTCTCCTAATTTAAAAGACTTTTTTCTTTTTATGGAAAATATTTCCAGAAAATTCGGAAAACATTTTCCCGAAAATCATTTTTTGCGAAGCAAACGGAGCTTTAATTTCAGTATATCTAACACATAATCCAGCCATCAGATAAGTAAGTTTCTACCATAAGATACTTCTCACCTGGTCAACACAGAGTAATATGATAGATTTACACTACATAAACAAGACGACACATTTGTATTAGTGTTATGGATCGCAAATATATTTGCAATAAGTGCTTTTCCTTGAATAGAATACAGTGGAGAAAGATCCATCCTCTGACAATCAAGATGGATACGGTCATTTTCATGAAAGTTTGACATGTCAAATCTCGATCGCCCCTTGTGAAGACTGGGAGAGTGATGATGGTGATGCAAACCTTTTCTACTCTGAGTTAGGACCAACACAATAATGCTGCATGGCATGCAGGTGATATATTTAACATGTGATGTGATCTCATAGCTCCACCTGATGCATTGCCCCTTTTCTTTTTCCGCGAGCTGTTGCAGATAGAAAAGGTTTGGCGAAGGCATGTTTTGAAGAGGAAACTAAAAAAAAAAAGTACGTAACTATATAAAAGAGAAGTCGAATATAATAACACAATTGTTTGGTAATCATGTCGCATTTAAGACGTAATATTAATACTTTCACTTTCAAATGGATTTGACGTGACATGAATTATAGATGATCATGCAATCAAGTCATGCTCGTACTAATTGGTCGTTTCCATGATTATACAATCAGGTACGGAGTAAGGAAATTGTCTTGAGTATGTTTAGTCTATTCGGCTGTCCAATTTAATGTCGTTAAGAAAGGCAGGTCTTATGCAAACGCTTATATTGCGAACGTAAGTGAATTTATGTGGGCTCTCGTTTATGGGTAGGAAGCAGCTCCTTCTAGCTATCCAATATAAATACTTGTCCTTTCTATTGCTTTCTTGTCAGCCTATGAGGAGTAGGCGCCTCAGGTCTAGGAGACGAGCCACGTCATGCATTAGGCCATCGTCTGTTTGGATGTACTCCATAAATAGATTGTCTGGAAAGGAGGGGAAAAAATGCAAAATCTTGCAATAGCCCTACAAGTTACTACATACATCCCTGTATGGTAAGGTGGGACAAATTTTGAAACCATGTTGAGGAAGAAAATTGAATAGAATGGGGTCCTCCAAAGAGGGAGAAAAGCCAAAAAGCCCTCTCATTCATTCCATTGTAGACCCTCTCTCTCTCTCTTCATTCCATTGTAGACCCTCTCTCTCTCTCTCTCTCTCTCTCTCTCTCTCTCTCTCCCAGTCTGTCTGTAAACCTCATTCAATTCAACCACGCATTGTATGAGCGGAGGCATTACTGCCAACATCTTGCATGCATGCAGGGAATCTCCACTTGCCCCCCTCTCTCTCTCTCTCTCTCTCTCTCTTTCTCTCTCTAACGCTATCATATCGTATTTCTTACATGATGTGATTTGTCAATGTATGGTGTGTACGGTGCGTATGGTATATGTCGATGCCAGAGTTTGTGTGTCGTTCGGCTTGAGGTATTGCCGCTTCGGCTCGCCTGACGTTTTTGTACTGAAAAAAGGGTTTTTGCGCAAGGATACGCCATGGACACTCGTTCAGAAGTCATGGTCCTCTTCTTCTTGCTCTCAGTTCATGTCAAAATCATCCTTCATTTTGATATGGTGTGTGTCATGTTTAGCATGCAGAGAGCCCATATGAGATGTCCGTCGATGATGCCAGATGTTATTGAGAAGGAGAATTAACTTTTAAATGAAAGCGTGATTTATTGTTTATATATTCTAGAACTCTCCCCGTGCATAAGTTGAACTTTGATCTTATCTTGAAAAAATTTAAACTTAGGAACTCTTGCTCTAATATAATGTGAGATTTTGTGATATTACTATCGACCGTTTCTAAAAGCTTAAACTTAAAATAAAAGCATGATTTATTATTTAAATATTATAATAGTAAGATATCATGAAAAAACGCGTGTTGCGAATGGCACTCAACAATGAATGCTTATAGGAAAATGAGTTCAAAAAATATCAACTTTGTCTTTTACCGAGCATCATACACAATCCATCATACGGTATGTCTTTATATGATGGGTGTGAGTAAATTATATATTTATGGTATATATACCTTCTTTACATTATTACCATTCAAGTATATTTTATTAGTTATATAAGTTTGGATATTTTACGATACAAAAAAAGAATTAGAATATCTTGTGTCATACCAAGTTCAAAGTTTTTGCGGACAAATACAAAATCGGTTATTTATGTTATAGTGAATATAGTTTAAGATTTTTTTTATTGTAATATTAACTTTATTAATTAAGGTTTTGGATTATTATTATTATTATTTTGAATTCAATATATCACGTCGTACGAGAAGCACGGACGGTCTGTCTGTCTCTCTATCTCTCTTTCTCTCTTTCTCTCCAGTGCTCTCCCAGTTTCTGCCAAACTAATGTGGACCGCACGATGAGAAGAGTCGACATTTTCTCGCGAAAACTCTCGTGTTATCGGGAAGGGGCAGGACGTTCGGGCGTCCGGCGGGATTTATGAGCGGTCGCGATCGGGTGCCGAGGTGGGGTCCGACCGGGCTTGATTGCGCAGGAGATTCGCGGGCCCCGCCGGTTTTATGGGATGTCCCCCCGACCATCCCGCCTCTGAACCGAACCGCCGGTTGCAATCGAACGGCCATCGAGTACGTCCGTCTGCCCCGATTTCATTACGATTTAGGATCGGGTCATTGATGGAATGCCCAATGGGCCTCGTGAGTCGCATGGCGGACCAATCACCGACGGGCCTCCTCTGTGGATTTCCGTCGCTTTTTGGGCTTCGTGGGCCAATCGATTTTTTCGAATTTGAGGAGAAGTTTCGAGGTTCTCGGAACAGAGGATGAATATGAAACGTTCCCATCTACTCAGGTCAAGTATCACAGTAAATTACATGCATTGCATGGGCACATATTTTTTCCGACTCCCTCCAACCACGGTCTCTGATTGGTGAATTACATGCATTGCTTGGGCACCGTTCGCATTTGATTTTGGTTAGTTTTGCTTGTTGCCGACGTTCGTGATTTCTAAGCCCTCCGATCAGAAGTATGATTTAAGGAAAGCATTGTCATTTTTATGTTCTTTCGGGATGATGATACTTTGCATAGGGCTGTATATCTACCCCAATCCCTGGTTCGAGGATGCTTTTGATTTGGGGATACAAATTTCGCACGTCACCCATGCTAAACTTTACTAAATATAAGTGAGAGAATTGTTCATAACTTGTACCCATCCATTATAATTGTTGGAGATTCCCTCCAATTGGAGTGTTGTGCTCCTGAGCACCTAAAAACCTAACCAAAACATGAGATGGACGTCCAAGGCAACCAAGACGGAAATGTTGCGTTCGACGAAAATCATTAAACGACACGAGCAAGGCCGCGGTTCGTAGATATGGTAAAAGACAAAACTTGCTTATGCCCGTTGCAATTTCTCATAGTTTAAACAACAATTTTAATATGCGTTTTATCTTTTTCTTTTTTGGCAGTTCTACGGCGACGCTAGTGTCGAACCCATATCTTTACTACGACCTTAGACATCATTTTCTTTTTTTTTTTCGAAGCGTTACTTTTATAATGATTTCTGGCAAGTGACAAATAATATTATTTCATCATCTATGAAGAGAGTAAAGAAGAAAATATTGATAGAATTGTTTCGAACAAGGTTCAAAGATTCGATTGGTTAATCCTGCTATTTATATTCTTAATTAGAAATTGTAGAATCGAATGAAGAGATAATATAGGGCATGGGGATAAGCCCCGCTAGTAATTCTCTCTCCAATTAATTAAAGGTTCAAATCTCGTAATTGGCACCTTCTCTATAATTCATGGTAAAGTTAAGTTATTTTAGACAGCACTTCATGGAAGCGTTGCCTGAAAATCTGGGCACCATTGCTTAAATTGTTCGTCTTACATTGACGAATCGGCAATTGAAGATGATACGCAACGCTAATTACAAACGAAGTGCCGCCTAATGTCGACGAAATCTCGCCCTGTCTTTATGAAGCGGCCATTCTTTTTTTTTTTTTTTGGCTTTTGTTTCTCCGACACGATATGGACATGGTTGAGAAGCAGTTTTCATGCGAGGAATTACGATGAAGGATAAGCAAAGGCCGAAGCATATTCTTATGTTTAATCTAAACATTAAACAGGAATTAAACGGAATATCCATTGAAATACCACGCTCGATTTTTCTTGTTGTCCCCCCCGACACTTAGGTTTATACGCCCCTCCATCCGATAAGACCATGAAGTCCCACGTCGGTCGCTTCAATACACATCCTATATAACAGAGCCAACTTTACCACGCAGAGAAACCCCAAGCACACCATCCTTCGCAAACCCTAATAGAGCAAAAGCCATCGTCAATGGCGAACAATCTCGCAGTGCTCCGTGCTCTCGACACCGCTCGCACGCAATGGTATCACTTCACTGCGATTGTCATCGCAGGGATGGGGTTTTTCACCGATGCCTACGACCTCTTTTGCATCACCGCCATTACGAAGCTCTTGGGCCGTCTGTATTACAACGATGGAAACGGTGCGCCGGGTAAGCTGCCCCCCAGGGTCAACAACTCCATCACCGGCATGGCCCTGATCGGCACTTTGGTGGGCCAGCTCGTCTTCGGGTACCTTGGTGACAAGCTTGGCCGGAAGCGGGTGTACGGTGTAACCCTAATCCTCATGGCCACCTGCGCCATCTGCTCCGGCCTCTCCTTTGGCTCAACAGCCAAGTCCGTCGTCACGACCCTGTGCTTTTTCCGGTTCTGGCTCGGCTTTGGCATCGGCGGGGACTACCCCTTGTCGGCGACTATCATGTCGGAGTACGCGAACAAGAAGACCCGCGGATCTTTCATTGCGGCAGTCTTCGCCATGCAGGGCGTGGGAATCATCTTTGCCGGGCTCGTCTCAATGACCCTGTCGAGGCTCTTCATGTGGTGGTATCAACACGATCCGCTCGACAAGCCGCCGACTTTCATCGCTCAGCCTGAGGCAGATTTCCTGTGGCGGATCGTGCTCATGCTCGGCGCCTTGCCTGCTGTTCTCACCTTTTACTGGCGGATGAAGATGCCCGAGACCGGTCGTTACACGGCCCTGGTGGAGGGGAACGCCAAGAAGGCCGCAATAGACATGGGTCAAGTCCTCGACATTGAGCTCGAAGAGGAGCAAGAGAAGGTGGCACAATTCAAGGCGGCTAACGAATACAAAATATTCTCGAGTGCTTTTTGGGATAAGCACGGTCTCCACCTAATAGGCACGATGAGCACCTGGTTCTTACTAGACATCGCCTTCTACAGCCAAAACCTGACCCAAAAGGACATGTTCCAGCAATGGGTCTCATAAAAACGGCCCCTCATATGACTGCTCTTGAAGAAGTCTTCTATACCTCGAGAGCCATGTTCCTGGTCGCGCTGCTAGGCACGTTCCCAGGTTACTGGTTCACGGTATTCTTAATCGAGAAACTAGGGCGGTTCAAGATCCAGCTCATCGGCTTCTTCATGATGTCCGTCTTCATGTTCGCAATCGCCCTCAAATACAAGGAACTCAAGGACCCGAACAAGCACGAGGGATGGCTGTTCGCAATCTTGTACGGGATGACCTTCTTCTTCGCAAACTTCGGCCCCAACAGCACGACCTTCGTCTTGCCTGCAGAGCTGTTCCCAACCCGGGTCAGGTCCACATGCCACGCTCTGAGCGCAGCGGCAGGGAAGGCGGGCGCTCTAGTCGGTGCCTTTGGTGTCCAGTCATTTACGCTGGACCAGAACACGACCAAGATCCGTGGCGCCTTGATCTTCATGGCCTTCACGAACATGCTAGGGTTTTGTTGCACGTTCCTGGTGACGGAGACCAAAGGGCTGTCCTTGGAGGAGATATCGGGCGAAGACGACGGAGAGGACCATACCGAGGAGGGGCACTACTAAAAATAAGATAGCATGAGATCGCATGGTGACGATATATGGTTTTTGTGGAAGAAGAAGAAGAAGAGATCGATGCGCATGGACCAATAATCGGGAGGAGAAGCCAATAAAAGTAGCACGTGTATTAAACGGGTTTGGTTTCGTCTTATGCTGTCCTAATGTTACCCACTCCTCTATACATAACACACAATAAGAAACTCAAAATGTATGGACGTTTTGTTTGCTGTGTGAGAGCTCAGTAAGAAAGGTATTATTTCGTCATTTGCATCGTCTCTTATTCTAGCTAGGTTTTCTTGTTTTCATAAATCAATTACTCTACTAACTCCTAAAAATTAGGACAACTGACAAGCAAATTAGCTAGATGTGCAGAAAAGGAAACACCTATTATTTCAATAATCGCTCCATTAAAATAATGTTTGTTAACATTCAATTTAAAGTCTTGATTGTTTTCGGCATGCAGACACCTACTAACCTAACTCCATCTTGAGGGCCTTGGTGAATATATCCACAACCTAATCTTCATTCATACAGTAGATTAAATCAATTGTTCCATCATTGCTAAGATCTCTCAAAAAATAAAACTTCACATCAATGTGCTTGCTTCTTCCATGTAGCTAAGGATTCTTGGAGAGTTTGATTGCTAAGTTGTTGTCACAAAATATTTTAGTAGCTCCCGATTTCTTGAATTGTAGCTCTTCAAGAATTCTCCTTTGCAAAACAGTTGACAAGCACAAGCTGTAGTAGCAACAAATTTAGCTTCCCTACTTGACAAGGTGACAATTGGATTGGATGGTAACAAAATAGCACTTATCCCAAACAAAAAAGCATAACCCGAAGTGTTCCTCCTATGATCTTGATCTCCTACATAATCACTATTAGTAAACCCCAACAAATTGGACTTTTCACCCTTCTTGTAAACTAGCCCAAAATCATTAGTTCCTTGCGAGTAACGAAGGATTCTTTTGGCAACTAACAAAAGCATTTTTGGAGAATTCTCCACATATCTACTGATTAAACTCATAGAATACATTATTTTTGGTCTTGTTGCAGTTAGATACATCAAACTGCACACAATTTGTTTGTAAAGTGTGTTGTCGACCTTCTTCCCTTCATGATCTTTGTGTAACTTTTAGTCAAATTCAACTGGAGTGTTTACAAGATTACAATCCTTCATCCAAAACTTATCCAAAATTTCTCCCACATATTTCTTTTGAGAAATAAAGATCCCATCACCCAATTGTACTACTTCTATGCAAAGAAAGTAATGCATTATACCAAGATCAAACATTTCAAACTCATCCGTCATAAACTTCTTGAATTCTCTAAACATGGCATCACAATTTCCAGTAAATATAAGATCATCAACATATAAGTAGACAATAAACATTTTCCCTTTATCTCCAATTTTAACAAAAAGTGTATGCTCATAGAGACAATTCAATTAAACCAACTTCAAGAAAATAAGTCTTAAAATGACTATACCAAGCCCGTGGGGCTTGTTTTAGCCCATAAAAAGCTTTATTCAATCCGTAATCTTTATGCTAATTTCCAATTTTGACATAACTAGGTGGTTGTTGAACAAATACCTGTTCATCCAAGTACCCATGCAAGAATGCCAATTTGACATCTAGCTGGAAAATAGGCATAGAATTTAGTGTCACCAATGCAACCACCAATCTAATTGTATCATGTCTTGCAATTGGAGAAAAACCTTATGTATGGTTGATCCCATATTGCTATTTATATCATTTGGCTACCAAGCATGCCTTGTATTTGTTAACTTCGCCATTTTCTTTTAGCTTTGTTTTGAAGATCTACTTTACACCAATGGTTTTGTGTCCATTCGGAAGATTAGATAGCTCCCGGGTATCATTTCTTTCAATGGCATCAATTTTAGCATCCATCGCTTTTCGCCACTTTTCTTTTTTGATAGCACTCTCAAAAGTTGTGGGGTTATAGTCTGAAAATAAAGTGAAGTTAGTAATTGAATCTTCAATTCCAATTACATCATAATCTTCCATCCAAGCAAGCCTTCGTCTAACACGGTGAAGAGATTGAGTTTCTTCTTCATTGACTTCAGCAACTGTTGAGAAGTTCCAACAGCTATAGAAGTTGTATTTGATAAATTTTCGGGCATACAAGATGCTGAAATCTGCTCATGTTCAGCATCATTATCATAAAGGACATGAGTAGGTTGCTGCCTATTCCAATCCCAAGTGTTCTCTTAATCAAAAACAACATCTCGGCTTGTCAAAATCTTCTTTGTCGATGGCTTGAATAATTTGCATGTTTTGGATGCTTCACTTACACCAAGAAAGACATATTTTTCAACCTTGTCATCAAGTTTATTTCTTTTCTCAACCATGATATGGGCATTCACAATGCATCCAAAGATTTTGAAGTGATCTACAGCCGGTCTTCACCCACTTCGAGCCTTTTCTAGCCTCACATTTTGAATAGCAAAAGTTGGACTTTATTTTCAAAATATGAATGCTCTAATTTCTTACTTCTGATCAAAAGGTCTTTGGAACTCTTTCTCTTGCCAACAAGCTTCTCACCATATCGAGAATAGTTCTATTTTCCCTCTCAAATACACCATTTTGTTGTGGTGTATATGTGGCTATAAGCTCTCTTCGAATGCCATGTTCTACACAAAAAACTTCAAATTCTTTCGAGCAATATTCGCCACCACGAAGGGTTTTAATGATCTTTCCTACTTCATTTTCCACAAAGCTTTGAAGCTTTTAAATGTAGAGAAAGCTTTTGATTTTTCCTATAAAAAATAAACCCAATTTTTCTAGAAAAATCATTAATGAAGGTAATTAAGTATTTTTACTTCCATTAAAAGATGGGTTTATGGAATCACAAATGTGCGAATGCACTAGTTGCAAAACATACTTTACTCTCCATGACTTGCCTTTGGGAAATTGACGATATTGTTTGCTAACAACACATTTGTCACAGACTTGGGAAGGAGTAGTAATCTAAGGAAGACTTGTCACTATGTTTTTCTGTTGGAGGGTCTTTAATCCACAAAACTCAAGTGGCTATAGCGAAAATGCCACAGCCATGAGAAATCTTTCATTTTAGCCATCAAACAAGATCAAATATTTTCAATCTTTAATGGAAACAATTTGTTTGAATTCATCTGAACAACTGCAATAGCACCTCTAATAAAATCATAAATTTCACAAGCATCCTTCTTAATAGTGATAACATAACTTTTTTCTTGTAACTGACCAGCACTCAATAAGTTACTTTTCAAGTTAGCAACATACAACACATTCGAGATTGTTTCAACAAAACCATTATTGGTTCTTATTTTAATATAAATTTTTCTCATCACTTTTACATTAGAGTGATTCCCAAAACTCACAGTAGAATGAAAATCTTCATTTAGATAAGAAAAAGAACACTTACTTCCATTGGTTATTGCAGCTTGTATCCACATAGCAAATGTCTACTTGGGTTTCTTTTCATCTTGAATAGCCATCAACAACGTTTATGCTTCCTTCTTTTCAACAAAATTTGAACTCTAAAGTACTTTATCTTGGATTTGTCAAGAACCCGTCCTCTGCCTTTACCTTGAAATTGGTCATTAATTCTTGCCAACATCTCTATTTCCTCAATCTCCCCTTCCTCTACCTCTCCCTCCACCTCTACCTCTACCCCTTCCTCTAAAATTGTTGGAATGAGTATTGGTAGAAGCCTTCATTGCTTGCTCATCTACTATTGAATTTTTGTTCATCTTTCATTCATGGACCAATAAGGAGCTTTGCAATTCATCAAGAGAGAATGCATCTATGTCTTTCGACTCTTCAATTGAGCAAACAACATAATTAAACTTTGGTGTTAGGGAACGCAAAATCTTCTCCACAATGATGACATCGTCTATCTTCTCGCCATGGAATCGCACCTTATTGTTGATCTCCATTGTTCTAGCACAATGGCTCACGACAGATTCTCCAACCTTCATCACTAGTTTCTCAAAATCCCTTCTCAAGGCTTGAAGTTGTGCAAGCTTCATCCTAACAGAACCTTGTTATTTCTCCTTCATAAAATCCCAAATATCCTTGGAAGTTTCTTTGCAAAGAATAGTTTCCAAGATGGGATGATCAATAGCCTTGAAGAGATAATTTTTTTACTTCAAATCCTTTAGCTTTCTAGCTTCCAATTATGCTTTCTAGGAATTTTTCGAAGCCATGCTTGCCGGTGACTCTTGAATTTCAAATTCGACGACTGGACAATAATCCTTTGATCGTAAAAAAAAATCTTCATTAGCATGCTTCTATAGTTATAGTAACTAAGGGTCTCAAAATGAGTTATGGACCCATTTTTGGACTCATATTTTTTTAATATGGATTGCATATGGGTCAAAAGTTTTAAAAGATCCACATAAATTGGGTCCAAAAAATGAGTTTGATTTAAATAGGTCAAAAATGGGTTAGAACTTATGACCCATTTTTCGACCCACTTACACGGCCCACCCATGACTTACTTCATCTTTGCGGATGAATGGAACGGATGATGCATGATACTCATTTTCCACTCCAATGACCGAAAGGTGTCAACCGGCCGCTCACCTACGCCGCTCCTTTGCCGCTCGCCTCTGCAGATGTTTGGATGCTCGGGTGTACGGTGGTGGAGATGGCGATGGGGAGGCTAGTAATGGCCATAGGCGAGCTCCGCCTCGCCGGGATTAGGCAAGTAGCGAGCTTGCCGACCTCGGCGGAGCCGGAGCTCACTTGGATTTGGTGAGTTGCGAGCTTGCCAGCCTTGGCTAAGCTCAGGCTTGTCTGGATCTGGCGAGCCGTGAGCTCGCCAACCACGATGGAGCTCGAGCTCGACTGGATCTCGCGAGTCGCGAGCTTGCTGAC
This sequence comes from Eucalyptus cloeziana, assembly GCA_014182715.1. Lineage (NCBI taxonomy): Eukaryota > Viridiplantae > Streptophyta > Magnoliopsida > Myrtales > Myrtaceae > Eucalyptus > Eucalyptus cloeziana. The sequence continues at coordinate 3,705,153 of CM024639.1, read as the reverse complement.
CTTGACTGAGCTCAAGCTTACTAGTCGCAACAAAGCTTGGCCCGATGAGCTCGAGTTGGTGGCTGCCGATGGAGGAAAAAGTGGGAAGAAGAAAGAAAAGAATATAAATAATAGTAAATTCAAAATTTTAAAAATAATTAAAATCTTGATTTTTAAATATTTTTTGTAGATAGATATCCATATACATACCGGATAAGTACTTTTAGAGAAAGTTCAATGTTGTCTAAATCAAAATTCAAACAATATCGAAATAGAAATTCTAAACAATATAATGTAATTTTGATTTGGTTAATCACAATTAAGAAGTTCTCCATTCTCGCATATGAGAAGATTTGTTATAAACAAATATTATTTTCATGTCAATCATTAACTAATCAAACTTTTTCTAATCAAGAATTTTTCAAAAGTATTTCAATTTAAGGTTTTCTGCATTTTTTATTTTATTTACTAATTTTTTTATTGTTTAATTTACCTTTTTAGTTTGATGTGAACTTTTATTCAAGTAACATATATATAGCTTAAAGTGGATTAAATGAGTGGGAGCGGGTTTTCTTGGATTAAGTTAAATATAAATATGTCTCGATAATATGAGTCGGATTGGGTATAGGTACTAGATTTACACTATATGAAAATGGGTCAAAACGGGTTATATAGGTCAAATATGGGTCGACTCATTTTTTACTCAACCCAAACCCGACCCAACCCACCCATTTGACGGATCTATTAGTAACAATCAAAGCATGGGATGGCTGCTTGCACAAAATTAGAATCTGTGGCCATTGGGTAGATGAAAAAATAGATGAAAGAAATGTGTTGCTGCCTCACGTGTTTTTTACTCTCAGGATCTCAAGGCTCTGATACCACTATAGAATATCTAAAGAAAAGGAGAGATGAGGCTGAAGTTTCTTTTTCATTCAAAACTCTGAAATCTTTTACAAAGGTAAATACATAATAGAAACACCACCAAAATAGGACCCATAACAACCCATGATCTGCATAAATTAATTACTCCTAAAAACTAGGACAACCGACAGCCATATTAGCTAAATGTGCAGAAAAAGAAACAACTATTATTTCAACATTGGGTGTATGGTTGTCTTTCCTTTTGACCGCCACATGGGCTGCATGGCAGCTTATCTTACATTGCAATCGAGATGAACGAGAATCTTGGTCATTCGTGGTGATTTACGATGAATGATAGCGCAAAAGGCTGTGTCTCCGTTGCTTATCGTATCCGCCTCGTATATTAGCTTGTTATAGACTAGACATAGTATACGCGAGTCCTCGTTCGATCCGAGGTTCTGGACTATGTTCGGAACTAAGTGCTCCTACCAATTTTAATTATGGTAGATCCGTCACTTGTCCAATTCCGATCACAACAGCATCCACAATGCATCTCACAAAGAGCTAGCGACACGATAATCGCATGATTTTCACTCTTACCTAAGTTTTTCGACAGTAAAAAGATGAGCGTAGCTCTCGAACTGTTGACCTTTGACTTTTTTTCCCTTTTTTTAATGTTTTCCAGATTAAAGGCTCATCAGGTCCGTCCAATGGCAACAACTAGCCCTCGGGCCTCACATGGCCTATCTCCATTTCTCCGAGCTCGGTTCAAGAAAATGAACGTCCACAGTCTTGGTCTGAAAGAGCTATTCGTAAATGGGTCGGGCCTCTCTTTTAGGTCAATCTCATCTGTCACCCGTCGTTGACTTCCGATTGGACAGAGGATGATGAAACCGTGAAATTACGCACCCTCCACAAGTATGAATAATTAAGGTTAAAAAAAAAAAAAAACTTGGCTAATAAAACTTGTCACCATATCACTTTTATATTTTTGGGATAATGACACAAATGGTCCCTAACTTCAATGTAATTCATAAACTTTTAATTTATTAAATGTGATCCATTCACTTTAACCCAATGTACAATGTAATTTCTGAATTTTTAATTCATTTAATGTAACCTCCTAACTTTTGGCACAGTTCAATTTAATCCATGGACTATATGAAAAATGTTAAATGCAATATCTAAACTTGAATTAATAGAATAATAGCGTTGAATATTTTCATATGGCTCAGGAGTTAAATCCAATATGTACTAAAAGTTTCGGAACTGTATTGAATAAATTGAAAATTTTAAGACTATATTGGGCAAATTAAAAGTTCATAGACTATATTGCACATTTAGGCACAATTCAAGAATTGTTAGTATCATTATCCCTCTATCTTTTTTTATTTTATTTTTTTGCTATAGCTTAAATGATATTACCTAAAACGTCCGAATAATCCCAAAAGATTTATGTTACAATCTTGCCGGAGGACAATGTAGACATGTATGTATCGTGTATATCGTTCTACTTCTTTCACGATGCAGTTCGATTTGTCCCGAGAAATTTCATTTGAACATATCTTCCGCGGTCAATCATGATGTGAAGTAGATTCGTCTTCCCATGCTTTAGCTGTTGGTCGGAGTTGGTGAAGCCGACATTGATTCAAAGAGCGATTTTTCTGCATGGTGGGACCATTGGCCGATGACTAATCCCACACGGACAATGAACACAGCCCACCATAGTTCCACGAAATTTATGGAAAATGTTCTTTATTCCATAAACAAATCGCCGGAAAGGGCCGACGATAGTAGGAATGGCTAGCGAATGATCGGCGAGGGTTGCCGGGCCAATTGGCCTTGTCTAGTAGACCATAGGCGACGGTTGCCAGCCCTGTTTGGTGATGGCAGGGCGGCGGCGGCGACAAGAACATGCATTTTGTCTTCTTTCTTTTTTTAAAAAAGATTAGCTTACTTTTTAATTAATTTAAATAAGATTTGTATTATGAAACATATTTGGATTAAAATGACGTTATTTTAGTTTTGTATTTCATTTTTAATTACTCATCGCCGAAATAAGAGAAAAAATATTAAAAAATGAATGTCAACATTTTTCGTTACTCAAATGAGACTACCAATTTAACAAGTTTGGAGCAAATTAAAAATCTAGTTTATTATGCAATATTACATGTGAGTTTGGAGATCAATAAGCTCCATTTACTTCTAAAAAAGATAAATAATTTAGAAAATATTTTTCTAAAAATAATCACTCAGATTGTTTGAAATAATAAATCAATAAAAAATTATTTCAGTTACCGACAATAATATGAATGATTTAGGGGAGGATGAAAAAAAATTTGTTCATCAATTTTTGTAAGCAATTCAAATAATTATTTTTTGAAATTTCATTTTTTAAAATTATATATTTTTCGGCAAACAGGACCTTTAAGGTTTTATTGATTAACGACGAGGATCAATGATTATGGACGACATTCATTTCTAGTAAGATCGAAGTCATCCTTAGACACTCGCACCCAACCAATGACGAAGCCCGGATCTTTAAAAAGAAAAAGAAAAGGAAAAAGAGGAAAAAAGGGGGAGCGGGTGGGAGAGAAAAAGGAGCCGCCTTTCCCAAAAGCACCGCGGGGGGCCCGCATCACCTGCAGCGTCGGTGTCCCTAACTATGATGGACTCGCGGCCCCCCTTCCCTTCCCTCCACCCCCGTCTTCGAGCGGGGCCCACCCTCCCTCCCTCCATCATCATTCGTCGTCCATCGCTGTCGAACGCGGGAGGAAGGGGTTGGAGCTCCGATTGGGTGCGGAGCCACGCACCGTCCCATGCCCTGCGCTCCCCTCACGTGCTGCCCCACCTGATGATCTGGGCCCCACGAGGAAAGTCTAATTCGCATCATGTGGGGAGGGGCGTCGATTAGTCCCCGCGGCCCCCGAGGGCGGATCCTGTGGGGCCCGCCCGTGGATTCGACGGCTAACCGTCTTCTAGACGACGGCTCCGCCGTTTGATTAGTCAACGCTTCCCCAGGCTAGAAAAAAAAATTAACAATGATCGCCATGGATTAAGCATGACTTATGTGGGAGCATGATTCGCCCCGATTCGGGGGTCCCCGGGACGATCTTTTTTTTTCCGGTCCTAGTAGTTGTCAACAAAACGGAATTGAGCTCTCTAATGTTTGACCCTCGCCTTTTTAAAAATGTATCCAAAGTGAATTGTAGCGAGAATCGGTTCACGAGGACTTTTCCTATTCCCGTAAAGGCCCACCCGCCGGTCCTTTTTTTTCTCAAAAGACGAAGAACGTTTTTGGAATTGCTTTTTCATTCACCGAAAAGAATGTGAGAATGAGTCGGTTAGATAAGTATGCATAGACACAACGAGTCTTGTTAATTTGGGAGGACGAGAATATATTTACATAAAGTTTGCCATATACATCATCGATACTTCATCGAATACTTAAGAGTGGCTAGAGGGGACGGCAGTCGGCGGCCCTTCTTGGCTTCTCCTCGCACTTGGCTCCACCCCATGACGATTGGAGTGGTTGTCGAGCAACCTGTTTCGTTCAGTTCTTTATCATGGTTCGAAAAATGAACTTCAATCGTCCATCTACACAAAGACTACCCATGAGAAGATAGCTCGTTCCTCCATCATGTAGGAAAAAGAGAGAGAGAGAGAGGGGGGGAATTGGATGGGTATCCGACCATAGCTAGCATTCGCATCGAGCTAGGGAGATCTAATCGATCGATAGACTGCTAGAGGGAGTCGGATAGGGTTCGACAGGATAGCTGCGCAATCAATGGGCTGTCTTCCATAACACCATCAAAGCGAAAGAAAACATTCGACAGGAACTGCTGAAAAGCCCACCGACATGGCATGGCAACATTATGGGTGACCTAGTCTCTTTGCATCATCGTCATTATTGTCCTCCTTTGGCTTTGCCGCATTACAACATGAGAGGAATTTTACACCCACTTTGAATTATGATTGCGCTTGAAGGACCATTAGGTAAGGACATGACAGCCACAATTCTTACTCATAGTGAGTATTGTCCAAGTGGGCGGTTCTCACCTTGGAATTGGGAACCGTCCATCATCAAACCATCGGTTCTTGGGCGAGTTTATAGAACCAGTCCCACCAAGTTTTGCACACTCAGCGCAACATTTTCTAACAAGTCAAAGTAAAGCAAAAAATAAATAACTTTCCTATTCTTAATTGTGAGATTAGTAAAAAGATTAGGCTCATATTAAAAGCTAAAAGTCAAGGCCGTAAACGAGAGATAAAAAGACAACTCAAACGAGGTAAGAATGAGACGAGACGAACACTCAGTCAATGAATGAGTCTTACGCTTCAAATTAGGGATTTAAGGGTTTTCATTTTTCTTAAAAAAAAATTGTCGGAATTTTTTTTTAAAATTTAAAAATATATTACCAGTTCAGTCCGGATGGACAGTTCCATGCCTAAAAGTATCAATTCCGATCTGGTCCAGTCCGGTTCCGAGCAGTTTCCAATTCTTTTTCATATCCATAAATTCTACAACTTAAGAAAGCCCTAATTAAGGTCGCGCTGAAGAATCCTATCTTGGGTTTTGGAAAATCTGCTGGTGCGTTGGGACATCATGGCGGCTTATCAGCACACGAATTAAATACGCGAGACATATGATTCAATGACCCCATCAAGAAATCGTGAGCAATTTCGAAATGACACGGGATGGCGAGTCCATACGTAATATCATTCGGGCTAGATATCATTTCGGCTTATCTCTTTCCCCCAAGTTCACACTAATGCTGTCGCCTCCTTTGACACGCTTTTGCCCATGTGTAGTGCGGTCCTGGGTTTTCTATTGTCACCCATGCATCATGCCTCGATGTGGTAGATGATCAACCTAAAATCATTTCGACACATTGATGAATAAGAGCTAAGGTAATCTTGTTATCAATAATGTGACCCCACATTTTTTGGGGATGTGATTTTTAAAATAACAGCTTATCCTTAGGCATTAACCCATTTTTCTCTTTTAAGTAACAATTATCTACCATACGATTTCCACATTCATACCCTTTCGTAACAGTTGCCCATTTGACAATTGCCTTCATAGGAAGCAATTTATAAGGACGATCGTTCATTTACGTTGGTGCATTCAAAAGGTCTAACAGAAACCCTATCATTCGAAAATACACCATCAATATGCGAGGTGATTGGGTTAGTAGAGTGTGCCCGTAATTGCAATTAAATCTTCATGGATTTCTGATGAACACAAACTCGAACAATGGCCGGAAGTCAGATTTATTTTTTATCCCGTTTTCCACATGCGATTTTAATTGATGCTTGAATTTTGTTCCTCAATGCATGATTAGAATTGTCCGTTTATGTCTAGTAGTTCTGTCTCATTTAGATTAGGGTTCATTTGTCTTGTGCCCTACGATTAGGCGGGGCAATATGGGGCGGCTTTAAAGTAATTGCTAGTTGCATGATGTAAAGGCGTACGAACTTTGTGTGCTGCGCCTTTTTGTTTAGCTCGATCGTGGGTGATTAGCACATGGGCATAACACTATCTATGCCAATTGTTTATTGCAAAGCGTTGTAAATTATTGCCCTGCCAGATCTCCAAGTTAGAATCAAGAACCGACTTGGGTCTTTTCCGCCCATGTCGATTTGCATCTTCACTTTTCGAAAACCTGCGAGTTGCAGTTCAAGACAACATATAAAGCTCAAAAGACTCGTTGGCCCCTCTTTCCAACAGAACACAACAAGAAAAAGCTACCCCACACCACCTAACTAATCCAAGCTCCATTGTCCCCGAATCCAAAATTAGCCACCATAATCGCGGCCACCGGCGACCTATAATATGTGGGTGGAGGGGATTGTCGCAAGGATGAGCCACTGGAGATGGCGACTCGAGCTAAGAAAGACCAGACATGGCAGCTGAGTTAGGTGGTGGCACTTAAGTGGACAGGGTTTATGGGTGGGAAATGCAAGTCAATAGCTAATTAATAAAACACAAGATACAAAATGTAGTTTTTCGGAAGTGAGCATGCAAATTGATATAAGGTGTGAAAGTGAGGATGATAATTGATATTTTCTCTATAAAAAGTCATTGATTGCATAAAAATATATAAGTTTCACTACCTATTGAAAATTTAACAATTGAATCCATCAAGACAATTTTACCTGAAAATCACTGACGTGAACGCTAATCGTCTTGTGTGACATGATCGGTACTAACATTGATAATAATATTTTAATATTTTTCTTTTTTTTTTCTTCTCCGTTTTTACCCTCTTTTTTTTTTTCCTTTTTTCCCTCGCTGATCTCAAGCGAGGGCCACTCTCACTTGCCTCAAGTCAAGGACAACTCGACTAAGGCTAGCAAGGGTAGCTCAAGGCTGGCGAGGTGGAGGATCACTTGAGGCCAACAACAGGGAAGGTCACCCTAGCCCAAGCGACGGCAGTTGTTCACCACGTTGGGCAAGGGCTTGCCCTTGCCAACTTGAATGAGCGTGACCCTCGCCCTAGGCCAATGAGGGCGCACCTTGCCCGATTTGGCGAGGGTGGCCCTTTCTAGCCTAGGCTTCATGTCACTGGCCCAAGACTGGCAAGGGCGGCCCCTGCTTGAGGCCAGCAGAATTGAGGCTCAAACATAACCAGCAGCAAGAAAAAGGAAAAAAAAGAAGAAGAAAATTTAATGAAAAAATTCGAAGAAATATTATAAATTATTCACGTTAGTGTTCATCATACCACATAAAATGGCTAGTATCTACGTCAGCAATTTCCAGCTAAAAATGATCAATAGACTCAAGTGACAAATTTGAAAATATCTAAGACTCAATTGGTAAAATTAAAATTATAATTGAATTGATAAAATTGCAGTAAGTTTAGGACTTCTTGGAGAATTTCTTAAGGAAGGCATTATATTCAAGAAAAGTACAAAAAAATTATTAAACCTATCAAATTAGTATTAATATAGTCTTAAACATTTTAATTAGACTAATTTAGTCATAAATCTTTTGATATTGATACCAATTCAATCCATCTGACCAATTTACTCCGAATATTGGTGACATGGACACTGGCGATCCTACATGGCATCGTCAGTGCTAACGTGGACATTTTAAAATAATTTTTTATTAATTTTTTTTATTTTTTATTAGATTTTTATATTTTTTCCTTTTTTTCCTTTTTTTCCTCCTTTCTTTGGACTATGGCCGATACCAACCATTGTCAGTGACCAGCAGCAAGCAGGGCTGGTGAGGGCTCGACCCTTGTCACCTCGGTCAAGTCTAGCAAGGGCCGCCCTCACCTAGGATGCGAGGGTCCCGCCCTCACCGGATCTGACAAGAGCAACTCTCATCGGCCCCTACTTTTGGCCGGTTGCCAACAATGGCCAATACCTGCCATAGTCCAAAGAAAGGAAAAAAAGAACAAAGGAAAATAATTAAAAATAATAAAAGATCTAAAAATTAGTAGAACATCATTTTAAAATGTTCACGTCGAGTGTCGGCAATGTCATAAGGCTCGCCGACGTCCACATCACAGATTTTTAGTCTAAATTAGCAGATAGACTGAATTATTATTAATATAAAAATGTTTAGAACTAAATTAATTTAATTGAAAGATTTAGAATTGAATTAGTACCGATGCAATAGATTTAGGATTTTTTTGGTACTTTTCCCATTATATTTATGGCACATGACTTCATAAAATTTGGTTTGATAATCATAATGAAAACTCTTCGGTCTTTTAATATTCCCCATTCTATATCCGAAGCCCGAGCTCACCTTATTCAAACCTCCAAAAGAACGGTGCTTGAGAAACACGTCCGAGCATCGCACCTGGACACGTTGAAACTTCATGCATGGAAAGGCTCGACGAAACCCTAACGGGACTTCCCAATAATCCCGAGACGAAATCAAAACAGCAAGGAACCATTGAGAAACCTAACCTTCACTTAAATGGTGGGGGACCAAGAACTTCGAAAAACTAATTAGATAGAGAGAGAGAGAGAGAGAGGAAGAAGAATAAGGGATAGCCGCTTCAAGCGTGAATGAAAAAGGGCGCATGAAAAATAGCAGAACGACGAGAGACACAGCGTTGTCGTCGATCATTAAATTTGCATCGCCCCAAGAGGGTGAGCCCCAGTTGCAGAAGGCGCAAGAGGGCTCGCGTTTTGAGTCGTTTTCTGCAGATTTTCTTCTTCCCAATTTTAACCTACTCTGAAAGCCTGCAGAACCTAGGTAGGCCTCGCATGGCCACATATGCTTATCTTCCACTAAAGTTTGGCGTCTCCCTCATCCCTACATAGCTCGCATTTTAGGGTTCTATGCTTCCCGGGTGCTTGATATTTAGCCGAGCGACTCATGTGCATGACGCTCCTATTATAAAAATTCCATGACCTCCGCGACTTGCAAACTGGCTGTAGATGCACTGTGTGCAGCTCGTAATTTGCAGGATTTGATAAGATAGACTTTAATCATGTCTAGGTAAAATCTAGGTCTCTAGGAACTAGCAAGCGTGATTCATTTGTTTTTTAAGTCTTGGAAAAAAAGTAAGGTTGGAAATGAACGATAGTCGTGTACTCTGATGATAAAGTTAAGATGAAATGGGTTCCGTGGTGAGAGTTTGTTAGTATATTGACATTCCTACACAAAACAAAAGGCCCGACCGACATATTAGGAGCTAAGATATCCAGTCTTCTTAAACACTACAAACGAAAGACAAAATTTAATTATGTCCATTGTCAGCGGAAAAAACCGTTTTAACACGTCATATCAAGAGACCCAACAATGCTTAATACTTGAATTGTGTTTAAAGAATGGTCAAATTATAAAATGTGAGAAGCTTTTTCGAAGCGAACTGAATAATTATGCCAAAGACATGATGGTTTAAGTGATTCTTGAATATGAAATTTCATTCTTCCCCATTCACGGTAGACATGGAAAAAGCAATTTGATTAAACAAGGCCAGCTACACCTACATAAATGATTTAGCATTGATTGGCCATTATGAAACTTTTTCGCAATAAATCCCTACGTGTGCGTGCGGATACAGACGTGCATACATACGTGCATAGATACAAACTCGTTAGGGTGAAGCAGTTCTTTCTTATCGGAAGCTTGGAGGGACAGAGAGTGTTGTTGTCCTGTGGCCTCAGCCTCAACGTGGTATGCGACCAAAAAATCTGTGCCCTTATATCTTCCAACATGCGGACTACTAAACAAAGCTCTGCTCCGCATTCCCTACTCGCGCTACGCAAGAATACAATCCCTGTTTCGTCTTCTTCATTTTAAAGCCATGCATGTCTGTCTGTGTATCCGCCAAAAAGGGGGTTTAAATAGTCCTTTGGATGTAGCAGATACAGAAGGTCGTTTGAGGTGCGAGAGACAATGACGGATGATGGATTTTCTGTTTAACGATCTGATTTCTCACAACTTGTTCTTATTGTCTGGGATACATGCATGTGACCTCGTGTCGGCCAGCTGCGCCGCTCCGGCTCTTCGCCTTTTTTCTCCAGTTCTCTGCCGGAGAAGAACGAAGGAGGACAGACATTCTGCTTCCGCTTTTTCAAAAATGCGATTAGGAAAGGATTTTTATTAGAAACACCACGGCTAGCTAGCGTGAAATACATAATAATTGAATGAAAGATTTCATTTACTAATGGAATGAATAAGGTTGTCAAATTTAACCGAACGTGTGTGCATACCATCAATGCCTTAATCACGCTTGTGGATTAATCTACTGAAAAAGTCGAACAAAACGAAGTGGAACGTACTTCCAATAGAGTTCGGGTTTTTTTAATATGGGACTAGCTATATCGGCAGTTGTTTTATGGCGCATACGACACATGATTAAAAAATGTATGTAATGCCATTGTACCCTTTTTCTATCATATACTTAAGAGGGGGGAAAGTAGTAAAGTTTTAAAGATATTGTATTAGTATCAATTCAAATTCAGTTATAAAATTTTTAATTTGATCTAATTAGTCCTAAACTTTTTTATCTGTGCTAATTGAACTCATCTGGCCAACTTTGTCCAAAAATTGCTAATGTGAATGCCAATTATCCTACATGGTGCAGCCAATACTAACATTGACATTTTTTTATAATATTTTAATAATATTTTTGAAATGTTTATAATATTTTTACTATTTTCTTTTATTTTTAGTTAAATTAATTTTTCTTTCTTTCTTTTTTCCTTCCATTTTCATTTTGGCCGGCAAGAGTCACAGCTCTTGCCTAGGCCCTTACCTAGAGCTAGCCAGGTCACAATGGCCCTAAGGCAAGGCCGTCGCAGCCAGTGAGAGCCTTGAGCACAGCCGATAGCGTCACACAAGCCCTAAGGGAGGGCCTTCATGTCCTCACTGTCGTGAGTGACGTGGCCCTCGCAAGCAAAGTAAAGGAAACAAAAAATAATTAAAATTTTAATTTTTTTGAAAAAGATTATTAAAATTTATACACGTCAACGACAGGATAGCTAGCGTCTGCATCATGATTTCCGGCAAAAATTAACCAGATAGACTCAATGTGCACAAATGTAAAAAATTTAAAACTAAATTGGTATAATTTTAAAATTTAAGAGTAAGTCGGCACTGATATAATGGGTTTTAAAACTTTTTTTTTAACCTTTCCCAAGAGATGACTAATGCAAATGTCACGGGGTTCCTTGAGAGTGACTTGAGCAGTGACGATCCCGTGGAGACTTGATGAAAACGTGTGATGTTCAGCATGCCTTAAATGTTCATTCACTCGACCGAAAATCAACATGCCATGAAAAGGATGACAAGGGTCCGGCCAAGTCAAGATCTACTAGTGCAAGTGCTCGATTTGAAATTATCCCTTTAATTGTACACGTGGAGCGCATGCACAGTTGCAGGAAGTGAAAGTGAGCAAACACGGAGAGAAAGTGGAGGCGAATCGATTTGCAAGAAGATAGGAGTGGCTGCCGGAGGAATTGCATTAGTGGAATTTATCAGCGACAATAACGGCGGCTCTTGTGGCAACGATCGTGGGCTGATTTTTGTTAAACAGAATCCTCGACTTTAATAAGTCTGATCTCAATTATGATTCGAATTTATTTTTATAAAAAAAAATTAATTTTCGTTCTAATCTCGAATCCACTCCCACCTCAATAAATCATTATTGGTTTCTTCAAGATTATTAATATCATATTGTTGTTGTTTGATATAAAAGTGAGAGCATTAATGAAGACATAGACTTTGATAGAAAACCCCTAACTTGTCTTGATGTTGATAATCTTGAATAAACTCGTGACAAATTTTGGACGAAAATGACAAATTTTGAAATTTTTTTAGATAAAAAGAAACGTTCGGACTAGAATATAAATTAGACTTAAAAATTTGAGATTTTTTAGAAAATTAGACCCCTTTTATCATAAAAGAGAGCTCAGGACTTGAAATAGAGAACACACCCACGTGTGAACACTCTTTCGAAGAGCTTTCTATTTTGAAAAATTTCCTTACATTTTTCAACTCCTTGCACTTTACATTTCTATGTACTTTTCCTTATTCACGGACTTCTTCTTCTTCTTTTTGGCCGAATCGTTTTCATGTAATCCAATTCCATACATTTTGACTTGATTTAAATATTGTTTTCATTGTAGTTACTTTCCACCGCACACAAATTTCTAAAACTCAACCTCCATCCAAACTTTGTGCATTTGTCAAAAGTCTGGATTGATCGCCGCACATCAAATTTTCATCAACATTTCTTTTGGTACTCTTGCAAAACGATAATTTCTGTTAGTCCTAAAAACAAACGGTGGGTTCTCCATCACAATCCTAACATTTTAACCCTTTTAATTGGAAAAATGATGAGCTGACAGACTGTTTAGTCTTCAAAAAGAAATGGTAGGTTCTCCACCACAAGTCTTTCCAAGAAATTGGCCGGTTTTCTTGAAAAATAAAATTGAATTAGAAAGTCTTACTTGGTGCGATCTCCTCAAATCCCACACCCACTAAGTAAGATTCCTTAAAGATGAAGAAAGAAAAGACAATATAACGAAACATATAATAACAAAGCAAATCAAATACCGAAATATTAACTGACCTAAAAAAAAAAAAAAAAAACCGAAATATTGATAACCACAAGCAACAAAATATCATCACTAGCAAAAAGAAAAAAAATTTTGATGACGTCATTAGAGAAATCCATTAAATTTCAAGGATATCTACTTTGCCTGTTCCATTAATCATTTTTTATGAATGGCTAGCAACTATTTATAAATCATCATTCTTTGACTCAAAAATATTTTTTTAATAAGACATATATGTAGACTTCCCAAGATACTTGAAAAGGCGCTTTGACCAATGTTAGGAAGAATCTGGGAGAAATTATCCAACTATTTCAAAACCTAGTACACACGAATGTTAAACTTCTCGATTTCGTCAATTCAATTTTAAATATTTATACAAAATTCCATAATAGTCCTTCTAGTCATTTTTTGCCGGGAATCATTGACGTGCTGACGATGACCGGACCGCCACGTCAACATTTTTCCGACAGAAATTGATTAGAAATGCTATATTAGAACTCCGTGCACATGTTTAACACTAAAACTGGAAAGTTTAAGATTGAATCGACATCCGTACAATAGATCTGAGATTGATTAGGTAATTTTCCCAAGGATAGTGAAGGCAATGTAGCTCCAAACTCACAAACATCATCACATAAATTAGAGAGAGATACATGAACCAAATCCACAAGCACTTAACAAAAAGATTGAATTGATATATACGGATAATGGTTCTTTGTGGCGTCCATTATTGGATGGACAGCTACTTGTCATCGGCCGTCGCGGAAGAATTTTCCACAGGTCAAGACGAATTAGCAGTGGACTGGAGGGGACGATTGAAAAGGATGTCCCCTACAGTGGCGAAATTACCCAAAAAATTAAAAAAAAAAAAAAATTAAGACCATGATGTTCATGTTTCGCAAGCAAACACCGAGCGAGGGCGGCTCCCTTCGTTCCTACTCGTTCGCAAGTGGTGGGTCAACAGGTGATGCAGCCAGTGACATGCTGCTGGCCCCCGCCAATCGATCACGGCCATCGCCTTTTCTGATTCGTGATTATCGCGACGACAATAACACTGATATTAATAACGTTAGGATTAGTCTATATTTTATTGTTGTTGTTGTTCTCGCTGTCTATGCCAAGAAGTTGGCCAAGGTATGCATTGATCATCTCGAGAGAGGTGTTGACTTTGCGAAGCGGCACGATCATATCAACGTTGATCGAATCGTGATCGGTATAGGTCTGAAGTATATAGAGAAACTGTTAGCATGACTTTCGGATTTATTACCAAAAAATCGATACCGGGAGACATGTCCACAACTGCAAAACTCGCTTAGCATATAGGGAACGAGTCCTAGAACATGGAAGTAAGATCCTAAAAGCTCATAACCATTCCAATTTCAGGGATACACCCGCCAAGCTAAATCTGTCCAGTATCCGGGAACAACAGAATTCACAAATCGGGGATCGAATCTATCGTCTTCTTTTTCCCTAGCGTTCCCTTCTTTATTGTTCGAATTATAAAACGTGATTTTTCCGCAAGTCTTCTTTCTCAATTGACTTGTCGCTTCAGCGTATTGCTTGCTTCCGAATTCAGGCAGCCCGTTAAACCCAAGGCCAGGGACGAGAATTCTCGTTGACCCCACAAGACATTACCGGCAACAAAACGTGGCCCGAATAAACAAAGAATACAGAGGATGAAAGCAGAAGGGGTGGGGGAAAGGCATGGGGACGCATGCTTTTTAGCGTATGAGTCGTGTCGTATTTTCTGCGTCCACCAAAGAAAACCCAATACGCACGGGGTTGTCGCATTAGGTCACGCAGTCACGTGGTCAACTTTGCAGAAAACTAATCGCCCTCATTTTCCCCCCCGATGACCTTAAAATATATCGCAAGGGGCGATTCGACGGTCGATCTTTTGTCCACGGCGTTGTCCTGAATCATGGGGGGGAGAGCAGTAGCAACGGGGACCGCCGTTGAATCGTGTGGCCATTAAGATTCGATTAATAGAAAAAAAATAAAAATCTAGAGCTGTTTTAGTTTCCAATCTCTGTTCCTTTCAGGTTAAATTTACTTTAAGACCCCTCAACTTTAGATTTACTCTCAATTCCATTCCAAACTCATTTTTCTATCTAAGAAAAAGTCACAAATTTTCAACGTAGCCACGCATCAGGCTCTATGCCCAAAACTCGCCACTGATTTCTTCAAAGCTATCAATATCGGAGTTAGTTAGAAGTTTATTATCAACTCTCTTCTTCACCAAAATACTCACCCGCAACCTCTTAATATTGATAATTTTGAGGAAAATAATAGAAATTTTTGGACGCGTGGCAGATTTAGGACTAGAAAGTTTGTGATCTTTTTAGACAAAAAAAAAAAAAAAGCAGGATAAAATAGGGATTAAACATTAAAATTTGGGACTTTTTTTAGAGAATCAGGCCCTTCTTTTTATGGATATTAGAAGTCCAAAATCAGAATATAATACGGTTCAGAAGCAGCTGTCATTCCTCTAATCCCACTCAATTCGCGTCCTAATCACACCGCGCACGCCGACCGGGCGACCATTCCGAGTGTCGCACTTTCCCAATTTCGCCAAAATTGACCAAAATCCCTCACGAAAGCTGACCCGTCTGCAATGCCACGCACCCACAATGCTCACGATCAGAACAGCAAGTCGGGCTCTCCCCAATCACGTCTACCGACTCCAATTACGTGGCACCGGCGGGCGGGGGGGGTGGGGGGTTGGGGGTGCGTGTGGTGCGGAAGAACCATCTCCTCTGCCCTCATCCCGTCCACTCCTCAATTCGAACCCTAAAATATAAAAAGAGAGAGGAGGGGAAGAAAAAGAAACTTCCGTCGGGCTCCGGACACCATCATGGGGTCGCCATCAGCGCACAATTCAAAACTCCCGGTTGGAGTAATGGTCAAGCAAGAAGCAGTGCCTGGTCTTCCCACAGTCTCTCTCTCTCGCACGAGATCTAATAATTATAATTTTATCTACGCCAAAGGGAGAAAAAGCAGATTGCCCTTTTGCTGGGACATTCTCGAATCTCGACCGTCGCCCGGATGCTTGCTTTAGACATAAAGGGCGTCGGTTTAATCAAATACTTCAATGGCTAAGCGACAGTAGAGTCTGTCGCAACACCCCCCCACCCCATGCGAAGTCAAAACTCAAAAGCCCCCTTTGTCCCATGGACGGAAAGCGTACCGTTCCGATTCATCGGCATGTCGTTGCATCTTTGCTGGTGAGCAAAATGGACCCCTGGAGATATTTGGTAGGTTGGGGTTTCATTGGAGATCCAATCATCACGCCCTTTGATTGCATCTGCCGGAACAGGTCGAGAGTCGGGGTCCTTGAGGGGCGCCATTGGTGAGTTCTTGATGATGGGGGCAGACTTATAATCACCTCAATCATCATCATCGCATTCCGGTTAACACATAGTTAAAAAATCTAATGAACAAAAGCCGTTGCCTTTTCGATCTTGTGGAGATGGGCATACGGTCAAAAGGGTCGATGGACTCGTCCGAGATTACTGAGAATGGGGCTGGCGGATCCGAGTGTGGAGAATGATTCCTGGGATGGTATTTCATTTGACTTTCCCAGCCAAGTGGGCGGAGAAAACGATGTGTTGTTCCCAACCAATCCGGCAAGGAGTAGATGTTCTCCCTCCTTTGAAAATTCTTCCGGGGCCAAACAGAAGTAGCTATCGCCGAGTGCTAACTATATCGATAGTCCAATTATTCGTCACCCGTCAAGCAAGCAATCGTCAAGTGGGCTTATCGCTATCGTCACTAGAAGCTCGGCCGACCGGCCAGGGATCGGTCGCCTTTTCGATTCCAATTACCCCGTTCGGGAACTATTCATCGTTTCGTTCGAGCTTTTCGATTGTTTCCGAGGACTAATGTGGAACGGTCTTTAGATTGTGGGGAGCAAAGATTCGAAATCGAATCGAGTGGCTAGGAGAAGGACTCGGGGAGAGCGTTGACAGAGTCAACGATGATGCGCAACGACGATTTCCCCTCATTAGCTTTGTGGACGCGAACACAAATTTTCGGATGCCGTCTGACTCTTTTTTCGCCTCGGCGGCAGCAAGAGTCTTCGCAACAGCGCCCCCCACAGACGGCGAAAAGGGGTGGGGGCCAAAGGGAAGCTTTGCTGTCATCCACTCTATTCCCACCACCAAAGAAGAGGTGATTTCTCGCTTGCGGAATATAGCAGAGCGTCCACGTAAGAGCACCACCACGACGAATTCCAGTCGAGTGGAATCGAGGTCAAGTTTTTCGATCGTCTCCAACGCGGAGCAGCCGCGGTAATCATGCCTATTCAGTGTTGAATTTATCATGCGGCGACTAATTAAGTTTTAAATCTTTTAATTGTATCAATTTAATATTAAATCTATTGCACGACAACCAATTCAGTCTAAGCTTTTTGTAGATTTTATGGGATCACTACTAGCTATTCTTTTAATTATTCTAATATCTTTCAATGATTGGGTCATGCAGTTCTTGTGGGTAATTTTGGCCGAAAATAGTTTAAAGACTACTTTAACTAATCATTAAAAATGTTTAAGATTAAATTAGTAATAGTCAAAGGGTTTTAAGATTAAATTGGCATAATTAAAATGTTCTAAAATTGAATTGACCGCCATACAATAAATTTAAGACTAAATTGACTTAATTGAAAGATTTAAAATTAAATTTGTGATCATACAATAGGTATACACTTTTTGGGTAATTTTTCCTCTGAGCAATATTCGATGGAGCCTTGGACACGAGTGCATCGATCGAGTCTAGCCTAGCAGTACCATGGGGTCGACTTGACTTTATCGACTGATTTCGGGGAAATGGTAAGTATGGACTATAGGAAAGATGAGGACAAAAAAGAAGGGATCGTTTTGAGAAAACGAGACGCCGTTTCATACGAAGTCGCACCGACTTGACCCGATCAAAAAGCTCGGTTCCGACCGCTAATCGCGCCTGCTCGTTTGGTGCGCTTCCTCAAGAAAAGGCGAAAAAAATAATAATAATAATAATAATGAAAGCGGGGGAGGAAGGAAAGGAAAGGAAAGGAATGCCACTGTGTACGATTGAACGTAGACACGTAATGGACTTTCCATTCGCCACGAAGGTAATTACGCCGATTAAAAATAAATACATTAATAAAGCCGGAGCGCGCCACGTGTGAAAAGTCGGAACAAACGCCAAACGACGAAAATTACATATATTTTTGCGAAAGCGAAAACGCTCTCCCCTCTTTTTTTCCATTGCTCCGTCGGCGTCAACGGTTGTACACTCTTCACAAGACAAAGGCCGCAATTACACTTCGACTTTTTATTTTTATTATTATTCTCGGGGGAGAAAATAGTACATGAAATCAAAATCTCGGCAAATACAAAAACCAGCTCCACATCATTCTCACTCTCTCTCCTCCGTTAACTTTGACGGAGATCTTACAAAAACAAATAAATAATTTTAAACAAACGCTAGCGCTAATTTTACTGCTGGTGCTAATTACTAAGCGACCCCGCCGGGGACTTCTTCGCCGCCGGTACAAAATCTGCCAAAATCCGGCAAGTCAACGGCGGCTGTGCTCACTCTCCAGAACAACGGCAACACTGTCGTTGGTGGCGCTTCTCTCGCGCACTCAAAGGACGGCGAAAGGGTCCGACGAAAACCAATCGCCGATCTCGTCGAAGTAGTCGTCGACCTGGCATATGTCCATCGGCAGCGACCCGAAGTCGTCCGACGAGGTGGCGTCGAGGAAGACGTCGCTCGGGTCGTCGCTCAGGCTCAGCATGCTGTTCTCCGGGAGGGCCGCGTTGCCCGTGTCCTCGAACAGCGACGGCTCCAGCGGGGAGTCGAAGTTGTTGTAGAAGTCGTCGAGGAACGGCAGGTCCAGCCGCAGGTACTCGCTCGAATCGGCCAAGCTCGTCTCGCCCTCGCACTCCGGGTAGTCGCGGGCTTCGTCGGCCGGCTCCTGAGGCGGCGGTCCGGCCGGGTCGGCATCAGCGCTGTTGTTGGAGCGAGTCCGGAAGTGGAAGACGGAGGTCGGGGACGAGAGGTTGTGAGACTCCTCTCCGGACTCGTACCCGGAGAGGGAGGAGGCCGCGAGGATCTCGTTCTCCGGCAAGGGCTCTTTGCTCGGCGACGGCGTGGCGAAGTTGGTCAGCGCGTCGGGGCCGCGGAGCTTGAGCGCGGCGTTGTCGTAGACCATGGCGGCCTCCTCCGCCGTGTCGTAGGTGCCCAGCCACAGCCGCACGCGGCGCGTGGGGTCGCGAATCTCCGCGGCCCACTTCCCCACGGCCGCTGCCGCACGCCGCGGAACTTCTTCCCGCCCGCCGCAGCCGCCGGGGGCGAGACCTTCAGCGAGGGCCGCGTCCTCAGATCGGCCGGGGCCGACTCGCCCCCGGAGCAGCTCCTCCTGCGGCCGCCGCCGCCGCCGCCGCCGCTCGAGCCCGCGCCGCTCCTGGAGGCGGCTTCGAACTTGATCTCGCTGACGTACCGCTTCACGCGCTGGCGGCGGAAGAACGACTCGGCGGCGTCGCCCTCGTCCTCGTCGTCGCTGGACGAGTCCGTGGCGTACGGGTCGGTCACCGATATCCGTACGGTCCGGGGCGGGGCGGGGACGTCGTTCCTGAGGTGCTTGGGCAGGAGTTTCCGGGTGAGGCTTCGGTGCTCGGTGTACTTGATGGGGCATAGGATGCTCTGGTCCATTTTCGGCTATGGATTCCCTCTCCGCGCTCGCATCAAACTAAGGCAAAAACCCCGAAAAAGGAGAGAACGAGAAGAGAGAAAAGAGTATATCGGCAAGCTTCGGAATAAAGAGCCGGAAGAGATGGGGTGGGAGCAAAAAAGGCTGAGTAGAGAGAGCAGTGAGACGGAAGCTCACGAAAGAACCTCGAGGAATATTAAGAACGAGAGAGAGAAAACCCAGCTAAACCTTCGCAAAACTGAAACGAGAGAAAAGAGGGGGGATAAAGAGGCCCTTTTATTAAGGAGGGGCGGGTAGCTTTTCTCGTGCGTGGAAAGTTCGCAAAGACGAAGGAGGAGGTGGTCTCAAGATTTTCCAAGATAGCAGCAGCGGCAGATGCTATTATTCACTATTGCACATGTATAAAAAACATTAATAGTGCGAAAGCGTCTCGGAGCGGCTGACTTTGACGCGCACCACTTGACGGGGTGGGAAAGGGAAGACGGACCCGTCGAAGCTTTTCCTCTCGGTCGGCGATCTCTCGAGAGGAGGAGGAAAATGCTTTCGAGGTACGACACACGCGACGCAACAGTAAGTACCGGGAGGGAGGAGATGAGGACGAGGACGAGGACGAGGACGATGATGACTCGAAAGGGAGACAAGGGCTTTGTGTTCGTGATGGGTTTAACGGTGATAGACTGATAATGCACTGAATTCGCTGTTTTATAGCGTCCCTGCAGCCGAAACAAGGCGACAGCCCCCCGCCCCATATTTATTATTAACTGAGCTTTCTCTTTTCTTGGAATTTTTTTTTTTTCTCTCTCCCTCTATCGGCTTGCGGTGAGAAGTTAGGGGTGGGTCACGTCGGGAGGGCCGGTCCGACCCGACCGGGCGGGTCGCGGCAACGACCACGATCGCATCCCGGGTCTCCCCGCCGCATCCCAGCGACCGCTCGCGATCTCGACACGTGGCAACCCGAATTGGGGGCCCGGGGCGAACGGGTCGCCAATGAGAGCGATTCAAGTGGGCGGTGAGTCAGCATACGGGGAGTGCTCGTCTCTCGTCTCGGACACCGTGATGGCAGTCACGTGAGGCCCAAGATACCCGGCCCTGCCCACCACCCGGCAAAAATTTAAAAATAATAACCGAACCAAAAAAAAAAAGAGAGCAAGAATTAGTCGGTCAAATCGTTTTTGGTTACTGCCACGTCACTGCTTTGACCGGAACAGTGCTCAGAGGGGGAGTTCACTTCCTTAATGACTCCTTTTATTACCCGTTTCAGACCCTTTGATGATGGCCAAATGCAGTCCGGGCGCGAGGTCATCCCGGTAATTTCCGCGAGCCTAACACTTCAGCTTGAGCTGGCGAGAGTGTGGGTTAATAAGTCGTTCGGTTTTTCACAAGTTTAAAGCGTCGAGCAGCAGACTTTTTTTAAAAAATTTACTTTATTGCGATTAAACTCCCCCGATTGAAAATTTAAAACCTTATTTTAATAATTAATATTTTTCTTTTTTACTTTTTTACAGCTCGGGAGTAACATGGGGAGCAACCTAGAATTTGCCGCCAATATAACTATTCGGCTTCGTACTTCCTCTGGGTTGTTTCTGCTCCTGTGGTTTCTAACACCGAGATATGCGAATATCACGCGCTGATTACCGCCCCCTGCCCCCCACGCGCCGTAAATTTAGCGAGGGACGGGATTTTCACGAATCGCAAAATTTTTATATTATATTGCTTCGTGCTTTGTTGAGGAGAGGACATGTTGCTGTATCGGGATGTTATATATGGCGCTGAAAACCCCAAAAACCGTTTTTCCTCAAAATCTGAAAAAAAAAAAAATTAATAATTTGTCATTAGACGTCCGTTAGAGAGGATTATCAAGATGCTAATGAAGACATAATCTTTACCAGTGACACGTGATTAGCGACCCGAGAAGTGTACCCAAAATAAAAAGTATGGTGAACCGGCCAAGGCAATAGAAGGTAAACTATGACGCCGTGTTAATTATTCAATTCGTGATGTCTTGTAGTTTCATGGGATTTGACTAGCGCATCATTTGTCCACGGATTGAGACTTGTCCGTGAAGGGTTTTACCCTTCGACGCTAGTTACGTTCATCATTTCGCGACGTAAAGGTGAATTTTTCATTTTATTTTATTCAGGGAGTTGTTGGTTTAAAATGGATGTAGAAATTATTCTGGGCTGTCATTCATGAATTCGAAAATGCGAATAGCGAAGGTAGGTTTTTGGACCTTGTATCGTTTTACAATTTACCTATCTTATTCGGACAAAGTTAGAAAAGAGTGTGAGTAATGATATAAGTAGAGCGGGGAAGGTGTGGCTACCTTATTAATAATCGATGTTGACTAATTGGGGGATTGAGAAGAGCCCAAACATTCCCCCCTGTTGTTTACGAAGTATTATCAAATTTTAAACTTTTCAAATTGAAGGCGTTCATTTGGCTAACTCGAAATCAAGCTGAGTCCCCAAGCTAGGCCTAACTTATTGCCTGCATTGACCCCTCAACAAATGATACAATATCATTTTTTCCTTTTTTTTTTGAACCATGTGAGACTCTATGAGATTATAGTCGATTCTTTTAAAAATCTAAACTGCTAGATGAAGATGTTCTTTAATAATTAATTATGTCAACACTTCCTCTTACGCTTAATATAGTTTTTTTTTATCTAATACTAAAGATAGACATATTTAATTGGGGACCCAAATGCGTTATGGAAAGATTTGAATTCGGAACTTCCAATTCTAATACTACGTGAGATTTTGTAAAATCACATTCGATTTCTCAAAAACTTAATCTGTTAGATGAATGTGTAGTTTAATATTTAATTACTTTAACAAATTGAGTGAGCCTAAGTTGAGCGCAATCAAAGTGGGCTAAGCTTTTATCATAAAATGCACGCTTGTTCATTTGCTAGGATCGACGAGCTCATAATTGAGACTACTTTTACAAATATCAAGTGCTAAAATTTCAATCAAAGATATAGCCGAGTCTTAAACCCTTACTCGAAGTTGCAAATCATTTGCAATCGAATGACTAATCTAAGATCGCCGCGGGGGCAGTGACAATTTCCTACAAAAAATGACGGACACAACGCAAATCATTTGATTGTGCTTGTATATTTTGGAAAAAAAGAAGAAGAAGAAGATTTGAGATTCAATTGCATCGATTAGAAAAGACCCATGGCCTAATCGTAAGGCATTGTACATGGATAGGTGAATTTGTGGGTTTTTAACCCCTTTTTTTACTTTGTAATGAGTCCAAACGTGTTTGCCTCGCGCCTATCACGTTGGTTCACATGCCTCCCACCCACCCATCCGTTCCACGCAAGATTTTCACAACGAGATGTGCCAATCAGTGGCTGAAAGCGAAGGCGCCATTTGCCCATTTCCTAATCTTCCCGTTTCCACATCACTTGGTTAAAAGAGCGCGTCGCCTGTCCACTGCCCCACCACCGTCGCAGTTTCTTTCTTTATTTTTTCAATTTGTATTTTCCTATTGTAGCTATGTAAATTTCACCGAAGGAAAAAACATAAAAAAGAAAGAGGGGAAAATAAAATTTAATAAAAAAGGGGGGAAATTGAAATAATTGGAATCACCCACCGACTCGCGAGAGCCAGCCGAGTCGCATTTCGCTAGTACACGACGCCGCCCCTGAGTGGACGTCGCAGAGGCGGCCTGGGCTGCGCTCCGGTGCGGTCGCGCCCCGCGCCCCCCTGCTGCGCCCGCGCCCACTTGCTCGCCGACAGCTAGCGGTCAACGGCGACGACGCCCGGGAATCCTCCCGTACTCCCTCGCTGCTTTTCGCCAGAGTCGTGCGACCCGATGCGCCGCTGCATCGCTCCCCGGTCTTCCGATTTGATTTCGGCCAATGCTATATCAGTACCGTAACACTCCCGAAAAGGAGAAACGTGGCTGAGGAGAGGACGGTACGATCAAATCTCGAAGTCCGATTGCCAAGGAGACTGGGGCTGTACCGCCCTCGCCTCATGACTGAAACATGTATCAGTACCAAAAAAAAGGTAACATCAAAGATAAAAAAATAAAAGAGAATTTACCCAAAAAAAAAAAAATCTAAAAATAATCATAAACAAAGAGCAACTGGTTGCACGTCGACGTAATTTTAATGATTTATTTTCCCTTATAAAGGGTTTGAATGAGATGGCAACCTACTTCACTCGACATATTCTCAGTGGTTTGCCGTTTGAAAAATTTGCAACTTCAATAAGTGCTTTACTAGGTAATTGTTTGTCTGTTGCTCAGACTATGATTATGGTTTGTCAATCTGGAACCTTTGCGATGCTAGTAGATGATATTTATGACCTAAATTGGACGTTATTGGTTTGTGAGAGAGATAATTGCCATAATGGATAGTTGTGCCTTGTCCTTGTTCCCATCTTTTTAATCCATAAAATCAAAACAAGTATCTTTTCGTGAAGTATGGTGTTTCGATGAGCATATTTCGTTGGGTTCGAATTATTTAACATTTCCAATTACGTGAGGTCTAAACAAAGGAAAATGAAGAAGGATGGATCAAAAAAATTGGAATGTATTTAAATTTGTCGTTCAAGTGAGGGATTCCGAAGATGAAATTATGTGTAGCATAGGGAAGGGAACATGGCCAGAAATCTTGTTATAGCAGCCCCTTATGTAGAGCTTGGTTTTTTACATGTCCTTATCTTGTATTAATTAGTTCTCCGATAGGTTTTGGTAGCTCAAAATTTAGTTGTGATTGCCAAATTCCATGAATTGGAATGTGCAGTTGGGAGTTCTCCGTTAATAAATAGGGTAATAAAGACTATTATGCTAACATCCCTACAAGAAAACCTTACGGGCGAAGTGAAAGTTACATGTGACGAAACATCTCTAGTGGTGAACGGAGTTGTCGGAATTCTCGAGGCAACAGAGCACGTCCATTTTGCCAATCTGGTTGGTTCTCGATGTCTTGACCATATAAAGACCATAGTGTAGCTAGGGCTGCATGTTTTACTACATCCTTTGACTCGGTTGTTGGCATCGACCGACATGCACCTGCGACCGGAGGTCTCCAAAGTCCGTGGAAGTAAACACGTAATGTAGCAGCGAAAAAACTGGATTTTCCCTTGGATTACACTCCTGTCCGGCACGTCGAGCGCGGCGCTAAAGAAATTCATTAACTTTCGAAGCAAACCCATCAGGGGAATTTAATCTCCATGTTAAATTAATTGAGGAGATGAGGAGTAAAACGTAAGGAAGCGCTGGAAATTAACGCGACGTGTGTATGTCCGACCGGTCAATTCCCTTATCTTGGACACTTGCTTCGAGCTTTCGGCAGGATGATTGTGTATGAAGATAACTGTTATTCCTACGAACGAATCAATGTACGAGAGCAAATATACTTCGGCAATAATGCCTTATACCGAATCGTTCCGGTAAGATACGTGTCGGTCAACGGAAACGTAGGAAATTCCTGGATGCTTCTAAGCCGGACGAATCAGCAAATGGAATGGTTTGGCTCCAACTTGGAAAATTGTCCAAAAAATTATAATCTTATTACATTTTTACCAATTCAATCATGAACTTTTCAATTTTGCCAATTGGGGTTTAATACTCTTCACTCTTTCTCAATTAAAAATAAAAAAGGAAAAAAAAGGAAAAAGAAGAGAAAAATAAAAAATTAATTAAAATTTTGAAAAAAAGAAGAAAATATTATTTAAAATGTCAATGTCAGCATTGACCGTGCTACACAAGATGGCCGATGTTCGCATCAACGATTCCTTGCCGAAATGGATCGAATAGACTCAATTAGCAAAAAAACGAAAATTTTTATAACCCTATTGGTAAAATTAAAAAAATTAGAACTGAATTGACAAAAACATAATAGGCTCAAGACTTTCTGAATAATTTTCTCACTCCATCTTGGTCATGTTACTGTGCTGGAGCATCTCCGTTGCTCCACAAGATAATATGCGAACGTGAAAGTCAAAGTGAGCGGACGTTTGGAATCGATGACATACCACGCGTCGCATGAGCATCGTAAGTGCGTTAATCCTCTGTTGGGATTCATTTTCAGAAAAATCGAGAGTACTATTATAGTTAAAGATGGATTAGTACAGAACATGAAGAATTCCTAATGATTTGCTCGATGGGTCTTTCTATGGACATAAAATTCATGGAAAGAAAAGGGGTCAAGTGGATCGCATCGACCCAACAAGGGAAGACCGCTTTTGTCGCGCACCGAGAAAGGAAGAAGAAAGAAAACCAATGCAAATGCACGAAAAAATCAAAGTAAATGCAGCATGTACGTACGCTCGTAGAAGCCTAGTCGATTCAATTCATACCGGAGCTTGTAGCTTTTACCTTGGACTCCGCCCCCATCGAGCCAAGCGAAACCAACAAGGACGGACGGACGACAGGCTACAAAATAAACTAAACGCTACGCCAAGTTCGACGACGACGGATCGCCAGTTGTCCCTCCGGTTTCACCATTTCCCGGTCGTGAGCACGCTAAGATCAAGAAGCGCCGAGCCCGAAGAGATCCTCCTCGCTAATCATCTGATCAATCATATACGAGAAGATCTACCGCAAGCCCCTCGATCCGAGGGCGAACCGCGAAACCCGCGCCCGTCGGACTGGTAGCTGCGTACAAATTTCCAAATCAAGGACGGGCGGGGGGGAGGGGGCCGACGCCCGGCATCGACACGAGTCAAGCGGGACAAACCGAGTAGCTAACTCAAGTTGACAATAATGGAGCTGCTGTCTTTTTCCTTTTCCTTGTTTTGGGTGGGGCGCTAAAAGGCAATAATGAAGCTCGAAATATGGACTTATTAGTGACGGAATTTGGAAATCTGCGAAGAGAAATTAAAGCGAAGAGGAGAAGGAACGGGCCAAGTCTAACACGACATCGAAGCTTTTTTCCGTTGCTGGCGAACGCAACATGGGGGCCTTGGGGCCTGCAAGTCTTGCAGCAAAACGAGCGCCTCAGCTCGAACTTTGATGGACGGGGGCGGGGAGGCAGATTTATCGAAGCGGGCGTTGTGGGTGGGATTAGAAAAATTAGTCCTCCCCCCCCGAAGCGTCCGTACGCCGAAGATAATTTTTTCTTTCTCTCGCGAGGGCCGCTCTGTCACCGCCAGCGTCGTCTTTTCGAAGCGAGAGATGCGCGCTCTCTCTCCCTCTCTCCCTCTCTCGCACGCTCGCTCACACGCGCACGCATGCACGCACGTCCGTTGATGCTAATCATCGTCGCTGCATCGATCATAAAGATGCGCGATTTCAAATTCCACCTGAATTCCGCCTGAAATCTAGAATCTGCTCGTCAGGATAGACTCTTTAATCTTCGGAACTTAAAACCGAACGTGTCACAGATTCCAAAATCGATTCAAAGGTCTATCCGAATTATTCTCATATTCTTAATTAAAATGATTGTAGTAAATCGTTACTTTAATGACCACGACTATAACTCGTATTTATACAACGGATATTATCAAATATTAACAAAATAAAAGTCTCGGTCATTGATATTATTGGAAATGGAAACTTAAATTAGTGGTTTCGTATTATGTATTTATCATTAGATGTCGTTGGATGATGCAAGATCACATAAAGACATGAATGAAGATCAAACAAAAAAAAAGCTCATTTTTAGGTTTCGGGTTTTCCCCTGTTGAATTAGATTTTCTAATTTTTGAAATTTGGAACCTGTTTTGCATATTCTAGAACTTGAAATCAGATCCATTCCTATCCATTTGGTTCTCAAGTTCTCGGCTACATCCTAAAAGCACACTCACCCCTAATCTCTATAAGTCACGAGTCATGCCTAGATTTTACTAAGCGTGGATCAACCCTTTTGCCCTTTTTGATCATTTGAGCATTCGAAAGTGTCGATTCAAAAATGTTCTTTGGTTAGAACTAAGCATTCCACGGATTAGCACATTAATCTATAATTTAAGTAGTGAATACCCAAGATAAATAATTTTGTGCAGGCGTTAATTCAAAAATATCCCCAAACAACCACATAACTCTAGAGAAATCCTCTCTCGCGTTGTGGCTTCGAGGCCATCCCCAGACAATCCCGACATGACCGGCGCCGATGCATGGTTTGCTGCCATGCACCGCTACGTCGGAGCGCACGCTCGGTAGCTAGATAATTCGCGAACTTCCTATTTTCGGTCGAAATGTGTATGTCATTTGTCGTCGTATATGCATTTTGAAGAAGGCAAAACATAAAGTAACATATCTCTATTTCATTAAATACAGTCCTCGTGAATCATAGCAGGAGTCAAAGACCCCGAAGTCGTGCCGAAATGACTCTAATCGTGTCTGCTCGTGTACTCCGTTCAGTGGACAGACGCTATAGTGCGTGGCTTATATTTATTAAAACGTCACTGAGATTATGCTTAGGTTTGAATTTTAAAGTGAACCTGGTTTTTAGGGTCCTGTCCATGCCGCCTCCCCCCTAGTGGGCACGACCCCCATTTAATACATGATTTTATTGACTATGCTTGTGTATCTAGTCTCGAATAAGAAAATAGTTTGGACTGGGATTTGGAAAGAGATGGCGGATTCGACCGCTCGTAAAATACTCGGACGTGGGTACAGCTGACATGGGTCTCGCTGTGTTCCTCATTAATTCGCTTTCGTCGGTAAGCTTTAGCTAAGGCAGTCCAATGGCGGTGGATCGGATCGAGTCGAAAATGATCATATTCAAACCGATCAATTTAACTCATTTTTATCGATTTATATATAATATAAATTTAGGCTCCGTTCGTTTTGCGAAAAATGTGGCGTTCCTGGAAAATATTTTCCAGAAAAATGTAATTATTTTTTGGTGTTAAGATGAAATCTGAAAATGAAGTGGAAAATATTTTTCGCTTTGTTCGATAAGGAAAATCTTTTCCTTCATATACTCTTTTTCATTTATTTTATCTTTTAAAATGGATACTTCATATTTTTTAAAATTTGATTTTTAATTATTTTTAATTTTTAAAATATTTTATTAATTTTTTTCATTTTCAAATTTTTTTCTTTTTGTTTTCCATCTCCTTCTTTATTGGCCGGTCACCGGCCATGGTGATGGCCCGCGACTGGCCACCGGCGAAACAAACGAAACCTTTGTAACTTATACTCAACTCAGACAAACCCATATTAAACCATTTGGTAATGTGTAGATAACCTATATATGACCCATCTCATCATATAAATTTTCAATCCATTTTGATACCTCTCGCTTTAGCAAGAGAGAATTCGGTCAACTAAACTTCAAAACTGTTAAGTTGCTTGTTTTGATAATTAAATTGCGAAGAAATGTTATCCATAACAGCAAATATGAAAAGTCCTACTTCTGAATCTGTAGATTTGAGTGTTCTCGTCATTCGATTTTTATTTATTTATTTATAGACAATGAAACGACATGAAGTCAATACGCAGACGATCTTTTTCATTTTTAATGAATATGGGCGAAATTATGGTCACCATTTAAGATGCATGCCACGTGTCGAGAAGGAGGCCGCTAGTTTATCTATTCTTGATGGGCGGAGAAAAATTATTATTATATATAAGAAAAAGAAACTCAAGCCACTTCATGTGAATTTGGCATCAGCTTGTCGGGAGTCAAACCGAGTCTCGAATGAAGAACTTATGGACTCAGTCGTGACATGATGGGCCCAGTTCTTTCTGAGCCCATCTTCAACACGGATCATAAAAAGACCAGACCATATTCAATCGGGCCATGGTATGTCCTTGAGAAATGTTTGTAGTTTTGGCAGGCCTGCTCGAAAGTTCAAGGGAAGTAGAAATGAGATTGAAATCGAACGGAGCATGGTATCCTTCAATTCCCGTGTTTTGTTTCGATTGAGGTCGAGATGTGAGAATGCAAGAGAAATGACATAAAACTATATGTCACCTCCACCTTTAGAAAATGTATCGAAAACAAAATAGTCGGAACACCGAGAAATTATCATCTTCAGGTGCCTTATATACCAAGAGAGGAATGTGCACGCTTGTTCTCTGTGAGCACTTGAGCCAGCTTTTACGCAGTGGAATGCTGCACCTTAAATGGTGAAAGTCCAGTAGCCAAAAGCATCGCTAGCTTACACTCTGAGCTGAATAGCATGGGGCACGTGGAATCCCGTGTGAATTAGCAAGGACCACCTTACAAGGCTAAATATTTATGGGTGACTCATAGAGAAGTAGTACCGTGAGCATTTGCCAAACCAAACCCTATGTTTGCACTAAGTTACTTACGGAATCAAATCCACCCCTCAAGCAATCTCAAGCATTCCTCTTTTCGAGTAAGATGAGCTGTCGTTCCCTCCGCAACATTTTTCAATCTTAATGCCATAAATAGAATGAGCGAAAGGATTTTAATTTTGTTCACATAGCATATATATATATATATATATATATAATATATATATATATATATATATTAAATTATGTGAATATTGAACTCTATAAAAAATATATTCCTCGAAAGTTGCTTAAAAATTAAAATTCTTGTATAGCATTGCCTCATTGGATTATACTAATCAATGTCTCGTGCCTCATGAAAATAATTAAATAAAGAAAATTCAATTTTACTATTTTTCTAAAAAATAAAATGTGTGTCATTATTGAAAAACTATGGGAAAATCTCAAATAAAAACCTAAAGTGCTTTACTTTTATCAAAAGACGACCTAGAGTGGAGTCTGTATTAAATAAGGATTCAAAGTGATCATTTAGTCTCAAAGAAGAACCTCGTTCGCTGATCAGTGAATAGATGCATATTCCGATGACCTAATGAGGTATTTTTGTCCAATTTTTTTTTTTTTTGGTTGTCTTGTTCTTTATTTTATTTTTTATTTTTGGGTCAATAGTGGCATTGTTCATCATCTTCTTCGTCCCCTGTTCGTCTTCTTCTTAAGAAGATCGGACTTGGGAAGGGTTGACAAGTGCCGGCCGTTGGTGAGGGCTAGCGAGGGTTGGACGCCCATTGCCCGCAGGCGAGGGCCACCAAGCCCTTGTC
Source organism: Eucalyptus cloeziana (assembly GCA_014182715.1). Lineage (NCBI taxonomy): Eukaryota > Viridiplantae > Streptophyta > Magnoliopsida > Myrtales > Myrtaceae > Eucalyptus > Eucalyptus cloeziana. The sequence goes on along the minus strand of CM024639.1, from coordinate 3,674,601 downwards.
AACCGTGGGTGAGGGCTTGCAGGCTAACCTTCGCCAAATTTGGCGAGGGTGGCCTCGGCCGCGGCCGCAAGGGCCGGCAAGAGGCAACCTCGCTGATGGTCAACCTCCCCCGCCTCCGCCCGCCGCTCCATCGACAACCTCGTCTTCTACCAAGACTACGACTAGGATGCCCACGTCGCCTTCTTCTTCCTTCCTCCCACCATCGCTCCCAGATCGACGACTTCTCCGTGACCGCAAGGAGTGCGGCAACACGGTGTTTCGCAGCTTCTCCACCTAGCCCTCCCCGAACACCTCCAACCCCATCTCCTAGATCCCTCTCCTCTTCGGCTCCCTCAAATTGCTCTTGACGTCACTCCCGTTGACTCTGCACATATCGGGATCACCATCCAACCTCCCCCCATCTCGCGCGCACGAATCGCCGATCTCCAAGCAGCCGGCAACCGACGAGGAATGTCCTCTGCCTTGGCGCTGCTCAATATACCTCAATGTAGGATCCGAGAACGCCAACAGAGCCCCGCCCAATCGCTAATCCGCTAAGAGCGAAAATGTATCCCACTAAATGACTTGCTCGATTCGGGAAACTCACCACCCGATCTCCTCGCGATCCTCTAGATCCAAAACTTCCAACACGACGAACTTCCAAAAATAAAACCTGCTCCAATCGTACCGAAAAAAGAAAATGAACGGATTACCAAAAAAAAGGAAGCCTTGGCCCTTGCATCAAATCCAACGAATCCTCTCATGGTATTTCGCAGAAAATGCAAGGGCTCCAATTCACATTGCCCGAAAATCGCAATTTGCCGAATTGGCGAAGCCTACTCCCCGCCCCCCGCAGCCTCAAAACCACAATAAATCGCACGATTTGGACGGCTCTTTTGCCCTCGAGGACCTCCTTGTAAGGCCTCGATTTGGACGGCCCCCTCCCCCACAGCCAGCTAGGGCTCAATGGCCCTCACCTATGGTCGATGATGGACGTCGAGCCCCCGCCAGGCCTTACCAATAGTCGGTGCTTGCCGGCCTTTCCCCAAGTCCGATGTTCTTGATCTAGGCAAGAAGAAGTGAATAGGGGATGAAGAAGACGATGAACATGGCAACCAAAAATGGAAAAAAAAAAAAAAATGGACGAAAATACCCTAATCAGGCCACCGGAATATGCAACTATTCACCGGCCGGCGAGTGAGGTCATTCTTTGAAATGGTGTGTTTGGTAACGATTTTGTTCTCGAACAAATTCGATCGAAATGATTTTTTTTTTTTTCTCATTTAACCTAATTCTAAGTAAAAGAACGCGTTTGTAATCGTACAAAATTTCTTATTTTGGAATAGAATTGCGTTTGGTATTGTGCTCATTAATTCCATTCCAAATCAATTTCTTTTAATTTTTAAATAATTTTATAATTTTTTTTCTTTTTTCTCCTACATTCTTATTCTTCTTCTTAAGGCTAGTTGTCGGAGTGTTGCCGGCCCTCGTCGGTAGCTGGGCCAGCCTCGTCGGGGTTGGGTGAGCGTCGCAAGGCTTGCCTGGCCACCGGTGGGGCTGGGCGAGCGTCGTGAGGCTCGCCCAACCACCGGCAAGGCTCGGCCTCGCCCGTGGCCAGGCGGGCCACGCCGGGGCTGGGCGAGGCTCACTTGGCCACCGGTGGGGCTAGGCGAGCCTCGCCGGTGGCTGGGCTTGCTTTCTGTGAGCTCGCCGGACCTATTGCCGGCGACCGGCGGCGGACGGTAGCGGGCGGCAATGGGCGACGGTCGCGAGATGGCGGTCGATGAAGAAGAAGAAGAAATTTGATTATTAGTTTTGTTCCCGAAACAAGAATCACATTTTTTTTTTTTATTCTCAACTCTTGTCCAAAACTGTTCCTGGAAACAAAAATTTTACCAAATGCGATTCTGTTCCTAAACTGATTCTGGGAATAAGAAATCAGAATCATGCACTGTTTGAATGGTTATCAAACAGTGCCTAAATGACCACTTTAGGTCATTCTTTGAGACAAGCTCCACTTTAGATATTATTTTGGGAAAATGATGGCATTTTGGGTCCTTATTTGAGATTTTCCCAAAAACTGTGGAAGGGTGTCCTAATTTAAGATTCTTATTTTACAGGATAAAAGCCACCAAAAATCCAAAATTTTGTCAATTATGATACATTTACTTCAAATTATATAACACATTTACTCCAAATTTGTATACCAAAAATTTCGAACTTGCATCTGTATAATATATTTATCCAGAAAATTTGGTTTCACAGATAAATTATGGGGTAAAGCTTAGGATAAATATAAAATTTGGGATTTTCAATAGCGTTCCGCTTACTTGTTGCCAGCTCAGCTGTCGGTAAGAGAAACAGGGGAGCGCCAGCTCAGCGAACGTGCGCCCAGATAGCTCCATCCATCCAACCAACCGGAGGAGCCGCCGCCGGGCAAAAAAGCAAGGCGAAGCAATCATTTTCGCTTCTCAGGTCCGCCATCTCTCACCCGCCGAAAACCCGAACTCACTGAGTCGAATCCCCTCCGCGTCGCCCGACTCAACTCGCTCCCCTCCCTCCCTCCTCAATCCGATGGCTAACCGGTACAAATCGGAGCTGCGAGTCCGGATCGACGAGCCCCCGCCCCCGAAATTCGACGTCGCCGCCGCCGACGACGATTCCCCGGGATCGCGCGGGATCGACGGGGACGACGGCGGCGTGGAGGGGGAGCACAGCATGCGGTTCAAGCCCTCGGCGAACAACGTGACGGAGGACCAGGAGCCGTTCATGGGGTTCAAGGTCCGGCGGAAGGCCTCGCTCCACCGGGACTACAAGGGCGACTACCTCGACGTGCTTTCGCACCCGTTCCTGATGAAGATTCTGCAGAAGCAAGGTCAGCTCTCCCCGCCGTCGTCGTCGTCGCCGTCGCCGCGGTCGTTCGATTGTTTTGCGTCCTCTTCAATTTTTGGAATCGATCGGCCGTGGCGGCTGGATAGCATTTTTAGATTAGTGGATTGGAGGTTGGTGCGTGATTTGAGTTTGGGGGTGAATTGATGAGGTCGATGTTGTCGAATCGCGGGTTGCTGAAAGTCGGGCGGTGGTGTCGTTGGTCTATGGTTCTGGCGTGTTATTGTGCTGCTCTCGGGATGTCGGTAGCGAGGTCGGATAGGCGAGTTTGTGCGTTAATCATTGCTATCGGCTGATCGAAATTTTTTCTGGCGAAACAAGTGAGAAGTGGCTCTTGGAGGAGTTTGTCGAATGCAGAATTGAGGGCTTGAGAGAGCGACCATAGCTGTATTCATGTTTCATGCGAAGATACAAAACTGTAGTTTGAAATGGTGAGGTTTCTCATTGAAACTGCACTTAAACTCAAATGGCGAGGTTTCTCTGGGGATGTCGGTAGTGAGGTGGTTGAATAGGCGATTTTTTGCATTAATCGTTGCTATCCGGTGGTCGACTTTTTCTGGCGAAACAAGTGAGAAGTGGCTCTTGAGGGAGTATGTCGAATGCAAAATGGAGTTTTCGAGAGAGGGACGATAGCTGTGTTCATGTTCGTGCAAATTTACAAGCCTGTAGTCTGAAATGGCGAGGTTTCTCGTTGAAACCACACCTAAACTCAAATGTCCGTTCGACATTGACTGAAGTTTTTTGATGGTTTGCTCTGAAAAGGGTCCATGCGATAATTCACAGCACATCACCTACTCCTATAGTTGATTAGTAATGGCATTTATTAAAATTGCTACTTTAGCAAGCATACGTAGTATTGGGGACCATAAGAAGAAAACAAAGATGAAAATCATTTTAATGTCCTGCCCTGGACTGAAAAATTAAAACGTACTTTCAAGAAGTATCTTGTAGCAATCACCTGAGTCTGTAAAAACTCGAGCCACTGTTCTTCCTTCAGCTGCTTAATGACTTCCTTTGATGTTAATCTTCGAAAATCTACTTCATGTTATGAAATTATTACCTTTTCTGCACAACCTGGAATAGCTCTTTCTCATTCTTTGTTTTCCTATCCAAAATAGGAATGTTAACTACATGTAAGACCCAATTGGTTAGGAAACTTGCTCTTTCCTTATTTTTCTCTTGCGGGATTAACATCCATGAAGTCTCATGTTGGCTAGAAATCAAGACATACTTAACATCTAGGAATGTAGCATGAAAATCACATTTATGATGCTACTGTGTACTATTCATTTGTTTTCTTTGCCTTTTGTTGTTAGTGTACCTAATAATTTTTTGTTACGATAATCGATAAGCTGAGTGAACAGGCTCAGAAGTAATTTTTCTAATTTAACTTCCAAGAAGATACTAAACTAGGCTGTTTGCGTGACATTGTTATAGTAGAGCTTAGTTGATCCATGGTGTTTCATATATTTTCATTCTCTGGGGGGCCAATGGACAGTTTGCTTTTGTGTTAATTTAATAGTGTTCACAGATTTCTCAGTTCATTTCTTTGTTAATCTTCTCCTTTTCCAGGTGATAAGCAAGTGCTATTTGCTGATAAAGTTTTGAAGTTCACTGGCTCAGGGAAAATGAAACGACGTATTCTTTTGATCACCGACTTTGCCTTATATATAGTTGACCCTGAAACTGATGCCCTCAAACGGCGGATAGCCCTGGCAGCTGTGGAGAAAATGTGCTTGAGCGAACTAAGTGATAACTTCTTTGCGGTTATAGTTCCTACAGAATATGATTTACTCATGGCTAGTACACGGAAAACAGAAATTGTTACTGTGTTAGTTGAAGCCACAAAGAGCGCATCTGACTATGAACTTGAAGTGAATTTTTCCAATAGGTCAGCATTACTCTCTCTCTCTCTCTCTGCGCACACTCTTGAGTTATACTGGACAGGTAGAATTTTAATTAGAATACTAGCTATTTGTTGCACCACTTCCACAGAGAATTATATCTCACCTCATTGGTCGGAGGTCCAGGGGGTCCAACAAAAAAAATCTTCTTCTTTTTTTATAATTAGATTATTAGTTAGTCTTAGAATAAAGAAAGAGTAGAAAGAAAGGGTACGCTCTCTAGAAGATTTGCTCGGGGCTGTTCACTTTCACTTGGTGGCCTGGTATCTTGAAACTTCTTTGCTTGTGAGGGCTCCAGGTTCGGAACTAGTAGACCCAGAAGATGTTGAGTCAGTTGGGTTCAATCGATTCTGTTGATTCTGCAGACGGTGACTCCTGCTGCGGTAAGACATACCGAAGTAATAGGAATAACCTAGGACAGGCATTCAGCCTTGGCACATGGCATGCCTCAGGTCCTGATGGTTCAGCTGGATTAGGAATCTGATGGGCTCAAATCTTGCTATGCTTTTAAGTACTGGCTATTTTATCCCATTCAATCTGAATATATAAAATAATCATCTCAACACGTTTTGCAATCATGAATGGTTCTTAGATCAATGTCCCCTTGCTTCAGCTACTTAGGCCTCAGCCATTAATTTATAATGTACTTCTGTTTCTGTAAATTTTTCATTTGGTGAACAGTCGCTTCTTTATGTTTCAAAAGCATATAACCAAGAGTTTTAGTGAAGATAGAATGTTGGATGGTCTTTCTACTTGTAATATGCATATTAATGTAAAGTTTGTGGAAGCAAAGGAACTGTTGGCTGAGTGGGTCATAATATTAGTAGCAGTTTGGAATGAACTCAACACAGGATGTTCAATTTTGTCCAGGTTTGAGTACAATGCAGCTGCCGAACTGGTGAAAGAAGTTCAATTTGAGAAAGTTGAAGGTATGTGGTTAAGTTATTGAGCACTTGGCTGGTCCCAGTGTCTTAACTTTTCTTTTGTCTGTGCTGTTTTTTGCGTGCTCAATAGTCCTGTGATTTTCAGGTGGCGTTAAGACAAAAATCACGAGGAAGTAGACTGCATTTGATTCTTTGCAACTATTTACCAACATCCTGCGAATGATCAATGATTTTTTGGGCCTAGGCAATTGTTTGCACGCCACGAAACTGTCTGCGTATGATTTTGGTTTGATGTGAGTGGTGGCTTTCGCTGGAGAGCGAGAAATGGGTAGATAACAATGTTGTTTTCCAATTGTAAACCAGCAAATCATCCATGTATACATGTAACTTTGTCGATTAGTTGAGGATGTCGGAAGGAGAGTCAGGCATTGTAAAATACGTACTTCTGAGCTCTTAGGATTTTGTGGAAGTGGTCTCAAGTGGAAAACGACTGGGGTCCACAAGGCCCTGACATTCTTATGCTTCGACTTGTGTAATTTCTGCTCTCCAACATTGCTTTTTAGGACTAGAGTGTGATTCGAAATGGAGGGGATCGGTCGTTTATAACTTTCACCACAATTGACAAAATTCTTGATAACTGCCCCAAAACTACAAGTGTGAGACAGGATCCTGTAAACACGAGTCGTTTTTCTCCGGGCGAAAGTCGGAAAACGTAATGACTTTCATGTCTACAAGAGTCGTAAGTTTTTGAAGAGCTTGTGGCGTACTCTTCTTCAATGACAGTTGTATGAAAGTAACGAGAAGTCTTCGCTAGTTACCTCCCAATCCACGGCAAAGACAGAATCGTCAAACTTCTACATCCAATATGACAGCTCTCAAACGGCAGCGATTTAGCTAATCCTAGTTGTCTCTTATATGCACAAAATGGGAAAGTTGTCTAAAAAGTCTTAAATCTTTTATATTTTTATCAATTCAATTTTAAATATATTGCACTTTTACTAGGCTGATGCTCGGCGAGGCTGCCTCGACCCGGTTGAGGGCTGGTCTAGCCAAATCTAGCCTGGGCAAGGCCGACCCTCGCTGGGCCACGCCTAGGCGAGGGCTCCCTCGTTGGGGGTCACTCTTGCTTGACTGGGCCTCGTCTGTGGTGGGCAAGGCCAGTTGTCTAGTTACGGCCGGTGATTGGTCATTGCTTGTGGTGGGTGGTTGGCCACTGGCAAAAGGAACAAAAAAAAGCCAAAATGAAAAGAAAGAAAAATAAAGAAAAATAAATTAAAAAAATACGAAAATATTATTAAAAATTATCTATGTTAGTGCCAGTGGTTTTATGTGGCACCGCGTGGTGTCTGCGTCGATTTTCCGGTTAAAATTGGTCGAATAAACTCAATCAGCAAGAAGTAATAAAACTTAAGATTGAATTGGCAAAATTAAAAGGTTATAATTGAATTGGCAAAAGTACAGTGAGTTTAGGACTTTTTAGATAATTTTCCCTTCACAAAACGGATGTCTCAGTAGCCACTCGTTCTCATTGCAGATTCGAGCAACCACCATCGAGTCCAATTGCACGGGAACCATATTCTAACAGATTAACACAATTGCGAGGATCAGATCCTATGTTACAAAATAAACTACTGTGCAAAATGAAGCGTGTAATGGAATGTCACAAAAATGGGGAAACGAAAGCTACAACGACAACCTGTGGAAAAAGCTAATAAATGTCACTGTGAGGCAGCAGCAGGAGCTTCTGCTTGAGACTGTGCAGCCGAGGAATCTGCTTGGGACTGCATAGCCGAAGACATCGCAACTTGAGATTGTTGCAGCATAGAAGACTGTCCCATTTCAGCTACTGTGGCCGTCGCGGCAGGTGAAGTGGACTCCTCCGATCTAATCTCCGAGGACGGCCGGTTTGTGGAACTTCCTCGCCGTACGTCCTCCAGCAGCTTTACCACCTCTTGCATCTTGGGTCTCTGCTCAGGCCTCTTGACCACACAGGCCATACCCACCTTCAGCATCTCCACCATCTCTTCCTCTATGTTGGGAAACCTCAAAAGCTGCACGTCAAAGACTTCGGCGGTCCACTCCTCCCGAACCACGGATTGCACCCACCGAACCAAGTGGATCGACTCGCTTCCGTTGGTCGAATGGAGTGGCGATTTCCCTGTGAGGAGCTCGAGCAACAGAACCCCAAAACTATAGACATCGGATGCTTGAATCACCTTCCTCGTGTCTATTACTTCGGGAGCACGGTAGCCTGCAGCCCTTGTGGATGTAGGTGGGATGGGGTTTATTATTGTTGCTAGACCGATGTCCGAAATACAACCGTAACCTTGCTCATTAAGGAAAACATTCGATGCCTTCAAGTTTCCATGGATAAATTTCCCACTGTTTTGCGCGTGGACATAAGCGAGACCTCTGGCTGCGCCGATTGCAATCTGCACTCTGATGTCCCAGCTCAAAAGGATTCTCTTTTCCCCTCCCCTACCTGCATAACGATTCGATACAGTGGAAATGAGGGGACATAGAACTATCCTCTCTAAGCACCTCAAAATAAAATGTAGACAGGATTGGCGATTCAGTATTCAGTTGCCATTGTAAGAATTCATTTCAGATACTTGACATTTAATAAGAAAGCATCTTGTTTTGGTCCAAAGATAATATTGCAGATTATGACCTATATGATCCACAAATACCAAGTGTTTTAAGTTAATCTTTGCACCTGAGGAAACCCCTTTTTCCTTTAAATAAGAAAGTTGAAAACAAACACTTACTATTGCACTTGATACGTGAGTAATGTTTTAGCAAAAACCATCTGGAGTCTATTACAGACTGGAGACACTTCGACAACAGAGTGATAGCAGTAAACAAGATACGGCATTATTCAGGGACACGAAAAGTAGTGATGAGATTACCGTGTAATACAGAGGACACGCTCCCTTCACTGTAGTAATCATATATCAGCAGCTTCTCTTCCTTTGAACAGTAATAACCCCTGAGAGGAGTGATGTTCTCGTGCCTCATTTCGCCAACCGCCTGCATCTGCTGCTCGAACTCCCTTCGAGCCACATTAATATCCTTCAATCTCTTGACTACTACGATAGTCGCGTCCTCTAAAGCTGCCTTATACGTTGTCCCAAACGTGCCCTTCCCAAGCACCTCAGCAGATGCCCTTAACAGGTCATCCAGGTCAAATGCATAATTACAACCCTTAGTAAAAACAATCTTGTTATCCTTCTCTCCGCTTTCAGCTGCAGCCCCATGCTTTTTCAACGAACCTTCTTTCTTTGGGGTCTTTTTGGAGGACGTCTCCTTGTCTTTGTCAGGATTAGAGTAGCAAAGAATGATTACAAGAGCAGATAGGACGAAACCGAGCACACAACCGCCGAGTACAATACCTAGTAAAGCTGATTCGCTTAGTTTAGAGGATTTTTTTGTTGGCTGAGGATTGGGTGGCTCAACTGGGGAAATTGAAGGAGGAGCAATCTCTGATGAAAGATTATTTCCGGCGAAATCCGCACTTAAAAATCTTTGAAGTGACGGAGGCACCCTTCCAGTGAGATGATTGTTGGCGAAATTTACCTCTTGCAAACTAGGAATGTTGAGGTCAGGGATTTCACCTGAAAGGGAATTATTGGCCAGATTCAAATCTGAAAGATGTGTAAGATTGGACATAGAAGACGGAATACCCCCGCTGAATCCATTATTCGATAAATCAAGTATCGCTAGGTTCTTCCAAGCAGAGAAATCCTGTGGCAGTGGACCTGAGAAGCTGTTGAACTGGAGATGCAGCTCTGTCAAATTACTGAGATTTGAAAAATCAGAAGGTAAAGGACCTGAGATATTGTTTAGTCTGAGACTAAGAATCTGAATTGCAGATAGGCGACTCAAAGTGTTGGGTGGTATCGGACCCCGGAATCCAACTCCAGGCACTCGAAGGGAAATCACTCTTGAAGAATCAGCATTACACGTCACTCCAGTCCATGATTGGCAAACAGAGGAGTCCTTGTTCCAATTGAGCTTGTGTGCATGAGGAATATTTTGAAGAAAATCCAGCAGAGCTTGCTTGTCTTCAACCAAGTCAGCAACAACACAACCGATAATTGCTTCTAACAAGAGAATTCCCACAAGTATGAACAATTGCCGACCCATGATTCCCCTCCGAAGCTGAAATACAACTACCAGAAACTAATTTGCAATTGATGATCGAACCTTTCCTGTCAAGTTTAGACCACGTCCTCGTAAATTTTCAGCATAAACAAATTGCAATCACAATCACAAAGGCAGAAATGAATGACCTGTGAACAAGTAGCAGAATTCGTACTTATCTCTCCAGACTTTTCTTTTTCAAGAAATGCATAGTTGATCATCTAGAATTTAGAAATGCTAAAGCAGTCATTGACTTCTAAGACCAAAAAAGTTTCCATTCAAAGTCAGAAAAACTAAAAGCGTGTAGAATCTGACTTTTTTGTCCAGTCATTAGTTTGAATCTTCTTCTAGATGCCAAGAATAGAGTAACGACTGAAAACTACAATTGACATGACGAAAAGCTAGACCTGAACAGATACCTTCCTTTGGGTTTATCAAATTCTACAATTATAGCTTAAAGTAAAGCTTTAATTCTGACATACTTTTTATCAGTATCATCAATAACAGAAAGCATAGTTCCTTGTATGTCATCGTACTACTGTGAAATGGGGTTGCCTAATGTAGCTTATCCAATCCAACAGTTGAAAAACAAGAATTGGAAAACATTTATTTTCACATCAGAACAGGAGCAGAATTGCCAGAACAACAAACAGAGACAAACAACCAAAAATGAACTCAACCCAGAAACGAGTCAACAGGGATTTCGCAGAAAAGCAAGAGCTACAGAAGAATTAACTCGTTCACTGAATCATCCAATCAAATTCCCATACCTAACATAAGGCTCTTCTCTCTCCCTCGTCTGTACTTTCTTTCTTTCTTTCTTTTTTTTTGGCAAGAAGCAGAGAGAGAGAGAGAGAGAGGAGAAGATGAAGCAAACGAAGAGTGAGCTGTTTACTCCCTCCAAAAGAAGCATCACATGCGAGCCCGAACCATGGGGTGATTATAAAAGGGACTCAACCCGATAAAATATTGCGTATCTTCATGCGCACGAACAGGGAGCTGCATGTGGAGACAAGGAAAGGGGGAACGCCGGGGTTCGGGGGAAGAGAAAATGAGCGTCTGCTCTTGGGTTCGTGCGATTGCGTGCTCTCGAGAGGCCAAAAATTTATTGCTCGGAAGTAATCTCCCGGCATCCATTCGAAAAAAAGAAGCGATTTTGAATGTCGGGTATTCAACTTTCCCCGATCCCGATCGCTTTCCTAGATGTTTCCCAGTGAAACTCAACTACCCCCGAGTCTCCCACGTTTGAATAATCTATCAAGATCGTGCAGCGGCGTGGGCGGCGAAGCTATCGTCATGGAATTTCATTATTAAGTGCGTTGCTGGACGGATCTACCATCATCAGCGACGGAGACTTTCGAAAATGCTTCGGTGGGATAAACAAATTGCGGATCGACGCGGTGGTGGCGTTATCCTTTACGGGGCGCTGAAATTCAAAGCACTGCTCTGTTCTGCTCCTCTTGGGAATTAGGTGGGGTTGGTTGTGTGGCTTGAATTAGTTGGTCCGCCTCCAACCTGTTTCGGTTGGCCGTTCATGTGACCCGACCCCATTCGACCGCACGACCCTCGGTATCTCTTCCTCGGATGCGCACGTTGAGGATTTACTTTGCCTAAGTAGATTACTATTGTTGACTTTGTGTCCCAGAAGAACAGAGAGTTTTGAAGTCAAATTTCAAAACCCAATTACTGCAGGAAAAAACAGATAGGTTTGGGAGTCATATTTCAAACCCCAATTACTGCAAAAGTAGACACAACAATTCCGAGCAACACCCTTGCGGACCCCACAATCTTCTGCTCGAGATCGACATATCTTAGGTGGTTGCTGTTGACGTTGTTATCAGCAACAGCTTTTATTATATACAACAATCAACTTGCAAATCTCTTGCTTGGAGAATAAGCACTCAACTCCGTTTTTCTTGAAATACTAAGTAAGCAATGTATAGGATTTTTGTTAAAATGGGCGGCAAACCCATCTTTTACCTCGTATTTATAGAAGTGGGTCATAAATGGATTATTTCAAACTTAAGATATGACCATGAGGAGCTTCGCAGGAGAAAAAAAAAAAACAAAACTAGATGTGGGTCTTGGAGGGAAAAAAAGCCCATTTTCAACCTATTTTTCATAGTAAAATAGCCCTCTCTTCTTTGATAAAAGGAGAAAAGGTGAAGGCTGCAATTGACGGTGCCCCTCCATCATCAATGGCAGTGCCATCTTCCACCTTAGCAAGTCCGCCCTAAACAGGCTCATCGAAAGTCTTTGTTAGTTTTGGAGTCATATTTCAAACCCCAATTAGTACAAAAGTAGAAATAACAATAATGTGATGCAATTCCAAGCAATGCCCTCGTGGACCCTACAATCTTCTGCTTGAGATCGACATATCTTAGCTAGGTCGCTATTGCTGTTGTTATCAACAACAGTTTTGAGATGTAAAACCATCAACTTGTGCATCTCTTATTTGGAGAATAAGCACCAAATCTGATTCCAATCCCAGAATTGTCAAAACGGGTCACAAAATCCATCCTTCAGCTCGTATTTGTAGATGTGGATCATAAATGGATTATTTCTAACTTAAGTTATGACGGGGGAAAAAAAATTCCAACTAGATGTGGGTCTTGGAGAGAAAAAAACCCATTTTCAATCCATTTCCCACGGTAAAATAGCCCTCTCTTCTTTGACAAAAGGAGAAAGGACGAAGACCGCGACCGACAGTGGCCCTCCTCCGTTGGTGGCGGCACCACCTTCCACCTTAGCGAGTCGGACCTCGGTAGCTCATCGAAAGTCTGTCCATCTTCTCTAGCAAGATCTGTCTGAAGGTCTCCACAAGCCAATGGGGGACAACGTGGCATCAGCTTCGAGAGACCACCCGAGAAGGTCTCGATGCCTTTGGACATCGCGCTAGGGTAGAGCCTAGGGCTTGTACATTCCACAAAGGGTGGATCGATGTCAAAAAGGACATGAAGGGGTCCTCATCGGCTCAGTTCCACTTGAATGTGAATGCGGACCTCGACTCTCGGCTCGTGTTCCAAATCAATTGAGAGCCTGAGCACAGCCCCTAGGCGTTCTAAATGTCGGGTAACGTTAGAAACCCTTCTTCACATGTAACCTTCGCGTTTGAGGTTGGTCTTTGATTCTTTATGATAGGGGTGAAGGGATGTTCATTTCACACTTGGTGGAGGAAGGGCGGATGGCATCTCTATTTTTTCTTATTTTTCATTTCCCCACTATTCATATTGACCGACCCATAAAAATAATAGCGTGTCCCATTTTTGAAATAATGATAATGCAAAATCATATGTTTTCAATTCTTCTAGCAATGTAGAGGCGTAGCTATTTGGAAGCTTATATAATACCATATAAACTCCACGAATCAGTTAAGTTTAAGATTTTAGAATTAACACGTGACTCTAATTTAGAGTAGTCCGCACCCACTCGATGAGATTTGAACAAACATACGACCTTTAGTTCATGACTTTCAATTTCTTCACATCAACAATCCAAATTCTTATACAAAATTTTCAGGTTTACAGTCCTTCCGGGCGTTGTCCCAATACAGAAGTAGGTGAAGGGGAGGGGGAAGAGCAGCATTTTCCATATAAATAAAAAATCTTGTGGAAGGAGTTTCAACAAAATCAGAGTGGCGCAGCGGAAGCGTGGTGGGCCCATAACCCACAGGTCCCAGGATCGAAACCTGGCTCTGATATCTCACTAGAGCAGCTTCCCAAAGTCGTCACCGCTTTTTTTCTCTCCGTCCTTCTAACCTCTCCACGACGCCGTTTTCCCCCAGGAAAGTATTCCGATCGGTCCACCAATGAAGTCGCGAAACGTGTCGATCCGCGCGATATATCGCCTCGACGGGTGGGTGAGAAAAAAAAAGAAAAGAAAAGAAAAGAAAGAAAGAAGCATAAAAACGAAAAAAACAAAAGGCATCGATAATCCCATCCCCTTCTTCTTCTCCATCTCGTTTATTCGAAGGAGAAAACAAAAAAGGAAAAATGATAAGTTCGTGCGCGGAGAAGCGCAAGCACAGAAAACCCTAACCCCCAAAATCTCGCGATAAATTACACGAACGCCCGGAATCCCCGCGCGCCTTCCCCCACTCTCCTCTCCATCTTCTCTCTGGCGAGCTCGAGAAACTCCTCCGTAAGCTCCTTCTCCCCCTCTTTAATTTCTCGCTCTGCGTTCCTTCCTTTTTCTCAATTTTTCGTTCCCCCCCAATTTTCCCTCCAAGCTTCCTTGCCATGTCCGTTCGGAGAGCTCCCCGTCCGGTCCGAACTCACTCCGCCGCCGCGGAAGTCGCCGGCGGCCGGAATGGTCCTCCATTCGGGAGGGAGGGAGGGAGGGAGCGGTCGGTTCGGAGAAATGGGGGCGTCTTGTGAGGATACGCAGCAAGCGCCGAGCTGCGCGTGGCTCGGAAGTTGGGGAGGGATTTTCGTTTCTCGTTAGCTTCCGATCCTTCGCGGATGCGAAGTTTCTTTGTGTTTTTCTTGAGAGTTGGTCGCTCGATACGTTTGAATTCGGTTCGTCGTCCGGTCACTGCGATTGCGGTGTGAAGAAGGAGCTGATTTCCTCGTAACATTTCGTCTAAGTTTATCAGAATTGAGCATTTCTCATTTGCTGCTCGTTGAAAGATCACCGTTTCACCTCTCATCCAGGTTAAGTCGCCGACCCAAAGGAAGAAGTTCTCTGCATCATAAGTAAGTTCGAATTTTTTTTTATTTATTTTTAATCTGCATACCGTCTTCCAATGGTCAAGTTGCTTAGCTCTTCTCTGTTGATTTCTTAATGTGGACCGAATGAGATTGTTTCGTGTTTCATCTACCGACAGTGGTGCGGGAGAAAGATGTTTGCTGGGAGTATGCCGAGAAGTTGGATGGAAACAAGGTAAGATGCAAGTTTTGCCACAGGGTCTTGAACGGGGGCATCAGTAGGTTGAAACATCATCTTTCTCGGCTTCCGAGTAAGGGCGTGAACCCGTGTAGCAAAGTGAGGGATGATGTGAGTGACAGAGTGAGATCGATAATTGCGTCGAAAGAGGATGTCAAGGAACCGTCTAACTCTAAGAAGCCGAAGCTGGCGGTACCCGAAACTAAGCCTCCGGGGAGTATTTCGGCGAATAAAGTTTTTACGTCGGCGGATGCTGCGCCTCCGATGACGAAGGTCTTCTCTCCAGTCTCACCTATGGGTTCTTCTTGTTTAAGCAACCAAGAAAATGCGGAGAGAAGTATTGCTCTGTTCTTCTTTGAAAATAAGCTGGACTTCGGCGTGGCTCGATCTTCATCCTATCAGTTAATGATTGATGCGGTTGGAAAATGTGGTTCTGGATTTATCCCTCCGTCTGCGGACATGTTGAGAACGACATGGTTGGGAAAGGTCAAGTCTGAAATAAGTCTACAGTCCAAAGATACTGAGAAAGAGTGGTCGACCACAGGTTGCACTATCATTGCAGATACATGGACCGACAATAAGTCGAGAGCATTTATCAACTTTTTAGTTTCATCACCGTCCAGAACCTTTTTCCACAAATCCGTGGATGCGTCCTCTTATTTTAGGAACATCAAATGCCTCACGGACTTGTTTGATTCTGTGATCCAAGATTTTGGCCCAGAAAATGTCGTGCAAATAATCATGGACAGTAGTTTAAATTACACCGGCGTGGCCAACCACATCATTCAGAACTATGGGACAATTTTTGTATCTCCCTGTGCTTCTCAATGTATGAATTTAATCCTGGAGGAATTTTCAAGGGTAGATTGGGTGAACAGATGCATCTTGCAAGCACAGACTATCTCAAAGTTCATATACAACAATGCGATGATGCTAGATCTCATGAAGAGGTTCACAGGGGGATCGGAACTTATTAGGACAGGTATCACAAAGTCCATATCAAACTTCCTTTCATTGCGATCTATACAGAAGCAAAAGCCAAAACTGAAGCTTATGTTCAACAGTCCTGAGTATTCTATGAACTCGTCATACTCGACTAAACCCCAAAGCATCTCTTGTATTGCCATAGTTGAGGATAATGAGTTCTGGAGAGCTGTGGAAGAGAGCGTTGCCATTTCTGAGCCATTCCTTAAAGTGCTGAGAGAAGTTTCTGGAGGAAAACCTGCTGTGGGTTCAATATATGAGCTAATGACCAGGGCTAAGGAATCTATCCGGACGTACTTTATCATGGATGAAAACAAGTGCAAAG
Source organism: Eucalyptus cloeziana (assembly GCA_014182715.1). Lineage (NCBI taxonomy): Eukaryota > Viridiplantae > Streptophyta > Magnoliopsida > Myrtales > Myrtaceae > Eucalyptus > Eucalyptus cloeziana. The sequence continues at coordinate 3,658,609 of CM024639.1, read as the reverse complement.
TTTTTCTGGATATAGTCGATAGAAAATGGGGGGATCAGCTACATTCACCTCTGCATTCTGCTGCTGCATTTTTAAACCCTAGCATCCAATACAATCCAGAAATCAAATTTCTTGGATCTATAAAGGAAGACTTCTTTAAGGTTCTAGAGAAGTTGCTTCCAGCGCCTGACATGAGACGTGATATCACCAATCAGATCTTTACCTTCACGAGGGCAAAAGGAATGTTTGGCTGTAGCCTAGCCATGGAGGCAAGAGAGACAGTTGCACCTGGTGAGTATATTTTTGCCCCATTAGACAGTACATTTCTATGCATTTAAGTGACTGAGAGAGACGTCATGCCCAGTTATGTTATTCAACTCGGCCATGGGACCTGTATATGTTGTCCCTGAAGATGATGACACGTTTTTCTCAGAAATTCAAGGCCATTATTTTTCAAAAGAGCGTCTTGAAGTGATCACTACATTACTTAGTGTGAAGCTGTTATATTATAATGTAGTTCTTCATTGTCAAACCTATATGCATTAGCGTGTACACTGCTTTTATATTAGTAGAGATCTCTCCAATTATGCTTGCTGCCACATATTACTAATCCTGTCCTGAGAGATTGCAAGGGCAGCCTCTTTCTCACTACAGTATCCACCAGAACAACCTCACAAGAAATGTCGAGCAATTGAGTGTGAAAATCTGATGGGATAGATAAAATAATCATTCAGGAATCGATGTTCCACATTTGGTATGGTAGCTTCTTTATTTTTTTTCTTAACATTAAATTGGCATGCTGTTTTCCTTTATGCTTTCTCCTGGGTTTTGCATTAATGAGCGGTGTTGTGACTTTTGCCTTCCTTATGGATGTGGAATCCGTCAAACTCAAACAAATACGGGACTCACCATTATGGGCTTGATTTGCAGGACTTTGGTGGGAACAATATGGAGACTCTGCACCGGCACTGCAGCGAGTCGCCATAAGGATCCTGAGCCAAGTCTGCAGCACTTTCACATTCGAGAGGAACTGGAGCGCGTTCCAGCAGATCCACTCAGAGAAGCGCAACAAGATTGACAAGGAAACAATGAACGACCTCATCTACATCAACTCCAATCTCAAATTAGCGAGGCAGATGAGATCTCCAGAGGCCGACCCGATTCAATTCGATGACATCGACATGACTTCAGAGTGGGTAGAAGAGAGCGAGAACCCGAGTCCGACTCAGTGGCTCGATCGGTTGAGTTCTGCTCTGGACGGAAACGATTTGAACACTAGACAGTTCAACACGTCGATCTTTAGTGCAAACGACCATATATTTGGATTGTGATATTGTAGCTGTCCTCAGTTTATTATACATGTAACGTTAGTATGGTAGCTCTAGCTCTGTATGTTGTTGTAGATGGAGGACATTAGTTGAGGTGTTTGGCGTTAGTGCTCATAACTCAAGCTAAAACTAAAGCTCAAACTAAAACTAAATTTATCCCGCCTTCAAAAGGATGTTTAGAAAGACAAGCTCTGAATTTTTTAACTTGGGAGCTGATACAAATGAGGGAGGAGGGCTATGCTCGATGGTTGTTATAAATCTCTCCTAATCATGAGATAAAATATTGTGGGTGCATTTGGGAAGATTTTTGGAAAAAGTCATTTGAGAAAATGTAAAGGCCTTAAAGGAGTTTTTTAAAATGCAAATAGTGTTTGTGTAAATTAAATTTTTGCAAAAGACTTTTGTTATTAAAAAAAAAGGAAATGAGAGTTGGCTGGCCAAGGGTTTCGCTGGTTATCGCCGGCCAAGGGCTAATAGTTGCCGGTGAAGGGTAGTCGGTCCGGTGAGGGGGAGGCGGCACGGCGAAGGGCAGCGTCCGGCTAGGGTCACCGTGCGAAGGACACGGCAACCATCGCCATGTTGTCGCGCGACCCATCGTGCGCGGAGGTCGCACGCCGCAACCCAGGTGACCTTCCCGACCTAGATTTGGGTCGCGGTGAGGTCATGGGTCGCAGCGAGGTCGTGGGTTGCCAGAGGTCGCAGCGATAGACCTCGTCACGACCTAGATCCTCTGCGACCTAGATCTGGGTTGTAGCGAGGTCGTGGATCGTCGGAGGTCGCGGCAACCAACCTCGCCGTAACCTAGGCGACCGACGTGACCCAGATTTGGGTCGCGTGATTGGTCGACAACGGTCACCGAGGTGCCGCGACCACGCCGGCCTCTCTCTAGCCCGTCGTCGACCCATCGCAACCTCGCCGGCTGACCCTTCCGAAAATGTGACGAAGAGGAAGATGAACAGTGCAAACCGACTCCCTTCCGAAAATGCTGAAAGTCTAAGGCAGCCTAGGACCTACCTTGGGCTTTTAGCCTTTGGAAGGCCAACATTTCTTTAAGATATGTTTCAAAAATGTTCCCAAACACTCAATACTTGAGCAAATGGGCTTTGGACACCCAAAGATACTTGGCAAAGCTAGTGCCAAATGCACCCTGTATTACCCAACCACTCGCATTTATTATCCTGTGAGGGTATCCTAAAACACATAAGAAAAGTATAGGATTAGTAGCTTTGAGGTCTACCTGTTCATGAATTAGTGATGGTCCTTTATTCAGAAAACTTCTATGCTGAGTGTTTTTTTGGGCTGTGACATGCGCCTCTTGGGAAAAAAAAAGAAGAACGAATCTAGGAATAGGAATTTTTTTTTAAAAAATGATAAAATTAGCTGCTCTTGGATGAATGCAAAATGTTAAAAATGGTTTTTTTTTTCTTCTGATTATCACCATGAAAATTGATATCGGTCAATTAGATCTTACATCAAGGAAAATTAGTCACTTAGTCTTAAATCTATCACTATTTTTCCAATTTAGTCCTAAATCTTTTGCAATTATATCAATTCAATCCATCCGACCAATTTTGTTTCATCGGCATTGACATGGACATCGACTGGTGCTGATGTGGACATCAACGAGTACTAATATGGATAATTTTTTAACAATAATTTATTATTTTAGAAATTTTTAATTTTTCTTTTCTTTTCTTTTGTTGACCAGAGACAAGCACCAATGAGGCTCGCCCCCATCGGCCACTAGCGATAGTGAGCCTCACCCTCACCATGGTTGAGTGAGGCCTCGCCAAATTTGGCGAGGCCGCAACTTACCCACGACTAGCGAGGCTTGCCCAGGATAAATGCTGCGTGAGGCCATGTTGCGCCCTTTAACGCGACCTTTGGAGAGGGCGAGCTTCGCCAACCACTTGCAACCCTCACCAAAGGTCGGGACCTTTGACCTTGCAGCCTCTAGTGAAGTCAGGCCTCGTCCATGGTCGATGAGCCATAGCCCTCGCTAGATTTGACTTCAGTGAGTCTTGCCAACCTAGTAGGCTGCTTGGGCGAGGTAACCCAACCATGGCTAGGCTTCCCCAAGGCCGGCAAGGTCCCTTGTCAGTCCTATCTCTGGCTGAAGGAAGGAGAAGGAAGTGAAGAAAAAAAAAGAAAGAGAAAGAAAAAAAAAAAAAAAATTCGAATAAAATAAAATATTAGTAAAAATTTATCCACTTTAGTATTGGTTGGTTGGCGGGCATCCTCGTTAGCAAGATCGGGGCCAAAATGATTGGATTGATTGAATTGATATAATTCTAAAATGTTTAGAACTGAATTGATCGAAAAAATATGAAGAACTAAATTGAAAAAATTACAATAGATTTTAGGATTATTATGATAATTGTCCAGTCACCATTTGAGATGACTGGCCCACCTCAGCGGTCCTGGGCCGGGCCCCAGCTAGCTTCCTCGTTGGCCTTTTATACCAGCTCCTTCGGTCACGCTTCTCAGAAACTCCTCCATTCCTTCCCGTCCTCCCTCTCGCGCCAAGTCGTCGCCGCCCTCCTCGCCGCCGCCGTGAAGCCCGATCACCGATGTACCCAAGGATTGGGAGCCACCACGGCAACCCCGCCGTAACGGCGGGCCGTGCTTCCTCTTTCCACCACGCCGCCCCTCCCGCTTCCGCCGCCGGTAGGTTTTTCGAGCTGCTCCTGAGGCGAATTCGTGGTCTTTGGAGTTTGATGTCTGTCGGTTCGCTCTTGATTGATGCCAGATTCGATCCGGCATATTGATGCGATTGTTTCCTTTTGTTCTTCTGATTGGCGATGGTATTGCAGCAGGATTGGGCATCAGGGTTGCTGTGAAGCCGGAGTATCGGATAACGCCTCCGGTAAGATCGGCTGGATGAGAATTGTATTCGTAGTTCATTCCAGCGGCTTCACACGCGAAACGATAGTGGTTTTGATGAATCACTTTAGGCTTGTGCTGGTGGTGCTTCTGATCGTTGAGTTGTCTAGGGCTGGATCGTTGAATTCGATTCAATTCGGTGTCTGTGCCTCTTAAATTGATGTTTTTCTGGTACCCAATGAGGAACGTATCGACAGTGGAAACGGAATCTCGTCGGATTTTCACTTTCTGGCTTTTAATTAGCTTGTGTTTGTTGTCATTGTCTTGATCAAGGCTTCTAGCGACATAGTTTCATCAACGAATCATTTCTAAATATGTAATTTTTGTATCTTTAGAGATGTATCGGATGCAATCAATTTTGAAGCTAGCTTTAGAGTAGATCATGTGATACTTTTTGCCTTCCAAGTTTCTGAATGGCCCTTTCTAGTTCGACTTGGTGATCATTGAGTTGTCTTCAACACTGATCGGTTTCAAAATGTCTTCACAGGGGCTAAGTTTCACTGCAACTATAGTGAAAAATAATGATCAAGAAGACTCCACTTAAACAATCTTTTAGTATACACATCTCTGTCCCCCACTTTTTGCTGATTAATTACATTTATGTAACTCAATCATGTATTGTTGCTAAGTTATAGAGTCAAGGAAGATTCAACTTGCTTTTTATAAGAGAAACAAGATTAGTTTATACCTTTCCTGTTGCCAGACAGTTCTTGTATATGCAGAAGTTTCATAATTCCATCAGAGAAATCATGCAATATGTTGCTGACACAACTTTGATCATTCAAATTGTAGCCTCAATTGATACCACAAATGGGAGATATACCGCGAAGCAACTTTCAGTTTGACTTTGATTTTGAGAGGAAAGTTTTTGCTGAATTAGAGAAGGAAAGCCCTGATTGGAGCAGGCTTGGGCTAGAAAATCTTCCATTGAGGAGTTCAGAGGCACTGCCTCCATCAGTATGTTGCTCATTCGAGGAGTCCACTCCTCTTTTCAGCTTTATTGACTATCAATTTGGTTGTATTCCATTAAATGCTCAGAGGGGTGCATGTTTAGGGTGACATTGCCTTCTAGATAATTGATTTTTGTAGCCTTTACAGTAAGAATTAAATGATTAGGGGTGAAGTTGGTCTTCTTTGCAAAATAAGATAAACAGTTTGTGACTTTGTGCCACAAGATCAAGAGTTGCATGTCCATTCACAAAGTTGTGCCACTCTGTCATGATGGTTCATAACAAGTTATCCGTAGCATGGAGAAGTGAGAGGTTGTTGAGTCTATTGAACCTAAAATCCCCATAAATACACCATGTTTAGGCTCCCCTTGTCTGATTTTGTCCTTTTCTTTACTTTCAATTTCCCCATATCTGCTGCTGGCTGTGACCAAAATAATTCATATTTGGTTCCTAATTCCAGTCCTGTCTGCAGGTTTAGAATTTTGATTAGCCTTATAGGGGAAATTACTCTCCATACCTGTTGCCACTACCATGTGATAGTTTGTTATCCATGTAAATAAGTTAATACAATGGATGTAACATAAAAAGTGTCATCTAGCAGTCAGTATTTTTGAACTTAAGATCAATTAGAAATGATGTGGACGTGCTTGTCTGTACAGGGTCCTGCAGGAGATCCCATAATCAACAAGTACATCTCATCTGGATTAAGCCGAGAAGCTGTTCCTCTTGCAGTGGCAAACTATGGGGATAATCCAACCAAGGTATGTCTGAGCTTTTATTTGTGTTAATTGACCCTCATGAACTTCTTACCGTAGTATCCATTTAGAAGCATCTCCTTCTTTTCTTTATTATGTGCACATCCTTGATTCCCTAGAGCACACCAGTATGTTTCCACCAGTGAGTGCAATCCCATCTTACCGCTTTTTTATTTTTGCCATTACCCATTGAACACTTTGTAATGAAGGAGTGACCAAGTATTAGATGAATTTACACCTTCCAGAACCTGAAGCATCGGTAGCATGGCCTTGCTCTCCAGGCTAAATGCAGTCTAGTTTGATTGTAGCAGGTGTCGGTGGTCATTATTGTTAAAATTTAAGTAATTAAGGAATAATCTGTAGTCATCCTCTCCTTGCATTGGCAAAAGGGTTGTGTTTACTGTAAACTTGATTGGGACTGCATGGTCAGATTCCTTGCATTCTACTTCTTCCTTACAAATTCAATGGTCCGTGGCAGTCAATGATCGCTAATTTGGGCAATAGTATGTACCCTCTCCTTGCATTGGCAAAAGGGATGTCTTTACCATGAACTTGATTGGGACTGCATGGCCAAATTCCTCGTGCATTCAAGTTCTTTCACAAATTCAACGGCTCATGGCAGTCAATGACTGATCTTTCCTGTAAGAAAAAAACTACAAAACAATTGGATTTGGTTTAAATGAAACTAGGGGACCACGTGTGGTGTTTTAACATCTCCACACATGCCCATGTCCACCTGGGGAATATCTTATATTGGTTGACGAGTAACTGCATTGAATATCTTAAGCACGTAGCGACAATCACATTTTTTCCCTGGCACAATCCACTGTGTACTGCTGTCTGTTTGCCATTCAAGGGGATGCTTGTTTCTCAAGTATAGGGCGATGGTGTGCTTTTTTACTGGCCTTTAAATGGAACCTCTATCCTTTTTCAGTTTGGAATGAACCGTCTCTTGTTTCTCTTAACCAGGTTAGGGAATTTGTCAATGGTTATACTCGCCTGCGCGAGATGGGATTTTCTTCAAGCAGTATTGCCGAGGCCTTGGTCAAGAACAACAACAATATGGATGAAGCATTGGCTTACTTTCTAAATAGTTCATCATGAGTACTCAATAGTGGATGTCTTCATGTAATATAAATCTGTAATCGCGGGGACACGTTTCTCTGGAAATATTAGTGTGACTTTTGTTTGCCTTCAAGTTGGTTCATGTAAATACTGTTTAATACATAGAGGACGACAGACATTTTTTTCTGTGGCGAATGGCGACGTGATATTTCCTCGAGGATCCAAAGCAAGTTACTTTGGCGATTTCGTAATTTACTTAAAAATTATTAAGCTTTCTAAAGTAGATGAGATTGGATGACTAGTCTTTGATCTTATCATGATCTAAGTTTTGTCAAATGCATCGAATACTAGATTGAATTGAAGAGAATAACATAAAAAACCGAATTGCAAAAGTTCTCGCATATCATTTTCTGAACTTTTCCGTTTCCGGAAATTTTTTGGGGCGCCACTGGCATGTACGGACACGACTCCATTTACAAAGCAAGAGGACGTAATTTACTGTTTGATGTAACATTTGGGCCCAAAGGGTAAAAATTAAAGAACCTAGCGTTGTGCCAGCAACTAGAGGCTGAACTCTCAGCCCCTCCTCAGCCCAAATACACTTCACAAGGTTTTCTTCTTCTTCCTGTTTCTGAAGCCTTCTGTGATTCAGGAAGGGAGAGGGGGGAAACATAGCATGGATAAATCGAGAGAGAAATCACGGTGGTTGGTTGGAAAGGGTCGATTGATGTCGGATTTTCGTTTGATTAAGTGTTTTTCCCTCTTGCTAGTTAGTTTTTGTTCTAGGAGTCAAAATCGTTGCCCTTGCTATGTTCGCTTTGCTAGTGATGCTCCGGCCGAGATTGAGCTGATCAATAGTGATTATTAGTCCCTCACGTTTCTTGGAACTAGTAGGATTTTACAGATTGCGATTTGTACCTTGTGTTTGATATATATATATATATATTTTGTTGAAATCCTTGGGAAATGCTGCGCAGGAACTCAACCAGCGGCATTTTGTGTTCAGTTGTGTCCGTTGCCAACTAGATTTTGGGCCGGCAAAGCTTAAGGTCTTTTTTGGTACTTCAAAAGAGCTTTCTCGTGAGAAATAGACGAGGGTGCTATCAGATATATATATATAAGTTGCAAAAACTCTGCTGCTGTAATTAATTCGCTGATTTATCATCTGTGTATACATATACATGGTGATATATGTTTTGATATCAAATCGATATTAGGGTGTGTTTGTTTCGCGGAATACTTTTTCGGGGAAAACATTTTCCTCATTTTCCGGCATTTAGTTTACTCAGGAAAATGAGTCAATGGAAAACGTTTTCTTAGTTAACGTAACAAAGTTTAAATTCAGGAAAATGATTTCCCTTTAAAAGACCGGAAAACGTTTTCCAAATCTACCAAAACTTAGATTTGATGCTTGGTTTACAAACAATTATTATTATAAAATATATATTTTGAAAAAATTGAATTTGAATTTTTTTTTTTTTTAAAAATTAAAATTTGGAAAACGTTTTAAAAATAAAAATAAAAATAAAAAATTCGAATTTCCTTCTTTTCTTTTCTTCCTTTTTCTTTTTGCTTCTTCTCCACCTGTCACCGACCACAAAGATGGCTAGTGAGTTCTGGCCTCACCAGATCGGGCGATCTCATGGCCTTCGACAACAAGGCTTGAGCTTGCCCAAGGTCGATGAGCCTCAAGTCTCGCTAGGTCAGGTGAGCTCGTGGCCTCCATCCGATGAGGCTCAAGCCTCGCCAGATTGGGCGAGCTTGTAGCCTTTAGCGACCAATTGACGGGCTCGTCACCTCCAACGATAGCTGGAGCTCAACCTTTGTAAGCCAACCAGGAACGAACTCCCAGATGAAGCAGAAGGGATGGTGGGAGGAAGTTAAGGAATGAAGGACAAGAAGAAGGAAAAGAGAAAAGGGAAATAAAAAGAAAGAAAAGAAAAAAAGTAAATAAAAATAACAATATTAAAAATTCGAATTTTTTAAAATTAAAAATTCATTTTTTTTCTTGTGATGAAGTGTGAAATTATTTTTTAATGGGATTCAAACGGTAGAAAATTTTTCGATTATACATCACCAAACAAAGGAAAACAAACCATATTCTTAGAAAATGCTTTCCGGAAAGCATTTTCCTTTATCATTTAGTTTGTGTTTGAGATTGCAATCTTTGGGTGGAGGGACAACCGAATCATTTCCCATTTTTGTTGGAGCCGGGATGTGATATTTGACAACTATAGGCAGCTAGAGAATGGGGATTGTCCGCTTTAAGCGGCGACACAAGGTGATCAACATAATGGATATGAGACCAAACACAATGTAGAAAATTAAGTCTCGAAGTTGAAGCATTCAGAGCAAGCCGAGCGCACGAACAGTCCATTTTGGGTCCTGACGAGTGCTGACAGCATTGGATCAAGCTGTCGTCCATATAAACAAGTGCTTGTCTTAAGTGCCATATTTGACGCTTAACGACATGATTACTAGCATCTAAGAAATAAGCATTTGGAAAGATTTTGTTAAGAACGATTCGATAAAAATTATTCTTTTTTATTTTATTCTTGGGAACAATTTTTAAGCATTTTTAAGCCGTTTTGTAACTGTCCAAAATTTCTGATTCAAGAATTGAATTGCGTTTGGTACCGTGCTAATTGATTTTGTTCCAAATCAATTTCTTTTAAATAATTTTTTTTTTTACTTTTTCCTTTTTCTTCCCTATTCTTCTTCTTCTTGTGGCCGGTCGTTAGGCCGGGGACGAGGGTTGGCGACCTCACCGGAGTGTCGTCGGCCCTTGGTGAGGTCGGCCCTCATTGGCCAAGCCTCGCCGGTGGCCAGGCGGGCCTTGTTGGGGCTCGGCGAGCTCACCAGACGGTAGCGGTAGTGGCATGCGGCGGCGGGCGGCGGTGGCAGGCGGTGGTGGATGGCGGTGGACAGCAACTATGGGATGGCGATCGATGAAGAAGAAGAAGAAGAGTTGGTTTTGATTCTTAGATTTATTCTCTGGAACAAGAATCAACTTTTTTTTTTTTGATTTTGTTCCAAATCTAATTCCGGGAGCAAAAAAATAGAAATTTGTTTCCGGGAATAAAATTTTTACCAAATGCGATTTTGTTTCCAAACTGCTTCTAGGAACAAAAAATCAGATTGTCGGCCGATTCAATCTCATGCGACAAATGTCCAAAAAAAAAAAAATCTCACGGGACACGACGTCTATCTCAGAAATAGCGGAGAGGTGGGAATGCGCGAGCAGCATCTGTGTTGGGCCGAGGTCGGAGTTTCCAACATTAACCCGGGGCCCGTCCGCATCTGCATGAACAACACGGTTTTGTCTCGGAATGCACGTGTGTACATGCATGGACGGCCGAATTTGCATCCGCGGTCAAAAGTTGGAAAACCATCGGTTCGGACGGAGACTGGATTTCGTGATGCAAAAGTCTCTACAGTCCTTACGATCTGTCTCTTTCTACATTATCTCTTTGGGAATTGAGGTCTAAGTTGAGGCACCGGTTTCGTGGCCCGAGTTATCGTCCCTGTCTTATTGTTGCGTCTCGGTTTCTACATTATCTTTCAACCACCACCTCGTTCTTTCTTTCATTTTCTTTGTCCCGTAGTAAGCTGTCGTGAACCGGATTATCGTCTTCTTTTCTTCCTTTTATTTCTTTTCTGCGCCGTGAATTTTCGTGGAAGCTGCTCTCCTCAAACCCTTGGTTACTACCAATATGAAGATAATCGCATTCTCTGTCGAAAAAATCGGAAATGACATGATGAATCGCAGGGTGTTGGAGTCGAAACCTACTTCTGAAACTATTTCGTCCCCATCTCAATCCCCCTGAAAATGTGGGGATTCGAACTCCAACGGAGCTAATTTGCTTGGCGTCAAAATGGGTATATTTGCTTTCGCGTCTATCTAAAGGAACGAAAAAGAGTAATTTTGCCGAGTCATTTTTATTTAAGTTCCCCACGTCACATTAATATTGAAACTTGGGTGATGCCTCTTTTTTTTTTTTTTTTTGGGTTTTTTTCATCACATGTTTTTCAAGGTTATTAACAGGTGATAACCATCCACGGATTGGCAATTTTTCTTTTTGAGGTCGCCAGATTTGACTGATATAATCAGTGTATTCTCACGGCCGACTTGAATCGTTGTTTAGATCCACAAGCTATTTGGGTAAAGTCCAGGTGTTCACTTAACCCGTGGTTGGCGGTAAAAGCTAGCTGATTAAGGTCAAATCCGCCTGAGCGTGATATCTAGCATTTATTCGTCTCTTGTTGAAGTGTAAAAGGGCAGAGCCACGGGGTCGAGTCGAATAGCGACAGCCAACGATGGCACTCGAAGGCTGTTTCACTTAATTGAGAGGATCCACACGTGTAGTGCGCTTACATCAATGCATCATTGCCCTCTTTTACACTTATATCATATGTTAAATTATTAATCCGAACCAAAGTGTCCCGCCCAACAACTCCCAAGGACATGTTTGTAACAGTTGGAAATAATCGCTTCGAGAAGATGCTCATGGTAGCCTCCTCCAGAGATACCATGGAATAACTTCAAAACAAATATTTTCGATCCAATTCGATTCATGTGGACTCGATTCTAGTCATGATTTTGAGGCTAGACTTGGTTAAGTAGAAAAGTTCGACCTAACTTTAATATGAAATCTTTCATCGGCGTCTTGATTTTAACTTGGTCGAAGTCTCTCTCTATTTTTTTAAGGCCTCTTCTCGTGCTCGTCAATTTGGCCTTTCGCTATGGTAGGTATGGAGATCTTGGCTATCAAGGGGGCCTTTCGTTGTGGTAGGTATGGAGATCTTGGCTAAGCAAGGGATTGTTTGCCCGCCATGCTCAAGGTTAGTAAGGGTTAGCGGTTAGTATTAAGGAATCATTTTTCCTAAAAGTTTAACCTATTAAGAAATGAATTAACATTATTTTCACAACATGTGTTTTAATAATTTTCTTGGTGTATAAGATGATGTTCTTATGCAAAACGCATGACATAAAGGTAATCAAATCAATATAATTTTATAATAGGAAAAGATGCAAAAACAAAAATATAAGGGAAATATTAAGAGGGTGTTTTGTAAGATTCAAACTTGTGATATGTAATTTGATACAATGTTAGATAATTATTTTCCTTTAAATTGTTAGGAAACAAGTTAGCAATGTGCTTGTAGCATATATCTTAACAGCTAGGATGGAATAATTGTTCTAATTTACACTTCAGTTTGTACTATTAGTGCGAACTTTTAAGCATTCCATTATATTGATGCAGAATAATGAGCACTTATTTCATGCTTCGAGAGCATGTGAGTCCATTCGATCTTGACTGTTGAACGATCTTAGTCTTACTCTTTTCGTAGTGCGCCATTACTCTCTCTCTCTCTCTCTCTCTCTCTCTCAGTTCTAGTTTTTTTTTTTTTTTGGTCGGTCTTACTCTACGCCTATTTTAACGCTCACTCTCAGACTTTTGCTCTGCCTCCTTGCAAAGCGTGGGAGTCGAAATCCACTCTTGAAATTAATTCATCTTTACCCCAACCCCTCCTGAGAAGGTGGGGATTCGAACCCCCCACATTCCTCTTCTATGTTGGAAGGGTGGCCACTGGAGTAAACCCCATTGGTTCTCTCAATTCTAGTTTGAAGGGATGTTTTTGGACATGTTGTCACTCTTTCTTTTTAATTTCTCATTCGTCATGAAATAATATAAATTAGTGTCACCATGAAGGATGTAAATTACAATTTCGGTTTTTGTCATATGCCCCTCCATTTCTTTCGTTTCATCGCGGGGGAGAGAAGTATACAAGAGTAATCTTGGATGTACAAAGAAAATACACAACTATTACATAAAGTTTACGTACAAAAAAAAAAGGTTCCAATAGAAAAAATAACAAACAAAGACAACAATGAATTCTATATTGTTAGAACAAATTATAATTTTAAAGCAAGATTAAGCTGATAGGTGAAATATTACTAATGTGGATGGATGCTCATGCGAAAGTAACGGAATATGGCTTTGATACCATATTAGAAAATCCAATCCAAAATCTTAAACTGATAAATGAAGAAATAACAATTTTGTATAAAGAGCATATAGACCCTATCGTTAAGTGACATGGGCTGTTTCAACATATACGAAAGTTCGTATAATGAAATTTTAAAAATTACCACCACATTTTAAAAATTACCACCATCACTTAAAATTACCAATCATATTTGAATTTTTGCTTCTGATTTTTAGGATATTCGATTAGAGAGTGGTTTTCATTGGTCGACTATGCTTAGTCAATCAACAGGTAGCCGACTATGCTTAGTCAATCAAGAGCTATCTTATTGGAATGCAAATTCAATTAGCTTTCTAACGAAAGATATGTCAAGGGGCCCACGTGTTTTGTACTTTAAATTACAAGGCCTCGTGGCAACGAAGAAAACCTAACTGGAGTCTTAGTTTGTGTGCGGCTTTTTATTTTAAATGTTGCTTTGTGTCCTTCGCAGTTGACTTAATAATATAGGCGATGCATGGCCGTTGAACTTATGTTTTAATAATTAGAAGTTATAATAATTCAAGGATAAAAATAAATAAATGAGTGACACGAGAAGCAGAGAGATATTCATATACAAGACTGCAAGATTCATTCAAAAGCTTTATGCTTAATGATGATAGTTAATACATGTAAATGATCACGGAAAGAGGGGAGAGACATATAAAAATCCAACGTGTGGGTTCGTGTTGAATATTGAGTTCAACGAGAAATCGACAACCAATTCACAAGCTTAATCGTTAATACAATCATCTCTATTTAAATCATCTATAATTAACACAAAAATTTGTTTCCTTGACCATCAACTCGGATTGGATAGGACCAAACAAGACATGATTAAGGTAAAATTTGCTAGGCCCTTTTGGTTGGTAACTATGGGTAATTGACGTAGGCGATGAGGAGTTGCCGATAGATGATAGAAGAGAAATTAATAAGCGTCGAGCCATAAAGTGTCGATAAGTGAAACTCGCTTCAATCAATAAAGGAATTGAAGTTAAACTGAAGATCAATGAATTGAGAGAGAGATGAGTTTTCAAGTCTTGAAGCATACAATTGTGGCTGCAATCATAATGACCCATTCAATCGCCACTATCACCAATTAGTAAGAGTCGCGAATCTTAAAAGCCACGAATAATAATGGCCGAGAAACATAGGCTGTTATAACTATTAGAAAGAGGGATTGCAAGCTGTTTCTTTGACATGGGGCAAGTGATAAGGCCATGATCATTAAGGGTGCGCATGACAACATTTTTCACTTTAAGAGCTCCTTTTTTTTTTTTTTTTTTTTTTTTTTTTTTTTTTTTTTTTTTTTCAGAAATAGTTATTTTCTATTTCTATTATGGGGAACAATTTCTGAGTAAAAAAACCCGTTCGGTAATTACACAAAATTTCTACTCTTGGAATAGAAAAATAATAGAAATGTGTTTGGTAACGCAACGATTCTTTTTTGTATTTATTCGTTTTTTATTCTTGCTCACGGATCGTCGGTGGCGGTGAAGGCGGCAGGCGGCGGTCGGTGGTGGCTCCAGGCGGTTGGAGGTGGCCGCGACAAGAGAGAAATAAAACAAAAATGAAAATTTGCTTATTTCTAGAAATTATTCTTGGGATAAAAAGCAATTTTTTTTTTTTCTCGTTTCTATTCTCGGGCTAACTTTTCTATTCCTGGGAATAGAAAAACAATTTGGCGTTACCAAACGGGTTTCTGTTCTTTTTTTGTTCCGGAGAACAAAAGAACGAAAATTCTCAGGAATAAAAATGTTTTCATGCAGCCTCTAAGTAGTGAGTTTTTTGGTAACCATTTGTTGCTGGACTCTAGGAGTCACGTATAATTTTATTTGCTTTCTCTGTAATAGTTGTCAACTGTTTCTAGTAGGTATAAATATTAGGATTGTAAATCAAGCAAGGATCCGCCAATCAATCACCAAACACTAATTGTTTAATTTTGTCCTCTCCATTACATTTTAGTATCCTTTTACATAGCTGGTCATGATTGTCTCTAATCTTCATACATTTAATTTTCTCGTTAATCCGCATTTCCTGTCCAAGAATTAACAAATGACTTTTTATATCCTTTATTAATTTTCAAATCAATCAACATTTTTTTTTTTTTTTTTTTGATTTTGAAATGTACTTTGTCGACACTTTTTGGCAAAATATCTTTGTGGCGCACCCGATGACACTTATTTGTTGATTTGAGGAAGTTACTGCGGCGATGGACACCAACAAGAGTTGGACAGTGATGGTGCTTCTGGTAATAACGACCCAGTACCATGAATAGGGAATGGAGTTACCACATACTTTGGATCTTCGATCGTTAACTATACAGCTAATGAAGGCTGATGCGAAGGGGCGAATCTTCTCTGACGTCTCACCGAAGAGCAGTTAAGGAAAGTTGCATCGAACCCTCATATAGCGGTCACCATGGGAAGGTTACTTGAGGAGCAGTAGAATAACTTGACTAATCACATCATCAGTTACATGTCCGATGTGATTAAGTTGGTTACAATGCTGTGAATGACGCCTTGTCCAAATTGGGAGCATCCAATCTACTAATGTGCGGAAGGGTATGTCCCCAACCCTTCTTCTTATCCTAATGTAGGTTGTGCTAATCAACCCCCCATAAGCATTATGACCAAAGACCTGAGTTCTCAATCAAGGTCCAACAAATGGGAATGATATTGTTCAAGAGAATCATGCTGGTAACAAAGGGATCGTAAATTAAATTGGTTGACGGGACAGCTTGGATTCAATACGTTATGTTGAAGATACTAGGCCGACAGTCGGTATAGTAGCATCAAATGCTACCGTCCCTGCTAGGCCTGATCTGTGTATCGATATAAATATAGAGAATCCAGTATGACCAACGGCACCCCTAGGTCGCAAGATGGCCAACTAAATGCCCCGGTGGATATTGCATTAATGGCCAAGGACTTGAAAGGGGGTATCATGAAGCCTATATACATCGACAACCAACCTCACCTTAGAGGATTCAAAATCCCCGATTTGGAGGCAGAAAAGAGTTTGATGACTCGGTTTCCGTAAAATAATATTGAATTTACTTTGTTAGCGAGCATGTTGGATTATTTATATTAAAAAATTTATCACGTTTTTCTCGAAAGAGGCAGTCAATCGATGGCTTGTTTTGCACCGAAGTGAGGCGTGACTACAAATCCCAAAAGGGATTTTACCCAAGAACCCTGTCGGAATGACGTAAGGCGTGACGACACGAATGGAGACTCCGTTTGCTTTTGTGGGAAGAAAAAGTGTCGAGAGCTATGATGGAGACAAGATGGGGCCTTTTGCGGTACAATTATATATCAATCGTCAAAAGCGCCCTGCCCAAGCACCATCCTAAAGCCACTTTTGCAATTATTGCAAAAATAGTTGCTTGGAGCGTAGTGCATGAACTATGGCGGCACTACAGCCACGATTGGAATCACTTTGCAAATTCTTTGAGGATCCAAGACTCATTACCAAACATTAAATGTTTGGAAACACTCAATAAAACTTACATTGAAGGAATGCTAGCATTCCAAGGCTGAAAGCCTAAGACGGGTCCTAGACTACTTTGGGCTTTTAGCATTTTCAAAATGTCCATGTCACTATTCATGAATTACTGTTCATATTCTTTTTTGGCGGCGTAGACGAGCTCAAAAGGTTGGCAAGGTCACAGCTGAGGTCGGCGAGGTCACTGCGACCGTCATCGGCCAGTCGCGGCGACCGCCCGTGAGTCGCGCGACCCGGCGAGTCGTGTTTCCGCGACCCAGATCTAGGTCCCGTCGGTTGTCGTGAGGTCGCGTGACCTCCAGCGACCCAAATTTGGGTCGCCGCGAGGTCCTGCGACCTTCGGCGGACCTAAATCTAGGTCGGGCGACCCTTGCCAAAGGTCTCCCGACCCTGAGGCCACCGGCAGCCGCCTGTTTCGTCGGCGAACTTTTTTATTTATTTTTTGATAATTTTTTTTAAAATTTTTATTAATCACCAAAGTTCTTTGTAAATATATCCCCCAAACACCATTTTACTCAAAGATACTTACAAAGGGTTTTCAAACTATAATTTACCAAACACAGTTTGCATTTTGAAAAACACTTTTAACTTAAAGGTTTTTGTATTTTTCTAAAAACTTTCCCCAAAAGTCTTTCCAAACGCACCCTATGTACATAGGATTGGGTGGAAAAACGGCTTTGTCCGACGTGATAGGCATTTGCACGTGATTATAGCTAGACTTATTTGAGTAAAAAGAGCTTGACCTAACACTTACTAATATTATAACCGCATGCTGGCATTTTGATATGGTAAGTATGGACATCTCAACTCGAGCAAGTGAGCCTTCAGCTTATAGTAAGTTGCCGTTGCTAAGTAAATTATCTCATGAGCTGTGTGTACCAGAGAATTTGCGTGGAAAGGAACGACTTTGATATGATAGGATCTGTGTGGACTCAAGGTCTACGTAGGCATTCACATGTAATGATAGCTAGGATTTACTTGAGTAGAAAAACCGGACCTGACTCGTACTAAAAGTATCGCCGGTGTGTTGGCCTTTTGATCTAGTAGATATGGACATCTCAAATTGAGCACGTGGTCCTTCGGCCACCGTGCTTCTAGTTAGTTGCTGATGCTGAGCAAATGATTTCATGAGCATTATATTCCATAAAATTGGGTGGGAATGACTGACTTTGATCTGATACGATCCGTGTGGACTTAGGGTCTACGTAGTTGTTCACACGTAATAATAGCTAGACTTAAATAAGTAGAAAAGCTCGACCTAACTTATACTAAAATTAACACAGCATGTTGGCCATTCGATCTGATAAGTATGGATATATTGACTCGAGCACATAGTCCTTCCAGCTATTGCATTTCGTAGTTCGTACTACTAATTGCTAGTGTCAAGTAAATAATTTCTCCCAGGTGTCTAGACTATCATGAGTCATTCGTCATGAAATATCATGAATTAGTTGAGCGCATCATAGGTATTGATTAGAATTTTCGTTCAATTGCCATTGGTTGTTTGCTTATAACACAATTTGATCTACTAACACTAGATTGATATCTGCCTTATTTCAAGCTCTACAGTTGTATTCCATGATTGCATGTGACACAAATGGTCCTTTAATTTTGGCCTAATGTGCAACAGTGGTCCCTAAATTTTCAATTTGTTCAACGTGGTCTCTCAATTTTAGCTTAATATGTAATATGGTCATTCAACTTTTAATTTATCCAATATGGTTCATGGATTTTTGATATATGTTTAATGTAGTTCCCGAATTATATGGAAATGTTAAATATTGTTCTTTCATTAGTTCAAGTTCAGGGACAATAATAAATATATTTATATAACTTAGGGAGTAAATTGAATATATAACAAAAATTCAGGGATCACATTAAACAAATTATAGTTCAAGGACGGCACTGTACATTAAGCTAAAGTTTAGGGAAAACACTGAACAAATTGGCACATTGGGCCAAAGTTTGGAAACCATTTTCCTTTTTTTTTCTTCCTGAAAGTTACAACTTAATTTCCATTAGATTCAACTATCAATCGGCATCTTGATTGTCTTCAGTTTCTTCACTCAACATTTAACTAAATTTATTTAAGTGTCAATCGTGAACTAGTTATCATTGCATGTTGAGAATTGCATTATGGTCATCGTTTGTTTCAGCCATCGACAAGTATTTCTGCCATAGACCACTCGCCGATGGTATAATCACTGAACACCGATTCCTATGTCGGGTCATCTTGGTTAAAAAGATTTTGTCATCTTCGGGTGTTGCCAGCGTAAGGTTCAAGTTGAATATTATGTTCGAACGATGAATTATCAACTAATTTAAAAGTTTAGTCATTGATCGAATCGTCTTTGTTTAAATTATCTAATCGCATGTATCAACCGATCTCGGATAACATTATTGTAGAGCAATCTATCAAGCTTGGCAAGAGGTGGTGGAACTCAAATCAACACGAAATTGAAAATCTGAAATAAGATGCAGATTGATGAAGATTACAATAGTGTCAGAAAACATCAACCTAATTACTATATATTGGAAATCGATTGTGAGAAATAGGAACCGCACGTCTTATTATATTTCAGCAGAGAAAAAGAAGAAATCGAGCCACGCCGAACGCGAGAAACAGTCCACTTCCGAGCGACGTGAGCCATGACGTTGTCCGACACGAGCTCCTCAGTCCTGCATTCACGCGTTGAATCCAGCCATGACACCATCACGTCCTTCTCCTTCGTTTTATAACGCTACCGCGACAGACATGGAAAACACGAGAGCCTCCCCTAGTTTGTGATGGAACAAGCGAGAGAGCCACAGACCGCGTAATGAGATTGCACTGACCTGAATTCCCTCGCTTACCACGGAACGCTTCTCGTTGCCGGTGATTTCGGGTCTCGTGTGGTTTTCCGGTCGGTGCTCACCCTTTTGAAATTCTCTCCTTTCGGCATATCATCATTAAAAACAATGGATAAAATCTGATAAGGCTTTAAGGCAGGTGAATTCAAGTTGGTTTCGAAGTCTCCTCATCATTGTTGGCGCATCGACTCTGTTGACAAACCGGGGGAGACTTAGAGAGAGAGAGAGAGAGAGAGAGAGAGAAACGTTTCGGGGGAACTCTATGAGCATTTCAACTTCTGCAGCAGCAGAAACGAAACGTTTTCTTTTTTCTCTGGACGAGCTCTTTCAGGGAACTCTTCTGTGAAATAAAGGCTAGAAGAAAGGTGTCGCCTTTGGACCATTTAAGGTATGCCCAGTAAAATCGTGCATTGGGTTCTTTTTCTATTTCTGTGTCATTCGGAATGTTAAAGAAAATCTGGGCAACATCTTTTCGCTAAACTTCTGATGGATTCGACGGATGTTGAGGGACTTTTTTTTTAAGGATTTTATGAAACTACAAAGTGCAGACCGGCCACTTTGGTCTTTCCCTCTCTCTGTCTCTTCCATGTTATGACAAAGTTTCGCATGCATATATAACTAGCGATCTATATATGTACTTGTTTCCGCCAAGGAGAGTGCAAGCTGGTATTTTTATGGTTCATTTGGATTAAGGAGTTCTTTTATTAGTTTTGCTGTTGTGGCCTTTTTCTTTTTGTAATTTTTCAGATTTCAGTTCCATCAAGATATTGTTTGTCTCTAATTGAGTGGTCCTTTTTTTGCACATAACAGAGTCCGAAGGCAGGAAGAGAGGAAGTAGAAGATGATGGGCAATCTATGGGATGTGTTTTGCGGGGAATCTGACTGCACAGATGCAGGCGGAGGAGGTTGCACGCCCAGTTTTTTGTCATTCGGTCATCCTTTCACCTGTATCAACCACATCCTCGTCATTTGCTACACCATTGTTCTATTGGCCTTGCTTTTGTTCAGTATGATCCAGAAGTCATCATCAAAGTCAGTCCATGCCGCACCTCGGTATCTAAGGCTACCGCGACTGCAAATAGCATCGGCCATAGTGAATGGCTCTGTCGGACTAATATACCTAGGTTTGGGCATTTGGATTTTGGAAGAGAAGCTGAGACAAATGCAGACTGCTTTACCCCTCAAATGGTGGTTAGCGGCTGTTTTTCAAGGTTTCACGTGGTTGTTAATGGGCTTCATTGGTAGTCTTCAGATGAGACATCTCCCAAGAACACCATTGCGGCTATTGGCCATTCTCGCCTTCTTGTTTGCAGTCGTACTCTGCATTTTGTCCGTGTTCACCGCAATAACAAGGGAAGAAGTCTCTCTTAGGATAGCTTTGGATGTCCTTTCATTCTTTGGAGCATCTCTGTTGTTATTTTGTGCTTATAAGGGATATGAAGATCTTGATAAGGACAATGCTACAAATGGAGGCGATCTATATACTCCACTGACTGGAGAGGCCAATATTAGCAACAAAGCCAATGCAATTCCAAAAGTTACTCCATTTGCTAAAGCTGGATTCTTCAGCAGAATGTCATTTTGGTGGTTGAACTCTCTGATGAAAAGAGGGAGAGAGAAAACCCTCGAGGAAGAAGATATTCCAAAGTTGCGGGACGCTGATAGAGCAGAAAGTTGTTATGCATCATTCTTGGAGCAACTGAACAAACAAAAGATAGCAGAACCTTCATCGCAACCATCTATTTTGAGGACCATAATTCTATGCCAGTGGAGAGAGATCATCATATCTGGGTTCTTCGCACTTCTGAAAATTCTCACTATTTCTGCCGGTCCCCTGCTTCTCAATGCCTTCATTGAGGTTGCCGAGGGAAAAGAAAGCTTTAAGCACGAAGGTTATGTGTTGGCGATCTCTCTTTTTTTTTCAAAGTCTTTGGAATCTTTAGCTCAAAGGCAATGGTACTTCAGGAGCAGAGTTATCGGTCTGCAAGTGAGGTCCTTGCTATCAGCAGCCATTTACAGGAAGCAGTTGAGATTGTCCAATGCCGCTCGGCTGATGCATTCGGGAGGTGAGATTATGAATTACGTGAGTGTTGATGCTTATAGAATCGGAGAATTTCCTTTTTGGTTTCATCAGACATGGACAACAAGCCTCCAGCTCTGCATTGCACTTGTAATTCTATTTCGTGCTGTGGGGTTGGCAACAATTGCGTCTTTGGTAGTTATAATTATTACAGTGTTTTGTAATACACCCCTTGCAAAGTTGCAGCACAAGTTCCAGACGAGACTTATGGCAGCACAAGATGAGAGGCTGAAGGCTTGTTCTGAGGCTTTAGTGAACATGAAAGTCCTGAAATTATATGCTTGGGAAGTTCATTTTAAGAATGTCATTGAAAGCTTGAGGATGGTGGAATACAAATGGTTATCAGCTGTGCAGCTACGGAAGGCATATAATGGTCTTCTTTTCTGGTCCTCACCTGTTTTGGTTTCAGCTGCCACATTTGGGGCTTGTTATTTCCTAAACATTCCTCTGCACGCTAGTAACGTCTTCACGTTCGTGGCTACTTTGCGCCTTGTTCAGGACCCAATCCGATCTATTCCTGATGTGATTGGTGTGGTAATTCAAGCAAAGGTCGCATTTACACGGATTGTGAATTTTCTTGAGGCTCCAGAGCTGCAGAATTCAAACGTCAGGCAGAAGAGAAACTTCAAGAAAGTAGACCACACAATCATCATAAAGTCCGCAAATTTCTCTTGGGAAGGGAATTCACCGAATCCCACTCTTAGGAACATCAACCTTGAGGTCAGGCCTGGTGAAAAAGTCGCTATATGTGGAGAAGTCGGTTCAGGAAAATCGACCCTTTTGGCAGCAATTCTAGGAGAAGTTCCAAATACTCAAGGAACTGTAAGTTTTAAATATTCTCCTTATTTTTGATGTGCTCTAAGAACATCCCTTGATAGGCCTAAAAAAGATTAATTCCAATGGCCCCAAGTAGAATTTTATCCCTCGGTAATGTTTCAATCCCAAACGTTCTTAATGCTACCAATTCCCATTTTTCAAGTTGAGTGTTTTCATTCGATGCTAATATACTTGTCCACTTAATTTTCAGATTCATGTTTATGGGAAGATCGCGTATGTTTCTCAGAATGCATGGATCCAGACCGGCAGCATACAAGAAAACATTTTATTTGGTTCTGTAATGAATAGTCAGCATTACCAAGAGACACTTGAGAGATGCTCATTAGTGAAAGATCTAGAGTTGCTTCCCTATGGTGACCTCACTGAAATTGGTGAAAGAGGAGTTAATCTCAGTGGTGGCCAGAAGCAGCGGATTCAACTTGCTCGTGCTCTCTACCAAGACGCGGATATATACCTGTTAGATGATCCTTTCAGTGCTGTAGATGCACATACAGCTACCAGCCTATTTAATGTAATTATTTTATATTCCGATTTGCTGCAATATTTGCAATGTCTCAACCATCTGATCTAATCTGTCCTGCATTTTTTTTTTTTTGCAGGAGTACATAATGAGAGCACTTTCTGGGAAGACAGTCCTACTAGTGACTCATCAAGTTGATTTCCTTCCCGCATTTGACTGTGTCCTGGTTAGTATATTTTCATTGTCTCAATCTGAAGCTGTTGACTTCCACTCAAATTATCAGTTGTGATATTTTTCTTTGTTCTTTGTCATTTGTAGACGGTGACTTTTGCATTCTTTCTTGTGCAAAATCAAACTTACCTTTGTAAGTTTGTCGCATACCCATGTGAAGAGACCTTACTAACAATTATCATAATGACAGTTGATGGCAGATGGAGAAATCCAGCAAGCAGCTCCTTACCATGAGTTGCTCTCCTCTAGCCAAGAGTTTCAAGACCTTGTCCATGCCCACAAAGAGACTGCTGGATCTGAAAGGCTTGCTGAGGTTGCTTCTTCCACAAAACAGGGAGCATCCTTGCAAGAGATTAAGAAGACATACTTAGGGAAACAACAGAAAGCACCAAAAGGCCGTCAATTGATCAAACAAGAGGAAAGGGAGATTGGAGACACGGGGTTTAAACCTTACCTACAATATCTGAATCAGAATAAAGGCTATATATACTTTGCTATGGCCTGTCTTTCTCATGTTATGTTTGTAGCTTGTCAAATATCTCAAAACTCTTGGATGGCGGTGAATGTGGACAATCCTCAAGTTAGCACATTGCGTTTGATTGTGGTTTACTTGGTGATTGGGTTTTCGTCCACACTGTTTTTGCTGTCTAGATCGCTCTCTGTTGTTGTTCTTGGCCTT
Source organism: Eucalyptus cloeziana (assembly GCA_014182715.1). Lineage (NCBI taxonomy): Eukaryota > Viridiplantae > Streptophyta > Magnoliopsida > Myrtales > Myrtaceae > Eucalyptus > Eucalyptus cloeziana. The sequence continues at coordinate 3,634,978 of CM024639.1, read as the reverse complement.
CAGTCTTCAAAATCTCTCTTTTCTCAGCTGCTAAACTCCCTCTTCCGCTCACCAATGTCTTTCTATGACTCAACACCCCTGGGGAGGATACTTAGCAGGGTAAGCGTCTCGAAAAGTTATTAAGGAGAATGAAAGGCATTTGCCAAACTCATGTGTATATAAATTCGTCCCCCTCGTGCAGGTCTCCTCTGATCTCAGTATTGTGGATATCGATGTGCCATTCAGTTTCGTTTTTGCTGTGGGAGCAACAACCAATACATATTCTAATCTTGGAGTACTTGCAGTTGTTACGTGGCAAGTCCTTTTTGTGTCGATTCCGATGATATATTTCGCAATTCGGTTACAGGTAAACTTATGACTTGGTGACAGTTAGTTGCTGCAGTTCTGCAATACTTCAGTTGGCAGTAAAGAATCACGATAAGAGGAATTAGTTTTGTTTTTCAACTAGTGCGGATTGGATACGTATTTGTTGTTCCAGTGGCGTTGTTTGGTCCTAAATATAAGTAAATCCAAAAATAAATTAATGGTACAGTCAGTTAAAAGCCATTGTGAGCAAAGTCATCCAAGAAAGATTTGATTTTGAGAACACTTTCACATCAAGAAAAGAGGGGATCTTCAGTAAAATTTAATAGTTGCCTAAAATGTTCACATAGGAACCCGCATTCTTTTGCGAGCATTTGATTCTTCAAGTGAACTCTACAAGATCACAAGTCTGAATACGAATTCTACAAAATAGAACGAATATTTTATGGATTCAACATTTTGTCACACTGAAGAGATGCGGACTCAGTTCCTAATGCAAGCCGAAGTTTGATTAGGAACTTTGACTCGCTGAGTGAAGTTGTAAATTGATGCTCATCCGACAATGTTCTGCTTTCACATGGTGGCATGACTCCTTTCATGACATTGTCATTTCATGTTGCATATGTGTTTCATTGGATATGTTAAGGTGTGTGCGTGCATTTTTTTCCGGTCTGGAACCTAATCGAACTTGAACTTGGTCAACAGAGATACTATTTTTCATCTGCGAAGGAGTTGATGCGACTTAATGGCATAACCAAGTCTTATGTTGCAAATCATCTTGCTGAGTCAGTGGCAGGGGCAATTTCAATAAGAGCTTTTGAAGAGGAGGAAAGGTTCTTCAGAAAGAACCTGGAACTCATTGATGAGAATGCTAGTCCCTTTTTCCACAGTTTTGCAGCCAACGAATGGTTGATACAGCGTCTAGAAACACTAAGTGCTACTGTTCTGTCCTCTGCCGCACTATGCATGGTTTTGCTTCCTCCAGGAACATTTAGCCCTGGTCAGTATAAGTCTTTGATCTTTCTTGATTATGAGCGAGCGTTTATATTTTATGGTTAGTCAATTGGAATTCAACGGAAGATAGATCAACTGACTAAAATTTTGTTGTGGTCGCCCCTATGTTGTAACAGGTTTCATCGGAATGGCATTGTCTTATGGTCTTTCCCTGAATATGTCCCTCGTCTACTCGATTCAAAACCAATGCACTCTAGCGAATCATATAATATCAGTGGAGAGGCTTAACCAGTACATGCACATACCAAGCGAAGCCCCTCTCCTGATAGAAGAAAACCGACCTCCTGCCAACTGGCCATCTTTGGGGAAAGTCGAGATTGTCGATCTGCAGGTAGACTTTTGCTCCCACTGTTTAGATCATTGAATGAACACAGTCAGATCACTGAATCTTAATGCAAAACAGATAAGGTATAGGCCCGATACGCCCCTTGTTCTTCGAGGGATCAATTGCACTTTCGAAGGAGGGCATAAAATCGGCATTGTGGGTCGAACTGGCAGTGGGAAGACGACCTTGATTGGTGCTCTATTCCGTCTAGTGGAGCCTGCAGGAGGGAAAGTTCTTGTGGATGGCGTTGATATCACTAAGATTGGGCTTCACGATCTCAGGTCACGGTTCGGGATTATACCTCAAGAGCCCACTCTTTTCAATGGGACAGTGAGATATAACTTGGACCCCTTATCTCAACACACTGACCAAGAAATTTGGGAGGTAAACCCTGTTTCTCTTCGTCCTGGAATACATGTGTTAGAAATATTGATGTTTCCAACTCGAGGTAATGCACATAAACAGGTTCTTGGGAAGTGTCAGCTCCGAGAATCGGTTCAGGAGAAACAAGAGGGACTGGACTCCATGGGTAAGGCTCTATGTTGAAGCCATGAAATTGCCTTCTTGATAGTGCCTCGAGTGAAAAACTTGTCACAGCCACGCTTCATTTTTCAGTTGTGGAAGATGGGTCGAATTGGAGCATGGGGCAACGGCAATTGTTCTGCTTGGGCCGTGCACTTCTGAGGAGAAGCCGGATACTGGTGCTCGACGAAGCCACTGCATCGATAGACAATGCAACTGACATGATTTTGCAGAGAACCATTCGTGCCGAATTTGCTGATTGCACTGTGATCACCGTGGCTCACAGAATACCGACCGTAATGGACTGCACAAAGGTCCTTGCCATTAGTGATGGTGAGCTCCTCTACCTAAGCTTAGTCTTCACTTAGATTGATCCACTGGAAAACAACGATCCTACATCGATTTTTCGGATCAAAATTTCAAATTTCTGCATTTCATCGAGGCGGTTTCTGGCATTGCAGGCAAGCTAGTGGAGTACGATGAGCCAATGAAGCTAATGAAAAGAGAGGACTCGCTGTTTGGGCAGCTGGTTAGGGAATACTGGTCGCACTCGAACGCTGCGGAGACCCTTTGAAGCAAAATTCGGGTTCCTCGTGAAGCATTCTCTGGTTCCCCTTCTGGGGTGTTTTAGCAATCAGGAGTGGTTTGACTAGATTGTTCAATTTGTACAATAATGCGGGGGTGAAGTAAGAGAGGAGAAACGTTAGGTGGATTGATAGTTCTGTCTTGTCTTTTCAGGTGTATCAGGTATCAAGCAACTATGCTCTCTATGAATGAGCAATAGGCAATGGGTAAAGAGTACCCTCCGTCGTAGAAAGTAGCTCTGCAGTGTCACTAGCCCTCTCTCCCTCTCAGCCAAGAGAAGACAGAGATAATCCTCTCGTCTGCCCACGCACACGTCCCATCTTCTGAGTCTCCGCCATGAAATCGCCGGTGGTCGCCTCTAGCAGCATGCATGCGTCAAGGTTCCGGGGTTTTCAAGGCGCAATGTACTGAGAAATAATCCAAGGGAATGGAATTGAACTACTAAAGCTTAGGGTTCCTTGAAAATGTACATCTGTATGCAAGCTCTTTTTTGTATTTAATGGGGTAGATTTTACTCTTATATTTAGGAGGGTAGGCAGTAGTTGCAGTGAGTGAATTTCCACCGTTTGATCAAGAGATGAACAACGGTAGTAATTAGAAGATCTCATGTATAAATATGTGTGCTTTCCCCTTCATTTTAATCATCCAACATTCGAGCAATTAAATTGCATTCTCTCCCAAAACATTTTTTTCTAAACACTCTCTTTCTTTGGTCTCGAGTGAGCAATTAAATAAAAAAAAAGTGTTTTGTTCTAACAATTTTGAACAAAAAAGGGGTTTGGTAAATTTGTTAGCATTCTTTTAATTTTTAAATATTTTTATTATTAGTTCCCAAAACATTTTTTTCTAAACACTCTCTTTCTTTGGTCTCGAGTGAGTTAGTAAGGTGGCCGGCCCAATGAACTAATACAAAACCGAATCACAAAATTTATAGCACATCATTTTCTCAACATTTCTGCTCCCTTTCTGGAAATTTGTTGGCTCCACGCTGGAACGTACGTATGACTCCATTCTTTTTTTTTTTTTGGTCAGACGTATGACTCCATTGACATGGCAAGAAACCGCACTCTAAGAATGTGATGCAACATTTGGGCCCAAAGAGTAAAAATTAAAGAACCTAGTGGCTGGGCCAGTTACTAGAGGCCCAACTCAGCTCATCCTCAGGCCCAATAAACTTCAAGAGGTCTCCTTTTTCTTCCTATTTCTGAAGCCTTCATGTGATTCAAGAATAGGAAGGAAAAAAAACATTGATTGATGCCACAACACGTCTTTTGCGTGTGATTGGTAAAGTGTTCCTTTGTTGTTTTTTAGAGGGGGAGGTGAATAAGCAGAATAAAATAAATTCAAACAATTTTGCAACAGAACTTCTTACCATGGGCCGAAAAACTGTCAAATCTTACTAGTGTGCAAATAACCCTAATAAAAATAAAATTTAGAGAGTAAAGGAAAGAAAATTGCACATAAACAATTATAGTGGTTCAGCTTTGGCAAGCTTACATCTACTCTCTCACTGATAGCTAATTGGCTAGATTTCACTAGATCAATTTATCATAGGTTACAAAATTTGAGTAATGAATACTCAATCATGTGACAAATTCCTCACACACTCTCAACCTTTAAAAGATTACAGAGTATAGCTCTTAGAGATGAATGTTTATGATTGAAGATCACTCAAAACTTAGGAATTATAAATTTCAGAATTTCAGCTATATCTTCCTCTCAGCATCTCGAGCTTCTTATATAATCCTTGTATCCAAACTGACTATTGGACATTTCCTTAGAGGATTGCTCAGCCAATCTACCGTTGGACTTGAATATTGTCAAAAGATCTTATTACTTCAAGGTTGTTGAGATTGAAATCTCTTGTTAATTCTGATGCCCATAAAGTAGACAGTTTCCTTTAGATGAGTACTTCAATTGGAAAGAGTATTTCGCCTTTTATGGATTGATTTATTCAAGACTTGCTAAATTCCATCTTGAGAGATCGGATTTGATATTCTTTCCTCTTTGGATAGATCTTCTTAATTATAGCAAGAAATCCACCAATTTTCTGGCCTTTGCACGAGGATTGTCTTCTAGAATAATATCCTGATAATCGAATAAAAAATATATGAATTACTCCAAAGATTTAGAGTCTGATTCTCTGAGTTTGATGAGTAACATCTAATAGTGCTCATCAAAGTTTCCATCTGGAAAAACTTATCATCCGAGTTAAAGAACAATTAAAAGAAAGTTTAGTTAATCATCAAAACTAACAAGGGAATTTTCCTCAACAGTTTTTCCTTGTGCTAGTTAGTTATTGTTCTAGGAATCAAAACCGTTGCCCTAGCTGTGTTGGCTTCGCCAATGACGCCCCGAACTGAGATTAAGCTGTTCAATGGTGATAATTAGTCCCTCACATAGGGTTTTACAGATTGTGATTGAACCTCCTGTTTAAGAGATATCGATTTTTTTGAAATTACTCATGCTGTACAGTAACCCAACTAAGAGCATTTCGTGCAAAATTTCATCTGTTGTCGATTGGATTTTGGGCTGGTAAAACTTAGTCCTTTTATTATTTAAAAAAGCTCTCTTTTTTTTTACAATGATTTTTTTTTTTTAATCGAAATTCAATAGAGAGAGATACAATATGATAAGTTCGTTGGGCGAGTGACTGTTTGTCGCGTGAGTAATTATACTCTTGTACTTGAGATCTTTTGTCAACCTATAATTAACATTTTGACATCAAAATAGCATCGCCTGGTTGAGTTTTGATATTGCTGTTTATTGATAAGATTTCAATCGGCTTGAGATAACTTTTGTCGTTTGGTGAAGACTTTTTCAGGTGAGTGGCGCTTATCTATTCTATAAATTTGCGAACTTACATCTTGAAAGTGGTAGAGTTTGATATAGTATGAGTTATGAAAGAGCATATTTCTTTCATAAGTTGGATCAAATTTTTACTACCATTTTAGTGAGTCGAAAAGGCATTGTAAAGCATTATTTGAAATAATTGAAATAATCATCTTTGCGAATGTCTTGACTAAATGCTTTGTGAAAGGAATTGCCAAATGTTACAGATATTGATTTGTGAAATGCCTTAAATTTGATTGTCAGAGTTCATATAATTCAATTTATGAAACTGGTGCATGAGATGGATCACGGATTTGATTTGTGAGTTATTCGAAGATGAGTTTGGGTTTGATACTCATTATTGTTGTATTATGAACCCATTGAGGGGTTTTGTGGGTATGCAAACTATTTTCAGGATAATTTTATGGTTCGAGCCATTGGCAATATAAGTGGAGACCTAGCCAACAAGAATCTTGGTAGCCTTTATCATGGGACATTAAGCGTGGTGATGGTTAGATATTGAACACTAGATTAATCAATGAAATGGATCATTGATGTATAATTTGATAGAGACTAATCAATGAAATTTATCATTGATGTCTTTTTTATTTTATTTTATTGTTGATTGATCTAATACGTATATACCTTTATCGAAATGATATAACTCATTTTTTTTTTTTTTATATTGTTCCTGTATTGGGATTTGGGATATTAAGTTATGGTATTGACTTTTTAAATGTGCATAGTGGATATTTGATTTGCTCAAAAGAGATTTGTATTACCTAATAAGTTGTTGTTGTTTATACCATTCATCCTAAATGTTTCTCAATTTCTTCTGCTAGTCATGAGTAGAATGAAAACACTATCAATGGGGAACTTTTGATAGTGGGGTTTTTGGATTGTGTTTGAAGTAACATTTTTCGGATGGAAAGAGGATGGTGTAATTCCTCTATTCTTGTTGGAGTCGGGATGTAATATTTGATGAGTACAAACAACTAGTGAATGGTGAGCCTCCCTTTTAGGTGATGACCATAATGGACATGAGACCGAACGCAGTGTGGAAATTTTGAGTCTTGAAATGAAAGCATTTAGAGCATGCCGAGGGCATGAACAGTCCATTTCGAGTCCCGACGAGTGCCGACAATATTGGATCAAGCTGTCGTCCGTAAAAACAAAATAAGTGCTCGTCTTAAGTGCCAGATTTGACGCTTAATGACATGATTATGGGCGAATAATCGTCGGGATCTTCAGCTCGCCAGGTGGCGGATTCAATCTCACGTGACACGACGTCTGTCTCAGAAATGGCGGAGGGTGGGGAACGCACGAGCAGCTCTGTTGGGCCGTGGTTGGAGTTGCTTTCCCATCATTAACAGGGTCGTCCGCATCCGAATGAACGAGACGTCTTTGTCTCGGAATGCATGTGTGCATCTGCGTCAATGGCTGAATCTGGAGATGCGCATAGAAAATATTCCGCCGGCTCGCTCCGTTCCAATCGCATCCGCGGTCGAGAGTCGGAAAAACCATCAGATCAGACACAATAATTCTCGTGATGCAAAGTCTCCACAGCCCTTCAGATCTCTCTTTCTACATTATTTTTTCAACCACCCACTTTCTCTGGAATTGAGGTCTAGATCGAGGCATCTGTTTCCTGGCCCGAGTCATCGCCCAAGTCTTTTGTTGCGTCTCGGTTGGACTGGTATCTTGTTCCACCTTTCATTTTCTTTGTCCTGCATTAAGCTGTCGCGAATTTTCCATCAAAGCTGCTCTCTAAATTTGAAAAATATCTTCTGAAAACGAATTCTTGTATTGCTAACAGAAATGACAAAATATTTTCATCGTCCATGTAGATATTTAAGCATAATTTGTTAACGATAATGAAAATATATTTTATTCTCACCGATTATTTTAAGAGATTGTTTTAAAAAAAAATAAGTTAAAAAAACTTATTTATTTTTCGTAAAATCTTCTCCTAGGTTAACCGGGAAGGAGAAAGTTCAGAGCGACGGGCTCGAGCGACGGCCTATGGTGGCCAATGTCGTATGCAACTTTTTGTTTGTTTCTAATTATTAGCACTCGAGATTGTTTCACTTGATTGAGCGGATCCTCACGTGTAGTGCGCTTACATCAGTGCACCATTGCACTCTTTTACACGTATATTATTATATATTATATTTATTAATCCGAACAAAAGTGCCCCGCCCAACAACTCCCATGGACATGTTTGTAATAATTGGAAATGATTGCATTAGAGATACTACAGAATTACTTGAAAACAAACTTTTTGACCCGATTCGATGCATGTGGACTCGATTCTAAGCATGTGTTTGCGGCTAGACTTGACTAAGTAAAAAAGTTTGACCTAACTTTAATATTAAAATTTTCATCGGCGTGTTGATTTTAACTTGATTGATGTTTTGGAGAAATCAAACTTGTCTATGTGTCCTTATGATCTAGTAGGTATGGAGATCTCGACTTGAGCAAGTGATTGTTTGCCTACCACGCTCATAGTTAGTAAAGTTTAGCTATCAGTATTAGGGAAATCATTTTTCTCATAAGTTTAACCTGTTAAGAAACGAATTAATATTATATTCACAACACGTGTATCTATTAGATGATAGCATTCCGCACAGCACATGACATATAATTAATCACATCAATGGGATATTTGTAAAATAGGAAAACATGCAAAAATAACAAATAGGAGAAAATTTGAGAGGCTGTTTCGCAAGATGTGAGCAACTGTTTGGACATGTTGGCACTATTTCTTACAAATTTCTTGTTAGTCCTTCGTCATGAATTTATATGAATTATTGTCGCCATAATAGATATTAATTACAATTTCCCATTTTGTCGTATGCTCCTCCATTTCTTTTGTTTCGTAGTGAGATAGAGAAGTATACAATAATGAATTCTGTTAGAACAAATTATAACATTAACATAAAATTAAGCTGATAGGTGGAATTTGATTAATGTGAATGGACGCACAGGTCAAAGGGACAAAATCTGGCTTTGTTACCATATTAAAAAATTCAATTCAAAATTTTAAGTTGATAGGTTTAGAGAGATTATATATAAAAAGAGTATATCAACTCCATTGTCATATGACGTGAGATGTTTTAACATAAATGAAAGTTCGCAAAATGAAATTTTAAATTACTGATGCATTTTAAAAATTACCATCATCACTTACTGTACATATTTGAATTTTGCTTATGGCTTTTTAGGATATTCGATTAAAGAGTAATTTTCATTAGACGACTATATGCTTAGTCAATGAAGAGCTATCTTAATGAAAGATAAGGGAACTACGTGTTTCGTATGTAAAAATTATAGGGCTTATGACAATCAAGAAAACATAACTGGAGTCTTAGGCCGTACGCCTCTTTGCCATTTTAAAATGTTAATCTGTATCCTCCGCAATTGACAAACCTAGATGCAAGGCCATTGAACCTATGTTTTAAGGAACATAATTGCAAGAGGAGCAGAGAGATATTCATATACAAGACTGCAACGAAACTCTGTTATGAAGTGTCGTTCAAAAGCTTCATGCGCATTAGTTGCTTAATGATGATACATAATACATGTAAATAATCACGGAAAGAGGAGAGAGACATAAAAAAACCAACGCGTGAGGTTTGTATTGAATATTGTGTAGAAACGAGAAATTGACAACCGGTCTAAAAGTTTAATCGTTTATACAATTGTCTGTATATAAATTATTTATTACTAACACAAAAAAAATGCCTAAGTCCTTGACCGTCAACTTGGACTGGATAACACCAAGCAAAACATGATTATGGTATTAGTTAAGTCCTTTTGGGAGGAAACTATAGGTAATGGACGAAGGCGATGAGGAACTACCGACATATGATGTAAGAAAAAATTACTAAGTGTCAAGTTACACGGTATTGGTAAGTGAAACTTGGTTGAGTTGAATAAAGAACTAGAGTTAAAGTGAAGATCAATGAATCAAGAACGAGATAAGCGTTCAAGTCTTAAAGCCAACAATTGTGGCGGCAATCATATAATGACCCATTCAATCGTGAAGCCAGCACGATCACCGATTAGTAAGAGTCACGAATCTTGAAAGCCAACAATAATAATGACCGAGAAGCATAGGCCGTTATAGGCGTCAGGAAGAGGGATTGCAAACTATGGAAGAAACCATAGACATAGGATAAGTGATAAAGGCCATGATCGTCAAGTACTAGGTCTTTTGGTAACCATTTATAATTACATGTTGCCGAATTCTAAGAATCATGTATAATGTTACTTGTTGTAACTGCTGTTAATTGTCACTAGTATTTATAAATGTTAGGATTATAAGTTGAGTAAGGAATCACCAATCAATCACCGAACATCAATTGTTCAATTTTCTATCTTCCCATTATCTTTATATTTTAATATCCACGATTGCCTTTGATATTTATACCTTTAATTTTCTCGTCAATTCGTGCTTCTTGTCCAAAAATCAATATAGGACCTTTTACATTAATCCACATTTTGAAAGGTACTTTGTTGACGTAATAACAATCCAGTACCACGAATTGGGAATGAAGTTGCAACACACTTTGAATCCTCAACCATTAACCATACGGCAAAAGAAGGCTGATGCGAAGGGGTGGATCTTCTCAGACATCTCACTGAAGAGCAATTGAGAAAAGTTGCACCGAATCCTCATATGTTGATCACCATGAGAAAGTTGTTTGAGGAGCGGCGAAATGATTTGACTAATCATATTGTTGGTCAAATGTCCGAGTGATTAAGTCGATGGTCATGATGCTGTAAATGACGCCTTGTCCAAGTTAAAAGCATCCAATTTACCAATCGATGGAAGTTCTGTGGCGCCAAGGTAAGTTCTCAGCTCTTCTTTTTATCGAATGTAGGCTGTACTAGTCAACACTCCCCCTAATAATTAGGCAAAGACTTAGGTTCTCGAGCCAAAGTCCAACAAATGGAGTAGCACTAGTCAAGAGAATCAATCCCACAATAATGGGATCGCTTTGGACAAGAACGGGTCCTTAAAAGGTTTAAGGGGAAGAAATGGGCGGGAGATCTCCTGCAATGTCACCCGTATTTCTTCTCTGTCAGGAAGACAAAGATAGTTAGGGAATTTGGGGGTCTCACAATGGTAAAGGTAGATACCATATTAAGACTTCGGTTTCAACTATTGCCAGGTAAACAAGTATAATAGTCCCATGTACCTAGGGTGAGTGAAAATAGATAAAAGGCTCATATAAAGTGAGCATGCCTAACAGCATTGTCAATAAACTGACAAGCTGGTGTTGTACCCTTAGTTCAATGATAGTGTCATTAAGCCGGATTGGTAGACATCCTAATCCAATGCCTGAAGCTAAAGATGCTAGGCCAGTGATCAATATAGCACCATCAAATGCAACCGTCCCTACTAGACCAAACTCATCTATCATTATAAATATAGGAAATCCAATAATACCAACATTATTACCTAGAGAGAAAGACAACCAACCAAATACCCTAGTAGAATAGCACTAATAACCGAAGAATTCGAGCACCATTTAGGATTGAAAGGGTACCGTGAGGCCTATATGCAAGAAACCTTATCTTGAATGAATAAATCGACAACAAACCTACTCTAGACAATTCAAAATCCTTGATTAGGACAAACATGATTTAGATGATGCCGTTTAGGTAAAATAATACTGAGTTTATTTTGTTGGCGAGTCACGTTAGACTGTTCAAATTAAAAAAAAAAATTATCATGTAAGATTTTTTGGTAATTTTTTATAAAAGTGGTGCTTTATTGATCTATCGGAAAATTTTAATATTGAAATAAACCTGCACTTGTAGTGTTATCTTTTTCAAAGTTTTCCTAAATTAGAAGAACGATTGTGAAGAAAAGGGTGATAGCCTCAATAAATACCACGTGAGATTTGATCCAACATCCTGTCGGAATTGACGTGAGGCATGATGACACGAAATCAGGACTCCTCTTGTAAGAAGAAAAAAGAGAGCGCCCCGGTGCACGATGCAGACAAGACGGCCAGCGTCGTAAATGAGAGTTTGTTTGTTTGTTTCTATCGGTTGGATTCAGCGACTGTCTCCCCTAATTTTTTGCTTTTTTTGGTCAAGACTCTCTCCCCTAATTGAGAGGATGGACGCAGTAGCATTTATATCAGTCCTTCATTGCACTGTTTACGGTACAATTATATATTGATAGTCAAGGCACCCTTCCCAACCACATCTTCAGGACATTTTCGTCGTTATTGAAAAAGTTAATATTATAAAAAAATTTAAATTAAAAAACATATAATAAATTTATCTAAAACTTAAAACTGATATATTTATAATATCCATTAATTCTCATCAAATTAAATTAATACCATAAGAAACTAAAAACCGGTTCATCTGTATAAATATTAAATCATGCTTTCATCTAACAGTTTAGGTTTTAGAAAGATCGAAATCGTTCCGTTAAATCTTATATGATATCAGAGTAAGAGGTTTTGAGTTCAAATTTTCTAGACCCTTGCTTTAAGCTTAGGCTAAAAACTAGCGTACACATGAGGGAGAGTATTTTTATCTAACAATTTAAGCTTTTTGAACAATTGCAATGACCCTATTAAATCTCACAAAATGGATGATAAAACCTCAAATTCGATTATCACCTATTATCTAACTCAGCAATTTGACGATAAAATTTAATGTAAATTAACAAAAGGTAAATTTATTACTAGTATATCGGTTTGAAGTTTTTTATGATAAAAAAATTAATATGAGATAAATTTATCATAAATTGATAGATTCAGAGATTTTGTGACAATAGCTCTTATTGAAAATAATTGCTCTAGGCATGGTGCGTGAACTGTCTACCATGATATGAGGTGGGAACGAAGGGCTCCTAACCGATGCGATCCGTGTAGGCTCAGCTTTTGCACATAATAATAGCTAAAATTATTCGAGTAGAAAAGCTTGGCCTAACTTCAATACTAAAATTATCGCCACGTGTGGGGCTTTTGATGTAGTGGTTATGGACATCTCAACCCGAGCACGTGATCCTTTAGTTACCATGCTCCATTGTTAAGTAAATTATTTCATGAGCTATGTGCGCCATAGAATTAGGTGAAAACAAATGACTTTGATCCGGTACGATCTATGTGGGCTTAAGGTCTTGGCAGACGTTGGCCTATAATAATAGCTAGACTTAATCGAGTAGAAAAGCTTGACCTAAGTTATACGAAAGGTACCGCCTGTTGGTCTTTGGATCTTCTAGGTAAGGACGACTTGAGCACGTTGTCCTTAAGCTACCGTGTTCTAGGTTAGTTGCTAGTGTTGATTAAATTATTTCACGAGATATATATACCATAGAATTAGGTGAAAACAAATGGCTTTAATCTAATACGATCAATGTGGACCTACGTCTAGGTGTCTTGCATGTAATAATAGTAAGTAGAAAAGCCTGACCTCGCTGATACTAAAATTAACAACGCCTGTCAGCCTTTCGATTTAATAGGTAGGGACATCCCGACTCAAGCCTGTGGTGCTTCAGGCTACCGTATTCATTGTTAGTAATAGCTAGTTGCCAGTGTTTAAGTCAATAATTTTTCCTAGACGTTTAGACTGTTAGGAGTCATTCGTCTTTAAATAAAATGAATTATTTTTGCGCATAATAGATATTAATTAGAATTTTTCATTCATGTCACATGTTAAGAAGTATCGACACTCTCCAAAAGCTTTCGTATCATGTCTGCTACGCCAACACTCTTCAAAACGTTCTAACATGTGGTCAATGAGTATCGAAAAATCCAACCCATGGTCAACTCTTCTTGACACGTGAGTTTGGAATTTCGACAAGCACGGAGTTAATTTTAAAACATTTTAATACTTGAGGGGTCAAAAGATATATGAATGAAAAAAGCGAAAAAAAAAAAGAAAAGAAAAGAAAAAGGAGTAGGCTAGGGCCGTTGCCACTACTGCCATGGGAGGGGGACTGATGAGGTGGCAGAGGGATGTGACCGGCAGAGGGATGTGACCCTCGTTGGCCTGAGCGAGGCCCTTGCTGGTCGAGCAAGAGCCCATGAGGTTTGCCCACCTTGCCCAAATTTGGGTGATCCCTCAGCTAAGGTCAAGGTGAGGCTCGCCTAAATCTGGGTGACACTGCACCCTCACTTGGGCCTTACGAGTGTCGCCATCCCTTGCTTGGGGCCAACGAGGCCTCGCCTAGGGCTAGGGAGGCTCGTCGACCACAAGTGAGGGTTGGTATCGCCTAGATCTGGGTGAGCCTCGCCGATTCCAACCGAGGCGTCACCTAGATTTGGGCGAGCCTCACCCGGGCCTCGCTTGGACTAGTAAGGGCAACCCCCCAATGTCGCCTAGGGCTGGCAATTTTGACGGTGGCAATGGCAGCATTCTGTCCAGCCAAGTAGTTGACCCTGCCATTTTTTATGAATTTTTTTAGCTTTTTTAATTTTTTTTACTATTCTTTAAATAAGATTTAAAGAAAAAAGTAATAAAAAATGCCACATAGGATAAATAAATTAATTTAAAAGTACTACTTCAAAATTTTTCATTAAACAAATTGGCGGTAACACTCGATTGTACGAATTTGATAAGTTTTAAGATTTAATTATACTTTCACAATAAGTTTTAAGACTTATGATGCACATATCCCTAAATTTAATAGTGGAATATGAATTACTTTTTGCTTCTTCCAAATTTTATGGATTATTGCAATGGAATGTAGCTGAATTTGTCAAATTAAAACAATGAATGATATTAACAAATGTTGGATTAATGTTATTAGTGTAAATTAGTTTTATGATCTTTTTATTATTATTTATTTATTTGTACATTTATATATAAAAATATATTTGATATATAAGGTGTCGGAACGTATTAGAATTCTTTATTTTTTAAGAAATGAGGTGTCGCCGTGTTATATCGTGTCGTGTCGCATGTTGCGTATTCATGTCGATGCTACATAGGTCGTATGCTCCTACATTCTTTTTCCCTTTGTTTGGAGATAAGTATAGAGTAATCTTATTTACAAAGATTTTTCACAGAACTTTTACAAAGAGCCTTCGTTCAAACATGTTCAATAATAATAATAATAATAATAATAATAATAATAATAATAATAATAATAATAACAACAACAACATCAAGACAATTATGAAAAAGGTGAAAGATCGTAAAATGAAATTTTAAATTACTAACCGAATTAAAAAAAAAATTACCATCAGCATTTAAAATTACCAATCATATTTAAATTTTGCTCGTGGCTTTTTAGGATATTCGAATAAAGCTTAGTTTTCATTGATCGACCATATGCTTAGTCAATCAAGAGTTATCTTACTGGAATCCAAATTCAATTAGCCTTCTAATGAAAGATATGTCAAGGGGACCGCGTGTTTTGTATGTTAAATTGCAAGGGCTCATGACAACCAAGAAAACGTCATTGGAGTCTTTGTGTGCGGCTTTTTATTTAAAATGTTGCTTTGTGTCCTTTTCAATCTACTAAATAATGTAAGTGATGTAAGGCAGTTTGAATTTAGGTTGCGTTTGATCATTTAAATTCGAATTGAGAGAGAATGAGACAAGGGGATTAGAAATTCTCTTAATCATAGAAAATCACATAATATATTTTACTTACCTAAAATAGGATTAAATTTTTTTGAAAATCCTTCCTTGTAGCCAGCGACAAGCGGTTCCTAGAAATGACCGCCATTTACACTTGAAATTGAATGTTTTGAGCGTTGCAGGCTGAAATGAAAAACAATATGGGATTTCTTTGAGATATTGTAGTATTGAAATTGGAGAGCGACGCTGGCCATTGTTTATCGATACAGAGAACTCCGGAAGCAAGAAAATTTATCTTCAAAATTATGAAGTGCGAGTTGTTATCTTCTAACTCTGTGTTTTGTGCTCTATTCGAATACCCGACGCATATAAACAAAGCCATTATTCGGGGAACTTCTAACCTAATAGTTGTGTGCGGAGGCGATGATGATCATCTTTAGACTCCTTTTCATCCTCAATTGTCGAAACATGATTGGCTAACCGACGATGATGATTAGCAATGGTAAGAGGTGATGACGATCACACGGTGATGATTGGCAATCGTGATGGTAACCCTATCATTTAATGTTAGGAGAAAACATGGTTTAAAGTTATTTTTTCAATTTTCTATATCCAATTTAGGTTTATCTCATCCCTATCATAGATTTCTTATCTGGCATTTTATCTATATATATGTGGATTTATCCATCAACTCCTATCCAAATTCAAATTCGAACTACCAAATGTGATTTACGCAAGCGAAAGTTATAATATAATTCATCAATGAATATAAATCAATATCCATTGGTCTGATTGCATTGCATCCATCCCACCAAAAGTTTTTATGGTTCATCAATAGATTGGTGAATTTTGTGACCTATCAAGTTATCTAAGGCTGTGTTGGCTGTGTTTGATCGTTTATACTTCTAAATTGGATGAGATAAGATATGAAATATTCAGATTTTGTTAACTTATCCACTATTTAATGAATTGTTGTAATAAAATTGAATATTTTCATATACCATCATGTCCATTATTTGGTATGAACGGCATATTAATGTAAATGAAACTGCACAAATGGAGATATCTTCACTCCAAAAGAAATCAGGAATGCACAAACTAAGATAACATCTTTTAATCAATCCATAATTAGTGTATGATCTAAATCTTAAAGAGCAAATTGTAGCGTTCCAAAGCCATAGGTTCAAGTATGACAAGAAATGTAGACAAGAAACAATAACATCGATGAGGTAGATCGGTCAACAAATACTAAATCTAATAAGAGAGAGAAAATATAATCATTCATCTTCGCAATTCCAAAAAGTATAGTGTTTTGAGTCTTGTCACTTTTGTGAAATTTCAACATAAACTACAAAACTATGGAGGATAAATAATTTCAACTCTCTTGCTGCCTTTTTGGGCTTTTTATGTGAACCAAAGGGATATGGAGAAAAAGAAGTTTAACTTTCTCGCTATTTTGTGAAGTTTTGACATGAACCAAAGAGCTACAGAGGAGTTGTGAAGTTTCAAATGAACTAAAGATATGACGGGACAATGAGACGGAGAAGGTAGGCTTTTTTTTTTTTTTTTTTTAAAGAAATCTCATTGCCCCTCATTTTTGAAAATTAGAAAGATCCTTTTTATGTTTGAATTTGTTCATTTAAAATCTGGATTCTTCTACTTCATTTTTTTACTTATTTATATTATTATTTTCCATCATTCCTTGATAAAAAAATATTAATGTTACTATACTTTGAAAATGTAAATAATATGGTACTAAATACACATAATAGAAATTAATTAAAGCATATAGATAAAGATAGGTATAAATAAAAAATTGTTGTTATTTTGAGTTTAATTTTTTTATTTGAATGCAACTTTATATTTAATTATTATTTTTATTTTATTAAATTAAGAAGTTTGCTATTCAAGAAAAATAGTTTATACTAGAAATATAAGAAATCCTTATCACCCTTATCCCCACTTTTTTTTTCATGAAATATTTTTATTTGAGTTATAATCCTTTTATATCTAACATTATCCTGAGCAAGAATTAAATACTTGATATTATAAATTTTATCCTATCCTGATTAATAAATGTAGCCTAAGGGTTAAAAATATAGTATGTGGCCCGGTAGAGAAAGGATGTATCCTTTTGCTTTAAGCATAGATTCGAATTTGACCTTAGACAAAACTATGATTGACATGAGAAGCATATCGATATTCATGTACGAGACTGCACCTGCACTCTGCTGTAAAGATTCCATTCAAAAGCTTTATGCATATTAGTTGTTCCATGGTGGTACTTAATAAACGTAGACAATCACGGAAAGAGGAGACGAACATATAAAATCTTAAGTGCGCGCATTGCCGAGAATTAATCAACATAACGAAATACTGTTCACTAAAAGATGATCAATGTTTTTTTTATTGAATCGGGTCCGTGGCTTGAACAGGAAGTAGAACACGTAAAAAAGAACTGAAATCATTACTATAGAGGAAAGGAAATGCAGGAACCCGAAAGTTAAATTATTAAATTCAAAGACACATAATTTGTGTTAGATGATCGTGGATACTTTTATAATGATGCGACATGGCCCTGTACAGCCCATCATAAGATGTGACCTCTTACTGTTGGTTAATATTTAAATTAGCACTTATAATCATATCTCCATGATTTTAGGCTCCATAATCGCACGTCAAATCTTATTCATAAACGGTCACCACTCCCTCGTTGTCATTATATTTAACCATTGATCAATATCTCCATTATTTCAAGCTCCACGATTGTATTTTATGATAGCATGTTCTCTTTATTTACTACTTAGTTGCCACTGGACTCAACCATCAATCAACATCCTCATTGCATTCGGTTTCCACATTCAACACTTTACCTAAATATCAGGCATCATCGTATGTCAAGAACTATACTATGATCATCATTTGTTTTGGCCATCGACAAGTATTTTTGCTATTGATTCACTCATCGATTGTGTAATCACCTAACACAGATTTCTATGTCAGATCATGTTGGTTAAAAGAATCTGATCATCTTTGGAAGTCGGTAAATGTCAGGTTTGTGTTAACTATTATGTTCAGACAAGAAAGTATCAACTAATTCAAAAGTGAAATTGGAATCAATCTCATGTAAACAATCTAAACAAGGGTATCAATGGATATCAGGTTACATTATTGGAGAGGACTCCATCAAGTTTGGCAGGAGGTGGTGGAACTCAAGATCTATACGGCACTGAAAATAGAATATAGACCGACTAAGAAGGTTTGAAATAAGATGCATATTGATATAGATTAAAATAATGTCAAATAGCTGGAAACGTTAAACCTCATAACTATATTTGGAAATCGAGCGCGAGACATAAGAGCCACGTCTTATTATATTTCGGCAGAGAGAGAAATGAAATAGAGCCACACGAACGCGAAAGACCTGTTCACTTCAGAGCGACGTGAGCAGTGACGCTATCAAAGGCGAGACTCCTCGCCTTCTACTTCGCCTCCCAAGTCGCGATGACGCGACGCTCTCACGTCCTCCTTCTCTCTTTATAACAACGCCGCGACACGCAGAGAAAACACCGGGACCCTCCCAAAGTTCTACCACGCGAGAAAGCGACGGACCACGAAACGAAGTTGCACTGACCCGACTTCCTTTCGCTTGCCACGGAACGCTTCTCGTTGGCAGCGATTTCGGGTCGGCGACGACGCCGTCATGGGATTCTTTATTAGCACTTGTAGTTTTCTCGCGGAGACAGTCCTTCTTTTCTCTGTATTTTAGGCCTTGAGGCGGTTGAATCCAAGTTGGTTTCGAAGTCTCCTCATCATTGTCGGAGCATCGAGTCTGTTGAAAAAGAGGGGAAGAGAGAGAGAGAGAGAGAGAGAGAGAGAGAGCGAGCGAAACGTTTCGGCGGAACTCACGAGCATTTCGACTTCTGAAGCAGCAAAAGCAAAACCTTTTCTTTTTTCTCTGGACGAGCTCTTTCAGGGGAAGAAAGAAACCCTTCTGTGAAATAAAGCCTAGAGGAAAGCTGTCGCCTCTGGACCATTCAAGGTATGCCCAGTAAAATCGTGCATTTGGTTCTTTTTATATTCATGTGTGAATGGGAGTGTTTGAGAAAATCTGGACAATATTTGTTTGCCAAAATTTTGATGGATGTGAGCAGATATTGATGGACTTTTTAAAAGAACTTCTGAAACTATAATGTGCAGACCAGCCACTTTGGTCTCTCTCTCTCTCTCTCTTTCACGTGCATATTTACCTTGCGAGATATATATAATATATACTTGTTCCCCCAAGAAGAGTGCAAGCTGTTATTTTTTATGGCTCATTTAGATTCAGGAGCTTCTTTTTAGTTTTGCTGCTGTGGCCTTTTTCCTTTTGCAATTTGTCAGATTTCAGTTTTATCAAAGATTCACATTGAAATGTTCCTCTCTAATTGAGTGGTCCTTTTTGGCGCCTGACAGAGTCCAAAGGCAGGAAGAGAGCAAGTAGAAGATGATGGGCAATCTATGGGATGTGTTTTGCGGGGAATCCGACTGCACAGATGCAGACGGAGGAACTTGCACACCCAACATTTTGTCTTTCGGTCATCCTTCTACCTGTATCAACCACATCCTCGTCATTTGCTTCACCATTGTTCTGTTGGTCTTGCTTTTGTTTAGTATAATTCAGAAGTCAGCATCAAAGTCAGTACGCGCCCCATCTCGGTATTTAAGGCTCTCGCAGTTGCAAATAGCATCGGCCATAGTGAATGGCTTTGTCGGGCTAATCTACTTAGGTTTGGGCATTTGGATTTTGGAAGAGAAGCTGAGACAAATGCAGACTGCTTTACCGCTCACCCGGTGGTTAGCAGCCGTTTTCAAGGTTTTACGTGGTTGTTCATTGGCTTGATTGGTAGTCTTCGGATGAAAGATCTCCCAAGGATGCCTTTGCGGCTATTGGCCATTCTTGCCTTCTTGTTTGCAGGTGTGCTCTGCGTTTTATCTATGTTCACTGCGATAACAAGCAGAGAAGTCTCTCTTAAGATAGCTTTGGACATTCTTTCATTCCTTGGAGCATCTCTTTTGTTATTTTGTGCTTGTAAGGGATATGAAGATCTCGATAAGGATAATGTTACAAATGGAGGCGATCTGTATATTCCACTGACCAGAGAGGCCAATGGTAGTGGCAAAACTGATACAGTTGCTGAAGTTTCTCCATTTGCCAGAGCTGGATTCTTCAGCAGAATGTCATTTTGGTGGTTGAACTCTCTGATGAAAAGAGGGAGAGAAAAGACTCTCAAGGAAGAAGATGTACCGAAGTTGCGGGAGGCTGATAGAGCAGAAAACTGTTATGCGTCATTCTTGGAGCAGTTGAACAGACAAAAGATAGCAGACCCTTCATCACCACCATCTATTTTGAGGACAATAATCATTTGCCAGTGGAGAGAGATCATCATATCTGGGTTCTTTGCAATTCTGAAAATTCTGACTCTTTCTTCTGGTCCTCTGCTTCTCAATGCTTTCATTGAGGTTGCCGAGGGAAAAGAAAGCTTTAAGTATGAAGGTTATGTGTTGGCAATCTCTCTCTTCTTTTCAAAGTCTTTGGAATCTTTAGCTCAAAGGCAGTGGTACTTCAGGAGCAGACTTATCGGTCTGCAAGTGAGGTCCTTGCTATCAGCAGCCATTTATAGGAAACAGTTGAGATTGTCCAATGCTGCTCGGCTTATGCATTCAGGAGGTGAGATCATGAATTACGTGAGTGTTGATGCTTATAGAATTGGAGAATTTCCTTTTTGGTTTCATCAGACATGGACAACAAGCCTCCAGCTCTGCATCGCACTTGTGATTCTATTTCGTGCTGTGGGGTTGGCAACAATTGCATCTTTGGTAGTTATCATTATCACAGTGCTTTGTAATACACCGCTTGCAAAGTTGCAGCATAAGTTCCAGACTAGACTTATGGCAGCACAAGATGAGAGGCTGAAGGCGTGCACTGAGGCTCTAGTGAACATGAAAGTTTTGAAATTATATGCTTGGGAAGTTCATTTTAAGAGTGTCATTGAAAGCTTGAGGGCAGTGGAATACAAATGGTTATCAGCTGTGCAGCTACGGAAGGCATATAATAGTATTCTTTTCTGGTCTTCGCCTGTTCTGGTTTCAGCTGCTACATTTGGGGCATGTTATTTCCTAAACATTCCTCTGCGCGCTAATAACGTCTTTACATTCGTGGCTACGTTGCGCCTTGTTCAGGACCCAATCCGATCTATTCCTGATGTGATTGGTGTGGTAATCCAAGCGAAGGTCGCATTGACACGGATTGTGAAGTTTCTTGAGGCTCCGGAGCTGCAGAATAGAAATGCCAGGCAGAAGAGAAACTTTGAGAGGGTAGACCATACAATTATCATAAAGTCAGCAAGTTTCTCATGGGAAGGGAAGTCACTGAATCCCACTCTTAGGAACATTAACCTTGAAGTCAGGCCTGGTGATAAAGTCGCTATATGTGGAGAAGTTGGTTCTGGAAAATCGACCCTTTTGGCAGCAATTCTAGGAGAAGTTCCAAATACTGAAGGAACTGTAAGTTCTGAATTTCCTCCTTGTTTTTGCTGTACTCTGAACTTGTTTGGATGGGCCTAGAAAAGAACTTATTCAAATGGCCCCAAGTAGAATTTGTCCCCTGTTCATGTTTCAGTCCCAGACCTTCTTAATGGTAACAATTCCCAGATTTCAAGGTTATTCATTTGATGCTAATTCACTTGTCCACCCAATTTTCAGATTCAAGTCTATGGGAAGATTGCCTATGTTTCTCAGACTGCATGGATCCAGACCGGAAGCATCCAAGAAAACATTTTATTCGGTTCTGCAATGGATAGTCAGCGTTACCAAGAGACACTTGAGAAATGTTCATTGGTGAAAGATCTAGAGTTGCTTCCCTATGGCGACCTTACTGAAATTGGCGAAAGAGGAGTTAATCTCAGTGGCGGCCAGAAGCAGCGGATTCAACTTGCTCGTGCTCTCTACCAGGACGCCGACATATACCTGTTAGATGACCCTTTCAGTGCTGTAGATGCACATACTGCTACCAGCCTATTTAATGTAATTATTTATATTTTGATTTGCTGCAATACTTGCAATGTCTCAACCGTTTGATCAAGTCTGACCTGTCTTTTGCAGGAATACATTGTGGAAGCACTTTCTGGGAAGACAGTCCTACTGGTGACTCATCAAGTTGATTTCCTTCCCGCATTTGATTGTGTCCTGGTTAGTATATTTTCATTGTCTCAATGTGAAGCTGTTGACTTCCACTTAAATTATTGCGGGTGATATCTTTCTTTGTTTTCTGTCATTTGTAGTCAGCGACTTTTGCATGCTTTCTTGTGTGAACTCAAACATGCGTTTGTAAGTTTGTCACATATCCCCGCGAAGAGACCTTACTAACAATTTTATGACAGCTGATAGCGGATGGAGAAATCCTGCAAGCCGCTCCTTACCATCAGTTACTTGCCTCGAGCCAAGAGTTTCAAGACCTTGTCCATGCGCATAAAGAGACTGCTGGATCTGAAAGACTTGCAGAGGTCACTTCTTCCTCAAAACAGGGAACATCCTTGCAAGAGATTAAGAAGACATACTTAGGGAAACAAGAGAAAGCGCCAAAAGGAAGTCAATTGATCAAACAAGAGGAGAGGGAGATTGGAGATAGAGGGTTTAAACCTTACCTACAATATCTGAATCAGAATAAAGGCTATATATACTTTGCTATGGCCTGTCTTTCTCAAGTTATATTTGTAGCTTGTCAAATATCTCAAAACTCCTGGATGGCAGCAAATGTGGAGAATCCTCAAGTTAGCACATTGCTTTTGATCACAGTTTACTTGGTGATCGGGTTTTCGTCGCTGCTGTTTTTGCTGTCTAGATCGCTCTTTGTAGTTGTTCTTGGCCTTCAGTCGTCAAAATCTCTCTTTTCTCAGCTGCTAAACTCCCTCTTCCGTGCACCAATGTCTTTCTATGATTCAACACCCCTGGGCAGAATACTTAGTAGGGTAAGTGTCTCAAAAAGTTATTATGGAGAATGAAAGGCATTTGCCAATATCACGTGTATATAAACTCGTCCTTCTCATGCAGGTCTCTGCTGATCTCAGCATTGTGGATATCGATGTCCCATTCAGTTTGGTTTTTGCTGTTGGAGCAACAATCAATACATATGCTAATCTTGGAGTACTGGCGGTTGTTACGTGGCAAGTCCTTTTTGTGTCGATACCGATGATATATTTCACAATTCAGTTACAGGTAAACTTATGAGTTGGTGACAGTTAGTTGCTGCAGTTCTGCAATACTTCCGGTTAGCAGTAAAGAAACACGATAAGAGGAATTGGTTTTGTTTTTCACCTAATATGGATTGGCTACATCTTTGTTGTTCCTGTGGCATCATTTGGTCCAAAATATAAGTAAGTCCAAATATAAATTAACAGCATAATGAGTTACAAGCCATTGTGGGCAAAGTCATCCAAGAAAGATTTGATTGTGAGGACACTTGGACGTCAACAGAAGAGGGAATCGTCAGTAATAACTAATGGTTGCATAAAATATTCAGATTGGTACTTGCACTTTTTGCGAACATTTGATTCCTCCATTGAACTCTACAAGATCAAAAGTCTGAAACATTTATCACACTGAAGAGATGTGGACTCAGTTCCTAATTCCTAACGCAAGCTGAAGTTTGATTAGGAACTTTGTCTCGCTAGTGAAGTTATAAACTGATACTGATTTGATAACAATGTTCTGCTTTCACATGGAAGCATGACTCCTTTATGAAATCCTCATTTTGTCTTGCATATGTTTTTCAGTGGATATGTTTATGTGCTGTGTTCATTTATTTTCTGTTTAGAACCTAATCGAACTTGAACTTGGTCTACAGAGATACTATTTTTCATCTGCGAAGGAGTTGATGCGACTCAATGGCACGACCAAGTCTTATGTTGCAAATCATCTTGCTGAGTCAGTGGCAGGGGCAGTGTCCATAAGAGCTTTCGAAGAGGAGGAAAGGTTCTTTAGAAAGAACCTGGATCTTATTGATGAGAATGCTAGTCCCTTTTCCACAGTTTCGCAGCCAATGAATGGTTGATACAGCGTCTAGAAATACTTAGTGCTGCTGTTCTGTCCTCCACGGCACTCTGTATGGTTTTGCTTCCTCCGGGAACATTTAGCCCTGGTCAGTATATGTCTTTTACCATTCTTGATTATGAACGAGCATTTATATTTTATGGTTAGTCAATTGGAATTTGACGGAAGATAGATCAGCTAACTAAAGCCTTTTTGTGGTTGCCCCTAATTTTATGACAGGATTCATCGGAATGGCATTATCTTATGGTCTCTCCCTGAATATATCCCTTGTCTTCTCAATACAAAACCAATGCACTCTAGCGAATCATATTATATCAGTGGAGAGGCTTAACCAGTACATGCACATACCAAGTGAAGCCCCTCTCCTAATAGAAGAAAGCCGACCTCCTACCAACTGGCCATCTGTGGGGAAAGTCGAGATTGTTGATCTGCAGGTAAACGTTTGCTCCCACTGATTAGTTCATGGAATTAGCACGGTCAGATCACTGAATCTTGATGCAAAACAGATAAGGTATAGGCCCGATACGCCCCTTGTTCTTCGAGGGATCAGTTGCACTTTCGAAGGAGGACACAAGATAGGCATCGTTGGTCGAACTGGCAGTGGGAAGACGACCTTGATTGGGGCTCTATTCCGTCTAGTGGAGCCTGCAGGAGGGAAAGTTCTTGTGGATGGTGTCGATCTCACTAAGATTGGGCTTCACGATCTCAGGTCACGATTCGGGATTATACCTCAAGAGCCCACTCTTTTCAATGGGACAGTGAGATATAACTTGGACCCCTTGTCTCAACACACTGACCAAGAAATTTGGGAGGTAAACCCTGTTTCTCTTCGTCCTGGAATATATGTGTTAGAAACTCTTGATGTTTGCAACTTGAGGTAATGCACATAAACAGGTTCTTGGGAAGTGCCAGCTCCAAGAGGCGGTTCAGGAGAAACAAGAGGGACTCGACTCCATGGGTAAGGATCTATGTTGAAGCCATGAACTTGCTTCTTGATAGTGTTTTAAGTGAAAACTTACGGCGGCCACACTTCATTTTTCAGTTGTGGAAGATGGGTCGAATTGGAGCATGGGGCAACGGCAATTGTTCTGCTTGGGCCGCGCACTTCTGAGGAGAAGCCGGATACTGGTGCTCGATGAAGCAACTGCATCGATAGACAATGCGACCGACTTGATTTTACAGAGAACAATTCGTGCTGAATTTGCTGATTGCACTGTGATCACTGTGGCTCACAGAATACCGACGGTAATGGACTGCACAAAGGTCCTTGCCATTCGTGACGGTGAGTTCCACTCCCTAAGCTCAGTCTTCACTTAGATTGATCACTGGAAAACAAGTACCCCGCTACAATATTACGGATCAAAATTTCAAATCTCCACATCTTCATTGATGTCGTTTCTTGTATCGCAGGTAAGCTAGTGGAGTACGACGAGCCAATGAAGCTGGTAAAAAGAGAGGACTCGCTGTTCGGGCAGCTAGTTAAGGAATACTGGTCGCACTCGAATGCTGCAGAGACCCACTGAAGCGAAATCGGGTTCCTCGTGAAGCATTCTCTGGTTCCCCTTCTGGGGTGTTTTAGCAATCAGGAGGGGGGATTTGTGACTAGATTGTTCAATTGTACAATAATGCGGGGCGAAGTAGAAGGGGAGAAACATTAGGAGATTGATAGTTCTGTGTTGTATCTTTAGGTGTGTCGGTAAGAAGCAACTATGCTCTTTTGAATGAGCCATAGGCAGTGGGTAAAGAGTCTCGAGAGAAATAAGGGAGAGAAATGGTGGTGGTTTGTCGGAAAACGTTGATTGATGCCGTAATACGTCTTTTGCATGTGATTGTTGAGTGTTCCTCGTTTTTTGTGATTGGTGAGTGTTCCTTGTTTTTCCTCTCGCCAGTTAGTTTTTGTTCTAGGAATCAAACCTATTGCCCTAGCTGTGTTGGCTGCGTCAGTGACAGTCCGGTCGAGATTTGAGTTGTTCAATGGTGATAATGAGGATTTTTCATATTGCAATCTGTACCTCCTGTTTGAGGGATACTGATTTTTTCGAAATCGGTCATGCTATACAGTAACTCAACTGGCAGCATTTTGTGCTGAGTTTCATCTGTTGTTGACTAGATTTTGGGCCGGCAAATTAAGAGTCTTTTAAGTACTTCAAAAATGTTTTTGTTAACAGTAAACTCATATGAACCAAAGTTCGATAGACAAAGATACTACGTGACATAGTTCGTAACGTGAGTGGTCATTCGTCATGCAAGTGACTATTTATTGTGTGAGTAGCTTTTCCTAAGATTCTTTGTCAACCCATGATGAACATTTTGACATTGAAATAGCATCACCTAGTCGAGTGTTGATGTCGGTTATTATTTAATTGATAGGATTTCGAGTTCATCGGGTCGAGATGACTTTCATGGTTTGGTATAAACTTTATCAGATAAGTGGGTACTTATCTCTTTCTTGAATTTGCAATCTCATATTGGAAAGTGATAAAGTTTGGTATAGCATGAGTTACGAAAGAGCATATTTATTTCATAAGTTAGATTGAGCTTTTATTACCTTCTTAGTAAGTTGAAAAGGCGTTGGAAAACATTATTTGAAATAATTTGTAATGATAATTTGTGAATGTTGTGATTAAATGCATTATGAAAGGAATTGCCAAGGGTTATAAGTATTGATTTGTGAAATACTTAATAAAATGCATTCTATTTGATAAATTGAATCGTTAGAGGTTATATGATTTGGTTTGTAAAATCAATTTGATGAAATAGATCATGAATTTGATTTGTGAGTTATTGAGATGAGTTTTCGTTTGATGCTCATTCTCGCTATACTTTGAATCCATTGAGGGGTTTGTTGATATGCATACTATTTTCATAATATCCTTGTAAGCCAAGACACCATCAATATTAGTGAAGACCTAGCTAACAAGAATCTTGATAGTAGTTGTCACGGGAATAAGCATGATGATGATTAGATGTTGATTATTAGATTGATCAATGAAATGAACCATTAATATGCGATTTGATAGAGATTGATCAAAGAAATTTATCATTGATGCCTTTTTTTATATTGTTGATTGATCAAATAAGTATAAACCTCTACTAAAATGATATAACTCATTTTTTATATTGTGTGTGTATTAAGATTTGGGATAGGTATTATTTATATATAATCATAATAGATGTTCTATCTATTTAAAAGAGATTTGTATTATTCATTAAATGTGGTCGCTCCCATTGTTCATCTTAGATGTTTCTAGGTTCTCCTGCTTGCCACAAGTAAAACGAGAGCGTTGTCAGTATAGAATTTTTGGTAGTAGGATCTTTTGGTACATATTCTTTTTGCAAATTATAAAAATCCGGATATTGTAATCAACTTGTTGACTTATTTTATATTATATCATATTATATATATATATATATATATATATATATATATATATATATATATATTGATAACATGTTGCTGTTGATTTGTATTTGAAGCCGCGTTATTTCCTTAATCTTATTAGAGTCAAGGTGTGACATTTGATGAATACAAGCAACTAGTGAATGGCGAGCCTCCCTTATAAAATGACAACATAAGGTGATGACCATAATGGACAAGAGACCGAACGCAATGTAGAAATTTTAAGTCTCGAAGTGAAAAGCATTTAGAGCAAGCCGAGCCCAGGAAGATTCCGTTTTGGGGCCCGACAAGTGCCGGCAAATGTTGGATCAAACTGTTGTCGGTAAATGAGCGAATGAATGCTCACCTTAAGCGCCCGATTTGACGCTTGATGGCAAGACCCTCAGCTTATAATTGTCGGCATCCTCAGCTCGCGAGGTGGCGGATTCGAACGTGAAAAGACGTCACTCTCGGAGACAGCAGAGAGGGGAACGCGCGAGCACGTGCCTTGGGCCGTGATCGGATTTTCCAACGTTAGCGGGGTCGTCCCCATCTGAAAGAACGAGAGGTTTTGTCTCGGAATGCACGTGTGGAATCTGGAGATGCGCGGAGAAATAGTCGCAAGCTCGCTACGTTCCAATTTGCATCCGAGGTCAGAAGTTGAAAAACCATCAGTTCGGACAGGATAATTCTCGTGACGCAAAATCTCTTCAGCCCTTCAATCTGTCTCTCTCTACATTATCTCTCAACTACCCCCTTCTCGTCTGCGTCTTTTATTGCGTCTCGGCTGGGCTGGTTTCTTCGTCCTCCTTTCATTTTCTGTCCTATACTAAGCTGTCGTTGACAGATTCTCGTGTTCTTTTCTTCCGTTAATTTTTGGTCTTTGCTGCGTGCGTTTACATTAAAGCTGCTCTTCTCGAAACCTCGGTAGCTATGAATGAGAAGATAATCGTGCATCACGGCAGAAATTGTCGACATAGGGCGAGTGACGAGACCATGATAGTCAAGTTGTGGGTTTTTTTTTTTTTTTTTTTTATAATTGTTTATAAATACATGTTGCTGAATTCTAGGGGCCATGTATAATGTTATTTACTTTCTTTGTAACTGTTATTAATTGTCACTGGTAGCTATAAAATTTGATAAAATTTGATTGTAAATCGAGTAAGAGACTGCCAATCAATTTCTAAACACCAATTGTTGAATTTTATCTTCCTATTATCTTTACATTTTGTATCCTTTTATATGACTGACAACGTTTGCTTTTGGTCTTCGTACCTTTAATTTTCTCGTTGTTTCCTATCTAAGAATCAATAGGCACCTTTTACATCCTTGTTGATTTCTATATCAATCCACATTTTGAAAGGTGCTTTGTTGACACTTTTGGGTGGAATATTTTTTTGATGCACCTGTACAACTAGTTTGTTGATAAGAGAAAGTTGCCCGGGCAAGAACTAGAAACCAACAAGAGCCAACAGTGACAGTGCTCCTAGTAATAACAACCTATGAATTGGGAATGAAGTTGCCACATACTCTGAATCCTCAACCATTAACTGTACGGCAGAAGGAAGCCCTATCTTCTCCAACGTCTCACTAAAGAGAAGTCGAAAGAAGTTGCACTAAAGCCTCATATGGTGGCCACCATGAGAAGGTTTTTTGAAGAGCAAAACATTAATTTGGCTAATCACATCGTCGGTCACATGTCTAACGTGATTAAGCCAATGGTTATGATGTTGAATCGTGCCTTGTTCAAGTCAGGAACATTCAATCTACCAATTATTGACATCTAAATTTTAGTGACCTAGTTAATTGCTTATTGTGGTGACGTCGCCGACCGCTGCTTTGCTGATCCGCCCATTGGCCGCTATCCACCTGTGCTGACCTTCCAGCGCACCAAGACGAGCTCGCCCATGACCCGAGACACTGCTCACTGCCGCCTAAACCACCTGCAAGGTCCGATGACGAGCTGCTATCTGCGTTCGAACTGAGCCTTGCCGTCCTTGTCACCTTTGCCATACTCAACGCGAGTGGCTCTCACGTCGCCGCAGCACCAACCGCCACCTCCGTGCGTACCCGAACTGAGCCGACTCCATGAAGTTTCCATTTTTGACAGGTTTGTTAGCTGTGAGCAGCCCCTGCCGAGATCGTCATCGTCGGCTGCCGTCATCGTGATCCACTGACTGGCTTGAATTCGGAAACGTCATCCATACGAAATTGTGAATTAAGTAAGAATCTCGATTAATTCAATTTTCGTATATCTTGTTATATAATTCGTAATATCGTAAATTTTCTTTGAATGTTTGGTTGTTATTGTCATATTAAAAAAGAAAAAGAAAAAGTCCCCATGAATTAGGAAATTTTCCTAATGTCCCAAAACGCATACAAGTTGCTCGATTTTATACCTAAAATATGACTTGCGATCGCATGGAAAATCAACCAATCTAATCTCATGTCTGAGATATGATTTGTCGATTTTATTCCAAATTTAGATGGATATGGATGATATTCTGGGTAATGGATGTTATTTGTTGATTGATTTTATTCGATCTTATGTCTATTCTTATCTAAAAAGAAAATCACGAAAAGATGTAGATTTTAATTGGTAACAATGCATTTTAGGATAAGAAAACCGACCTCCTACCAACTGGCCATCTGTGGGCATAGTCGAGATTGTCGATCTGCAGGTGAACTTTTGGTCCCATTGATTAGTTCATGGAAGGAACATAGTCAGATTACTGAATCTTGATGCAAAACAGATAAGGTATAGGCCTGACACGCCCCTTGTTCTTCGAGGGATCAGTTGGACTTTCGAAGGAGGACATAAGATAGGCATCATTGGTCGAGCTGGCAGCAGGAAGACGACCTTGATTGGTGCTCTATCCCGTCTAGTGGGGCCTGCAGGAGGAAAAGTTCTTGTAGATGGTGTTGATATCACGAAGATTGGACTTCACGATCTCAGGTCACGGTTCGGGATTATACCTCAAGAGCCCACTCTCTTCAACCGGACAGTGAGATATAACTTGGACCCCTTATCTCGACACACTGACCAAGAAATTTGGGAGGTAAACCCTGGTTCTCTTCGTCCTGGAATACATATGTTAGAAACTATTGATGTTTCCAACTCGAGGTTATGCACATAAACAGGTTCTTGGGATGTGTAAGCTCCAGGAGGCGGTTCAGGAGAAACAAGAGGGACTCGACTCCATGGGTAAGGCTTTATGTTGAAGCCATCAACTTGCCTTCTCGATAGTGTTTTTAAGTGAAAACTTATGACAGCCACAATTCATTTTTCAGTTGTGGAAGATGGGTCGAATTGGAGCATGGGGCAACGGAAATTGTTCTGCTTAAGCCGCGCACTTCTGAGGAGAAGCCAGATACTGGTGCTCGAAGAAGCAACTGCATCGATAGACAATGCGACCGACTTGATTTTACAGAGAACCATTCGTGCCGAATTTGCTGATTGCACTGTGATCACCGTGGCTCACAGAATACCAACGGTAATGGACTGCACAAAGGTCCTTGCCATTAGTGATGGGGAGTTCCACTCCCTAAGCTTGCTTCACTTAGATTGATCCACTGGAAAACAAGTATCCTGCCTCAGTATCACGGATTGAAATTTCAAATCTCCACGTCTTCATTGAGGCGGTTTCTTGTATCACAGGTAAGCTTGTGGAGTACGACGAGCCAATGAAGCTGATGAAAAGAGAGGACTCGCTGTTCGGGCAGCTAGTTAAGGAATACTGGTCGCACGCGCACGCTGCAGAGACCCTTTGAAGCAAAATCAGGTTCCTCGCGAAGCATTCTTTGGTTCCCCTTCTCGGGTGTCTTAGCAATCAGGAGGGGGAGATTTGTGACTAGATTGTTCGATTGTACAATAATGCGGGGGCGAAGTAGAAGAGGAGAAACATTAGGAGATTTGATAGACCTGTACTCTCTTTAGGTGTATCAGTATCAAGCAACTATGCTCTTCATGAATGAGCGACAGGCAACGGGTAAAGAGTATCTCCGTGGGAAGTAGCTCTCCAGTATCCCTAGCCCTCTCTCTCCTCTCAGCCAAGAGAAGACAGATAATCCTCTCATCTGCTCACGTGCACGTCCCATCTTCCAAGTCTTCCAAGTCTCCACCATGAACTCATCGGCGGTCGCTTCCGGCGGCATGCATGCATAGCGAGGTCGCTAGCTAATGTTAACTTAGAGGATACCTTTTGCATCTGACTTCTTGAAACTTTATTACTGGATTACTGTTATTCTATTTGGAATACTAGTTGGGGAATTTCTTATAATCCCACGTATTTTTTGTTTATAGATTAATTATTTCAAGTAATATAAATGATACCGACCAAAAAAAAAGTAATATAAATTATCATTTTTAGGAAAATATTTTTCCAATCACTCATTTTCCACGAAATAAACGAAACCTAAGTTACTAAGCATACTGAAAAATTGCTACCATCTTGAGAAAAATTTTACACGGGAGAGTAAACAGACCGTTTATTTTATCGTAGCTGCATCCTACATCTATTGGGCACATTGTATAGGGAAAATTCCAAATAAGAATCTAAAGTGAACTCATTTTCTTAAATAAGGGCTTTAAGTAAACATTGTTTTTAAATAAAAGCTCAAAGTGGCCATATTAATCTAAAAAAAAAAAAAAAAAAAACCCGAAGTGATTATATTTATTTCAAATAAGGGCCTTCCCTCACTAGCTCACTGGCTGACCAGAGGTATTTTCATCAAAACACAATTTTAAAATTAATGAAATAAATTAGATTAAAAATTAAAAAAAAAACTTAAACTAAAATAAATAGAGGTGGGAGGGAGCCCTCCCTCTAGTCTCTGTTCGTTCTTATTTTTTTTTTTTAAATAGTTTGTTTTTATGGGAAAAAATAGCAAAAAGTTCAAAGATGAAATTGCCCTTATGAAATAGTGAGTTGAGGCTTTTCTTGAAGACTGATATGATCACTTCAGTCTTTATTTAAAATAAGATCCATTTCAGGTTCTCATTTAAGAAAATAATGGTATTTTATGCTCTTTTTTGAAACAATATCTATTTCAAACTCTTATTTGAAAAAATGAGGACATTTCACGTCCTTATTTGAAATTTTCCCGATTGTATATAATATTCTACCAAGTATGTATTCTGCTTTAATTTGGTCTACCCCTACGCAGAAGGCCACCACAAGGGAAGACAAGAAGAATGTTATACATTCTACCGTTTCTAGCTGAGAGCGTAGGCATGCGAGCGGTCGAGAAGCCCTCAATTAACTTAATATAAAGCACATTGCATTGATGGGTTCAGGCTCGCCTAATAGACAGTTGATGCTTCGATGCCACCTTGAACGAATATTTGGGGGCGATTGAAGCAATTCCCAATGTCGCCCAAACCCTTTCTTGATTTGTTAGAAGAACTAAGGAAATACACCGTGTTTATCTAATATGCATTAGCGAGGTTTGAAACGATCCATTTCGTATAGCAAGAAGACAATTATCTGCAATTATGACCAAGTTCTCCTCAATTATAAGATTACTAGCTATTTTCGCTGACATAGGCAATCAAATTTACGGTGCTTTGCATTTTCCATTTGTATTTCCCTTCCTTTAAAGACGCCCGCGCCCAGAGGTCTCTCTAGTGGAATATAGGAAACAATCAGACCCAATGGAACGTCGTTCTCTTAGATTGATGCAACGAATATGGATTTAATAGTAAATACCTCGCCACCGGTGATGAAGCGACACCCTCATGGCAAGACTAAGGTAAGCTGCTCAATCAGCTCACTCGTTTTCGTCAAAGTTTCTCTCGATCATTCTATGGATTATTAACAGGAATAAATGGGTAAACATGAAATAAATATGCCGTTTTGGGATAATCATCCTGCAGCATCATCCCTTCTACAGCGACTTATAATAATATAAGCTCGCATGAGCTTCTATGAGCTATTGTGGCCTTAGATAGGGAGTGCAAGAAGATAACCAAAGGAAAAGATAGAGGAGATGAGCATCACTACGCTACAATTTCCAGGTACATCCTCAACCAAGATAGAGACGGGGTTTCTAACCCCCCGGGATGCAATTCCCTGGAGTGCCTAATCCTCCGACAGGGACTAAAAGTATAAAACTTTTGCATAGATTAATTCGAATAAACTGGGAACATGTAATTCAAACAAAACAAAACTTAGAAAATCAGGGCAATCCAAAAAGGCTGGATTGGCACGGATCTCAACTTTTCACAACCTGTTTTAAGCATCGCCTGCTGTGGAAGTTTGGCTTCTTGAGTTTCCTTCTCACAGCTAAACTTTGCGGACCTGAATGTTATGTGTAGACTGGAAACGCCAAATAGGCTGTCTACCACTCTGTACGAGTGCGACCTCTTCTCCTTCTTTGACCATTCCTTGCTTCTGAGAATAAAAGCCAGAAATCATAAGCATAAGAAAATAAAAAGGGGTATCCACTAAAAAAAGAGCAAAAAAATATAAAAAATCATAAGTCCTGAGAGCCACTCGGAATTAGGAATGATTTAAGAAGAAGACTCGGTATGCATAGCTGCAACTACAGAGTTTCCAAATGAATGCGCACAAGGAGACTTTTAGTGCAAATATCATTGGAACTTTGAAGCATCTAGCAGCCCAAAATGAAGCCAGCCATCATGCGTTATGAGAGCGGAACACACGTGTGTGCAATAAAATATGTCAGCCTAGGTTTAGCTTGCTAAACAAATTATTAAGCAGACAGATGCACTATTCATAGAACCAATTACTAAGAGTAAATGCCCCGGTAAGTTTACCTGCAGCACCGCCAATGCATTAGCAAAAGTTTGTTCAGCATCATCAGAAAACTCCATGTAGATTGGGCACACTCCTTGATATAAAGCGAGTCTCTGCTGTATTCTCTTCCTACATTGTCATTAATGATGCAAATTTATTACCAAAGCACAAAGTTGGCAAATCCCATTGCACATAATTTACTTAAATTTAAATTAGTCTCTACAGATATTGCCCCCTTCCACTTGGTAGAGATGGATCATAACATTAGAGTCTATCATTTTGATTGCTTTCCACTGCAACATATAATGGCATTCCTCTACTTACTCATTTGTGAAGGCAAATATAGTTCCAGAAGGGCGATAATGGCTTAGCAAAATGGCCATGAAACCAGTTCTGGTGAAGACAACAGTAGAGATTCCAAGAGTGTTTGACATCATGGTAGCATGATAGGCAAACATCTCGCTCATATGGTTCTACACGGAAAAAAAAAAAAAAGAGCCGTGGTCACTGTTTAGGTTTAAATGTCAAACATAAATGAAAAATTAGAGGGTAAGCTCAACAAAAAGCTGCAGACTATATGCAGGACGCGATAAGAGACCTTAAAGGCTTGGCCAAGGTTAGATGGCATTTCACCAGCAGCTATGGTTGCTTCAGTCCTTAATGAGACTGTGTGCATGACTTTCACAGCTTTCAATGGGAACCTACAAGAGGGTGAGATGACATTGTCAGATGCATGATTTGCCTCTTACCTTATCTTCAAGAGATCTACAATCACCATGTCAATATTTAGAAAGAACCAAACAATACCGAACTCAGCTTTGAGCCTTCCAAGCTTTGAATTGAATTCAAGTACCAATGCAAATCAAACTCCATAAGAAAACACCCCCTATTTCCCAAACAGCCAATCATACCAGTTGTTTCTTCTCAAGCAGAAAGAATCCTTATAGCAACCAAACAGCCCATCATTAAACCCATAGTAAGTCAAAAATGGAGTAATGCTTACTTTCCATGAGCAGTCTCGCCAGAAAGCATGACTGCATCAGCACCCTCTCGAACAGCAATAGCAATGTCTGACACTTCAGCCCTAGTTGGCGTTGGATGAACAATCATGCTTTCCAGCATGTTGGTGGCCACAATAACAGCCTTACCCATGCTACGGCACATCTGGATTATTTCTTCCTGCATTGGAAAGAGTACAGTAAGATATGTGTATTGCCATTCAACTAATTGAAAAAATTAACAAAAAAAAATCTTCTCTTATCCAATTTGAAAAGGAAAGTACTTGCAAAAGTGGAACTTCTTCAATGGGGAGCTCTGCCCCAAGATCTCCTCTTGCGACCATGGCCTGAAACCCATATTGGCAAACTACTAAGATAAAAGCTACATAGAGCTCAATCGATTCCTTATGATCAGAAAGAGAACAAGGCACCACTTCAGCAATATACGCTAAGATATGCATACAACCCAGTAAATCAGGTTAGGAAAAATGACTATGGAAAAGGGTGTCTCAAGGCAGATATATTGTTCAACGCTGGTGACACCATGCATATTACTCTTACAGACGATAGAACACAAGATTTCTTGTTTAACTTTGCATTCCCTGGTACTGGATAGTTGCAGTTAAAAATCAAGTAATATGTCACAGATAAAGTGGGATTTGCAAAAAGAAACCCCTTCATCATAATTCGGAAAAATAAGCTAATCCAGAGAGAGACTCGTGTGATGTCAAAAAGTTCGGATCATCACCCCATCAGATGCTGTGATAATTGAATGCAAATTTGGTATGGAGTCAGCACTTTCAATTTTCACAATAACATGAATATCGGCATCACAGCCTGCAAAGTTTAAAGGTAACAGGTAAGAAATAAGATTGGGCAGAACTAGATGTTATTAATTCTCATTGGAAACAAGAAAAGTATTTAAGCAAGTACTAACTTTTCAGGTAGTTTTTCAACTCGTGAACAACTTGTGCATCTTTAACAAAGGAGACAGCATAAAAGTCAACTTTATTCTCCACGCCAAACTTGATATCATCCCAGTCCTTCTCTGTATGTGAACAATAAATGCCGTTACATAATGTGTCTAATCAGCAATGTACTCCTGTAGCAAGTAGTCACATGGAACATGATTAGAAGAGTATATTATCATTTGACATCCAACCGGTGATGGAAGGCAATGTAGCGCTTTTTCCTCGGACATTTAGATGTCTCCTGGACTTCAGCTCTCCTCCATCAATAACTTCACATTTTACGGAATCTTCCGTCTTCGACTTCACCGTTAATGACATCATACCACCTAACATTGATACAATGTAAGAGAAGTGCATAAATATTTATAGTGCATGTGTGATAATTTTTCCTTTCTGGCCATGAGGGCGGCATGCATGAATGAAACGCAAACACAGTGTCTTTTTTATTAATGAATGCTGACAAAGCATGAATCTTGGCACAACAGGGTTGAAGAAAAAAACCAATTGGTGGAATTTGTATCATCAAGAAGCATACAAATGTAATTAGATCTATAACGGTTTCTATAGAACACGTTGGTCATACCATCAACAAGAAGCATGTCACCCACTTCTACATCATTAACAAAATCATCGTAATTAACACTGACACAGTCCGCCATTCCAACCCCTCTACGGATTGTGAAGGTGAATTCTTGTCCAGGAGTTAACATGATTGGTTGTGGCAGGTCCCCACTCCTAACCTCAGGGCCCTGAAGTAAAGCAACAAAAACACCATATTATAGCTCGATAAAGCTACAGAACATAGAATCACCATAGAGAACCTGCTTCCCAGCCTTATGTGGAGATAATGAGAGGAACCTGCCTTAGTATCGAGCATTATGGCGATGACATTATCTTTGGACTGAGCATTGTATTCCTTGACCAGATCAATGACTTTCTGATGAGAAGCATGGTCTCCGTGAGACATGTTCATCCTAGCGACATTCATACCAGCTTCAGCCAGCTTCCATATCATTTCCCTTGTGTTGGTGGAAGGACCTATGGTGCAAACGATCTTAGTCTTCCGCCTAACCAGAGGCGTGGACCACATGCCCAATGACGCGTCACTAAGATGCTGAACTCCCTGCAATTTGGACAGGAAAAACAATTCTCATCTCTTTATAAAATAAATAAAAATAAATAATAAATAAAAAAATAAAAAAACAGATGGATGCATACCACTTATTTCCCTCGTGTAGTGTATTTCATATAATTTACAACGTAGGATAACTAAGTTTTCATATAATGACTAG
Source organism: Eucalyptus cloeziana (assembly GCA_014182715.1). Taxonomy (NCBI): domain Eukaryota; kingdom Viridiplantae; phylum Streptophyta; class Magnoliopsida; order Myrtales; family Myrtaceae; genus Eucalyptus; species Eucalyptus cloeziana. Next base: position 3,597,351 of record CM024639.1, on the reverse strand, counting down.
TGCCCTAAAATGATTGATCTTTCAAGATGCTATGTTGCATTTCCCAGTGTAGTTAGCATAAGAGTAATGCTAAGACTACCAAACTGATTCGACAAAATTGTTCATATAGAGGGGCAAACGGTAAGTAGGCATTTGAACAACTGAAATTAGTTCGACAAACGACAATAAACTGCCGCATGAATTTGCAAACCACTGTCATAAATCATCCATTGAATCTCTGGCATTATTCTTAGCCTGATCTAAGGCTATGCGCCGCCAATGAAAGGTGCACAAAACCTATTACAGAATAAAATCTCCATCGCTTCCAGGTCCTTAGAATGGGGTTCTGGTCTCATTATGATCTGGACAGTGCGATTGGTTATCACACTCCAGAGAGTCTCCAGAAGAGGAATCACCCCCCCCAACACATCAGTTGATGAAGTGCCATTCCAGCTAGTACACTGATCAAATGCCAGTCCACACCTTCCTCTCGAACTAAACTTAGAATCCAGCATCAATTCCATAAACGCAAACGAAACTACTTCCGCACTCGAACCAAACCAACCGCACTTCCTCCCGTCGATACTCCCATCCGCCGACGCCCGCGGCGGTCCAAACAGTTCAACAAGCCAGAAGCAAAAAGCACCGTTACCTGGGGAACATCCTCGGGCGACACGGGCACGACCTTGGGCTCGGCGTGCGCGGTCCTCCTCGCGGCGATCCTCGCGCCCCTCGGAACCGCGCGCCGGGGGCTCCTCCCGTCGCCGCCGCCGCGGGGCAGTGCTTTGGAGCAGCCAAAGCCGAAAGAAGGCCTCTTCAGCTTCTCCGCCCGGTCCTCCAGGGTTCCGCCGCCGCCGGGACGGAGCAGCGAGCTCTGGATCGATCCGGTGGCCACCACATCCGCCATCTCGTCGCTGGCGAAGAACAGTTCCCGCGGAGAAGAGGATCGGCGGGTACGATGCAATGCGGGATGGAAGGTGCTCGAGCGTGTCGAAGAAGAAGAAGAGGAGGGAAAGCGAGGAAGTTGGAGCTGGACTTGGAAATGCCGCCGCCGAGCTTGGCGGTTTTCGGGGAAGAGGTTTTCGCCTAGTTTGTATCGAAGCCGGAATGGTCTCGCCCGCCGCTGTGCACAAACTTCGAAGGGAACGGTTGGCTTTTTGGTAATTAATGAGGACGTGCTTTCTTGCGGAGGATTTGCTCCTTATTAAATAATCGTATTGGTACTGATTAATTTAATCCCATTACGTATAAAATAATTTTGTTTTTTTAAATATTAATTCCATTGTAGGCATAAAAAGGATGGCTAATACCACGAAAAATATCAAACCGATACGTTTATGATAAACTTACATTCCATTAAATTTTATCTAAATTGAATTATACGTAACAATTAATTGATGTACTTTAAGATTTTATCCTCTATTTGTTAATGATATATTTATAATTTTATATGGTATTAATTCAATTTACCAAAAACTAATATTTAATAAATTTATTACAAATGTATTAATTTTGATTTTTTTGTAAATTTTTATAGGCATACCAATTCGAGATTTTCAATGGTAAAAATTAGTTTCGGTAAATTTGTCCAACTTGAGGTTTTTCTTGCATCAAATATTATAAAACTCTCTTATTTCATAAATCCATTTGAGAATAATTCATGAACAATGATCATTCTCGTGGTGGAGAGCATTTATTTATTTAAAATTATAAAAGCTGTTTATGGAACTTTCCTTTAAATCCAAAATATGATCTAAATCCTAAAAAATTATATATGAATCTCCACAAGAGCATTCGTTTATTTAAAAGTTTTTAAGCGTTTCACATTGAATAGAATTGCATCGTGTCGATTACTACTTGTTAGATTTGAAAATGAGCAAAGCATTTAAAATAAATGAAAACTTCGTTCATGTTGCAAAAAAGAACTTATAAGAAAATGTTTTTTAGCGTTTATTTCACGAAAAATGAACTTATCATGAAAAATATTTTCCATCAATGAAAATATCTTCTAAATTTAAGTTTGGTTCGTTTTTTATAACAAGCAATTGCTAAAACTTAAAAACGAACTAGAAAATATTTTTCACTTTTCGATTTGGAAAATTCGATTCGATTTTCCCTCTTTTACTCTTTTTTTTATTTATTTTTCTAAAAGATCGATTTTTTATTTTTCTTTATATTCTTTCTACTTTTTCTTTCTTTTCTTTTGTTTTTCTTCTTTCTCGATCAAGCTCAAGCTCACTTTGGATCGGTGAGCGCTAGTGTTGAGTTCGAGGCTCGCTTAATTAGTAATTGCTACTCTTGCCACAAGCTTAAGCCCACTAGATAAGCAAGTTAGAGGCAGCAATCAGCTAGCTCAAGACTCGCTCGTGGCTGATCGAGAAAGAAGAAAAAAAAAGAAAGAAAGAATAAAAAATTCAACTTTTTTAAAAAAGGAAATGAATAAAGAAGTGGAGAAATAGGATGTGAAATAAGAGAGCAAGTGAGGTAAATGATTTTCCTCATCTGAAAAGCTGAAAACATTTTTTATTTATTTTAGAAGAAAAAATGTTTTTGCCAATTAATTTCATGAATTATTTTTTGTGAAACGGATGAAAATTTTGCAATCTCGTCAAATGAGTGCAGATGGAAAAATCGCCGCGTGAGGCCCGCCACGTAAGCGGTTCTAACATCCGCACCATAGCAAAAGAGCACTCGATCATCCCTCCTTCTCAAATGTCCAGCGCGGGAAAATCTGATAACTTGGCGCCCACCAGGACGGGCAGAGGCAGCCCCCAAAACCTCCGCTTTCCATCGCTCCTTTCAATCCTCCGTCACCTTTCTTCCACCCTAGTCCCTCATCCTCGATCCATCTTCTCTACTACCCCGAAGTTCTCCGATCGTTCGATCTCTCCTCGGAAGCTCGATCCGTCGGAGCTCACGGCGCGATGGACACGCAGGGCCTCTCCGCGATCTGCGCCGGCCTCGGCATCGTCGAGGAGGACGACGACGGCAACCGCGTCGGTTATTCGAAGGGCGCGCACTGCCTAGGTACGAGGGTTTTTTTCTAGCGATTTCCCGCCTTCTGCTCGTTGTTTCGCGACGCGGAGTGCCGAAGAGAGAGCTAGGGATTTCGGTCTCAGCTGGAGTGTTGATGTCGTGCTGCTGCTACTCGAGACCGTCTGTCGAGTCGATCGACTGTCTACTTTCTCGGTTCCGGCTAGGGTTTACGCCCCCATTGGTTTCTGATCGCCCAAGTTCGATGGTTAACTTAGCTCCCGTCCGTCGCGTCTAATTCTCGCGCATGGCGCATTGGATAGGGTGACCGATGTGGAATATTAGTTCAGGGGCCGGAATGAAGAAATTTTACTTGAACCATCAGAAATTATGTCAGATTGCTACTAAAAATTGTAACAAATCGGGGTTAGGGACGTGGAGGCGCCCCGTCAACCGTCTCTTTCTGTTGTTGGATCCTTCTGTTGGTGAAGGACAGGAAACGAGTGTTTTCCGTTCATTTTTGTTTCTGCATCATGAAAAGCAGTTTTGTTTAACACCGTGCATCGTCCTAGACTCCAAATGCTAGAATACTGCAATTTCATAGTTTCACTAATTCTTTTTCGTTGATTTCACTTTCCCTAATCGGTCATGAATGTGTTACCTCTTCATTGAAAAGAAATAATAGACTACCTTTTACTAGAGGGAAGTTCAAATGTTATGTTTTTTGTTATTCTTACTTTTAACATGCCATCTCACTAAACTAGGTGATGTATTAGTTGTCCACCTGCTGAGATAAACTGCTGTTCGTTGACTTGTTACCAGATAATTTAAAGGATCTGCTGAGATTTCTCAGGCGTGATGACCCACAGACGAGAGAGGTTTTCAAGCAAGTCTGCAAATGGAACTGCGTGTCCAAAGACCTGATACCCATTTTAGAGCATTGCCAAGACGACCGCAGCTTGGTTCTGAACACTGGTAAATTGACATCTCAAATTCTGCATTGCAAGTTCATTGAGCTTGTGTCTGAGTAGAAGAGATGATTTATTATTAATTTTTTGTTTTCTATAGTGAAGGTCTTGGTGTTTCTCACAATGCCCATTGAGCCCACCTCCTCTGGTATTCACCTACAGATTGAGTATTTATGGGATCTTAAATCTGCAATTACCACGAGTGACACTGTTGCAGTTATTATTTCGCTGCTTGAGAGCCCGCTGGAGAACTTGGAAAGGTGACACGACTCATCCTATTCCGTCTGTTTTATTCGTACATTGTCTAAGAACTTAAGATAGAGATGTCGCAGACTTGGTATTGGTTGTAATGCACACAGCTCATTGTCCATATATTCTGGTGTTTCGTGTATTGGAACTGGTAGTAGAGGACTTTAAACAGCTTCCCTCTTTTTACTCCAAGTATACGCGTGCATGTGAGAGTGAGAGAGAGATTTGGATTGCTTTAGTTTCTGTCATTTGTTACTGACAAATAGCTCTTTTTTTTTTCAAACTACACGGATACATTCCAGTGAAGTATTCACAGAGGATGACTGGAAGTTAGTGCAGCTCATTCTTACTTTATTTCGAAACCTACTGGCCATCCAGGACATTTCAACACTTCAGAAGGCTGCTGGATTTGCCACTCGAATATTGTCACTTCGAGACAGATTTTTGGAGCTTTTGTTCGGTGAAAATGTGATGGATCTATTCTTACTCGTTGCTCAGCACATTGGTGGGTCTTCTGACTACCTTCATCAAGATAATTGGCTTTTGCTGGAAATCTTTTACTATATATTTAATGGCCAAGATCCTGAGTTGGTCGCAAAAGCACATCTGAATAGTCTCAAGGTGGGTATAACTCTATTATTCTTATCTTTCCAGTTTATGATACATTGGAATATGTAGACTGTAGAGGAGAGTACTTGACTAAATCTTCTGTATTTTCTGAAAAATGACCATTTTATCTTAAAATGATTGGTGTGATATTACTGAAACATGAATGGAAGTCACATAGATCATATTTGGTGTCTCAATTTGACTGTGTGCCACGATAAAGAACCTGATAAGTGGTCTTTCTTTTTGTTTAATCTCTTGTTGCTGAGATTTAGAGTAGACTTCTATTTTGTGTCCTTTACAAATAGTTGATTGACATGCATGTCCCGAATTCATTCACAATAATGTCATGAAGGATGCGGAAGCCAAAACTTCCTTGAGTGGCCTCAAATCGATTATTGATGAGGAGAAGGACAGAAGGAGGCTTTCCAGGCTACAATATGGCAGCTGCTATTCACATTTTTCAGGGACATTTGAGCGATTTACCATGGTATGAGTTACCTTTTCTTTTACTTGCATATCAATTTTGAGCTTAGTAAACTCTACTTTCTTCTTTCAGGATGGTTCCAAAGCCGTTCTTAATGGAACTCCTAATTCTGCTTCGCTCGATGTATACTCTAAATCCGATAAGTTCTGTCGGGGTCCAACAAAAAAGATCGTATGGGACCAGGGGAGAATACCGACAACAACTGATAACATTTTAAAGTTGCTTCATGGTTTCTTGAATCAGTTTCTATCTGGGGGTTACAATGGTATTTTTCAAACTAAAAGGATAATTTTTATTATTTCGTGTTAGCACTCTTTGATGCATTGCTGAAACTTATCTGGTCCATGTATCAGTTTTGATGCAGTCAGTTCGCGAGGATATTGAGAGGGAACAACTTAATATTCAGAGAAATGATGTGGTGTACTTCTTTGAGGTTGCTAAATTTGTCACTTCTTTCCAGTATCACAAATTTTCGACATCAAAGGTAAGATTTAAATTTGGAAATTCACATATTTGCTTGTATCCTCTGCAATGTGGAGGATCTTATTGCACTATTTCCTCTTAAAATTAGCGTAGGTCATGTTTTGAATTATGTACTTTTGGGAAGTATGAATGCATTTTTTATTTGGGTTTCACTCGGTGAGGTACAGGGTTGATCAGTTATCAATTTTGCTGTTGTTTTCTCTGGATTGACAGCAATCCCATATGTATGCTGTAGACTTCTTCTGGTATAGGGGAATTTCGAGATGAGGAAATGCCACAAGGAAGTAGATTATGAGAGAAACCTCCTAGAAAGAGGAATAAGTTCTAAGTGAGCAAACGTATGAGGGCATTATTTGAACCTGTGCATTGTACATTGCTTCTTTTTTTATGCTTCCTTATGCGTGAGTTTAAAATCTCATTCATAGATTTGAATTCTAAAAGGTCTTTCTATCTGTATACATCATTGTGGAGGAGGATATTGTCACAAAGCTTATGGTCACCTTTCTACAAACTTGGAAAATAATGTTTATGAGCAGTTGACAAAACCTATTACTTCAGTAAAGGTTTGATAGGCATCATTATACTGTTATTTGTTTGCCTATGCTCCTTAACTTTTTTCATTGTTCTGGTGGGAGTAGATACGGTTAGTATTTCTTCTTTTGAGTTCTGAAAGAGGGAAGTATACATAAGCTCAGATTTTGTGATCAGTCTCCAGTGACATGTGAGATTTTATATGAATATTTCGTTATATTACAGCCTAATGCAGAGATGGGCAGTTCCCTATCTAGTCGTAGCAATGAAGATGGCATCCTATTTAGTGGTGATATATGCGGGCCAATTGCTGCATCAATGAATGAATCTATGTTTCTGATGGTTATTTCGAAGTGGCGTGATGGCTTTGATGGATTAAAGGAAACAAAAGACTACAAGTTTTTATCTGCAGCAGGATCTCTTCTGAGAGCAATGGTAAGTATTTCTTGTTGTCTACCCTCAAAAATGATCCTTGGAGGACAAGTTTTGACCATATGCATCTTCCATGTTGCTCATGTATTGATGGATGCTTGGGTGAATATGTTGAATTTTCACTCAGGTCATGGATTACATTGTTAGGAGAAAGGAACGAGAGATTCGTATTCAAGGTCCAGCAAATTTTATTACCGATAACTTTTTGGAGCATTGATACTTGGATCTTTTGCAGTGTTATGAGAGATGTGCATTGGAGATGAAATTTTCCATGGTGACAGGGACTTAGGTACAGCATAAGAAGTGAAAGGAAAGATTCCTACTCAATTGCACAAGTATATAGTTTGAAGGAATTAATAAACCGTGTAATATGATAAGAACATAGTAGGACTGAGTAAATACTAAACATTTAATCTGATAGTGGTCTTCATATATTAATGGAATGGTGGGGTTTTGATATTCAAAATAAGTCGTGGACCACAACTGGTATAAAATTATAAAATTAATCAGTTACTGCAGCACGCAATAGAGAGGTGGTTCATCCTTAGGTGGGTTCATTGAGAAGGAATGCTAAATATCTCATTTTATTGTAAGTTTAGTTGGCCTTGCTTTTTCTACTGGGATCATAGGATGAAACAATAGAACTAATCTGCTGTCATGGACTTACTGCAAGACTGTTCATTGTTGTGGTTTTGATTTGTTTTTTGTGCAAAATAAGGTTGAGGAACCCCCCTAAGTTTTGTATTTGTACTTCCTATCTACTGTTTTAAACTACATCCTGATGTTGGAGGGGATGTTGTCATGACTTGATGTCTTCCTGCTGATCGTAAAGTAAGCGCTGTTATGGAAGGAATTAGTTTTTATACTCACCTAAAAATTTCTTCTTTTGCAGATTCGGACACTAGATTTGGTGCTTAAATTATTGTCAGAAAATTCCAGGGAGCCTCAGACTGCTCGGGTTCTTCTTTACAAGTTATTTTATGATCAGACTGATCAAGGAATGACTCATTTCCTTCTCAATCTTGTCAAATCGTTCGATGTTCACAAGCAACCTAGAAGGTCTTCTACTTCATATGTGCTGTTGTTGTAATACATAGTGAAATTACTACTAGTGCTGGCTTTCTGAACATTTTACCTTGAGCTGTGACATAGTTCTATCATTAAGCAGCAGCTGATAATTTGAAACTTAGATGACATAAGTTGCCCATACAAGTCATATGGTAAAGAAGAGGAGTCTAAGTTCTTACTGACGAGCTACCCACTGAGAAATCACCTCCCTGAGATAATACTACTTTTGCCTCATTTATTTGCAAAGTGGATCTACATTACATGAAGTGTGAGAAGAAGTACCGCCACTAAAATGTTTTCTCTGACTTTTGTCTGCTTTCCTTCTATATCCTGAACCCTATACTAGCAGAGGAAGGTGGGTGGATAACAGTATTACTGCCTGCGTTTTGATCTTTTGTGTGATGGAAGTATTAGTGACATACTTTTGAGATTTTTGAGGATAGTGTACTATGTAGTGAGATTAGCCGGGGTTACATGCCCTTTTTAGCAGTGTACTAAGGATAGTGTCCTAAGTAATACTGATTGCCTGACTTTCGATATTCTGTCATTGTAGTTTGCCAGGTGTAAAATGTCAATGAAATTGATCTGCTTCCAGCAAACTTCTCATGTGTGTATAGCATTATTTCATAATCGAACTTTCCTTCCCTGATTTTCTTTTTTCCTCGTTATCAGTGATCTTGCAGATTTGGTGGAAGTGATTCACACAATCACGCAGTTGATGGAGAGACTTCAAGATCGCGGAACACTAAGGGTATGTGACAATTGTACAAGATGGAAAATATGCACTTTTCTGGCAATTTGGTTGAGGTGATTCGTTGGATAATCTCTGTTGATGGCATTTCACAGTGATACCATAGAGGCTTTCTATGATTTAACTTTGTTCTCAGCTAGTGTTTATCCATTTGCCATCTGTAGTATCAGAAGTGGCAAGAAAGGGGAGACTGTAATAATATCTAAGGTTAAAGAGATGAGAACATTAATTTGTGGTTAGGACCATAGACTTTTGCATGCTGCTCATCTCCCTCAAGAACCGATCTTTTACAAAAAAACTCCCATTGAAATCTTTGTACTTAAGTAGCAAACTACAAGCGGCTAATTTCTCGTTGGTTGTCTAGAACTTATGTGGCAAGTAAATTTCAGGTGGACCTATTGATTCTTTGTGCTATACTTTCTTGTAGGAGGAGACAAATTAATGAGTCCTGTCTCATTTGGAATACATAATCAGGTGCAGGCCCCGTTATCATGTAGAAAATCATTTAATCCCACAGTAAGAAATGCCTGGTAGATGAATGCTACAACTGCAGAATATCATACATTGCACCTACACATAAATTTTTGGTCTCTTCATACACATGCATCTGCAATGACTCATTCTTTATGCAGTATCAAAGTTGACATACTGTGAGTGCTAGAGTCACCACCTGATAGGTTTCTGTTCTGTCGATGTCTGTTTCTGTTTGTGCTGTATACCTACGATGTGATTCTATTGAGGAACACATCACCGCACACCCAAAATGAACATACTGGGACACCTATGCAGAATATTTTGCAGTCATGCATTATGCTTATGTTCCCGTGCACAAGGGACCAGTGATACTGACATAATGGGGTTTGATTATTTCTTGAGCTTGTATTATCAGATGCCAATATGATTTTCCCAATTATGAGGAATATCATCAATGAACTTTTTGGAGTAAACTCATGCAGTCTTCATAATCTTGTCAAGCATGTGTGGATTGTTTTTATAGTGCTCGCACTGCCGTATCAGATGTTTACAGATTACTTTTCTATTTCGATAGATTTTATCTTGCAAATGATAGCATGCCCAATTATCTTTCTGGTTTATAAATGCCCTCTATCTAGGTATTATGTATTTCTCAACAAACTCATTTTGATAGGTTACTAGAAAATCCAGAAAGAGGAGAACGGGAAAAAGGGTGACTGACAAAGTAGAAGCAGACATAGAACCTTCGGCAGATTGTCTTGTTGTTCAGAATGAAATTGCTATATCTAGTAGTGAAAAACTAGCTTCTGGAGACAAGTGTCACCAAGATGGCCAATTAGATACAGATTCTAATGGTGGGAAAACTGGCATTCTTCTTGATGCTGAAATTTCAGAGAATCATGGTGAATCTACCATGGAGCAACAGAAGACTGACAACAATCTGCTATGTTCAAGAAAATCTGATCCTCCCCATGATCTTTGTTACAGTACAGGTGATTCATCTGGTGATGAACAAACTGTTAAATATGATGAAGTTGATTTTAAAGTGTCTACCGTAGTATCAGCTTTTGCGAACAATGGCATCATCCATAATCTGTGTTGGTTATTAAAGTTCTACAAGAGCAACTCTATCAACACAAATCGCTATATAATATCAATTCTGAGGAGGATTGCTGATGATCTCGAGCTCTCTCCAATGCTATATCAGGTCAAGGACGCATTCTTTATTTATGAAATTTGGATATTCACTTATCAAGTTTCTCAATATCTAAAGAGTCCTATAACATTTTGCAGTTATCACTCTTGACTATATTTCACGAAATATTGGTTGAGCAGAAGTCTTGTCCAAACGAGGAATACACAGAAATAGTGGACTTTTTGACCAACTTAGTCAGGAAAATGCTACGCAAGATGAAACAGCAACCCCTTCTTTTTGTGGAAATGCTCTTCTGGAAGACCCGCAAAGAGTGTCACTATATTAATGCTGAATATTTATTGCATGAGGTCGGCGAGCTGAAGAAACAGAATGGATATGGAGAAATTGGTTCCATGCATACTACAGGATGGGTTCGTAGGAGCATAGCAGATGCCTTGGGTGAAGATGAAGCTGATGTGGTGATAAGTCATGACTTGGGGTACCAGAAGTAAGAAACCCTAAAATCTCTCACATGCACTACACATTCTGCAAGAATATTATCTGAAACACGAATAATGCAGATAGCCACTTTTTGCTTTTTCATTGTGATTTCCTTATTTTAAGGATTTTGCGACGCGAGCTTTTGCTACTGTGTCGATATTATATAAATCATGTCCTCCATGTTTCCAGAGACAATGTAGACTCCGATGAATCACCAGAAATCTCCAGTTCACTCATTGACATCAATGGGAAAGAGAAACTTGACTGGTACTAGATTTTCTAACTTGAAGAAATAATACTGAATTACCCTTGAATTCCCTGCTTTAAGTGTGGAAATGGCTGTTGCAGTGGAAATTCCTTGGACCACGACCATGGCAAGGTTTCCAAAAGAAAGAGAAGACTCGTTCTTAATGACGAGCTAGACTCCAAAATCAGAGATCTCTATGAAAAGTGAGTAGTATTATTCCTGCTTACTAATAATTTGTGAGTGTCATAGTAATGTTGGATCATTTTCTTTTCTGAACAAAAGAAAGAGAGAAAGAAAACCTCTTTCAAAAGTGCTTTGATAGTAGTTCCATGTTGTTTTGTTGGTCATACGGCTCTAGAACATTATTCATGCCTTACCTAAGGATCAAGTGATTGTTCATTCATACTGTTCAGTGTTTTGTGCTGCTTAATTTTGTTATAGGTTCAAAGATGAACAAAAATGCAATCATTTGATTGCGGAGGCTCTAGATTCTGATTGTAAAGTTTCACCTACTCAAGTTGGGAACAAGCTTAAGCAACTAGGATTGAGAACTGCACGAAGGAACAGAATGCCTTACAATAAAGAATCAACTTCAAAGCCCAGTCAGCCCGAGGATGGGGAAGATACACAGGAAAGAGGGAGTTTATCTCTCGAGTCACAGGATTTGATTGATCGTTCAACGAGACTACCTTTGTAAGCACCGATCTGAATGCTTGTGTTGTAAAGAAAAGTTAATTGCCTTATGTATGGACACTTACAGAGAGATTTTTCTTTTCCTGTTTTGTGTACTGCTCAAGTTATTCAGACATTGAGATGCTGGGCCTTGAACAATATGTTGGTCCAGCAAAGAAGTAAACTCTCATTGCTTCTTTTGTCCAGTCAGAAATTGGTACTTTGTTTGTGTGGTTGGTCCACAATAACTCCCTTAGGAAACAAGGAATATATTGCCTATGTTTTGTTAGTACCCATAAATCAATCTTTCCGTAGGAATATGAGGTTGCACAAATCCCCTGTTTCTTCATTTAGAAGATTGTGAAAATCTGACACGAGCATCATAGAAGAGAAGAGATGCCATTAATAGGATAAGAGGAATAGTAGCAGGAGTATGCTTTTGCTTTTTCTTATGATAGAGATGAAGCTGCCTTGCTTAATTAAGACTGAAATGGGTTCATTTTTTCTTCTTTAATAGGATTTTAGCTTTGCAGCCATGGTACTAACATTGGATGTGCTCATAGAGAACTTTGAGTTTTACGTGAAATGCTGATGCTCTGTTTTGCTTCAGGCATGCAAGAAAAAGAGTACATGCATTAAGTGAAGATCAGGAGGCGGCTATTAGAACTTTATTCGAGAAGTGAGTTATGTCCAATCATCATCTCTCCACTTTTTTAGGACATTGTCCCTTTCCTTTGCACCACTGATGCTAAAAGTTATGTGGTATGACAGGTTCAAGGATCATAAAAGGTGCAGCTATATGATTGCAAACGCATTGGATGGTGATAGACTATTCACACCTGCACAAATTGCTCGTAAACTCAAACAGCTAGGTTTACGTGTTCCCCGACAGAAGAAGGCTGAAGCCACCTTGCATTTGAGAGATGAGAATCTTAGTGATCATTCTGCTGATGAAATGCAGGATTCAGACAATGAGACATTGTTATCATTGAGGCTGAGGTAATTTGACTCTACTTATCCCTTCATGCATCCCCAGATGTTAGGTACATGGTGCTTGCCATTCTTAAAGAACAAAACAAGTTTGTTACAATAGCTATGCTATTTGTTTACTGTATTGTTCGAAACACTGGATTTGACTGGGCAGCTCATACCAGTCCAGGGGAAAGTGGTTCGGTCTCAAGTCTGTTTCAGCCCTTCAAACCATGGTCGGTTGCAGATCTGATCAAAGGCAGTTATCTCCCTTCATCTGTATTTGGGGTCTTGAAAACCAATGCATGTACTCTGTTACACCATTAGTCCACTTGAAATCAGTGGTTGGTAGTCATTTTTTATTAATTATATAGGTTTCATTCAGAAGGGGTCTAGCAATTAGGTTTTGGTGGATACATGACTCATCCTTCATCAATTTTGTTACACACGCTCCTTGACATAAACTGCCACCCATTTTGCATTTTCTCAACTTCTGTCAAATCTAACATCATTCCACAGCTGGGTGTCATGTTCACAGCTTTGTTTTCTAAGAGGAACGTGCCACATCTTAGTCTTGAATCTTGATCCTCCCTGCCTTATATTTTCGTATGGCTGTGACATAAGGTTTTTGTCAACTTGAGAAATCTTCCACATCAACAGATACTTAATATTAACCCAAATTTGTACCTGCCATCAGGGGAAGAAACAAGGAAAATGGAAACCTCTCCAGCAGTAAATTGCAGAGTGCAGAAATTGAAGGAAGATTGTTGGAAGATAATTCTGATGATGAAACATTGAGCTCTGTCCTGAAGTAAGTCTTTTAATGAAAGCTGTAGGCTATGGTTGCTTTAGTCTCAGTTTGAGGCAGTATTCAAGATTCTCCTAAGCTTTAGTCTCAGTTTGAGGCAGTATTCAAGATTCTCCTAAGTAGTGCCAGAACTATAGATGTATGATCTTGTCTTTGCAACTTTACAACTTGAAGATGGATGTGGAGCATTCCTTTAGTTTTCTTCAGATTCATGTTCAGTTTCTCCAATGCATTATTTGATAGGACAGTTATTTACAGGCTAAATGGAAAACCGCTTACCAAGTGGTACCTCAGTTATGTAGGCAGTTGGAGCATGTAATTGCATGATCATCATGTCATTTACATCTATTTATTTTGACAATCCACTATGATTTACCATAAAAATGTGCATTAAGTTTATTGAAATCTACCCAAAATCAGCATTCTGTAAACTGTTGGCGGTGGATTTTAAATAGCCATTTTCACTCAGTTTAGAAGGAGAATACCCTGAGTGCAGGTCTAATGAGAAAGAGAAAGTTATATACAAGTAATGTGTTTCCGTAGACGTGAATCTTTCTATTTGAATGGCTGCACAATATCATTCTCATTACTTGTGTTCTGAACCTTAGACCCATATTCAAGTTTTAAAGATAAGTAAAACTGCAAATTTGCCTTGTGTTTCCCCCGCAGATATATGGGGACCGTAGGTTTTTGTTATTCTGCATTTGTCATTCTAGATATATGCACAAATGCCCACAACATGCCCCTGACATTCTCTTTGCTCATAGAAGTAGAAAACTCACCGCATCATCAAAGATCAGGAGCTTTGCAAATGAGAGCATCAGAATAACTTCGTCAGAGGGGATCCTATTGGACACAGAGAGCGACAAGGCAACGGTTGAAAATTCTGCAGAAGGGTATGTTAACTAAGAAGAAACTTTTTGCTTGCTAAAGTACTCTTCTGGCCCTCTTCTACTGTTTATAGATGACTGCAGCCATCAGTTAAAAGGCTTCACTCATCTGCAATAAAATTTATGTATGTGTATGTATGTATGTATGTATGTATGTATGTATGTATGTATGTATTCATGTACATATGTAAGTATGATCTCAAACTATCGATTTCTCTCAGTTAACTTGTTGCTGGATATTGACCCATTGAAGTGTCTTGAAACAGAGAAAATGAATGTTTTCTATGACTTACTTTTGTGAGCTGAAATTGCCAATGACATCATATTAATAGTGTAATTTGCATCATATTTTGCATGGATGTGGATTTGCATTGACCCGCTCGGGTCAAACTGGCTTGGATTATTCTCTCAAGCGGATTAAAATTGTTTTGCACCAGGGATGAACAAAACTGGCCCATTAATGTTGAAGCCACGGGGGGTCAACACAGTGTTTTCTTGAACGGTTTAAACTCCAAGGGCACTCTTGAAGCTGAAATAACTGGCAGCATCAGTGACAATCTTGGTTCACCCATCGAACAAGCAAATGATGCACCACTAGAGAAAATGGATAATGAGTTGGCAGATTCAGGTGATGACGTTCCCTCTACTGCTATAGCCCAAAAGGCTATTGGTGGGAGAAGATTGAGGGTCGTGTTTGATGATGATGATGAGGATTAGCATAATACCAAGGTTCTGTCCCCTTGAACATTGCATTTTTCTATAGGGGCCTTGAATAATTCTTCCAATGATTACGGTTGCCCCACAATGTGAATATTAGTTTGGATTTCTGTACACTTGCAATGCTACTCCACATTTTTTTAATTTATCCTTCACTATTACAAGTTGATCGATCGCCTGGTAAACTGAACGGCAACCATGATGAAATCTGAACTTATTAATCACATATTTTTGTAGAGAACGTAGAGTTGAATTGAATATGGTCGGGTGGGAATCAGCAAGGCTTGACTATGACCAAGTCCAGGCTCGACAAATGTAATCGTTCTAGCTTTTCCAAATATGAAATTGTCACTTACCAGTTGCTCCCAGGCTTTCTGCTTGTTCACGGTTTCTTCATCATTCTTATTAAATAGTATGTACATGATCCAGATGGGGGCCAAATGCAATGTCCAATTCTTACAACCGAACAAGAAAACATTATATGGAAGTCTGTTAAATGAGATTAATCTTAGATTTGCTGCTCTGAATAGTTTTCTGTCCTGATTTATTATTATTAACTGATAGAGGCCACGGAACGGGGTAGTATTGTCATTGTAATCAAAACGATACCTCGTGCAGGCCTTGTGTTAAGAACCTGCATTGATTCCATTATCATGAAATTATAGTGAATTTCCTAAATAAAGATTGTTACTAACAAAATCTAATCAATATATGGATATGATGCCAGACTGTTGAATTGTTGATCCAATTTCTAGAAACTTCAAGATTGATGTTAGCTAGAAAACACAAGAAAAATCCCTAAAAAAGAGAATCTGGTTTAGATAACAAAGAAAAGTGTAGAAGCAAAAGTGTAGAATTCTCTAAAAGAAGAATGGCTTAACTATAATTTAGAACTCCCTAGATTAAGCCTAAGTGGACAACATTTACACATCTAGAATGTTGGTAGAGCACCCTATAAATAGGAAAGAGGGGAGAGCATAGTAGAGAAAACAAATGTAAGCAAGCTCCTTCCCTTTCCCTTTGTACTATAATCAATAATAAAAAAGTTCTTTTTTTTTTCATTGTACTCTCTTCTAACACTCGCATACATATCAAACACACGCTTTCGCAAAAACTCCAACAGTGGTATCGGAGCCAGGTTTATCGGATGGTTATGGGCGTTTGTCCTCACCATCCTCAACTAAAAAGGTCAGAGCCTGAGCGAGAGCCAAAAGAGCTAGAGCCGGAGCTAGAGCCACAGCTGGAGCTAGAGCCAAAGCCTACGAGAGCGAGAGCTAGAGCCCGAGCTAACAACTACAATTAAGAGCACTTTGATGCCCCGAGACATATGGGACATCATTGAAGAAAAGTCATGCATGTTCAAAGGCAAGTGCAAGTGTTTCGACAGGAGAATGCAAGGGATCGTGGAACAAAGACGACATAAAAGGCATGGGACAAACTATAAGGAGAATTTCAAGGTACGTCCGAGACTTTATAACACAAGTCTGGAGTATCCCAAAATTGGATTAAGGGGGAGTGTTGGAATTTGTGATCAGAGTTGCGTAGCAGAAGCATGGTGGGCCCATAACCCACAAGTCTGAGGATCGGAACCTGGCTTTGATAACATGTTAGAAAATTTTTGGATGTGTGCGCTACTGAAGTATGGTTTTGGTATTGATGATTTTTTTATTAGTGATGTGTGCAAATGTATGATATAATTTGTAGTTGATGGACAAGGGATAAACTAGGATAATTGAAGGACAAATAACATGAGATATGGGAAATAGTTTCATTAGTTGGATAAAATAATTTTACAATAGTTGAAGGAGGTGTTGGTAGGAGCTACATGATGTGGTTTTTATGGAAAGCTCCCAACAAAAGCTCCTTTATATAAGCTGCTAAAGTCGGTGGAGGAAATCTCTAGACTTCTTTACAAATAGCTACTATTATTTTATAGTAACATGAGATGGAGTGTTCTAGAACACACAAGAGATGGCAGCTTGTAGACTCTTCTAAAATTTTTCTTGAATTTTCTAGCTCAAATCTATCTTGAAGTTTCTAGAATTGGATCACAAATTCCAACACAGACAAACTAGTTAAATCACCGAACGGATCAGGAGAGCAACCAAAGGAGTTCGATGACAAGTTCTTGTTACACTAGTTCAGAAACCATATGGATAAAGGACAAAGAATGTAAGTTTCATTAGGAATGGCTAATTGAGGCAGTGGCACTTCGTGGTTGGCTTTTCTCCGTCTCGGCTAACTAGACCTTGTCTGTCATCAAACCGGATTTTATCACCAGAGAGAACAGAGAGAAAGGACGCAAGAATTGCAACTGCGGGACTTGCAAGCTTTCAATACCATGCCTTCCAAGCTAAAGAGCAAGAGGGCATTTTTGTTAATTCCAATTAGAGGTCTTTCTAACATCTATAAAAGAAAGTGCCCTTCAAACTTATGAGCGTAGAACCTCCAACATCTTCTCTTTCTAGATAGAAACACCAATCGACATTCTGTCTTCAATAGATGGCTTCTAAGTTTTCGGTTTCTTTGGCATTTCTGTGCTTAGAGATGCTGATTTTAGCTATGGGAACTGATGCCAGTGGAGTGACAATATATTGGGGCCAAAATGGGAATGAAGGCACTCTGCCCGGTACTTGTGCGACCAGTAAATATGAATTTGTCAACATACCTTTTCTTGCCGTATTTGGAAAAGGCCAAACTCACGTGATCAACCTCACCAGTCATTGCAACCCGTCTGTCAATGGTTGCACTAAGCTGAGTCCTGATATAAAGTATTGCTGAGCCGAGGGCATTAAAGTCATGCTTTCCATTGGAGGAAGTGCTGGTAGCTACACGCTAGCCTCGTCTGATGATCCTAGGAGGGTCACGACTTGTCTCTGGAACAACTTCCTGTGAGGGAAGTCCTCTTCGTGGCCGCTTGGAGATGCGGTTCTGGATGGCATCGATTTCAACATCGAAGGAGGCACGAGCCAGCACTGGGACGAGCATGCGAAGTACCTTTCCGTGTATAGCAGATGCAGTAATAAGAAGCTTTACTTGGCTGCAGCCCGGCAATGTTCTTTCCCTGATGTGGGGATGAGGAATGCCCTTAAGACAGGACTGTTCGACTATGTTTGGGTTCAGATCTATAACAATTGCTGTGCAAGTACATTCCCGGTGATGTGGCCAACCTTGAAGAAGCCTGGAAACAGTGGACTTCAACCATTCCAGCTAGCAAGATTTTCCTGGGATTACCGGCTGCGCCTCAAGCTGCTGGCAGCAGCTTTATCCCTGCTGCCAATCTTACCTCAAAAGTACTCCCAAATCTCAAGGGTTCAAAAAAATACAGCGGCATCATGTTGTGGCCAAAGTACCACGGTGGTCTCTCTGATTATAGTGCCTCTATTAAAGGCCACGTTTAAAACCCGAATGACGGTCCCATAGTCATATCTATATGAGGTTTCGAAACCAACACATCAATGTACCAACGTTTTCTTAACAGATATAAGGTAATTGGTATATCCTTTTAAATTCTTTATCTTAAGCATTCCGATTGATTGAAGTTTGTGGATAGGCAAAAAGGACACATTTGATCATTTGAGGTTAGATACTGCTTATCAATGATCTTCTGGAGGATTAGAATCAGATAGATCCCGACAGTTCCATCTGCCGCTTTGACATTCATTCATACTTGCGAAAACTGCAAAGAATCATTTTCATTCAATTGGGCAGTCTTTCCTTTAATCCTGTCTATATTATCTAGGCGACATCGTGGAGTAACTACAAGTAGCATTAGACGATGGGTGACTGGTGAAAGTAAAAGAGCTCGAGCGATTATATTCTCTTTTCATTGCCTTGTGGACTTGATCTAGTCCTTCTTCAATTAATTCAAGAACAGTCTGCGGCATTGGAGGCGCGTTGATATCCATCGAGCCTTCTAGCATCCGCACCACTTCCCCCATTGTAGGTCTCATGAACACTTCATCTTGAATACACCAGAATGCGACTCTCAGTGCTCTTGTTAGCTCTTCCTCTTGCACGGCCCCTTCCAGTCGTCTATCCGCCACTTTAATTGGTGTTCCTTTCGTCATTTCCTAAGAGGAGGTTGACAGGATTTATAACGAAGCATATGAAAAGAAAGAATGCGTCGATCTGCTACAAAAGGAAATGAGAACACTATTACACAGCATAAATTCTCTCGTTCGAGAGGGTACCTTAAAAGCCCAGCCAGGGTAGAAGAACTCTTCTGCATCAAAAGACATGTCGAGGTTTCTCCGTCCTCCGACGATCTCCAAAAGAAGCATCCCATAACTATAGACATCAGCCTTTACAGTGATAGGCCGGTTACTAACCCATTCCGGAGCTAAATAGCCTCTAGTTCCTCTAATCATGGTCATGACATGTGAATGCTCTCTCCCCATCAACTTAGCTAGCCCGAAATCTGAAACTTTGGGACAGAAATTCTCATCTAGGAGAATATTTTCTGGCTTAATGTCGCAGTGTATGATCCGGTTCCTACACTGCTCGTGAAAGTAGGCAATCCCTTGTGCCATCCCGATGGCTATTTGGAAGCGGGTTTGCCAATCTAGCAATCTGTCTCGCAATCTGAACGAAGGGAAAATCCACTTGTCCAAGGACCCGTTTTTCATGAACTCATAAACAAGAAGCCTGTCCATTACCAATCAAAGAATCCAGAAGAATTAAAATAAATGGTAAGGTTCATTAGTCAGGATTCTCCCAAATGAAGAATTAAACATACAAAGTCAGATGAGCACACAAGTTCTTTTTGCTAACCGGTATGCAAAGTTATGCACGTCAAGCTTTTCATGCCCTCTAAATACTTAATAGGGATGGTTTTTATACCTGTGTGACCCCTCAGAGCAATAGCCGCATAAACGGACCAAGTTCATGTGATGCATTGAACCGATGGTGTTCACTTCGGTTATGAACTCCTTTTCGCCATGAGGCAAAACCCTGTCAAGCTTCTTTACTGCGACTAGAGTTCCATCTGCAAGGCTTCCCTTGTACACGCTTCCGAACCCCCCTGCAAATAACATGGTATATACTACATCAATAATCTCCCATCTCAAACAGAGTAAAGCTGGTTTACTCTGTGGTTCCTTGGCTCTGTTTTCCTAGGATTAAAAAAAGTTGACACTTTTAGCAGTTACCTGTTCCAATCAGCTGCGAGAAGTTGCTGGTGCGAATTTGCAAGTCACGGTAAGTGAAGTTCATTGGTGCACCGGACAAGGTTAATAACGAACTTTCCATTGCTTTCCTAAGCAACCTCCTCCTGTGGACATTGTAATACAACAATGTACAGAGTAGACCTATGAGAACCACCATGACAAGTACAACTGGGAGGATCACTACTTTCTGGTGGCCAATTCCTGATGAATCCCCCGATTCTCTTGCATTACCTTCAGGTGTTGCCGAACTGTTAGAATTGACTTTCACGAATAAGGTCGAACTGGGGTCCTCAAACCCACCAAAATCCAAGCTCCTAAGTAGCCAACAGTAAGGCTTTTCCTCATCAAGTCCATAAACGGAAGCAACGCATTTACATTCTGATAAACAAGCATCACCGCACTTCGAAACCGTAGCTATGTCACTGTAGTTTGCTAGGATAGAATAATCAGAGAAATAGTAATTTGTCTGTTGAACCACTGAGATTCTAAACTCAGATGTTTGATTTCTATTTTCTGAACCGCATTTCCCAGTCAGGGAAGAATTTTCTGAGCACAATTCATCAGTGCCGACCTTAGAAGTTCCTGGCAGGCATGCACAAGTAGCATTAGTTTTGCTCCTATTTAAATTGCATATCCCATTTCCACAAATTCCAGTTATATCACAAGGATTTGAAACGGCGGCCCAGTCAGGTACCCATTGGCTAGAACCGTTGACATCGTTATCCCATCGGTATAACCTTAAATTTCCATTTGTCTCGAGAATCAATCTCCGAAGAACCGAAGGCCGAGTTGATCGGTTCACAGCTGAAGACAACCCTTCATCATCGCCATCGTTTTTATACACATACACCGCTCCATTTGCTGAATCACCATACACAATCCCAAAACTTCCCGCCTCATCTAGTACCGCTATCACTTGGCCAGTCACATTGGAGATGTCCGGTCCGGCCCAATAAGAGTAATTAGAGTACAATTCAGGGGAGGAATCATAGCTTCCAGGCAAGTTGTATGTGAGGGCAAGGCTCAGCGATGTTGGCTGTTGAAGCATTTTGAGAGTGTAGTAACCACCATGTGAAGGCGAAGTTGCTGAGGTGAGCTCGAGAGAGGCGGTTAATGGTTGGTTAGGGAGGAGTGTGTCGGTTGGATGTGAAAAGCTCTGCCACACTATGTGGTCGGTGGCATTGTAGAGGATGAAGTTGCCAGTTTCGGACATAGTTGCTGATTGCACACCGGAGTTGGAGGTGTTGGAAATCCATACAGCAGTGTCGCCTTCAAGGAGGACAAGGTTCCCTGTGGTGTCGAGCTCGAGGATCACGTTTTTGCCGACTGGGGAGTTTCTATATGGAGATGATTGTAACAGAGAATGAAATTGGTTGGCTTTAGTTCATTATATACACCTGCAGAAGCTCTTGTAAAGACTAGAGATGGAGAAAGAAATCCGCGCTTTCTTCCATTAACAAAGTTAGAGACCAGAAACTGAGAACTTTCCGACACAAGTGAAATGCAGTGAATGTACAAAAAGTAGATTTGATATACTAAGTTACTAACTCTGATTCTACAACCAGTTAAATAACAAATGAGACATGAATTAGACAAGTCGCTTTCATTGATCAAGAGAATTCTGTGAATCTATGTAACTCTATTATTATGTTGATGTGTGAATTTGAAATGTTAAGGACTCTAAGTAAGTCTTAATGATTAATCCTATAATCCACCGATTCCCTGCTTTCGCTGAACACTTTTCCACCTTCTGATATCTTTCGAAAAGAGTACTCTTCTTCTGTCCCTCTCTACTTCTAAACCTTAAGTGATCAAGGAAATTCTTCAAGCACCTATATTTGAGAGACCTATCCACACTGGTCTTGTTGAAGTCACTGTAAGAATATCTAGGGGTGATCTGTTCCTGATCCAGTTTGATTCCAAGGTGGAACCGAGAACCCGATCGGGAGAACTGGTTCCCAATTTCTAAGACTGAGAATCGGAATGGCCGGTCTTGGAACCAAGAATCAAATCGGTATGTTTTGGTCCGGTTCAATCCAATGGAATTGTTCAATTTACTCAAAATTTCACACAATCAACCTTTTTGAAAGAAGAAAAGAAGTTGTCTCTCCACAACAAAATGTGTGGATGGATCAAGACAGGCCATGATCCTGTAGTTTCTACTCGAGGAAGACAAATAGAGGGAAAATGAAAAAATTAGTATTTATTAAGAAATTAATAAATAAATAAATATTTATATTTTTGGTCCGGTCTAGTCAATCCGGTTCCTAGTTCCCACCCTAGAATCGGGAATCGGACCGACCGGCCACCTGTTCAAAAAATAGGAGCCAAAAACCAAATAGCCATTTGTGGGAACCACCCGAAACTGGCCGGTCCGATTTTGATCTAGGCAGTTCCGGTTTGGGCGGTTCCCATTGCGCACCCCTAAGAATATTCGACATGACCTAATTTGAACACTGGCTAGACTTTTCCATCTTTGCCATTGCTAGGTAATATGTAACAACATATTCAACGAAAAGCTTTGTCTACAATCATCTGTCTTAGAATAAACGGGATAGGTTACATCTTAGGAAACATGCATGCATAATCGACATTCACGTCTCGTAGACCTAGTGGACGACTGGTTAAAGGACAATAAGTATGCCAGAAATGGCAACTCTTTAGCATTGGCATTCCTGTGAATTCATGAACAGAAGCAATATATCATGAAAACATTTCATTGCACTAATGCGAAAGGCGTAATGATGACGACTTTCGACTTACTGGTTAGCCGACCAAACTACGGTCCGATCACCGGGAAGCTGAAAGAACCAAACCGCCACCTGAAACCGGTCCTCTCGTCCACTCATGGCAGCAAAACCAAAAGCGAAAGTCCCATTATCCGAAACCCAAGCTCGGTCCTCACTAGCCACCAATCTCGACCCCAATCCTATCTCACCACCCACGGCCGTGCACCATCCGAACCAAGGCAGAAGCACGACCCACGATGCCAAAACCCATGAACAATAAGAAGAGGCACAAAGCTTCATATTAAGCATGAAGGTAGAAGTTCCCGTTTCACTTGGAAAAAAGTTTCAGTGTCTGGAGACTAGCAAGAAACCTCTTCGCTCTATAAGTGGTAAGTTCACGTTCGTGGGCTCATATATACACGCAAAGACATATGGTGAAGCTGGTCAGTATGGGAAATGGAATGAGAGTTCAACGAGGGAAGGGCCGAAAGAGGGAAATCGGGACACGTGCAGGGTGGTGGGTGAGCTAAACTTTGAAAAAATAAGTAGATCAAGTGGTCGGCTTCTGGATAGGATGGGGGACATGTATAGAACTACCGGGGTACGTGTTTGAATCTCTACGGTCTTCACGGAGCGCAGGCGACACAAGAGAGAGAGCAAGAATGGCCCATGAAATTCACGTATTTCTTGCTTTGGTCTCCATGAAAGTGGTCCGCATAGTTTTATGTTCACACTGGTCATGTAGCATGGGCTTATAAATATTTTAATTTTACATATATTAGAATAGAGTCTTTGCAGTCAGAGAATTAATGAGATTTCTAACGAGTTGGGACTTTAAAAATTGCTTCAAAATACATTACCTTATAACTCTTTTAAATAAACAAATATCACCAACCACTAAAATTGTAATTCTTGGGTGATAATATATCATTTTAATTAGAAAACGTAATTTTTTTCATTTTTTTATGAGAACAGAAGATCTGAAATATATACAGGCACTTGAGTGACACATCGCACATCATTTTACCTCAATATATTTATCAAGCTAATACCTTTTTTCAGAGAACGTAGCTCATTGACAAAATTGAGGCGACTAATATTAATTGGCCCGTTAGTTTTACTCTTTTCTAAGAGATTGATAAATGTACCGGATGTGTTGTAGATGTTTTTTTTTCCTCTCTCGAAACTCAATAGGGAACATAGAGATTATATACAAAAATGAAATATGTACATTCAAAAGGTATGCCCATTATTATATTCATATACATACACATGCAAATTGGAAAGTATTCCAAGCACATAAGTACTAAATCTCTATGATATTTCCCTTCTTGTACTTGAAAATGGAAAAGCCATATGTATTTATCTTAATTTCACTTCTTCGCCTATTTATTATTTAGAATGAAAAGAGCATGGTGTGATTTGGAACTATAAATAAAATCTTTTAAAACATTATCTGATTAGTCTCCACAGACCTTTTTTTATACCCTTTTCTTATTATTGAAGGAAGTACAGGCAAAGTCATGGTTGGGATCGTTTGTGGGTGAGAAGGAGATCAAGCAAGTAAACCCCAATGGTTGAGCTTTGACAATTCAGGTCTTTCTCGTGTAGAGACAAATCGCTCTCCTTTGGCCGATTCATATTAAATGACTTTGGCATTAATGGTTTGGACTCTTGGCAGCGGAAGTTCCACGCCGTGACATCACTTTGCCAAAGATTTTCTACATTGAAAATGGAATATACATTAAATATGTACACAAACACATCAATGCGAGTGTTCATTAATCACTCTAATCTCTCCAATAATTCATCCTATTGATTGTTCTAACGCTTTCTTTTTGCCACGTGTACTGAGTTACAAGGAAACGGGGATGTATCGTGTATTAGAAATTTTCTTTAGTAGAGCAAACTCTCGTAACAACAATCGATATCAATGCTCGTTTAGTGAACATTTAAGATAAGATCTAAAACCACCGGATTCGCCCTCACGCATGGCACACCCTTCCAACACTGGAAGGGGAGGTGAGGTTCAACCCCACATTCTCGGGGAATGGGATGGGGACGCGTAAGTTTCGAGAGTGGGTTTCGACTGACTCACGCCCGCAAGAGTGTGTGTAGAATAGGAATATAGTAATATAAGGGACCGACAAAAAAAAAAAAAAAAAAATAAGATCTAGAAGATTTTTACTCTTGTATATCAAGTACATGTTCATAGCTTTACAATTCCAGGTTCAGTTCTCTTAGTAAGTGCGAGCAAACCAAATTAACATAAATGCAAGGCAATTAGCTTAGAGATGCTGATTTTTGCTACGGGAACTAATGCCGGAGGAATCGCTAATTAATGGGACCAAAACGGGAATGAAGGCTCTCTGGACGGATCTTGTGCGACCGGTAAATATGCACTTGTTATCATAGATTTTCTTGCTGTATTTGGAAAAGGCCGAATCCTGTCACCAACCTTGCCGTTCATCGTGACCCGTCCGTCAATGTTTGCACTCAGCTGAGTCCCGGAACGAAGTCTTGCCAAGCCAAGGGCATCAAGGTCATGCTTTTCATCATCGGAAGCGCCGGTAGCTATATGCTGGCCTCGTCCGAGGATGCTCGGATGGTTGTGCCTGATCTCTGGAACAACTTCTTGCGAGAAAAGTCCTTTTTGCAGCCGCTTGGAGATGCGGTTCTGGATAGCATCGACTTCGTCGTTGAAGGAGGCATGAGCCAGCACTGGGATGAACTCGTGACGTACCTTTCCGGGTATAGCAGACTCGGTAATAGGAAGGTGTACTTGACAGCCGCTCCGCAATGTCCTTTCCCCGATGCATGGATCCGGAATGCACTGAAGACAGTACTTTTTGGACTTTGTTTAGTTCAGTTCTATAACAATCCGACATGCGAGTACATTCCCAGTGATGTGGCCAACCTTGAAGAAGCCTGGAAACAGCTGACTTCGACCATTCTGGCTAGCAACATTTTCCTCGGTTTACCGGCCAGCGCCTCAAGCGGCTGGCAGTGGCTTTATCCCTGCAGCCGAATTTACCTTGAAAATTCTTCCAAATCTCGAGAGTCCAAAGAAATACGGTAGTATCATCTTATGGTCTATGTATCACGACGATTTCTCTGGTTACAGTGCCTCCATCAGCGGCGACGTTTAAAATTTGATGACTTCGCCATAGAGAAATAGCTGTATGAGGTTTTGAGACCTAAACATTAATTTACCTGTTCTTTACGAGTGCATGGTACATCTTTTTGAAGTGTTTATCTCTACAATTTTAATCGATTAAGGTTTGTGGGTAGGAATAAAGGAAACATACTCGATCATTACAGGTTGGCTAGGGGTTATCAATGATCTTCTGGGGAATTAGAATCGGATTGATTCTGACAGTCCCATGCTGCCCATTGACAATCAGCTATACTCGCAAAAGTTGCGATGAATCTATGTCAGCTGTTTGGCCGCTCATTCCTCTAATCCTGTCTATTATATCTGGTGACATTGTTGAGTAGCTACGTGTTGATTGGCCACTCATTCCTCTAGTCCTGTCTATATTATCTGGGCGACATTGTCGAGTAACTACATGTAGCATTAGTCGATAGATGACTGGTGATAGTAGAAGAGCTGAACTGATTATATTCTCTTTTCATTGTCCTGTAGACTTGATCTAGCCCTTCTTCAACTAATTCAAGAACAGTCTGTGGCATTGGAGGCGCGCTGATCTCCATCGAGCCATCTAGCATCCTCACCACTTCCCCCATTGTAGGTCTCATGAACACTTCATCTTGAATGCACCAGAATGCGACTTTCAATGCTCTTATTAGCTCTTCCTCATGCACAGACCCTTTTAGTCGTCTATCCGCCACTTTAATTGGTGTTCCCTTTGTCATTTCCTGCGAAGAGGTCATCAGGATTAATAATAGTGAAAGCATATGAAAAGAAAGAATGCACCAGATCTGCTATAAAAGGAAACGTGAACACTATTAACCGGTATTAATTCTCTCGTTTGAGAGAGGATACCTTAAAAGCCCAGCCAGGGTAGAAGAAGTCATGAGTGTCGAAAGACATGTCCAGGTTTCTCCGTCCTCCGACGATCTCCAAAAGAAGCATCCCATAACTATAGACATCGGCCTTTACTGTGATAGGCCGGTTGCTAACCCATTCTGGAGCCAAGTAGCCTCTAGTTCCTCTCACCATGGTCACGACATGTGAGTGCTCCCTCCCCATCAACTTAGCTAGCCCAAAATCCGAAACTTTGGGACAGAAATTCTCATCCAGTAGAATGTTTTCCGGCTTAATGTCGCAGTGTATGATCCGGTTCCTACACTGCTCATGAAAGTATGCAATCCCTTGTGCCATCCCGATGGCTATATGGAAGCGGGTTTGCCAATCTAGCAATCTGTCTCGTGAGCTGAGCGAAGGGAAAATCCACTTGTCCAAGGACCCATTTTTCATAAACTCGTAAACGAGAAGCCTGTCCATTACCAATCAAGCAATCGAGAAGAAAATAAATGAAAAGTTCAGTTGATTAGTCAGGATTCTCTAGTATGACTAAATTAAATACACAAAGCCAAATGAGCACATGGCTTTTCTCACTGACTGGTATGCAAAGTTATGCAAATCAAGCTTTTTATGCTCCCAAAATACTTCATGGGGATGGTTTTTATACCTGTGTGGCCCATCAGAGCAATATCCGCATAAACGAACCAAGTTCATGTGATGCATTGAACCGATAGTGTTCACTTCGGTTATGAACTCTGCCTCACCATGAGGTAAAACCTTGTCAAGCTTCTTCACTGCGATTAGAGTTCCATCTGCAAGGCTTCCCTTATACACACTTCCGAATCCCCCTGCAAATAAAACAGTATACACTACATTAATAATCTCAGATCACAGACTAAAGCTGTTTCCCCTATGCTTCCTTTGCTCTGTTTGGATATGGCACACAAAGTTTAGCACTATCAGCACTTACCTGTTCCAATTAGCTGTGAGAAGTTGCTGGTGCGAATTTGCAAGTCACGGTAAGTGAAATTCATTGGCGCACCGGACAAGGTTAATAAGGAACTTTCCATTGCCTTCCTAAGCAACCTTCTCCTGTTGACAGTGTAGTACAACAATGAACAGAGTAGACCTATGAGAACCACCATGACAAGCACAACCGGAAGAATCACTACTTCATCGTGGTGATTTTTTGCTGAGCTGCCAGATGTGACTTTCACGAATAAGGTCGAACTGGGGTCCTCAAACCCACCAAAATCCAAGCTCTTAAGTACCCAACAGTAAGGGTTTTCGTTTTCATCATCCAGTCCGTAAACAGAAGCAACACATTCGCAATCTGATAAACAAGCATCACCGCACTTCGAAATTGTAGCTACATCACTGTAGTTTGCTATGACAGAATGATCGGAGAAATAGTATTTTGTCTGTTGAACCACTGATATTCTAAACTCAGATGTTTGATTTGTATTTTCTGAATTGCATTTCCCAATCCGGGAAGAATTTTCTGAGCACAGTTCATCAGAGCCAACTTTAGAACTTCCTGGCAGGCATGTACAAGTAGCACTGGTTTTGCTTCTGTCCAAATTGCAAATCCCATTTCCACAAATTCCAGCTATAGTGCAAGGATCTGAAATGGCGGCCCAGTCGGGTACCCATTGGCTAGAACCGTTCACATTGTTATCCCATCGGTATAACCTTAAATTTCCATTTGTCTCGAGAACCAATCTCCTAAGAACAGACGGCCGAGTTGAACGGTTAACAGCGGAAGGCAACCCTTCATCATCGCCATTGTTTTGATACACATAGACTGCTCCGTCAGCTGAATCACCATACACAATCCCAAAACTTCCCGCCTCATCTAGTACCACTACCGCTTGGCCTGTCACATTGGATATGTCAGGTCCGTTCCAATAAGAGTAGTTAGAGTAAAATTCAGGGGAGGGATCATAGCTTCCAGGCAAGTGGTATGTGAGCATGAGGCTTAGCGACGCCGGTTGTTGAAGCATTTTGAAAGTGTAGTAACCGCCATGTAAGGGAGAAGTCGCTGAGGTGAGCTCGAGAGAGACGGTTAGTGGTTGGTTAGGGAGGAGTGTGTTGGTCGGGTGCGAAAAGCTCTGCCATACCATGTGGTCAGTGCCGTTGTGGAGGATGAAGTTGCCAGCTTCAGACATGGTCGCTGATTGCACACCGGAGTTGGAGGTATTGGAAGTCCATACAGCGGTGGTGCCGTCGGAGAGGATGAGGTTCCCTGTGGCGTCGAGCTCGAGGATTGCGTTTTGGCTGACCGGGGAGTTTCTATATGGAGAGGATTGTAACAGAGAGAAATGAAAATGGCTGACTTAAAATTCATTTTATAAACCTGCAGAAGCTCTTGTAAAGACTAGAGATGGAGAAAGAATTTTTCGCTTTCTTCCATTAACAAAGTCACAGACCAGACTGAGAACCTTACAAGACAACTGAAATGCAGTGAATGTACAAAAGTAGATTTGACATGCTAACTCTGATTCTACAACCAGTTAAATTACAAATGTAGCATGCATTAGACAAGCCGCTTTCATTGATCAAGAGAATTCTATAAGCCTTTGTAGCTCCTCATTATGTCCATGTCTTGGTTTTCAAAGTTAAGGACTCTTGAGTAAGTCTTAATGATTGATCATTTAACCTCTTTTCCACATTCCGGTATCTTTCGAGAAAAGATTTTCTTCGTCTCTGTCCCTACTGCTCACTTTCCTAAACATCATGTTATTAAGGAAATTCTTCAAGCACCTGTTCCTTCAAAAACTACCCACCATTGGTCTTGTTGAATTCGCCGTAAGAATATACAACCTGAACTTATGAGAAGACTTTGGCTAGACCCTTTGCTCTTTGCTACTGCTGGGTAAGATTTAAGACATGTTCACCGAAAAACTGTCTACAATCATCTGTCGTAGAATGAAACATACAGGTTACATCTCAAGAAACATGGCATGCATAATTGATATTCACATCTTGTAGAACTAGTGGACGAATATTTGAAGGACAAGAAGTCTGCAAAAAATGGCAACTCTTTAAGCATTGGCATTCCTGTGAACTTATGAACAAAGCGATATATTGCAGAAACATTTCACTACAACCAAGCGACATTTACTAATGGGAAAGGCATAATGATGACGGCTTTCGATTTACCGGTTAGCCGACCAAACTAGGGTCCGGTCACCAGGAAGCTGCGCGAACCAAACTGCCAACTGAAACTGGTCGTGTCGTCCATCCACAGCGGCAAAACCAAAAGCAAAGGTCCCATTATCAGAAACCCAAGCTCGGTCCTGGCTAGCCGCCAATCTCGAGCCCAAGCTTACCTCACCAGCCACGGCCGGGCACCATCCGAACCCATGTAGAAGGACGACGCACAGTGCCAAAACCCACGAACGACAAGGAGAAGCGCAAAGCTTTATATTCCACATGGAGGTTGAAGGTTCTTACGTCACTAGGAAAAGCCTGTGTGTTGGGAGCGAGCGAGGTGGCTCTTCCCTCTGGAGTGGCAAGTTCATGTTCGTGAGCTCAGAAATGCACGCGTATATCTGGGGAAGCTGATTACAATGTGAAATGGAATGATACTTCAAAGAGGGATAGGACAAAAGGGAGGGAAAACAGGACCCGCTTTAGATGGTGGTTGAACCAAACTTTGACAAATTAAGCAGATCAAGCGGTCGCTTGTGGAAAGATAAAACTTGCTAGGAGGAGCTTGGCAAGAGGAATTAGGAGTTTTTAACTCCTCTAAAGCACACCGATTCTCTTACGTGCGACTTCTTCCTAACCCAACTTTTGAATATAAGTTTTCATACCGAAAGAGGGTGATCCAGAATGCTACAAATCCTAATCATGTCAGATCATTGGAAGAAAATAGAGTAAATTAGTGTTGCTAAAAATTCAACGGAAAGGTCAGTGTGATGTCTGGATACCATTATAGTTGATAAACTCTTTAAGATGGGCAAAAGGTCAAGATGATCTGGAACGCCTAAAAAATTCTACCAGCCTGCTATCAAATAATTGAAACAAGACAAAGTACTTAAATTTCTCAAGAAAGAGAGATGAACACTTTCTTTCTATTATAATTACCTTTCACCAAAAAAAAAAAAACACTTTCTTTAAATGTGGAATTGATTTTTATATTTTCTTTCTATTATACATGGGCCGGGGATTTCCCTGTCGGTAACAGAGAAGTTTCCCTTCTTAATGATGGAGGTTGAGGCAAAGTCAAGATAGGGATCGATTGTGAGGGAGACAGAGATTAAATAAGTAAACCCTATCAATTGACCTTTGGCAATTTAGGTCATTTTTTGAAGAGATAAATCACCCCTTTCTGCCTGATCTAGAAAATGTAACTTTGACATTAACGGTTTGGACTCTTGGTAGCTAATGGTCCCCTCCTTGACGTGACTTTTGAAAACGAACTGAAAATGACATCGATAGTTCAAAAAAATTTGTCCCATATATTGTTCTTGAATATTTAGTTTATTTAAGATGATCTTAAATCATTCGTAAATTTTAATTTAGTCATTTTATTTGATCAAATAAGGGAGAAAGTCGTCGCAAGTCTTTAAACTATTGTAAAATGTGCAATTCGATCATAACTATTGCAAAATGTGCAATCTAATTCCTTAAGAATAAGGCAAAAGTTTGAGAATAAATTGAGAGTTGGAGTAAGGAAGATCAAATAAAAAGAAATTCTTAAACTTGTAATCCGTTCGATCTAGTTCCTCAAATTTTCATAATAAAGTCAAATCAATCTTTCATATTATTCGCAAGTTTCCATAATTAAACTATTGCTCGAATTTCAGAATATCTTTTCATTTCAATCCATTTTCTATATCAACAAAAAAAAATAATGCTATATCTTTATTCCATTTTGACTTTTTTGGTCTTTATAATTATTATGGTAGCTCCATTTTTAAGTATAATTTAATTTATGAGTTGTATAATTGTAAAAGTAGAACTTCATTTAGAGTCGCATTGGATTTGAAAGTATTACTATTTTAAGACTAAGTGTGTTTACAAGGATATCTAAAAAAAATATCAATTTACCTATAAATATTCATACTTATATTAATCTTCCTAATCTTTTACATAGATATAAATTTCAAGTTTTTGTGATTCATTTTTTCTTAATTAAGTTTTGTTAAATGTGCGTGTTTTATTTTTGTAAGACTAAGAGCCCCTTCTTCTTCCCCTCCTTCTCCTTTTCCTTCTTTCTTCTTCTTCTTCTAAACAAACCAATTTAAATCATCAACGGGCAATGGTAGAACAAGTTTGACAAGAGTCTAAACAAAGTAAACCCCAATCTCCCCTTCTTCTTCTTCTTCTTCTTCTTCTTCTTCTTCTTCTTCTTCTTCTTCTTCTTCTTCTTCTTCTAAACAAACCAATTTCAATCATCAATAGGCAACGGTAGAACAAGTTTAACAAGAGTCTAAACAAAGTAAATCTCAAAGGGATTGAAGAAGCTAGGAAAGCCAACTAGGGAGAAGGGATGGGCTCTCGCGATCCAACAATAGAACAAGTTTGATGGGAGCCTAAACAAAGTAAATCTCTAAGGAGTTGAAGAAGTTTGGTAAGCCAACTGGGGAGAAGGGATCTTTTTCGATAGGCTCTCGCAATCCAACGGTAAAACAAGTTTGACAAGAGTCTAAATAAAGTAAATTTCAAAGGAGTTGAAGAAGCTTGGCAAGCCAACTAGAGAGAATGGATTTTTTCGATGGGCTCTCGTGATCCAATTCATCACTTGATTGTGCTGGTAGGGCGATAAACGAAAGAAGCTCATCTGAAATGGGCCAGCAAAATCTTAGAATTATCCACTAAAATTAGGGCCCATATGGTGGGTGATAAACCATTCACTTGAGCTAATTTTCTCTTGCTTTCCAACGGAGGCGGCAATGAGACATACGTGATTTCATTTTTATTAATTTTGGATTATTGACTGTAGTGCTTGATAATATACAGATTTAACTACATTCAATCAAGAAAACACGAAATACAAAAACTTAAAATTAGTATCTATCTAAAAAATTGAAAACGAGATTTGGATTAATATAAGGACAAGTATATATAGATAAAGTAATATCATTTCTAGACATCTTTAGGGAAACCCAGACTAAAAATAACAAGATTATCAATCCGTTATGACTCGAGGCTTTACTTGTGCTATCATAGGGAGAATTGGCTAAATATGCTTAAATAAAACTATCGTAATATCTAAAAGAACAAAAAAGATCAAAAGGAAATCAAAATGGAATTTTATTTGTTGGCTCAGGAAATGGTTTGAAATATAAAGATATTCTAAAAGGCGGGTAATAGTGTAATTATGAGAGCTTGTGAATAGTATCGAATAATTGATTTGACTTTGTTATAGAAATTTGAGGAATTAGATTGAATAGAACAAAAGTCGAGGGATTAGATTGCACAATTGAAGATAGTTTATGGATTGGATTGCACGTATCGCAATAGTTTAGGAAGTCAGGGACCTATAGTGACTTTCACCCTTATTTGATCAAATAGAAGGACTGCATTGAACATTAAGAAATCGTTCGGGATCACATTAAATTAATTAAAAATTCATGAATAATATTATGCATAGGACCAAAATCTATGGATTATTGATTGTTATCCTCCAAAATGAAATATATTTGTATACGTACATACACATCCATGCAAGTTTTTTCTTTTCTCTTTATTCGATTCATTGTATTGAGAGCTCACCAATTCTTCTGGGGAAAAGAAAAGCTCGGTACTTATGACCACATGTACGAGCCTAAGGAAACGGGGACACAAAATAAGGCAATTAATCCAAAGCAAATTGACACAAAGTAAGGCAATTAATTAGCTTTAGCTAAGTTATTTCTTGGCAAAAGGAATTATAGGAAACAGCAAATGCTCCTACGACACGCCGTTTCAGTGGTGGTGATGAAACGGCCTGCATTTCCCCATAGAGAAAGGCTGCATCGAAATTGAGGTGATCAATTTTTGATCCAATCTAGTTTTAAAGTAAGACCAGAAAAATTGATTTTCAAAAATCGAAATTGAGGATTGATTAAGAATTGGATGGCACCTTCGTCCAATCTATTTTCGATTTTGATTCAATGGAATTAATCATTTATTTTTTTCACTATTTTTTTTATTACCTTTTTTTTCAAACTTGAAATCAAATCGAAATAGTATTTACTTCACATTTTATTAATTTTTAAAAAATAATAAAATAAAAATATATATTTAATCGGTTCGATCCAGTTTGATTCTTCTTTAAAATTAGGGACCGAACTGTCAGGACACCAATTCTACATTTAGGAACCGGGAGCTAGACTGACATTCTAAAGAACCGAGCCAAACTGGCCGATCCAGTTTGGTCCGGGCAGTTCTCGATTTAGGCAGCTAGGTTTGCAAACTCCAAATTAGAACCTCACCGCGTCTTATCCTATGAAGTACTGACACTCTTCAAGAGTTTTCGTGTCGTGTTGACACTTCGACACGCGTCCGATACTCTTCAACACTCTTTGACACTCGAGTCAGAATTCTGATATATGAGTTTCCGATACTTAATTCCGATATTGAGGTCAATTTTAAAAATTTAATGGATGAAGGTCAAAATATATATGTGAAAAAATAAAACACAATAATAAAAATAATAAGTGAAAAAAGAAGAAAAATTTAGTCTTCTCTTTTCTTCTGACTCCTACTTCCCGTGATACATAATTTATCCCTTAATTTTTTTCTCATCTTCCAACATATCTAATATGCGAGTCCAGAGTATGGATTATTTATTTTTTCTCCAAGTTTTATGAATTATTGGAATATGGTCAAATTTGTCAAAATTGAAATAATGAATTATATTAATAAATGACGGATTAATTTTTTTAGTGTAAATTCATTGTAGGCTTTTTTAATTATTTATTTATTTATGAATTTGATTCAAATTAATTTAATTGAAATAATCATAATTTATATATAAAAATATATATTTAATATATATTTTTATTTTTTAAGAAATGATATGTTGGCTAGAGGTGTTAAATGGATTGTGCAACCCATTTATGCACCAATTTATGGTTAAATAGGTCGTTAATTGGTCAAGTTTTATTTCATAAAACACCCATGATGGCTTTTAATGGGTTAAGACTAAGATATATGGGTTTTAAATGGGTCAAAAAGCCGACCCATTTATGACCCGTTTATCAACCCATTAAAAATGAACCCATTTATTTTCACTCAAAACCTCACCATTTCTCTCTCTCCTCTCTTTAACTTTACAATTTTTTTTTTTTTTTATAAAAACCGAAATTATAATTAATTTTTTATTTTTTTTTCTTTCTTTCTTTTTCTTCTTTTTTTTTTCTTCTTCTTCTTTCTTAGGCATGGTGATGGCTTCGGCGATCGCCAGGCGAGCCTCGAGCTCGCCGAGCCTCAGCTCGAGCTCGCCGGATTTGGCGAGGTGAAGGCCTCACCGACGCCCGCGAGGCTCGAGCCTCATCGATCCGGCGAGACTTGAACTCGCCGGTGTCGGGCGAGGCTTTTGAGACTCGCCGGATCTAGTGAGGGGCGAGCTCGAGCTCGCCCGATGTCGACAAGCCTCGAGCTCACCGGATCTAGCGAGGAGAAGGCCTCGCCGACATCCGGTGAGGCTTGAGCCTCACCGATCCGACGAGGGCGAACTCGAGCTCATCGGATCCGGCGAGACTCGAGCTCATCGATGTTGGGCAAGCTCGAGCTTGTCGATTTGGCGAGCCGCGAGCTCACCTGTTAGTGAGCGGGCGAGCTTGAGGCTTGCCTATGGCTAGCCGCTTGTCGTCATCGTGGTCGACGGCCACCAAATAAGAAGAACAAAAAAAAAAAAACTAAAAATAAAAAATTATAAAAAAAAAAAATAAAAATAATTAAAAATTAAAAAAATAAAAATAATTAAAATTCGATTTTTAAAATAATTATTTTAAAAATTTTAAAAATTGTCCAATGTATAAAACTATTTTAGTTTTTAAATATATATAAAAGAAATATTTTTTTTGAAAAATTATTATTGGATTTGTATTGCTTGGGAGTTTTTTAGTAATATAATCTTTAAAAAAAAACATAAGAATAAGTTTTCCTAAGTTTAGTTAAATATGAAAATATTTTATTAATATGAGTTGGTCGGGTATGGGTCGAAAAATTTATATTAGGGACATAAATAAATTATAAATGTTAATGGATCATTTAGATTGATTCAAACCTGACCCGACCCAAATGTGACCCGATCCATCCGTTTAACACATCTAATATCGGCGTATGGTGTCGTGTTGTAGTCAAAGTGTGAGTGTCGGTGTTTCTTAGGTATCATCCTCGCAACTTGCCACTCGATAACAACAACGACGACGCCGTAGCTGTCACCGGGCCACGACCCCCGCACCTGCACGGCACCTCCGTTCCCGAACGAACCAGCAGCAGCAGCAGCAGCAAGCAGTCAACCAACCGTTCTTCGCCGCCATCCCTCCCTCCCCTCCCTCTCGTTCCGGCCGAATCCGATGCTCGGAATCGGAGCATCGCTTCCAATCTGATGCATGCTCCGCCTCGAGTCCGCCGGTGCTTGCCTTGATGCCGGGCCCTTGCGTCCCCTGCGCCGCCTCTCGCCTTCCTCCTCCTCCTTCCCCCCTCCCTTTCTCTACCTCCGCCTCTCGGCTTAGGGATTTGAGGCGGCGCTCCGCGGCCACTTCCCTCGCCGTCGCTCGCCGCTCGCCCTTCGCTACCTCGCTCCACAAGCCTTCGAAGCAGGTAAAGCTCTCCAAAGTTCGGTAATTCCCGTTTCGCGAGTTCGAATTTGCGAAAAAAAACGGAGCTGATTTGAGCTGATGGTCTTGGTGGCGGGCGTTTATTGTTGTTGAATCCGCGATTCTTGTAGCTGCGGATGAGCTATGATGAGCTTAGTATTTGTAGACTGGCTGAAAGATCGGACCTTGTTTGTGCAGTCAGCTGTTATATGTCTTGAACGGCCTGGGCACGGGTTGAGAGTTACGGAGTGTTAGTTCAATTATCTGCAGAACTTGCGCCATCTTCGGTACCGAATTAGATGGGTTTTTGCTGTTTAGTGGGTGGTAGGAAGAACTGATGATGATAAGTCGAGCTCGGGTCGAGAGTTATGTGGTATTAGCTTTGATAGCTGTGGAACTCGCATGAGCTTCGGTGGAGAAGTAGATGGCTTCGTACTGTTTAATTGGTTTTAGGAAGAATTGATAATGATAAACGATGGAAATATGGAAAGTTATCAGCTCAATGTTCTGTTTGATATCATCGGAATCAACTATTTTCCTGTCTTTAGTTTAATTGAAGATGGCCTGATGTGAAGCATTATTGTCCTGTTGCACTACCTTTTTTTTCGCCATTTCCATCATTGCACCAAAGGAAGGATTTACTTCATATTAGGCTCAAGCTACTATATGGCTGATTTTTCATAACCCTGAAGGTACTTTACTATAACTTCACATTTTGGGGTTTTAGAGTTTTCTAGCCTTTACAAGAAAAACTGGAGAAAACAAGAGTAGCTGTAGAGTGTATATATTGTTTCATAATTGGACCTCATTAGTGGTTCTTGTTTTGTAGAGGTGGAGATTTTCATGTTTTCGACCTGATGAATTTGCATCAGAAAATCCTGATTCTGAGTCAGTGGAAGACAAGAGGTTGGAAAAGTTAGAGAACCATGAATTTGACCAATCAAATAATGGGAAGAAGAATTGGTTTTCGAGCATCCTTAAGGTAATACTTTTTCTCGATGCAGATATGGGAAGGGCTTCTTCATGGTACTGGTGGTCAATTATTGTTTTTGATGTCAAGGACTATGTTACGTGGGCCAGTGAATGCTGTTCTTGATGGTGTGCATTGCCAATTCAATGGTCTGAGTGACACACATGGCTATGATTATATTCCTGTGCACCCATTTGAGTATGGGATTTGCAGTCATGAGTATCGACTATTGCCTTCTATAGTTTATGATATCCCCATGTGAAGAGCTGCCTGCAGATATGATTAATTTGTTGTTGTCAATGCAAATATGATTAATGTTGAAACAATTTCAATGTTACTAAGCTGTGAGTGGCCTATGATTGTGGTCATATTTGCATGATAGCTTAAGTGTTGGAGCTAAGTTGTGCATCTTGACAAAAATGCTTCTCTTTAGGAGGGAAGGCGGATCTGGACAAATATTTTTTGCAACTCCGGTTTTGGAGTAGTTCAAAAGTGATTATAAATCACATCTTGCGTGTGATATTCAGATGTTCTTTGTATTTCAGGTGAGAGATGCAATTTTCAGAGCAAAACCTTGGACGGTGCCGTGGACTGCAGAGACAATTCTGCAGGTTTTCCCCAACTATAGCTACTATTAATTTTATTCAATATATACGTATCTTTGTTACTGTTTAACATTATATGTGATATCCTATAGAGAATCTGTCTTGGACTTCAACACTTTCATGAATAGTGTCTACAATAGTTTTTTATCTTGTAAATGTCTATTATGATTTCTCTGGATGTGGTACAGTTATTTATTGAACAAATTGGCAGTCTTCAACTTAATTGTTGTCTACAAATTACCTTGTTTGAACCTATGAGTTACATTTTATGATCTGTCATTTTTTGTCCTTCAGTGAAAAGCTGCAAACTGTGCAAAAGGATTTTAGCCATTGGCGTTTGCAAAAATTGAATATGACAGCATTTCATGTTGGATAGGCTGAGTTGATAAATGTGTTTTCAATGAGGGGGCTGTATATTTTAGCACCAACGTAGCACCTTTGGTCCTTTTGTATGTTGTGTTTACAAGCTTTTGGTTTTTCAATGTGCACATGAGCATTTGTGATGCATGTTCTGCTATGGAAGAGACTATGAAAATGAAAGAAAGAAATATTCAGTAAGGGCATAGGTGCATGGTCTCTGTCGAATCAATAGCATGGTCTCTGTCAGATCAACCTTAGTATTTTTTTGGTTCAATGATATTGTGGTGGTTCGTGGTAGCCCAAAGTGAAGTGGATGTATTCCTTCATTCTTTCTTTCTTTTTCTGGTTTTTATTTTTGGCATCAATAAGGTACCTGAGGAGTGGGTAGATCATTTACAAGAGATGAAGTCTGCTGGATCCAAAAGTCATGGAACTCTATTTCTCCCAATATTTGAACAATTAAGAAGTGCATGAGCCTTATGTTACATTTAAGATACTGCCAACCACACCCACCCCCCCCCCCCCCGCTTTTCTTTCTCTCTCGCTCCCTCCCTCCCCCTCCCTCCCTCTCCCCGTGTTTGTCTGTGAGGGGGTTCAAGTGCGCAACTCCAATCTGTGTGTCCAATCAGAGCTTATGCATCAAAGTACATAAGATTATGTTCTTTTGTAACTTGAAAATTAATGATATTATAGAATTAAATCAAGACTATAATGGTGGATTGGCTATTTGGTACTGCAGGTAATGCTTCTATGGATTGCATCATTTTGGTTTGTGGGATCTTGGATTATACCTTTCCTGGCTCACATGGGAGGGTTCAGAAAGGAAACCCTAACATACAGAGGCCAAGCACTGTACAGCCTCTTGACTGATGTAGTAGAAGGTCTTGCTGGAATTGCAATCCTCCATCGTTGTCTTGCAAGATTCCGTCCCCTTCCATCCGATTGGTTTAGGTTCAGCCTTAAAGGAAGATGGCACTTTGATGTTGGTCTAGGCTGTCTTATGTTTCCACTTGTAAACCGTTTGTCTCAAGTCAACCTTAATTTGTTGCCTGTTCTTCCCTCTACACCAGTTACAGTCTCCACTGTTGAGCAATCGATAGTTGCACGGGACCCCGTGGCCATGGCCCTTTATGCTGTGGTGGTTTCAATATGTGCCCCAATTTGGGAAGAGATTGTCTTCCGTGGGTTTCTTCTACCTTCCTTGACCAAGTACATGCCAGTATGGTGCTCAATTTTGGTGAGTTCATTGGCTTTTGCTTTGGCTCATTTCAATATGCAGAGGATGCTTCCGCTTATATTCCTAGGAGTGGTGATGGGTGCTGTTTTCACACGATCAAGGAACTTGTTGGCATCGATGGTGTTGCATAGCCTTTGGAATGCATTTGTATTCTTAGATTTGATGAAATAATCACCTCAAACTGTATATTCTTTGACCAGCTAGTTGAAAATTGCCATCATTCTTTCTAATTACATTGCTTCTCTTGATTTCTTGTTCTGTTTATTTGGGGTGGGAAAGTCCCGAGTTCTCTTTCTAACTTGCCTTCTTCACACGCCCTCTTCCCTGCCCACGTGCACATACAAACATGCTGCATGACATGTCATGCGGAGAAATGGAAAAGAAGGGCTTGTTCAAAGGGAATAATAGCGCTCCTTTAGTAGAGACTGGAGGACTGAGGATGTTGAACTTAGAAAAATCTTCTTGTAGGATTTTCTTTTCATCCATCAGTAGCAATTCTCCAGAACTCTCTAGTTCTCTTGTCAGATTTCATTGTTCTTGTGGAATCTTCTTTGGTACTAAGGTGTTGAGATTGATGTAGAGATGGGCAGGTCCTGGAATTATTAAAGGAATCTGAGCTTTTTGCAATACTGTCTCTGTGTCATGTGCTCCGTGGAACTAACTTCACTTTATTAACAGAGGATATCGCCGATGGATTCTCTCTGTGATTTCACTGTTAAGTCACAGTGGTGATGCATCAGTTAAGCTTGTTCATTACCTCATGATTGTCAAGAAATCAAGCACACTCGAGAAAACATTCTGTTTGAAACAGTGCGCTGCTTTCTATTTAGTTTTTTAGATTCTCTTGAAGTTGCTTGGTGTCCTTTAAAGAGAGGGCAGATGGGACCTATCACCTTTCACGTCTCTTTCCATCTCAAGCTTTTGCCCTCAAAGAAAAACTTGGGTTGATGTCCATGTCATTTGCCGACAACCATGGGACACCCTTTGTCTGCCTTTTTGTCTTGTATTTGTAGTTTGCTAGTGAATGGTATAGTTAGGTTAGCTTACATGATAATGACGGAACTTTTCCCAGCATTTAACTTTGAGAAGATTCCATTCTCATAAACAACACGGCCATTAGTGGATGCAAATGTGAGTTTTCCTTGCCACTGAAACTCCCTGATATTTTATCCCCTAGTTTCTTTCTTCAGGTCTCATGTGTTGGCTAATAATGTCATCTCTCTATTTCTTAAACCGACATCACTTGAGTGTTATATTTCCATTATCTTCCGATGCTTTCTAACTGAAATGCTTATTTTAAAAGTACTCTTAGGCTGGCTACTCTCTATGTCTTAATGATTTCATTGTCGTGCTTGTCTGCCCGACAGTTGTGGCTGAGTAGTGTGGAATTCAACCCATTGTCCCAAGTGAAGGGTTCGATCCCTCTGTGAACACGTATCTGAATCTCACCTGATAGTGGCCTGCCTAGGTCGGGTGGTTTAACCCGAGCTAAGGCTTTGTTGACAGGCTTCTCCCAGAAAGTTTGTTACAGAAAAGAACTATAATTCAGTGCCAGCTACCTGATAGGATATACGAGAACCGAAGAAGACCAAGAGTCGATATCGTATTCCCAGGGTGTTCCGCAAAAAGCATCCTTTTGCTGCTTCAACTGTTTTACAGTCTTCTGATGTATTCTGGCTTATCTAGAACCATGATGCTGGCTATCTTGGCATTGCATGCTTTGGTTCTAGCTGAGAAGAATATAAGCACGAGCTCGCATGCCCAATACGTAATGGGTTTCGAGAAAACTGTTAGAACGTAACATCAGAAGTCAGGATTATCTTTTCTTGGGTCGGCCATAACCACCCAGGCGCGAAATGGTACTGTGCAGAGCTCAGCATAAAAGGATGATGGGAAAACAAAGGCATGCTAGGCGAAATCAGCAAATTTGTCCACTAGGTAATAAGATATAGATCAATCGGGAGCTTCTGTGGTCATGTAGCTATGGAGGCTTGCTTGAGTACATTAATGCAGGATGCATGAATCCGTTTCCATAGGGCACAGCTTCACATTTTTTATTTCAATTGGTACGAGTTCCGAAGAGACATTAGCAGACATGATCATGGAGGTGCTTAATCTCAATAGTATTTTTGGTCTGTTGCTGCAGCTTCAAACCTAAGAATCTGTCCTGTTTTACTTTTGATGTGTCCTCTGAACTCTGCTCCCACAATCATATTACTGAGAAAAAGGAAGCATCTTGCTTGGGAAGTCTAAAGAAGAAAATATTTTAATAAGATAAAGTACCATAGTGAAATTTTTTGAGTGATTGTAGGGCTCACTTCTTGCTCCTTTTATCTTCTTTTCAAAACTTTAAATTCATTATCCTGCTACCAACCACGCACATACTAATCCTAGTATGACCATTTAAACAGGCGTATGGTTTCACTATATATATAGCAGAAGGTGGGAGTCAACTAGTTTGCAAGAGGCCTGTGAAATTGTTCATTTCTATATATACATTCCTTTCTCACTTCCTTCTTCGTTTCCAGATAGACTGACCAAAAGGAGGAAATGGAAGCTTCCCAGCCTCTCTCCATTGAGAGCTTTTCCTATAGTTGGCTAGTGAACCGAAATCCCTCTGCAGAAATTACAGACGGTTCCATCAGGACCTCCCTTGATGCATCAGAAGAAGCTTATTTCATTGAGATGGACCCCAGATTCCCTTCCTCCAAGAGCTTCCGCAGGAACTCCATCTCTCATGATTTCAAATTTGATTTCCCGACTTCACAACCTCCATTGCCTTGTGTTCACGCCGACGAGGTCTTTTGCAATGGTTATGTCTTGCCACTTTTTGTTGATCCATTGAAGCTGAAGTCCTGCGAAGCCTCCAACCCAACTCCTTCCCTGCCTCCTCCAGTTCATGCGAAGAGAACGGCGATGCCCGAGAGTAAATTGCGTTCTCCATCCTTGAGGCAGTGCCGGCGATTATCACGGCGGATATTCCGGAAGTACTTGCATTTGTTCAGGCCGCTCGTTCAAATAATGCGAGGACGCGGGACGGGACCTAGAGCAGAGGAAACTCGCAGCGCAAAAAGTCAGGCAATCAAGAACTCTGTCTATCCGGTCGAGTGCTCCCCCAGGATAAGCTCTGCCTACTCTGCAGATGAATGGCGGAGGTCTTGCGATTCAGAGAGCTCCATTTATGAGGCGGTTCTCCACTGTAAAAGATCCATTGGTGAGTACTGAATTCACGCCGGTTATCCTTCGTCGCCCTGTCATCTATGCTTGTGTCCTAGGAGGTCTTCAGGAAATGACCAAAATCAATTCTCGACCTCTTTTTCAGGGAGATGAGAAGAGGCTAAAATGGCCTCCCAGGAAGGTTCCTCGGAAGAGATGCAATGGACCAAAGCAAAAGACGAAAGACAGTTAAAGGCCGAGTGGAGATAAAGAAAGCAGAACGAGATACGTCCGACCAGCTTTAACGGAAGGTCGCCGTGGGAATCTCCAACTCTAGGAGGAAAGAATATGGTTGGAACTTGTACTGTAGTTTTTCCCAATGGAGGAAAAATCTTTGGACTGAACTTAAAAATGATAATATCCTACTCTCCGTGCCATGTTCTTTAGCAGACTCGTCTTTTACTAATCATGTGTCATCAGTCTCTCTAATCTCAGTCGGACTGGTTTGTGAGATTAAATCATGAAAACTTGCTTCATGCCCATCCCTGCACGAAGCGAAACGCAATGCTCCAAAATTGCCCTTCAGGATGTAGTAATCCGGGTTGCAAAATGAGTGACGTGGTTGAATTAAGGGAAAGGCGGAAACCATTCACTCTGTCCGAAACGTAATTCTGATATAAAGCAGTCGCATTGGCTCTTCACGACTTTTAAGTTATCTCCAGCAACAGGACTAGAAAATGCAGATGACCGCGGAATGATTGTCATTTGGTGAGAGAGGTTCTTGATACTTTTGAGTAGTCTGACCGTCCAATTTATCGGGACGAACTGACATATTGTCGATGCTGCTCTGTTGTTTTGATCTCACCCTGTACAAGCAATGCATAATGTTCATCACGGGTACCAAATGTTCATAACAATGAACTTGCCCTGTCCAGTCCCGCGCAAGCGCCGGACTTGGACAGTGATTAATTCTACTTTTGAGCAGCATGAACATCAACATCTCAGTCCTGTGTCAGCAACATTCGATGCTATTCAAGTTAATCACATGTGCCTACATCGCTCTCTGATCTTCGGCGCATTGATCAGAAGAGAACACCAATGTAATCGACCTGTCGACATATCTCGAATTCTCGACGGAAGCCTAAGTCTCAGAAATCCTCCTCCTTCGAGGCAGCATTCAGTCGACTCACCTTTTATTTGTTAATGTCTATTGAAAGAGTCTCCTACACATCTTATGCATTCGATTACAATGTAATGATTGTGCCCACATGAATGTCCATCTTCTGCTAAAGCATTAGGACCGTAGATATTGTCACGCAAGAGCTAGCCCAAGATAGGCAAGTGGGATTCTAATCGAACCGTCAGAACTTCTCCCGCAAGGCACGAAGTCGTACGAGACGAAACACCGGAGTACGAACAGAACGAAACCAGTCTGGACCATTCGAAGAGAGCATTGACAGCTGATGCGGAGTTCTTTTAATTCTCCTTTGCGCACGACGTTGCGCCTTTTTCTCGACCGACGTTGCATCTTTGCCAATCACTCGTTTTGGACAAGTGATGATGGAGTCCTTCCACATGTCAAACAGCAAGATTGAAGGACATGGACAAATTACGTCAGAGGAAGGTGACATTGTTTGATGAGTCCCTTTTCGCGCTCTCCGTCACCTTCCATGGCCTGGTTTCATCGTCTTCTTCAACCTCTGCCAACAAATATGCACCAGCAAGAGTACCTTCATTTTGGGTCCTTTACTGCTGCCCACGCATCATTATGCAGGGGGGACCGTCAACCGCGTTCGCTCTACCTGTCG
The DNA here is from genome assembly GCA_014182715.1 of Eucalyptus cloeziana. NCBI lineage: Eukaryota > Viridiplantae > Streptophyta > Magnoliopsida > Myrtales > Myrtaceae > Eucalyptus > Eucalyptus cloeziana. The sequence goes on along the minus strand of CM024639.1, from coordinate 3,552,629 downwards.
CCCGTCATCACTCTTTGCTCAGCTCCAGATACTAATTGGACTTGGCTCGAGGTTTAACTGGTGCCACGCTCGTCACTCTGCAACACAAAGTTTAGCAGGCGATGACAGAGGCCTTCTAGTCATGGAGACAGCAAAATCGAGAACTAAAAGTATAAGATATTATTTATTTCTTTTATATGACGCATATATCACGTGACATGCTGACATGATATCACGTACCTAATTAAGCACAAGGACTGTCGGAACCAATTAAAAGGATTCGCGGCATACGTGAATTACCGATCTAGTAAGTCGCACTGTGTCATCATTTCCTCCATGGCTGCATCGGATAGGAGATTTTTCGTGTAATATATGCATGGAGTATGGCTTACCAGCTACCTACCGGCGCCTCTATTTATTTTTTTATTTCTTTTGGTTGGGGAATCCACGCGAGGAAAGAATTTGGGCCTGCTCCAGTACAAAATTGCAGCTCGAAGCCCAGCCCAAAATAAGAGGCTCAGCCCACGAAGCAACTTGGACTTAGATCAGTAGTCTAGTACCACGGGATTCATGTTGCATTTCTCTCTCCCTCGAAGCCATACCATTCATCCCATATTTGCAATTTTGTAAATCGAATCTCTCAGTCTCGACCTATATCCTTTTCTTTACTTCGCGATATCGAGATGCCCGTGCATTGTACAGGTCTCGAATTACATTTGTCCCATTATTCCAAATGTGACAAAAGCCCACCTTAAGTGACAAAACTTAGTATGAATGGACACTTAGGTTTCGTTTGGTAACATTTTAATTCCGAATAACAATTTTCTTTTCAGAAATAGTCTTCTTTTTTTATTTCTATTCCCAAAATAATTTCTAAGTAAAAGAACGATTTTAGTAACTATACAAAAGTTTTATTCTAAGAATAGAAAAAGTATAGGAATGCATTTGGTCGTAGAATTTCTTTTAATTTTTTAATAAGTTTTTCATAATTTTCTCTTTTTTTTTTCCGCTTTTTCCTCTCTTTTTTCTCCTCCCCTAGCTGACGGCGACGGTGGCCAGTGGGCAATAGTAGTGGGGGGCTACAAGCGACGAGTAAGAAGAATAAAAGAAAAAAATGACTTATGTCTATAAGTTATTCCAAAAAACAAGAAGTTATTTTTTTCTAGTTTTAGTTTCTATTTCAAATCTATTCTTGGCCACTTTTCCACTTTAAGAATAGAAAAATTAACTGACATTACCAAATGAATTTCAATTTTTTTTCTATTACAAGAACAAAAGAACAAAAAAAACAAAAGAATAGGATTGATGTCATGCACACCCTTAAGCGTTAAAACTTCCAAAAGGTATATCTAAGTGTCACTTTTTTTAAAATTGGACACTTAAGTACTAACTTCGATGATTTGAAAATCTCATGTTGTATTATTTTAATAATAAAACTGGTCCATGTGGCTCACTAGATGTCTACTCAATAATGTTTGTCCCAAAACAACATCATTTTACCATAAAATTTGATTTTTAATATAAATATTTATTAAATTAATAAAACCAAATTTATTTTTTTTAAAGAATAGCGCAACTAATTAGCGAATGCCTTTATAGCCCTTGTTGCTACCCTTGACCATCATCGGAAAGGGCTGGCAAAAGTGGGGCAAGGGTTGGCCATATTGGGCCAAGGGACGTTGCTAGCTGAGGCATGGTTGGGCACTGGGCCAGGGCTGTTGCTGCCTGTTGCTTGCGATTGACCAGGGTCGTTAGGCACTAGCTAGGGCCCAATGCCCCGGTCAACCCTTCCCATTGTTGTTGGCCCTTTCCGGTGTGATGGTGTGGCAGTGATGCTTTCTATGGCCCTCATTGATTTGCTACCCTATTTTCTCTCTTTCTCTTTCCTATCTTTTAATATTTTAATTTTTTTTAAAATTAATTTTTAATTTAATTTAATTAACATTTATATTAAAAATCAAATTTGGACCAAAACGACGTCATTTTGAGCTATCTAGCTACGTTAGCATTAGGTGGATAATTTTCTTTTAATTTAATTAATATTTAATTTAAAAATCAAATTTTGAGGCAAAATCTCATTTTAGACTTATCTTGCCACATGGATAATTTTTTTTTTAAATAATTGCCACGTCAATAAAAAATATTGCTAGAAAATGCCACGTTATTAGTTTGATAAGAAATTCTTGCCATTGATATTTAAGTGTTCATTTTTCTCGGATTTTTGCACTTTAAGTTTTGGAAGTTTTGGTATTTAAATGTTTATCCATACCAAATTTTAATACTTGGGATGTCTAGCACTCTCTAAATGTCGATATTGACGTGAATATTGCATAGGTCTCACATTACATTTGTCCCATTACTCTTAATACTGATATCAATGTGAATTTTCGTGAGAGGAATAAAATTCAAAAGGCTATAACAATGTAATTGTTCGTATCAATTAAACTTGCCGCCGGAGTTCACATAGAGTATAACTTAAAGTGGATTTCCATCATGCAGGTTTATGCTCCGATGGAAACAGAACACTCAACATAGAATTGCAATGTGCATCGAATCATCATAGAAGTACGCAGAATATTTCGAGCATGCAGAACAACACAAAATGATGAGAAACATGAAAAGAGGAATGGCAGTTTTTTCTCTATCTATGGAAACCCCTACTTTAATGCTGCCAATTTGGTGCGGTAATAGTTAGAAAGTCAATAAGCATAGAATTTTCTTGAGAGTAAATGGTTTCTTTCTATCTATAAAGAACTAGAAATGATTTCTTCGGGATCACATTCCAAATTCCATATAATTTTCAAATTCCCATTTCTACGGAAATCCTTTTTTCTTTGATGTCCACATCAATCTGCATTTGTAAAAGAGTGCTGGCCATCAGCGCTTAGCCCGAGAAAGCTGGGCTACCCCCGTTCAGCCCCTGCGGAAAAGCGAAAAAAACCCGCCACCCAGCCCCCCTGGCTGGAGAAAAGTAGCAGCCTCTCTTGCGTGCTGCAGCGATGCAATTAAGCTTTCCCCCACCTCGCTCTGACGCAGCGCAGCAGCAGCAATCGCTGTCCTTCCCCTTGAATCGCCCTGATTTATAATATAAAAACTCTTACGTACGAAGCGATCGAATGTCTCGGATATGTTTCACACGGCGGGAAAGTAGTCGAAGTGCATGTACTGTTCTAGTCCCAACACCATACCTCTTTCTATATAAACCCCAAGTCCGCTCTCAAATCTTTCGTCGAAGAGCCTCTGCCCCGTTCCATTCTTCTTCCTTTCTACCTTCCTGTAAGCCATGGAAGCTCTCTCTTTCCTTAGGCTCTTGTGGAGACCCGCCGCCGCCGCCGCCGCCGCCGCCGCAATGCCGGACGAGACGCGTAGCTTAGCCGCAAGAACGGACTACGCGTACGACGACGAGGACGACGAGTTCTTCGAGCTGGAGCTCGCGCACTACGTCACCGACAGCGACTCCGAGGGCGGAACTGACTCCAGCGCTGCCGCTTTCGTTAAGTCCAACAACGGGATGAGACAAACGAGCCCGGCCGACGCGAAGACCCGCGACGCTTCGCGTTATCTCTCGGCTGATAAACCGGCCGTGACTCTGTCCCACTCTCCCACCTTTCCCTTCTCCAAGCGAAAGATCCTTCCCGTGGAATCGGCTTCCCAGCCTGAGTCTCCGATCTCTCTTTTCAAGTCGTCTCCCAAGCTTCGAGTCCTGATGTTCAGGAGGTCCAGGTCCAAATCCGTGGCCGCCCCTAGCGCCAAGGCAGAGGACACAGAGGAAACAGAGCTCAGGAAGAGTGCCAGCAGCAACATCTTCTTTGCTGTCAAACCCAAAGAAGTGCAACCAGCTCCTCCGGCGACCGATGACCCTTCGAAGAACCAGAGCAAGAATAAACAAACCACGGGTCCTTCGCGTGGTAAGCTCGTGGAGAGCTTGTTCTCCGACGATTCTAGTTCGAAGCGTCTTTCGAAGGACGGGCTGCAGAAGTACTTGAATCTGGTGAAGCCCCTGTCCGTGGGCATCTCCAGGAGGTACAACGAAACCTTCAAGTTCCCTTCGGCCGAGTCGCCGCTGACGTCCCCCGCTTCGTCTCCGGCGGCGACGGCGGCGGTCTTTTCGCCGAGGTTGGGGAAGGGGTTTCGAGTGAGGCCGAAGCAGCTGCTGGGAAAGAGCAAGTCGGCGACTCCGGCGACGGCGAGCGCGACCTCGTCGCCGGCGAGGAAAGATGGCTCGCTGGATCAGCAGCACGATGGGATTCAGGGCGCCATTTTGCATTGCAAGACATCATACTATTCCTCGCGAGGTACATAACAATAATACTGTAGCAGAACGTTCCTTCTTTTTTCTTGTATTTTTAATCCTTCGACCGAAAGAAAAGATCTCACTTTGCGTTTGGGTATTCATTTTTGCAGGTGGATCCGTGCTATGGCGGTCAGCAAGCGATCCTTCCTCTCATGGAAAGTCAACAGATTCAGTCTGAGCTTCAACTCCGAAGCTGGCTTGGTGCTAAACTATACCCCAAAAGACAATACAAGAAGCACGACAGAAGATCAAATAGGAACGATGTTCTGCTCTGTTTCCGAGTCTTCGTTTTCCTTAGGAGAAACAGAGCTAGAGCGTGTACGACTTTGTGCTGCTGTAGTTTCTCAGCTTTTGTAAATGTTCTTGAAAAAGCGGTCAATGTTGTAACTTTGATCGATCATGGTCACGCTGGCTTGTAAATGAGCAGTGTTAATAGTGATGGTTGATCTTTTGGCAGTCAAGACTTGTGCGTCTGCTTTCTCTTGCCCCACGCACAGGTGTCTTTAATCAGTCCCTAAAATCTTAGATAAAAATCGTTGCTTTATGGTAGTAATCAGTGTAATTTTTATACTAGAGGATATGAAAATCTACAAGTATACAGTCATTATTCATTGTGATGTGGAACATTAGGATCAGGTCCCTACTGTTCACATTAAAAAAAAGTCCGCTGATTTTCTGCATTACTAGCAGCCTTCATGCTGTGCATGTCATTTGGCTTTTCAGCCATTCATGAATCAACTTTGAACTGTTGGCCGAGTAAAAGAAAGATAAATCTGAAACATCCGTATTCAAAAGTTCATGAACAGAAGCTTTAGATAAACTTTTGATTCCATCTTTAAAATACTAAAGAAATTAAAAGTTAAAAGTGAGAGTACATCACCGGAGAAAAAGAAAAGAAAAGACGGGCGTTTGATTTCAATGATGTGATGAGATTATTTCGCTGACACAATTACTTCATTACGTAGCAGTCAATGGAGTACAGCCTTGTGTCTCTACTCTCTGTCTGGTGTCTATCCATCCATCTGCGCAAAGGCACTCTCTTTTCTTTCGTTTACTTTGTGTCTCTGTGGGAAACCCAGAGGCAGAGCGAAAGTTTACACGGCTTTGGCGGCACCTCCCAAAGAAAAACTTCACCCATGTCTACGATCCTCCATTTGGCCAAACGTTGCTTGGCAAAATGATGGCCAAATGATACAAATAATTCATGATTTTTTGTATAATATATAATGTAATTCTTAAACTTTTAATTTGTTCGATATAGTTTTTGAACTTTAATCAAATGCGATACATATTCAATTTAATCTCTTGATTATATTTGACATTTTTTTATATAATTCAGGTATTACATTAAATATGCCTTAAAAAATTATAGGCTACATTGAACAAATTAAAAATTCAGGGATCATATTGAACATTAGGTTAAAGTTCAAGCACTACATTGAATAAATTAAAAATTTAGTGATCACATTGCATGTTGAGTTAAAGTTCATAAATCATTTGTATCATTATCCATTCAAAAATATGTGCAATATTAATCTCATGTGATAAGATCAAATTCTTAAACGGTAGTGTCAAAAATCAATAATTTAATCATTGGACTTAGTGCTTGGCATCGGCATCTCTCAAAGGCTCGATCCTTTAGAAGACGACCCGATAACACTTCCACGAATGAGACCTCAGCCTGCGAGAGTTAACTTTCATTGGCTGCCAATCGTATAATTTACTCATTTACTGATAGGGACCACAACAGGGCAACCTTAAAACTTGCCAGAAATGCCAACTCACCCCTAAACTAAGTGCCCTCGTGGACCTCGTTCGAGTCCATAGTCCATCCATTTTTCAAATACGAATGTAGAAAGCGCAGGGGCAGGAGACCGAGAAAGTTGAGAAAAACAAAGAGGTCTCGAGCGCTTCGAGGGGGACGAGGAATGGCGATGATTCACTGCATTGCAGGAACCCACAGACATGGAGTCGCCCTTTCCGCTTGGGGGGTTCCTCAAGATCGAGAGAGAGACGCAGTGCAATGCATCTGATTCAGAGTTCTAACCCAACAAAAGCCCGACCAAAATTGGCTCTCCTCCGAAGACCATTCTATCTGTTCTGTTCTGTTCCCCTCCCTCTGTTCGGATCGTGCGCCTCCATGTCCCAACAAAGGCAAATTCCTGTTTTGGGATCTTTCCTGGTTCATTGGACGAGATGGTGATTTGGAGGCAGTTCAATGGATCTTGCCCTGCTGGGGGAAATTTCTCTTTTTGCGCAATTAATCATCCTTGAAACATGAAATGTCGGCTTCCAATGATTTATCCTTAGAATGACCAGCTGCGCCTAACAGGCACGGCTGCGTGTAGACTTCGGAGCTTATCTGATTTCGTAAAAATCAACCTACCGACCTTTCTGTTTTAGCATCCACACGTCTCATACAGCAAAGTACTATAAAAATGATGCCTTGAACAAGTATTTATTAATTGTTATGATAAAAAGTGTGACAGCCCGAGCGGTGGTGCGTGGGAAGGAGGGTTGGCGGTGCATCCGCGCCTCGGTCCCCGGACGTGCGCAAGGAAAGGGTCCCCGTCTCACATCGCCTAGGGAGGGAGTTCTGGGCTATTTTATAAGGCAATGGACCCTCTAACTATACATATGCGTTTTCTTGGGGTAGTATGAATTATCCCCGAGAAGAACAAAACTGTGATGATTTAGTGTCCAAAGTGGACAATATGTGTATAGTGGAGACCCATGGCGTTACAAGTGGTATTAGAGCCGACTCTCGACCGCGTGAGCCACAGCGAGGATGTTGTGCTCCCAAGTGGGGCGAAATGCTATCCTCCCAAGGGGGGAGAGCGTGATTGCTCGAGTGGCGGTGCGCGGGGAGGAGGGTTGGCGGTGTGTCCGCGCCTCGGTCCCCAAACGTGCGCAAGGAATGGGTCCCTGTCCCACATCGCCTAGGGAGAATAATATGTGTATAGTGGAGACCCAGGGCGTTACAAAAAGTGCCAACAGTCTCTCTGAGAAGGCACCCTCGCCCGCCCTGCATAGGATGATGGCGAGGCAAGCGGAGGATGATGACCACGATCCCAGCCTCGTGCCTATCCTTATTTATCTATTTGTTGAATTTTCATAAACACCGAAAATTTTAATAATAATGAGCGGCTGCTTGATTGTTTCTATGGCTCAATAGATCACATCGATCAGTGTTTCGTAAAGTCATAATACGTCTACTCGGACGATTGAATAGGAGATTTGCACAGAAGGTTATCCTTGAGTCCAGAACATTTGAACAGTGCAGAAGGTCAAATGCAAGTTTCCTCACAGCATAAATGATCCAGGTCCAAAACCACGAGGTTGCCAGTTCCTGGAAACACATTTTCCTTCTCTCTCCGTTTTTCATTTTTCATTTTTTTTACCGATGTCGACTTTTCAGTTTTATAGAGTCATCAATTTTTTCCAGCTGATTTGTCGAATTACCGATTCATTTTAACAGATGCATTCGATTTAGTTTCTTTTTGATTTTTACATATATTTTCTATGTAAATAGGCCTCTTAAGTGTGGACCGACGATCATGAAGCTGGTAGAACAGCCCAGCCCATCCCAGCTCAGCCCAGCTCATCAGACGATTAAGAAGCTAAGACAGGACGAAGTATTGGGGCCAAGAATCACGAAAATAAAAAGAAAAGGAAAATTTGTAGCATGGAATATTATAAATTCCATGTTTTGAAATCATAAGTACCTGAATTATTCTTCGTTTTACGGTCCAATACCTATTTGTTTTTCAGTCAAGTAAGGTAATTTTTTAAATATTATAAATGTAAGATCTTTGTTAACCGGAGCGCTATGTTATATCATCTTTACTCAATTGAATTATACATGAGGTCAAAAGAATAACATCAAAAGCCATATGTTTTTGTTTTGTCTTTTTTCTTTCCCATTTTAATTTCTTTACTTTTTCTTGTTCCACTTCTTCCTTGTTACACCCTCAGCCAATTCTTGGGGTCGTCTCCTCCATCTACTGCCACCATTGTGATGTCGGCATTCTAATGGCCATAACAATCCAGTCACAAATGGCTATTCGAGTTGGAGCTGCATGGCCTCCGCACAATAGATCCAGAGGTTGCACAACTTATGGGGGGATCGCCGTCCTTGTGATGGTAATTATGGGTGGTGGCGGCGGTGGCGGTTGAAGGTGATGACCCTGGCGGTCGTGGAGATGGTGGTCGTGCTTGGTGGCAGCGCCAGCGGTCCGCGAGAGTGGTTGATGATGATGATGGAGAGGTACAATGGCAATGGACGTTGGCGGCTGGCAGTGACGGCCAGTGGTCTTGAGGTCGAGAGATAGAGAGAGAGAAGAATGAAGGAAAGAAGAGTTGAATGACTTGGCGAACAAGTGGGGGCCACGTCAGCATATCGGACGGTCACTTAACGACATTAGGCCCGCATTAGTGGCTACTAGTGTGTTCTGTGCACGAATTTAACGGAGGGATGAGTGTAATTCGCAAACTCAAGGTATTTGATTGTGAAAAATAGTTTAGATGCTTGATTAAAAGTTGGGCAGAAGTCGCCTTCTATCCACGTCAATTCCACATGCATTTCGACTTTGCTTAGTTATGTCCAACTTCAACACGACCTAGAAAATATTCTCTCCACCGACATATAGTGCATTTGCATGCAATTAGCAATAGATGACAATTTTCGAACTCTTTACTAGAAAAGAAACTCTCAAATTAGCAAAAGATTGTTTGCTAAAAACTAAAGTCTACCCTATTTAGTGAGCATGGTAGTGACCGACTTAAATGGCAAAGGAGTTTGTTCCTCTTCTTGTGGTTTGTGTTCATGAGCTTTATCGGGAGCACTCTAAGAATAGAATTCTAATTCTACCGTACTGACGTCAGGTGCGCTTTATAGAACGGTGGATCGGTTGAATTACGAGAGCAAAATGTAACGGCAGCCCACGAGTACAAAACCTTTGTTTGAAGCACAAATAAAGGGTGGAAAAAACAGAGAACTGTCATGAGCATCTACGGATTCAACTTGTGAAGGGATAGTTGCTTTGCTGTATAGCAGGGCTTTAGCATCATGGCATGTCGATGTCTGCACTTTTTTTTCTCCTTTTTCCATTTTTCTGAACTCCAATACAAGCAAAGCATTTCAGATGCCGCGGTCCAGCTAGTGATGATGATAAACCGAAGATTGGCTCCGCTTTCACGTTTTTCCATGTGAATCTGGTCAGGCCAGGTGGGGAACCCAGAAAGACCGACAGTATATGACCATCAACTTGCTTCTTAGATCATTGTCTTCTGATAGATTGATGTGTGGAGATCTTATTAACCTTTCTTTGTATACAATAAGATAAAGCATCGCTCCCCGGTCTGGTACTTTCATGGGGAATAACGCTCCCGCTTGGAAATCTTCTTTTGGAATGGAAAAGCAGCATCCTGATATGTGTGTTCAAAAGAAAGTTACAACATCTATACCTAACGGTAGCATGTTAGCTTTATTTGCTCATTTTTTATGCTATGACCTAATAATGACAAAGTTCACGGTATCCCATTACACTAGTTGAGGGAAAAGAAATGCAAAGAAGGTGTACAACAGTTTTTCCTTTTCTAAATAAAGAACATAAATGCCACATAAAATGTTGTGCACTTATTGATTGATACAATGAACGGAAAAGTAGCTAATACATGACGTGAGTTGCACAATGTACACATGCATCTAAGTTTAGCATAATCGATGATGTTAATGAATGTTGAAATGGTTTGGTTTGTTTCCTGTGAATCAAACACCCAAAAGAGCATTGGACCCAAAAAAAAAAAAAAAAAAAACTAAAAAAGAGTACTTTAGGTGGTGAGGTTTTGCACAGGAAGTAGATATCGAGCTCAATGCAGAACATTCAAAATGGTCTTTAAAAGCCGAATTCAATCCGATAAGAACAACAAATTCATGTCACGAAAAGGATATGCAAATGAGAGGCCTGTCAACAATCTCACCGACCAAAAAAAAAAAAAAAAACAACATCCCTCTCCACAAACCAAAGAAGCATAGCAAACACTGGCAACAAAAAAAAAAAAAGAAGAAGAGAAAAACCGAAGAATCGAACTGACTTGAAAAATAAAGAAATTAATTAAGAAAAAGTAAATTACAACGAGTATGCATTGTATCCATGTTATTTCACTTGCACTTCAAGTTCTTGATCACTTTGGCTTTAGTATCCACGTCCATTGTGCAATTCATTTCCGCAGATTTCTTCTTCTTGAAAACCTTGAACAGCACAACCTTTCCACTCAACTTGGCATGTCCACTCAACGTCAATGTCCCCGAATTGACGTCGCTCCTAAACTGTGTAGCCGACGAGAATTTTTTAGAGCCAACCGAGGCCGTCACGTTCATCCTTTTTGTGGATCTTGCTTTCGCCTTGGCCTTCATGATATCGGCACTTCCGACATTGGTACCTTGATAGGAGATCGTCGCGCTGGTGCTGTCAAACTTGAAGTAGCCGAAGTTGGTGTTCTTGACGGCGACCTCTGCACGGAGCTGCATGCCGAAGGAAGGCGACGTGGACGAAGTGTTGAGCTTGAGATTTTCGACAGTGGCGGAGCTGATCCGGACTTTCAGGTTCCGAATACGCATCACAAGGAGCACGAAGAGGAGGATGATGGCGGTCTGTGCTATCACGCCAGCTATGACGTAGGCGACGATCTTTCTCTTGCGGCGAGGGTGAAGCCGGTCGGCCATTGCTCTTTTCTTGGCTATCGGAGTAACAATTCAAGGGTTTGAGATTGCCTTTGTCGTCTTTCCTTTTTCTCTCTGCTGTGAGCTCTCTGTTATATTGGAGGCAATCCGACAATGCGGGATGAGAAACAGAGAGATTAAAGGGTATGTGACGAGATTTTAAAAGCTTCGAGGGTGTATTTATACGAGGGTTTGTGTATTGGTCCGTTAAGACACTTTTAGTGGAGGGCCTACTTGTGCTTGTGTTGATCGTGGATAGTTGCCTTATCGCTACCCTTTGTAATCCTTTTAGCCCTCAAAGTTTGCAGTAAAGTATAATTACTTGGGAAATCACCTTGCGGTTTAAGTTGTTTTTCGATAAAAATTAGTAACCCTAGATAGATCTGTACCGTTGGAAAGCCGAGATATCAAGAGGGATGACGTGGAAAAGGAAAATGATTTCGACAAACTCCTTGGACTAAAGTGGGTCGCACAAGTTGGAAATATTCCATGTGGAAAAAGTAGGCTCCTCTAAGAGGTTTCACATTAATTTTCCATTTTTGCCTTTTTTGTCACTTTTCTTCTTTAGTGTGTGGGAATCAGAAGATCCGAATGGCTCATAACTTCCAATCGGAGGGTAGTTCAATTGTTGCTATTTATTACTAAGGAGGGAAAGAAGAAACAAAGTCCATGAAAAACCAGAATAACAAAAACATAAAATATGCGAGGCCTGTTTATAACGTAGCATTGCAGCTACTAGCTAAAATATTTTCAATTTCTTTTTCTTAGGAATTAGAGATTGTTTTTTGCATATATATTGTGTACAAAGAGAGACATTTTTAAAAATTGGAGTTCTACACAATAATATGTTACATTATATGAAATGAATCTTTTTGTGCCCATAAATCTCACATCATTATCAATCTTGACTCGTGTTAAACATATTTCTCTCCTATCTAAGATTAGGGTTTTTCTCAACTTGCAATCTTTCACAAGTTCAATCGCGACCATTGAAAGAGACTTACATCCTCAATCTTGGGTTGATTGATTATGGCCTTTGATTGTATACTTCGTACTCTCAAGCACTCCAACATCAAAACAAAGATTGACTTTGCGATTTCGACTAGTTAGAATTTCACCATTATCCATCAATGAACTCCATTAGGGCTGATTAAGCTAGGGTACAATAAAGAGTTAGATTTCAGCTCCAAGTGTTGGCCCTAGGTGCATCCGGTGAAATAATTTCTGCTGATCTAAAAAAAGATGGTCAGCGGTCCACCAACTGGATTCGCATCTTTTCTGTTTTCCCATGTCTTCAAACCAAGGTAAGAAATCTTGGAAAGATAGCGTGGCAGAAAAAGGGAGGGTGAACGGTGAAGTAGTTTCCAAGCAAGCATCGTTGATTAAGCAGCATTCAACATGTGGGAGCGGCCAAAAGAAAAGAAATAGTGCGAAAACTTCTTAGCAAGCAATCAATTGCAAGAACTTTAAGGGAAATATGATGGTGAATTATAGAGACATATACTCCAGTTTCAGCAAGGTTGGAGCAATTTTCAAATCAAAACTAAAAATTTATTCGGCTTGAGAAAAGCTTTAAATTGAGAGAAATAATAGAAAGATTAATAATGCTAGAAAAATAACTTATGAATAAAGGTTCTGATTATTAGATAATGATGGGGGAGCCCTAAAACTTGTGGTCGATTCTGCATTTTAATCCTAAAAATTTTGTTTTGTGCACTCAAGTCTTAAAATTTACACACTTTATGCACTTTCTTTCAATCTGCTTTTCTTTTTATGAACGGAAAATCTCAAGTAAAATTTTTATTATTCCTTCGTAAGCGTGGCTTTGTGTTGAATGGATAAAAGAGAAGGCTAACTGGACTTGCCGTCCTAAAAAGACAATAATAAAAAGCTAAAGTGCTAAATCGGAACGAGTGTTAGGACCGAATTGCACGAAAGAAAATTTTAGGACCAAAGTATCGGACCGGCACAGATTTTACGACTCCTGATGTTAAATCTAGTTCAGAACCCCATCCCGACGTGTGGGCCGTACCGTCTCGGATCCAATCAAAACCCATCCTTCAGATGGAAAATGAACGGGCCCAAGTTCGTTTCCCACGTTCAGTTCTAGGACAAGTCAACATGCTCAACTTCACATTAGCAGGAAAAGCAAACGACGTGTTCTTGAATTCAAATCATAGACTAAACTCGACAAATCATATGTATTGAACGGAATCATTCTTCCAAAATTTAAACATCAACCTTTGGAAAAAAATGAGTCATTGCTGAGATGAATTTACTGGAATATATGATGATCTTAGCACGAGCAAATCGAATTAATTTACTATTCTTTGATTAATGACCATAAAATAATCACCATGGCAAATCATGTGAATCCATGCATAACCTCACAAATGAAATATTAGTTCCTATGCTGACTAGTTACTCAGCCAAATTAAGGGGGAGAGCATTCAGCCTGATGAATCTAGGGCCAGGAGCAAACTGTTGTTTGGAATTCCCCAGATTTATTGATTAATTACTTTTGGGTCCTATAACTTGATGCCTGCACAGTATTTCTACAACCAATCCAGAAATTATTGACCTTTCCCATCCTTTTTACTCAAAGAAAAACTCTAAGAAATATTCACAGGCTCATATGGTGAAATATATACTAGAATTTCCAATTATACGGCATTTAATTAAGTACTGCAAATTTGAATTTCTTAACTTTCAAATTACATTCATTTAAATTACTTCGGAAACTTGGATCGTTAGAAATGTCATATTATTCTGATGATAAAGTCACTCCAACGTGACTATATTGTCGATAATGTCACATTAGCCTTTTTGTCAAGAAATTGGCTAATGGAACTTAAATAAATGGATTTTGAAAGCTTAGGAACTTAAATGATCGAGTAAAGTTATCACACAAAACTAAGCATGGTACAAAATATTTGAAACTTTTAGGGCCCGTTTGTTTTCGTTTCTTTTTTTTGTTTTTAAACAACTTTTTTGTTTTTTTGTTCCTAGGAACAAAAAAGGAACAGAAACGTGTTTGTGTACGTTTTTGTTCCAAAATTATTTTTTTGTTCCTAGAAACACATCTGGGACAGAAACACTTCTTTTCTTCTTCTTTTTTCTTTGGCCGGTCGCTGGCCTCGGTCATGGCCGACGACCGGCCGTCGAGGGTCGACGACCTCGCCGAAACGGCGGCGGGCTCCCTCGGGCGAGGCCGAGCTTTGCCAGTCGGCGCCAAGGTGAGGCCGAGCCTCGCGCCGGCTGGGTGAGCTCGGCCTCGCCGGTTCCGGCGAGCTCGAGCTCGCCCGGCCAAGGCGAGCCGAGCCTCGCCGGGCCGGCGAGCTTGATCTCGCCCGGGCCGGCGGCCGAGGCCACGGCCCGAGGCTCGGTGGGTTCGGCGGCCTTGGCCGAGGCCCGCGATCGGCCAAAAGAAGAAAAAAGAAAAAAGGAAAAAGAAAAAAAAGGAAAAAGAAAAAAAAGGAAAAATAAATAAGAAAATAAGAAAGAAAATAGAAAAAATAAAATAAAAATATTAAAAAATTAAAAGAAATAAAAAAATTTATACAAATTTACCAAATGTGTTTCTGTTCATTTTTATTCCCAAAACAAGTTTATCAAACGTCTTTTTGTTCAAAAATTATTCCCCGGAACAGAAACACTTTTTTCTATTTATGTTCCCTAGAACAATTTTTAAACAGAGATGTTACCAAACGCATCCTTAGCATATTATTTTGGCTTATATGTAAGTTTATATACGCATATAATAATAGCCGGAGTTTAAGAAAAACTATTTATGGGAAAAGAAAAGTCATTAGATAATTCATCAAAATGACTTGAAGGAGGTCGATATTTGGTCACTAGGTGCTATACGCATATAATAATAGCCGGAAAATGCATATTAGGTTACTAAGTCATAGGGCGCAAAGAAAAACTATTTATGGGAAAAGAAAAGTCATTAGATAATTCATCAAAATGACTTGAAGGAGGCCGATATAAGGTCACTAAAAGTCAGGAGAAGTGTAAGTCAGGAGAAGTGTAATGACAGAATAATGATTATGGCGTGCTTTATCACGCTTTTACATGAGCGAGAAAAACGTCATTTCATCAGTGTGGGGCATGTAGCTCGCATCACCTATCCGAACAATAGCATGAGACACATCAAGCCCCCATTAAAATCAATGATTCAAAGTGCATTTATTTTGCAAAAAATAAATAATTTAAAATATTATTTTTTTTCAACAATGATCACTAATATCACTTACAAAATTTCATGAATGAAATATATTTTCATTGTCCATGAAAATATTTCATAATTAATTATTATCGATGACAAAAACATTGTTAATCAAATAATTATTTCAAAGAATCCAAGTTATCATCTTCAAATCATCGATTTTCTTTAAAAAAAAGACAAATAAGAAAAATTGTTGTGGGAAAATTGTTTTGCTACTTTTCAGTAAGGCTTTATTAGTATAACAGTTTTTGGATTACTATGAAAATAACAATTTATTGTAAGTCATAAATTTTTGTAGGAGTGGATCTCAAAATAATTTATAATTATTTGTTATTTGATTCTTTATGATTATCCAATTTATTTTCTTTATAGTATTTGAATAATGGATTGAAAATAACGAGCTTAGATTGGGGGAAAATCGACTTCCCCTATTGGCAAGAAGAAAAACACATTTTCTAAACCATCATGCAAATGAAAACTATTTATTTATTTTTATTATAAATTTTTAGTGAAACAAATACCGCATTGGACGCATTGTCCAGAATGGCTCTTCACCCATTGGGTGAATGCAATCATGTGTATACGACCTATACTTATCAATGAACATTGGGACCACCCTCAAGTGAACCAAACATAATATGTAGGGATGTTAGGTCATTTTCTGGGCTTTCGGGCTTAGGATCATCTCTCTTTGTTTTGGTTTTTCTCGACCTCTCTCTGTCAATATTTTCTCTCCTTTTGTTTCCCCAGAAAACCTCACTGGCTTGGAAGTTTTGTCTCTGTTTGGTCGTTTTTTTCTTCCCCTTGTGTCCAGACGAGGAGCTTTCGCCTTTTCTTTTCAACTTGTCGACGAATGCTGCGACATTCACGGCTAATGGACCGCATCCGAGCATGGACAAGTCACGGATGTGCTACGAACTGATGATAATGTCGTCGTGAAGTGCCGCTGGCTTGTGCGACCTCGTGATCAGTCAGAAAGAATATTTCCAATAAAAAAATTCGTACGATATAACCTATCTATACGGCCTATCCAATGAAATATCATCATTTTCAATACGTAGTACACAATCGTGTCTCGATCCAATAGTTCACACATCACCATCATTTCATTTGATATGAACATACAAATAAAGTATAAACTAGCGGCTAACAATAATGCAACTTACATATGAAGAGCCCCGCTTCACTTATTAACTTAAATGTTTGAATTGAAGCTTTTTGTATGGCGTCACGGCACAGTTCGAAAGTTCAAACCCTAGCACTCTCCATTTCTCGTGGTGGATTCACAACCTGTTCCCGGAATAAGAGCTTTTAATAGTTGAAATGGGCTGTCACATGATTCTTCCTCACTGAGTTGGCTCGAGGCCGCGCCTCTGTCCTCTTGCTGGTTTACCCATCCCGTCTCTGGGATCACATTACTCTTCGGATATTTCTCTCCAAGTCCCTGCTGCTGGGCATCCTCAGCTAATCTTTGGGCCCGCTGAATCTCAAGCCTCATATTTTATGTGACTAATTAATCCCAATTAGTACGTTTGTGCTGAAGCTTCATGTCAAGAAGAAAATTGCTGAATTTTGGTGCAGAAATGATTCGCTTTTTCTCGTCACGGACCTCAATCAGGACATTGCTCAAATAATTGGATGGCATCATATCACACCCTTTTTTGCAGGCCATCAAATGCATTAAATATTCTCTACTCTCCTTGTCAGCATACACCATATGAGATCTCGTACAAATGATGTAGTCTTAAGACCTGCAAGTTTGTCATCTTATAATCTTCTTCCGATGAACTCTTTAACAATGCATGCCCGTAGTCAATCCAAGTTTTTCGACGCTGAATAATCTTGTTCACAGGCATACACTGCAACAGATACGTTCAGTAGAGGAACCAAGGTAAATATTACGTATATAAACGATGGAATTAATAAAAAATCAGAAAATAAAAAAGTAAATGGGACACTAAATTTGCGTGATTTTGTCAATGCGACCTACTCTACATGGACACTTGGACAAGATTCCATTATAGGTTAAGTGATTCTTACAACTACACAAATGCTTTTACTGTTACATCACTTTTTACACGGTCAAGTCACATGCATCTGGGTTTTTTCACTTTCACATGATCGGATTTCGTTCGACGGGATAAACTCAAGACACTATTCTAGCAGTGAAACTATTAGGATTTAGAAGTTTATAATAATGACATGTCACGTCTGAAATGCAGCGTGGCCACAAATCTCATAATTTTTTGTTATTAGGTCATATGTCAATTTGAGTTTACAAAATTGAGAGGGCACATGGTGTTCTAGTTCTGTTGGTCTTACGATTGATTACTTAAGGGGAACATGACGATTGTAAATGGCCATAGTCCCAATTATAGATTTTTAGTCCCTTAGAGTTATATCTGGCGTGGATACCTTCGAACCTTTTCAATGCCAATCTCTTTCATATCCCCACCAGCATTATACTCCCGAAACACGACACATGGAAATCATTGTCCACAAATCCTCCCCTTTTATCTCTCTCCTTCTCATGTGCCCGCCCCTCTCTCCATCTCCACCAACTCTATTCCATGGAAGACCATTCACCTCCACCCTCGACTTCACCACCAGCACCGCCACCATCTCCTCCGCCTCCATCCACCACCCCACCGCCATCACAACCTGCTCTCTACGAGCTAACAGCTTCTTCCATTTCGTACAGAAAGTCTAACACTTTCATCACAAACACCCTCCATCATTTCCTAGCCTTCAAACCATGCACAAAACCATCCCCTCCCACCTACATCCTCCGCGACATCTCCCTCGTCGCCTACCCATCCCAAATCCTTGCGGTGGTCGGCCCAAGCGGGGCGGGGAAGTCCACCCTCCTTGACATTTTGGCAGCTCGAGTGACGCCCACCCGCGGCACCCTCCTCCTCAACTCAACTCCCATCAACCCATCCACATTCCGCAAACTCTCGGCCTACGTCCCCCAGCACGACGTATGCCTCCCGCTACTCACCGTCTCCGAGACATTCATCTTTGCCGCCCGGCTGCTCATCCCTGACAAATCACAGCTCCTAACAGTCGTGTCCACTCTCCTGACAGAGCTAGGGCTGAGCCACCTGGCTGAGACCCGGCTCGGGAATGCCCTATCGGGAGGTGAGCGGCGGCGTGTCTCGATCGGGCTCAGCCTCCTCCACGATCCGGCGGTGCTCCTCCTTGATGAGCCGACTTCCGGGCTGGATAGCACTTCGGCCTTCAATGTCATGCAGATCCTCAAGAAGATTGCCGTCTCGCGTCACCGGACTGTGATCTTGTCAATCCACCAGCCGAACTTCAAGATTCTCTCCACCATTGACAGAATTCTGTTGCTCTCAAAAGGGTCGGTGGTCCACCATGGAACGCTCTGCGAGCTCCAAAGCTTCTTGCTCTCCATTGGCTTCACTGTGCCACCTCAGCTTAATGCCCTTGAATACGCCATGGAGATACTGAACCGGCTCCAAGAGAACAACAAAACCCTGACGCTCTCACAGTTTCCGCAGTCGCTTCCTCCATCACTAATTCATTGCTCCGAGACTAGTACTCCTTCCGATCATCATCACAAAATACCAAAGATTAGATACAAGAGCTCGAGGCTCGACGAAATTTTGATACTCTACAACAGGTCGTGGAAGATCATCTACAGGACGAGACAGCTCCTCCTGACCAACACCATCGAAGCCCTCCTCGTAGGGCTCGTCCTCGGCACCATCTACATCAACATAGGGTTCAACAAGGAAGGTATCGAAAAGAGGTTTGGTCTCTTCGCCTTCACCCTCACTTTCCTCCTTTCCTCCACGACCGAAGCCTTACCCGTCTTCATCAACGAAAGGCCCATCCTCTTGCAAGAAACCTCGAGCGGAGTCTATCGACTCTCATCCTACTTGATAGCGAACACGTTCGTTTTCTTGCCCTACTTGCTTGCCGTGGCTATTATATACTCGGCCTCGATGTACTTTCTTGTTGGCCTATGCGCCTCATGGCAAGCCTTCGCCTACTTTGTCCTGGTCATCTGGATCATTAACCTGATGGCGAACTCTTTCGTCCTGTGCTTGAGCTCCATTGCGCCAAACTACATTGCCGGGACGTCTTTAGTGACGGCATTCCTCGGGGCCTTCTTCCTCTTCTCAGGCTACTTCATTTCGAAGCAGAGTATACCCAAGTACTGGCTGTTCATGTACTTCTTCTCCATGTACAAGTACGCACTCGACGCGCTCCTCATCAACGAGTACTCGTGCCTCGTGTCAAGATGCTTGATCTGGTACGAGGAGAACAAGACATGCATGGTGACCGGGAGGGACGTGTTGCAGAAGCGAGGGCTTCACGAGGGCGAGAGGTGGACGAACATTTACATTCTGATCGGGTTCTTCATGTTCTATCGCGTGCTTTGGTTGCTGGTTCTGATGCGAAGGGTTTCGAGATCAAAGAAGTGAAATTTGCGACTCTACTTTACTCATCATCATAATCATCTATATTCTTCAAGAAAAAAATAAGACACTGCCCTTCTTCTTTTCTGTTTCTTATTCGCTCTCGATTTTACACTGCTATCAGATCTTCATATGCTTCTCTAATTGCTTCCGTTGCTTTATAACTTGTGTCAATTCCCGTTATCGGGATTAAGTTTCTCACTGAAGTTTTTAAGCATCAATCTTACAAAAAACGCTTTGCATGGACCGGATTTATGGAACAAACATAAATCACCATGGCTAGATCAAAGAATCCAGTAGACATGGAAAAGCGAGCAACTTTTAAAATTCAAAGACAAAGTTAGGTCGATTTTGCATGATGTAATTTGGTTTATTACGTCGTGTCTGTTGTGCAATTAGTGAAATTTTACGTGGAACCATCAATATCAATACTCGAGATTCTCCTGGCTCACGATGGATTGGGTCCATGCGAGGACAAACCTCAAGAAATGTCGAGGCTCGAAGAGTATCGTAATCATATTGAAAATCTTTTCACCACATAAATCTGCATGTTGACCCCACAAGCAAATTTGCACCTCGTGGACATGAAAGTGGTGGATCCCAATTAGGTATAAAATTTGTCCAGCAATTATTCTTCTCCTGTGCAAGCCAAGAGCAACTCTGTCGAGACGATCGTGTGGGTCTCGTCCTTTCCCTCTCTCTCTCTCTCTCTCTTTAAGCTGAAATGATGAGTTCCTATTGGTCAGGTGTTAATTAGAAATGACCCCACAATTTATTTATTTTTCCATGATTATAAGAATTTAAAGAATTTGAGGTCACGGGTTCACTATCGATCCACGAAGAGCTAAAGCTATAGCGAAAAAGCCAATAAGATGTGCAGTCGTCTTCCCCATTCATGATGTTTTTGTCCGAAGGTGAGATTTCCGTCTTTTCTTGTTTTGTTGTCTTCCCTGAAATCGATGCACGTTCACGGGTCTCTCTCGCGATGTCGCTCGTGAACTGGTCGTTGGACTGTCTCCAGCGGGTCCCACTCAGCTCGTACACGCATCATCTCTTTAACTGCAACCCCAATCGCCATGCGAATTCAAGGACTTAGCGCATAAATTGAAGGAATCAAAAGGTAAAAGCTTAGATCATAGGCGTGAAAGTCCTAATCGAAGCATAAGCTAGCAACGTCACGTTGTTACACATGTAAACCGAGTCCACAACAGCAAGGGACAACAATTGAAACAAGGGTCTTTACAAATGACTCCGTGCTCAAAACGTCCCATCTGTGGCCACATATAACAAAATGTTTTCACAAACAAATGATGTCTGATAGTGTCATTTTTGTATATATACTGATCAAGACAAAGGTTTATATGCCTTCTTTACAGGTGAAATTTTCAAAAAAATCCTAAACTGCATTTATGCTAATTCAATTTAAAACTTTTTGAAAATTTGCCAATTAAGTTCTCTTGACTAATTTTGGTGGAAAATTGTTAATACGGACGTCGGTCATTCTATGTGATACAAACAGGTGTTGATGTGCACAAATTTCGTAATTTTTTTTTTTTTAAATTGAAAATTTTAATATAATTTAATTTTTGAATTTTCTTTTTTTACTTTGCTTTTTTTTTTTCATTGTGTCGATTAGGGTCACTGGTAACCCTCACCCATTGTGGAGGCATTGCCTAAACTGTGCGTGAAGGCCCTTGCTAGATTTGGGCATTGGCCTTGCCCTTGCTGAAGGCCTTCAAGACCTCGTTGTTTGTAGGAGTGAGCCTCGCCCATGGCCCGGTGGCCTATGAGGGTCACCGACCCTTTCTAACCCAAAAAAAAAAAAAAGACAAAGAAAAATATTCAATAGAACATTGCATCATTTTATAAGTTATTCGACAAATTTTCTTTGTAATATTTGTCATGATGATAAGATATCCACCAACTCTTAACAAAATAAGAGGTAGATAATAAATGGTTACAGAAAAGAAAAGAGAGAATGTCGTAAAGAAGGAAAGTGAAATATATAGAATTGGGAGATCTCACTATTCATAAATAGAGAGGAGAAAATGGATAAAAGAAAAACAAATATTTGACACTAAAAAAATAATATAAACAGAAGGCTTCCTCGTTTTTTCTGCACCAAGCAGATGGCAGTTGAAACTTTTGACAAAATGAGGAAAGCTATTGAGAAAGGGAATTTATGCTATCGTGTTAGTTTATGCTTTCGAGAGTGAGGGGGATTTACCTTCTTATCTTGGTTCTTGCTTTATTGATTCACGTGCTCAAAATATTGCAATTGATTACCTTATTATTCAATAGATATTGTAATTATATGTCTTTTATTTTCTTTTAATAAGGAATAAACCTACATAATGGTGAGAAATCGATTGATTCGAACATTTATTCTGCTATAGATTCTTGCATATTATAATTCTTTTGTTGCGAAAGTTCACGTTGCCACTGATGTTTAAAAATATATGATATATAACGTTAATTTTCATTTGCAAAACAAATTTTACTTCAGGTCATCAAAATTCATTCGAACAAAAGAAGCAAGAAAAACCCTTATCAATCTTGGTCGACTTCTTGGGCCAAAGTCAAACCGCCCCCCAATTCTCCGAACTTGGGCCGACCAAAGTCTTGTTACAGGCCCAAAGTTGCTCGGGCCTATCACCACCCTCATCAATTTAATCCCTCAGCATGCTCAGATTGTTTACAAAAATTCGTTTCTGAACTTACGTGACAGGCTGGAGTTGACTATTGAACGTATTATTGTTGACTGAAAAGGTCGCTGTAACTTGCCACTTGTTAGCATATCTAGCATTAACCATCTTCATGAGTGATGCAAGTGATGACATTGTTGTGATTTGTTTAATTGCTTGGACGTGGCAAACTATAAGTTTATGTTCTCCTATGGCCTACTTGCTTAATTCTCAATTCGCATTTTCTTCAAGAGTTTGTAAATCACTTCTGATATGAATGTGAGTATGTGCAGCAGCATTACTCTATCCTCATTTTCCATGCACAAGTACAGCAACTGCAAAACCTTGGCTCTCATTGCTGCGTACAAGCAAGAAAAGAAAGGTTCTGTGCAGTGAAATTTTCACCTCAAATATGCGAAAATATCCCTAAAGGAACAAATGAGTGTTTAGACGAATGAGTCAAATTCAAGTACCCAACAAGAGAATTGCCACGTTATTTTTGCTTTGTAATTAAGTTTTTTGTATCTATAGCTAGTATTAATAGGGCTGTCGAAATGAGTCACAAATCTAAGAAATCTTTGCTTGAGCTTTTTATACTTAAGAGTCAAAACAAGGACTTCAGAACTGCTTGTTCTTTCCTCAATTGCACGCGAGAATTCTTCCTTATAAAAACAAAAGGGCGTGCAAGATTTTTCGTCAGCCTAATCAAGAATGGGTGAAGTGAGTGTTTGTGCGTTTTCTCTGTGCAGACATGTGTAGAACTTCATAGCATCGCACGCCAAGGGACATTTGATCTTTTGAAGTATCTATGTTAAATTTTTTTTACTCTCTTCCCTGTCATTTTTAACGTAAAACCCACAAGCAAATTAACTAGTCGGTGAATAATAGGCCGTTATTTGGTTTGATGACGGGGGACGGTTGCCAAAGTATTTTCCTTTATCATTTTAGACACCAGATCTTTGCCCCCATTAATAAAGTTGACAATTTTAGAAGAAAAAAATGTGTAAGCACATGAATTTCGATAAATATATTCTTGTAAATTACGCCTAAGAAGCACTCAAATTTTGAAAATTCGAATACCGTAGCACTCTTTTCTTCTATTTAAAATAGAATCTTTCTTGACAAGGAATATACTTTGTCAGCTTTGGATATGCTTAATTAGTTAGTCTTTTTTGTCGTCTTTTGAGACGCTAGAAACTTTGTTTTAGTCGCTTGAACAATCAAATCAAGAAGGTTAGTGGTAACAAGATCTAACGTGGGAGGAACCTGTACGTGTAAACACAATCAAGGAGCGCGAACCAGTCGTGAAATCGTGGACTTGCTAGTTAGTAGTTATAAATCTAATCATCCTTAGTCTATATCTAAAAAAAACACAAATTTAAATGAGATTTACAAAAATAAATACTATGAATCCACCGGTGGGCAGCTGCACTAGTTGGGCTCTACTACCTTAGCATCGAGAAAATGAGTTCGAATCTCCACATTACTAATTTACTAACACATTTTAAGTGGGGGCGTGGTGGTGGGGTTTTGTGCTAATCTCCCTCCAGGCATAGTCGGTGGTCTCCGTTGGGCTTGCGGAGGCAGTGAGCACCAATAATAATGCCTCTTCCATTAAAATAGCATGGATAGAAAGCTTCCGTCAATCCAAGGATACCAAATGATTCAAAGCTACATACAAGTCTTTTGTACATAGGTAAAGTAAACATTTCATATGGCCAATCTTACTCTTAATTTGTATGATTTTCATATGTCCATGACATGCGTCATTAATATAAATATGTGATTAAAAATATATTATGTCAATCTATCATGAGCTAAATTATTTCAAACAAAAAAAAATTATATTTTTCTATTATGAAGAACTACGAAACGTGTTCAATATATAGTTTCAAATGACCTCTTCAAAGTTCCACTATATAGATATTTGATAAAATGAGAATGCTCGATAACATTTATAATCAATTTTTTCAAAATTAAGATGTCGCTCTTGCCGATAACGAGGTGGGAGATAAAAAAAATGCTGTTTTTCTTAGATAAACACTAATATTAAACGGAAAAAAAAATGCTGTTTTTCTTAGATAAACACTAATATTAAACGGTAAGCACCATGAGTGGATTTAGTCGTTTTGCGCCACTAGTTTATGCGTAAAATGATGACGTGCTAAACTTGCCCACGAACAGCAACGCAACCACTCTAGTCTCTTGCATCTCCGCCACTGCCTCCTCCTCCGCCCTATCTCCGCCGTCGCATCCGTTACTCTCGACCAACCAAATGGACGGCTCCATCCTTCTCTACCCTTCACCTGGAAGAGGCCACCTCCCCTCCATGGTGGAGCTCGGCAAGCACATCCTCGACCACCACCCTTCCTTCTCCGTCACCGTCCTCCTCTCCACCCCACCTTCGGACACCAACTTCATCTCCGCTGTCTCCGCCACCCACCCGTCCATGACCTTCCACCACCTCCCCGCCATCTCCCTCCCCAACTCCGACCACCTCTCCTTCTCTCCCGCCAACTTCAACCTCTCCGCCTTTGAAATCGTCCGCCTCCACAACCCAACGCTCCACCAAGCTCTCGTCTCTCTCTCCAAGTCCTCCGCCGTCAAAGCTTTCGTCATCGACTTCTTCTGCAACGCTGCCTTCGGCGTCTCCGCCTCCCTCAACATCCCCACCTACTACTACGTAACCTCCGGCGCGAGCGGGTTGGCCGCGTTCCTGTACGTTCCCACTCTCCACGTGAAGTGCCCCGAGAGCTTCACAGACCTAGACGAGCCCATTCAGATCCCTGGCTTCCCTCCAGTCTCGCCCCGAGACATGCCCATGCCCTTCAGCAATCGGAGCCTCAAGGTCTATAGCTATTTCTTGGAGACGGCGGTTCAAATGGCAAAATCGACCGGTCTCATCGTGAACACGTTCGACTCGTTCGAAGCCAGCACTCTCAAGGCTCTAAGGGATGGCCTCTGCGTGCCGGATGGAGCCACTCCTCCGATATACTGTGTCGGGCCACTGGTGGCTGCCGGCGGGGGAACCAAAGGTGGCGACGAGAGGCAAGAGTGCTTGGTTTGGCTCGACTCGCAGCCGAGCCGGAGCGTGCTGTTCCTGAGCTTTGGGAGCATTGGTATGTTCTCGACCAGGCATCTGAAGGAAATGGCGGTCGGGTTGGAGAGGAGCGAAGTGCGGTTCTTGTGGGTGGTGCGGGTCCCGCCGCCTCACGACGAGGCTCGGCGCATGTTAGCCGAGCTCGAGCCACGCGTCGATTCGTTCCTGCCCGAAGGGTTTGTGGACAGGACGAGAGGGAGGGGGATGATAGTGGAGTCGTGGGCCCCGCAGGTGGAGGTGCTGAGCCACGGCTCGGTGGGCGGGTTCGTGACGCACTGTGGGTGGAACTCCGTGCTTGAGGCGGTGTGTCATGGCGTGCCCATGCTGGCCTGGCCTCTCTACGCGGAGCAGAGGTTGAATAGGGTCTACTTGGTGGAGGAGATGAAGCTGGCTCTGTCCGTGACCGAGTTGGAGGAAGACGATGGGCTCGTCTCGGCGGATGAGCTGGAGGAGCGAGTGAATGAACTGATGCGATCGGAGAAAGGGAGAGCGATAAGGGATCGAGTCCAGGCCATGCAAGAAGCCGCGACCGCCGCACTGAGCGAGGGCGGGTCGTCCCTATTGGCCCTAGCCGAGTTGATCGGGTCGATCAAAGCCAGGTCGAGCGAGATGGATGTTCCCGACCTGGTCACGAGCTCCGTGGGACTTGGCGGCGATGGGGGCAGCGCCAGCACAGTTACGATCTCCACCTAAACTGTTGCTTTTCTGTAAGAAATCTTTCCTAGTAAAGAATCAAAATTCGAGGAAAGGAAGTTTGTGTCCGTGGGGTTTGTCTCCCATTCGTGGAGTAAATAACACCACTAGATATTATAGGATGTAGTGATAGGTCTTCGATCTTTCTAAATTAAATATTAAACAATTTATTACTATTATTATATACTTACGTTTTCTTTCAGAATTTAGTTCCTCCTGGCTTTGATGCTCGCGGTTAATCCATTGTATTTGCACTCGATTGGCTAGATCCAATCGAGAATGGTATTATCAAGGGAATGGTCTGCATGTATGAATTGGCGAGATATCTCCTTGCTTCATAAGCTAGGAATATTATACGCCCTTTAAGATGGAGAAAATTATTTTGTGTGGTTAGATACAGTAAATATAAATTTTTGGTGTGTGATTAGCTTCCCTAAATTGTCCTTTCATTGTAGAGGATTGAAAAATGATTACATATCTGTCTTTAATTTACTGTAAGAATCACAATGTATTTTGGACCACAAAATTAAATAATAAATAATTATAAATTATTGTGGGACTCAATTTTTCAAGAATTTATAACTCATAATGAATTATTATTCTCACAATACCCAAAAATTGTTATGCTAATAAAGCCTTAGAGGATTTGTGATGATAATTATAGGAGAACATACTGAGCGCTAAGTGCTTAAATGTTTCAATTTGATTATCTTGTAATTCCTATAAATCATAGTAAAACGACTCTTTCTCGGCTTGCATTTGTAAGCAAAATAGCCTAGCCACAAAAATGGTCCCCGATCATATGTTATTTACACGTGAAAATGAGTTCGAGCTATTGCATTTGTGCATTCTTTTTTTTTGCAATCATGTGTCGGAGGGGATATCGGCCTTCTGTGCTTCAATTATTACCCCATGTACCGTGTGGACGAAGTGATGGTCGTAGCCATTTCGAGTTTTTAGAAGCCGAATGCTCGAGTAAGTCGGGACACTCAGTTGTCTCAGGCTCGTTTGGAGGAACTCACATCATCGGCTTTTTGAACATTGGAAAAACGGTTTGACATTAGGTGGCTTTTCTCGTTTGGAGCAACTCATGCTAACGATGCTATAAAGAAATTGTTTACTATTTAACTGTAATTTATTATAAACATTTAATATCATGAAAAATTCTAAACTTGATATGCACGTAATAAATTTACCCAAAACTGATTTTTTGATCACAAGAAATCCCAAATTGATATATTTGTGATAAATTTACCTTCAATTAGTTTTCTTTAAATTGGATTACTACCAAGAATAAACCACAAACTGATAAACTTATGAACAAATGAAGTATAAAATCCTAAATTGGTATCTTTATTAATTACCATGTGTCATCAAACTCAGCAATTTGATGATAAAATGTAACAAAAATAAATAAAAGGTAAATTTGTCACAAGTGTACTAATTTAGGGTTTTTGTGATAAAAAATTAGTTTGATATAAATTTATCACAGATGTGTCAATTTGGAATTTTTTGTGATATTAATCCTAATAAAAATAATAAAATATTAATATAACCCATCATGATCCTATATCCGTTATTAAGTTATATGATCAATGATTAAAATTCATATGTTTGCAATTTGAAAGATTTGAGGTTCTGTATGAATTCAAATTCAATTATTAAACACTACATATGTAATAAGTAAAACTTAGTGATGGAAAAATCACCTATGCAATCTCTTCATACTCGGGAATAACAAATAAAATAAATAGTCACTAGAAACTCTCTTTGCGCTGGGTTGTTTTGCAGAATAGAAATTTCTCCAATATATAGGCGCAATTTCTTCTAATGCATAACAAGCTACTAAATGGCTTAGATTTGCATCCTGTAAAAAATTTGGCACTTTAACCATATGAGTTCCATTATAAACTAATGAATATTTTGGCCTTGGGACAAAGATTCTTTCGACAGCAAACGACATATTATTTCACGGAAATTTTTATAGTCTTTTGGAGGACCGATTCATTGTTCTAAAAAGATCGTATGCTGATACATTTTTACTGTATGTCTTATACAAAATATCATAAATGGATTTTTGATCTTTTTATGATGCAATGATCATCGAGTATCAAGAGTCGGGGTCACGGAACTTAGTGAAATGCACTGACTTCAATGGCGTGATTATCTGACTATAGTCAGTCTAGCCTACAGCAGCGAGATGGGGATAAGACCACTATTGAAAGCAATGGATGTGGATGTGGAAATTTTCCACAGGGAGTATGAATGTAACAATGATAGAGCAACATTCCTTTAGTCATGGAAAGGGACAGGCTTGATTTTCAGAGCTAACGTAACCGATGCATCAATCAAGTATCAGTTAAGAGACAACCTCCTCCATGAGAATAGTGCGATGAGCATCTAGGATCTCTCGAGGATTGGTCCTAGAGGAAAAAGTGAGATGCCGTACATTACGAACATGGGTGCGCTTTGGACTATTTTATTAGAGCACAATCATTGAAGTATTAGACGTGATCCCGACGGTAGGCCTAAAGTATTTCCTGAACTTGGCTCTAATAAGCGTTTAGATAGAAATCTCATATTGGTCTTTCTCATGCAAGGATTTTTCTCAAGCCTTTAATGGCCTTTAGAGACTGAGTAGGATGCCCGTCGATAACCTTTACTTAGTGTTGTGTCCTGGGACATCACTATCGTCGTGATAAACACCTCTCATATATTGAAAGAAATGCATTTTTCTGAAAACTAATAAATTAATGTCAATTATGGTAGCTTTTCTATTTAAGTGTAATTTATCATATTGCGCATTGATCTATCGGTGTGAAGAAATCACATTTTAAATGAGCCTACAATATGAAGGATGTATTCACTATCATTGAATAATACAATCAATAGAGTCGTTTTGCTGCCTAAATAAAATCAAGGATTTTGATCATTCTGGTTGTTATTTTGCTGGTTCTAAAATAATTTTTGCTTTAATAAATAGATCGTTGTGTTGTGCTTTTATTTATTTTGAGAAATACAACATCTAGTCATTACTCTGCCAAAATAAATCTATGAAAATATGTAATTTTTCTAGATCGTCATTCACTATTTTATTATCTACATAAAAAGGAGTTAGCCCACTAGATCGAATTTTGAGGGAAATCGGTCCACAAGGACTTTAGATAGCTGATAGCTAACCGAATCATCGAATTATGGAAAAAATTATCAAAAAAATCATAAATTTATTGCAAAGCAATCAATTCAATTTTACACATTTCAAACTTGTTAATTTAGTTTTAAACTTTTTGACGATTTATAAGTTTTACCATTTCGGTCAATTTTAACCAAGAATCGCTGAAGTGAAAGCCGGCCCCACTCCTTATGCATATGGACAAACTTAAGTTACTTTTGGTTGTCTCTTTCTTGCTTTGTGAGTTTCAATAGGGTTTTTTTTTCTAAAAGCAACATCATACCACAGCTCAACATGCTGCGAAGAGGATAACCTAAAAATTTTCAGCTGAGCCAACGTCACGTCGAGTGCACGGAATGGCCATAATTTAAGATATAAACGCATGTTCCCGCCGGATGGTCTTTCTCCGTTCGATAGTTGCGAGAAAGAGCAGGAAATCTATCGCCTACCGGTCAACCTTGTCGGACTCTGGCCAGCCGAGATTCGAGACGGTGAAAAGCTTCTCTACGCACTCAATATTAGGGTTTTGGTCATGCTTTCAGGCTTCGTTTTCTAACGGTCTGGACTTTTCGGACAAACAACGGCATTCATTTGTTTTAGTCGCTTAAATCAATTACTTAAGCGAGTGAGTGGTAGCAAGACTCTGACGTGGAAGGAAAGTGATTCATGAAATCGTGGACTTTGCTCGTAGCTTTGCCACTTTGTAAATCTAATAATCAACCGGAGATTTTATATTAAAAAAAAACAGAATCTGAAATGAGTTTTTGATATCATATTGGTACAAGAAGAAAAACTGTGAATGGTAATCTTTTTATCTCCCATTGATACAGCATGCGTCACTAATTTAAAGATGCCAAATTGTTCAAAACTATATGCAATTTTTCGTGTGTAGGTGAATGTAATACTTTGTATAGGCAGCCTTACTTCTAATGTATACTTTTCCAAAAAAGTTTGTAACTCCTGTCATTATTCTAAGGGTTAATGCCTTTAAAATCCTTAAACTGGTACATTTGAGTTAAATTTACTCAAAACAAATTTTTTTACCATGAAAAATCCTAAATTGATATACAGATGATAAATTTACTCTAAATGACTACAAAAAACCTTAAACTAGTATACTTATGACAAATTTACAAGTAAACTTATTTTTACTTTCAAAAACCCCAAATTGATACATTTATGACAAATATTTCATCCATTAAATTGAATTAATACCACAAAAAAACACAAAACCGGTACAACCATGAGAAATTGAGAGTAAAATTCTAACCTGGTATACTATTACATATCATCCAATTTATCAATTTGACAGTAAAATTAAACGAAAATTAACATATGGTAAATCTATCACAAGTGCTTTAGTTTGGGATAATTTTGTCAAATATGTAACCGTTTAGGGTTTTTAGGGGTCAAAAATTAATTTGAAGTAAATTTGTCATAAGTGTAATAGTTTAAGGTTTTTTCAGGGTATTAACCCTTATTCTAAATATTCAATATAGTTCAAAGATAATACATTGAGTGAATATCAATCGAGAATTGGACTTATTTTATTTAAGATAAATGAGTGGATAACGGCTTCGTCAGTCTCATAAGAGTGATAGAGATGCATCGACCACCTATTTAAAGCCGGAAACTGGGTCACTTCTTTCACTGGTTTCCACTTTCCTAGATTGGCGTAATAACTTGAGGAGAAAGAATACAAAATTAATTTTTTTTGCCATGTTGGCAACTAAATGTTATTGCCATCATAATTAGTCATTTATCACATGAGAAATTAGGGATCAATCCCAATCCATAAACTAAAGTATATGATGCAACCTTTCCAAGGTGAATTACCCAAAATAAAGCTAATGGATTACTAAGTTTGAAGACTTAGCACGGATCCCCCAAGTTCTACTAATCACAACTTGACACTAAGAAATTAATCCATTTAAATGTGCAATTATACTCAATTTGGAGTCATCATTAACCAATTAGGGTTGATTAGAAACCCAAATAAAGTATGGGAGAATACTTTACTTTTGTGAACTAGAGATTCAATAGGTCCGAGGACATGGTTACGTTAGATTAATCTAGCGTCCTTTTGGTACATTTTTATTTTAATTTCAAAAATATTTTTGCAAGCGATCTTGATTGATTTTAACCTAAGCTATTAACATGCAAAGGGTGGTCATGCAGATGCACAATTAATAAAATAACATTCAATAAACCGAAGTGATAGATTGTAAGAAATTATAACTAACATTAAGCAAAATAAACTACAACTTTATTAAGGTTTACTCTCTAAAAACTTACAAAAAATGTTGATTAAAAATGCATGCCCTAAACATGGTTTTTAAATGACATGACACCTAATTTTTTTTTATGTTTTTTAAAATGTTAATTATATGCATTCTTAATCTAAATTTAATATGCATGAATTTTACTTTAATGACATGTGAGATGACATAACTTGAAGCATTGCAATACGTGTGCAATATAATTTACATGATCCTAAATATGCATGTGCAGAATGGATGATGTGGTAAATCTATATGCATGTTCTTTTTATGATAATGCAACTCCGATAAATTCTATTTTTCTTTATATATATTAATTATGAATTAATCATATTAACTAACCAAGTAAATGACCTTTGTGTTTCCTTTTTTTTTTTTTTAAATGACTTGGTAATTTTTATTGAAAAGAAAGTGACATAATGATACAACGCTCATCCTTTGGCATTTTTTTTTTGATTAAAAAAACTACATGATGGGAATACTAAAACATTAAACTATGACTCATTAAGTAAAGGCAACATATGGAGTGCCTATTACGAAATCTATATGGCCTAAATAACATTTTTTTTTTGTTTTACTAAAGGAAAATTATTATGACATTATACGAATCTTAAAAATCAAGGTGCTTGCTTTAAACATGAAATGTGTATGGACCTAAGTTCTAAATATGACATATGATGCATGATATGTGATGTGCACGTGATGATGACGCACCGAAATATTTCTCCTATTGATAACCTACCAATATGAATCAATGACATATTATCTTGATGCGAATCAATTACGCAATCCGTAAATTTGCCATGAAAAATCGAAATAATAAAAAATCTAACCCGACATCTCGCGCAGCTCAATATTTTTTATTATTATGACTTAATATGACAAATTTTCTAATCGGATAACGATTATGTATGAGAAAACAAAACAAGTCAAGATCACAAGCTGAGAATCCGAATATTTGAACTGAATTTAGTCTAAAGATTTTACCTAGTCCAAGGCACGGCTTTCTCGAGGAGTGGCAGCAAGGCCTGCGGATCGACAAATGAGGTATTATCGAGACTTCACGGGTGCTTGGTGAGTAACCGGTGATTAAAAGTTGATGATCTAATGACGATTCCACCGCTGTGAGGCCCAGCCAATGAATAAAAAACCTGCGAAAATAAAAGACTTCCGAGAGGTGGAAGGTTGGCGCTCAGTGATGATGAACCTCACTATGGACGCTCGATAGTGGCGTTCATCGGGCAATACGCAAAACAGAAGATAATCGCAGCACAACTTGGCAAAGGCGCCTCAAGAGCGTCAACGGGAAGACCACAGTAGCATCGGGTAAACAGCAGGGCCGTCAAGAATTCGCTATTTCTCGGCTCGCGGACAGAAGTAGAACACCAGCGGCTTCAGGTGGGCGACGCCAAGGAATAGCAGCAACTCTTCGTCGTCGGATCTTGGACTAGATTGTACTTTCGCCAAGGGGCTCCAAGGAGAACGTGCTGCTCGTCGCGTTGTTGATGTTGTGGCGTCGAGTGGCAGTGCTCCACTACGAGGGAAGTGGCTTCTCAAGGGAGTATGTGGCAATAGTAAAGCTATGATGGCTTCATGCAGAACGTTGAGGAAAAGAAATTTGTTTATTTGTTCTTTTGAACCCTTGCAAAAATTTCTCTCCTTCAGCCCGTCGCCACTTGCAACCATTCGCTCATCTAGGTCGCCTTTTCTCAGCCTCTCTCGCACTACAATTGTGTCCTTCGAAATTTTTTGATCTTTTTCCCCCCTTTGCACGAAGCCTTGCACTCTCTATTTATAGAGAAAGAAAAAGGTTTGTCTTTCAAGTGAAGATTTTCCGAGATAATTGCATATATTCATTTAACTGCCGACGATCATCTTTCGAAAAGAGGGGATACGCTAAACAAGAAAATGGCTCCAAAATCTAAGATCTTTTGTGAAGATTTTCTAAGATAATTTACCCAACTGCTAATAATCATCTTCTAAAACGAGGGGATAGGCTCAACAAGAAAAATGCTCCATTATCCAAAATCTAAAATCTTTCAAAATCTCCTTCCACAACCAAATATTTTATTTTATCAATTATTTCTTATCCTCTCCTCTTTTCTTTTCTTTTTTTTTTTTTTTCATTTTTTAGAACAATTTTTTTTTAAAAGATAAGTTTAAATATTATTGTTACCTAAATGTAAATGTTATGAAATGCTTAATGTAGTTTTATATGACGAACAAATAAATAAAATAGTCAAAATTTAGGTGTCAACAGTATCATTAGCATAATTTACATTTGCATTAAAGATATTAAGAACATTTAACGGGTTCCCATTAATTGCACTTTAATTAGTGTGGTTAA
Organism: Eucalyptus cloeziana; assembly: GCA_014182715.1. Taxonomy (NCBI): domain Eukaryota; kingdom Viridiplantae; phylum Streptophyta; class Magnoliopsida; order Myrtales; family Myrtaceae; genus Eucalyptus; species Eucalyptus cloeziana. Next base: position 3,518,678 of record CM024639.1, on the reverse strand, counting down.
AATGTATAATGAGTTTAAGCAGGGAGGTCCTAAACTATATTCAATTTTCAAGACTAAGCCCGTAAGGTGAAGAATTTGGCCAAGCCCCAATTCCCTCCATGATGGCCGAAAACCTTAAAAGGTTTAGTACTAAATTGACGGAATTGCAAAATTTAGGATTGAATTGGCAAATTATCAAATTTTTAGGCCTAAATTGACATAATTGAAAAGTTTATGACAAAATTGGTCTCTACACAATAGGTTTAGGATTTTTTGGACAATTTAGCCCAAAGTTTGTAGAATCCTTTTTTTCATTGGATGATAAGGAAGCTTTGCCTTTGTTTGCTTGGTGCATCCACGTTCTTTCATCTCTTCAACTAATTTATTTAACGCTTCTGATTATTGGGTGTTACATTACTATTTGTGCACTCACATTAGTGATTTATGATTAAAATTGACAAAGTCTACTTGCAAAATATTTTCAAAATAATGAGAAAATTAGTGAAAAGGCATTAGATTAATCTAGTGTAATTAAGTCCTCATATCCATGAATTTCTAGTTCATAGAATTAAATGTAATTCTGCATTTTATTTAGGTGTCAAATTGACCCGTAAATGATTGGTAGCCACTCCAAAATAAATTAAATTACATGTTTAATTAAAACCTTAAGTTGCAATTGGTATGAGCTTGTGAGAGTTTGCTAGGCAATAATATCATATCTTTTTCTAAATAAGTAATCATTTGTGCCACCTAATAATCCATTGGCTATCCTTTGGAAATTTATCTCGAGAAAAATCGTAACAGGCCATAAATCACAAACTTCTTAACTTCAAATTTTTCTAATACGATTTCCAATGTTATTTAGGGCTATTTGTTTTAGTAATAGCAACATCTAATCTACACAGTTTAAAAGATCGATAAATTCAGCTCAAGCCATAACAATCCTATTTAACTTGAAAATCCAAATTAGAATCTTGTGATTAGCCAAAAATTGAAATTTATTTAAAAATGTAGAGTATATTGATTTTTTTATTAAATTTTTTACCTTATATATTTCATGACTCTACCTTTTCATCATGCTAGTCAACTTTCATTTCCAAATAACTTAAGTCGATAAGTATGTATATTTTCTAAGTTCAACAAAATCTAGAAAGAGACTTATTGCGGTGTACGAATTTTCACTTGTTCGGTATTTTTTAAAAATCTAATTAAATTAGGTGAAAATTCATGTGTGGTATACTAATTAAATTTCACTATATCTATAATAGGTGGAAATGTTTTTGCAAGTACAAAAGAATTGAGTTTTACATTTAGATATTTATTCTTTTTTTTGGTTTGTCGAATTTTAGGTACTAATTCAAACTGTTAAAAGCTACTGAAGCAGTAATTATGTTTCCTTTTTGTTGGTTTTCAATTTTTTTTTTTGAAAAAAAGAAATATTATCCAATATCTAGGAATTTTCTATAAGGGTTTTTTTTTTCTAATTTGCCTCGTGTCTAGATCCATCACGTTGCCAATTCCCTTGTAAAGCTAAAGTGTGGCCAGAAAGGCACACCCCCTTAAAAAATCAATTCAGTTTTTAACTTTCTTTTATAAACTTTTTATTTTTATTTTGAAAAATCATGTAACATGTTCAGCAATACAAAAATACAAAAATTCAAAAATAAAAGGTCGCTCTTTCCGACAATGAGTGGGAGATCAAATATTATATATTCTTAGATACATGCATAGAAGATGGGAAAATTCCCAAAAGTCTGAAATTTATTATAACTAGGGGTAATCAATTCTCAATCCGATCTGATTCCATTGGCGAGATATGTCCTTTCTTTATGAGCTAGGAATATTACAGGCCCTTTAAGATAGAGAAAATTATTTTATGTGGTTAGATACAGTAAATATAAACTTTTTGGTGTGTGATTAGCTTCTCCTAAAAGCATTATGGATTGTTCTTTTACCATAGAGAATTGAGAAATAATTACGGGACAATCTTTAATCTATTGTGAAAATCACAATTTATTTTGGGCTATAAAGAATCAAATAACAAGTATTATAAATTATTGTAGAACTCATTCCTTCAAGAATTTATAACTTAAAACAAATTATTATTTTCACAGTACCCAAAAACTGTTATGCTAATAAAGCCCAAGAGAATCAGTGATGATAATTAAAAAGAGAATACACTCAGGGCTAAGTACTTAAATGTTTCAATTTGAGTCCCTTGTAATTCCCATTAATTATAGTAAAACGACTCTTTCTCTGCTTGCATTTGTAAGCGAAATAGCCTAGCCACAAAAGCGGTCCCGGATCATATATTATTTACACGAAAAAATGAGCTCGCATCATCGCAATTGTGCAATCTTTCTTTTTGCAATCACGTGTCGGGATATCGGCCTTTTGCGCTTCAATTATTGCCATGTACCGTGTGGACGGAGTGACTGACGTACCCATTTCGAATTTTTAGAAGCCGAATGCTCGAGTAAGTCCGACCACTCAGGTGTCTCGGGCTCGTTTGGAGGAACTCACGTCATCGGCTTGTCCAACATTGGAAAAACGGTTTGACATTTTGGTGGCTTTAGTCCTTTGGAGCAACTCATGCTAATGATGCTGTAAAGAAATTCTTCATCGCTTAAATATAATTTATTAGAAAGAGTTAATATGAAGAAAAGTTCTAAATTGATAAGCACATGATTAATTTACTCAAAATCGATTTTTTGACCATAAAAAATCCTAAATTTATACATTTGTAACAGATTTATTTTTCATTAATTTTCGTTAAATTGGATTAATACCAACCAAAACTACAAACTGATAAACTTGTGAAAAAATGGATGGTAAAATCCTAAGCTGATATCCTTATTAATTGTCATTAGTAATTTGATAATAAAATGTAACGAAAATTAACAAGGCTAAATTTGTCATAGGTATATTAATTTAGGGTTTTTTGCTATAATAAAATTAGTTTGAGATAAATTTGTTTCAGGTGTATTAGTTTAAGGTTTTTCATTATATTAATCCTAATAAATATAGTAAAATATTAATACAACCCATGATGATCCAGTATCAGTTAGTAAGTTATATGATCAATGATTAAAATTCATATGTTTGGAATTTGAAAGATTTAAGGTTTTGTAAGAATTCAAAGTCAATTATTAGACACTACATATGTAATTGGTAAAACTTAGTGTTTAAAACGGAAAAATCACGCCAACACTCTCTTCATATGCGGGAATAACAAATAAAATAAGTATTCACTAAAAACTCTCTTTGGGTCGGGTTGTTTTGCACAATAGAAATTTCTCCAATATATAGGCGCAATTTCTTCTAATGCATGACAAACTACTAAATGGCTTAGATTTGCATCCTGTAAAAAATTTGACACTTTAACCACATAATTTCCATTATCAACTTATGAAGATTTTGGCCTTAGGACAAAGATTCCTTCGACAACGAGCGGCGTATTACTTCACGGAAAAGCCGATAGCCTTTTGGGGGACCGATTCATTATTCTAAAAACATCGTTTGCTAATATTTTTTTGTCGTATGTCTTATACGAAATATCATGAAGAGATTTCCGATCTTTTTATGATGCGATGGTCCTCGAGTCTCATGAGCCGGGCTCACGAAATTTGTAGAAATGCACTAACTCCAATGGTGTGATTATCTGACTATAACCAGTCTAGCCTACATCTGCGAGATGGGGACAAGGCCACTATTGAAAGCAAAGGATGTGGGGCTCCCACGGGGAGTACGAATATGGCACGAGAGAGCACCATTCTTCGGTCATGGAAAGGGGCAGGCTTGAATTTGAGAGCTTAGGATGATTGGTTCCTCATTCGGTCTAGTTCCATCCTAAAACTGAGAATCGGACCAAGAAGACCGATTTCTCAATTTTTAGGACTGAGGACCGGAGGTCAGTCCTAGAACTAAGAATTGGACCGACCGATCAGTCCGGTTTGGTCCGGTCTGGTTCCAATGGAACCAATCAGTTTGCTGATAATTTCTATCTTTCCTCTTCTGGCTAATCAAATCAAATAACCTTTCGCTCAGAGGGCCATGGAGCTGAAAGTATGACTTTGCGAGAGGACCCGATCAATCGTGTGTGAACTCAGTTTTACTACGCAGAGAAGGAGAGAGAGAGAGACCTGGAAAACAGGGAGGGAGATGTCATGGCCATTGGCTTGGGAATGGGTGGCCAGAGAAAGAAACGATGAAGGTCACGATTGCACGCAATTGAATCCTCGAAGTCGAAGGGGGAAGGGATCGATGGAGGGCAATAGAACCTGGAGGTGGAAGCAAAGCGAGGATGGGTGGGGGCAATTGCGATTGAGTTGATGCCTAAGGTAAAGAGGGAAAGAGTCGTTCTCATTGAGCGAGAATAAAATAAGTTTATAACTCAACTGACACAATTAATAAAATATATTTCAAAAAATATATATTAGTAAAAAAAAAGGTCGCCAACGCCGGCCGGCTAATTTTTGCCGGATGAACTGATCGAGAATAATTGTAAAATGTTTAAAACTCAATTGGTCAAAAAAATAAGTTTATGACTCAACTAATACAATTGCAATAGGTTTAAGGCTTTTATGGTAATTTTCCTAAAAGTAAACAATAATACTGCCTCTTCCATTAAAATAACATGGATACAAAACTTCGGTAAATCCAAGGATACCAAAGGATTCAAAGCTATATACAAGCCTTTTGTATATAGGTGAATGTAAACATTTCATATGGCCAATCTTACTCTTAATGTGTATGATTTTCAGATGTCCGTAACATGTGTCATTAATATAAATATGCGATTGTCGTTCAAAAATATATTATGTCAATCTATCATGAAATAAATTATTTCAAAAATAAAAGAAGAAGAAGTAATTGTTCTTGATTTCTTGCTAAAGACTTTTTATTATGAAGAACTATGAAACATGTTCAATATATAGTTTCAAATGACCTCATCAAAGTTCCACCATATGGATATTTGATAAATTGAGAATGCTCGATAACATTTATAATCAACTCATGAGTTGATTTCGTCGTTTTGCACCACTGGTTTATGCATAAAAGGACGATTGCCCACATTAGCCAACTTGCCCGCAAAAAGCAACCCGACCACTCAAGTGTCTTTCATCTCTGCCACTACCTCCTCCGCCGCCCTATCTCCGCCGTCGCATCCGTTACTCTCGACCGACCGAATGGACGGCTCCATCCTCCTCTACCCTTCATTTGGAAGAGGCCACCTCACCTCCATGGTGGAGCTCGGGAAGCACATCCTCGACCACCACCCTTCCTTCTCCGTCACCGTCCTCCTCCTCTCCACCCCACCTCCGGACACCCACCTCATCGACGCTGTCTCCGCCACCCACCCGTCCATGACCTTCCACCACCTCCCCGCCATCTCCCTCCCCAACACCGACCACCTCTCCTCGTCTCCCGCCAACTACATCCCCTCCACCTTCGAAATCGTCCGCCTCCACAACCCAACGCTCCACGAGAACCTCGTCTCTCTCTCCAAGTCTTCTGCCGTCAAGGCCTTCGTCATCGACTTCTACTGCAACGCCGCCTTCGGCGTCTCCGCCTCCCTCAACATCCCCACCTACTACTACTTCACCTCCGGCGCGAGCGGGTTGGCCTCGTTCCTCTACATTCCTGCTCTCCACGTGAAGTACCCCGAGAGCTTCAAAGACCTCAACGTGCCAATTCAGATGCCTGGCTTCCCTCCAGTCTCGCCCCGAGACATGCCCATGGCCATCAGCAATCGGGGCCTCAAGGTCTATAGCTATTTCTTAGAGACGGCGGTTCAAATGGCTAAATCGACCGGTCTCATCGTGAACACGTTCGACTCGTTCGAAGCCAGCACTCTCAAGGCTCTAAGGGATGGCCTCTGCGTGCCGGATGGAGCCACTCCTCCGATATACTGTGTAGGGCCACTGGTGGCTGCCGGTGGGGGAGCCAAAGGTGGCGACGAGAGGCAAGAGTGCTTGGTTTGGCTCGACTCGCAGCCGAGCCGGAGCGTGCTGTTCCTGAGCTTTGGGAGCATGGGTGCGTTCTCGACCAGGCAGCTGAAGGAAATGGCGGTCGGGTTGGAGAGGAGCGAAGTGCGGTTCTTGTGGGTGGTGCGGGTCCCGCCGCCTCAAGACGAGGCTCGGCGCATGTTAGCCGAGCTCGAGCCGCGCGTCGATTCGTTCCTGCCCGAAGGGTTTGTGGACAGGACAAGAGGGAGGGGAATGATAGTGGATTCGTGGGCCCCGCAGGTAGAGGTCCTGAGCCACGGCTCCGTGGGCGGGTTCGTGACGCACTGTGGGTGGAACTCCGTGCTTGAGGCGGTGTGCCATGGCGTGCCCATGCTGGCCTGGCCGCTCTACGCCGAGCAGAGGCTGAACAGGGCCTACTTGGTGGAGGAGATGAAGCTGGTTCTGTCCGTGACCGTGTCGGACGAAGACGATGGGCTTGTCTCGGCGGATGAGCTGGAGGAGCGAGTGAATGAGCTGATGCGATCCGAGAAAGGGAGAGCAATAAGGGATCGAGTCCTAGCCATGCGAGACGCCGCGACTGCTGCACTGAGCGAGGGCGGGTCGTCCCTATCAGCCCTAGCTGAGTTGATCGGGTCGATCAAAACTAGCTGAGTTGATCGGGTCGAGCGAAGTGGATTCTCCCGACCTGGTCGCGAGCTCCGTGGGAGTTGGCGGTGATGTGGCCGCGCCAGCACAGTTACGATCTCCCCATGAAGTGTTGTTTTCTTATTGTTTTTCTGCGGGGTTTTGATGTGAAGAAGTCTTCATAGTTAAGGATCAAATTCGAGGAAAAGAAGTTTGTGTCCGTGGGGTTTGTCTCCCATTCGTGGAGTAAATAACACCACTAGATATTTTAAGATGTAGTGATAGGTCTCCCATTCGTGGTTACGACCAGGTCCATTGTATTTGCACCCGATTGGCTAGATCCAATCGAGAATGATATTATTAAGGGAATGGCCTTAGTGTATGAATTGGCGAGATATGTCCTTTCTTTATGAGCTAGGAATATTATAGGCCCTTTAAGATGGAGAATATTTTATGTGGTTAGTTACACTAAATATAAATTTTTTGGTGTGTGATTAGCGTCTCCTAAAAGCATTACGGACTGTTTTTTCACCGTACAGGATTGGTGATGAAAATTAATATGAGAACACATTCAGCGCTAAGTGCTTTAATGTTTCAATTTGATTCCCTTGCAATTCCTCTTAATCACAGAAAAGCGTCTCTCTCTCTCTCTCTCTCTTTCTCTCTTTGTGCTTGCATTTGTAAGCGAAATAGCTTAGCCAGAAAAGTGGTCCCCGATCATATATTATTTACACCCGAAAATGAGTTTGAATCATTACATCTGTGGATTTATTAGTTTCCGTTAAATCAAAATTATGAAGAAAAATCACAAACCGATAAATCTATAACAAAACAGAGGATAAAATCCTAAATTGGTGCTCCTATAAATTATCATGTGCCATCTAACTTGACAATTTGATGATAAAATATACCAAAAATGAATGAAGGGTACATATGTCATAAGTGCACCAATTTAAGGTTTTTTGTTGTAAAAAATTAGTTAGAAATAAATTTGTCACAAATGTATCAATTTAGGGTTCTTCGTGATATTAAACCCCAATAAATATAGTAAAATATTAATATAACCCATCATGATCCAGCATTTGTTAGTAAGTTATATGATCAATGATTAAAATTCATATATTTGGAATTTGAAAGATTCGAGATTTTGTATGAATTCAAATTCAATTATTAGACACTACATACGTAATTGGTAAAACTTAGTGTTTAAATTGGAAAAATCACCCCAACACTCTTAATACGCGGGAATAACAAATAAAATAAATAATTACTAGAAACTCTCTTTGGGCCGGGTTGTTTTGCATGATAGAAATTTCTCCAATATATAGGCGCAATTTCTTCTAATGCATGACAAACTACTAAATGGCTTAGATGCAACTGTAAAAAATTTGGTACTTTAACCACATGAGTTCCATTATAAACTTGCAGAGATTTTGGCCTTGGGACGAAGATACCTTCGACAATGAACCGTGTATTACTTTCCCGAAATTTCTATAGCCTTTTGAGAGACCGATTCATCATTCTAAAAACATTGTATGCCAATACATTTTTATTATATGTCTTACACAAAATATCCTAAATAGATTTTGACCTTTTATGATGCGACTATCGTCGAATCTCGAGAGTCGGGGACACGGAACTTGTAAAAATGCACTGACGTCAGTGGTGTGATGTAATCAGTCTAGTTTACATCTGCGAGACGGGGACAAGACTACTATTGAAAGCAATGGACGTGGGGCTTCCACGGGGAGTATGAATATACCAACGAGAGAGCACCATTCCTTTAGTCATGGAAAGGGGCAGGCTCGATTTTGAGAGCTACTAGCTAATGCATCAATCAAGTATCGGTAAAGGGACAACCTCCTCCACGAGAATAGTGCGATGAGCATCTAGGACATGTCGAGGATTGGTCCTAGAGGGACAAGTGAGATGCCGTACCATACGAAGAGGATGATGAAGTCTATTTCGTAGCTTTTGACTAGTTTACTAGAGCACAATCAATGAAGTACTAGAGGTGATCCTGAAAGTAGGACCTAAAGTATCTCTGGAGCTTGGCCCTAATAAGCGTTTAGATCGAAATCTCCAGGCCAGTCTTTCCCATGTAACGATATTACCCGGACCTTTATAATGTCTTTTGAGCCCGAGCAGAATGCCCATCCATCATCTCTACTTAGTGATGTGTCCTCGGATACTACTGTCGCGGTAATAAGCACCTCTCAAATATTTAAAAAAAAATATATTTTTCTATTACACAATAGTCAATTCAATTTTGCACATTTCAAACTTGTCAATTTAATTTTAAATATTTTATTGATTTTGCCAGTTTAGCCACTTCGATCAAACTTATGTTATGTTTGGTTGTTTCCTCTTTCTTTGTGAGTTTCAATGGGGTTTCTTCCGAAAGCAACATCATACCACAGCTCAACATGCTGCGAACAAGATAACCTAAAAATTTACAGATGAGCCGACGTCATGTCGAGTGCATGGAATGACCATAATTTAAGATATACACGCATGTTCCCGCCGGATGGTCTTTCTCCGTTCGATAGTTGCAAGAAAGAGCAGGAAATCTATCGACTACCGGTCAACCTTGTCGGTCTCTGGCCAGCCGCATTCGAGACGGTGAAAAGCTTCTCTACGCATTAGGGTTAAGGTCATGCTTTCAGGCTTCGCTTTCTAACGGTCTGGACATTTCGGAGAAACGACGGCATTAATTTGTTTTATTCGCTTAAACAATTCCTTAAGCGAGTGAGTGGCAGCAAGACTCTGACGTGGAGGGAAAGTGACTCATATGTCGTGAAATCGTGGACTTTGCTCCTAGCTTTGCCACTTTGTAAATCTAATGATCAACCATAGATTATACATTAAAAGAAATAAAGAAACTGAAATGAGTTTTTGAGATCATATTGGTGTAAGAAGAGAAACTTTGACTAGTAACCTATTTGTCTCCCATTGATACAGCATGGATGTGTCGCCAATATAAAGATACCAAATTGTTCAAAACTATATGTAAATTATCGTGTGTAGGTGAATGTAATACTTCATATAGGCAGCCTTACTTCTAATGTATACTTTTCCGGAAAAGTTTGTAACTCGTGTTATTATTCTAAATATTCGATATAGTTCAAAGATAATACATTGACTAAATATCAATCAAGAATTGGACTTATTTTGTATAAGATAAACGAGTGGATAACAGCTCCTTTAGTCTCACAAGAGTGATACAGACGCACCAACCACCTATTTAAAGCCGAAAATTGGGTCACTTCTTTCACCGGTTACCACTTTCCTAGATTGGCGCAATAACTTGAGGAAAAAAATGTAGATTTAAATTTTTTCTGCCATGTTGGCAACTAAATTATTGCCATCATAATTACTTTTTATCACATGAAAAATTAGCAGGAGTAAAAGACGTTGTGTTGAGCGAGCGAGAAGGGTTAGGGTTACTGGGTTAGCGAGAGGGAAAGCGAGAGAGAACTGGAAGGGAAAGTAATAAGAATCAGAAAACTCGTAGAATTAGATAGAAGCGAGCGTTGCTCCTTAGTTCTCTTTCCTATTTTCTTTCATCAATATAAAAGTCCATTTACTTTCATTAATATAAAAGGCAAGTCGTGCTGGATCTAAAGTTCTTATCAAAGCACCGGGAGCAAGTGAGCGTTGCACGTGATTGCATGTGAGCATCTGTATTTGCTCGTTGGGTTCCGGACACCTTCCGATAGAATTGTACCGATTATAATTTATTTATGACTTTTTTTATTATAATTTCATCCATATAAGAGGATAAATCATCAAGAGGTGGAGATGAAATATCATATCAAGTGTTGGAAGATATGCCTGAAGATTCGGAAGATACGTCGGGAATCTGATTTGATCCCTTAAATCAATTAGGGATTAGATTGAAATATTAGATTGATTTGTAGAATATTTCATTGCCTTTTCTAATGTACACCTTGTATTATAATTACTAAGTTATGTACATTGATTACAAGTGAAGAAATACAAAAGTTTTCTCCCAAAGTGTCGCGACCTAATTTTCTGGTGCACCACTTATAGTTTAGGTTAATGGACTACTGAGTTTTAAACTTAGCTCGGGCTCTCCCAAACCCATACCAATTCACAACTTAGGTTTAAGTTTTAACATGCATATGGATTTTATCTAGGAATCGCCACTAATTAGTTTATGGTAGGTCGATTGGACATCTAAGTAAAATAATGGGAGAATTATTTTACTCCTACAAATTATAGATTTTGGATACGAAAACTTGGTTATACTAGATTTATCTAATGTCCTTTCGATACTATTTCTTTTTATCTTTTAAAAATATTTTTGTAGGCAGCTAAGATTTATTTTAACCTAAAATTCTATCATGTAGAATGGTGATCATACAGATGCTCAGTCACTATTAAACAATCAAAAGACTTCCATTAAAAGAAATAAACACACAAAACATTTTTGGGTTTTCTTTTATCTTGAAATCAAAATGTGCAATTTTAACTTCATGACCTAATTTTACTAGCAAACAAATTCTAATTAAATGAACCTATTATGCAAACTAATTAACATGCACCTAATATATTTGTATTTTTTTATTGAAATTCAGAATTAATAAAAAACCTAATTAAACTATCTAAAAAATAATTTTCTAATTTATTTTAAGGATTAATTTGACTTAAACCCTATCCTATTTTAGAAAACTATTTTTAGAAAAATGAGATAATTAAAATGTGCAAACATCATCTAAAACCCTATTTTAAAAAAAAAAAATTTAGGTCCCACCTAGTTATTTAGGTCCAACCTAACCTTTTTCAAAAAATTATCTAAAAATGCAATCCTAAAAATATAATCCTAAAAATAAATTCTAATTTACTGACCTACTTGTCTAATTAAAAATCTACATGTCTAATTTACTAAACCTATAGGCTCATGCAAGATTTTGATTTTTCGTATTTTTTATTTTTTAGTGTTTTTCTTAGACAAGTAATTATCAAATAAACTAATCAAAATATTCAACAAATAAAGCATTAAAATAATCAAAAAAATAACTTGTTGTCTCACAGATTAAATTAACGATTACTTTAACCCTAAACATCACGACATATACAAAAAGTTCAAAATAATTAAAAATCTAATCCAAAATCTTATGGATCAAATTAATAATTATAATGATTTAACAATTAACTTACTATCAAAAATGCCCCAAAAATTAATATAATTAAAAAAATGATCCGACGTCTTACGGATCAAATTAAATAATTACAATAATTTTGGACAAAAGCCCTGCGGATAATGACCGTAATAACACAAAAATCAACTCCCAATATTCCAATTGATACAATAATAACAAAACTAAAAAAAGATAAATAAAAAATAAAATAACATAAAATAAATGAAAGATAAAAATAAGAAGAAAAGTAAACAACCTAAGGGGAGGACAGCAACGTCGACGGGAGGTGTGCGCGGCGTTCGAGCGGCGTCGGGCGAAGGTAGACCGGCGGGCGTCGGGCGAACCGGCGGGCGACGACGGTGACGACGTGGGCTGTGGCAGAACGGAGGTGCGGCGTCGGGTGGTCACCGAGGACAGAGGCGGAGGCTGGCCGTGGGGGTCGGACTGCGGCTGTGGAGGCACGGTCGTCGGAGTTCTGGGTGTTCGGCTTCGTTGGTGCAGGCGCGGCAGAGGTGGCGCGGCAGAGAGGGGCGTCGGGCGCTCTGGCGTTCGGCGCTGGGTAGAGAGAGGCGGAGCGAGCGTAGCAGCGGCGGTGACGGTTGCAGAGGCGCGATCGTCGAGGTGACGAGCGGCGACGGCAGGGACGCTCAGGCGAAGGGCAGCGGTGCTCGTGGGTTGCGGACGTCGACGCTCGGGCGGTGGAGCGAACGCGGGCCGGCGCGGAGACTTGCGAATTGCTGGTGTAGTGGGTTGCTCGGAGATTCGGTGACCGGCAGAAACGACGGCAGACGCGGCGACGAAGCTTGCGGGTGAGGCGGAGCTCCGGTGTCCGGGCAGCAGTGGCAGTGGTGTTTGGAGACGGCGAATGGGGACTCGGATGGCGGAGTCTCGGCGGCTGGCGGAACGGCGATGCTCTAGCGAAGGGCAGCAGGCGTCGGGCGGAGCAGCGAAGGCGTCGGGTGCTGCTCGGGGACGGTGTGGGTGGAGTGGCTCGACTCGGCTCGGGCAGAGCAGGGAGAGGCGGAGGGGGAGAAGTGGACGGCGGTCGCGGTGGGCTTCGGCTCCAGACGACGTCGGCGTGGCGAGACGGCGGCGTCCGGCGGGCAGGGGCGGCTCGGGTCCGGAGCGGTTCGACGGCCAGGCAGGGCCGGCGACTGTGGACGCGCGACGACACCACGAGCGGCTGTGGGCCAGAGAAGATGAACAGTCTTCTCTTTTTTCCCTCTCTCACTCACGTCACTTTCTCTCCCTTTTTGACTTTTTCTTTCTTCTTCTATTTTTTGAACGGAGAGAGACCCCCCCCGGGGCGGCCCCGGGGTATTCGAAACGTCGCATCCTTTATTTATATTATTTATAGAGAAAAACTCGAAATTATTTTTGCAAATGATATATTCACTAAACCACTTAACAAAAAAAATGGCTCCAAAATCACACAACTTTTTTTTTTTGAATTTTGAAATGAAGATATATGTTTAACAAGAAAAATGCTTCTTTATTCAAAAATTTCCAAAACCTCCCTCCAAATGTTTTTTTTTTATATGTTATTTATTATCCTTTATTTTTTATTTTCTAAAAGATTAGTTTGATCCTAAATGTTATTATTACTTAAATGCAATGCTATGAAATGCTTAATATAACAAGTAAAAAGCATGGTCAAAATTAGGTGTCAACACAAAGCTTCCTCACTTCTTGCTTCTCCACGCATTCTTTCATCAAGACAATAAGTCATCAAGAGTCGTGGAGCCGTTTTGCACCAATAGTTCACGGAACATATCGTGGCTCATTGGGGTTGTTAAACAGCATTCCACCCACTCAAAGACAACCTCTCTAGTCCGCCACCACCGCCTCCGCCAGATCTCCGCTGCCGCATCCCTCACTCTCGACCCACCAAAATGGACGGCTCCATCGTCCTCTACCCTTCTCCTGGAAGAGGCCACCTCGCCTCCATGGTAGAGCTCGCGAAGCACATCCTTTGCCACCACCCTTCCTTCTCCGTCACCATCCTCCTCCTCTCCACCCCACCTCCGGACACCCATTTCATCGCCGCCATCTCTGGCTCCCACCCTTCAATCACCTTCCACCATCTGCCCGCCGTCTCCGTCCCCAACTCCGACCACCTCTCCTCTTCCTCTCCCGCCAACTTCATCGACTCCACCTTCGAAATCGTCAGCCTTCTAAACCCGACGCTCCACCAGATGCTTGGCTCTCTCTCCAGGTCCTCCGCCATCAAAGCGTTTGTCATCGACTTCTTTTGCAACGCTGCCTTCGGCGTCTCCGCCTCCCTCAACATCCCGACCTACTACTACTACACCTCTGGCGCGAGCGGGTTGGCTTTATTTCTCTACATTCCCTCTCTCCACAAGAAGTACCCCGAGGGCTTCAAAGACCTCAACGTGCCCATTCAGGTCCCTGGCTTCCCTCCAGTCTCACCCCGAGACATGCCCATGGTCATCAGCGACCGGAGCCTCAGGGTCTACAGCCATTTCTTGGACACGGCGGTTCAGATGGCTAATTCAGCCGGCATCATCGTCAACACGTTCGACTCGTTCCAGGCCAGCGCCCTCAAGGCTGTGAGGGACGGGCTCTGCGTGCCGGATGGAGCCACTCCTCCGACGTACTGTGTCGGGCCACTGGTGGCGCCCAGTGGAGGAATCGAAGGCGGTAGCGAGAGGCACGAGTGCTTGGGCTGGCTCGACTCACAGCCGTCCCAAAGTGTGCTGTTCCTGAGCTTCGGGAGCATGGGTGTATTCTCGACGAGGCAGCTGAAGGAAATGGCATTAGGGTTGGAGAGGAGCGGAGTGCGGTTCTTGTGGGTGGTGCGGGTCCCGCCGCCACACGACGAGGCTCGGCGCACGTCAGTTGAGCTGGAGCCGAGCGCCAAGTCGTTCCTGCCCGAAGGGTTTGTGGATAGGACGAGGGGGAGGGGGACGATAGTGGAGTCGTGGGCCCCACAAGTGGAGGTGCTGAGCCATGGCTCGGTGGGCGGGTTCGTGACGCACTGTGGGTGGAACTCGATTCTAGAGGCGGTGTGCCACGGCGTGCCCATGCTGGCCTGGCCTCTCTACGCGGAGCAGAGGTTGAATAGGGTCTACTTGGTGGAGGAGATGAAGCTGGCTCTGTCCGTCACCGAGTCAGAGGAAGAGGATGGGCTTGTCTTGGCGGATGAGCTGGAGGAGCGAGTGAATGAGCTGATGCGATCGGAGAAAGGGAGAGCAATAAGGGATCGAGTCCTGGCCATGCGAGAAGCCGCGACCGCTGCGCTGAACAAGGGCGGGTCGTCCCTATCGACCCTAGCCAAGTTGATTTGGTCGATCAAAGCCGGGTCGAGCGAGGTGGATGTTCCCGACCTGGTCACGAGTTCCGTGCGAGTTGGCGGTGATGTGGGCGGCGCCAGCACAGTTACGATCTCCACTTGAAGTATCGTTTTCTTGTGGTTTTAGGATTTCTGAAAGAAAGAAATAATTCGAGGGCTAAGAAGCTTGTGCATGTGGGATGGTCTCCCGTTCGTGGATATACAGTAATCTCTAGAATTTAAATCGGAAGGATCACTGATGGATTTTCGATCTTTAGTAAAGTCAATCTTTTGTTGTCTTGTGGAATTTTTTTCTCTGGTGTTAGCGAGTGTACCGTGCAATGTTTAAGTGCCATTCATTGGCAGTACATGCAACACATATATGTGGACAGCAAATCTTCGTTCCGTCAATAATATTTTAGTTAATGGTTTTTTCTTTTTACTTTTTGCTCCTTTTTTTTTTGGGGATTTGAATCTGGCTAGCAACCCTTGCCGGCCAACCTTCGCTAGCCACAAGTGAGGGCTGACCGACCCTTACCGGCTCGAGACCAAAGCACGAGAGCCCTCACTTAGAAACGGTGAGGACTGCAGCGCCCTTGCCAGATTTGGCCAAGCGAGGGCTTGGAGGCCCTCACCAGTCCTAGGCGGGAGCGGCAACCTCGCTTAGGGCTCTTAAGTGAATTAATAAAATTGAAAAATTTATAATTGAATTGCCAAAAGTACAATAGATTTATGACTTTTTGAACAATTTTTCCCTTATATTTAAAGAAGAAGTTTTTCTTGATGGTGCAATATAGTTTGGTTGATTTTGAATATTTTGAATAGAAATAAGCACATTGGAAGTCCTAAAACTTGTCACGAAAGTGCAATTTAATCCTAAAACTTTTAAAATGTGCAATTAAATCCTAAAACTTGTTACAAAAGTACAATAAAGTCTTAAAACTTTCAAAAAGAACAATCATTTAAAACTTGTCAAATTGATTAATCATTTCATTGATATCACTTTTTGAAAGTTTTAGAACCCAATTACATTTTTCTGACAAGTTTTAGAATTTGATTGTATTTTTTGAAAATTTTAGAATTCGATTGTACTTTTATGACAAATTTTAAGATTTAATTGTACTTTTGAAAATTTTACGATTAAATTGCATTTTCATAATAAGTTTTAGGACTTATAATGCACTTATCCCTTTTGAATATTTTGAGTCGTCTATCCTTAGAGATAAGACTAGTTACGTTGTATTAGTCGCATGAACAATTAACCGAGTAAGTTGGTAGAAACAGGACTCTAACGTGGAGAAAACTTGTACATGTAAAAGCAAAAAGAGATCGTGAAATAAACACGATTTGTTTTGTCATGAAATTCCGAATTTGTTTGTAAATTTGTCGCTTTATAAATCTAAACATTAGTCAGGATAAATTATTCAAAAAGGCTTAAATTTATTATACATTAGCAATTCAATCATAAACTTTTAATTATATTAATTTAGTCTATGTACCCCTAAATCTTTTGATAATTTCTAATTTTAATCGGAAATCACTTAGATGATAGTTTTATCAGCATTGACTGTCCTACATGGACATGAAAAATTATTGCAATGTTTTAAGTTTATGATTTTTTTCCTTTCTTTTCTTTTTTTTCCTCCTTCAAGCCTTGACAACGACACTGTCTGACGCATTGAAATGCATGCTATGTTTAAAATTCATCAATCTCGTCCGATAACATGCTGCTTCAAAGCAATCAAAAATCAAAATATTCAATCAATCATAAAGTTCACTCACGAGACTATGTTAGTATCCAAACCTACCTGACAACTTTATTAATGCAATGAGATAATATAAGATATAGCCTAGGGCATTATAATCTCACTATCTTGCATTAAAATTATTTAATAGAATTAAATACCCGCATAGAATCACCTTATACCTACCTTGATTAGGACTACGGCCAAAGACACCAAGGGGCACGATCGACGAAGCAATGTTGGTGAGGAAATATTAAAGTATTGAGATATGTGAGATTTGATGAGATTATTGCCAATTGTTATAAAAACTTAAGTTAGGCATAGTTTATTATCTAAATATTCTAACACTCCTCCTCATGCTTAATTTGATATTTTTATCTAGTACTAACCGTGGAGATTTTAACTGAGGAGGCAAATTGGCCCAGAGAAATTCGAATTTAGAACCTCCAGCTTTAATATCACGTGAGATTTTGGTGAAATCACGTTTAACATTTTTAAAAACTTAAACTGTTAGATGAATGCATTATCTATTATTTAAATATTCTAACAAAATCAATTGTAATTGGATGTTATTTGGTGCTTATAATTTGTACCTGGGATGAGCTCTAACGTTGATAAAGACTACTTTTTTGTTGATAATTCGAGGAGAGGATTTGGTTTTATTTGCTTTTGTTGAGGTATTATTGTGTGTGAACGTTAACCAAGTCCATGTTTATGGTGCTAATGGAATAACATTTCGATGGAGTGGTTTTAAAAAATCGAGACTTGTCTGTAATTCTGTTGTTGTCTGGACAAGGGATTTCTTCTTTCTTTGTGACTTCCTTTTGGTTTTTGGCATTTCTCCATGACTGTTTCAAAGAAGGGGCAGTACGTCTAAGCTTCAATTGCCCTAGAGGATGCTCTCAATTGAACCTATAGAGGAAGGAAACAGACCACGAAATGTGTTGGTGGGTGTTTGGAATGGCTGTAAATGTTTTAGGTGTTGTAGCTTCAGAGCTCGGTCGTCCTGTGCATGGCTGCAGTTGTGGCCACAGAGCAGGGATTGAAGGATTAGACGTCAAACTCTCCAATCTCTCCTGCCGATCGCGTGGCCCTGCAGCCATGCTCTTTCTTTTTTATGCTCAGGGTCATGGTCAATTCCATTGTAATTGCATGCATCCGCATCAGTCAGTCAATTCATGTTGACTTTATTGTCCTAGGCGACAAAAGACGAGGAGTACTTAATTCATATTTTTCTTGAGGTTATCGCTTATGATTAGATGCACTAAATATGAATACTTTCTTGATTAATGACGAATTTTTCTTCCATAGTAGAGAAATGGTGCCAACCATTAGGATGGAAACATTAAAATTAAATGTTACATTAATCTACAAAATTTATGCATGATTTATTCTTTAATCCTAATTATTGCTATTAAGCATTTGGATAAAAGAGAATTTCAATTCAGTTCCGTTGCATTTCTCACATTTGTAAGCAAAATAGCCCCAATCACATAACCAGCCAACCTCGATTGTTAATGAAGTTAAACCAAAAGGTGTAGAGAGATTTCATGCAGGCAATAATAATGATGATAGAGATTGTGGTTTTACAACGTTGATGAATGCCAGGTGTGGCCGACGAAGGATTCCTAGAAATGATCTCTTCAATAACTCAAGGTAATCTTCGGTTTCGTAGGGCTCACTCCTGAAGGATCAAAATCTAGATGCGTATGTATTCTTTACCAAATCCTGGGTTGGTTTTTTGTCCCCGTGGAAGGAACGAAGATCTGCCGTCACCGGCTAAATCCAGCTTCCCTATATTCAAGAGCTTTCAACGAATCCTTGGATACTGCAAAAGTTTCAATGATTTGAAGTTTTGTGATTCCAAGGTAATCGATTCTCGACCATTGAATCCTCCGAATTTGTTGAAATTCCGGGACTTCAATCTGACTACTGTTGAGAGTAATGGATGTGGGGGCTTCCACGGGAGTACAAATATAGCAACGAGACATCACCATTTCTTTTGCCATGCAAAGGGGTCGGCTCGAGATGATCCGGAAGATCAGGTCTAAAGTATTGACCAGGTTTAGTCATAACACAAATTTTACAGATAAACATTTGGGTCCGAATTTATTAAGATACACATGTAAGTTATATTAGAAATATCTGGAATTGGAGAATAGATGTGACAATTCTTTAATAGTTTTTCCTCTTCTTTTTCTTTTCTTTATTTACCATCGCCAACTATAGGTGAGGGTATCGTGGCTCACTTGAAGGACTCACTGGCCACTAGGCAAGGGTTCACAGCCCCTTGTGTCACGGACCGAACGAAGGCCGATCCAAGAGGTTCCCCGAGTACGACCATGACTCGTTCGTGGTCAAGTTCCTGTGCTCGCTCGGATTCCCAACAAGCCTTCTCTCTGAAGCTTCTAGAAGTCCTTAGCCTCATTTATGTTGGTAGCCAGTAGTTGATAGCTTTCATTTATGTCGGTGGTTAGTAGCCGCCATTAGTGTCGGTAGATGAGGCGGTGCGATCTCGTCCACCTGTTAAAATATAGATCAATGGTTGTAATCTGAGGCCCTTGACTATAAGAAGGGGTGTCCTCCTTCATTTGTAAACATCAACTACTTCCGCAATACAAAGCAATCTTCTTTCCAGAGCTTCTCTCTCTAGATTCTTTCTCTCTCTACGATCCGGGTATACGAGCGAGTGAGCGTTCGATCGAGCAAGGCTTGGCTTGGGTGATCCAAAGTTGCCCGAGTCGCCGCGCGGTCACGATCCCAATCAATCGGTCCGTGACGAGTGGTATTAGAGCGAAAGAGAGATCCGTTTCCAAGAGATTGAAGAGCGCCAACTGTTTGAAAGAATGTCGAGCCAAGATGCGGCTATAGTTGGAGAGGCCGGGCAAGTCAAGGAGACTTGCGACCGATCAAAAAAGAGGGAGACCTCGGTGGATCTTTGCAGCCGCGTTCGATGAGAAGCTCGGGAAGGTCCGGAGTGCCGTGCTCGAACTTATGGAAGGTCTTGACGATGTGCGAGACCAGATCATGGAGGTTGAGGGCTCGCTCCGTGAGGACTTCACGACCGGCATCAACCAAGCTACGGCTCCATTGTTCGACAAGGACGAAGCTCTCGAAGCATCGATCGATGGTTTGAATGAGCGCGTCCAAGTGATCGAGGAGGTAAGCCCGTGTAGGGAAGAGGTCGAAGTCATGAAGGCGGAGATCCAAGAGCTCAAGACCGAGCTCGCCCTATGCAAGCTTACCATCACCAACGGTGCGGTGCCTACCCAAGTGATGCCCAAGATCGAGATACCGAAGCCTAAAGAGTTCAAAGGCGAACGATCCGCCAAAGAGGTGGACAACTTCGTCTGGAGCATGGAGCAATACTTTGGCGCCGTCAACATCCAAGACGAGCCGATCAAGGTACAAACCGCTTCGATGTTCCTTACTGATACGGCCATGCTTTGGTGGCGTAATAGGTGCGATGAGGTTAGACGCGGCGCCGATCCCGTGAACACGTGGGACGACTTCGTGAGGGAGTTTCGCAACTACTTTTTCCCCAAATTCGCTCAACAAGAAGCCCGTAGCATGCTCCATCGCCTCGAGCAAAGAGGTGCAATCCGAGAGTACGTGAAGGAGTTCACGGAACTCAAACTCCAAATTCGCAACCTAAGCGAAGAGGAGGCCTTCAGAGCGTTCATGGATGGATTGAAGCCATGGGCACAACTTAAGTTGAAGCGGCGGGACGTGAGTAACCTTGCGCGTGCGCTAAGCATGGCCGAGTCACTCGTCGACCTTACCAAGGTTGAACTAAGGAACAACCGAGCAAGAGATTGGAGGTCGGATCGACCTTGCGAAGACGAAGCAAGAAACACTCCCCAAGGCGCGCATGAACAAAGCGGCCGAACCAAAACATGGGGGGAAGGAACTTCCAAGCCGTCCTTCCAAAGGGGTCGACCACCGACGGACTACGCGAGTAAGTTCGATCAACCTCCGCCCTCTCCTTGCTTTATTTGCAAAGGTCCGCACTGGACCCAAAAGTGCCCAAAGAGGGGTCGAATCAACGCGCTCCTTGCCATCGAAGAGGAGGAGCCCAAAGAAGAGAAAAGGCAAGTCCGGCTTAGAGCGGTGAAGATGATCAACTCCGTCCAAGCCCGGTCGCCAACCAAAGAAGGAGGAATTGCACCGAACACAGACATGTTCTTCGTAGAGGTCGAAGTGTGCGGCCGAACGCTTTACGCTTTAGTTGACACGGGAGCGTCGAACATGTTCATGTCGACTGAGGCGGCAAAAACCTTGGGTCTTCACGTGGAGCCATCTGGGAGGTCATACAAGCCCATCAATTCAGGTGACTTCTGTGGCGTAGGAGCATCTCCCGATGTGGATGTCAAGATTGGCGGATGGAAAGGCAAGATGACTTTCGAGGTAATCCCACTTGACGACTATGATCTCATTTTGGGTATGCAATTCTTCGAAAGTGTGGGCGCTATGATCGACATGAGGACCAAATGAACCATAGTCCCCAACCAAAAATGCCCGACGATCATCCCCATGATCGAAGGGGTGGTCGACACCAAGACCATCGCCACGATCCGACGCCTCGACAAGAACTTGAAGTCCGTGAAGCAACTAAACAAGCTGGCCGAGGTGAAGCCAAAGGTTGAGTTAGATCCTACTCCAACGCAAGGCATGCTGATTCAAGTGCTCTTCCCCGAGGTTGAGTACACGCCATATGCTCTGACCAAACCGAAGGTGGAGCCGTGCGCCAAGTCCAAGCTGATCATAGAAGGTTGCAGTCCATCGTACGTGAGCGTCCGCACCAAAGAATACCAAAACAAGAGAGCCCGTGCCAAAGCTCGTGCTCGTACCAAGAAGGCTACTCAAAGCCGTGAGCGACGAGGACGTCGCTCGATTGAGTGGGGAGAAATGTCACGACCGAACGAAGGCCGATCCAAGAGGTTCCCCGAGTACGACCATGACTCGTCCGTGGTCAAGTTCCTGTGCTCGCTCGGATTCCCAACGAGCCTTCTCCCCGAAGCTTCTAGAAGTCCTTAGCCTCATTTATGTTGGTAGCCAGTAGTTGATAGCTTTCATTTATGTTGGTGGTTAGTAGCCGCCATTATTGTCGGTAGATGAGGCGGTGCGATCTCGTCCACCGGTTAAAATCTAGATCAGTGGTTGTAATCTGAGGCCCTCGACTATAAGAAGGGGTGTCCTCCTTCATTTGTAAACATCCACTACTTCCGCAATACAAAGCAATCTTCTTTCCAGAGCTCCTCTCTCTACGATCCGGGTATACGAGCGAGTGAGCGTTCGATCGAGCAAGGCTTGGCTTGGGTGATCCAAAGTTGCCCGAGTTGCCGCGCGGTCACGATCCCAATCGATCGGCCCATGACACTTGCATGCCCTCACTAGATTTGGGCCAAGTGAGGGATGACAAGGGCATCTTAGCCCTCGCCTGTGGTCTACCACCAAAGCAGCAAACTGATGGAGGAAAATAAGAAAAAGAAAAGAAAAAAGGAAAAAAAAATTGAAAGTTATTAAAAAATTATAAATATTGTCAACATCAATAGTAGTCATGCTACATAGAACGATTGTCATTCATATTAGTAATTTTCCTTGTCAAAACTAGTCGGAATGATTACATTGACATATCATCAAAATATTTAAGATTGAACCGGTTCAATTAAAGATTTAGAACTAACTTGGCATCCAAACAAAAGATCTCCATCTCTTTTGATAATTTTCCCAACTTTATTGGGTACCCAAAGACAAGACCCCACTCCTCAAGCACATGATCGTCTTCAAACATGTTCGGTTGTTTCCCATCGCCTTCGTAAATTACAATCTAATTTCTGCCGAAAGTAACATCATTCCCCAGTTCACACCGGACCGCGATCCTTTATCTCTTGTTCTGAATAAAATAACCAATATAAAATGGAATGAGCCGATGCTGCGTTGAATTCACGGAATGTCCCCAATAGATCCAACGTGAAAAGTAGTGACAACCCACGCAGAAAGTAAAAGCTCGCATTAAAATACAGAGACATCTTTGTTTTCTTGCTTTTGGTTATTTTGCGGACGCCCCATTTAGGCATTTCTTACTGTTATGATGATTGCGATGAGATTGTTGTTTGCTTTACAAATAATAAAGTCGTGAGAAAGAGCTGGTATTCTGTCGCCTATCTGTCAACTTCGTGGGGAAAGTTGAAGTTAGTTGGGAAGAAAGTTAGCTTTAGAAGTACTTTCCGGAGCAAAAAAGAAGGCACGAAGTGAATCTTGTAGGACTCGACCAATGAGCAGCCACACTCTTCATATTAGGGTTCCGGTCTTGAAATTCGATTTGCGCATCGTAAATTTCCATTATTCTACTAATGTGCAACTCAATTTTCCCAGTGGCATGAAACTTTTCAAAACAAGCAGTCGCGTTATCTAGCTTTTAACACATGACAGATGTTAAGCCCATTTGGAAAATTTCAAGAGTTTTCCATCTGAATTAAAATAATCAAGTGCAATGGTTGGAGAGAATGTTAGGAAAATTCGGTGCAAGATGGATAGTTAGGTCTGACTATTGAGGTTTCGGATTTACATATTATTTATTCAGCGGCGATACGACTTGTCTGGGCCACCACGCCGCCCCCCACCCAACCAAGTCCAATACAGTGACGCAGCTACATGATCCGAAGAAAACTAATAACTTCCAGTCAATGCATATCAGCATGAAGCTAGATCTCTATCAGAGGCCACGGCGCGTGAAGGATATATTATGAAATAATTGCGGATTCACTCCTTCACTTTGATAAAGAAATCCATCGTTTTACGTGGTCTTTGTTAAATAAGTTTAGTCGGCTTGATGTTTGGACTACGCTCGTTCAGAGAGATATCTCTGAATTCATGGCATACCTTATCACTTCGCATATTTCTTGAGCACCTTCGTCTTCTGGGTTAGTTTAATTCAATGCATGATCCACTTTCGTAATTCTGGATAAGTTTCGCCACTTGTACGACATAATCCTGGTGTGTGATAATAAGAAATCGCAAGACGACACTTTTAAGTCCGATTTTATTTTATTAAAAAAAAAAAAAACTCTAGCCATTCATAGCTTTAGCGCCTCAAATTTGAGTTTACGTAGCAATGATGTAACATATTTAATCTAAGATTCTAAGGATTCAATTTAGCTCTTGGGCTAGTTGAGTTTGCCATCGTTAGAGAGCTTGAATTGGGCTTGTCGATTTTACAATCCCATAAAAGATGTAATCAAGGCCCAACTAAAATAAGGTTTACAACGGATAACGTTCATTTTACTTTGACCTTATGTTTGATTAACTAAAATTAGATGAGACTGACATGATATTTCTACAGCTATATAATAGATAAGAAAATAACTGATCCAAAAAATTGATTATTTTTTTGGTCGAACAGAAAAATAATAATCAATTTAGAAGAGAGGAAAATAGCGAAGTACAGAATCCTAAGTTCCAAACCCAACTCACCGACCCACGGGCACGCTCTTTCCAGCCCAGTGGACCTGATGGCCATTTTCCGTGGTCCACTTCACCACTTGCCCGTTGTCCATCAACGACGTGTCGTTGTCGACCCAAAACTACAATAATAAATACATAAATATATATATAGCGACAGTTTCGATTTAATAGTGTTATCAGTTATGTTGTAACTGTGCTATAAAGTGCTGTAATTATTTATTATTTTTATATATTTTGAAACTGTAGTACATTAGAGTCGAATGAGACGATTTCCGTTGAGGCTAAACTTTTCTCCACAAGGGTACAGTTTTGGCCTGCAAAACGACCACCGGAAAGTGGAGATACAATTACAATTCAAGAAAAGATTAAAACATTGCTCGTCCGTCCTGTGGACATTTATTAATTTAGAAGAGACAGATCAAGCACGTGCGACTGTGTTCGTTGTACGTCAGTTTCGCCCCCATTGAGTACTGCAAAAGACCAAAGGGACGAGAATAGAAAAGATTCGTCGACAGACGAACGACGCAAAACGACGAAGACGACCCGCAAAGTCCGGCGCGTTTCACTCGCGCTTCCACGAATCGACGAGTCCGGCCAGCGCCGACCGAGACGACCCGCCGGGGCTTAGCGCGGCCTTTGCTTCTTCCTTCATGACCAGCACTCGCTCTCTCACCATCTTGCCCTCCTCGCTCTCCATCAACTCTCTGACTCGCTTCTCCACCTCCTCCGAACTCACCCACCCGTCCTCTGACTCGTCCACCGGCAGCGCGATTTTCGTCTCCTGCACCAGCAGCACCCTGTTGTGCCCCTGCTCCGCGTAGAGCGGCCACGCCAGCATCGGCACGCCAGCGCACACCGCCTCGAGCACCGAGTTCCACCCGCAGTGAGTCGCGAACCCGCCCACCGACGGGTGGCTCAGCACCGCCACCTGCGGGGCCCATTTCTTGACCACGAGCCCCCTCTCTTTGGTACGTTCCAGAAAGCCCTCCGGAAGCAGCGACCCCAACTCCAGGTCGGGCACCTCTGACGTGGCGGCCTTTTGGTTCTTGTCCTTTGTCGGGCTCCGGACCACCCACAAGAACCGCTGACCGCTCCTCTCCAGCCCCGTCGCTATTTCCTTCAGCTGTTCCACCGAGAACACGCCCAAGCTCCCGAAACACAGGAACACGACGCTCCCTCTCGGCTGGGAGTCCAGCCACGTCAGAGACTCTGGTGATCTGCCGTCGTCGCCTCCCCTGCTAGAGATCAGCGGCCCGATGCAGTAAAGCGGCGGAGTGGGCCCGCCGGGCACACACTCGCCGTCCCTGATGGCTCCTATGGCTCTTGGCTCGAGCTTCTCGAAGGTGTTGACTATGATTCCAGCCGAGGTCTGCATCTTCAGGGACGAATCCAAGAAGCCCTTGTAGGCATCGTCATAGCGATCCTGCAACGGCTTCGCAACATCGGAGGGCCGTATCGGCGGTGTTCCGGGGACATCTATGGGGGCGTCAAAGTCTTTAACGCTTATGGCGAACTTGTCGTGAAGAGTTGGGAGGTAAAGGAAGAAGTTGAGGAAACAGGCGCCCGAAGTGAAGAAATAGTAGCAGGGGATGTTGAGCTCACGCGCGACGGTAACGGCGGCGGCAGAGAAGAAGTCGATGACTAGGCCGTGAACGACGTGGTCTGTGGAGATAGAGGTGAGGGTGCAGTGGACGTTGGGGTTGTTGAGGCGGAGGAGCTCGAAGGCGAGGGTCTCGTGGTGGGGGGAGGTGGTGGAGAAGTCCGGGGCGAGGGTGGTGGCAGGGAAGAAGTGGAAGGCGATGGAAGGGACGGCGGCGGAGACGGAGGCGATGTAGGCGGTGGTGGGGCCGGCATCATAAGCTTGGTTGGTGATGAGGATGTGGATGGAGAGGGAAGGGCGGTGGGTGAGGAGGAGCTTGCCGAGCTCCACCATGGAGATTAGGTGGCCGATGGCCGGCGACGGATACAGCACGATCGCTTCCTTCATTGCTTGGGCTTGTTAATGTTCTTTTCACACGACGTTGGAGCTCTCTGAGGCCGAGGGTTGTGGGGAAATTGGTCTGTTTTATACTCTTGACATCGACGGGGAATCACACAGTGCGGTCCCTCGTGATTCTAAATTTCCAATTCTGTCGGATGCATGACGAAATGGCTGACGCAATTTATTTTTGTGCGGTCAGAGTATGGTATGGGCCCAATATTGTTCGGATCTAGAACCTGGAAAATGGCGGTCCAAGGAAATATGACTGTTGAAAGCGAGTTTGATATATGTATCAGGTTCAATGAATATTTTGGTCTAGGAAAATATCACAAACAGTGCATAAACTTTCCACTTAATATGCAATCTCGTCCCTAGATTTTTAATTTATTTAATTTGGTCGATGAATTATCGATAAATGTCCGATCTAGTCTCCGACTATTTAAAATTGGCCAATTTCATCCTCCCCGAGCTTTTGATTTGCTTCATTTGGTCCTGAACTATTAACAAATGTTCAATCTAGTCCTTCCGTTTGTTCAAATCGTTAAGTGATGACGTTGAGTATTAATTGACAACGTGGAACTAAGTTGGATTACTATAATTATGAGTTAATATATATCTTAAAAAAAGAAAACAAATTAAGGGACAGCTAAAGATGAGAGCACTAATCACAAAAGCAAAGAGAAGAAGTGGTTTTGTATCTTTTTTTTGGATGGTAGCCACAATTTGACATGTTTTAAAGGTCATTTTCATGTGAATATTCCACATGTCCTTTTTTGTTTTATATTTAAGAGACTAAAAGCCATGGAAGCCAATTTCGTTAACTTTAAGTAATGGAAGGACGAAATTGATTAATTTTCAAATAGTCAGGGACTAGATCGAACATTTATCGATAATTCAGGGATCAAATTGAACAAATTAAAAGTTTAGGAACTAGATTGCATATTAAGTGGTAGTTGATGGACCAAATTGAGCAAATCAAAAGCTCAGGGATGAAATTGAACATTAAATAAAAGTTTAGGGACCATTTGTAACATTTTCCCTTTGATCTATAGATCATGTGGACTAGCCTCATTCCAAACACTGGCGACGTGGTCCTACAGCTTCTTGTTAGTTTAGGCTAGCATTTCATTCAAATCCTTCGTAAATTTGGTCATTTCGTCATCATATTTTGAGTGCTATGTTAAAGATATTAAGATATTTTACCTTTTCTTATTTTAAATGATTTGATAAAATTGTAATGATTGTTTAAACTAGTGAGACTCCTCACGATTTTAGAAAGGACATTTTAAAAGCATTGATCGTATCGTGTCAACCAATCTCCATTCTTTAGATGGATGATGGGTTGATTCTTGATTGAGTGAGGGTGACAAAGAATGGCTAAGCTCATACAACTTTTTTATGAAAAAAGAAAATAAAAAGAATCGATGATTTTGCAATTCCAGCGCGACAATGTGGTAGATCTCTAATCGTGACCATAATTGTAAAAGCTTGCCCAAGGGACAAACTTCACCGACCGGGCGAAAGTAGCATTAGGACATCATTAGAGGAAAGGCAAGAGCGATGCATAATCTTTCTTCCCTTAGGGCACTCAGCTCCCCATGGAGAGCGGGAGAGCTGTAAATTGTTGGAAGTGGAATTGCCGCTTCTAACCTAGAACCTGGCTACGAGAAAATACTACGTAATCGGCTTATTTGACAGCTCAATTCATGCTGGGCCAAGCATGGAAAATCGAGAGTCTTTTCTTTCGATTTATTGATTATACGAACATGTAAATTATGAGCATGTAGATGACGTAAACATTGCACCTACTCTCGCCCAAAGGCTGAAATTTCAAATAGTGATTTTAGACATTTGAAAATGCATCGAGTCAATTTAAGAGGAAAAGAACATGCAAAAGTGCATCCAAACACCGTGTGCTTCTTTTCCTTTTCCTTTGTTCCCCTTTCTATTTTGGTTAAACTAGTTGTGCTCCAATTTGAGTATTCCTTTAGATTTCCGGTGTTCGATGCGCGGTCTTTGAATCAAATTGCATCTCTTCAGAATCATTTATATTGACCGACGCACGCAGTAGGTAGAAAAAGAAAATGATAGAGGATTTTTCATGAAGAGTGGTAAAAAAATCAATCATAGTGTTGCCTGATACAAGTTTATATATATGTCAATAATGATGATGAAGATGATGATTATGCGATGGAATGTGTAATTTGTGACGCAATTCCTATATATATCAGTAATCACACCTCATTTCTAAGGATGCTTTTGAATTACTTTTCCACCATTCTAGTAGTCAATCCGGGAAAATTGTCAAAAAGTTCTAAATTTATTATACTTTTACCAATTCAGTTATAAATCTTTCAATTTTACTAAATTAATTCCAAATCTTTTTACCTCTTATCAATTGAGTATATATAGCTAATTTTGATTGGAAATTACTGACATAATCAGTCCCCGAAAATGGAGATGGATAACCCAAAAGAGAGAATACTTTTGCAATTTCAATTCAAGAGAAATTTTTCCAAAGAAAAAAAATCGGGAGATATTTTATTTCATTCAGAAAATAAGGATCTTGTTTGCAAGGGGAGAATCAAAGCACATGCCCCAGGGCCTAGGCCACCGGAGAAAATTCGACCACGCTCCTCCTGTTTACGTTTCCATATAAACAAAAACATAAAAAGCACATGCCACGTTGTCCGTAACGTAAAACGACGAAACGTACGTCAATTGGCCTCCCTCGAATAATGCAAACCCAAAAGACGACAAAAAAAGTTCAACGAACGGATGGCTGACCGAGACGACCTGCAAAATCCAGAGCATTTCACTCGCGCTTCCACGACTCGGTGAGTCCGGTCAACGCAGACCGAGACGACCCGCCGGGGCTCATAGCAGCCCTAGCTTCTTCCTTCATGGCAAGCACTCGCTCCTTTACCATCTTTCCCTCTTCACTCTCCATTAACTCTCTGACTCGCTTCTCCACCTCCTCGGAACTCACCGACCCGTCCGCTGACTCGTCCAGCGGAAGGGCGATCCTCATTTCCTGTACCAGCAGCACCCTGTTGTGCCGCTGCTCCGCGTAAAGCGGCCACGCCAGCATCGGCACTCCAGCGCACACCGCCTCGAGCACCGAGTTCCACCCGCAGTGAGTCACGAACCCGCCCACCGACGGGTGGCTCAGCACCTCCACCTGCGGGGCCCATTTCTCGACCACGAGCCCTCTCTCTTTGGTACGTTCCAGAAAGCCCTCCGGAAGCAGGCACCCCCAGTCCACGTCGGGCACCGCCGACGTGGCGGCCTTTTGGTTCTTGTCCTGTGTCGGGCTCCGGACCACCCACAAGAACCGCTGACCGCTCCTCTCCAGCCCCGTCGCTATTTCCTTCAGCTGTTCCACCGAGAACACGCCCAAGCTCCCGAAACACAGGAACACGACGCTCCCTCTCGGCTGCGAGTCCAGCCACGTCAGAGACTCCGGCGATCTGCCGTGGTCGCCTCCCCTGCTAGAGATCAGCGGCCCGATGCAGTAAAGCGGCGGAGTGGGCCCGCCGGGCACACACTCGCCGTCCGTGATGGCTCGTACAGATCTCGGCTCGAGCTTCTCGAAGGTGTTGACTATGATCCCCGCCGAAGTCTGCATCTTCAGGGACGAATCCAAGAAGCCCTCGTAGGCCTCATCATAGCGATCCTCCAACGGCTTAGCAACATCAGAGGGTGGTATCGGCGGTGTGCCTGGGACATCTATTGGGGCGTCAAAGTCTTTTAAGCTTTTGGCAAACTTGTCGTGAAGAGTTGGGATGTAAAGAAAGAAGGTGAGGTAGCCAGCGCCGGAAGTGAAGAAGTAGTAGTAGGGAATGTTGAGCTCGCGCGCAACGGCGACAGCAGCAAAGCAGAAGCAGTCGATGATGAGGCCGTAGACGACATGGTTTTCGGAGATGGAGGTGAGGGCGTGGCGGACGTTGGGGTTGTTGAGGCGGAGGAGCTCGAGGGCTAGGGTCTCGTGGTGGGGGGAGGTGGTGGAGAAGTCCGGGGGGAGGGTGGTGGCAGGGAAGAAGTGGAAGGCGATGGAAGGGACGGCGGCGGAGACGGAGGCGATGTAGGCGGTGGTGGGGCCGGCGTCATAAGCTTGGTTGGTGATGAGGATTTGGATGGAGAGGGAAGAGCGGTAGGTGAGGAGGAGCTTGCCGAGCTCCACCATGGAGATGAGGTGGCCGATGGCCGGTGAAGGATACAGCACGATTGCTTCCTTCATTGCTTGGGCTTTGTTAATGTTGCTGAAACGACGTTTAAGCCCTCTGGGACTGTGGGTTTTGGTGAGATTTGTTTGTTTCTTTTTGCTCTGGTTAACAAGTAATCTTCTCGAGATCGAGATCTTATCAACTTTGGTCAGATTGGTCTGTTAATGGCCGACACAATCATGAGAAATTGATATAACTGCAATTTATTTGCATAATTGGATGCGGAATTACAAGTTGGTCTAAATAAATATTTTATAGTCTACAAAGATAATGTAGACTAACTCATTCCAATCATTGATCATGCAGGTCCATGAGAGAGACCCATATATAATCAATTGTTAAGATGATATTGATCCACATCATGATCTATAGACTATATGTACAATAGCTTCTCATTAATTTAGGCTGGCATTTCACTAGATCCTTCATTCATTCGATAATTTCATTGTAACTGTTTTTAAAAGGGAAATGAAAGGAGGACAGTCGTGTACACCACATATTTTACCAGGGAATACCTGATTCTCTGCGAAAGTCATGAATCCCACTTGGTGGGTTTTATAGCCCATCGACTGAGATTTCTTCTAATAGAAAAAAGAACGGCCAAAATAAAAATAACGGAATAAAAATGAAACTTATTAACATTATCAGTATTAGATTTTTTTTTTTATATTAAGTGCAAAAAAGAATGATTGAAACATTTTCAGTTCGAAAGAAAATAAATGTGGAATTACTAACAGCATGGATGCAAAACATTTTTCACACTTGTGGTTTTTTCAATAAAAAACCTGTCTGTTTTAATGAGAAAATAGAAAAAAAAAAATAGTAGTCCAAATTGAACGAACTAAGGCTAGTGAATCAAGTTCCTTTGCTCCCAAACCAAAAGTTAGCATTCCAAATTGATGATTTTTAGCGAATTTATCAATTTGTAGATGGAAAATTCAATAGCAGATTATTTCTTCCCTTAAGTAATTCATGAATTTTTTGGATCTTTTAAAAGTGAGACTATTTTTGTCCAATGCATAATCCATGCTTCTTCTTTTTTTCTTTTGGGATTTGGTTTGAAGCATGATAAGGGAAAATATTTTTAATGCCATTAAACAGAACTATAACATGACAAAAAAAAAAAAAAAAAAAAAGAGCAATAAAAAAATTTCCAAATTCAATTGTCCAAAATCTTGTCATTTCCATGATAGAATAATGATAGATGTTCTTCAAAAACTTTCTCTAATTTCCTTAACTCTTATTGCCAAATCCTCACAGATGGGAATTTGTGGTCATTAGGGCACCGTTATTTGTAGTAACAACGTTATGGTTATATTTGCAGGGTCCATTCTTAAATTAGTGGGACTTCTACGCAACTTTGGAGAGGGCTTTTTAAAAAGCATCGATTGTGTTCTATCAACCAGTTTTCTTTCTTTGGACCGCCGATGGGTTTGATTCTTGATCCCAAAGGGAATGGTTTGACAAAGAGCAGCTGAGCCTGTACCACTTCCTTAAGTAAAACAGAACTGGCATTTCTTGACTTTTAGCACGATAATGTCGTAGATCTGGTCACAAGCACAATAATAAAGGCTTGTTTGAGCAACACAGCTAATCCGGCTAGGCGAATGTAGCATTCAGGCATTGTAAGAGGAAGGATCCGGAGCAATCCCTAATCCCTGGCAATGAGGAATGAAGGCACGATTAGCGTATTCGCCATTTTGAATGCCTCCTTCTTGATTAGCTAAAATTACAATTTGAGCATTGCATCTTATTTGAAAACACCATCGAGAAAACACAATCGAGAAAACACCATGTAATTGACTTATTTGAAAACTCAATTCTACGTTATCAAATCTTTCAATAAATGGAGTTATATATAAAGTACATTTGCATATGGCAATTCTCTATTTTTTCATGTCATTCGGTCTAAATTATCAATAATATTCGGAATATATGATGATTTATAATTTTTCTTTGTGCTGAGGTAGAGTCTAGAGATGCCAAACGTGCAAATTCGGCACTGTCTATTCTTTCGATCTATTGATTGTACGGACATGCAAATTATGTGGATGGGCATTACGTTAATATTGCACCTCCTCGAGCTGAGGCCCAAGAAATTTCCAATGGTGATTATAATGTTGATAAAATAGTTATTTTTCTTTTGCACATTTTGCTGATTTGGTTTTTCAGTTATTAGAGTTAGTGGAGTCATGTGTGTTGGTTATTCTATTTTGTAGGTGTTAGTGGGGCAAGTGCTTTATGCAGAACATGGGCAATTATGGTGTGTTTTACGTGATGCATTTTGTCTTTTGTAAAAGACTTGGTTGTTCAGTACGTAAGATGAAGTTTTAGTCTCATCTCTCCTCTCTTTTTAGCAATTTAACAGTGGTATCAGAGCCTGAGAGAAGTGTGAGAGAGTTTAAAAAAAAAAAAAACTTTCGTGAGAAAATTGCAGCAGCAATATTTCCAATAGCCACCGACAATTTTGTTCAACCAACAATTCCACGTTTTGATGGTCATTATGATCATTGGAGCATGTTGATGGAGAATTTTTTACGATCAAAGGAGTATTGGTCGGTTGTTGAATATGGAATTCAAGAGCCACCAATAGGCATGGCTTTGACAGATCCTCGAAAGCAGAATTGGAAGCTAGAAAGTTGAAGGACCCAAGGCAAAAATTATTTTTTCAGGCTATCGATCATTCCATCTTGGAGACTATTCTTTGCAAAGAAACTTCCAAGGATATTTGGGATTCTATGAAGAAGAAATATCAAGGCTCTGTTAGGGTGAAGCGTGCGCAGCTTCAAGCCTTGAGAAAAGATTTTGAGACACTAGCAATGAAGGATGGAGAATCTATCACTAGTTATTGTGCTAGAACAATGGAAATCAGCAACAAGATGCGATTCCATGGCGAGAAGATGAATGACGTCACCATTGTGGAGAAGATTTTGCGTTCCTTGACACCAAAATTTAATTATGTTGTCTGCTCAATTGAAGAGTTGAAAGACATAGATGCGCTATCTCTTGATGAATTACAAAGCTCCTTATTGGTCCATGAACAGAAGATGAACAGAAGTTCAACTGTAGAGGAGCAAGCATTAAAGGCTTCTACCTATACTCATTCCAACAATTTCAGAGGAAGGGGTAGAGGTAGAGATAGAGGAAGGGGAGATCGAGGAAATATAGATGTTAGCAAGAATTTCAAAGCCAATAATGACCAATTTCAAGGCAAAGGCAGAAGATAAGATCCTAACAAATCCAAGGTAGAGTGTTTTAGATGTCATAAATTTGGTTATTATGCATCTGAATGTTATACTAGGTTGCCTAATAATAAAAAAAAGGCAGAGTGTACAAATTTTGTTGAAGAAAAAGAAGTTGAAACGTTGTTGATGGCTGTTCAAGATGAAAAGAAGTGCGAGTCAGATATTTGGTATGTGGATACAGGCAGCAGTAACCACATGAGTGGAAGTAAATTTTCTTTTTCTCATCTAAATGAAGATTTTCATTCCACTGTGAGTTTTGGGGATCATTCTATTGTGAAAGTGATGGGAAAATGTGATATTAAAATAAGAACCAAGAATGGTTTTGTGGAAACGATCTCTAATGTGTTGTATGTTTCTAACTTGAAAAGTAACCTCTTGAGTGCTGGCCAATTACAAGAGAAGGGTTATGTAATGACTATTCAAAGGGGTGCTTGTGAAATTTATGATTCTGTTAGAGGTGCTATTGCAGTTGTTCCTATGAGTTCAAATAGATTGTTTCCATTAAAGATTGAAAATATTCAATCTTGTTTGATGGTTGAAAATAAAGATCCTGGTGAAAAGAAAGATCCTTCATGGCTATGGCATTTTCGTTATGGTCACTTGAGTTTTGGTGGATTGAAGACCCTCCAACAGAAAGACATGGTGACGGGTCTTCCTCAAATTACTGTTCCTTTCCAAGTTTGCGAAGAATGTGTTATTAGTAAACAGCATCGTTCTCAATTTTCAAAAGAAATGTCATGGAGAGCAAAGGATGTTTTACAGTTGGTGCATTTGGACATTTGCAGTCCTATAAACCCATCTTCTAATGGAGGTAAAAGATACTTAATTACCTTCATTGATGATTTTTCAAGAAAAACTTGGGTTTATTTTTTACAGGAAAAATCAGAAGCTTTCTCCACATTTAAAAGCTTCAAAGCTCGTGTTGAAAATGAAGTGGGAAAGACCATTAAGACTCTTCGAACAGATCGTGGTGGTGAATATTGCTCAAAAGAATTTGAAGTTTTTTGTGCAGAGCATGGCATTCGAAAAGAGCTTATGGCTACATATACACTACAACAGAATTGTGTATCTGAGAGGAAAAATAGAACCATTCTCAACATTGTGAGGAGCTTATTGGCAAGAGGAAGAGTTCCAAAGACTTTCTGGCCAGAAGTAGTAAATTAGAGTATTCATGTTTTGAACAGAAGTCCAACTTTTGCTGTTCAGAATATGACACCTGAAGAGGCTTGGAGTGGGAGAAGACCGGCTGTAGATCACTTCAGAATCTTTGGATGCATCGCATATACCTATGTCCCGGATGTGAAAAGGAAGAAACTTGATGACAAGGCTGAAAAATGCGTTTTTCTTGGTGTAAGTGAAGCATCCAAAGCATATAAATTATTTAATCCACTGACAAAGAAGATTGTGACTAGCAGGGATGTTATTTTTGATGAAGAGAGCACTTGGGATTGGAATAGGCAGCAGCCTACCCAAGTCCTTTATGACAATGATGTTGAACAGGAGCAGATTTCAGCGCCTTGTTTGCCTAAAAATTCATCAAATACAACTTCTACAGCTGCTGGAATTTCACCAACAGGCGCTGAAGTCAATGAAGAAGAAGCTCAATCTCTTCGTCGTGTTAGAAGAAGGCCTGCTTAGTTGGAAGATTATGAGGTAACTGGAATTGAAGATTCAATTACTCACTTTGCCTTGGTTTTAGACTATGATCCTACAACTTTTGAAAGTGCTGTCAGAGAAGAAAAATGGCGAAAAGCGATGGATGATGAAATTAATGCCATCGAAAGAAATGATACTTGGGAGCTATCCGATCTTCCGGATGGACAAAAAATCATTGGTGTAAAGTGGGTCTTTAAAACAAAACTGAAAGAAAATGGTGAAGTTGATAAATATAAAGCACATTTGGTAGCCAAGGGATACAAGCATGTTGACACCTATTTTTTTTAAAAAAATCAATCGAAGGAAAAAAATTAATTAATGTATACTTTTTATTTTTTTTATTATTTTTATCAAAAAAAAATGAAATGAAATCGATCGGGTCGGGCCGAATCTAGCCTTGGCCCGACCCGCCCCCTTTCCTTTCCTTTTCTTTTTCCCTGTGCTGGGTCCAACCCATCTCCTCCTCTAGCCCAGTCCGCGAGCAACTTAGTCATCTTCCCCAACTGGTCTTCGCTGCAAGACCTGCAAAAAAGAGGAATGTAAGCGGCAAAGAACAGGTGAAGCAGGGAGATCGGTGGCAGGCGAGCGGCGTGATCCACGGGTCGGGGATGCAGTCCAACCGGCAAGTTGGCAGCTGCCGAAGCCATGTGCGCTTGCCGGTCGAGCTTAAAAAGCCAGGATGGAACCAAAAAAAAAAGGAGGAGGACCAAGAAGAGCGTGAGTCCGAAGAGAGAAAGTGCAAGCTTGAGACAGTGATTGGTCGTCGCCGGAGGTTCGTTCGTCGGTTGCCATTTGCCGCGGTCCTCTTCTCGAACCAGGTAGGCTCGACCGTGTGTTCTTGTTCTTTTTTGGGAAGTGTCGGGCCGGAGCTCGTGTCGACTAGTTCGCGCGAGTTTCGGTCCGAACCGGTCCTCCTTGAAAGTTGTTAGTTGTTCTAGTATGCGTCGTTGGGGGTTTATATTTGTCTCGCGTGGAAAATTCCCGTGTCGCAGTAATGCATACCAAATGCTTGTGGAAATGTCTAAACGATACCTAAATTCTGCAAGTTTGTTGAAGCCTGAAGATACTTGTTGTGCCCACATCCGCTCGAGTGTGATTGATATGTCCCTTAGCGGATCTTGAGTGTTGCTCGTGCATGTTGTGTTGCTCTTCACCCGAATCTGAGCCTCGAGTGAGTCCGTATGCCCCTTTTAACTGCTGCACCTCAACTGTTTGACAAAATGCCCCAAAGAGAATCGAGAAACAACCCAGGCTTAAACTTAGTCCGATCCGCGCCCGCTCAT
The DNA here is from genome assembly GCA_014182715.1 of Eucalyptus cloeziana. Classification (NCBI taxonomy): domain Eukaryota; kingdom Viridiplantae; phylum Streptophyta; class Magnoliopsida; order Myrtales; family Myrtaceae; genus Eucalyptus; species Eucalyptus cloeziana. The sequence continues at coordinate 3,482,046 of CM024639.1, read as the reverse complement.
ACATATGTTGGACCGTGCCTGTCTTTTATGTTTCCATTGCGATTCCATACGATTTTCGTGGAGTAATCGTATGTGTTTGAGCCGAGGGAATGTTTGCATCCGAAAATGGTTTGGCCGCCGGCGTTCGTGGCCGACGGTGGTCGTCGCTAGTCGGAGTGGACAACGGGTAGATAGTGGTGTTTTGGTGGCGGAAAGGACGGTGGTTGCTCTCACCGGTGTTGTCGTGCCGGTGAGGTCTTGGTTGAAAGATGTCCCGGGTGAAGAGTCGGGCATGAAAGTGTAATGAAGAAGAAGGTCAGAAGAGAGGAGGGAAAGAATAAAAATAAGAACAAAGAAAAGAGGAGAATCAGTAAATAAAAAAAAAAAAAGGAGCGAAAGAGGAAAACCCAAAAAAAAAAAGGGGAAGAAAAGACAATAAATGGGGATGTTCGTTGAAAAGGCCAGGAGGGAAGAAAGAAGGAATAAAAACAAAAAAAAAAAACAAAAAACAAAAAAAGTCAATCAAAAGAAAGAAAAGAAAAGCAAAATAAAAAAAAATAGAAAAATAAGATGAAAAGTGAGCTTCGGGAATGACTATTGAACAGGAGGTGCTGGAAAAGGACACAGTACGACGCAGTGAGAAAAGAAAGAATTAAAAAAAAAAAAAAAATGAAAATTTGAAAATGATTTTTTTTTTTTTTTTAAGTATTGATCCGGTTTGGGTTGGGTCCGCGGGCCGGATTGGGTTTACCTGTTCCGAACACATTTTCGCGAATTAAATATTAAGAATATATTAAAAATTCAAAAAAAAAAAAAAAATCAAAAATTTCAAAATAACAAAAATTCAAAAATATTCCCAAAAATTCAAAACTCGAAAAACATTAAAAAAATTCGACCATTTTCTTATTATTATTATTATTTTTTTAAATTATTAATTTAAAAAAAAATTTCGAAAATCCAAAAATGATGGGGCTTAGTTAGGAATTGCTTTGTTTTTTTCCTTCTTAGTATAATTAGACATTTATTTGCTTGCACATTGACTATATCACGTGTTTAATTCGCATATTTGATTACGTTTGTGAATGTTTAATTGCACGTGTTCATTTTTACTGCGATTAGGATCTTGGTAACTATAAATGTTATTTTAATGATTACGCACCCGCATGATCACCTCGCATGTTAGTGGATAGGTATAAAATTAATCCAAATTGCCTAACAAAAATCATTTTTGTTAAACTGAACAAGATTAGGTACCGAAAGGGCACTAATTGATTAATTAGTGTAATCAAGTCCCCGATCCTACACTCTCTGGTTGCGTAGAAAGTGAGGCACGCTCCCATGCCTCACTTGGTTTCTAGCCGACCCCAATAGGCTAGTGGCGACTCCTTTTGTGCAAATTTTTTTTAAAAAATATCCCAATGTCACGCGGGGTATGGGCTTGGGAGGGCCCGAGCTTAATTATGGACCTTAGGTTCGTCCTTTAAGCAATACCCCTAAACCTATTCCCTCTCCCGAGGGTAGGTCGCGACAGCTTGGCGACTCCGCTGGGGACTTGGTTTTAAACCTTAGAGGACTTAAGCCAAAATTAATCTTGTTCAAAAAATATTTTTGTTTGGCAGCGAAGACGTTATGTGCATCCATAACATGTTGAATGTTGATTGTTTATGGGAGTTATAAGGGGTGGTGATTTCTAACCTTTATTTTGTAGGGAGTACAAGAGTGAATGGTATATTTATGTTTGAAGTGCTGATTGTTTTTAAATTGTTATGCATGAGTCCCTTGCATTTGCACTAAACTATAGCACGCACTACCTGCCGCCGGACCTGGGCTGCTTAGGATCATTTAGGATGGTGTTGAGGTGGATACCACTCCAACTACAAGCATGTAGTACGAGTCGCCCACCTTAACCCCGAAATTTCTTTCTTCATGTCGAAGGTACCCACCCCGGTCTGTGAGCATGCGACATGGGTCGGTTCTTTGACGAAGCCGGAGTCATGGGTAACACGACCTAGCCATGAGCTTGTTGGTTCAGTCCTGTGATCCCATGGCTCCATTTTGGGCCGTATAGAGTAGAAATCGAACCACATTCCATGTGCATGTCTATGTGATTGAAAAAAAAAAAAAAGCATGAGGCAAAGGTCAGCATCCATTGTAAGTATCATTTCCCTTTTTATTTGCTCACTTTGTATTGCATTTTCATCTGAAATTCGCGGAAATCAATCGAATGCCCTCGGCGATGTAGGCTTATGATTAAAAAAATTGGCAATCACTTTTGATAAGTGAACATTGAAGGCAAGTTCTAAACACTTTGATTTGGCCATGTTGAACTCGTGGTTTTTTTTAAATTTCTAGTTCTGAGTTCGAAATCATTTGAAAAAAAAAAAAAAAAAAAAAACTTTCAAGTTGTGATTTTATATTGGGGCACGGAAATTGAAATTGCATTTTTATTTTATTTTATCAAATTCTCTCATTCTCACATTTTGGGGCTAAAGTGCAAATCATTTTGTGTATAAATTTCTCAAAATAGAAGTCACTTCATTTTTCTAGGGGTAAAATTACAAATCAATCTTTCAAAAATCAATGACACTTTTGCATACGAAACTTTTGGAATAGAGTGGATATTCGATTGATAACCGTCGATCGATCTTTTAATGATGCCCTTTCTCTTATGACTAATCTTGGTGAGATACTAAACCCCCGTAATAAAGACTATGGGGCATGTACCGTCACATTGATTTTGTTGTAAGAAGCGACCTCATTGAGAGATCATTTTCTCATTCACCGGTTATCGACATTGTTGCCTTTTTGCAGGCTACGCATGATGCTCCATGACATTCTCGTGTTTGACTACATAGAGATGTGAAAATGAGAGTTGATTTTTACTCTTATCTATACAAGAGTTTCTTGCATTTTATCATTGTTTTTATTCTTGTTAAGAATTTTGTTTTCCATTTTGGGTTTTGATCGCGAATCCGATTGATGCTTTGGTAAATCATGCGATTTTTTTTATTTTATTTTTTATTTTATGATAGAATTCAATTTCGTGAAAATCATCCCCCCAAAAAAAAAAAAGAAAAGAAAAAACAAATTCAGAAATGTTTCAAGCGAACCTTTTTGTCTACCTTCCAAAATGAATTTCAAGAAAACTTTGCTTAAGGCCCTCTCTTCATGTAGTCGTTTTCTTAGGCTCATCGAACTCGAGAAGCAAGCATGTGTTGAGGCATCGTCAGCGCCAATTTTCCATAGAGGCGGAGCGAAGTTGAATTCCATTTTGGGAAGTTTTGTTATTTGCAAATGCCTTAGGAACCAAAATAGCCCATCAATTTCATTCACTCTGCATGATGAGACAAATGAAGGGAGTTGTCAAGCATCCAAAAGGGCGAAATTGAAGGAAGAGTAAACTGTATCGATTTCAATCATCAATTTCTAATACCGTTTCTGACATGGTTTTCTTTTCCATTATCAAGGAGACATCAAGAGTGTCAAGTTTTGTAATGTTCCTAACAAATGCGGTGAAGCATTTTTAAGTCTTGTTTATCTTAAACAAGGAAAGATTCAAATGAAGCAGATGGGCAATATTATCCATTCCTCCATTAGAGATACCTTGGGATGTTGATCGCCCGACTTTAAAAAGGATGTATCTTGTTCCTAAACTTGATTTTCTTCAGCATAAAAAATGACATGTACTTTTCTTTGATACAGGACGGATTCGAGCATAATAAAGAGTGATGAATGGGAAAAATGTTGCACCTTGACCGTAGAAGCATCACCTTCCATCAAGGCAATAAACGGGCAAAGCATCTAAAGAACAATATCCTTAGATGTAGAAACAAGGAGCACCCACTCTCATTTCAAAGCAAAATCTTGAAAAACACATCTCATGATCCATATATAAAATTTTGAAGCTCCTTGTCAGCTAACCATCTCTTCAAAAAGAGCATCTAAAAAAAAAAAAACAAAACAAGAATCAAACTTTGTGAATTGTTGTATACAATAAATAAGTGCTTTTTATGGATAAAATCAGGGCCACATAGCCATTTTTCAATAAATTCTAGCAACTTCAAGCAAAGTTCATACCTGAAGAATGAAAACACGTGAAGGGTAAATGGTGTCGATTCCAATTGCTCATTTTGGATAGCGTCTCTGACATGATTCTTTCTTTTCTTGATAGGAAGACATCAAACGCTTAAGGGTACATGTAAGTGAAAGGTAATGCCAAGTTACCAAATATCCACGAGGATGAATCCAAGAGATGTTAGCCCTCAAAGGATAGAAGCGAATGAAGGGTAATAATGTATCGTTTCCAACATTTCAATCCCTAAAGATCTTTGCGCTAACATATTCTTTTACATTCTTTACAGGGTTACCGGGTCGCCATGCCGCAGGTAAGTACCCTTCTCCTCAATCTTTTTTTTTTTAAGAAAAAAAAAAAAAAACGGAAAATTTCCATTACAAAAAATTTTGCAAACTTTTTGGGTATTCTTTGGCGCTTTCTTAGAGACAAGCACAAAAATGAGAAAAGAAAAATTTCTGCAAACTTTTTGAGTATTCTTTTATCTCAAAATTGTTTTCTCGTCTTGTGGATTATTCACTTAAAATCAAATTTCCATATGGAGATTGATCTACTCAGATGATCTCGACAGAGTGAGATTGAGACGTTAACCATGCCAAACAAGAAGTGCTTAGGATGAAGAAAGGCAAGCCCATTTCCAAACACGTCCTTCAAACACTTTTGAGAGTTGAGTGAAAAGCAACCCTCTCTTAGAATGAAGGATTCATTCGCATTGAGCACAAAGATCGAAATGATAAAGGTGTTTTCTTCATCAATCCCAAGCACCGAGCTGACATTTCGTTACCCTTTTGAGATGAATAAAGATCCTTCAAAGTACCCCTGTTGAGAACGACCCTACATTGGGGCAGCATAGGAGGTTACAATCGTGTTGTAGAGCGAAAGATCGAGAAAGATTCTATTACTATTACTTGCATCAATCTTCTGGTGATAGCTTCAAAGGAATTCTCATCAGAGCTTGACTCATCCCAAGGTGAAGAAGAACATTTCATTCTCTACCCAAACACTAATACCTATTGCTTTAACCAATTTGGGCCTGATTGTTCATTTCTGAGTCCCGAGCAGTGATCATCTCCCTTTACTGGGGCAATGCATAAAGACTAACCACATGCAATTGGCATTTACGAGAAAACGTGAAAAGCATCTCGAAAGTCATAAGAGCTATAAAAGTTCAAAGGAAAAAAAAGTTCAACAAACTAGGGGGCATGAAAAAGCAGTGTGCCTGGTAAAAGCAAGGTCAATGCCCGTCAAGAAGAAAAAAGAAGCCAAAAGGCTGCATCGTATGTGAAAAAAAAATTGTCAAAGTCAAAGTGCCTGCGTAAAAGAAAATCATCGCAAGTGCAAAGGAAATTAGAAAAATGAGCAAAGCTCCATTGCAAAAATGATTAGTCAAAAGACTTTCGAGATGCGCAGTGTTTCAAAAGCCAAATGCCTTCGAAAGATCGAGTGACCTGGTCATGATGCCATGATGATCACTGACTCTTAAAAATCCTCTTGAAAATTTTAAGCCTCTCGAGCCTCTCCCGAGCCAACATTACAACCCTTTTCCGAAGCCTCTTCGATTGGGATGATTTGAGTGAAAATGAGAATACCACAAAGAAGTTATTGCTTGAAGGAGTGGAAGTAATTCTATCTTATCTTATCTTCCAAGCTCTCGACTTGTAAACCTGATGAAGATAACGACAAATGTTCCTTTATTGGCCTCAAAGCAATAATTCCTTTATGTAAACCCGAACCGAGCCTATATTGCGGTTCTTTCAAAAGACCTTTTGATCGATCGATTGTGCTCATCGCGAATGTTTCGAAAGCCTTTGACATGGGTTATGTGAGATATCCTCAGCAATTAGTTACTTCCCACGCGAATGGATGGGATCGAGCAGCCATTTTGTCGAGAGTGTGAGAAACCCTTTCTGACTAGGAAGCTTTAGTTTGGCATGTTTAATGAGTCTTTTTCATCGTAGCCATTCTGATAAGAACTTGACTCCTGGAGAATTTGATGATTAATGATACATCCCCAAGCAAGATGACAACTTTGCATCACATGATGCTGATTGACATCGAATGTTTTTCTAAAAACAGTCAAACTTAGCTTGATTAGCTTGTTCAATTAATGCTGTAATATTACCAATACGCCTCTTGATGATGTCTCTAATGATATTTGCCCAAGTTGAGTTTGACAGGATTCCTCAATGAAGCCATGCAATTTTTAAGGAGTTAGCGGGTGCTTCCCTAAAAAAAACAACGGTTTATGGTCAGCCTTAAACCATGCCATCTCCAAAGGTTCATGGTCAACCTTAAACCATGCCATCTCCAAAGGTTCATGGTCAACCTTAAACAATGTCATCTACAAAGGTTCATTGGTTTTCCTTAAATCATGTATTTTCATATCCGGTTGAAACCCGTTGTTACATGGTGAGACCTCATTCCTATCTTCTTATGACCTGGTGGGCTTTCCGTAGCCCGGAGTCCTTCAATCCCCTTCTTATGACCCGGTGGGCTTTTCGTAGCCCGGAGTCTTCCTTCAACCCCCTTTCTATGACCCGGTGGGCTTTCCGTAGCCCGGAGTCCTTCTACCCCCTTTCTATGACCCGGTGGGCTTTCCGTAGCCCGGAGTCCTTCAACCCTCTTCTTATGACCCGGTGGGCTTTCCGTAGCCCGGAGTCCTTCGATCCCCTTCTTATGACCCGGTGGGCTTTTCGTAGCCCGGAGTCTTCCTTTAACCCCCCTTTCTATGACCCGGTGGGCTTTCCGTAGCCCGGAGTCCTTCTACCCCCTTTCTTATGACCCGGTGGGCTTTCCGTAGCCCGGAGTCCTTCAACCCCCTTCTTGTGACCCGGTGGGCTTTCCGTAGCCCGGAGTCCTTCAACCCCCTTCTTATGACCCGGTGGGCTTTCCGTAGCCCGGAGTCCCTCTCCTTCTTCTTATGATCCGGTGGGCTTCCGTAGCCCGGAGTCTTTCTTCCTCTTATTGATAAGACGCGCTTTCATAGTTATGAGTCCTATCCATCGACCCGATACATGCATGTGTGCCTAGGGTTTCTCTACCGCCGAAGTAAATTAGGTGTCTTTGGTCTTTGAACGCAACCTCTTCGAGAATACATTCAAAGAGGGGCAGCTGTTGACACCTATTTTTTTAAAAAAAAAATCAATCGAAGGAAAAAAAATTAATTAATGTATACTTTTTATTTTTTTTATTATTTTTATAAAAAAAATGAAATGAAATCGATCGGGTCGGGCCGAATCTAGCCTTGGCCCGACCCGCCCCCTTTCCTTTCCTTTTCTTTTTCCCTGTGCTAGGTCCAACCCATCTCCTCCTCTAGCCCAGTCCGCGAGCAACTCAGTCGTCTTCCCCAACTGGTCTTCGCCGCAAGACCTGCAAAAAAGAGGAACGAAGCGGAGCAAGAACAGGTGAAGCAGGGAGATCGGTGGCAGGCGAGCGGCGTGATCCACGGGTCGGGGATGCAGTCCAACCGGCAAGTTGGCAGCTGCCGAAGCCATGTGCGCTTGCCGGTCGAGCTTAAAAAGCCAGGATGGAACCAAAAAAAAAAGGAGGAGGACCAAGAAGAGCGTGAGTCCGAAGAGAGAAAGTGCAAGCTTGAGACAGTGATTGGTCGTCGCCGGAGGTTCGTTCGTCGGTTGCCATTTGCCGCGGTCCTCTTCTCGAACCAGGTAGGCTCGACCGTGTGTTCTTGTTCTTTTTTTGGGAAGTGTCGGGCCGGAGCTCGTGTCGACTAGTTCGCGCGAGTTTCGGTCCGAACCGGTCCTCCTTGAAAGTTGTTAGTTGTTCTAGTATGCGTCGTTGGGGGGTTTATATTTGTCTCGCGTGGAAAATTCCCGTGTCGCAATGCATACCAAATGCTTGTGGAAATGTCTAAACGATACCTAAATTCTGCAAGTTTGTTGAAGCCCGAAGATACTTGTTGTGCCCACATCCGCTCGAGTGTGATTGATATGTCCCTTAGCGGATCTTGAGTGTTGCTCGTGCATGTTGTGTTGCTCTTCACCCGAATCTGAGCCTCGAGTGAGTCCGTATGCCCCTTTTAACTGCTGCACCTCAACTGTTTGACAAAATGCCCCAAAGAGAATCGAGAAACAACCCAGGCTTAAACTTAGTCTGATCCGCGCCTGCTCATACATATGTTGGACCGTGCCTGTCTTTTATGTTTCCATTGCGATTCCATACGATTTTCGTGGAGTAATCGTATGTGTTTGAGCCGAGGGAATGTTTGCATCCGAAAATGGTTTGGCCGCCGGCGTTCGTGGCCGACGGTGGTCGTCACTAGTCGGAGTGGACAACGGGTAGATAGTGGTGTTTTGGTGGCGGAAAGGACGGTGGTTGCTCTCACTGGTGTTGTCGTGCCGGTGAGGTCTTGGTTGAAAGATGTCCCGGTGAAGAGTCGGGCATGAAAGTGTAATGAAGAAGAAGGTCAAGAGAGGAGGGAAAGAATAAAAAATAAGAACAAAGAAAAGAGGAGAATCAGTAAATAAAAAAAATAAAAAAAGGAGCGAAAGAGGAAAACCCAAAAAAAAAAAGAGGAAGAAAAGACAATAAATGGGGATGTTCGTTGAAAAGGCCAGGAGGGAAGAAAGAAGGAATAAAAACAAAAAAAAAAAAAAAAAACAAAAAAAGTCAATCAAAAGAAAGAAAAGAAAAGCAAAATAAAAAAAATAGAAAACTAAGATGAAAAGTGAGCTTCGGGAATGACTATTGAACAGGAGGTGCAGGAAAAGGACACAAGAGTACGAGTGAGAAAAGAAAGAATTTAAAAAAAAAAAAAAAAATGAAAATTTGAAAATGATTTTTTTTTTTTTAAGTATTGATCCGGGTTTGGGTTGGGTCCGCGGGCCGGATTGGGTTTACCCGTTCCGAACACATTTTCGCGAATTAAATATTAAGAATATATTAAAAATTCAAAAAAAAAAAATCAAAAATTTCGAAAATAACAAAAATTCAAAAATATTCCCAAAAATTCAAAACTCGAAAAACATTAAAAAATTCGACCATTTTCTTATTATTATTATTATTTTTAAATTATTAATTTAAAAAAAAATTTCGAAAATCCAAAAATGATGGGGCTTAGTTAGGAATTGCTGTGTTTTTTTCCTTCTTAGTATAATTAGACATTTATTTGCTTGCACATTGACTATATCACGTGTTTAATTCGCATATTTGATTACGTTTGTGAATGTTTAATTGCACGTGTTCATTTTTACTGCGATTAGGATCTTGGTAACTATAAATGTTATTTTAATGATTACGCACCCGCATGATCACCTCGCATGTTAGTGGATAGGTATAAAATTAATCCAAATTGCCTAACAAAAATCATTTTTGTTAAACTGAACAAGATTAGGTACCGAAATGGCACTAATTGATTAATTAGTGTAATCAAGTCCCCGATCCTACACTCTCTGGTTGCGTAGAAAGTGAGGCACGCTCCCATGCCTCACTTGGTTTCTAGCCGACCCCAATAGGCTAGTGGCGACTCCTTTTGTGCAAATTTTTTTAAAAAAATATCCCAATGTCACGCGGGGTATGGGCTTGGAAGGGCCCGAGCTTAATTATGGACCTTAGGTTCGTCCTTTAAGCAATACCCCTAAACCTATTCCCTCCCCCGAGGGTAGGTCGCGACAAAGCAGCAATATGGAATCGACTATACAGAGGTTTTTTCTCCAGTTGCAAGACATGACACGATCAAATTGGTGGTTGCATTAGCGGCACAGAATTCTTGGCCTATTTTCCAGCTAGATGTCAAATCGGCATTCTTGTATGGATACTTGGAGGAACAGGTATTTGTTGAGCAACCCCCTGGTTATGTCAAGATTGAAAATGAGCATAAAGTTTATAGATTGAAGAAAGCTCTTTATAGGCTAAAACAAGCCCCTCGGGCTTGGTATAGTCGTATTGAAACTTATTTTCTTAAAGTTGGTTTTTCAAAATGTCCTTATGAGCATACTCTTTTTGTCAAGATTGGAGATAAAGGAAAAATGCTTATTGTTTGCTTGTATGTTGACAATTTTATATTTATTGGAAATTGTGATGTCATGTTTGAAGAATTCAAGAAATCTATGATGGATGAGTTTGAAATGTCTAATCTTGGTATGATGCATTACTTCCTTGGCATAGAAGTGATACAATCGGATGATGGGATCTTTATTTCTCAAAATAAATATGTGGGAGAAATTTTGGACAGGTTTTAGATGAAGGATTGTAATCCTGTAAACACTCCAGTTGAGTTTGGCTTAAAGTTATACAAAGATCATGAAGGGAGGAAGGTTGACAGCACACTTTATAAACAAATTGTGGGCAGTTTGATGTATTTAACTGCAACAAGATCAGACATAATGTATTCTGTGAGTTTAATCAGTAGATATATGGAGAATCCTACACAAATGCATTTGTTAGCTGCCAAGAGAATCCTTCGTTACTTGCAAGGAACTAGAGACTTTTGGCTATTTTACAAGAAGGGTGAAAAGTCCGATTTGTTGGGATTTACTGATAGTGACTATGCAGGTGATCAAGATGATAGGAGGAGCACTTCGGGTTATGCTTTTATGTTTGGAACATGTGCTATTTTGTGGTCATCCAAGAAGCAACCAATTGTCACATTATCAAGTACAGAAGCTGAATTTGTTGCTGCAACAGCTAGTGCTTGTCAAGCTATTTGGCTAAGGAGAATTCTTGAGGAGCTACAATTCAAGCAACCGGGACCTATTGAAATTTTTTGTGACAATAACTCAGCAAAAAAACTCTCCAAGAATCCGGTGTTACATGGAAGAAGCAAGCACATTGATGTGAAGTTTTATTTCTTGAGAGATCTTAGCAATGATGGAACAATTGATCTAATCTACTGCAGGAGTGAAGATCAAGTTGCTGATATATTCACCAAAGCCCTCAAGATGGAGTCATTTGTGAAGCTCAAAAGGTTACTAGGTGTTTGCACGGTGAAAAAAAGTCAAGACTTTAAACTGAATGTTAGCAAACATCAGTTTAAGGGAGGGATTGTTGATAAAATAGTTATTTTTCTTTTGCACGTTTTGCTGATTTGGTTTTTCAGTTATTAGAGTTAGTGGAGTCATGTGTGTTGGTTATCCTATTTTGTAGGTGTTAGTGGGGCAAGTGCTTTATGCAGAACATGGACAGTTATGGTGTGTTTTACGTGATGTATTTTGTCTTTTGTAAAAGACTTGGTTGTTCAGTACGTAAGATGAAGTTTTAGTCTCATCTCTCCTCTCTTTTTAGCAATTTAACATATAAGACATACGAAAATCCATGGAGTCGATTTAGGTGAGAGAGAAAACACAAAGGATTATTGGAACATTGCGTGCTTCTTTTCCTTTTCCTTTGTTCCCTTTCTTTTTAGTGCAACTAATTTTTCTTCAATATGAGTATTCCCTTAGATTTCATTGTGCTTAAGTTAGGTAGAAAAAGAAAACGATAGGAAGTTGTTCAGAGAAAATGCAATAAAAAAAATTAATCATAGTATTTTAAGTAAAGGTGAGCATGATCTAGATTGGATAGATCCAGCACCAAATCTACTTGCACAATATTGGTCTCTAATTTTTGAGACCGAGAACCAACCCTTTTGAGTTTGGGACCAAATACCAGACTGATCCTAAGAGTCTGGTACTAACTGATTATTTTTTTATTTCACTTTTTGTATTTCTTAAAACAACAAATGTACTATTGTAAATTATATATCCATCAATAATGTGACATTGAGTAACCAAATTATGGACACAATTACATATCAAACATAAATATAAGAAAAGATAACAACGGAAATTTCATACTTGCTAAAAGAAACAAACCATAAAAATGAACACATGAGGTGAGTGAGAAGAGGCTAGAGGCGAGTAGATAGAGGTGAGCGAATCAAGGCGAGTAGGCGAGCGAGGCCGAGGTGAGCAAAGAGGGTCTTTATTTTTTATTTTGGTTGAATTAGGGCTTGGTTTCTTTTCACTTTCTAATTTATGTGACAAATTGAACTGTGAAGAGGACAGAACAAGAGGTGTTAGAATTTAGAATAGACAAAAATATATAATATATAATATATCTAATACATATTATACTTGATATATATATATATATATATATATATCTATTAAATTATAAAATTTATACAGGGTTGGTCCGAGTTGGACTAACTCTAAACTTCTAGGATAGAGAATTAACCCGCATAATGCAAGGTTTGGGGATCCTAGGACAAAGGATCGACCTAGTCTCCATGGGAACTGGACTAGGATTGGCTAGGTTAGGTTGGTCCAGGGTCGGTCTGGGGTTGCCTCTGACCGATGCTTAGCCCTAATTTTAAGTTACAGGTTTATTAATACGTTAATGATTAATATAATATGATCGAATGTGTAACTTGTAACGCAATTGATACGTATATTTATCTAATCTCTAAAGACTCTCTTGAATTGGTTTTTGACCATTTCAGTAGTGAATCTTTATGTAAGTTTAGAAAATAAATATCATGATTTAAGATTTTGTCAAATGTCATAATCATGAAAATAACTTTTACTATTGAAAATAGCTATGCATGTTTTTATTGCCAAATTTCATTATCATGAAAGTAGCTTTCATAATTGAAAATAGCTGTGCAATATATTGGGCTATGGATGTAGTAGATGGAGATTAAAGATTCCCGATGCTGGAATCTGCCTGCAACACCGTCCTCCCCCGCATGCCTGTGCATAGAGAGATTACGTAGGCAATTTCGTCTGATGTAGAACCTCCGTATGCGACAACCCATGTATTTAACAGTTCATTGGTTGTCTATGTCTATGGCCGAAAAGAAAATTACCAGAAAATGTCATGAGGTGCTGCCGACGAATGGGTAACTGGGTTGTTCTACAGTAAGAGCGCTTCATAGCCGAATGAAATGATTCCTCAAAAGCTGCTATAACTTAGCGAGCACTGCAACCTTGGTACCAAGATTTTGTACCGTTGCGGTCTGCTAATCTGCCCGAAAATGGAGATAGGTAACACAGAGGGAGAGAATGATCGGAGTGTACAGTCCAAGAGAGATTTTATTTCACCCATAAAACAAAGGACTTTGTTTGCACGGGGGGGAATCAAAGCGCAGCATACAAAACAAAACCCGACCATGCGCACGTTCTGCTTACGTTTACTGATGAAACCGATGCATAGAAAGAACACGCCACTTCGTCTGTGACGTCCGTCCATTCGCCTCCCTCGAATGTTGCCTACCTGAAAGACGGCAAGAAAATATCATCAGCAGACGGCCGAACGAGTCAATGAGTCCGGCGCGTTTCACTCGCGCTTCCACGACTCAACGAGTCTGGCCAACACCGACCGAGACGACCCGCCGGGGCTCAGAGCAGCCTTAGCTTCTTCCTTCATGGCGAGCGTTCGTTCTCTCACCATCTTGCCCTCCTCACTCTCCATCAATTCTCTGACTCGCTTCTCCACCTCCTCCGACCTCACCGACCCGTCCTCTGACTCGTCCACCGGTAGGGCGATCCTCATCTCCTGCACCAGCAGCACCCTATTGTGCCGCTGCTCCGCATAGAGCGGCCACGCCAGCATCGGTATGCCTGCACACACTGCCTCAAGAACTGAGTTCCACCCGCAGTGAGTCACGAACCCGCCCACCGACGGGTGGCTCAACACGGCCACCTGCGGGGCCCATTTCTTGACCACGAGCCCCCTCTCTTGGGTACGTTCCAAGAAGCCCTCCGGAAGCAGCGAGTCCAAGTCTGGGGCGGGCATCGCAAACATGGAGGCCTTTTGGTTCTTGTCCTCTGATGGGTTACGGACCACCCACAAGAACCGTTGACCGCTCCTCTCCAGCCCCGTCGCTATTTCCTGCAGCTGTTCCACCGAGAAGACGCCCAAGCTCCCGAAACACAAGAACACGACGCTCCCTCTTGGCTGCGAGTCCAGCCATGTCAGACAATCTGGAGATCCACCATCGTCGCCTCCTCTGCTCGAGATCAGTGGCCCGATGCAGTAAAGCGGCGGAGTGGGTCCACCGGGCACACACTGGCCATCCATGATGGCTCGTATCGCTCTCTGCTCGAGCTTCTCGAAGGTGTTGACTATGATCCCGGCTGAAGTCTGCATCTTCAAGGACGATTCCAAGAAGCCCTTGTAGGCCTCATCGTAGCGATCCTGCATCGGATCCGCAACATCGGAGGGCGGTATTGGAGGTGTGCCGGGGACATCTATCGGGGTGGCAAAGTCTTTTAAGCTTCTGGCAAACTTGTGGTGAAGAGTTGGGACGTATAGGAAGAAGTTGAGGAAACCGGCGCCCGAAGTGAAGAAGTAGTAGCAGGGGATGTTGAGCTCATGCGCTACTGCGACAGCAGCGACGCAGAAGAAGTCGATGATGAGGCCGTGAACGACATGGTTCTCAGAGATAGAGGTGAGGGCGCGATGGACGTTGGGGTTGTTGAGGCGGAGGAGCTCGAGGGCGAGGGTCTCACGGTGTGGGGAGGTGGTGGAGAAGTCCGGGGGGAGTGTTGTGGCGGGGAAGTAGTGGAAGGCAATGGAGGGGACAGTGTCGGAGATGGAAGCGATGTAGGTGGTGGTGGAGCCGGCGTCGTAAGCTTGGTTGGTGATGAGGATGTGGATGGAGAGGGAAGGGCGGTGGGTGAGGAGGAGCTTCCCGAGCTCCACCATGGAGATTAGGTGGCCGATGGCCGGTGACGGATACAGCACGATTGCTTCCTTCATTGCTTGGGATTGTTGGAATTGCCGGAACGACGATGAAGCTCTCTAGAACGAGGGTTTCGGTGAGATCGGTATGTTTCTTTTTTGTCTGGTTCACGATTTATCTTCTCGAGATGACGTTGATGCGTGGGGGAATGACACAATCAGTTGCAAATTTAATTAGTGCAATGTCTATAATTTGTTTATGCGAGGTCAAAGTAGTGGCCCAATACTATTGGGCCTATAGTGCTTGAAACATGGAGAAATTTTGATAAGTGCAATGTCGATAGAAAATTGAATCTGTAACATTGAAAATGATGGGTCGACCAAATGCAAGCGTTTACATTTAGTTTTGTATAGATCCACATTCGAATGAATACTCAGCTTATATTCATGGGACACTTGCTCTAAAACATGGTGTCCCATTCAAATGAATACTATAGGCTGGTTTAGAAAAAAAATGTTTTATAGCCTAGACTAAAGTCATTTTTTTATCGATGATGTAGGCGTTATGGGGAGCCCCATTTATAATTAATTGTTAAGACAATATTTGTCCACATCATGATGATCTATAAACTCATTGTAAAAGCATTGATCGTGCTCGACCAACCGCTCTCCTTTTGTCAGCCAATAGGTTGACTCTTAGTTCCCAAGGAAGTGGGTTGACAAAGAGCAGCCTAACCAGTATGACGTCAATAAGAACAATAGAATCGACTTTTCTTAACTTCTCGCACGATAATGTTGTAGCATCCTTGATGTCCCAAAATTTATTTCCACCAAGAGGTGAGAGACCTCCACAGGATATCTACGTTCCAGAAGACATATTCTCAAGAATCAGAGATATCACTAGGTAAATATATCTCTACTCATACTCTAAATACTTGTCATTGTGCGGGTACTCTCAACACTTGACTCGGTCAAGCTGTCCCTTTATATTGACCTAGCGTGTTTTCGTAGCCTAGAGTCCCTTTCATCGACCTGGCGTGCTTCTGTAACCCGGTGTCATTTATATTGACCTGGTGTGCTTTCGTAGCCCAAAGTTCCTTTCATCAACTCGGCATGCTTCTATAGCCCGATGCCCCCTCTTGATTAACCCGGCATGCTTCCATAGCCTGGAGTCCCTTGATATGACATGGCGTGCTTCCGTAGCTTAGAGTCTCTTTCATCGCCACGGCGTGCTTCTATAGCTTGATGTCCCCCTTGATTAACCCGGTGTGCTTCCGTAGCCCGGAGTTCCTTTATATTGACATGACGTGCTTTCGTAGCCCGATGTCCCTTTTTATCGACCCGGCATACTTCTGTAGCCTGGAGTTCTTTTATATTGACCCGGCGTGCTTTCGTAGCCTAGAGTCCATTTTCATTGACTCGGCGTGCTTTTATAGCCCGATATCTCTCTTAATTGACACGGCATGCTCTCGTAGTCCGAATTTCTATTATCAACCTGGCGTGCTTTCATAGCCTAGAGTCCTTTTCATTGACATGGCGTGAGTCCCCCTATCAAATCGGCATGCTTCTGTAACCCGAAGTTCCTCTTAACTAACACTTGATTGAGTTGTCCGCAAAGATTTTTCTCTAGATTCAGTCTGATTAAGGTGACCGAAGAAAGGTTCGGGTTCTAGTCAAATGATCTATGTTGCAACACTAGGCAACCGAAGAAAGGGTCAAGTCCTAGCCAAGCAAAACCTCAGTTTAGGCGACCGTAGAATGGTACGGGTTTTAAACAATATTTGTTGTTCTAACAAGCGACCGTAAAAAGGTACGAGTCTTGGAAAAGCAATTTCCCCATTCATGCGACCATAGAAATATATGGGTTTTGGAAAGTGATTTCCTATTTAGGCAACCGTATAAAGGTACGAGTGTTGGAAAGTGAATCCCCGTTTAGGCGACCGTAAAAAGGTACGAGTCCTAGAAAATATTTATTGCTCTAACAGGCAACTATAGAAAGGTACGGGTCTTGGAAAAACAATTTCCCCATTCAGACAACCGTAGAAAGGTACGGGTCGTAGAAAATCAATTTTTTCGTCAAGGTAACCGTAAAAAGGTACAGGTCCTAGACACAACCAAATGGCCATACTTGGCAACCGTAGAAAGGTACGGATCCTAGGAAAGCAGTTTCCTTACAAAACCTTGTTGCTATTCTAGGCGACTATAAAAAAGTATGGGTCCTGGACATGTAACACCAACTATCCTGAGTTACTCTACCCTCCTTGAAGGTAAGTTATTCCAGGTAGATTCCTTTATCATTTGCATTAGTATTTCCATGCATTATATAAATTGCATTCAAAAATGGATTTCATTTTCCAACAAAAAATCATTCATTGCATGCACATGATCAAAATTTAGGTCTCAATTTATCTTTGAAGGCAACCTCTACGAGCTCACCTTTAAGGAGGGGCAGCTATTGACACCTAAATTTTTGCATAAAAAATGGGTTAATTTTTACCCCCAAAAAAATAAAATTAAAATTGCATGACATATAGTTTAGAAATATTTATTTTATTTTACATTTTTGCATTGGACTGACAGTGAGCGTTGATACGACGTTAGATTTTATTTAGGTGAGATATTTTACATATTCAAATAATGGGACATATTTTTTAGCAGAAAAGAAATTTTCGAATGGAATATTTGAAAAAAAATAAAAGGGAATATTACGCGGAGTGCATATATTTCAATGGTATATTCGGGGGGATTATGTACAAGCAAAATTAGAAACAAAATATACCACGAAGATCAAATTCCTCCCCTATAAAAAGGGTTGTGCATGTACGGCAAAACAGGGCTTTTCCTTCAGTTCAAAACTTAAAAAAAAAAAAAAAAAAAAAAAAAAGAGAGAAATAAAAATTCTTTTTCATTTCTTTTGGGAAAAGTAAAAAAGAGTGCTGCGGTGAAGAAGTCTGCGAGGAAGTGACCGGTCATCGGGAGAAAAAAAGAAGAGAAGAAAAAATAATTGACAAGACCCCTACTGTTCATTTTCTCCAGGGGGTTCTTTTTGCTTCACCGCCGATCCCAACACTGCCGATCCTTGAATCTCCGGTCTCCGAGATGCGCCACCGGCCTCCGAGCAGTAGCGACGCCCCTGCCTTCGGCCTCTACTCGACCTGGTGCCCAACGTTGCCTGCTACGTCGCCGTTGCCCACCGCCTCTACTTGAGCCGGCACCTGACAACACTCCTCTCTACCCCCTGATTGCGTCAGCCCTGTGGCTGCACCAGTAGACGCCGGCACCGCCTTTACCAGCCACCTCCGCGCCTCCGCCGATGTCGCCCCGCCAATCGCCGAAGATCCTCCTCACCTGCGAACCTGTGCCAGTCCGTGACATCGCTGCTACTCGCTTTCTCGGAAACCGCGAAGCCGTCGACCACCTCCAGCCCATGCTGATCCACGACATCCTTGTTGCTCGCGTTCCCAGAAGCCGTGAAGCCACCAGTCCCTGTCGCACTCCGCCTTGCCTCCAGCCTGTGCCGACCCGCAACACCATTGCCGTCCTAATCTCACACTCGGGAGCCTCGATGACGGCAGATCTGAGTCGGTCGTCACTCCACCGTCGAGCAAGCTCCACTGCATCTCAACAACCTCCTTGGCCGCGAACTAGCCGCATCTCCGAACCTTGCTCCCCCCGACGCCGGCAGATCCCAAGCCGGTCACTGCCCGTTTGCCTCGCTGTCGTCGCCACCGTAGTAGGTCGCCGCTAGCGACCCGACCCCCGCCAACGCTTGTAGTACACCTCATGCCCGAGCGACGCTCGGCCACCTCCATTTCAAGTCTCCTCGCTGCACACCTACCGTGCCCTCGCCGAAGCTCCTCACCGTGCTCCTGCCATGCCCTCGCCGGAGCTCCAAACCGACTGCCCCTTTTTTAAAAAAAAAAAAAAATCAAATTAGGTATATTTGCTTTATTTTGTTAGGCAAGTTTATCTTATTTTTTGTTTTTTTATTTTATTTCTTGTTTTCTTATTTGAAATATTTCTCGATGCCTAATTGAAAATTCCAACATATCACTTGATTCGTAACCGCGCCTGGGTTTTTTATTCTATCTATAAGGCTTTAAATGAAATAATTAATCAAGCGGGAATAAAATTGATATTTTGATCTTTAAGACTTAAGATCAATTTATCAACTTTATTAGCGAGATGTTATCCCTTGATCTGAACGATGTATGATATATTTGATGATTTTGAATGGTCTGTCTCGTCTTGATTGCTTTATTTATCTTTAAATATGTTTAAGCTATATTAGGTTTACATTAGAAATTGCTTGTCATTAGAATTAAGTCATCTAGTTATATTGCATTGCATAAAGCATGATTCTCATCCATTAAATGAAAACAAAAAGAAATTGTGTGTCCCATAATTTATTCATTGCTTTCTTGGGTGTTAAATTGGTGGTTTGCACACCCGCATGATCACATCAGATCTTAGGGAAATAGATTTAAAATTAATTCAAGCTGCTTGCCAAACATTTTTTTTTTTAAATAAAAGAGAAATGTACCGAAAAGGGCGTTAGAGAAATCTAGCGTAATCAAGTCCCCAAACTCATAAATCTTTGGTATTTTACTCTCATTATTTTACTTAGGTATCTAATTGACATATTATAAACTGATTAGTGGCGACTTCTAGATAAAATCAATTTGCATGTTAAGAAATTTGAACCTAAGTCGCGAATTGGTATGGGCTTAAGAGAGCCCGAGCTAAGTTAGACTTAGTAATCCATTAGCCTAATTTTAGGTGGTGCACCCAAAAATTTGGTCGCGACAAAAATAACTTCAAGTTTACACTTATGTGTCAAAAACCCTCATCACTTTTAAGAATCTTTAGATTCCGTCTCTTCCGAATCAAAAACCCCTAACTTTGACCGGGACAAGATTTGAGGCAATGACCATTACCAGTCTCAAGTCCAAGGTCGGCACGTTAGGGACAGAAAGGGGTAGCTTGAGGAGGTTATGAATATCGATTCTTCAAACATAAATGACTGCGAAGAATGGATACCAACTCTTCAAACCTTTGATTACTGCAATTTCGAATGAAACACTGGAAAAATAATATGAGGTATTGAAATTTTGATTGTAACATTGTTTGGCAAGGCAATACGATCAAGCTCTCAAACGACTATTTATATAAGAAAGATGCGTTTCAACATCCAATAAAAATGTATTACGCCAATGTGTACGTGAGTTTTCTTATACTTAAACCTTGCCGTTGTGTAAATGTTAGAAGTATATTTGGATTTACTTTCAAATTCTTTTGTCCAAATTTGAGGTGCACACATATTGATTTTTTTACTCATTTTTTTTTTTATATGTGCTTGTGGGTGAATAACCATGTACATTTGCAAATATGATTTTTGTTATCTTCATAATGTGGATGATAATTTTATTTTACTGGAAAAATTTAAAATTTGGGGAAGTAAAAGGAACATCAAATGCACGCTAGTATTTTTAAAAGTACAGATTAGTTTGTGAGACAAAATAAATTTCTTTTCTAAAAAAGATAAAACGTGCTTTTTAAAAATGAAATCCATATATTAAATCCAGCCAAGGAGTCACTGCAAAATTTGTGATGAGACATGGATAAAGTTTTTTCAATATGAACATCCACGTGGCTATTTAGTTGGCTAAGTTTTATCCACATCATATTCCAATGTTGTCTAAATTAGTTAAATATTTCCATAAATGTCCGTGAATTATGTATTCTTTATATATTGTTTTAAAATGCAGCTGCACTTTAAAGTTGAATGAGATATTTTTCAAAAGTTATCATAATTTTTGAGGTGTTGTAATCGGTGATATATCGAAATTGCGTAACTCAGATTATTTCCTAATGATACAGTTGCTGTCTGCAAAACCACCCGAAAATGGAGATAGATGGGTGCGTTTGGGAACCACTTTTGGGGAAAGTATTTAGGGAAATGCAAATATCTTTGAGTTAAAGGTGTTTTTCAAAATGCAACTGTATTTGGTAAATTGTACTTTGAAAGCCCTTTGTGAAGTATTTTGAGCAAAATGGCGTTTGGGAAATTACATTTACAAATGATCTTTGTGGTAAAAAAAAATTATTAAAAGAAAAATAAAAAAAATTTGACCAGTAAGGGCAGTGGCTACCGGCGACCTTCGGCGACCTCCAGCGACCTCCGGCGACCATGGATCTGGGGCAGCGAGGTCGCGTGATGCCGTCGCGACCTCCGGCGACCCCGGATCTAGGGCGGCGAGGTCGCACGACGCCGCCTCGACCTCTGGCGAGCCCGGATCTGGGGCGACGAGGTCGCGCGACGCTGCCTCGACCTCCGGCGACCTAGATCTGCGGCGTCGAGGTCGCGAGAGGACCTCACCGCCTCGGATCTGGGTCGCGGCGGGGTCGCGTGATCTCGCCGCCCCCGGATCTGGGGCGGCGAGGTCGCGGAGGTCGCACGACGCCGCGTGACCTGCATCCGAGGGCGCGAGGTCATGCAACCCAGATCGGGGCGGCGGCGTCGCGCAAAGAAGAAGAAGCTCGCGGAAGAGTTAGACCGCCTGTAGCCCTCGCGACCTAGACCTCGGTCGCACCAACTCAGGTGTCGGTCGCGCCATCCCCCGACGGTCGCCAGCGTCCCTCTAGCAGTCGCCGGCCCGCACACCGTCAGACAATTGAACCTCCCCGGAGAAGATGAACAGTGTTGCGTACAAGGGCAAGAATCGGAAAAACAAAAAATTCATAAGGACAATTTCGGAAAAAAAAAATATAAACAAGTGCCCGCGTGGGCATGCCGAAAAAAAAGAAAAGCCCAAGGCAGGTCTTCACCGCCTTGGGCTTTTGGCTTCACAAAGGTTGGTATTTGCGAAATGGGGCTCAAATTTTTTTGCCAAACGGGTTGGCATTTGCCCAAGTATCATTAGGCCTCCAAAGGGCTTTGGGAAGTTGTTCCCAAACGGACATAATCCAAAACGGGAGAACGAATTCAAGAGAGATTTTGGGTGTGTTTGTTTTACTGAAAGTGTTTTACCGGAAAATGTTTTCCGGATTTTCAGCTGTTTGGATCTCTAAAATAGATTTGGTCAACGGAAATGACTTTCTGGTCAACACAAATATCATGTGTTATTTTAGGAAAACGAATTCCTCCGCGTGAAGAGATGAAAACACTTTCCCTTTTCAATTTTTCTCTGTCCTTTCACTTTTCCTTTCCAAGTACGCCGCTCTCTCCCTTCGCTCTTTCCCTCATCTTTCTTCTTCGGCTCTTCTTCAACGACACACATCTCCTTCGCCATTGGAGGTCCAGATCTTCTTCTTCGTTATTGAAGGTCTGGCTC
Source organism: Eucalyptus cloeziana (assembly GCA_014182715.1). NCBI lineage: Eukaryota > Viridiplantae > Streptophyta > Magnoliopsida > Myrtales > Myrtaceae > Eucalyptus > Eucalyptus cloeziana. The sequence goes on along the minus strand of CM024639.1, from coordinate 3,460,041 downwards.
TTCTTCAACAACGCTCAACACGATTCCAGGTTCTTTCGCTTTTTTGACGTCGTAGTGGAGGGAGAGGTGCTTGGAGACAAAGGCCAGCCGGGGCTCCGCGACCTCGCCCTTTCGGTCGTTGCGGAAGGAGAGCTTGATCTTGGCGAGGCCGTCGAGGAGCTTGCACGAGACCTTTCGGAGGAAGACGGAGCTGTTGCTGTCGTACTCGAAGGTGACCCGAAGGGCCGGCCGCTAGAGGATCTGCGGTTGCCGCTTTAACGGTGGCGGCGGGCGGCGGCGGGCTGCTCCGGGCCGGGGGCGGAGGCGGCGGCGAGTATGGCGGGAGGAGGAGGCTAGGGATCGGAGGAGGGGGCGGCGAGGAGGACGGGTCAGCCATCGGTGTCGTCGGGCTAGAGAGAGAGAGAGGGAGGGAGTTCGGCTAACTTGAGTTCGGTATGTGTACAGCCCTTTTTTTAATTTTTTATTTGGGTCTTTTTTTTTTTTGGTAATTTTGAGCGGAAAATGGATTTGATTTTTGGATGGTTGTGCGCGAGCCGAGGGGGTTCAAATTTGGGGGATCGATTTTGCTGGAAAAGGACTGTTTCTTCTAAGATTTTTTTTTTCTTTTTACATGTATTTCTTTTATTTATTTTCCCAAATTTCTTGCCTCTTATTTAAAGAGAAGCACAACCTTTTGAAACATTCAAATCTATAATAAGAAAAGGAAAGAAAGAGATTTTAGCTTGCTAGTGCCGATTATATGGACAGATGGTGACGTTTTCCTCCTTTCTCTCTTTTTCTTTATTTTCGCTTCCTTTACTTCCTACTTAATATCGCGAAAAATACAAATTAATATAATATTATATAAAAGATCTCAAATCAATATAATTATTATAAATTTATTATAAATTAATTTTTTTTATCACAAAGAACCTCTAAACTAATACATTTATAATGAATTTATCTTTTATTAATTTTTGTCAAATTAATTAATATTACGCATGGGAGGCGCATCCATCTAAAGAGAGACAAATGCATTGAAGCGATTAATGATATTGTTTTGACTTGCTCTTGTAACCGGAAATCATGTCCATTTTCAAGAAAAAAAATACGTGTATGAATTCAAATTTCCTTTTCATTTTGTAGGTTCAAATTCTAGATTTACTGAATTGATTGAGAAAAATCTGTTTATAAAGTAACATGGACTCAATAAATTAATTTGGAAGTAAGAGGCACACTATTATCAATTGTTAGATTATTTTTCAAATGCGATCCAAACACCAGAAAATACTTTCAATTATGTATCACCAAACAAAGGAAAATTAACCATTTTCCTGGAAAATGATTTCCTGGAAAACATTTTCCAAAAACGTTTTATTTCATTCAAAAAGGAAAGGATTTTGTTTGCACGTGGAGAATCAAAGCACAAGCCACTTCGTTCGTGCACAAGCCACTTTGTTCGTAACGCGCGTCGATTCGCCTCCCTCGAATATTGCAAAGCCAAAAGACGACAGAAAAATTCATCAACAAACGGCCGACCAGACGACCTACAAAATCCAGGGAATTTCATTCGCGCTCCCACGACTCAATAAGTCCGGCCAACGCCGATCGAAACGACCCGCCGAGGCTCAGAGCAGCCTGAGCTTCTTCCTTGATGGCAAGCACTCGCTCTCTCAAAGAACCGCCTAGACCGGAAATCGCCCAAAGAGAAGCTAGAGATTTTTCTTTTAGGCATGCGACTTGAACGCGTGGTAATTTTGTGCCGTGAGTTTATACCCAAGTGAGTTGTTTATTTATAAACACTTTGGGTTTTTGGTTAAATTTAGGTGTGGGAAACACTTGAGCATATGAGTAATTGTAAACTCTGATTCTCTGATTATAGTGGATTATTTGCTGCGGGCTCTCGTGGACGTAGGTATCGATACTCGGACCGAACCACGTAAATTTCTGGTGTCCTTATTTTTCTTGTTTATTTTTCTGGTGATTTCGCGTTGACGTAAATTGCAAGATCCTGTCGTTTCCACATATTATATCCCAACAGCTTGAACCTTAACATCAACACCTTTCCCTCTCGCAACCTTGCCTCCCACCTAACTCGACGTCGATGCCTTTGCCTTGTGCTAGACGTCGACGCCTTTCAAGGAGTAACACGTTACTTTGTAAACTTTGATTGAAGAGAAATCTTGATCCGAAAGACTAGATAGAGAATGTAGATAGAAGAGACTCTGATCCCTCCTAACTAAGTTGCGTGCACTTGAAAACTTCTACTACCTTGGGGCTAGACTCCTTTTACATATTACGCTCGCAGCACCCCATGGGAGTTCCACTTCCCGAGGCCGAGGAGCCTACCCTCCCAACGGTTGGCAAACAGACCCTTCCATATCCGGTGGAACAGCCAAGCGCTGTGGAAAGGCCGAGGCCAAGTCAGTGGGGGACCCTGTTGGACTCCTCCCCCAAATATATATATATACATATATATATATATATATATAATTATTTTTTTCAATGGAACGACAAAAAGTGATTTGCTCCTTTGGAACTAACCTAACCAACCAATCCGGTCCCCCGGTTTTAGGACTAGCCAACTAGGTCCACAGTAAAATTGGGAACTGGTTCTCCGGTCCGGTTCCTGATTTTTATTTGGAATTTGATCGGATCAGGAAATGATCACCCCTGCTATCCTCACTCTCCATCAATTCTGTGACTCGCTTCTCCACCTCACCGACCCATCCTCCGACTCATCCACCGGCAGGGCGATCCTCATCTCCTGCACCACCAGCACCCTGTTGTGCCGACGCTCCACGTAGAGTGGCCACGCCAGCATTGGCACACCCGCGCACACCGCTTCAAGCACCGAGTTCCGCCTGCAGTGAGTCACGAATCCGCCCACCGAGGGTTGGCTCAGCACCTCCACCTGCAGGGCCCATTTCTTGACCACGAGCCCCCTCCCTTTGGTATGTTCCAAAAAGCCCTCCGGAAGCAGGGAGGCCAAGTCCGGGTCGGGCATTGTCGACGTGGCAGCCTTTTGGTTCTTGTCCTTGGTCGGGTGACGGACCACCCACAAGAACCGTTGGCCGCTCCTCTCCAGCCCCGTCGCAATTTCCGTCAGCTGTTCCACCGAGAACACGCCCAAGCCCCCGAAACACAGGAACACGACGCTCCCTCTTGGCTGCGAGTCCAGCCACGTGAGAGATCTAGCGATCTGCCATTGTCATCTCCCTTGCTAGAGATCAGCGGCCCGATGCAGTAAAGCCGTGCAGTGGGCCCGCCGGGCACACACTCGCCGTTCAAGATGGCTCGTATAGCTCTGGGCTCGTGCTTTTCGAAGGTGTTGACTATGATCCCGGCAGAAGTCTGCATCTCCAGGGATGAATCCAAGAAGCCCTTGTAGGCCTTGTCATAGCGATCCTGCATTGGCTTCACAACGTCAGAGGGCGGTATAGGCGGTAAGCCGGGGACATCTATGGGGGCGTCAAAGTCTTTAAAGCTCTTGGCAAACTTGTCGTGAAGAGTTGGGACGCAAAGGAAGAAGTTTAGGTAGCCGGCGCCCGAATTGAAGAATTAGTTGCAGGGGATGTTGAGCTTGCGTGTGATGGCGATGTCAGCGACGCAGAAGAAGTCGATGATGAGTCAGTGAACAACATGGTTTTCGGAGATAGAGTTGAGGACGCGGCGGACATTGGGGTTGTTGAGGCGGAGGAGCTCGATGGCGAGGGTCTCATAGTTGGGGGAGGTGGTGGAGAAGTCCGGGGGTAGGGTGGTGGCAAAGAAGTAGTGGAAGGCAATGGAGGGGACAGTGTCGGAGACAGAGGCGATGTAGGCGGTGGTGGAGCCGGCGTCGTACGCTTGGTTGGTGCTGAGATGTAAATGGAGAGGGAAGGGCGGTGCGTGAGGAGGAGCTTGCCGAGCTCCACCAAGGCGATGAGGTGGCTGATGGCCGGTGAAGGATAAAGCAGGATTGCTTCCTTCATTGTTTGGGTTTTGTTGGTGTTGCTGGAACGACGATGGAGCTCCCTGAGACTAAGGGTTTTGGTGAGATTGGTTTGTTTCTTTTTAGTCTGGTTCACAATTAGTCTTCTCGAGATCGAAGCATATTTGATGCGTGAGGGAACGGCTGACACAATCAGTTGAAAATTTACTTATGTGAGGTTAAAGTATCGGCCCGATAGAGCTTGAAACATGGAGAAATTTTGATATAAGTACAATGTATATAATAAAATTGGATCTGGAATATTGTATATACATAAGTATTTTCAATAAAACTTTGAATCAAATAGCATCTCTTTGGAAACATTTATATCGATTGACGCACATGCCGGGTAAAAAGAGAAAATGACTGGGAATTGTTTGTATGAAATGTGATAAAGAAAAATCAGTCATAATATTATGATGTACAAATATATTATTACGTTACCGATGATTATAATGCAATTGAAGATGTAATTTGTAACGCATTTCTTATATATATTATTTAATTTCTAAGGTTGCTTATTAATTACTTTTCGGCCAGTTCAATAATCAATCATAGTGAATCATATTTAAGTTTAGAAGCTAAACATCGTCATTAAAGATTTTGCCAAATTTCATAATCATTAAAGTAAGAGATAAGTGCACTGGAAATCTTAAAACAATTGATAACTATTGTGATTGGTGCAATCAAGGCATCAATTAACATTTAGACAAATTGACAATATTACAGAAGGACTCGATTGTACCAATTCATCAAGTTTTAGGATTTGATTGCATTTTTCGGAAGTTTTAAAATTCAATTATACTTTCACGACAAGTTTGAGAACTTTCAATGCACTCATTCTTTAATCAAAAACAAACATTTTTTCTCTTTCTCATGAAAACTTAAAATTTTATTCACATGTCAAAATGTTATGAAAAATGCATACATTAATTTTCGTGCCAACAATTATATACTGTGACGATTTCAAATCTTGTGAATTAAAAAAATATTCAAATTGTGTGAGTTGCAAGATATTGATTAAAAAAGAAAAGAAAATACTAGATGCCCCCATATCTCTTACAAAAGGGATGATCGTGAACAAAATATTCAAATTTTGTAAAAGATATCTTCAAGTTTACATTAAGGCTCCATTTATTTAGCGAAAAAAGTAGATGATTTGGACATATTTTTTAAAAATAATCACTTATATCAATTTAAAAAATAAATGATCGAAAAATATTTCCATCGTTTTAGAAAAATGTTTACACATAAATTATTGACTAGTTATTTCAAAAAATACAAGAGAACCCTATGCTTTTTGTAACATAAAAGGGGAGCTGATTTAATATTAGTTGCACTCCTCATGCTTTTTGTAATTATCCCTTTACAAAATTTGTCACGTGCTGACGTAGAGAGATGCCAATATATAGATGTGGATATATCTCACGTCCATTGATTATAAAATTTATATACTCTTTATATACACATGATTTTTCTCTATCTATCAGCTTAAGCTATTTGGTTAGACTTTCTAACATCATATGAAAACTTAGGCTTTGTCCTAGTAAGTTTCGCGTGTGCCTCCATTCCATTCATCAAATTGCACATGTCATTCTTAATCTGTCTTGCCTGTGAGAGGGAATGTAGAAATATCTAAGATCCCTTGACTTACGCATTTAATTGAATTACTACTTTTGTATATATGGTATCAATTTAAGTTTTTGGATTGGACTTTTTAACATAAATGATGGTGAAGACTGAACATCGGCTCTTTAAGGCTTTGATTGCTGCAATTTTAAATGAATCAGTGGAAAAATAATAAGAGGGATTAAAATTTCGGGTATGTTTTTTTGGGAGAAAACTCCATAATAAAAAAAAATACATTTTAAAAAAATATTTATTGAGAAAATGGTTAGTTCTCCTATGTTTGATGATATACGACCAAAAACGTTTTCTTTCTTTATTTAGATCTCATTTGGAAAATGAGAAAATGAAAATCTCATTAGTCAGCCCTTGAACGCACTCATAACTCGCCCTCCTCTCTTTCTCTCTCTCTTTTCTTTTAGCCCTCCTGGCTCAGCCATGACTTGTCTCCCCCATCAGCCCATGCCTCTACCTCCGCCCAACGCCCCTGCAGCCACCGCTGCACCTCCAGGTGCTGCGAAGCCGCATCATGTAACTCCATCCGAGCATCAGCGCAACGCCGACCGTGGTCCTCATGAAAACTCCGGACGTCAACCCCATTTCCTCTCGCTCTCGAACCCAAAAATTCTCCCCTCACCGAAAAAAAAAAAAAAAAAAAAAAACACAAACATTGTCCGAAAAAAACCACTAGCTTCTTCAAGAAGCCAACGTTGTCATGAGAAGCTAATCAACCAAAACCGATGAATGGATCGATGATCGGAGCAACAACAACTTGGATTGGATTGATGAAAGAGCATCGACACAAAAAAAAAAAAATGGAAAGAAAATGAAGCGATGGCTTCTTTGTCGCTCCACTGTGGACTCTGCTCCTTGACTTGTGTGAACAGAATGAATGAATTGAGTATAAGACGCGAAAACGCAACAACCAAATCTCAATAACTAGAATAAATAACGCATATAAATAAGTAAAGAGATTTATGTACCTAATTTGGACTATTGTTTTTTATGCGAAATAGCGAGGGTCCAAACTCAAGAACTTCTCTTTAATTGTCCTTTGTATCACTAGTTTAATGAAATGGCCTCTCACCGTTAATGAATTAGTAAACACTTCTTTATGAGGATAATTGTGTGTGTTAAGGTTAGAGGAGAGATTACCAGTTAAGCCTTCTCATTACGAATTAGGTTTAGTTCAATCCACACTAACCAGCTCCATATTATAATAAGTAAAAAATATTATATCTCATCTTTGACCAATCCCATAAAATGATAAATTATAATATCTATTAATGTAGTTCACATTAAAAAAAACTCTTACATAAAGGTCTTGTCTCCCGTACTTTGACATTGCTCATGAAGCTCCTTCGTGGGGTTAGGATTTGCGGGGAATAGCAAGATGGGGAGGGAAGGAGATCAGTTCCCAATAAAGAGAAATTCTCATAATGTGTTTTCACATATTTAAATCGAGGAATTTGATTTGCTAATTTTATGCATAAATATTTTCTTTAATCAAAAAGCATTTTCAATTAACTAGTAATTTATTGCAAGCTAAATAGGTTAAAACCTAAAAAATTAATTTTTAAAAAGTATTTTCAATCAAACAAATACACGTTTTGATTTATTACATTGTTTCGTAAGGTACTACAATAAAACTCTCGGACGTCTGCAGTTATAAGTATGATGTGTTTAAACATCCAATAGAGATGTATTGCACCAATTTATTCGTGAGTTTTGTAAATTAATTCTAATAAGTGACTTTCACCAATGATTGCGGGGGTGATTCCGTGGCCTAGACGGGCTCGAGTAGGCTGCAAAAGGGATAAAAAAAAGTGACGGGTGTTGGCAATCGTCCATTTATGTTGTCGGAAAATTTGTGATGTGACGCGAATAAAGTTTTGGAAAATGGTTAGCCTAATCATGATGAAAACGGACAATCAATTGCTAGCCACACATTTTTCATGAGAGAAATATCTAACATTTTGCTTGCAAATTTCGACACCCTTGCGTTGGAGAAAGGAAATTTCGTGGCCATCCTTTGTTTTGGTCAAACGTGGCATCCTTTGACTGCTAGTACAACCCTAATGTTTTCCAATATAGACATCCATGTGTCTATAGTTAGCTATGTTTTCCAATACTCATAAACCCGAAATCCGTGCTTAGCAAGAATTCCTTAACTTGCTCAACTATCTAAGAATCATAGCTTGCAATGTTGCAAACGGGAACGTGTCTGCGTACTAGTTGTTATAAAATCACATCCTTTTCACAAATACAAAGAGATACCGTATAAAATATTGCATGGTCTTGGATATTCCAGTGCTCTTTACACAAAAAAATAATAATAACAAAAACGAGTTACTCACACTAAACTCACCATTTAAAAGCTTGTTTGTTTTCCAATTCAGCTAAAGCAGCAAATAATTTTACTTCCACGCCAAATTGAAAAATAATATCCAAATTTTGAAGAAATTACAAAAAAAATATCACGTGTAAATTTACGTGTCGATATTTATATATTTTGAAAGTTTCGACCGTTTTGAGCTAAAAAAGAGTCGATACATGAGCTCCGTGAGATTTGGATTAAATAGGTTGAGAAAATTAATTCAGACACGTGTTTAGTCTTTAGTTCTTGATAGAACAATGTTACATGTATCAAGGAACCTTATTAAATCGTCTTACCAAGCGACGCGACACTGATGCTAGAATGGCACGTACTTCAAAACCCAATTTTTAAAGGGATAAAAAACTCTTAATAAATTTTCTTCGTGCAACTACCACTTTTCACCTTATTGATGCAGATGCTGGATGCTAGTCTACATCCCACCTACTCATTTCCGCTTCCACGACTCGACCAGATTAGATCCCAGCTACTCACTTCCGCTTCCACGACTCGACGAGATTACTCAGCTCAACGCTGGACGACCCGCCCGGACTCAGAACAGCCTTCGCTTCCTCCTCCAGAGACTTCACTCGTTCCCTTATGATCTCGCCCTCCTCCGACTCCATCAGCTCCCTGACTCGCTTCTCCACCTCCTCCGAACTCACCAGCCCGCTCTCCGACTCGTTGACTGGCAGGGCGATCTTGACTTCCTCCACCATCAGCCCTTTGTTCTGCCGCTGCTCCGCGTAGAGCGGCCACGCCACCATCGACACGCCGGCGCACACTGCCTCGAGCACCGAGTTCCACCCGCAGTGAGTCACGAACCCGCCCACCGAGCTGTGGCTCAGCACCTCCACCTGCGGCGCCCACGTCTTCACCACCAGGCCCCTCTCCCCTGTCCGCTCCAGGAAGCCCTCTGGCAGAAGCGACCTCAGTTCCGGGTCGGGCATCGCTGACGTGGCGGTCTTCTGGTCTGCATCTTGTGGCGGGTTGCGGACGACCCACAAGAACCGTTGGCCACTCCTCTCCAACCCTGTCGCTATTTCCTTTAATTGTTCGACCGAGAAAACACCCAAGCTTCCGAAACACAGGAACACGATGCTTCCTTTTGGTTGCGAGTCCAGCCACATCAGACAATCCGACCTGCCGGTGCTGCTGCCCTCTCTCTTTCCCTCTCCGCTTGTGATCAGCGGCCCGATGCAGTACAGCGGAGGCGTGGGCCCGTCGGGCACGCACTCTCCGTCCCTGATCGCTCGCACCGCCCTGGGCTCGAGCTTCTCGAACGTGTTGGTTATGATCCCGGCAGACGTGGCCATGTTCTTGGAGCTCTCGAGGAAGAGCTCATAAGCCCTGTCGTTTCGGTCTTGCACCGGCTTCGCGATGTCAGAGGACGGCAAGGGCGGGGTCCCCGGGACATGAAGAACGGCGTTGAGGTCCTTGTAGCTCTTGGTGTACAGCTTGTGAAGAGTTGGGAAATATAAGAACGAGGCCAAGACGCTCGCGCCGGAAGTGAAGAAGTAGTAACAAGGGATGCTGAGCTCACGTGCGACGCTCAGAGCTGAAGCGCAGAAGAAGTCGATGATGAGGCCGTGAACGATGTGGTTCTTGGAGATGGAGGAGAGGGCGGCGTGGACATTGGGGTTGTTGAGGCGGAGGAGCTCGAGGGCGAGGGTCTCGTGGTGGGGGGAGGTGGTGGAGAAGTCCGGTGGGAGGCATGTGGGGGGGAGGTGGTGGAAGGCGATGGAGGGGCAGGCGGTAGAGACGGAGGCGATGTAGGAGGTGGTGGAGCCGGCGTTGTAGGCCTGGCTGGTGATGAGGACGTGGATGGAGAGGGAAGGGCGGTGGGAGAGCAGGAGCTTGCCCAGCTCCACCATGGAGATGAGGTGGCCGATGGCCGGCGATGGATACAGCACCACTGCCTCCTCCATCTGATGCGTACGAGAAAAGCGGTGGAGAGAGAGAGGATTCTTGAAAATGTGTGTGGTGATGCGTTGCACTTATGTGGGAAAGTAGATATAGGATCGATCGATCTCCGATCGGTTGTTTTTCTTTTTGGGCCATCCATGATGTGTGGGGTCAGTTTGAGTTTCACGTCTGCTTTTTCCGAGAAGAATAATGGAAGTACTTCTTTAAATTTTCAGTGACGTCATTTTCTATCTTTACTTTTACTCGGCCAAAAGTAGGACCAGAGTAGGCAGAAGGCGATGGTGAGAAACGAGTCATTTTTTGCCTCACATATTTCGCAGAGATGTCTAGAATCCACCATTGTTGAAGAAGGATGGAGTGTTGGAGTCAAACTAAGAAGGGGAAAATCTGAAGGGTGGGCCGCCCTGTTCACGTGAATCGACCAGAAGTCGAATGTGGACTGCTTGGCACTTGTCAAGTGTGCAATATTTTCTTGAGAAAATATTACGTGCATTTGTCTGCCAGCGTAACAAATAAGAAAGGGCGTAAGATTCCAACACGTATTCAAGTGAGGCCGAAACTATCATTACAACACTCTCGCAACAGTCAACAGCCATGACTCACCAAGAATCCCCCTCCCCCCCCTTTCGAACAGTGTAGGCCAAAAATCGAATCCCGATACAGGTCTCTCTGGTCGGAATTGGCCGAATCGTGCGCTCGGAAGCTCATCGTGGACGTTTGCCACACCAAGAACTTGATGACCAAAGACGGCCAAGGCACCGCGAATGCCTAAGCCGTCGTCGACTTCGACAGCCAGCGGCGGTGGACGAAGACCAAGTTCTGGGACCTAAACTCGCAGTGGGACGAGCGGGTCGAGTTCCCCGTCCACGATGCAGAGTCCATGCCCTCAGAGGTTCAGGAGATCAATCTCTGCAATGATAAGAAGACCGGCAAGTGCAAGCAACAGCTTCCCGGGCAAGGTGAAGATTGCTGGGAGGGGAAGGCGCCGATCAGACGAGGGCTTGGTAAGAGAGAGAGAGAGAGAGAGAAGCGTGCAGAGGAGGAAAGTAACATTTGGGCCCACTTAAACACGTGCTGGAATCTCATGTATCTTCTTATTTGTTGTGCAGGCACATAAGGTGCATGCAATAGTTTCTCATATTTTCATCGTAAGGCAAGAGAGTGGGAGAAAGTGACTCCATGTCCTTGCTTCCGACTATGAAAGGTCGATTTGTCTTTTAGGATACATTTTGGCTCACCGCAACTGATTTAGATCGTTACCCAACTATATATTATGATATGACTAATCCATGAATCAATATTGAGAGTGAGTCATCGTACTCGTACACCTAGCATAATTCTTTTTTTCCACTATAGATTGCTGTGCGTATCCGTCTTTTTATGGTTGCACGTGTCCACTGCCATAAAACTTGCCCAGGAAAATATGAATATAACCCTGTGCAGCTTGTACAAACTAGATTGGTTCTAGAATAAATGAAAGTGGTTGTCCTATTCAATTTTGATCACCGATGGTTTTAAGTAGGTACTAGGACATTAAAAGTGTCATTCACATTACACTCACTTCAATTCTAAACCTATTGTATATGTATCAATTCAACTCTAAAATTTTAAATTGTTTTGTAATCATAAAATTTTAATGATTTGTCAATTTAGTTATTCCTGCCAATTTTGGCGAAAAAATGCTGGCACAAACAATTTCTGCATTATTTTAAAAAAAAATCTGAACTTATTTTCTTTTTTCTTCTATTCTTTCCTCTTTTTCTTTTTAAAAAAAAAATTCCAACTCTTGGCTAGTGAAGTCACGAAGATAACTAGCCACAGGTGAGGGCGTTGGACCCTTGCCCAAACCTGGCAAGAGCATCATGGCCCTCATCGACCTTCACGTGTGGCTAGCTAGGGAGTTGGAAAAAAAAGGAAAATAAAAAAGAAAAGATGAAAAAAAAATAAAATAATAAAGGATAAAAAATAAAAACAGATGCAAAAAATTGTCTACGTTAACGTCTAGTTAAAATTTGTTGGAATTAAAATTGACAAATCATCAAAATGTTTAATATTAAATTAATAGGATTGAAAGATTTAGAACTTAATTGGCAAATCACAAAAAGATTTAGGACTAAATTGATCCAAATGCAATAGGTTTATGACCTTTTTTTTTTTGTTTTTTGGGTAACTTCCCCTCTTTGGGTGTACTAAAACATCTAAGAAAGTTAGGTATGATGTTAGAGGACGTATATAATGTGACCAGATTACTTAAAACCTAACTACTTGTCACAATTAAAATTGTTAGGTATTGATGTAATTGAGTGTACTCAACCATTCGGCAAATATTCTTCTTTGGGCTTTCATTCGGTTACGTAAACAAAATTGAATCGAACCCGATGTGCCGTGCAAATCTCTTTCACAGGCGAAGGAGAGCAAGAGTTGTCTTCAAAATGAAGACCCTGGCAGCCCTGCCGACAAGTGAACTACACAGTGTATACATCACATGTAGGGGTCTACCCTTCTTTGCTTAGATGACATCGTAAGAGGTGCAACCTCAGATAAAAAAAGGCCATTTTCTGACGTTAAAAGCTACCACTTCCAAGCCACTAATGCAACCCAGGTCCAAGTTAGTATTTCTTGTTGGATTGGGCCTGAGGGTCGAACAAATAGACTGGTGCGTGTGCATTGTGCGAGCGTGTGAGGGTCATTTTGTTTTGAGAAAAATAGGCTGGCTAAACCTGTGAGAAGTGAACTTACATACCTAAGCATATATAATCTCAACGATCCAATAAAAATTTATCATATTAGGGGTGTCAAAACCTAAGTAGCATCGACATTGACACGCGACACACGACACAACACGACATGTTGACATGTTGTTTCTAAAAATACAGAAAATTTCGATACGTTAAGACACGTTGGATATTAAATATATATTTTTATATATACATAATAAATTATCATTTTTATGTTTATTTCAATGAAATTAATTTGATTCAAATTCATAAATAAATAAATAAGCCTATAATGAATTTACACTAAAAATATTAATCCACAATTTATTAATATCATGCATTGTTTCAATTTGACAAATTCAACTCTATTCATAATTCATAAAACTTGAAGAAAAGACAAGCAATCTACATCTTGGACTTGCATGTTAGATATGTCGAAGAGGAGAAAAAACCTTTAAGGGATGAATTGTGTATCATAAGAAGTGAGAGTCAAAATAGAAGAAAAGAATAGGTTTTTTTTTTTTTTTTTTTTATTGTATTTTATTTTTTCACATATATACAATTTGACCTCTCATTTAATAATTTTTTTTAGAATGGACTTCAATATCTGAATCACGTGTCAAAAACTCATATATCGAAATTCTGACTCGAGTGTCAAAGAGTGTCGGGAAAGTTGATCAGGTGTCGGATTTTCCAACACATGTTAACCAAGTGTCAGAGAGTGTCAGACACGTGTCGAAGTGTCCGACACGACACGAAAACTTTTGGAGAGTGTCGGTGCTTCATAGGTTAAAACCATGCTGAAACATAATACGTTGCTTACGGCTTAACCTTAAAATTTCCAAACCCTAAACTTCAAATGCCGCTTCTCCTCTCCTTCAAGTCAATTCCTCCGATATGCTCTTCAATTCGTACGTCGATGAGACAAGAACAATTCTTCTCATCTCCTTCGAATCCCAGGTTCAATGTCTCCTTCTTCCTCCCCCCTTCATTATTTTTATGAAATTGAGATTGACCTTGAGGGCTAATTGCATCTGTGAATCGATGTTGTGAGTGAGTCATTGTACTCGTCTATTTAGCATAATTTTATTTTTCACTATAGATTGACCTTGAGGCCCGAGATGAAACGCCCGCTTGCCACCGGTGAGGACGCCGAGGCCAAGAAGAAGAAGCTCCAGCCCAACCAGGAGGAGGAGTAGCCGCCCCCCGAGGGGGACAGCGCGGCCCCGCTGGCTGAGTTCGCCCACCTCAATGAGGACTTGCTGTTCAAGGTGCTCAAGCACGTGGACGCCCGCACGCTCACGGTGGAGGCGGCACGGAGGCGGCTTGGAGGTGGGCAGCGAGGTGTTGTAGTTGGGGTCTATTATATGAGTTGAATAAATTCTGTGTTAGGTTACTTAACGTTGAAATAGATCGAAAATTGGTTAGAACATGTGAACCATTTTGATTCGTATAATTCAACTTAAAACTTTTTAAACTTATTTTAATTAGGCCTTTATATATTTATGATCCACATGAAGTTCATTAACATAAAATATGAGTCAGAAAATGGGTCATTGACCCATTTTGACACCTCTACGTTAAACGACTTGCTAGCATATTGTATCATATGATTATAAATATATATTTTTTATTCCTTAACCGTAATCAAATATGTGAAAGAGTCATCAATTTTTTATTTTTTATTTTTAAATTGAGTCCCATGACGGCGTGGTGCACATCAAACCATCGAGTAGTTTTGTTAGATACTCGTAATATTGTTTATATGACAGTAATGATAGTATTAAATTGAATTGCTATAAAGCTATGCTTATGGTTATGGTATGCCCCATTCTTTTCTTTTTCCTGTTATCAATAAGAAAGCAGAGAGGGAAGAGAATGTTGTCAACCATCTTCAGGCGCTGGTTAGTGCTATTGGGAAAGGGCTAGCGAGCCCTCACAATAGACAAATGAGATCTGTTAGACCTTGCGGCCAGCCAGTGAACTGGTCGGAACTCGATACAAATAGAAAATTTTAGGTATTGTTGATTTGGATAAAAGTCTAAAAAATTGGATATTGTAACCATTTTGGTTCGATTCAGTTTGAGATGTGCCCAAATGAAACACCTTCTCCAAGATTTGGAAAATCGAAATACAGCACCTTCTCCCAAATCTAGAGAAACCTCATTCAGGTCTTGAGCCCGTTTGACTACTTTGCCTCCGACTTCTCCACCAACACGATCCCAACCGAAGCCCTCACCGAGATGATGCTGTCGCCGGTTGTGCTTCTTCGGCTTGCTTGTATGACGGACGGTGGAGGCGCAGGGCAGAGGAATCGGCCATGGGAGGACATCGACACAGCCACGAGACGGCAAAAACTTTTTGACATCATGTTGTTACTTCAAGTTGATTGAGGAGTAGGGAGTGCGTAGTCATGGTGAGATGTTTGCGGCATTGAGCTTATTTATATGAATACTAGAAAAGATGGCTGCCTTCATATAAATTGGTGTAAAATTAAAGCAACTGATATTTCTTTTTCTTTTTTTTCTTTTTGTTGAGTTCATCTTAGAGACGTCGTAATTAGTGGAAGCAGCGGAGAAGAGAGCAGACACGGGTATGACTGTGCGTAAGGAGAAGCAAAAACAGAAAATCCGAACCAAATCGAATTATTTATTTGATTAGAATTTTATAGGTTCAGGTATCAACGAATATAAATTTTACCTGTTCGGGTTAGGTTGGGTATCACGGCAACCCAACCTGGTCTAAACTATTGAGCAATAATGGCCCTCGTCTTCCTTCTCCATTTTAATTTTTCACATTGATGATATGACTTGTTCCATGACATGGTATTATATATATAGCAATATTGATGTCATATTAATTGAATTAGTTAAATCACCAACAGAGAAATTCAATCTCACATTTAACGAAAGTAAGAAGGCTCAACCGCACTATAAGAAGGATTAGAGGAATTACATAATGTGATTAGTGTATTAAAAGCTACATTTTCGGTTACACTCACAAAAAAGTTGAGGATGAAGTAATTGAGTGTAGTAGAACGATTGAGAAAGTTAGTGATGATGTAATTAGTGTAATCATGAAAATAACAGGATTTATATAATCCAACCTATCCTTTTAATCACAATCAAGAGAGTTAGGGATGATGTAATTGATTGTACTGAAACATCGGGTCCTTGTCATAGCGAGAGCCAATTAAAGTATCCAATTTTCACCTAGCGAGGACTATAGTTGTCCTCAAGGAAAAAAATGGGGAAAATAGTTTATTAAGAGTCCATGTCCAGCGCGACTAGTGGATCACCTAACATTCACCCTTCCGTCCGCGATTCATCAATCATCAACATTAGGAATTTCGAGACTTACCTTATCAGGCAATTGCAAAATGTTACTCGACAATTTCAATAGGTTCACTCCCAAATCGAGCAAAAGATGACAATCTAATACTTTACTACCGTCTTTCTCCCGCGAGATCAAAGTTTAAGTGCAATACCAACATCACACAGTTACCATCTATTGCTATTGTGGGTTTAATGGGAGTCCCACAAAATTCAATGACTAAGATACTGAATTCAGATGTATCTCATTCATGTGTAGATTCTTGTATTTTGGGGAATTCATCTTAAACACGCGGCCTCCATTATTGTCGAGAGTTTTTAGATTGAGAAGTCAAAAGCCTGGAAGAGAAAAGGGGGGGGAGAGTTGGTCGATTGTTAGTTCAACATCGCAGTTCTGAAGAAACTTTTGCATGAAACATGAATCATGAGGCATATCAATATCATAACTAGCATTGCACATCACCAATTGTCGTAACATTTCTAGAATGATGTGTTGAAAATGAGAACATCTTAATGAATGCCTCCTAACTACCATTCTCGAGAAATTTTCGCATGAAACATGAAATATGAGATTTATTAATATCATAATTAGTTTCACACGTCACCAATTGTTATAACATTTTAAGAACGAGGTGACAGAAGGGAAGATATTTAAATCAATGCCTCCTAATTGCAACGACATAGTCACATGGAATATCCACGCTTATTAGTTAGCATTATATCAACCTGCAATGAAGTTCGAAAGCAGATGATGCACACAATTTGTAACCTATCAATTAAAGAAGGCTGAGGAAATTTCCTCCAATTAGGAGTGAAAATAATCATGACTTTCGAAGAAATATTGGATAAGATTGAATTGTTGTCATTATGTCACCGTGGACTGGTGGCTGAATCTTACAAGGCTTCCTAGTGATGGTGTCTGGTCGTGGACTCGGTCCAAATTAGCCTTTTCTTGTCAGCCATATCATACTTAAACAAGAATAGGAACGATGCATTTGTTGATCTTCCTCCTCGTGGACAGAGATTTACGATAATCGCCATGACAGTTTTTTTGTTCTACATATTCTTCTTAGAAAAGTAGATCATATACATAAAGAGGGCATTAAATTTTACAAGCGATCTTATCTAATGCTTATTTTGAGAATTATCGACGATATATAAAACCGTTAATATAAAATATTATTTACGCCAGACAATTGTTACTCATCTTCTCACATCATTCCGCTTTTAAACGAGTCCACCAACTTTGCCATCGCCGCCCGCGACGACCCTCCCTCGCTCAACGCCTCCCTCGCCGCGTTCCTCATCTCCGCCACTCGCTCCCTCACCTCTCTCCCTTCCTCCAAGCACATCAGCTCCGCGATCCGCCCTGCCAACTCGTCCGTCGTCACGAACCCTCCTTCCGACTCGGCCACCGACAGTACCAGCTTCATCTCGCCGGCTAGGTACGCCCTGATCAGCTTGTGCTCTGCGTAGAGCGGCCAGACTATCATGGGCACACCAGCGCACACTGCCTCCATCACCGAGTTCCACCCACAGTGGCTCACGAACCCGCCTACCGAGTCGTGGCTCAGCACCGCCACCTGCGGGGCCCATGACTTCACCACCAGCCCTCTGTCTTTAGTTCTCTCCGTGAACCCACTTGGAAGGATCGCATCCATGCCTGAAGAGAGAAAGGAATTTGTTGGGTGTACTAACAAATCTTTGTAAAACTTGTGATTGAGAGCTCATGAACTGAATTATTTGACTTCTGACCGTGATTCGGAGTCCCCCGTATTATTCTCGTACCACTTGATGGAAACATACCTGGATCATCTTCTGGTTTAATAGCTAAGTTGCGCCAGATTTCATCGTCCGGTGGTGGGTTACGCACCACCCACAAGAACCTGAGCCCACTCCCCTCTAGCGCCTGAGCGATCTCTCTCAGCTGCTTGGACGAGAACACCCCCATGCTTCCGAAGGTCATAAACAAGACGCTTCGGCTCGGCTGCGAGTCGAGCCAGCTTAGGCAATCCCGCTTACTGATGTGATCGTCGACTGCCACGAGCGGCCCGATGCAGTACACCGGCGGAGTTCGGCCGTCCGGCACGCACAGTCCCTCCGATATCGCTTCTACGGCCCTCAGCTCGAGCGCCTCGAACGTGTTGCTTATGAGGCCGGCAGATTCCGCCAGCCGCATGGACGTTTCCAAGAAGTGGCCGTAGATTCTGCTGCTGCGGTCCAGCATTCTCGTCGGCATGTGCTTCGCCGGAATGGGCGGTACGCCCGGGATGTCGACGTTGCCGTCCAGGTCTTTGAAGCTGGTGTTGGTGAGCTTGTGTAGGGTTGGGAGGTAGAGAAATGCCGCCAGAGGGTTCGCACCGGAAGGGAAGTAATAGTACGCAGGGAGACGGAGCGCAGCAGCGACCTCGGCGCCGGAACCGTAGAAGAAGTCGACGACGAGGGCTCTGGGCTTCTGTGACGGCTGGGAGGCGGAGAGCAGCTCCGACAAGGCTTGGTGGAGGTTGAGGCTGTTGAGGCGGGCGTACTCGAAGTACATGGCCGGGTCGTCGGAGAATGCGGTGGGGGCGGAGGAGAGAGAGTGGGGGAGGGAAACGGGGGGGAGGTGGCGGAAGGCCAGGGAAGGGGTGGCGTAGGAGACGGAGGAGACATAAGGGGTGATGGAAGGGAGGAGGTGGAGAGGGGAGGAGATGAGGACGGTGACGGAGAGGGAGGAGTGGTGGCGGAGGAGGAACTGCGCGAGCTCCACCAGGGACATGAGGTGGCCTCTTCCCGGTGACGGGTACATCACGATGTGACATTCATCTGCCTTCTCCATCTCCATCGTGGGTTGGACGCCTCTGAGTAATTGGATCTGGTGCCCCTGCGCTTGTCAGGTGGCCTCTTCCGCGGTGGCTTTATGGCCTCGGTCGGGACACCTGCGGTGGAGTAACGAGAGCAAGACTGGTTGATGGAAGAGTCGGATGATTCGAGAAAATATCAGGGAGGTGAAATACTCCACATAAGTAAAATGGAAAACCATTCATCGATCGACACAGGACGTCCACATATTCTCCGAGCTCCATATTTTTTTTTTTTATCGGTTCTACTTTACACCTATTTTAACTTTCACTTTCAGACTTTTGCCCTACTTCATTATAGGGCATGAGAGTCGAAATCCACTCTTAAAACTAATTTGTCGTTACCCTAACTTCTCTGAAAATGTGGGGATTCGAATCTCCCACCTCCCTTTTTCAAATTGAAAAAGTGGCCACTGAGATTACTCTGGTGGTTGAGCCCATGTTGTCGAAGGTATTCAAAATTTACTCCTCCCCTCTACTCTGTCTCTCTCTTTGAAAACTCGGGCCTACCACTGTGGCTGCTCTGACCTAACGCTCTCTCTCTCTCCCCTCTCCCCTCCCCTCTCCCCCTTAAACTCCGTTTTGTGGCAGAGCCAAAAAAATTTCCTTTCATTTATTAAACCTGATTTAAAATGATTCCGTGCTCTCTCTCTCTCTCTCCCCTGCCTCCGCGCTTAATCAATCCACTCCCCCACTCTCTGAAACTGCTAGCGAACCACCACACCTCCGGCTCTGCTAGTTGCCTCCGCCGTCGCGCCCCCAGCCGCCGCGTCTTGGTAAAGGTTGGGGTTATTGAGGTGGGCGTATTCAAAGTACATGGCCGGGTCGTCAGAGAAGGCGGTGGGGGCGGAGGAGAGAGAGGGGGGCAGGGAGACAGAGGGGAGGTGGCGGAAGGCGATAGAAGGGGTGGCGGAGGAGACAGAGGAGAGGTAAGGGGTGATAGAAGGGAGGAGGTGGGGAGGAGGTGGGGAGGGGAGGAGATGAGGACGGTGATGGCGAGGGAGGGGTGGCGGCGGAGAAGGGACTGGGCGAGCTCCACCAGGGACATGAGGTGGCCTCTTCCCGGTGACGGGTACATGACGATGTGACATATGTCTGCCTTCTCCATAATGATTTGACGCTTCTGAGTAATTGGATCTCTTCCGCGGTGGCTTTATGGCCTCGTTCGCGATGCAAGCAGTGGAGTGACGAGAGCGAGGCTGGTTGATGGAAGAGTCGGATGATTTATTGTTTAATTCTGATGTTAGTTGAAATACGGTTCACCGTTGTCTCTTTCTTCTGATTACAGTGTTGCTGACTGCACGTTTCGTGCAATTATAATAATCATGGCGTCTTATCAGCTTTGGGGACTATGATGCTCTCTACTCCAGCCAAGCATTCTTGCCCATTTGTGTATCATTGACTCTTTTGCTACAAGGGCATGTGGATAGCCGACCACTCCTTTTCTATATGTTTGGGAAAAAGTGTAGATACTTGCTCACAGCTATTAAATAGATTGATACAATTTCTTTTGCAATAGTTTCTTATGTTCGGTAAAAGATTCTCGTAAATTAATAAGAAAAGGGAAAGGCATCATCAACTTCCGTTTACAAAAAAAATTAAATAAGTAGAGATATCAATTTAGTTCAAAATTTTGTAATTTTGCCAATTTAATGACGTTACGATCTAGTTGTCATCAATCGTCCTATGTGACATGTCGCCATATCAATGATTTTAGGTAGAAATTGGGGGAAATGTAAAGATTATATTGAAATTTCTCGCAAATATTACCAACTCAATTGGCAAATTTGAAAAATTGATGATTGTATTGATGTCTGTACAATAATATTATGATTGATTGGACAATTTTTTCATTGTTCACCAATTTTTTCAAGATTACTAAAAGTATGTGTAGTTAACTTGTTCAATGTTTTTCTTTTCCTTATATAGTACTAGGCACGTTTGAATTATTGGCAAGCATTTGTTATAAAATGGATCCTAATCAACATCTAATAATAATTTTTCACTTCATCTATGCGCATTTCATGAATCGATGTCGACATATTTGGCATTTCTCTTTGTTTTATTTGCCATATAAAAGGTTGAAATGATGAAATTTTAGAGAAATTCTTCCCTTTATTCAGGACATTCTCCGCATTTGTAGTTTTTTGTCTTCACAGTGAACATAACATTTGTCATGAATAAATAAGCTTACCATAACCTCTTATTGACCATGGGCAAATCAACGAGAATTGAAATCAAAATGATCAAGACCAATTCTCGAGAAAAGTACAAAAAAAAAGTTTCTAACCCATAACCTTGATAACAATTTAATCATAAACCTCTCAATTGGATCAAAATAATCATAAGTTTTTTTTATATCGATATCAATTCAATTCATTTGCTCAATTTAAGCCAAACGTTGCGTACATGGATGTCGATCATTATAAATGGCACGATTGACTAACGTAAACTTTTTTAATAATAATTTAATTTTTAATTTTTGATTTTTTAATATTTCTTTCTTTCTTTTCTCTTTTTTTTTTTGGGGGGCCGGGGGTTCAGTGGCCAATCCGCAACCATAGGCCATAAGCCATGGTGGATGAGGGTTGGCCTCGCCAACTTCTATTTAATAGAGAAATTGATCAATTAATTTAAACTTATTGGACAAAAGGAAAGGACAGCAGGTGTAAGAGACAAAAAAGTCTTAAGGTTCTACTTTGAAATAATAAGTCCTCGTACACTTCTCATCACATCACGAAAAAGAAGAAAAGATGGCCTACTTGACACATTTTTCATCACAGCGAGACCAACACCTTTGCTTTTCCTTGGGGCCGATATCTAAAGAATGTACGAAAGAGAGCGGGAAAAAGGATGGCCCTTCCTGGATCAACGCATTTTTCTGTCTCATGAAAAAGACCAACCAACTAACGTTCAGAGCGGCTGGAGAAAAGGAAGAACATGAACCTCCCAGCCTCACAAGAGAGAGCTTGAGAATCCACACTACATTTTCCTGTCCCATGGAAAGACAGATCAACTAACGTTCGGAGTTACTGAAGAAAGGAAGAAGATGAAGCTCCCAGCGTCCAAGAGAGAGCTTGAGAATCCAAACTATTCATCATGATAAAGATCGTGAAGGATAGCTTTCACATCACGTCACAAGAATGAGTTGCCATCGTGGAGTTGATTATCAATATGACATGGACTTTGCTCAAAAGTCAGAACGGCATTTACTAAACTGCCCGTTTCGGATCATTTTAAGGTACATCTACTAGTCTATAACATGGTGACCTCGTAAGAAAAGATGGTGTCTACTTGACACTTCTTTCATCTCCCAGCGAGACCCACAACGCCTTGGCCTTCCCCTGGGGCTAGTATCTAAGGAACGTACGAAAGAGAGTGGGAAAAAGGACAGCCCTTCCCTGGATCAACACATTTTTTTCTTTTTTTTTATCAATGGAAGTGTTGGAAATTGTGATCCATTTTCAGTAAAATTTGAAAACTACTCGCTTAATCACGAAGAAAGAAGAGTCGAGAACATGAACAACAACTAGTTAATATCTAGAGAAGCTGAGAGAACGTGCAGCAAATCTCTAGCTTGGAGGTTGTACGTGTGATGCGAGAAAAGCTAGCTTAATCAAGAAGTAAAGTGCTCTGGTCTAGAATTGTTGAGAATAGCGGTTGATAGCTGAAATTTGAAGACTTACGTGGGAATGCAAGCAAGCAATAGCAAAAGAAACAGTAAGCAGAAGTCCAAGCCAGTGGTCAAAGTCAAGAGTAGTCTAGGTTCTTCATCGTTGACAAATAGCTAGCTGTAACGTGTACAAGTCCAGCTATTGTTTGAGTCAGTTGTCAGCCTATATAAAGGAGCAAGTGCTCCATGTTTTGCGTGGGGAGATGAGCTTAAAACTCTGTATCAAGATGCGCCTCCATTGTCAACTCCATCAAAATTAGTTTTGTCCATCTAATGAAACTATTTTCCCTTTATCCCAGGACTTTTATCTTTGAACTATCCTACCTCATTCCTTATCCATCATCTACAAGCTATATCATACACATATACACTTACACACATAAAATCAGAAACTATCATCCATATCAAAACCATGCTTCCATGCACATCCAAATTTTTAACATGATGCTGTGAGGGCTTTTAATTGGTAAACTACGAAAGCATACCTAATGATAAGCTGCAAACTTCCGGAGTCCAGAATGCCTGGCACCATGATGATTTTGAAAGTAACAAAACGAAAGTGCATCTCATGTACAATTGATCCGAAACAATTTCTTCATTATGAAGCAAAGGCGTATGACCTGTATTTCGGTTTGCCATTCAACTGTGCCTGATTGGGAACCTCATTCACAATCTGACCACTTTCCTGATCACCTTCCATGGGTACCATTTGGGTTGAGGTCTTTTCAAATGGCTGGTCAAGTGAATCACCAGATTCCTATAAAACATAGTTCCACAGAGCAGTTGATCATTAAGAAGTCAATCGATTTCCACAGTGTGAAACAAATCATCCACGAAGATCAGTATAAACACGCACACTCATGCATGAAAGGTGCCTAGATTACTTGAGAAGGTTGGCCTGTTCTAGGAAAGTAACAACGAGCTCCGCGTACTTACGCAACTAATTTAGATTCTAGTTTTAGTGAACTTTGGGCTGCGGGCTTAAGTCATTTTGAAAATGGATTTAATATAAAAGCCCAGAAATGTCAATGGCCCAAGCGTGAGACTCCAAGTTTAGTTCATTTTCGGATTGGGTCCCAGGGCCCAGCCCAGTATCCCTTTCCAATTAAAAAAATTAAAAAATTATTTTTAAGAATATTTTTCAAAATCAGAAAAATTAAAAAAATTCTGAAGAATATTATTTTTAGGGAAAAGTTTAAATATTACTTTTTGAGTATTTTTTTTTCTTAAAATGTGTGAAAATTCTTGAAACTCAAAAACTGAACACGCTCATAAAGCTTTATAATATAGTGTTGTTTGTCTTTAGAGACAAATGTTAGGTTGTTGTGATTGTCATGCCCCGAACCTCGAGACACGTGAACATCCCACCATACTCACACAAATGCGACATTCCCAGGTAGTGTCACCAACCCAATTAATTCGTTATGCGCATGCGAAACGTGTTATCTAACCTCTACTAAAAATTAACGAGATAGGAAGACAGGAAATAATTACAATCATAAACAAACGTACTTCCATAAACAAATAACCTCCCAAGATTTACATATATACCAAAAAGGGGCCAGTTTATAAAAATGGATCAGTCCACCAAAAAGAATAAACAGTCATAAGACTACTAGTCGGACTCGCTCTTTGATCCCACTTCAGACTAGACAGTCTCCAGAGGCGGTGATTCCTCCATTTACGGTCCTGAAAATTTTGGCCCACAACGGGGTGAGATATCGTCTCAGCAAGTTCAACCCCCTAAACCCCTATTACAAAAAAAAAAAAAAAAAAAATACACCCAAGGTGGCCTAGCCCCCTCACACAGACAACTTACCTCGTCTTAATTCCTCCCTGCAGGTTAGCACAATTTATATCACACAATCTCAAGTAATAATAAGAATTTAAATAATTGGAACGGGATCACTTTCAAACAAATCATAATCGCACTCAGCACACATTTCAATTATTCACTACCACACAAGGGCAAAGCCTACTCGCAATTCAGCTATCTACTAACACTCATGTCAAGCATCGCCTCCCCCCCATGGAGCACGGCTTCGTCACTACGTCGACGGCATTCCCAAAGCCCTAGTCTCTACTGCGACCCGAGCCACGTTACTCAATTACGGCAATTCACAAGAAGAAGAGGTCCAGTTGACTTAGCCACTACTGAGATCGAGTC
The DNA here is from genome assembly GCA_014182715.1 of Eucalyptus cloeziana. Lineage (NCBI taxonomy): Eukaryota > Viridiplantae > Streptophyta > Magnoliopsida > Myrtales > Myrtaceae > Eucalyptus > Eucalyptus cloeziana. The sequence goes on along the minus strand of CM024639.1, from coordinate 3,435,437 downwards.
TATCAATCAGCACACGACAATTTACTATTAACTTCCGGACACTCCACATTTCATTCACATACTCCAATTACAATAGTAATTCTTAACATTTCAATTTCTGCATCAAAATTCAACACTTAGGTTTTTATGGCTAAAAGCTCTATTTATCACAATCAACACTCAATTTGTCACATCCATTCATCAAATTCAAATTCTAAATGCACAACCACGATCAGCACGAAATTCTAAGCAATTGGGGTCAAAAATAATTTTTCGAGTTGTTTTTTTTTTAATAATAATATTTTAATGATTTTCGGAAAATAATAAATTACTAACTTTTCCAAGAATTTTGAAACATTAAAATAAATCAAAAATAGAACACATTAAGTCACATCAAGGCTTATATTAAATAAACCTACTTACCCTTAAACTAAACACACTTAAAACTAATTAAATCTATTAATCCAAATCACACTTAAATAAACTAAACTAACCACATAAACACAATTAACTTAGGCTAAGCACACTTAGGGCATCATTAACCATCTAATCAAGATTTAGTGAGCTAAACTCACCGGATTAGCGAGTCGAGCGCGCCAAAACGACGGGGTCGACGCGAGGATCAACTTTCCTCAAGGCGGGCCGAGCAACCAGGGTTGGGAAGCCGGCCAAAACGGGCCTCGAACTTCCAGATCTGGGCTGAAAGTTCAGCCTCTGTCCAAGGCTGAACGGAGGGGGAAAGGTAGTGGCTCGGGCGCGGGATGGCAGAGGGGGGCCGCAGTGAGCTGGCGGCTGGCTGGCGGTGGCTTGGCGGGCCTCCGGTGACAACGGCAGCAGCTCGAGACGAGGGTGGGACGGCGGACGAAGGCGAGAGGCGAGCTGGCGACGGCAGCGACCTCCTCCGGCGGAGCGGCGCGCGGCGCGGGCGCGGGCGACGTGCACGAACTGGCAACGACGGCGGCAGCGACCTCCTCCAATGGAGCTGGCAGCGAGTGGCAGACGAGCTGGGCAGACGGGGGTGCACACACTGGTTTCCTCCTCCTCTTCCTCCCTTTCTCTCTCTCTCTCTCTCTCTCTCTCTCTCTTCCAAAGGTTGAAGATGAAGTTGCTCCAATCACAACCCTCCACTTGTCAAAATCTTAGCCCTTCTTGCCCCTTCCCATGACATCACTTGTGATGTCACATTCAACTAACTCCAACCTCCCACAACCTTAGTCCAATGGGTTCAATTTCATTTTCCGCTGGGGTACGAAATCTCGTACATTAAATTTCTCAATTCCAATCAATTCTCTTTCAATTGAACCCAATTAAAATCCGTAAAATTAATACATGTTTCTCATAAGGCATGTGACACCCCAGAACTTCCAATTTCTTAATTCAGTCACAATTTCACGGTTAATTTCACTATGGTACGATATTAGCGCGTCCTGACCTATCGGGTAGCTTTTAGAAATTTTTATGCATTCGACCTATGGTTGATCAATCTCAAGCCACAATGTACATCTTTGACACATTGGCGACCCTCAGTTGTCGTGAAAATCTCCAGGTTTCAAATACGGACACAAGGGACTCAATCGACGGGAAAGTCGGTCCAGTGTCGACCGACAAGAAAAGTGTGATCTGGTGGAATCACCCACACCCGATCACATGTCTTTGTCGAGCCGACCTATCTCCGGCTCCTAATCAATTTTTAACTGTACCATAATGACCCTTGCAGATTCGCTCGGTCAAAAGGTCGCTTCCTAGTCAAATTCTCGAGTCTGATGCATTAGATTTTCTTACCGGCTTCACCTGATAGACTGGTTTTCACATGAGTGGCCAACTTAAGGAAAGGAACTATATGCGTGCAAATGAAATGCCCGTCTCAATTTACTAAAAATAAAATTGGAAAAATCAGGATGTGACAATGATTATGTGTTTTCATGTCAATCATTATTTAATTGTGCATTTTCAATACATTGATTACTGTTTTCTTTTAGCCTAGTTTGGGATAGAACCTTATGACTCCAAATTAGTAAGAAGACTTGCTAAATATTTTGGTTTGTAATTGAACAAGATTAGGTCCTAAAATTGTACTAATTGAATGGTCAATGTAAATAAGTCCCTGAACATAGATTTTTTGGTTGCGTAGGAAGTGAGTTAAACTTCCATGCCTCTAATTGACCCCAATAAGTTAACAGCAACTCGTCATTAGAAAATTTGCATAGTGCCAATTTAAGTTAACAACAAGTACCACAATGTTGTGCAAGATATGAGCTTAGGAGAATGCATGCTTAAGTGAGGTCTGTAGACTTGCTTTTTAGGCGATACCCCTAAACCAATAAGCTCTTGTCCTTTTAGACGGAAAAAGTAGGTTGTGACAAACCCCACTTGTCAATCGTATTAAATCTTTTAAGTTTTGATGTCTCAAAATACTTTATATAGAGGAACTACGAACAAATGCTTGTGATCACAATGAATTTATGATTGAGGATCTATTAATTGGGAGACCGGAGAAACTGCTTTGTCTAGTGACTTATTATTAGTAGAGCATGCAACACCAAATATCGTGTCTTTGGCTATCAAGTCTTATTTAAAATTTAAAGCTTTCTTCTACTAACCAGTACCCATACGGCACTTAATTTCATACCATTTGCTGTACCATTTGCTGTTGGATTGTGCCTGAAGGTCGAACAATTGGACTGTTGTGTGTTATATAGACTAGCCTCACTTGAGGGTGAGATAGTTTAATTAGCTCGTGATCCGATGATCAAAACTCATTGAATTTTTAGGAAAAGAAATTCGATAGTCGCATTTTGCTTAACATTCATAATTGATTGGAAAAAATCACATGTTTTGATGAAATCATTTCATTGAAAATTATTAGACAATATAAACCTACAAGACGTGCTAAAACCTATAATTTTTTACGAGACCCAAATGTATATCAACATTAATGGCTATTTTAGTCTAGTTTAACGCATCAGGTGCATGCAATAACTTCTCTTTATGGAATTAAGATTTTCCAAGGGTTGCAACGATTGTTGACCAGTGATTTATTCTTGAATGAAAACACATGCGTAGATAGAGATATCTATGCAGAAGATTATGGCGTTGTCGTTGTCGTTATTTCAAGATAGCAAATCACATAAACACTTGCACCATTCATTACGCCCTCTTCGGCCATATGATATTTGAACAAGGATATAAACGATGCCTTCATTGATCTTCCATGTGGATAGAAAATGATATTATTACTCTTCTTCTCGCATCATTCCACTTTTGAACGAGTCCACCAACTTCGCCATCGCCACCCGCGACGACCCTCCCTCGCTCAACGCCTCCCTCGCCGCATTCCTCATCTCCGCCATCCGCTCCCTCACTTCTCTCCCTTTCTCCGAGCACATCAACTCCGTGACTCGCCCCGCGAACTCGTCCCTCGTCACGAACCCTCCTTCCGACTCGGCCACTGAAAGTACCAGCTTCAGATCCCAGGCAAGGTACGCCCTGATCAGCTTCTGCTCCGCGAAGAGCGGCCAGACTATCACGGGCACGCTGGCCCACAACGCCTCCATCACCGAGTTCCAGCCGCAGTGGCTCACGAACCCGCCCACCGAGTCGTGGTTCAGCACGGCCACCTGCGGGGCCCACGACTTCAGCAGTAGACCTCTCTCCTTGGTTCTTTCCGTGAACCCAGGCGGAAAGATCGCATCCATGCCTGAAGAGAAAGGAAATCGTTGGGTGTACTAACAAATCTTAAGAAAATCGTGCGATTGAGAGCTCACGAACTGAATTATTTGACTTCTGACCGTGGTTCGCAGTCCCCCGTATTATCCTCGTACCACTTGATGGAGACGAGACGCAAACGTACCTGGATCATCTTCTGATTTAATAGCTAAGTTGCGCCAGATTTCATCGTCCGGTGGTGGGTTACGGACCACCCACAAGAACCTGACCCCACTCCTCTCGAGAGCGTGAGCGATCTCAGTCAGCTGCTTCGACGAGAACACCCCCATGCTCCCGAAGCTCATAAACAAGACGCTCCGGCTGGGCTGCGAGTCGAGCCAGCTGAGACAATCGCCCCTGCTGATGTGATCGTTGGCCACCACGAGGGGCCCGATGCAGTACACCGGCGGAGTCCTGCCGTCTGGCACGCACAGTCCCTCGGATATCGCTTTGACCGCCCTCGGCTCGATCGCCTCGAACGTGTTGCATATGAGCCCGGCGGATTCTGCCAGCCGCGTCGACGTTTCCAAGAAGTGGCCGTAGATTCTGCTGCTCCGGTCCAGCATTCTCGACGGCATGTGCTTCGCCGGAATGGGTGGTAAGCCAGGGATGTCGACGTTGCCGTCGAGGTCTTTCAAGCTGGTGGTGGTGAGCTTGTGTAGGGTGGGGAGGTAGAGAAACGCCGCGAGAGGGTTTGTGCCGGCAGGGTGGAAATAGTACGTGGGGAGGTGAAGCGCGGCAGTGACCTCGGCGGCGGAGCTGTAGTAGAAGTTGATGACGAGGGCTTTGGGCTTCTGCGACGGCTTGGAGGCGGAGAGCATCTCCGACAAGGCTTGATGGAGGTTGGGGTTGTTGAGGCGGGCGAACTCGAAGTACATGGCCGGGTTGTCAGAGAAGCCGGTGGGGGCGGTGGAGAGAGAGGGGGAGGGAGACGGAAGGGAGGTGGAGGAAGGCGATGGAAGGGTTGGCAGAGGAGACGGAGGAGATGTAAGGAGTGATGACAGGGAGGAGGTGGGGAGGGGAGGAGATGAGGACGGTGACGGAGAGGCAAGAGTGGTGGCGGAGGAGGAACTGGGCGAGCTCCACCAGGGAATTGAGGTGGGCTCTTCCCGGTGATGGATACATCACGATGTGACATCTGTCTGCCTTCTCCATCATGGATTTGATGCTTCTGAGTAATTGGATCTCTTCCGCGGTGGCTTTATAGCCTCGTTCGGGACGCAAGCAGTGGAGTTACGAGAGCAAGACTGGCTGTTGGAAAAGTCGGATGATTTACGGTCGAATTGCGATGTTAGTTGAAATAGGGTTCATCAATATCCCTTTCTTCCTTCTGATTACAGTGTTATTGCCTGCTCGTTTTCTGCAATTATAATCATCATCAACCTGGAGGTTTTAGGTGTCATCCCTATCGAGAGCCTTGGCTACTTAGCTGTAGAGGAAAAGCAATGAGATGAAAGAGAATTACGTACCTTCTGAAGCAGAAGAATTTTGACTACAAAGGATTGGAGGACACTACTTATTTGATGACTGCATTAGTGCTGAAAATATTCTGCACTTAATGTAACTCTGTACATTTCATTACTTTGTGTCAGTAGTTAACTGAATGATTTCAGTAAAAAAACCCATTTACAATCATATGTAAAGACAATAGTCTTGGTTTGAACATAGTAACTTGGTGCATCTTTTACTGATAGGTTTTACATGGGGGCAACAACGTCACCCTAGTCACGTCAAAATCCCTAGCAAAGTTCCGATAGATAATACAACATCCTGCAGCAGCCTCACAATTTCCAAAAAGGTCCACGGTTTATATCATAGCTCATAAGAAACATTGTTTGCATTTTTTTATTATTTTACTTATTTTATAAGGAAAAGCATATATTACCTATCTACCCAAGAATAATTATTTAGAAGCTCACACCAGCAGTTCTAATAGTATCTTGCAGTCTGAGCATTTGACAGTCCGATGGCTCATCCAGGACCTCTAACGTGAAATTCATGAGTGAAGTTAGCAGCAAAGTCAGGTTAGGTACAAGATTTTATAGACGCCCTAAACACATTAAATGAACTGATATTTGTAAAAGGGTAGAACTCAACATTTTCGTCTTTAGCAAGATGCGATTCCTATCCCAGGAATAGTCTCTGACTAAAATAAGAACAAAGAAGAAATAATTCACGGAGACTGGCTTGAGTATTTTCTGGTTGGTTGTCCATTAAAAAGGAAAGACAGCAGGTGTAAGAGGCAAAAGATTCTTAAGGTTCTATACCCAAATGACAAGTCTTCGTACACTTTCATCACATCATGAAAAAGAAGAAAAGACGGCCTACTTGACACAATTCCTTGGGCCATTATCTAAGGAATGTTCGAAAGAGAGCAGGAAAAAGGACGGCCCTTCCTGGATCAAGCCATTTTTATGTATCATGAAAAACATATCAACTAACTTTCAGAGTTGCAGGAGAAAAGGAAGAAGATGAACCTCCCAGCGTCACAAGAGAGAGCTTGAGAATCCGCACTACATTTTTCTGTCTCAAGGAAAGACAGATTAACTAAGTTCGCAATTGCCAAAGACAAAGAAGAAGATGAAGCTCCCAGCGTCACATGAGAGAGCTTAAAAATCCACACTATTTATCAGGATAGGGATCATGAAGGATAGCTTTCACATTACGTCACAAGACTGAGTAGCAATTGTGGAGGTGATTATCAATATAACAGAGACTTTGCTCAAAAGTCAAAAAGGCCATTACTAAACTGGACCCCGTTTCGGATTACTTTAAGGTGCATCTGCTAGTCTATAACATGATGACCTCTGTCAAAAAGAGTCCTTCAAATAATTGCATCTAATAATACATGTTCTTCACAAATCAAACCATGAACTATCATTGGGTCCAAAAAAATTTAAAGAATACAGAAAAATTACATATATCACCAACTTCATTGAATTTATGAAAATATTCTCCGTAGATCTTTGAAGAAATTGGACACCATCACAATGTGCGATAGCATCATGAACTCATAGTACGTCAAACTAAGCCCGAGTGGAGCTTAATGCAACTTGGTGGTGGGTTTTTGAGTCAATACATGTTAAGCAAAATTAAAAACAAAGCCTTGTCTATCCGACTTGATATATGGCCCTTAGTCAGGAGCTAGTGAAGCCCCTTATGGAAATTGGGAACGTTTGTGTGTCCTCATGCTTCTTAAGTTCATTTAATTCACCTTCAGTTCACCGGAAAGAACTCAAACCCAACTGGGTTTCCGAGATGTTCTTTGAGTTCGAAGTTTCCAGATTCGAAACACCCTGTTTTGACTTTTATACAGCACGATATGTTTATATAATTGTTATTGTTCTTAGACACGAAATCTTGTTGATCAGGAAGGAATCGGTAATATTCCATCGACCTATTCACATGCCCTTGATGAGTAGTTGCTCAGCTTGAAATCTTTAAACTTTTTCAATTTCAATACAGTTGTATATGGAAATTAAAAGTTTTATGAGCTTACGCGCACTAAAGGTCGACCTGATTCATTATCAGATGTCTAGTAGAGCGACAGAGTTTACTATGCATACTTGAGCTCAATAAGTGCTCAAGCTACTCAAATTCAACTCAAATTTGGAAAGAATCGAGCTGACTTTATATAGTCTATGAGTTAAGCTCAAGCAACTCATGAAAAGCTGAGACCTATATTATCTTTTTACTTGTTTTTCTAGTTTTATCAATGTCGAAAAATTGTGCTTGTTTTAGGCTTTTAGCTATGCTTTCAACTTGAAAAAAAAGCTAAATTTGACGGCTCCAATTTTTATTTTTCTTGATTCAGGTGAGCCATTCAAAATTCAAATGTTAATGGAAGTGGACATAGACAAATCCAGTGATGCTATGAGTCCAATAAAGGACTCATTAGAATATGAAGGTGAAGAAGAATTCGAAGAGGCACCCGGGATGAGCAAGGTGCCCAATCTTCGTCCTTCTGGTAAACAAAAATCAACAATATGGCTTCATTTTCATAAAGGGAAAACTGAGAATGGGAAAACTAATGTCTTTTGCATTTATTGTGGGGCCAAATATAGTTACAATATCGATAACAGAACTTCTACTATGTTGAAGCAGTTGAAAAAGTGCAACAAGTATCCCCACAATTTATATAAGAAGCAAAAGTTGTTTGCCCCATGTAAAGTGAATGAGACTCAAATGACACTGAGGCATATTACTAGTATTGGTAGTGCTAATGTCTTAACGACATGGAAATTTGATCAAGATCATGTAGGCAAATGCTTGTTCAGATAATCATAATGGATAAACAACATTTTCCAATGATTGAGTGTGTTGGATTCCATAATTATATTAATCAATTACAACCCCTCTTCAATCACATCTCATGACTTACTGTGGCTAGGGATTGCATGAAATTGTTTCTTTGTAAAAAAGCAAGTTTGAAGACTTACTTTCATAAGCTTAATCTAGGGTTGCACTCATGACTGATATATGGAGTTTCATTCAAAATTTGAACTATTTATATCTCATCGCACACTTTATTGATGACAACTGGAAATTGCACAAAAAAAATCATCAATTTTGTGGTGATGCCTAGTCATAAGGGTAAGGATATTGGGAAAATGATTAAGAAATGCATGTGAATAAAGAAAAAAGTGTCCACAATCACCGTAAATAATGTTAATTTAAATGATGTTGCCATTAGTTTTTTGAAAGAAAAATTATCAAGAGATAGGCTATTGATCTTAGATGGAGATATTTTACATATGAGGTGCACGGCTCATATATTGAACTTGATTGCTTAGGATGGATTGATCGAGATACATGATCTTATTGTACGTATTGGAAACGTGGTTAGGTATGTGAAGGGTCCTCCCATGAGATCTCAAACATTCCAAGATTGCATTAGGAGTGCAAAGATTACTCATAAGAGTTCAGTGTGTCTTGATGTCATAACTAGGTGGAACTCCACCTATCTCATGTTAGACTCTGTCTTAAAGTTTAGAAAGGCCTTTGAAAGGACGGAAGAAGATGATCCTTCTTTTTTAACAGAGCTTGAATATAAAACTCCTGAACATGAAGATTGGGAAACTGCCAAAGTTCTTTTAATATCTTTTTAGAAGTTTTATGATACCACCAACAAGATGTCAGGAGCTCTATATATCACTTCCAATGATAATTTTAATAGATATCCTCTTTATATAAAAACTTTGAAACAAACAGAGAAGATATTAGATCCTAGGGTGAAAGCTATGGGTGCAAAGATAAAAGATAAGTTTGACAATTATTATGGGAGTTTTGAAAAAGTAAATATGATGGTGTTAACTGCAATGATATTGGATCCAAGGAAAAAGATGAATTATGTGCAGTATTGTTATAAATTAATCTATGATGATATGCAAAAGTTGATGTAATGTACAATAAGGTGAGGATTGCACTCAAACGTTTGTTTTATTTTATTGAGAAATCTTATCTTATTTCCTGTGAAAGGAATTTGGGTGGTCAATTTTTAGTGATATTAGTAGTAGTTGGGATTTTGATAGTCATGAGACGAAGGGTGATAAGGATGACCTTGCTTTGATTGAGGATTTAACTTGAGATAAGGCATTTGAATTATTTCTACATGAGGACAAAATAGTGTGCATGGGCAACTTATTTGAACTCGACAAGTATCTTAAAGCCAATTATGAAGAAAGTTGTGATCTTGACCCTTTGATGTGGTGGAAAACTGCTAACCAAAAGTTTAAAGTCCTCTCTTTGTTGGCTCGGCATATTTTGTCCATTCCCGTAACAGCCGTTGCCTCGAAGTCGACTTTTAGTATATCTAGTTGTGTGCTTGATGGCTTTTGAAGTGTTTTGACTCCTAAAGTGGTGGAAGCTTTAATCTGCACTCAAGATTGATTGAGATTGACTACTATGTCAATTAATGTTGAAGAGTGCATCAAGAATGTAGAAACGTTTGAGTGGGGTAAGTCATGGATATATCTTTTTATCTTATAATTCTTTCATATATGTAATAAGTGAATGCTTTATTTAATATTTTGTTTTTGTTAGATATGGATGATGCTAACTAGGAGCTTACAGGTAAATAGAGTTTACAAGTTAAAGTGGAGGAAATATATGTGGTCAGATTTTCCATTAAGAACTCGAATCCCATTTTGTGGTAAAATTTGCACACTAAATTACTTTCCATTTTATTTGATTAAGTTCGATTATCTAGAGAAGTCTCTAATTTCTTTAGACTATTTTCATTCTTTCCGTTTAATTTGATTAGGTTTGATTAGCCAACACGAGCACTCCTTCCTAAAGTTTACACACCTGGCTCTATGGAATCATCCAGAATTGAAGAGCATATGTGATGGGACCATAAGTTGTGATTTTATCCAGAGGATATCTATCGAAAATATCGAAATTGAATAGGGTTCCTCTGCTTGAGAATGGCTTCCCTTCTTATGCCTTTTTGTGATTATCCACTCTGAACATTGGCATTCATCAAATGCAATTTGTAGTTTTTAGATAAAGAGAACTGCATGTTACTTAATGCTTCTTCATACCATCTACCTCATTTTTTGTATAATGTGCTTTTGTGGGAATCCTTGGTTTGTAGTGGAAGATGGTGACTACCATAAAATGGGATTCAATACATGAAATTTGTCCACTTGTTTATTGATCACCTGGTGTTAATTGAGTTTGGCTTACCCATCATTTTGATTTACTCTTGAAAATTGTGTTATAAGATGTGTTTATCCTTGTCATTACTATTCCTATCTCAGGTTGATTTAATTTTGAATTCGTCGGCAATTAAGCTCTCAGATTGTAGGATCAGATATATCATTGCAAGCTGTTGAAAGTGCGAAGTATGAGTGTGTCACTCTCATCTTGCTTCTCTTGTTCATACTAAAAATGACCAAACAAAAAGCGAGAGAAAGAAGTGATCAGGTGTTTCAGTTGTCTATACTCCCACCAAAAAACCGCCCAAACAAACGTAGTAAAGAAAACAACGATGCCTACAAGCTATTTGCGTGAAAATAATGATTTCTTTTTCTCTACTGGATGACAAAATAGAGAGGGTGTGAGAGAGTGTGATCCGAATCCGCACCCATCTTGATTCAAAACTTCAATTTGGCGCTTAGACCAAGGAAATACAAAGCAAGCTGCACCAATTTTCAATTTATTTTTGGCTTGAAATAGAAAATTACTGGTTCCACTGAATCAAACCTATTGATCAGTCCGATTCCCTATTCCAAGACCAATCGGTCCAATTCTCGGTCCCAAAATTTGGGAACCAGTCCTCTCAATTCGGTTCTCGGTCCCACCTCGGAAACAAACTCAACCGGGAACCAATTAGTCTTAGTCTACACAAGGGTAGAAGGACAGCTTGTGGGGCCAATCCCACATCTTGGTGGTGATGGAGATGAGAATGGTGGGACTATGATAGATTGAGGGAGGGGCAGGACGGTGAAGTCGCATTTTTGGGATCTAGCCAACGGCTTTTGGGCGTACCAATATCCAAGGATAGGTGGTTAGGCATGTACAAACAATCCCAAGGTCGGGGTAGTACCGTGGGGGTACTTTCTATTGGGATATAATACGTGAAAACGACATGATCTTGCAATTTTGTCAACGCGAAATCACCAGATAAATAAACTAAAAAAATAAGGACACTAGAAATTTACGTGGTTCGGTCCGAGTATCGGTACCTACATCCACGGGGAAAGCCAGCATCAAATAATCCACTATAATCGGAGTATCAGAGTTTACAATCACTCAAACGCTCAAGTGTTTCCCACACTTAGATTTAACCACAAACCCAAAGTATTTATAAATAAACAACTCATTTTGGTATAAACTCACGGCACAAAATTACCGTGTTCAAGTCGTACGCCAAAAAGAAAAAAAATCTCCTGCGTCTTTTTCGTGCAACTACTCTCTTCGGTGGACGTGCGGTTCCTTTCTTCTCGATGGCGTGCGACTTCTCACGAAAGGGTTTCGGCAGCTTCTTTGATTGGGCGGGAGGAAGACCTACAACAATTATTTCTTCTTTATACGTGTGTGCCCAGGTCAAACTTTGACCTGGGCCCACCACAAATTTGTCTTTCACGTGGGAGACCTCCCACGTGCGTCTCTCCTTCCCTCGGTGTGGATACTTACATGAATTCAAGTGCTCCATATAAAAGAGGAAACTTGCTCCTTTTATTTTATTATTTATTTCCCCTTTTGTAATCCTTCGCGAGTCCAGCGAATTTCTTCTATTTGGAAATCTTTATCAACAAAATTCGGTATAATAAATTACCATCCGAATTCAAACTTGAAACATAATTTAACAATTCTCCACATTGGCTTGATGTTTGAAGTCGAGTTATAATGCTTATCATCCATGCTACTCTCCCAACACCCCGATGGACGCTCACTCTCCACAGACACCAATAGAGCTCAAGAAGAGCTTGAGCTTTGTCAAAGGAACAGACTTAGTTATCATGTTTGCCGGGTTATTTGCTGTAGCAATCTTTTTAACAATAACAATACCCTTAGCTAAAATATCTCGGATAAAGTGGTACCTGATGTTGATATGCTTCGTTCGCTCGTAATAAACTAGATTATACGCCAAATGTATCGTACCTTGGTTATCACAATATATATCCACACCTTTTTGTTCTGACCCAAAGTTCGAGAGCAAACTTTGTAACCATATCGTCTCTTTTGCTACAAAGGTTAGTGCCATGTACTCTGCCTCAGTTGAAGACAAGGCAATGTGATCCTGTAAGGACGCTTTCCAACTAACTGCACCACCCGCTAGCGTAAACACGTACCCTGCTAAAGACCTGCAATCATCCAAGTCACCAGCGTGATTTAAATCCACAAAACCAGTGGTCTCACTGCCATTACTGTCCCTCCAGTATACAATACCCACGTCTGTTGGCCTTTTTAAATATTTGATGATCCACTTCACAGCTTCCCAATGAGCTTTATCAGGACACTTCATATAGTGACTAACCACGCGCACAGCTTGTGAAATATTAAGCCTAGTGCACACCATAGCATACATAATACTACCCACGGCACTAGAATAGGGAACACGGGACATATGCTCCTCCTCCTCCTCCTCCTCAGCAGTTTGTGGTGATAATTTATCTGAAAGTTTAAAATGCTTCGCTAAAGCTATACTTACAAATATTGCCGACTGCATATTAAAATGTGCAACGATCTTCTCAATATATTTCTTTTGAGATAGACGTACAACTCCTGCAGCCTTGTCACGCAAAATCTCCATACCCAAAATTTTCTTTATAGCACCTAAATCTTTCATCTCAAATTCAGCATTTAATTGTCTCTTTAGCACATCAAATCAACATATTCTTAGCTGCTATCAACATGTCATCAACATATAAGAGTAGATAAATTAAAGAACCATTCTCCAATCTCCTATAGTAAACGTAGCTATCCATCTGACTTTTCAAGTAATCTTGACTAACCATGAAAGCATCAAAACGTTTATACCACTGCCTAGGAGATTGTTTCAGCCCATACAAAGATTTCTTCAATAAGCAAACATGATCTTCCTTACCCGGAATAGCAAATCTCTCTGGCTGCCAAATGTAAATTTGCTCCTCCAACTCATCGTAAAGAAACGCAGTTTTCACATCTAGTTGCTCTAGCTCGAGATCCTGCGAAGCAACTAAGGCAAGTAAAATACGAATAGAAGTATGTCTTACCACAGGAGAGAACACCTCATTGTAATCAATGCCCTCACGCTGTGTATACCCTTTCGCCACAAGTCTCGCCTTATACCTCGCTGCCTCGACACCGGGAATGCCCTTTTTTCGTTTAAAGACCCATTTACTTCCGACAACCTTTTAGCTCTTGGGTACTTTGACTAGCTCCCATGTCTGATTTCAATGGAGTGATTCAATCTCTTCACTCATAGCCCCTAGCCATTGCGATAACTCCAAACTAGCCATCGCCTCAGAGTAAGACGAAGGCTCATCTGTCTTCACCTTATCACCTACAGTCAATGCATAAGCGATATATATAAATATATATATATATGCATAACGTACCGGTGATTTAATTTGCCTTCTTTGTCTATTTGTAGTTATAGTGTGTTGCAGCTTTGCTGGTTGTTCACTATCATCGACTTTAGGAACTGCGATCTCATTTGCAGTTTCAACTTCTGGTACCTTCGAGGTCTCCGGAGTCTCCACCTGAAACTCCACCTCACTAATGACACCATGATCTGTCTTCTCTACTAGTTGTGTCTCAGAACTCATTTGTTGAAGCAATGTAGTCTCGTCAAAGATCACATCTCTACTGATTAGAAAACCAGGTGATCTGGGATCGAAGCACCACAGCTGGTAGCCTTTCACCCCATGTGCATAACCTAGAAACATGCACTTCTTCGCCCTCGGCTCAAGCTTACCATCACTCGCATGAGTATACGCAGGACATTCAAATATACATAATCCGGAGTAATCAACAGGTTTCCCCGACCATACTTCCTCATGAGTCTTCCACTCGATAGCAGATGATGGAGATCGATTAATCAGGTAACATGCCATGTTTACTGCTTTGGCCCAAAATTCCTTGCTAAGTCCTGCATGCGAAAGTATGCATCGAGCTCGCTCAAGCAAAATTATGTTCTTCCGTTCTGCCACGCCATTTTGCTGTGGTGTCCCAGGTACTATGTGGTGTCTCATAATACATTCTTTCTCACAGAACTCAGTAAAATATTTACCACAGAACTCCATGTCATTATCGGTTCTCAGGCACTTGATTTGTTTATCTGACTGCTTCTCAATCAATGTTTTAAATTTCTTGAACCGATCAAACACATCATATTTGTGCTTCAAAAAGTAAACCCATACCTTCCTCGAATAATCGTCGATAAATGTCAGCATATATCGGGCACCTCCTTTCGAAAGAACCGAAGACGAGCCCTAAACGTCTGAATGAATATATTCAACTGGTTGTTTGGTCGAATGGATAGCTGTAGTAAACTTAACTCGGTGCTGCTTCCCATAGATGCAGTGCTCACATAAGTCTAGCTTTCCTGTTTTCTGACCCTTCAACAACCCTCTTTCACTTAGCATTGTCATATCTGCCTCACTCATATGCCCTAAATGCATATGCCATAATTGAGTTAAGTTAGAGTCTGACTCACCTGATGAAACTATAACGGTTCCGGTCATGGTCTCTCCCAGTAGATGATAGAGAGTATTCACTTTTTTCCCTTTCATCATTGTTATGGCATTTCGAGAGATTTTCAGTACTTCACCTTCAGCGGTGTACCTACACCCGATGTCATCGAGTGTCTCCAGAGAAATAAGGTTCTTCTTGAGCTCTAGTACATGCCTCACATCTGTCAATGTGTGCATCACCCCATCGTGCATCTGGATCCGAATTGTCCCTATCCCCACAACCTTACAGACTGCATTATTCCCCAAAAGAATCCTACCACCATCTGCAGCTTGGTAAGTAGTAAACCAATTCTTACAAGGCATCATGTGATAAGAACACCCCGAATTTAGCACCCATTCGTCTCCTGATGAAGTAGCAGTCACACATAAGACAACTTCTGCATCACTAGTGCTTCGCTCAGCAACGTTTGCCACACTGCTTGTGGCATTCTGCCTATCAACTTTATTCCTCCGCTTTGGACAATCTCTCCTGATGTGGCCCTCCTCGTGACACTCAAAGCACTTCACGCGTCCCTTGGACTTTCTATGGCGTGATTTTGATATGCTTTTACCTCTGCTGTTACTAGGCCCTCAATGTTGTTCTCTACCCCGAATCGTCAGTGCTTGCACTGCTCCTTGCGCCAGACTGTCATCTCACAATTTTCTCAGCCACTCCTTAGAGAATAAGACGGACTTGATCTCCTCTGAGGTAATTATAGTATGCCCCTACAACAATGAATCAGTAAAGTGCTCCCATGACTCTAGTAAAGAGGCTGACAAAATCATGCCATGTTCTTCATCATCTAGTATCTTACCGACGTTCTTCAAATCCATGAGTTTATTAAATTCATCTAGGTGGGTTCTGATAGACATATCTTCGGTGTGTCTAAATTGAAACATTTTCTTCAACATGTACAAGCGATTGTTCAAACCTTTCTTCACATAGAGTGCTTAAAGTTTTGCCTATAATGCTGCGGCATCCTTCTCCTCAGCAACCTCTATTAAGACCTCATCCATCAAATTTAACAGGATTATGCTCTTTGCTTTTTCCATTAGCTCTACCCTCTCTGAGGCTTTCATGATAATAGGCAACTCATCTTCACCATCCAGTGCCTTGGTCAAATCTTGTGTTGTCAATAATGCCCGCATCTTGATGCTCCATAACACAAAGTTGTTACTCCCGTTAAACTTCTCAATTTCAAATTTCCTTTCAGACATAATTGCAGTAACAGAATTTCCAAAGAATAATCAGACAAGTAAAAGCTCCAAATCACAATCAAGAAATCCAACCCCAAGCTCCGATACCAATTGTTGGGATATAATACGCGGAAACAATATGATCTTGCAATTTAGGTCAACGTGAAATCACTAAAGAAATAAATGAGAAAAATAAGGACACTAGAAATTTACGTGGTTCGGTCCGAGTATCGGTACCTACATCTTCAAGGAGAGCCAGCAGCAAATTATCCACTATAATTAAAGTATCAGAGTTTACAATCACTCAAACACTCAAGTGTTTCCCACACCTAGATTTAACTCCAAACCCAAAGTATTTATAAATAAACAACTCACTTGGGTATAAACTCACGGTACAAAATTACCGCGTTCAAGTTGTATGCCAAAAAGAAAAAAATCTCCTGCGTCTTTTTCATGCAGCTACTCTCTTCGGCAGACGTGCGATTCCTTTCTTTTTGGTGGCATGCGACTTCTCACGAAAGGGTTTCGGCAGCTTCTTTGATTGGGCGGGAGGAAGGCCTACAACACTTATTTCTTCTTTATACGTGTGTGCCCAGGTCAAACTTTGACCTAGGCCCACCACAAATTTGTCTTTCACGTGGGAGACCTCCTACGTGCGTCTCTCCTTCCCTCGGCGTGGATACTTGCACGAATTCAAGTGCTCCATATAAAAGAGGAAACTTGCTCCTTTTATTTTATTATTTATTTCCCCTTTTGTAATCCTCCCCGAGTCCAGCAAAATTCTTCTATTTGGGAAATGTTTATCAACAAAATTCAGTATAATAAATTATCATCCGAATTCAAACTCGAGACATAATTTTAATACTTTTGATGTAGTTTGAGATGACGGACCCTTTTTTGAAAACCCTAGTATACCCAGCCATGTCACCTAAAGTAAATAAATAAAAAATGAAATGCATTAGCCTACTTTAATAATTCCACATGCGTCTTTGAATTTCATATATCCTAGGTTATCATTAGTCCAAATGCGCTTCCTCTGTATGCCTAGAAGTGAAAAAGAATTAGTAACCGCCTTAGCCATGATGTGCTGGGGGCCTCACAGTTACGGTCTAGTCTTCACCAATCGTCTTATGTGGCACATTGCCATATCAACAATTTTAGGCGAAAATTGAGAGAAACGGAAGGATTATATTTGAATTTATTGCAAAGATTTAGAACTCAATTGGTAAACTTGAAAAGTTTATGATTAAATTTGCATATGTACAATAGCGTTATGACTAATTGGACAATTTTTCCACTATTCAACAATAGCATGTCTTTCCAAGGAGATAAATATCCAATTGAAAGCTTGAGCAGTTAACTTGTTCAATGTTTTTCTTTTCCTTTTATAGTACTAGGTACATTCGAATTATCGGCAAGCATTTGTTATAAATTGATCCTAATCAACATCTAATAATAATTTTTCACTTCGTCTATGCGCATTTCATGAATCAATCTCAACATACTTGCCATTTCTCTTTGTTTTATGTTTTTTTGCTGTATAAAAGGTTGAAAGGATGAAATTCTAGAGAAACTCTTTCCTTTATTCAGGACATTTTCCGCATTTGTAAGGTTTTTTTTTTTTTTTTCAAGGTGAACATAACATGTCATGAATAATTAAGCTTACCATAACCTGTGATCCACTCTTGAAAAGAAACCATGGGGACATAAACTAGAATTGAACTCAAAATGATCGAGACCAATTCTTGAGAAAAGTACCCAATAAAAAAAAATTCTCAAGCTATAGAATTGGTAATAATTCAATCATTAACCTTTTAATTGGACCAAATTAGTCATAGTTTTTTTCACATTGGTACCAATTTAGTTCATCCAGCCAATTTAAGCTAGATGTTGCTCACATGGGTTCCAGTTATCCTAAATGGCATGGTTGATATTGACGTGAATATTTTTAATAATAATTTAAATTTTTTTATTTTTTTATTTTTAATATTTTAATATTTCTTTCTTTCTTTTCCTTGCGCTTTCCTTTCCTTTTTTTTATTTTATTTTATTTATTGTCGATGGTCAATTGCTAACCACGGGCCACAAGCCATGGCCGGTGAGGGTTGGCCTTGCCAACTTTTGTTTAATGGAAAAATTAACTAATTAATCTCAAACTTATTGAATAGATGCCAATTTAGTTCTAAATTTTTAATTTTTCCAATTTAATCATAAAATTTAGTGTGAAATTTTAATACAATAATTTCAGTCAATTTTGGTTGGAAATCGCTAATGTTGCGTTCAATTGTCGCAAATTGTCCTTTTTGGCACATCACCAAGTCAGCAATTTTCAATGAAAATTAAGGAGGATAGAAGGATTATATTGGAAGTTCACACAAAAATTTAGAACTAAATTAATAAATTGAAAAGTTTACAACTTGACTGACCTTTTGTACAGAAGGGTTAGATTGAATGGTTGTCGTTATGTCACCATGGATAGGGTGGGTCATTATTGATGACCACTGGTGGCTGAATCTTACAAGGCTTCTTAGGGATAGTGTATGGTCGTGGACTCGGTCCAAATTAATATCTCTTGTTGGGCTGGGCTTGAGGGTCGAAAATATAGATTAGCGTGGCGTGTGTTTGTGTGTTGACAGCAAAATCAATTTAACTTTCTAATTAGACGAACTAAAGCTAACTTCGAGATAGTGAATTGGCAGAAACATTGGCACCATTCTTTGCACCCTTTTCGGCCATAGCATATTTAAACAAGAATAAGAACGATGCATTTGTTGATCTTTCACCTAGTGGGCAAAGATTTACAATAATTAGGATGACATTTTTTTTATTTCATATATAATTTTAGAAAAGTAGATAATATACGCAAGGAGAACATTAAATTTTTCAAGCAATTTTATCTATGCTTATTTTCAGTATTATAAGGGGCCACTTTGTCAAATCGACGATATATAAAATTACTTATACAAAATATTATGAGATGAGTACACTAAAAATTTTAAAAACTTAACACGAATATGCAATCAAATCTTAAAATTTTTAAAATGTGCAATAAATGAAAGAACTTCATTGGATTAATTTAACAAATTTTAGGATTTTATTGTATTTAAAAAAGAAAACTTGATTACACTTATTGAAAATTTCAAAATTTTATTTTATTTTCGTGATAAATTTAGAAGTTAATTGTAATATTTGAGAATTTTAAAACTTAATTACACCAAATTTTAAGATTTCCAATATTTATTTACACCGTATAATTACTCTTCTTCTCACATCATTCCTTTTCTAAACGAGTCCACCAACTTGACCATCGCCACCCGAGACGACCCTCCCTCGCTCAACGCCTGCCTCGCCTCATTCCTCATCTCCGCCGCTCGCTCCCTCACTTCTCTCCCTTTCTCCGAGCACATCAACTCGGTGAATCGCCCCGCCAACTCGTCCCTCGTCACGAACCCTACTTCCGACTCGGCTACCGACAGTACCAGCTTCAAATCCCAGGCCAGGTACGCCCTGTTCAGCTTCTGCTCGGCGTAGAGCGGCCAGACTATCATGGGCACGCCTGCGAACACCGCCTCCATCACCGAGTTCCACCCGCAGTGGCTCAAGAACCCGCCCACCGAGTCGTGGCTCAGCACCGCGACCTGCGGGGCCCACGACTTTAGCACCAGCCCCCTGCCCTTGGTTCTCTCCGCGAACCCACTCGGAAGGATCTCATCTATTCCTGAAGAGAAAGGAAAGTGGCGAGTGTAATGAGAAATCTTAACTCAACTCGCGTTGAGAGCTCATGAAGATCATTTTTCTGACCGTGATTCGGAGTCCCGCGAATTATTCCTATGCCGCTCGATGTAGACAATACACAGAAATATACCTGGATCAGCTTCTGGTTTGATAGCTAAATTCCGCCACATTTCATCGTGCAGTGGTGGGTTACGGACTACCCACAAGAACCTGACCCCACTCTTCTCGAGAGCGTGAGCGATCTCTCTCAGCTGCTTCGAGGAGAACACCCCCATGCTCCCGAAGCTCATAAACAAGACGCTTCGGCTCGGCTGCGAGTCGAGCCAGTCCAAGCAATCGTGCTTGCTGATGTGATCGTCAGCCGCCACGAGCGGCCCAATGCAGTACACCGGCGGAGTTCGGCCGTCTGGCACGCACAGTCCCTCGGATATCGCTTTGAGGGCCCTCGGCTCGAGCGCCTCAAACGTGTTGCTTATGAGGCCGGCGGATTCTGCCAGGCGCGTCGACGTTTCCAAGAAATGGCCATAGATTCTGCTTGTCCGGTCCAGCATTCTTGACGGCATGTGCTTCGCCGGAATCGGGGGTACGCCCGGGATGTCGACGTTGCCATCCAGGTCTTTGAAGCTGGATGTGGTGAGCTTGTGTAGGGTGGGGAGGTAGAGAAACGCCGCGAGAGGGTTCGCGCCGGCGGGGAGGAAATAGTACGTGGGGAGGCGGAGCGCGACGGCGACCTCGGCGGCGACGCTGTAGAAGAAGTCGACAACGAGGGCTTTGGGCTTCTGTAACGGCTGGGAGTCGGAAAGTAGCTCAGACAAGTCATGGTAAAGGTTGGGGTTGTTGAGCCGGGCGTACTCAAAGTACATGGCCGGGTCGTCAGAGAAGGCGGTGGGGGCGGAGGAGAGAGAGGGGGAGGGAGACGGAGGGGAGGTGGCGGAAGGCGATGGAAGGGGTGGCGGAGGAGACAGAGGAGAGGTAAGGGGTGATAGAAGGGAGGAGGTGGGGAGGGGAGGAGATGAGGACGGTGATGGCGAGGGAGGGGTGGCGGCGGAGGAGGCACTGGGCGAGCTCCACCAGGGACATGAGGTGGCCTCTTCCCGGTGACGGGTACATGACGATGTGACATTTGTCTGTCTTCTCCATCATGATTTGCCTCTGAGTAAGTGGATCTCTTCCGCGGTGGCTTTATGGCCTCGTTCGTGACGCAAGCAGTGGAGTGACGAGCGAGACTGGTTGATGGAAGAGTCGGATGATTTATGGTTCAATTCTGACGTTGGTTGAAACACGGTTCACCAACGTCTCTTCTGATTACAGTGTTGCTGACTGCACGTTTCTTGCAATTATAATCATCATGGCGTCTTATCAGCTTTGGGGACTATGATGCTCTCTACTCCTGCCAAGTATTCTTGCCCATTTGTGTATCATTGGCCCTTTTGCTACAAGGGCAGGTGGATAGACAACCACTACTTTTCTATGTGTTTGGGAAAAAGTGTAGGTACTTGCTCGCGGCTACTAAATAGATTGATACAATTTCTTTTGCAATAGTTTGTTATGTTTTGCAATAGTTTGTTATGTTAGGTAAGCGTGAATTAATAAAAAAAGGGGAAGGCATCATCAACTTCTCTTTATGAAAAAAATTAAATAAGTACAGATATCAATTAGTTCTAAATTTTATAATTTTGCCAATTTAATGATGTTATGGTCTAGTTGTCATCAATCATCCTATTTGACACGTCGCCATATCAGCGATTTTAGGCAGAAATTGAGGAAAATGTGAAGATTATATTGAAATTTCTTACAAATATTTAAAACTCAATTAGCAAATTTGAAAAATTGATGATTGTATTGATCTTGTACAATAATGTTATGATTGAATGGACAATTTTTTCATTGTTCCCCAATAGCATGTCTTTTCAAACTGAAATCTTGTTGTTTACTTGTTCAATGTTTTCCTTTTCCTTTTATAGTACTAGGTACATTCCAATTATTGGCAAGCATTTGTTATAATTTGATCCTAATCAACATCTAATAATAATTTTTCACTTCATCTATGCACATTTCATGAATCAATCTCAACATATTTGGCATTTCTCTTTGTTTTATTTGCTGTATAAAAGGTTGAAAGGATGAAATTTTAGAGAAATTTTCCCTTTATTCAAGACATTGTCCGCATTTGTAGTTTTTTTTCTTCACAGTGAACATAACATATGTCAGAAATAAATAAGCTTACCATAACCTCTTATTAACCATGGGGACATCAATGAGAATTGAAATCAAAATGATCAAGACCAATTCCCGAGAAAAGTACAAAAAAAAATTTCTAACTTATTGCATCAATAACAACTTAGTCATAAATCACCACCTACCGCGGTGACTCCACTGGATAAGGCTCCGTTGACCCTTGCCCTCAAGATGAGAGGTTCGAAACTCAGTGAAGGTGCTTGGTGCCTTAACCGCTTGCATGGGGTGGTGGTTCCCTCGTGCGGCCCCAAGGTTTGTCCGCCGGCTACCGGCTGTACGAGATTTCCTGGGTCATAAAAAAAACAAAAAAAAAAACAACTTAGTCATAAATCTATCAATTGAATCAAAATAGTTATAGGTTTTTTTATATTGATATCAATTTAATCCACTGGCCAATTTAAGCCAAAGGTTGCTTACATGGATGTCGATCATTATAATAGTACAATTGGCGCTAACGTGAATATTTTTAAAAATAATCTAATTTTCACTTTTTGATTTTTAATATTTTTCTTTTTTCTTTTTTTTTTTGGTCAGCGGCCATGGTTGATGAGGGTTGGCTTCGCCAACTTCTATTTAATAGAAAAATTAATCAATTAATTTTAAACTTATTGGACAAAAGGAAAGGACAGCAGGTTGTAAGAAGCATAAAAGTCTTAAGGTTCTACTTTGAAATGACAAGCCCTCGTACACTTCTCATCACATCACGAAAAAGAAGAAAAGATGGCCTACTTGACACATTTTTCATCAAGGCGAGACCAACACCTTCGCTTTTCCTTGGGGCCAATATCTAAAGAATGTACGAAAGAGAGCGGGAAAAGGGACGTCCCTTCCTGGATCAACGCATTTTTCTGTCTCATGAAAAGACCAACCAACATTCAGAGCTACAGGAGGAAAGGAAGAAGACGAACCTCCCAGCCTCACAAGAGAGAACTTGAGAATCCACACTACATTTTCCTGTCTCATGGAAAGACAGATCAACTAACGTTCGGGGTTGCCGAAGAAAAGGTAGAAGATGAAGTTCCCAGTGTCCCAAGAGAGAGCTTGAGAATCCAAACTATTCATCATGATAAAGATCGTGAAGAATAGCCTTCACATCACGTCACAAGAATGAGTTGCAACCGTGGAGTTGATTATCAATATGATAGAGACTTTGCTCAAAAGTCAGAACGGTGTTTACTAAATTGCCTGTTTCGGATCATTTTGAGGTAGACGTGACAAAATGGGTCTTAGACCCATGTATAACCCATTTAAATTATAAATAAGTTTAACAATTAAAGACTTAAAATAAGTGAGTCTTAAATGGATCGGATTTAAAACTCATTTTCAACCAAAACTTCACAATCTCTTTCTTCCCTCTTTAACTTTAACTTTACAAAAATATTTTTTTATAAAAATCGAAATTATAATTATTTTTTTTTCTTTTTTTTCTTTCTTCTTCCTCCTTCCAATGGCTGGCATGGTGATAATCGGTGACCGGCTAGGCAAGCCTCGAGCTCGCCGACGTTGACGAGCCGGGCAAGCTCGAGACTCGCCTATGGCCAGTTGCTGGCTGTCGTCATGGCCGGTGGCCGGCCTAAGAAGAAGAAGAACCAAAAAGAAGAAAGAAAAAAAGAAACTTAAAAATTATATTCTTAAAAAAAAATTAAAAAATTAAAATTCGATTTTTTTAAAATAATTATTTTAAAAATTATAAAAATTGTCCATTAAATTTGCGTTGCATAAAACTATTTTAAAAATACTATTTTTAAAATATATATAAGAAATAAGCTTTATAAAATTTAGTTAAATGAGTCGAGTATGAGTCGATTATAGGTCAGGTTGGATATATGTAAAAAAATTTACACTGCAATAAATGGATTATAAACGGGTTAAACGGGTCGATTTGAGTTGGACCATATATAATCCGATCCAAACCCAACTCGATCCACCCGTTTAACGGGTCTATTTTAAGGTACATCTACTAGTCTATAACATGGTGACCTCGTCAACGAGAAGAAAAGATGGTCTGCTTGACACTTTTTTCATCCCAGTGAGACCCACAACGCCTTGGCCTTCTCCTGGGGCCAGTATCTAAGGAACGTACGAAAGAGAGTGGGAAAAAGGACAGCCCTTCCCTGGATCAACACTTTTTTTCTTTTTCTTTATCAATGGAAGTGTTGGAAATTGTGATTCATTTTCAGTAAAATCTGAAAACTACTTGCTTAATCATGAAGAAATAAGAGTCGAGAACATGAACAACTAGTTAATATCCAGAGAAGCCTAGAGAACGTGTAGCAAATCTCTAGCTTGGAGGTTGTACGTGTGATGCAAGAAAAACTAGCTTAATCAAGAAGTAAAATGCTCGTCTAGAATTGTTGAGAATGGCGGTTGATAGCTGAAATTTGAAGACTTACGTGGGAATGAAAGCAAGCAGTAGCAAAAGAAATAGTAAGCAGAAGTCCAAGCCAGTGGTCAAAGTCAAGAGTAATCTAGGTCCTTCATTGTTGACAAATAGCTAGCTGTGACGTGTACAAGTCCAGCTATTGTTTGAGTCGGTTGTTAGCCTATATAAAGGAGCAAGTGCTCCATATTTTGCGTGGGGAGATGAGCTTAAAACTCCGTATCAAGATGCACCTCCATTGGCACCTCCATCAAAATTAGTTTTGTCCATCTAATGAAACTATTTTCCCTTTATCCCAAGACTTTTATCCATCTTCTACAAGCTATACCATACACATATACACTTACAAGCATTAAACCAAAAACTATCATCCATATCAAAACCATGCTTCCACGCACATCCAAATTTTTAATAGGATGCTATGAGGGCTTTTAACTGGTAGAAGCATAGAAACTACAAAAGCATAACTAATGATAAGCTGCAAACTTCCGAGTCTAGAATGCCTGGCACCATGATGATTTTGAAAGTAACAGAACGAAAGTGTATCTCATGTGCAATTGATCCGAAACAATTTCTTCATTATTAAGCATAAGGCGTATGACCTGTATTTCGGTTTGACATTCAACTGTGCCTGATTGGGAACCTCATTCACAATCTGACCACTTTCCTGATCACCTTCCATGGGTACCATTTAGGTTGAGGTATTTTCAAATGGCTGTTCAAGTGAATCACCAGATTCCTCTAAAACATAATTCCACAGAGCAGTTGATCATTAAGAAGTCAATCGATTTCCACAGTGTGAAACAAATCATCCACGAAGAATAGTATAAACATGCACAGTCATGCATGAAAGGTGCCTAGATTACGTGAGAAGGTTGGCCTGTTCAAGGAAAATAACAACGAGCTCAGCGTACGTACGCAACTAATTTAGATTCTAGTTTTAGTGAACTTTGGGCTGCTGTTAAATTGGGCTTATTTTGTTTTTAAATTGGGCTTGAGTCATTTTGAAAATGGATTTAATATAAAAGCCCAGAAATGTCAATAGCCCAAGCGTGAGACTCCAAGTTTAGTTCATTTTCGGATTGGGCCCCAAGGTCCAGCCCAGTGTCCCTTTCCAATTAAAAAAATTTTAAAAATTATTTTTAAGAATATTTTTCAAAAAGCAGAAAATTTTTAAAAATTTCTGAAAGAATTTATTTTTAGGGAAAAGCTTAAATATTATTTTTTGAGTAGTTTTTTCTTAAAATATGTAAAAATCCTTGAAACTCAAAAATTGAACATGCTCATAAAGCTTTATAATATAGTGTTGTTTGTCTTTAGAGACAGATGTTAGGTTGTTGTGATTATGTGTTTTCATGTCAATTATTATTTAATTGCGCACTTTCAATACATTGATTATTGTTTTCCTTTAGCCTAGTTTGGGATAGAACCTTATGACTCCTAATTAGTAAGAAGACTTCCAGAATATTTTGGTTGGTAATTGAATAAGATAGGTCCTGAAATTGTACTAATTGTATGATTAGTGTAAATAAGTCTCCGAACATAGTTGGTTGCGTAGGAAGTGAGTTAAACTTCCGTGCCTGTTGACCCCAATAGGTTAACAACAACTTATTAGAAAATCAGCATAGTGCCAATTGAACTTAATAACAAATACCACAACATCACGCAAGATATGAGCTTGGAAGGATGCATGCTTAATCGAGGGCTATAGACTTGCTTTTTAGGCGATACCCCTAAAATCATAAGCTCTTGCCCTTTTGTATGGAAAAAGTAGATTGTGACAAACCCCGCTCATCAATTGTATTAAATCTTTTAATTTTTGATGTGTCAAAATACTTTATATAGGCACTACGAACAAATGCTTGTGATCACAATGAATTCACGATCGATGATCAATTAATTGGGAGAACGGAGAAACCGCTCTATTGTTGACACCTAAATTTTGGTACCCAATTATTTATTTATTGCATAAAAAATTAGGGATTAATTTTTAACCCCTAAAAATATATATATATATATATATATATAATTCAATTGCATAGCATATAATTTTAGGTGCATTTATTTTTAATTTACATGTTTTGCATTTTTATTTTTAGGACCGGTGGTGAATGGATTCGAATTAGTATTTTTGAGCTCTAGTTCGGCAGGCCGGGCTAGGCCCACTAAAGGAGAAAATTAACCCAAGCCTGTCATTATTTTTAATCAATTATCTTGTGAAAATTTGAGATTTGATGCAATTTTATGATGATTTTTTTAAAATTGAGAAAATCGCATTGCAATCTTATCTTTAGCAATATATGATGAGATCATGAGAGAATATTCACGAGATAAGGAAAATAAAATAGTTTTCGCGATTGGGAGGTTATAGGCAATCTTCGTGAGATAAAATATTTGCAAAAGGGACTTCATTTTGTTTTGCCTATAAAAGGAGTGTACGAAGTTAATTTTTGTGGGGTGGGTGGGGGGGGGAGGAGGACTTGCGCAGGTAGAGGAAAAGAAGAAAAACAGAAAAGCTAGGCGGGCTATTCATCTTCTTCTTCGTGCAGCCACAGCCGTTGATCCCCTATGCAGCCACCGACCGTCGCGCCCACTGCACTCATCGCCGCCGATCGCCCACCACTAGAGCCTGACGCCGAGGAAGTGCGAGCAAGATTAGGGCACTTGAATTAATGTAGGAATCCATATGTTTATAAGCATCGCTCAAGGAAGTGCGAGTAAGATTATTTCTTTCTCATTTTGCAGGGTTCTTGACTTATAAACCCGGAGATGATTACAAGATTGTTCATTCAATAGCCTTGACTCAAAGAGTCCCTTTGTTAAGCCGTTGACCAAGCCCACATTATGGTCCCTGTTAAAGACCTCTTAGATTGGTAAGATCATACCGCTTGCGAGAATACTTGGACCCATATCGATATGATAAAATTGAGTGATCCTCATAAAATAGCCATTCTAAATGAGAGTGAGTGAAAGTCCTTTCTAATCGAAAGTCTCTCATTTTGTATTATCAAGAAATCCATGTCATGAGTGAAAATTGTCTTGAACGATAATAACCTCCGACGATCAGTAATATACTGAAAATTTAAGGGTTTTTCTTCCTAATGGCGGTGTGATCATGCAGATCCATTATCGCATGGTGGGTCGCCCCAATTTGGTTAGAATTCTAAATTCCGATCCAAGATATGTAGAAATCCGAATTTACCATACATAATTCAATGAAAATAAATTCCAAATTTCATCAAGGCAGAGGTAAACATGCTCTTATACCAACTGTTAGACTAAATATAAATTAAAACCTAATGATCCCGATTTATCAATCATAGATAAATTCATATAGAATTCAGGATTGATTTGTGGAAACATAAAGATCAACATACCTCCAACCATTGATTAAATTTGCAAAAGTAGAAGACCCAAAACCTTCAACTGATCCACGTAGCATGATCGATCTACAATATAGGAACACTAGATCTGTACGTCCTGTTCTACTAGTCAATACCCCTTAAACTTGATGGTGTGGTTTTCTGTAGTGATTAGGGTTTGAACTAGACGATCTGACGTTTTTATTCCGTTTATTACGTTACCGATATCTTCCATCAAGACCATTATGATAATATATTAACGGGCAAATATCATGTAATACACGTGGGTAATAAATTGGGCAATAAATCGGAATTTATTGGGAATACAATATTGGGATCATATTTAGAATAATAAATAATATATTACATATTATAACAACTAGGACATTAAAAGTGTCATTCATATGACACTCACTTTAATTCTAAGCATATTGTATATGTATCAATTCAATTCTAAAATTTTAAGTTGTTTCAATGTAGTTATAAATTTTTTATGATTTGCCAATTTAGTTATTCCTGCCAATTTTGGCGGAAAAATGCTGGCACGGACAATTTTCCGCATTATTTAAAAAAAAAAAAAAAACTTTTTGAACTTTTTTTCTTTTTTTCTTTCCTCTTTTTTTTTTTTTTTTTTTTTTTATTCCAACTCTTGACTAGTGAGATCGCAAAGATAGCTAGCCACAGGCGAGGGCGTTGGACCCTTCACGTTTGGCTAGCTAGGGAGTTGGAAAAAAAGGAAAATAAAAAAGAAAAGATGAAAAAAATAAAATAATAAAGCATAAAAAAGATAAAATTGTCTACGTTAGCGTCTAGTTAAAATTTGTTGAAATGAAAATGGACAAATCGTCAAAATTTTTAAGATTAAATTTTGAAAGATTTAGAATTTAATTAGCAAATTGCAAAAAGATTTACAACTGAATTGACGCAAATGTAATAGATTTATGACTCTTCTTCTTTTTTTGGCATTTCTCCTCTTTGGGTGTACTAAAACAACCAAGAAAGTTAGGTATGATGTAATTGCGTGTACAATCAAGAAACATTAGAGGACCTATATAATGTGATCAGATTACTTCAAACCTAACTACTTGTCACAATTAAAATTGTTAGGTATTGATGTAATTGAGTGTACTCAACCATTCGGCAAATTTTCTCATTCGGGCTTTCATTCGGTTACGTAAACAAAATTGAATCGAACCCGATGTGCCGTGCAAATCTCTTTCATAGGCGAAGGAGAGTAAGAGTTGTCTTCAAAATAAAGGCCCTGGCAGCCCTGCCAACAAGTGAACTACACAGTGTATACATCACATGTAGGAGTCTCCCCTTCTTTGCTTAGATGACATCGTAAGAGGTGCAACCTCAGATAAAAAAGGCCATTGTCTGACGTTAAAAGCTACCACTTCCAAGCCACTAATGCAACCCAGGTCCAAGTTAGTATTTCTTGTTGGATTGGGCCTGAGGGTCGAACAAATGGACTGGTGCGTGTGCATTGTGCGAGCGTGTGAGGGTCATTTTGTTTTGAGAAAAATAGGCTGGCTAAACCTGTGATAAGTGAACTTACATACCTAAGCATATATAATCTCAACGATCCAATAAAAATTTATCATGTTAGGAGTGTCAAAACCATGCCGAAACATAATATGTCGCTCACGGCTTAACCTTAAAATTTCCGAACCCTAAACTTCAAATGCCACTTCTCCTCTCCTTCAAGTCGATTCCTTCGATATGCTCTTCAATTCGTACGTACGTCGATGAGACAAGGACACTTCTTCTCATCTCCTTCAAATCCCAGGTTCAATGTCTCCTTCTTCCTCCCCCCTTCATAATTTTTATGAAATTGAGACTGACCTTGAGGGCTAATTGCATCTATGAATCGATGTTGTGAGTGAGTCATTGTACTCGTCTATTTAGCATAATTTTCTTTTTCACTATAGATTGCCGTGCATATTCGTCTTTCTATGGTTGCACATGTCCATGGTCAAAAGAACTTGCCTCTGAAAATATGAATATGACTTTATACAGCTTCTGTAGACTAGGTAGGTTCTAAAGTTAATGTAATTAGTGATCCGTTTCTATTTTGATTACCAATGGCTTCTAATAATAGCACACATGATATCAGCTATTTATAATAATATATATCATTAAAGTTAGACCCGTTAAATGGGTGGGTCGGGTCAGGCTTGTGTCAAGTCGAAAATGATCCGACCCATATGAGCCCATTTAACCCATTTCGACTCATATTTATGTAGTGTAAATCTAATAACTCATACCCGACTCAACTCATATTATTAAAACCCATTAATATTTGAGGAAAATCCACACCCACTTTAAGCTCTATACTAATTAGATAAAAACTTCAAATCAAATTTGAAAATAAAATTTAAAATTTAAAAAAACCTGTAAATAGAATCTGACCAATAAAATATATATTTATAAACAACTTAGGGTTGATAAACTGATGCAGCCTGCATTGAAGACCAGCTCTCTCGACCAAGAAGATCAGCTCGCATTCAAGCTTGACGAAACCGAGAAGCCATATCGATATCTTGAGTCCATCCCAGAAGTTTGAAAGACACCTTGGGAGCCATGAAGATGCTTGTTACTACTTTATAGTTTCTCTGCTATTTATTATTTTCCTAGTTTCAACGCTCTGTTTTTATTTCGTTAACGATATAAGCCATCCAATTTCTTGTAGAAGACGAACGACTTTTGATGAATGAAAATTTTGCTTTGAAGCAAGTATCGTGAACCTTGTAGAGTTCATCCCATTGAAAACCTAGAAGAGTTTTCACTCCATCCTTGAAGAGTCGGAGCTTTTCGAAACCTGCATCCTTGAAGAGTTGCAGTCATCGATCTAGAAGAATCGGTGCCCTCTCAACTTCCTTGGAGGCCTAGAAGAGCAACCAACGGAGTCTCTATCTTTTCCTGTTATGTTCGTTATTTCCAACCCAAATTCAACCATCCTACAGTGCTTATTTCAGAAAACCCAAAACAGAGAAATTGTTGGCTTTGGAATCAAGTCGATCCAATCTGTATCGACAAAGATACTACTATTCTCCTGAGCTCGCGCAGTGCTGAAATTCCTATTCATCATGTTTCCCGTGTGCGAGTCACTCTCCCGATCCTACTGTTTGAGAAAGCCTAACCACCGCAGTTCCCATCCCTTCTTGACCTCCGCAATCTCGAGTTTCGCCAGCTGCCCCAACCTTTTAATTCCCTTTTGGGAGGCCTGAGATGAAACGCCCCCTTGCCGCCGGCAAGGATGCCGAGGCCAAGAAGAAGAAGCTCCAGCCCAACCAGGAGGAGGCATAGCAGCCCCCCGAGGAGGAAAGCACGGCCCAACTGGCCGAGTTCGCCCACCTCAATGAGGACCCACTGTTCAAGGTGCTCAAGCACGTGGACACCCACACGCTCACGATGGAGGCGGCACGGAGGTGAGTGGCAGAGGTGGGCAGCAAAGTGTTGCGGTTGGGTCTATTGTATGAGTTGAATAAATTATGTATTAGGTTACCTATTTAATGTCGAAATAGATCGAAAATGGGTTAGAATGTGTGACCCATTTTAACCTATATAATTCAATTTAAAACTTTTTGAATCTATTTTAATTAGGCCTTTATATATTTATGATTCATATGCAGTCCATTAACACAAAATATAAGCACCTCTATGCTAAACGACTTAATAGCACATTGTATCATATGATTATAAATATATATTTTTTATTCCTTAACTGTAATCAAATATGTGAACGAGTCATCAATTTTTTATTTTTTATTTTTAAATTGAGTCCCTTGACGGCATGGTGCGCATCGAACCATCGAGTAGTTTTGTTAGATACTTGTAATATTGTTTATATGACAATAATAATATAATATTAAATCAAATTGCATATTAAGCTATGTTTATGGTATGCCCCATTCTTTTCTTTCTCTTGGTATAAATACGAAAGTAGAGAGGGAAGAGAATATTGTCAATACTCATTGGATACTGAAGAGGGCCAATGGACCATCTTCAGGTGCTGGTTAGTGCCATTGGGAAAGGGCTAGGGAGCCCTCACAATAGACGAATGAGATCTATTAGCCCTTGTGGCTAGCCAGTGAACTGGCCGGAACCGGATATAAATAGAAAATTTTAGGTATTTTTTATTTGGATAAATGTAAGAAGATGGGTTGTCGTGAAGAAGACAAGAGAAATGTAGAAAACTTTGTGTTTTCATTATGTATTCTGTTGTACATTCTTCTGTATTTATAATACAGAAATGATACAATAAAATAAATTTTTGTGAGATCACAATAAAATCAAAATCTAGGGTCCGTTCGTTTCATGGAAAATGAGCCATTTCCGGAAAATATTTTCCAAAAAGTCATTTTTCAGAAAAATGACTATATTTTCCGGTGTTCGGTTGAAACCTGAATTTTGAGTGGAAAATATTTTCCACCGTTCGTTAGCTAATTTAATTATTTGGGATAAATTATTGAAGAATTGAATTTTAATATTTTTGATCGACCAAAAAATTAATTTTATTTTTTTATTTTTTTAAATGAATTTTTAATTATTTATATTTTTTATAAATCGAAACTTTTATTTCTTTTTCTTTTTCTTTTTGTTCCTCCTTCCTCCGCCGTCCCACGCACGCCGCCGCACGACCTGGGGCGGAGCTCGCCGGATCGGCGAGCCGCAATCTCCGGATCCGGCGAGCCGCGAGCTCCGCCCCAGTCGGCGAGGCCCGAGCTCGGCCGGGCTCGGGCGAGCTCGACTTCCCTAGATCGGGCAAGGTGGAGCCTCACCTGCCTAGGGCGGAGCTCGAGCGAGCTCGCGGTCGGTCGCCGGTCGCCGGTCGCCGTCATGGCCGACGACCGGCCAAGGCTAAGGAAAAAGATTTTTTTTTTTTTTTTTTTTTTTTTTTTTTTTTTTTTTTTTTTTCGGTCTAAAAGGAAGAAAGATAAAAATGAAAGAAAGAAAAGGAAAGGAAAAAATAAAAATAAAACATAAAACAAAAATATGTTGGTGAAAAGAAGCAAAGTGGAAGAAGTAATGGAAAATGTTTCCTCATCTTTGAAGGTTGTTTTTTCAGTGATGGAAAACATTTTCCTTGAGTAGTTTATTTTCCGTGAAACGAATACCGGAAAATCGAGAAAACGTTTTCCTTGGAAGTCATTTTCCGCAAAACGAACGGATCCTTAATCTCAATCTATTTTCCTAATTAATTTATACACAATCATAATCAAGCGAGATTCCGAGCATATCTCCGAGATCCAATCCAATGCATATCTTCCAACAATAAAAGACTAAAAAATTGGGTATTGTAACCATTTTGGTCGATTCGGTTTGAGATGTGCCCAAATGAAAGACCTTCTCCAAGATTTGGAAAATCGAAATACAGCACCTTCTCCCAAATCTAGAGAAACCTCATTCAGGTCTTGAGCCCGTTTGACTACTTTGCCTCCGACTTCTCCACCAACACGATCCCAACCGAAGCCCTCACCGAAATAATGCTCTCGCCGGTTCTGCTTCTTTGGCTTGCTTGTATGACGGACGGTGGAGGCGCAGGGCAGAGGAATCGGCCATGGGAGGACATCGACACAGCCACGACAGGTAAATGCAAGGGACACGCCATGAGACGGCAAAAACTTTTCGACATCATGTCGTTACTTCAAGTTGATTGAGGAGTAGTGAGTGCGCAGTGATGGTGAGATGTTTGCAGCATTGAGCTTATTTATATGAATACTAGAAAAGATGGCTGCCTTGATATAAATTGGTGTAAAATTAAAGCAACTGATATTTCTTTTTCTTTTTCTTTTTGTTGAGTTCATCTTAAGACGTCGTAATTAGTGGAAGCAGCGGAGAAGAGAGCAGACACTGGTATGACTGTGCGTAAGGAGAAGCAAAAACAAAAAATCCGAACCGAATCGAATTATTTTTTTGATTAGAATTTTATCAGGTTCAGGTATCAACAAATATAAATTTTACTTGTTTGGGTTAGGTTGGGTATCAAGGCAACTATTAAGCAATAATGGCCCTCGTCTTCCTTCTCCTCCATTTTAATTTTTCACATTGATGATATGACTTGTTCCATGACATGGCATTATATATATAGCAATATTGATGTCATATCAATTGAATTAGTTAAATCACCAACAGAGAAATTCAATCTCACATTTAACGAAAGTAAGAAGGCTCAACCACACTATAAGAAGGATTAGAGGAATTACATAATGTGATTAGTGTATTAAAAGCTACATTTTCGGTTACACCCACAAAAAAGTTGAGGATGAAGTAATTGAAAAAGTTGAGGATGAAGTAATTGAAAAAGTTGAACGATCGAGAAAGTTAGTGATGACGTAATTAGTGTAAAATGAAAATAACAGGATTTATATAATCCAACCTATCCTTTTAATCACAATCAAGAGAGTTAGGGATGATGTAATTGATTGTACTGAAACATCGGGTCCTTGTCATAGCGAGAGCCAATTAAAGTATCCACTTTTCACCTAGCGAGGACTATAGTTGTCCTCAAGGAAAAAAAATGGGGAAAATATTTTATTAAGAGTCCATGTCCAGCGCGACTAGTGGATCACCTAACATTCACCCTTCCGTCCGCGATTCATCAATCATCATCATTAGGAATTTCGAGACTTACCTTATCAGGCAATTGCAAAATGTTACTCGACAATTTCAATAGGTTCACTCCCAAATCGAGCAAAAGATGACAATCTAATACTCCGCGACCGTCTTTCTCCCGTGAGATCAAAGTTTAAGTGCAATACCAACATCACACAGTTACCATCTATTGATATTGTGGGTTTAATGGGAGTCTCACGAAATTCAATGACTAAGATACTGAATTCAGATGTATCTCATTCATGTGTAGATTCTTGTATTTTGGGGAATTCATCCGAAACACGCCGCCTCCATTATTGTCGAGAGTTTTCAGATCGAGAAGTCAAAAGCCTAGAAGAGAGGGGGGGTGGGAGTTGGTCGATTGTTAGTTAAACATCACAATTCTGAACAAACTTTTGCATGAAACATGAATCATGCGGCATATTAATATCATAACTAACATTCCACGTCACCAATCGTCCTAACATTTCTAGAATGAGGTGTTGAAAATGAGAATATCTGAATGAATGCATCCTAACTACCATTCTCAAGAAATTTTCGCATGAAACATGAAATATGAGGCATATCAATATCATAACTAGTACCACACATCATCAATTGTTATAACATTTTAAGAACGAGGTGATAGAAGGGAAAATATTTAAATGAATGCCTCCTAATTGCAATGATATATTCACATGGAATATCCGTGCTTATTAGTTAGCACTATATCAACCTGCAATGTAAATTCGAAAGCAAATGATGCACACAATTTGTAACCTACCAATTAAAGAAGGCTGAGGAAATTTCCTCCAATTACGAGCGAAAAATAATCATGACTTTCGAAGAAATATTGGATAAGCTTGAATTGTTGTCATTATGTCACCATGGACTGGTGGCTGAATCTTACAAGGCTTCCTAGTGATGGTGTCTGGTCGTGGACTCGGTCCAAATTAGCCTTTTCTTCTTAGCCATATCATTTTTAAACAAGAATAGGAATGATGCATTTGTTGATCTTCCTCCTCGTGGACAGAGATTTACAACAATCGCCATGACAGTTTTTTTGTTCTACATATTCTTCTTAGAAAAGTAGATCATATACATAAAGAGGGCATTAAATTTTACAAGCGATCTTCTCTAATGGTTATTTTGAGAATTATCGACAAAACCGTTAATATAAAATATTATTTACGCCAGATAATTGTTACTCATCTTCTCACATCATTCCGCTTTTAAACGAGTCCACCAACTTTGCCATCGCCACCCGCGACGACCCTCCCTCGCTCAAGGCCTGCCTCGCTTCATTCCTCATCTCCGCCGCTCGCCCCCTCACTTCTCTCCCTTTCTCCGACAACATCAACTCACTGACTCGCTCCGCCAACTCATCTGTCGTCACGAAGCCCCCTTCCGACTCGGCCACAGCCAGGACCAGCTTCAAATCCCAGGCCAGGTACGCCCTGTTCAGCTTCTGCTCCGCGTAGAGCGGCCAGACTATCATGGGCACCCCCGCGAACACCGCCTCCATCACCGAGTTCCACCCGCAGTGGCTCAAGAACCCGCCCACCGAGTCGTGGCTCAGCACCGCCACCTGCGGGGCCCACGACTTCAGCACCAGCCCCCTGTCCTTGGTTCTCTCCGTGAACCCACTCGGAAGGATCTCATCTATTCCTGAAGAGGAAGGAAAGTGGCGTGTACAATAAGAAATCTTGACTCAACTCGCGTGGAGAGCTCATGAAGATCATTTTTATGACCGTGATTTGACGTCCCACGCATTATTCTTATGCCGCTTGTTGTAGACAATACACAGAAATATACCTGGATCATCTTCTGGTTTGATAGCTAAGTTGCGCCAGATTTCATCGTGCGGTGGTGGGTTACGGACCACCCACAAGAACCTGACCCCACTCTTCTCGAGAGCGTGAGCGATCTCTCTCAGCTGCTTCGACGAGAACACCCCCATGCTCCCGAAGCTCATAAACAAGACGCTTTGGCTCGGCTGCGAGTCGAGCCAGCTCAGGCATTCGTGCTTGCTGATGTGATCGTCAGCCGCCACGAGCGGCCCAATGCAGTACACCGGCGGAGTTCGGCCGTCTGGCACGCACAGTCCCTCGGATATCGCTTTGAGGGCCCTCGGCTCGAGCGCCTCAAACGTGTTGCTTATGAGGCCGGCGGATTCTGCCAGGCGCATCGACGTTTCCAAGAAATGGCCATAGATTCTGCTGGTCCGGTCCAGCATTCTCGACGGCATGTGCTTCGCCGGAATCGGCGGTACGCCCGGGATGTCGACGTTGCCATCCAGGTCTTTGAAGCTGGATGTGGTGAGCTTGTGTAGGGTGGGGAGGTAGAGAAACGCCGCGAGAGGGTTCGCGCCGGCGGGGAGGAAATAGTACGTGGGGAGGCGGAGCGCGACGGCGACCTCGGCGGCGACGCTGTAGAAGAAGTCGACAACGAGGGCTTTGGGCTTCTGTAACGGCTGGGAGTCGGAAAGTAGCTCAGACAAGTCATGGTAAAGGTTGGGGTTGTTGAGCCGGGCGTACTCAAAGTACATGGCCGGGTCGTCAGAGAAGGCGGTAGGGGCGGAGGAGAGAGAGGGGGAGGGAGACGGAGGGGAGGTGGCGGAAGGCGATGGAAGGGGTGGCGGAGGAGACAGAGGAGAGGTAAGGGGTGATAGAAGGGAGGAGGTGGGGAGGAGAGGAGATGAGGACGGTGACGGCGAGGGAGGGGTGACGGCGGAGGAGGGACTGGGCGAGCTCCACCAGGGACATGAGGTGGCCTCTTCCCGGTGACGGGTACATGACGATGTGACATATGTCTACCTTCTCCATCATGAATTGATGCTTCTGAGTAATTGGATCTCTTCCGCGGTGGCTTTATGGCCTCGTTCATGACGAGAGCGAGGCTGGTTGATGGAAGAGTCGGATGATTTATTGTTTAATTCTGATGTTAGTTGAAATACGGTTCACCGTTGTCTCTTTCTCCTGATTACAGGAGAAAATGACGTGGTCCCTTCAGGGTACCTAATATTTTCTCCTGATGATTACAGTGTTGCTGACTTGCACGTTTCGTGCAATTATAATGATCATAGCGTCTTATCAGCTTTGGGGACTATGATGCTCTCTACTCCGGCCAAGCATTCTTGCCCATTTGTGTATCATTGGCCCTTTTGCTACAAGGGCAGGTGGATAGCCAACCACTCCTTTTCTATATGTTTGGGAAAAAGTGTAGATACTTCCTCACGGCTATTAAATAGATTGATACAATTTCTTTTGCAATAGTTTCTTATGTTCGGTAAAAGATTCTCGTGAATTAATAAGAAAAGGGGAAGGCGTCATCAACTTCCGTTTACAAAAAAAATTAAATAAGTAGAGATATCAATTTAGTTCAAAATTTTGTAATTTTGCCAATTTAATGACGTTACAGTCTAGTTGTCGTCAATCGTCCTATGTGATACGTCGCCATATCAATAATTTTAGGCAGAAATTGAGGGAAACGTAAAGATTATATTGAAATTTCTTGCAAATATTACAAACTCAATTGGCAAATTTGAAAAATTAATGATTGTATTGATATCTGTACAATAATGTTATGACTGATTGGACAATTTTTTCATTGTTCACCAATTTTTTCAAGATTACTGAAATTATGTGTAGTTAACTTGTTCAATGTTTTTCTTTTCCTTATATAGTACTAGGTACGTTTGAATTATTGGCAAGCATTTGTTATAAATTGATCCTAATCAACATCTAATAATAATTTTTCACTTCATCTATGCGCATTTCATGAATCAATCTCAACATATTTGGCATTTCTCTTTGTTTTATTTGCTGTATAAAAGGTTAGGATGAAATTTTAGAGAAATTCCTCCCTTTATTCAGGACATTGTCCGCATTTGTAGTTTTTTGTCTTCACAGTGAACATAACATATGTCATGAATAAATAAGCTTACCATAACCTCTTATTGACCATGGGCAAATCAACGAGAATTGAAATCAAAATGATCAAGACCAATTCTCGAGAAAAGTACAAAAAAAAGTTTCTAACCCATTACCTTGATAACAATTTAATTATAAACCTCTCAATTGAATCAAAATAGTCATAAGTTTTTTTGTATCGATATCAATTCAATTCATCTGCTCAATTTAAGCCAAACATTGCGTACATGAATGTCGATCATTATAAATGGCACGATTGACACTAACGTAAAATTTTTTAATAATAATTTAATTTTTAATTTTTGATTTTTAATATTTCTTTCTTTCTTTTCTCTCTTTTTTTTTTTTTTTTTTTAGGGTTGGCCTCGCCAACTTCTATTTAATAGAAAAATTAATCAATTAATTTTATACTTATTGGACAAAAGGAAAGGACAGCAGGGGTAAGAGACAAAAAAGTCTTAAGGTTCTACTTTGAAATGACAAGTCCTCGTACACTTCTCATCACATCACGAAAAAGAAGAAAAGATGGCCTACTTGACACATGTTTCATCACAGCGAGACCAACACCTTCGCTTTTCCTTGGGGCCGATATCTAAAGAATGTACGAAAGAGAGCGGGAAAGAGGATGGCCCTTCCTGGATCAACGCATTTTTCTGTCTCATGAAAAAGACCAACCAACTAACGTTCAGAGCGGCTGGAGAAAAGGAAGAAGATGAACCTCCCAGCCTCACAAGAGAGAGCTTGAGAATCCACACTACATTTTCCTGTCCCATGGAAAGACAGATCAACTAACGTTCGGAGTTACTGAAGAAAAGGAAGAAGATGAAGCTCCCAGCGTCCAAGAGAGAGCTTGAGAATCCAAACTATTCATCATGATAAAGATCGTGAAGGATAGCTTTCACATCACGTCACAAGAATGAGTTGTGATCGTGGAGTTGATTATCAACATGACAGCCTTGGCCTTCTCCTGGGGCTAGTATCTAAGGAACGTATGAAAGAGAGTGGGAAAAAGGACAGCCCCTCCCTGGATCAACACATTTTTTTTTCTTTTTCTTTTTCGGAAGTGTTGGAAATTGTGATCCATTTTCAGTAAAATTTGAAAACTACTCGCTTAATCATGAAGAAAGAAGAGTCAAGAACATGAACAACAACTAGTTAATATCTAGAGAAGCCTAGTGAACGTGCAGCAAATCTCTAGCTTGGAGGTTGTACGTGTGATGCAAGAAAAGCTAGCTTAATCAAGAAGTAAAGTGCTCTTGTCTAGAATTGTTGAGAATGGCAGTTGATAGCTGAAATTTGAAGACTTACATGGGAATGCAAGCAAGCAGTAGCAAAAGAAACAGTAAGCAGAAGTCCAAGCCAGTGGTCAAAGTCAAGAGTAGTTTAGGTCCTTCATTGTTGACAAATAGCTAGCTGTAACGTGTACAAGTCCAGCTATTGTTTGAGTTGGTTGTCAGCCTATATAAAGGAGCAAGTGCTCCATGTTTTGCGTGGGGAGATGAGCTTAAAACTCTATATCAAGATGCACCTCCATTGTCAACTCCATCAAAATTACTTTTGTCCATCTAATGAAACTATTTTCCCTTTATCCCAGGACTTTTATCTTTGAACTATCCTACCTCGTTCCTTATCCATCCTCTACAAGCTATATCATACACATATACACTTACACACATTAAATCAGAAACTATCATCCATATCAAAACCATGCTTCCATGCACATCCAAATTTTTAACAGGATGTTGTGAGGGCTTTTAACTGGTAAACTACGAAAGCATAACTAATGATAAGCTGCAAACTTCCGGAGTCCAGAATGCCTGGCACCATGATGATTTTGAAAGTAACAGAACGAAAGTGCATCTCATGTACAATTGATCCGAAACAATTTCTTCATTATGAAGCAAAGGCGTATGACCTGTATTTCGGTTTGACATTCAACTGTGCCTGATTGGGAACCTCATTCACAATCTGTCCACTTTCCTGATCACCTTCCATTGGTACCATTTGGGTTGAGGTCTTTTCAAATGGCTGGTCAAGTGAATCACCAGATTCCTCTAAAACATAGTTCCACAGAGCAGTTGATCATTAAGAAGTCAATCGATTTCCACAGTGTGAAACAAATCATCCACGAAGATCAGTATAAACACGCACACTCATGCATGAAAGGTGCCTAGATTACTTGAGAAGGTTGGCCTGTTCTAGGAAAGTAACAACGAGCTCCGCGAACTTACGCAACTAATTTAGATTCTAGTTTTAGTGAACTTTGGGCTGCTGTTAAATTGGGTTTAGTGTGCTTTTAGATTGGGCTTAAGTCATTTTGAAAATGGATTGAATATAAAAGCCCAGAAATGTCAATGGCCCAAGCGTGAGAATCCAAGTTTAGTTCATTTTCGGATTGGGTCCCAGGGCCCAGCCCAGTATCCCTTTCCAATTAAAAAAATTATGTAAGAATATTTTTCAAAATCAGAAAAATTAAAAAAAATTCTGAAAAATATTATTTTTAGGGAAAAGCTTAAATATTAATTTTTGAGTATTTTTTTTCTTAAAATATGTGAAAATCCTTGAAACTCAAAAATTGAACACGCTCATAAAGCTTTATAATATAGTGTTGTTTGTCTTTAGAGACAAATGTTAGGTTGTTGTGATTATGCGTTTTCATGTCAATCATTATTTAATTGCGCATTTTCAATACATTGATTATTGTTTTCTTTTAGCCTAGTTTGGGATAGAACCTTATGACTCCAAATTAGTAAGAAGACTTGCTGAATATTTTGGTTTGTAATTGAACAAGATTAGGTCCTGAAATTGTACTAATTGAATGATCAATGTAAATAAGTCCCCGAACATAGATTTTCTGGTTGCGTAGGAAGTGAGTTAAACTTCCATGCCTCTAATTGACCCCAATAAGTTAATAGCAACTCCTCATTAGAAAATCTGCATAGTGCCAATTTAACTTAACAACAAGTACCACAACGTTGTGCAAGATATGAGCTTAGGAGAATGCATGCTTAAGTGAGGGCTGTAGACTTGCTTTTTAGGTGATATCCCTAAACCCATAAGCTCTTGTCCTTTTAGACGGAAAAAGTAGGTTGTGACAAACCTCACTTGTCAATCGTATTAAATCTTTTAAGTTTTGATGTGTCGAAATACTTTATATAGGAACTACGAACAAATGCTTGTGATCACAATGAATTTATGATTGAGGATCTATTAATTGGGAGACCGGAGAAACTGCTTTGTCTAGTGACTTATTATTAGTAGAGCATGCAACACCAAATATCATGTCTTTGGCTATCAAGTCTTATTTAAAATTTAAAGCTTTCTTCTACTAACCAGTACCCATACGGCACTTAATTTCATACCATTTGCTGTACCATTTGCTGTTGGATTGTGCCTGAAGGTCGAACAATTGGACTGTTGTGTGTTATATAGACTAGCCTCACTTGAGGGTGAGATAGTTTAATTAGCTCGTGATCCGATGATCAAAACTCGTTGAATTTTTAGGAAAAGAAATTCGATAGTCGCATTTTGCTTTAATATTCATGATGGATTGGAAAAAATCACATGTTTTTTATGAAATCATTTCATTGAAAATTATTAGACAATATAAACCTACAAGACGTGCTAAAACCTATAATTTTTTACGAGACCCAAACGTATATCAACATTAATGGCTATTTTAGTCTAGTTTGATACATCAGGTGCATGCAATGACTTCTCTTAATGGAATTAAGATTTTCCAAGGGTTGCGACGATTGTTGACCACCGATTTATTCTTGAAT
The DNA here is from genome assembly GCA_014182715.1 of Eucalyptus cloeziana. NCBI lineage: Eukaryota > Viridiplantae > Streptophyta > Magnoliopsida > Myrtales > Myrtaceae > Eucalyptus > Eucalyptus cloeziana. The sequence goes on along the minus strand of CM024639.1, from coordinate 3,393,368 downwards.
GAAAGCACATGCGTAGATAGAGATATCTATGCAGAAGATTATGGCGTTGTCGTTGTCGTTATTTCAAGATAGGAAAACCACATAAACACTTGCACCATTCATTACGCCCTCTTCGGCCATATGATATATGAACAAGGATACAAACGATGCCTTCATTGATCTTCCTTGTGGGTAGAAAATGATATTATTATTCTTCTTCTCGCATCATTCCGCTTTTGAACGAGTCCACCAACTTCGCCATCGCCACCCGCGACGACCCTCCCTCGCTCAACGCCTCCCTCGCCGCATTCCTCATCTCCGCCATCCGCTCCCTCACTTCTCTCCCTTTCTCCGAGCACATCAACTCGGTGACTCGCCCTGCGAATTCGTCCCTCGTCACGAACCCTCCTTCCGACTCGGCCACTGACAGTACCAGCTTCAGGTCCCAGGCAAGGTACGCCCTGATCAGCTTCTGCTCCGCGAAGAGCGGCCAGACTATCACGGGCACGCTGGCCCACAACGCCTCCATCACCGAGTTCCAGCCGCAGTGGCTCACGAACCCGCCCACCGAGTCGTGGTTCAGCACGGCCACCTGCGGGGCCCACGACTTCAGCAGTAGACCTCTCTCCTTGGTTCTTTCCGTGAACCCAGGCGGAAAGATCGCATCCATGCCTGAAGAGAAAGGAAATCGTTGGGTGTACTAACAAATCTTAAGAAAATCGTGCGATTGAGAGCTCACGAACTGAATTATTTGACTTCTGACCGTGGTTCGCAGTCCCCGTATTATCCTCGTACCACTTGATGGAGACGAGACGCAAACGTACCTGGATCATCTTCTGATTTAATAGCTAAGTTGCGCCAGATTTCATCGTCCGGTGGTGGGTTACGGACCACCCACAAGAACCTGACCCCACTCCTCTCGAGAGCGTGAGCGATCTCAGTCAGCTGCTTCGACGAGAACACCCCCATGCTCCCGAAGCTCATAAACAAGACGCTCCGGCTGGGCTGCGAGTCGAGCCAGCTGAGACAATCGCCCCTGCTGATGTGATCGTTGGCCACCACGAGCGGCCCGATGCAGTACACCGGCGGAGTCCTGCCGTCTGGCACGCACAGTCCCTCGGATATCGCTTTGACCGCCCTCGGCTCGATCGCCTCGAACGTGTTGCATATGAGCCCGGCGGATTCTGCCAGCCGCGTCGACGTTTCCAAGAAGTGGCCGTAGATTCTGCTGCTCCGGTCCAGCATTCTCGACGGCATGTGCTTCGCCGGAATGGGTGGTACGCCAGGGATGTCGACGTTGCCGTCGAGGTCTTTCAAGCTGGTGGTGGTGAGCTTGTGTAGGGTGGGGAGGTAGAGAAACGCCGCGAGAGGGTTTGTGCCGGCAGGGTGGAAATAGTACGTGGGGAGGTGAAGCGCGGCAGTGACCTCGGCGGCAGAGCTGTAGTAGAAGTCGATGACAAGGGCTTTGGGCTTCTGTGACGGCTTGGAGGCGGAGAGCATCTCCGACAAGGCTTGATGGAGGTTGGGGTTGTTGAGGCGGGCGAACTCGAAGTACATGGCCGGGTTGTCAGAGAAGCCGGTGGGGGCGGTGGAGAGAGAGGGGGGGAGGGAGACGGAAGGGAGGTGGAGGAAGGCGATGGAAGGGTTGGCAGAGGAGACGGAGGAGATGTAAGGAGTGATGACAGGGAGGAGGTGGGGAGGGGAGGAGATGAGGACGGTGACGGAGAGGCAAGAGTGGTGGCGGAGGAGGAACTGGGCGAGCTCCACCAGGGAATTGAGGTGGGCTCTTCCCGGTGATGGGTACATCACGATGTGACATCTGTCTGCCTTCTCCATCATGGATTTGATGCTTCTGAGTAATTGGATCTCTTCCGCGGTGGATTTATAGCCTCGTTCGGGACGCAAGCAGTGGAGTTACGAGAGCAAGACTGGCTGTTGGAAAAGTCAGATGATTTACGGTCGAATTGCGATGTTAGTTGAAATAGGGTTCACCAATATCCCTTTCTTCCTTCTGATTACCGTGTTATTGACTGCTCGTTTTCTGCAATTATAATCATCATCAACCTGAAGGTTTTAGGTGTCATCCCTATCGAGAGTCTTGGCTACTTAGCTGTAGAGGAAAAGTAATGAGATGAAAGAGAATTACGTACCTTCTGAAGCAGAAGAATTTTGACTACAAAGGATCGGAGGACACTACTTATTTGATGACTGCATTAGTGCTGAAAATATTCTGCACTTAATGTAACTCTGTACATTTCATTACTCTGTGTCAGTAGTTAACTTGAATGATTTCAGTAAAAAAACCCATTTACAATCATATGTAAAGACAATAGTCTTGGTTTGAACATAGTAACTCGGTGCATCTTTTACCGATAGGTTTTACATGGGGGCAACAACGTCACCCTAGTCACGTCAAAATCCCTAGCAAAGTTCCGATAGATAATACGACATCCTGCAGCAGCCTCACAATTTCCAAAAAGGTCCACGGTTTATATCATAGCTCATAAGAAACATTGTTTGCATTTTTTATTATTTTACTTATTTTATAAGGAAAAGCATATATTACCTATCTACCCAAGAATAATTATTTAGAAGCTCACACCAGCAGTTCTAATAGTATCTTCCAGTCTGAGCATTTGACAGTCCAATGGCTCATCCAGGACCTCTAACGTGAAATTCATGAATGAAGTTAGCAGCAAAGTCAGGTTAGGTACAAGATTTTATAGACGCCCTAAACACATTAAATGAACTGATATTTGTAAAAGGGTAGAACTCAACATTTTCGTCTTTAGCAAGATGCGATTCCTATCCCAGGAATAGTCTCTGACTAAAATAAGAACAAAGAAGAAATAATTCACGGAGACTGGCTTGAGTATTTTCTGGTTGGTTGTCCATTAAAAAGGAAAAGACAGCAGGTGTAAGAGGCAAAAGATTCTTAAGGTTCTATACCCAAATGACAAGTCCTCGTACACTTTCGTCACATCATGAAAAAAGAAGAAAAGATGGCCTACTTGACACAATTCCTTGGGCCATTATCTAAGGAATGTTCGAAAGAGAGCAGGAAAAAGGACGGCCCTTCCTGGATCAAGCCATTTTTATGTATCGTGAAAAACATATCAACTAACTTTCAGAGTTGCAGGAGAAAAGGAAGAAGATGAACCTCCCAGAGTCACAAGAGAGAGCTTGAGAATCCGCACTACATTTTTCTGTCTCAAGGAAAGACAGATTAACTAAGTTCGCAATTGCCAAAGACAAGGAAGAAGATGAAGCTCCCAGCGTCACAGGAGAGAGCTTAAAAATCCACACTATTTATCAGGATAGGGATCATGAAGGATAGCTTTCACATTACGTCACAAGACTAAGTAGCAATTGTGGAGGTGATTATCAATATAACAGAGACTTTGCTCAAAAGTAAAAAAGGCCATTACTAAACTGGACTCCGTTTCGGATTACTTTAAGGTGCATCTACTAGTCTATGACATGATGACCTCTGTCAAAAAGAATCCTTCAAATAATTGCATCTAATAATACATGTTCTTCACAAATCAAACCATGAACTATCATTGGGTCCAAAAAAATTTAAAGAGCACATAAAAATTACATATATCACCAACTTCATTGAATTTATGAAAATATTCTCCGTAGATCTTTGAAGAAATTGGACACCATCGCAATGTGCGATAGCATCATGAACTCATAGTAGGTCAAACTAAGACCGAGTGGAGCTTAATGCAACTTGGTGGTGGGTTTTTGAGTCAATACATGTTAAGCAAAATTAAAAACAAAGCCTTGTCTATCCGACTTGATATATGGCCCTTAGTCAGGAGCTAGTGAAACCCCTTATGGAAATTGGGAACGTTTGTGTGTCCTCATGCTTCTTAAGTTCATTTAATTCACCTTCAGTTCACCGGAAAGAACTCAAACCCAACTGGGTTTCCGAGATGTTCTTTGAGTTCGAAGTTTCCAGATTCGAAACACCCTATTTTGACTTTTATACAGCACGATCTGTTTATATAATTGTTATTGTTCTTAGACACGAAATCTTGTCGATCAGGAAGGAATCGGTAATATTCCATCGACCTATTCACATGCCCTTGATGAGTAGTTGCTCAGCTTGAAATCTTTGAACTTTTTCAATTTCAGTACAGTTGTATATGGAAATTAAAAGTTTTATGAGCTTAAGCGCACAAAAGGTCGACCTGATTCATTATCAGATGTCTAGTAGAGCAACAGAGTTTACTATGCATACTTGAGCCCAATAAGTGCTCAAGCTACTCAAATTCAACTCAAATTTGAAAAGAATCGAGCTGACTTTGAATAGTCTATGAGTTAAGCTCAAGCAACTCATGAGAAGCTGAGACCTATATTATCTTTTTACTTGTTTTTCTTTTTTTATCAATGTCGAAAAATTGTGCTTGTTTTAGGCTTTTAGCTATGCTTTCAACTTGAAAAAAAGCTAAATTTGACGGCTCCAATTTTTATTTTTCCTGATTCAGGTGATCCATTCAAAATTCAAATGTTAATGGAAGTGGACATAGACAAATCCAGTGATGCTATGAGTCCAATAAAGGACTCATTAGAATATGAAGGTGAAGAAGAATTCGAAAAGACACCCGGGATGAGCAAGGTGCCCAATCTTCGTCCTTCTGGTAAACAAAAATCAACAATATGGCTTCATTTTCATAAAGGGAAAACCGAGAATGGGAAAACTAATGTCTTTTGCATTTATTGTGGGGCCAAATATAGTTACAATATCGATAACAGAACTTCTACTATGTTGAAGCAGTTGAAAAAGTGCAACAAGTATCCCCACAATTTATATAAGAAGCAAAAGTTGTTTGCCCCACGTAAAGTGAATGAGACTCAAATGACACTGAGGCATATTACTAGTATTGGTAGTGCTAATGTCTTAACAACATGGAATTTTGATCAAGATCATTGTAGGCAAATGCTTGTTCAGATAATCATAATGGATAAACAACATTTTCCAATGATTGAATGTGTTGGATTCCATAATTATATTAATCAATTACAACCCCTCTTCAATCACATCTCACGATTTACTGTGGCTAGGGATTGATTGAAATTGTTTCTTTGTGAAAAAGCAAGTTTGAAGACTTACTTTCATAAGCTTAATCTAGGGTCGCACTCACAACCGATATATGGAGTTTTATTCAAAATTTGAACTATGTATATCTCATTGCACACTTTATTGATGACAACTGGAAATTGCACAAAAAAATCATCAATTTTGTGGTGATGCCTAGTCATAAGGGTAAGGATATTGGGAAAATGATTGAGAAATGCATCTACAAGTGGAGAATAGAGAAAAAAGTGTCCACAATCACCGTAGATAATGCTAATGTAAATGATGTTGCCATTAGTTTTTTGAAAGAAAAATTATCAAGAGATAGGCTATTGATCTTAGATGGAGATATTTTACATATGAGGTGCATGGCTCATATATTGAACTTGATTGCGAAGGATGGATTGATCGAGATACATGATCTTATTGTACGTATTGAAAACGTGGTTAGGTATGTGAAGAGTCCTCCCATGAGATCTCAAACATTCCAAGATTGCATTAGGAGTGCAAAGATTACTCATAAGGGTCAATGTGTCTTGATGTCATAACTAGGTGAAACTCCACTTATCTCATGTTAGACACTGTCTTAAAGTTTAGAAAGGCCTTTGAAAGGACGGAAGAAGATGATCCTTCTTTTTTAACAGAGCTTGAATATAAAACTCCTAAACATGAAGATTGGGAAAATGCCAAAGTTCTTTTGATATCTTTTTAGAAGTTTTATGATACCACCAACAAGATGCCAGGAACTCTATATATCACTTCCAATGATAATTTTAATAGATATCCTCTTTATATAAAAACTTTGAAACAAACAGAGAAGATATTAGATCCTAGGGTGAAAGCTATGGGTGCAAAGATAAAAGATAAGTTTGACAATTACTATGGGAGTTTTGAAAAAGTAAATATAATGGTGTTAATTGCAATGATATTGGATCCAAGGAAAAATATGAATTATGTGCAGTATTGTTATAAATTAATCTACAATGATATGCAAAATTTGATGTAATGTTCGATAAGGTGAGGATTGCACTTGAACGTTTGTTTTATTTTATTGAGAAATCTTATCTTATTTCCTATGAAAGGAATTTGGGTGGTCAATTTTTAAGTGATATTGGTAGTAGTTGGGATTTTGATAGTCATGAGACGAAGGGTGATAAGGATGACCTTGCTTTGATTGAGGATTTAACTTGAGATAAGGCATTTGAATTATTTCTACATGAGGACAAAATAGTGTGCATGGGCAACTTATTTGAACTCGACAAGTATCTTAAAGCCGATCATGAAGAAAGTTGTGATCTTGACCTTTTGATGTGATGGAAAACTGCTGACCAAAAGTTTAAAGTCTTCTCTTTGTTGGCTGGGCATATTTTGTCCATTCTCGTAACAACCGTTGCCTCGAAGTCGACTTTTAGTATATCTAGTTGTGTGCTTGATGGCTTTTGAAGTGTTTTGACTCCTAAAGTGGTGGAAGCTTTGATTTGCACCCAAGATTGGTTGAGATTGCCAATTAATGTTGAAGAGTGCATCAAGAATGCAGAAACGTTTGAGCGAGGTAAGTCATGGATATATCTTTTTATCTTATAATTCTTTCGTATATGTAATAAGTGAATGATTTATTTAATATTTTATTTTTGTTAGATATGGATGATGCTGACTAGGAGCTTACAGGTAAATAGAGTTTACAAGTTAAAGTGGAGGAAATATATGTGGTAAGATTTTCCATTAAGAACTCGAATCCCATTTTGTGGTAAAATTTGCGCACTAAATTACTTTCCATTTTATTTGATTAAGTTCGATTAGCTAGAGAAATCTCTAATTTCTTTAGACTGTTTCATTCTTTCCGTTTAATTTGATTAGGTTTGATTAGCCAACACGAGCACTCCTCCTTCCTAAAGTTTACACACCTGGCTCTATGGAATCATCCAGAATTGAAGAGCATATGTGATGGGACCATAAGTTGTGATTTTATCCAGAGGATATCTATCGAAAATACTGATATTGAATAGGGTTCCTCTGCTTGAGAATGGCTTCCCTTCTTACGCCTTTTTGTAATTATCCACTCTGAACATTGGCATTCATCAAATACAATTTGTAGTTTTTAGATAAAGAGAACTGCATGTTACTTAATGCTTCTTCATACCATCTACCTCATTTTCTGTATAATGTGCTTTTGTGGGAATCCTTGGTTTGTAGTGGAAGATGGTGACTACCATAAAATGGGATTCAATACATGAAATTTGTCCACTTGTTTATTGATCACCTGGTGTTAATTGAGTTTGGCCTACCCATCATTTTGATTTACTCTTGAAAATTGTGTTGTAAGATGTGTTTATCCTTGTCATTACTATTCCTATCTCAGGTTGATTTAATTTTGAATTTGTCAGCAATTAAGCTCTCAGATTGTAGGATCAGATATATCATTGCAAGCTGCTGAAAGTGCGGAGTATAAGTGTGTCACTCTCATCTTGCTTCTCTTGTTCATACTAAAAATGACCAAACAAAAAGCGAGAGAAAGAAGTGATCAGGGGTTTCAGTTGTCTATACTCCCGCAAATAAACCGCTCAAACAAACGTAGTAAAGAAAACGACGATGCCTACAAGCTATTTGCATGAAAATAATGATTTCTTTTTCTCTACTGGATGACAAAATAGAGAGGGTGTGAGGAGAGTGTGATTTGAATCTGCGCCCGTCCTGATTCAAAACTTCAATTTGGGGCTTAGACTAAGGAAATACAAAGCAAGCTGCACCAATTTTCAATTTATTTTTGGCTTGAAATAGAAAATTATTGGTTCCACTGAATCAAACCTATTGGTTAGTCCGATTCCCTATTCCAAGACCAATCGGTCCAATTCTCAGTCCAAAAATTTGGGAACCAGTCCTCTCAATCCGGTTCTCAGTCCCACCTCGGAAACAAACTTAACCGGGAACCAGTTAGTCTTAGTCTACACAAGTGTAGAAGGACAGCTTATGGGGCCAATCCCACATCCTGGGGGTGATGGAGATGAGAATGGTGGGAGTATGATAGATTGAGGGAGGGGCAGGACAATGAAGTAGCATTTTTGGGATCTAGGCAACAACTTTTGGGCGTATCAATATCCAAGGATAGGTGGTTAGGCACGTACAAACAATCCCAAAGTTGGGGTAGTACCGTGGGGGTACTTTTGATGTAATTTGAGATGATGGACCCTTTTTTGAAAACCCCAGTATACCCAGCCATGTCACCTAAAGTAAATAAATAAAAAATGAAATGCATTAGCCTGCTTTATAATTCCATGTGCGTCTTTGAATTTCATATATCCTGGGTTATCATTAGTCCAAATGTGCTTCTTTTGTATGCCTAAAAGTGAAAAAGAATTAGTAACCGCCTTAGCCATGATGTGTTGGGGGCCTCACAGTTACGGTCTAGTCTTCACCAATCGTCTAATGTGGCACATTGCCATATCAACAATTTTAGGCGAAAATTGAGAGAAACGGAAGGATTATATTGGAATTTATTGCAAAGATTTAGAAATCAATTGGTAAACTTGAAAATTTTATGATTAAATTTGCATATGTACAATAGTGTTATGACTAATTGGACAATTTTTCCACTATTCAACAATGGCATGTCTTTCCAAGGAGATAAATATCCAATTGAAATCTTGAGCACTTAACTTGTTCAATGTTTTTCTTTTTCCTTTTATAGTACTAGGTACATTCGAATTATCGGCAAGCATTTGTTATAAATTGATCCTAATCAACATCTAATAATAATTTTTCACTTCGTCTATGCGCATTTCATGAATCAATCTCAACATACTTGCCATTTCTCTTTGTTTTATGTTGTTTTGATGTATAAAAGGTTGAAAGGATGAAATTCTAGAGAAACTCTTTTCTTTATTCAGGACATTTTCCGCATTTGTAGGTTTTTTTTTTTTTTTTTTTTTTCACGGTGAACATAACATATGTCATGAATAATTAAGCTTACCATAACCTGTGATCCACTCTTGAAAAGAAACCATGGGGACATAAACGAGAATTGAACTCAAAATGATCGAGACCAATTCTTGAGAAAAGTACCCAATAAAAAAAAATTCTCAACCTATTGCATTGGTAATAATTCAATCATTAACCTTTTAATTGGACCAAATTAGTCATAGTCTTTTTCACATTGGTACCAATTTAGTTCATCCAGCCAATTTAAGCTAGGTGTTGCTCACATGGGTTCCAATTATCCTAAATGGCATGGTTGATATTGACGTGAACATTTTTAATAATAATTTAAATTTTTTATTTTTTATTTTTAATATTTATTTCTTTCTTTTCCTTACACTTTCCTTTCCTTTTTTTATTTTATTTATTGTCGATGGCCAGTTGCTAACCACGGGCCACAAGCCATGGCCGGTGAGGGTTGGCCTCGCCAACTTTTGTTTAATGGAAAAATTAACTAATTAATTTTAAACTTATCGAATAGATGCCAATTCAGTTCTAAATTTTTAATTTTTCCAATTTAATCATAAAATTTAGCGTGAAATTTTAATACAATAATTTCAGTCAATTTTGGTTGGAAATCGCTAATGTTGCGTTCAATTGTCGCAAATTGTCCTTTTTGGCACATCACCAAATCAGCAATTTTCAATGAAAATTAAGGAGGATAGAAGGATTATATTGGAAGTTCACACTAAAATTTAGAACTCAATTAATAAATTGAAAAGTCTACGACTTGACTGACCTTTTGTACAGAAGGGTTAGATTGAATGGTTGTCGTTATGTCACCATGGATAGGGTGGGTCATTATTGATGACCACTGGTGGCTGAATCTTACAAGGCTTCTTAGGGATAGTGTATGGTCGTGGACTCGGTCCAAATTAATATCTCTTGTTGGGCTGGGCTTGAGGGTCGAAAATATAGATTGGCGTGGCGTGTGTTTGTGTGTTGACAGCAAAATCAATTCAACTTTCTAATTAGACGAACCAAAGCTAACTTCGAGATAGTGAATTGGCAGAAACATTGGCACCATTCGTTGCACCCTTTTCGGCCATAACATATTTAAACAAGAATAAGAACGATGCATTTGTTGATCTTTCACCTGGTGGACAAAGATTTACAATAATTAGGGTGACAGTTTTTTATTTCATATATAATTTTATTTCATATACGCAAGGAGAACATTAAATTTTTCAAGCAATTTTATCTATGCTTATTTTGAGTTATAAGGGGCCACTTTGTCAAATCGACGATGTATAAAATTACTTATACAAAATATTATGAAATAAGTACACTAAAATTTTTAAAACTCATCACGAATATGCAATCAAATCTTAAAATTTTTAAAATGTGCAATAAATGACAGAACTTCATTGGAGCAATTTAACAAATTTTAGGATTTTATTGTATTTTAAAAAAAATTAAAACTTGATTACACTTTTTGAAAATTTCAAAACTTAATTGTATTTTCGTGATAAATTTAAAAGTTAATTGTATTACTTTAAAATTTTAAAACTTAATTACACTGGATTTTAAGATTTCCAATACATTTATCCCGAATATTATTTACACCGTATAATTTTCTCACATCATTCCTTTTCTAAACGAGTCCACCAACTTGACCATCGCCACCCGAGACGACCCTCCCTCGCTCAACGCCTGCCTCGCCTCATTCCTCATCTCCGCCGCTCGCTCCCTCACTTCTCTCCCTTTCTCCGAGCACATCAACTCGGTGAATCGCCCCGCCAACTCGTCCCTCGTCACGAACCCTACTTCCGACTCGGCTACCGACAGTACCAGCTTCAAATCCCAGGCCAGGTACGCCCTGTTCAGCTTCTGCTCCGCGTAGAGCGGCCAGACTATCATGGGCACGCCTGCGAACAGCGCCTTCATCACCGAGTTCCACCCGCAATGGCTCAAGAACCAGCCCACCGAGTCGTGGCTCAGCACCGCCACCTGCGGGGCCCACGACTTCAGCACCAGCCCCCTGCCCTTGGTTCTCTCCGTGAACCCACTCGGAAGGATCTCATCTATTCCTGAAGAGAAAGGAAAGTGGCGAGTGTAATGAGAAATCTTAACTCAACTCGCGTTGAGAGCTCATGAAGATCATTTTTCTGACCGTGATTCGGAGTCCCGCGAATTATTCCTATGCCGCTCGATGTAGACAATACACAGAAACATACCTGAATCATCTTCTGGTTTGATAGCTAAATTCTGCCAGATTTCATCGTGCGGTGGTGGGTTACGGACCACCCACAAGAACCTGACCCCACTCTTCTCGAGAGCGTGAGCGATCTCTCTCAGCTGCTTCGACGAGAACACCCCCATGCTCCCGAAGCTCATAAACAAGACGCTTTGGCTCGGCTGCGAGTCGAGCCAGTTCAGGCAATCGTGCTTGCTGATGTGATCGTCAGCAGCCACGAGCGGCCCAACGCAGTACACCGGCGGAGTTCGGCCGCCTGGCACGCACAGTCCCTCGGATATCGCTTTGAGGACCCTCGGCTCGAGCACCTCCTTTTAGAAGATATGCAATATATCTTAGGGATATTTGGAATTGATTTTATTTTGTACATATCAATTCAATATTAGATCTAGATTTAGATTGATTCGTAGAATTCTTTATTTCCATTAATTGTACAAACCTAGCTCTATATCTTTAGGATTTGTATAGTTTACAATTAATCAAAGGAAATACAGTAAAAAGCTTTGTTCCTCTCTCTTCACCTTCGGTTTCTTTCATGGTATCATAGCCACGAGGCTTCTGATTTGCTTCCGCTTTGTTCTTCTGCCAAAGAGTCTTTCACCTACAAAAAAAAAAAGGAAGAGGTTATTCTTTCGGCATTAGAATCAACTTTCGAAGGTTTCTTTTTTTTTCTTACCATGACATCCCCGCAAACTAGCTTCTCGGCTTCTGGAAATCCACCGACTGGAGAGACGTTGCACCAAGATCCGCAGGATGAAAATCGACCTGCAACGCTTCCACCTACAACACTTCCATTCACAAGTCAGCAGACACAATCACCACCCGCTCAGTGGTGGCCCACGCAGACTCAGTTTAATGCGGGGCAACCCTTAGTGGGTCAACCATACCAATGGATCCCGTATCCATTTCTCTTTGGGGCAAACCCAAATCCATCATCGTCTGCATCTGTGGGTCACCAGAGCCACGTCCGACCTGATGGGGACCCGCCAACCACGAATGGGGCAAATCCAGCCATCGGATCGGAGCAGTTAAGCGGGTCGGGTCAGCCGGGTATGGGAACAAATCCCTACTCGGGTTTCTATGCGGGTTATCCGATTGGGGCGAGTGAATCGGGTCAAGGCATGAATACCTACCCGAACCTCGCGCCCGGTTTTCTGCCTTTCCCAGCGGTGGCGCTCGCCGGACGACCAGAACCCGGCGATCCATTGTTCATTTCTAACGTCGACGGACTAGAATTGCGGCTCATCAGCCAGCAACTAACTGGCCCAGAAAATTACACAAGATGGTCGCAGGAGTTCCGGCGCGCCCTGGCAACCAAAGACAAAGAAGGTTTCCTCGACGGAACTATTCCAATTCCCATGGAGGAACGTCTGGCCCGACTCTGGAGGAAGAGCAACCGCCTGATCCGAACCTGGATCGGCAATTGCGTCTCCTCCGAAGTCGCGACCGGACTACCACCAACAGAAGATGCAAAAGAGACGTGGGAAAATATCCAGGAAATGTACGGGAAACTAGATCAGGCAAAAATTTTCAATCTAATGCAGGATCTCAGCGAATTGAAGCAAGCAATATGACGATCACAGCCGTTTTCAACTGGCTCTCGTCTCTTTGGAACAATCTCGAGGCGGCCGAGGAGAAACTTGTGGGACCAGAACCCACGCTTAAACAATACAGGTCTATCAAAGACAGGGAGAAAGCTACACGCTTTCTCCTCATTTTGAACAAAAATTACCTCGGATTTCGTTCACAGATCCTCGCCATGGATCCGATGCCGCCGATTGGGCGCATATTTCAACTGGCCGTACAGGAGGAGAGTCAGCGACACGCGACGCCAGACCATACCAGGAGCAGCGAGAGCGTCGCTCTCGCCGCCGCCGGCGATCGGCGAGACGCGGCCACCAGGACGCAAACCCTAAATCGAGAGAGACGAGCAGCCAAATTGGGGCTAGGGTTCGCAGAAGAGGAATCCCGAGTATATAAAGCAGACCGGATGGACGGTCAGGATGTGCTGCGAGGATCGGATGGCTTCGGTCAATTGATCGGATCCAACGGTGGACAGGAGCTCGCGGCCAAAGGATCGGACGGTCAGATCTTCAAGGCATCGGACGATCAAATCTTCAAAGCATCGAACGGTCAGATCTTCAAAGCATCGGACGGTTAGATCTTCGCTGCGATTAAAGGCACGAACGGTCAGATGCTTGCCACGTCATCAAGGAATTTCGGGAGAAATTTTAAAGGCAAGAATAAATTATTTTGTGATTATTGCAAGCGTGCTAATTACTCAATTGATAATTGCTGGAAATTACATGGAAAGCCCGGTGAAAAAGAAAAAAGGATTTTAGCAGCTTATCAAATTACTGGTTCGACCGGTAAAGAGGGTGACAAATCTATCACAAATAATCAGTATCATCAATTGATGGAGGCACTTCAAAAAATGGACACCACAAACAGAGGAGCAAGTTTCTCAGGTATTACACATTGCTTGATTAATTCAATATCCAGAAAATCATGGATAATTGATTCAAGGGCAAGCGATCAGGGCATTTTTCTCAAGTATAAATCATAGATTGGATTTCCCTATTTCTATGCAGTTGCCTATTGGGGATATTACTCATGTCCATGAAACAGGGACAGTCAATCTCAGTCCAAAATTACTCTTAGAAATGTTCTTTGTGTCCCAGAATTCCAGTTTAATCTAATATCTGTGTCAAAAGCTTGTCAAGAAAATTCATGCCGGGTCATTTTCAATGCTGATGCATGTTTCTTTCAGGACCTTTCGACTGGGAAACTGATGGGCTTGGGTAGTCTCTCTGAAGGCCTTTATTTCTGGAATAATTCCTCGAATAATTTTTCTTGCATTTCTTTGAATAAATCTTCATTGTGTAACTTGACTACCAATGATAGAAATTTCATTATGCATTTGAGATTGGGTCACAGTGCCTCCTTTCCATATCCATAATGTTCTATATGTCCTCTTGCTAAACAATCTCGTGCTCCTTTTCCGTCTAGTAATACCCGCACTAGTGCAATTTTTGCTCTAATTCATGTAGATATATGGGGACCATATCACACATTAAATCATGATGGGTCTTGACATTTTCTTACTATAGTCGATGATTATTCTCGTGCGACTTGGATTTTCTTGATGCAGTCTAAGAACCAAACTTATTCTCATTTGAAAAATTTTCTCTCACTCTCAAAGAATCGGTTTGGGAAATCCATACAAATGGGATTCGTGCTTGATAATGGCGAGAGAATTCTTCAGCCATGACTGTTCTTCATTATTCACTCAATATGGAATACAACATGAGAGCACTTGTGTCTATTCACCACAACAAAATGGCGTGGTAGAACGGAAACATCGTCATTTATTGGAAGTCGCACGAGCCTTAAAAGTTTCAAGCGTCAGTTCCGGACGATTATTGGGGAGATTGTGTGGTCACAGCCGCTTATCTAATCAATCGTATGCCGACTCGGATACTTAAAGGGAAAACTCCATTTGAGTTATTGTTCCAAAAAAAGCCAGAGCTTCAACATCTCAAGGTCTTCGGATGTCTCTTTTGTCACAACAAAGTGGGACCTAGAGACAAATTCACTCCTCGAGCTCGACGATGCATTTTCATGGGATATCCCAATTTACAGAAAGGCTATCGCGTTCTCGACATATCTACAAAAGAATTTCTAGTAAGTCGTGATGTCATCTTTCGTGAAGACATATTTCCTTTTTCTGAGCAACCCACTACAAATACAGATACAGGGATGACAGCTCCTTCTGGCAATATTGATGAAGCAATACCTCAAGACACTGCCTATATACCATTGGCAGAATTGAGGCCCATTCCTACAACTGCTTCATATCTTCCAGAATCAACATCAACACCTGTTGATAGGGCCATTTGCCCAGAAGAAATCTCCCAGCCACGACTAGAAAATACCCATGATGTTGAAGAAAGTCGGCATATTGAGGCAGCATCTACCAATGGAACTCCCACAGACATTATTCATCCAAGGCGTTCGGTCGCAGACACGACCTCCCACATGGACTAAAGACTATATCTCGTGCCACTCATCATTCTCCAGGTACTCATTACCCAGCTTCATCATATGTTTCCTTCCATAGATTATCACAGGAACATAGATGTTGTGTTAGTCGTCTCTCAGAAGAACAAGAACCTCCTAGTTATAAGGAGGCGTCTACTGACCCAAAATGGCAACAAGCCATGAAGGCAGAACTCAAGGCACTTATTGACAACAAGACATGGGATCTTGTCTCTCTTCCATCTGATCGAAAGCCAATTGGCTGTAAGTGGGTCTACAAGATAAAGTATCGTGCTGATGGTTCCATTGAACGATACAAGGCACGATTGGTAGCCAAAGGATTCACACAAAGGGAAGGTTTTGATTACCATGAGACCTTTTCTCCTGTTGCCACTGATGTCACTGTTCGTTCTTTTTTATCTGTTGCTGCTATTAATAATTGGAGTTTACATCAAATGGATGTGCATAATGCCTTTTTGCACGGGGATCTTGATGAGGAAATCTACATGGACATTCCTCAAGGCTTACGGAGACAGGGGGAGAATCGAGTATGTCGTCTCTGTAAATCCCTTTACAGATTAAAGCAAGCATCCAAACAATGGTATGCTAAGTTTGCAAATGCTCTTACAACAGCAGGCTTCAAGCAGTCTAAGTATGACTATGCTTTATTCACACGGACCAAAGGTATGTCATCTATTTATTTGATGATATATGTTGATGACATACTTGTTATGGGAAACGATAAGGCTGCTATAAACAATTTCAAGGATTATTTACATGCTACCTTTCACATTAAAGATTTAGGAGCACCTAAGTATTTCCTTGGAATTGAAATTGCACGATCTGATCAAGGGATTTCTCTTAGTCAACGGAAGTTTGTCTTAGAGATTATATCGAAGCGTGTTTATCTCGGATGCGGACCAGCCGTGATTCCTATTGAGCAGAACATTAAGTTGACTACTGCAGAATATGATAGGGGCATTTCACAAAATGATGACCCCATTCTCAAAGACCCATCAGGATATCAAAGACTTGTCGGGAAACTCATATACCTGACAATGACTAGACCTGATATCTCTTATGCAGTACAAACACTTAGTCAGTTTATGCACAATCCAAAGCGGTCTCATTTGGAAGCTGCATTTAAAGTTGTGAAGTATCTAAAAGGTTGTCCATGACTTGGAATTCTTTTATCCAAGAAATGTGACATGAAGATGAAGGCATACTGTGATGCTGATTATGCTACATGCCCCACTAGCCGAAGATCAGTCACTGGATATTGTATCAAATTAGGAGACTCACTTCTCTCGTGGAAGACCAAGAAGCAACCTACTGTATCTTTGTCTTCGGCTGAAGCTGAGTACCGAGCTATGGCAAAAACTACTTGCCAAGTAGTATGGATACGAGGGTTACTTAAAGATCTCGGAATACAGTACAAGGAGCAACAACATTATATTGTGACAATGATGCAGCTCTCAAATTGGCAGCAAACCCTATAGTGCATGAAAGAACTAAACACATAGAGGTGGATTGTCATTTTACACGACACAAGATTCAAGAAGGGGTGATTGAAACAGAAGGAATTGGCACAATAGAGCAGCCAGCAGACATCTTCACTAAACCTTTATGTCATCGACAACATGCATATTTATTAAACAAGCTAGGTGTCTTGGACATATACAAGCCACCAGCTTGAGGGGGAGTGTTAGAAGATATGCAATATATCTTAGGGATATTTGGAATTGATTTTATTTTGTACATATCAATTCAATATCAGATCTAGATTTAGATTGATTCGTAGAATTCTTTATTTCCATTAATTGTACAAACCTAGCTCTATATCTTTAGGATTTGTATAGTTTACAATTAATCAAAGGAAATACAGTAAAAAGCTTCGTTCCTCTCTCTTCACCTTCGGTTTCTTTCACCTCCAACGTGTTGCTTATGAGGCCGGCGGATTCTGCCAGCCGCGTCGACGTTTCCAAGAAATGGCCGTAGATTCTGCTGGTCCGGTCCAGCATTCTCGACGGCATGTGCTTCGCCGAAATCGGCGGTACGCCCAGGATGTCGACATTTTCGTCCATTTCTTCGAAGCTGGAAGTAGTGAGCTTGTGTAGGGTGGGGAGGTAGAGAAACGCCGCGAGAGTGTTGGCGCCGGCGGGGAGGAAATAGTACGTGGGGAGGCGGAGTGCGGCGGCGACCTCTGCGGCGGCGCTGTAGAAGAAGTCGACAACGAGGGCTTTGGGCTTCTGTGACGGCTGGGAGGCGGAGAGCAGCTCAGACAAGGCATGGTAGAGGTTGGGGTTGTTGAGGTGGGCGTACTCAAAGTACATGGCCGGGTCGTCAAAGACGGCGGTGGGGGCGGAGGAGAGAGGTATAGGGAGGGAGATGGAGGGGAGGTGGCGGAAGGCGATGGAAGGGCTGGCGGAGGAGATGGAGGAGATGTAAGGGGTGATGGAAGGGAGGAGGTGGGGAGGGGAGGAGATGAGGACGGTGACGGAGAGGGAGGGGTGGTGGCGGAGGAGGGACTGGGCGAGCTCCACCAGGGACATGAGGTGGCCTCTTCCCGGTGACGGGTACATCACGATGTGACATTTGTCTGCCTTCTCCATCATGGATTTTACGCTTCTGAGTAATTGGATCTCTTCCGTGGTGGCTTTATGGCCTCATTCGGGACGCAAGCAGTGGAGTAACGAGAGCAAGACTGGTTGGCGGAGGAGTCGGATGAATTACGGTTAAATTCTGAGTTAGTTGAAGTAGGGTTTTTCAAAATCTCTTGCTTCTGATTAGCGTGTTGTTGAGTGCAACTTCTTGTAATTATGATAACCATCGAGTGTTTTGGGGAATATGATGCTCAACTCCAGCCGGGATTCCCGCCCTTTGTAAATATCATGCCGTTTGCTAAAACCGCAATGACTTTTTAAAGAGGGGATAATGATACAAAAAATCTATAAATATTTGATGGCTCTAATTTTTGTTTTGCTTAATTCAGGCGATCTATTCAAAATTCAAATATCAATAAAAGTGGACATGGACAAATCTAGTGATGCTATGAGTTCGATAAAGGATTCACTAGAATATGAATGTGATGAAGACTTCGAAGAGACATCCAAGATGAGCAAGGTACCTAATCTTCGTCTTTCTAGTAAACAAAAATCAACAGTATGGCTTCATTTTCATAAAGGACAAATCGAGAATGAGAAAACCGATGTCTTTTGCATTTATTGTGAGGCCAAGTATAGTTCCAATGTTGATAACATAACTTCTGCTATGATGAAGCACTTGAAAAAGTGCAACAAGTATCCCCACAATTTAGATAAGAAGCAAAAGTAAGTTATCGCACGTAGAGTAAATGAGACTCAAATGACATTGGGACATATTACTAGTATTGGTAGTGCTAATGTCTTAACGACATGGTAATTTGATCAGGATCATTGTAGACAAATGCTTGTTCAAATGAACAACCTCTTTCAATGGTTGAGCGTGTCGGATTCTGTGATTTTATTAATCAGTTATAACCCCTCTTTAATCACATCTCACGATTTACTGTGACTAGAGATTACATGAAATTGTTTTTTTTTTATGGAAAAGCAAGTTTAAAGACTTACTTTCACAAGTTTAATCTAAAGTCGCACTCACAATCGATGCATAGAGTTCCATTTAGATATGTCACTATGTCAAGGTTAATATATTTTAAAAGGTTTCTTACATATATGTCAACTCACAAAAGGCGCAAGATTTGATTAAAAAATTACAGTTTAATGTATGAGTCGCTACAAGCAAACCTATTTTAAAAGCTTCTCTATGACAAATTGGTGGGTTATACACTTTCCAAATAGGCGGGGTTGAAAATGATATGCATTGTCACCGGGGACATGAATGATAACGCTAAGCTGCAAAGGGTATCAATCAAGTCAGTTTCCATCCTTTTTTTTCAAGTGGAAAAATGAGCAATTTAACATTGACGAGCAAAAAACCTTATGTGATTAAAATCTTACAAGTTTGTTCACCAAAATCAACCGCAATATATATGTTTTGAGCCAGTCAAAAGGCCAAAAGGAAAAGGAAATTTTGAAAAGTCAAAAGAAAAAGGGCTTGAGAGCTCACTCGGGGAAAAGAAAGAAGAAGAGAGAAGAGAAAGAAAAGAAGGGAAGAAGAAGAAGAAAGGGGAAAGAGAAGAGGTTTCTCATGTTCTTGTCACGGACGCCTCGCCAAGCTAACTCGTCTCCAATTTGCAATGCTCAACAGGTGTTTGCGCCCTTCGTTTGTTCAATCGAAATAGTTTTGAACTTAGGGCCCATAATTATTGGAGAGTCATGCGGTGAAGAACAATTTTTGGGTCGTTGAGCTTCGTATTTATATAGAAATAATAGTTTAGGATGTTATGAAACTGTAAGATTTTACGAATCTTAATTTAAACTTACTGTTTGCCTAGGACGAAATTTCGAAATTCGTCACATGTTCTGGTCAAGTCCAAACAGTAAGTTTCTAGCCCAAGTTTCAGCCGTTTTCGATGACATTTTGGGGCGGTTGAATTGTTGTAGTATATTGAAATGGCTTTCTATGGACTATACGCTTGTTTGAAATAGACTTATGAGGAGGAAGTTATGGCCCAAATAAATTTAGCGAGCGAGCTATGCATTGGGGATAACAATAGATTTCTGCTATGGGCGAGCTTTTCATTGGCGCGTAGGTGTTGTTTTATCAACTTATAGATGTAGTGTAGTTGAGTCATTCATTAGTATATTTTGTTACTCAGTCTTTTGATATCATTTTTCAGTTATTTGTTAGGAATTTGAGTGAGTGAACTCGAATAACCATCATAGGTTAGTTTTTGGCTTTTTCAGGAGAGTGATATTATTTCTTCTATGAGTTTGTAAAGTTATGGAGATTTGATGTATCATAAAATATTAAAAGCATATTTTGCTGCATAAAATCTAGATCGAGCTTTTATTATGATTTGGTATTCTTGAATGGTTTGCTAAATGTTTTTGGAAAGTTGTTGCGAAAGATTATATGTATGTATGTATGTATGAATGTATGTATGTATGTTGATTCGTAAACTTGATTTATGGAATATGTTATGAAAAGGTATGTGAAATTTATTATGGTTTAAGAAACAAGTTCTGAAATGACATGAGAAATGCTTTATCAAAAGTATTTTTGATGACTGAGTCGAGTTACAGAAAGATTGTCTGTTATGATTTGTGAAATCGATTTATGATATATATTTTGGTTTGGCTTTGTAAATTATGGAGATTCTTGTGGATTGATGTTAATACTCAATATAGCTGTGAGCCCGGTGAGGGGCTTATGGATATGCGCATACTAGTTTAGGATATTCTTGTGCGCTGAGCCATCAACTAGTAGGTGGATACCTAACTAGAGGAGAATCTTGGTCACCTTGTCATTAGGTATTGTGTCGTGACTATGGTTTAATATTGACCAAAAGATTAGTCAATGGATGGACCATTGACATGTGGTTTCATATGAGGTGGATCAATGGGATAGACGATTGATGTATAACATAAGATTAGTCAATGGAATGGACCATTGATGTGTATTTTTATGAGATTGACCAATGGGTTGAACCATTAGTATATATTTGTTGTTATCTTGAATATTTTTGCCTTGAACATATTATGTTAAAGTAAGAAATAATGCATTTTGGCCTTGAAGGTTTGTTAAATTTCTAAATTTGGTAAAAGTGAGTTATCTTTGTGTTTTAAATACGCATAATGATTGCTCAATTCACTTAGAAGAAATGTATTACTCACTGGGCCCTGGTAACTCATTCCTATCTTCTTATTATATTTTTCAGGTGCCTCAGTTAATGATCGATAGAGCGAAAATATTATCGTGGGAACTATTGAGAGCTTGTTATTTGAGGTATAGTTTAAGGCTACAACCTTTGGATAGAGGACACTCATGTTACTCCCTCATCCGCATAGCATTTGAAGTGTGCAAATATAGTTATAACAACTTCCTCTGGCTTGGTAGAATTCATGCCTGCACTTACAAAAGGTAAGTTGTCAAATTACGATAAGCTTGCTTAACTATGGAAAGGGCATACATTCTAAGATCTTTCCTTTTATTGAATGCTATAAAGGCTTTTAACTAGCGGAAGCATAACAACTGCGGAAGCATAACTAATGATAAGCTACAAACTTCCAAAGTCCCAACTCCCTGGCACCTGATGATTTTGAAACTAACAGAACAAAAGTGCAGCTCAAATACAACTGATCTGAAACAAATTCTTCTTCATTAAGCATAAGGCGCATGACCAGTGTTTTGGTTTGACATTCAACTGTGAAGTCGCCTGATTGGGGAAGAGAAAATATTGGCTAGAGGTGTGCTTCCAGCGTGTCAAATTACAAGTCCACTCGCCGGACAACACATGTCGCCCGGGCCCCACCGCTTCAAAGCTTCTGACGCCCACACCATCCCCCTTGTCACCTCTCTCTCTCTCTTCCCTCTCTTCTTTTTTCCTTTGTTTCTTCTTCTTCTTCCTTCTGCTCGTGGTGGGGAGCCTCGCCCTCAAGATCCCCGTTGCCGCCATGTCCGCCCGCTCCGTCATCCACCCATCCTCCTCCCCCTGCTTCTGCAAGATCAAGTTCAAGAGCTTCGCCCTCTAGACCACCCTCGTCCCCTACCTCCCACCCGACGCCGCCCACCCCCTCCCCCACGGCGGTGCCAGAAGAAGAAGAAGAAGAAATAAATGAAAAAAGAAGAGAGAGAAGAGAGAGAGGCATCGGAGGGGGGTGGTGTGGGCATCAGAGATTTTGACGCGGTGGGCCCAAGCGACACGTGTCGCTCGGCGGCTGGAATCACAGCTCCAACCAATATTTTCTCGATTGGGACCTCATCCACAATCTTGACCACTTTCCTGATCACCATCCACGGGTACCACGTGAGTTGAGGTCTTTTCTAATGGTTGAGTTGCTTTGGGCTCTTTCATTGATGGCTTTATAATTTGCGGAATTAATGAAATGAACCAAACATTACATCAAGATAGCAAATAGATAGAAACACTTGCACCACTCATCACCCCCTTTGGCCCTATGATTTTCTTTTGAAAATAAATATTTTATTCATATCTCAAGACGGTACATGAGAGGTTCGAAACAAAACAAATCCCACATGTAAAATAGAACAATAAAACACAAATTGTTGTGATGAACACATTCTCATTCCACAAAAATGAATCTGCCTAAGCGTCAAAATAGAACGAATTACGGCCGATCACCGGATCTTGCATCATCATTAATGACGAGCACACATTGTAATCTCCTGCTCCAATAACTATGGTTTGCCCGGTAGGTGAGGTGCGCCTAAGTTCAGCATTTTTAATACCATTACCGTGAGGACACCAAAAACAGATTAAACAAGGTCCCAAATGTAGATGTAAAACAGGAGAGACTCAACGAGCACATAAATGGCTCTAAGGAACTCCCAAATTTAGATCTCGAATGGGAGAAAAGAACCCCAAATTTAAATTGAGAGATGAGATTATCCTAAACTCGGAGAAGTCGTACGACTGTTTTCAGGTAGTAAGAACTCATATTCCTTCTCGATTCTGTCAGACTTCTTAGTTTGGAGGATTTGAAGCATCAGGATAATTCCTAGCTACGAAGGTGGAAAATATGTCCAACGAGCGAGCGTGGAAGAGCATCAGCAGCAGTGAGCAAAGAGGAGAAAAAAAAATTGATGAAAACGATAAAATACAAACGCGGCATTTATTGATCTCTCCCGTAGTGCAGATTATGCTATGATTACTCCTCCTCTAGCGCCATTCCACTTTTAAATGAGTCGACCAACTTCGCCATCGCCGCCCGCGACGACCCTCCCTCGCTCAACGCCTCCCTCGCCAAATTCCTCTTCTCGGCCACTCGCTTCCTCACCTCTCTCCCTTTTTCCGAGCACATCAACTCGGTGATTCGCCCTGCCAACTCCTCCTTCGTCACGAACCCGCCTTCCGTCTCGGCCACCGACAGCACCAGCTTCATCTCCGTGGCTAGGTACGCCCTGATCAGCTTGTGCTCTGCGTAGAGCGGCCAGACTATCATGGGCACACCGGCGCACACCGCCTCCATCACCGAGTTCCACCCGCAATGGCTCACGAACCCGCCCACCGAGTCGTGGCTCAGCACTGCCACCTGCGGGGCCCATGACTTCAGCACCAGCCCTCGGTCCTTGGTTCTCTCAGTGAACCCACTCGGAAGGATCGCATCCATGCCTGAAGAGAGAAAGGAAATCGTTGGTGTGCTAAGAAGTCTTTGTAAAACTCGTAATTGAGAGCTCATGAGCTGAATTATTTGACTTCTGACGTGATTCGGAGTCCCCCGTATTATTCTCGTACCACCTGATGAAGACAAGAGACGGAAACATACCTGGATCATCTTCTGGTTTAATAGCTAAGTTGCGCCAGATTTCATCGTCCGGTGGTGGGTTACGCACCACCCACAAGAACCTGAGCCCACTCCCCTCTAGCGCCTGAGCGATCTCTCTCAGCTGCTTGGACGAGAACACCCCCATGCTTCCGAAGGTCATAAACAAGACGCTTCGGCTCGGCTGCGAGTCGAGCCAGCTTAGGCAATCCCGCTTACCGATGTGATCGTCGACTGCCACGAGCGGCCCGATGTAGTACACCGGCGGAGTTCGGCCGTCCGGCACGCACAGTCCCTCCGATATCGCTTTTACGGCTCTCAGCTCGAGCGCCTCGAACGTGTTGCTTATGAGCCCGGCAGATTCCGCCAGCCGCATGGACGTTTCCAAGAAGTGGCCGTAGATTCTGCTGCTGCGGTCCAGCATTCTCGTCGGCATGTGCTTCGCCGGAATGGGCGGTACGCCCGGGATGTCGACGTTGCCGTCCAGGTCTTTGAAGCTGGTGTTGGTGAGCTTGTGTAGGGTGGGGAGGTAGAGAAATGCCGCCAGAGGGTTCGCGCCGGAAGGGAAGTAATAGTACGCAGGGAGACGGAGCGCAGCAGCGACCTCGGCGCCGGAACCGTAGAAGAAGTCGACGACGAGGGCTCTGGGCTTCTGTGACGGCTGGGAGGTGGAGAGCAGCTCAGACAAGGTTTGGTGGAGGTTGGGGCTGTTGAGGCGGGCGTACTCAAAGTACATGGCCGGGTCGTCGGAGAAGGCGGTAGGGGCGGAGGAGAGAGAGGGGGAGGGAGACGGAGGGGAGGTGGCGGAAGGCGATGGAAGGGGTGGCGGAGGAGACGGAGGAGATGTAAGGGGTGATGGAAGGGAGGAGGTGGGGAGGGGAGGAGATGAGGACGGTGACGGAGAGGGAGGGGTGGTGGCGGAGGAGGGACTGGGCGAGCTCCACCAGGGACATGAGGTGGCCTCTTCCCGGCGACGGGTACATCACGACGTGACATTTGTCTGCCTTCTCCATCACGGGTGAGGATGAGATGGCTTCTGTGTGCCGTCTTCCGTTGTGGCGCATGCACTTGTGAGGAGGGCCTCTCCCGCAGTGGCTTAAAGCGACGCGGACGAAAGCATCGGGAGTTACTGCTCCCATGGATACGGAGATTATCTTGCCTCGTCAATTAGCCACCTACACCGACCAAAAAAAAATTAGCCACCTACGAAAACAGTAAGGAAGATTTTACTCTCTCTCAAGTTTCTTCCTACTTTTATTTAATATTAAAGAACAATATCGTTTTCTATTACTTTTTCGCAGAAAAGTGTAAAACTTTTTTATGGTTACTTTTGCAAAATTTTCTTAAGTTCAGTAAAATATTCTTGTGAAAAAAAAAAGGGATAAATGCACTATAAATCTTAAAACTCGTCGTGAAAGCACAATTGAGTTCTAAAATTTTTAAAAAGTACAATTAAGTCCTAAAATTTATTAAATTAGTGCAATCGAAAAGGAGGGCCGACGTCGCCTAGAATTGGGGGCCCTTAACCTAGTCTAGGTGAGTCTCGTCCGCCTAGGCAAGGGTGGGCCACCCTAGCCTAGGGCCAATGACCTTTGCCATACCCTTTGGCGATGAGCAGTGACGGCAATGCCCAACCACAAGTCCTTGCCCTTTTTTCCAATTCTTTTTATTAGCCCGGGATGACGCTCGCGGAGGACTCACCAATCTGACGTCACACTTAAAACACCAAGCGCCTCCACTGGGTTTCGAACCCCTCACCTTTGAGAAGGATCAACGGAGCCTTTATCCAGCGGAGCCACCACGGCCGGTGGTCAATTCTTTTTTATTGTTTTAGCTTATTTTTAGTTTTTAGATATAATTTAAATAAAATTGGAAGGATAAATTAATAAGAAATGCCATGTAAGAGAGAAATTAATTTATAAATATCACATTAGTATTTTTTTTATTGGACAAATCAATAGTGCTAACAGAGGGACTCAATTATATGAATTTGACAAGTTTTATGATTTAATTGTATTTTTTGAAATTTTTAGGATTCAATTATATTTTCACGATAAGTTTTAAGATTTATAGTGCACATATTTAGGTTAAAAAAAAACAAATAATGACAAATGACCGTTCAACAATAGCATGTCTATTCAAGGAGATAAATAGGCAATTCAAATCTTGGGCAATCGGCTTGTTCAACTAGTTATTTAGTTTCCTCTCGTGGTACTACGTACATTCGGATTATTGGCAAACATATGTTATAAATGGATCAAATTCAATACGTAATAATAATTTGTTACCGCACGTGTACTATTTGGTGAATCAATCTCAAATTGTACAGCATTTTTCTTTGTGTTGTGATTTGCAGTAGTACAAAAAGTCTTGCGGAACGGAATGTAAGATATTTTCTTTCCTTAAATCTTAAAGATTGTCCGCATTTGTAGTTATTTTTTTGTCACGATAAACATAACATGTATTTCTTAATAATCAACTCTTCAAAGGCAACCATGGGGGCATTGGCAAGAATTGAACTCCAAATTTACTATGAAAAAAATATATATATGCTTATAAGTTGTGAAAGTGTAAGTCTGTCCTTCTTACCTTACCACAAAGACCATCATAAAAGAGGGCTAATAGACATTATTAAAGGATGTTTTGCCCATTAAATGAAAATGCGAGTAAACCTCACTCATCAATCATAAGATCTTTTATGGACAAAAAAATCGTAAAACCTTTAAAAAATTTATGTGTTGACACGTTTCATATTGGAGTTACAAGCAAATGCATGTGATCACAATGGATTTACGATCGAATCTATTACTTAAAAGACCATAAAAGCCCCCAGTCAACGCATACCTCACCAAATACCTTGTATTTGGCTATCAAAATTTTATTTACGCTAAAACTTTCTACCCACTAGTACTTCTATGTAATTTCACAGAAACACCTCTGTATGTTAGCGTACTCAAATGAGAAGTGAAGATGGACTCTTGAACTATGTAGTAAGAAAGTATATTTTGCCGGAGTCCGAGTTACTGATTTGCCTTATTATTATGGAACATGACCGTCGTCCACGGAAATTGACATAATACCTGGGTAGACAACGACTATGGACATTTAATTCATGAAAAACTTAACATATCAACTACCGGTCCATCAAATGTGCTCAAGCATGTGGCTCATCTGTTTAATTAGTGCCGATGTCGAGCATGACTCAATTGACCAAATGAGTATTTCCCGTACGCTTCTCAAGTAGAGAAGATGGTTTAACAGCGAAACCTACACCTTAGCCTTTCCCCGGGGCCAGTATCCAAGGAATGCACGAAAGAGAGTGAGAAAAGGACAGCCTTTCCCTGGATCAACACATTTTTTCTGGCTCGTGGAAGACAGATCAACTAACTTTCAGTGCCGCTGAAGAAAATGAAGAAGATGAAGCTCCCCACATCACAACGGAGAGCTCGAGATTCCACATTATTCATCAGGGTACGGTAGGGTTCGTGAAGGATTGCTTTGGCACTACGTCACGGGAATGAGTAGCGACCGTGGAGGTGATTATCAATATAATAACATAGACTTTGCTCAAAGGTCAGAGCGGCGTTTATGGAACTGGACCCCCCTCTTTCAGATCATCGTACGGTGCATCTGCTAGTCAATAACATGATGACCTCGTCAACAAGAAGAAAAGATGGTCTACAGGACACATTTTTTCATCCCAGCGAGACCACCGCTTGGCCTTTTCCTGGGCCAGTAACTAAGGACCGTACGAAAGAGAGTGGGAAGAAGGAAAGCCTACGAACCGAAAGAGATGGGAAGGACAGCCTTTCCCTGGACCAACGCATTTTTCCAGTTTCTTGGAAAGACAGATCAACTAACGTTCAGAGCTGTCGAAGAGAAGGAAGAAGACGAAGCTCCAGCATCACAAAGCATCACAACCGAGAGCTTGAGAATCCAAGCTGTTCATCAGGGTACGGTTCACGAAGGATTGCTTTCACGCTACGCCACAAGAATGGGTAGAGATCATGAAGGTGATTATCAATTTAACATGGACTTTGCTCAAGTCAGAACGACATTTACTGAACCGGACCTGCTAGTCTATAACAGGATGACCTCGTGAATAAGAGTCCTTAAAAAGAATTGCATCTAATAATACTTATGTTTTTAAATCAAACTATGAACTGCCATTGGATTCACAAAATTATAAAGAACACAGAAAATTACATATGTTACCAGCTTTATTGAATTTCTGAAAATATTCTGTAGGTCTTTGAAGAACTTGGACACGATTATCATGTGCGGCAGCATTGCAACGTCGGTCAAATGTGTGCAACCATCAGCAAATAAAAAGGGTAAAGAGCCAGACCAGAAGCCAGAGCTCTATTACGTCTCAATTTGAAATTCACCACCAGCAACTTCATTAACAACAGTACATGTATTACCACCAAGCTGGGTTTTTCTATGGGAAGGTATTTCTACAAGATTCAGACACAATCCATTCATGAAACTAGAACAGCAGACAAAATGTAAACAGCCAAGACCTCATCGTAAAGTTACAAAGGACCACGAGCCTAGTACTCCCATTTCTTCACCTCCATACCTTCAGGAGGACTTCCTTCTACCTTCTTCGACCCCACTTCTTTCCAATTTGTGGACAGGACTGTTCCATTTGACTCCACCTGTTAAATGCATCATTACAAGTATGAGCAAAATCTAGCTAAAGCAATTGTATTTAAGGCTGTATCAAACCTTTGCTGAAAGGTTCCCAGCGAGGACAAGATGCAACGTAAAAGAAGAGGACCTTTGCATGCCCATCGTGAAAGAACCAAACATACACAAAATCATGTCATGCGTAAGCTACAGCTATGGAAGATAATGCAAGAGCCTTCAGTCTTACAAATGATTTTCTCATTGCTCTCCTTGTGTCATCATCGGCATCTTTGTAGATATCTTGGAAAAATCTGTTCAAAGCTGCATCCCCATCCAACTTTTCTTCTTTCTCCTGAAATGCAACGAGCAAGAAGACAACTCTGATCAAAATACAACTCTCCACTACATACTCTCGCAAAAACAAACTCTACACCCTAGCTCAAGATAGAGAATTGAGAGATGAGGCTGATGACAAACCTCCTTCTTTACTTGAGCTTCCAGCTTATCCCAGTCTACCCTTTTTGGTTTTGATGATGGATACGAGGGCCTTTGAGATCCAGATACAGTGCCTGTGAGTTTCATTTGACATGCTCATCAATAGTTAAATCTCCCAGAATATTCATCAGTATAAGAGGAGATAATCCTTCTTCTGGACAGCCATTCTCAAACATGGTGGATAAATCATGTACAACCGTCAATGGTCCAATGACCAAAAGCAGTCTGTTCGTGCATTAAATAAAATTGTTACTAGACTCCATAAGTTGCCATGTTCCAGATATGCATAAGCTTCTTGTTTTAAATGAATGTTTGTAATATACTTTGAAGTGGTATATCTTATACCAAGCACCAGATAGATATAAGGAATTCCCCCAAACAATTCCATCTCCCTGGAGTCCAAGGCATCATTTAATTGAGACAAATTAGTAGGTATTTATCTATCTCAGTCTAACAACTAATAACACTTTCAGAATGAGTTAAGTAACAATGTGTACCTTCAGAATGAGTTGAGTAACAGTGTGTACCTTCAGAAATTTCATAAAAGTTAGCAAATCTAATGTTGCAAGACATCAGGTATGAGTCCACATATTCAAGAGGGTGACATTTGAATTTCTTCTTCTTTTTTTTCCTTTTTTTTTAGTGGGGTGGGGGAAAGAATTTCAGGAGGTTTAACGCGCTGAATACAAGCAAGAATTAAAATGTGGAGCACTTTCACTATAGGGATGAAAGAAAAGCGGAACATGTACCTGAGACTACATGAATTTTTTGAGGAACTGTGCTGTCCTTGCTAAATTCAAGAGAAGTCCAGTTTAATGGCTCAGCTTTTGCAAGCCGGACTTCGATTTTGCTTGGCAAGACTTCATATCTGCACTTCTCCGGTGCTATCTGTTACAAATGGAATCCGAATGAAGCAGAAAGCAGACAAGAAAACTGGTAAAAATGCCAGTAGAAAGTGCATTCGCTAGACCTGACTTGGTACTCGAGGAAAACTATAAATCCCTATTGATCCTATTTGAAGATCTCGAAACAGAATCCTGTCTCGAGAAATTTAACCCAAGAAAATCAACTTATTAATGCATAATTAGTGCTTTTTTGTACGTGATAAGACCGATCGCACAATGACCAACCCACACATGTCAAATTTATTGGCCACTTCGCCTACATTTAAAACAATTAATTTTTGAACCTTTTAGTTTCCTTCCAAAATTTTGAAAATTGAAAAAAAAAAAATTCTAGCTTATAAAATTAAGAAAAATTACGCATTTGAAAGGTCTACTAAATACGTCAACTTACAAAACACACAAGATTTGATTAAAAAACAGTTTAATGTATAAGTCACTACAAACAAACCTATTATAAGCTGCTCTATTACAAATTGCTGGGTTACACACCTTTCCGAATAGGCGGGGTTGAAAATGATATGCATCCTCACCGGGGACATCAATGATAACGCTAAGCTGCAAAGGGCATCAATCAAGTCAGTGTCCATCCTATTTTTTAAGTAGAAAAATGAGCAATAAGTCCAACATTGATAAGCACAAAATCCTATGTAATTAAAACCTTACAATTTGTTCACCAAAATCAACCGCAACATTTTGAGCTGGTATGCCTTTTGCAAATATAGTTATAACCACTTCCTCAGGCTTCTGGTAGAATTCATGTCTGCACTCACAAAAGATCAGCTGTCAAATTACTGATAAGCCTGCTTAATTATGGAAAGGGAATGCATTCTAAGATCTTTTTTTAATGGATGCTATAAAGGCTTTTAACTGGTAGAAGCATAACAGCTGCGAAAGCATAACTAATGATAAGCTGCAAACTTCCAAAGCCCAGACTCCGTCGTACCATGATGATTTTCAAACTGACAGAACAAAAGTGCAGCTCACATACAATTGATCCGAAACAAATTCTTCATTATTAAGCATATGGCGTATGACCTGTATTTCGGTTTGACATTCAACTGTGAAGTCGCCTGATCAGGAACCTCATTCACAATCTGACCACCTTCCTCATCACCTTCCACAGGTACCACCTGGGTTGAGGCCTTTTCAAATGGCTGGTCAAGTGAATCACCAGATTCCTCTAAAACATAATTCCACAGAGAAGTTGATCATTAAGAAGTCATTCGATTTCCACAATGTGAAACAAATCATCTACAAAGATCAGTATTAAACATGTAAACTTATGCATGAAAAGTGCCTAGATCACGTGAGAAGGTTGGCCTGTTATAGGGGAATAACAATGAGCTCCGCTTAGTCATGCAGCTGATATAGATTCTCATCAAGTTCAAGTAGCTCCGTAACTAAATTATATTAATTTCCATCCTCAAGCAGGGGTGAGCATGGTTCAAACTGGGCCAGTCCACCCCTAACCTTAGGACTAACCTGCACACTGTTGGTTGTCAATTTTTAAGGACAATAACCGACCCTATTGAACCTAGAACTGAGGACCGAACCGACCCAATGGGTTTGGCCCGGTTTTAGGGTCAACCCATGACCAACCGATAATTTTTTTGTTTCATTTTTTGTACTCCCTAACAAAGCAAACCTATCATTTCAAATTACATATTCATCAACAATGCAACGTTGTGCAATCAAACTATAAATGCCAATACATATTCAACAAATTTAAGATAAAACAACAATAGAAATTCCACACCTGTTAAAAGCAAAAAACCATTAAAATGATTAAGACCGCTCATAGAGATATAGGACAATATGGGAATTTAAGCAGCGATCGGGGAAGTTGTTTCTTTCGATTTTGGCAAATTAAAGACTAACAGGATAAAGAAGACAGAAGAGAATGAGTACTAGAGAAGGACGCCGTGAGGTGCCATTTAATTATGCCACTTTGGACTCCGTGAGAAGCCGTTTAATGGTGTTGACGCCATTTGATTTGGGGTTTTCTCTTTAGAATATATAAAAAAAATTATAAATAATATTTTAGATATATAATATTTATAATATATTTTAGATATATTATATATAATATAAACAATCAGGGCCTGGACCAACCCTAAACTCCTAGGACCGAGAACCAACCCGCACAGTGCTGAAGATCCCAAGACCAAAGACCAACCCAGTCCTCTTGGGAACTGAACTGGACTAGCAAGGTTGGGCCGGTCCAGAGTTAACCCTGAACCAATGCTCACCCCTAAGAAAAACTCGAGCAGTTTGAGCACCTAATCAAATGATCGTTTTATGAATTTTTTTTTAAATAGATTGTACAAATTTCAGCATGACAAATTACTATCACACTGCTTTTCATTAGTTTAACAAATTGAGAACCCAAGTTTAAGCTCAACTCAAGCTCGTATTAATTGATTGGACACAAAATGAGCTCCAGCATATTGAGTATCTTATAAAATGTAATGCAAGAGGACAAAATAAGCTTAATTTAACTCGGTTCAAGTACCAGCTTTTATTTCTCAAGTAGAGAGATTGATTCATCATAAAGAGATTTAGCTAGTCAAATACCTGCAATACGCTCGTTGCACTTTTTGATTAAATTGGTGAATCTTGCATCCTCAGGATCCAGAGAAGAACCTAATTCAAATGCTGCTTTGGCAGTCTGATACTCTTCAAGCTCATAACAGGCATTGCTGAGAGAGAGCAAACAAGTGAATATCAGCTCCGGATGCCCTCAACAAATAGCTTTACATAAATGAACAAAAATGATCCAAGTGCAAGTTCTAGAGCTCCAAGGCAACAGCTCCACGGCAACAGCAAGTTTACATGTATTACTAAGGAGGGAGGAAATTAGCACTATATTACATCTGGCATATGTGAGATAAGATACACCTATCTTTTTATCCCACACGTGTAGATGACCTTCTAAACATCAAAGTGAACAAGCAATATAGCATGAAAATTAAAGACAACGAATAGTCACAATGTATCAATTACATACAGAAGTCTTGACCATTTTTCAAAAGAGAATCATCTAGGTTTCATCTGATTTGTCACTATGACATTACCACGATCCAAAAAAACAAGTTTCCACACACCACTGTCACAATTAGCTGATGCAAGGTCAAAAGTTAGAAAGGGAATCGAGTGATACTAACCCCTTGCGAATGTATGCTTTAGTCATTGAAGGATCTAACTCGATTGCTCTGTTTGCATCAGCAACAGCCTCTAAAGAGGGGGAAATCAGGAAAAACACCAGATAAGTCAAAACAGATTGACATAATTAGTAAGAAGGTAGGGCTATGCCGTATTCCAAACAAGACGCGTAGATTAACCGCTACGACCTAGCTAACAGAAAATCAGAGCAAATCAGCGCAAAGTCTCTGTTTTTCTCCGCCCTTTCTTCACTTCACGCCTGTTATCTCCGAAACAACTCCAACTGGCACAAGAAAAAAAAAATATGGACAGATAGAAAAGATCACCGCCGCTCTGTCATCTTCCATTCTCCAACCAGCCTAGTTTGATAATCGGGATTTAACAAAGCTCAATATCGAGAAAACAAGCGATCTCAGACCGATGTACTAGCTGTATACAAACCCTACAATCATGAATTTCACATCCTGACAATTAATTGCATGTAAACGACGCGCGAGATACAAATTTATCAACTTACTTAGACATGGAAACAATTAAACCGAAGAACCGATCAAAGGAGTATAGAGAGGGAACAGAAGTGTACCAGTGAAGTTAGAGAGTTTGAGGTTGGCCTGAGCGCGGTCGGCGAAGAGCTCGGCGTTGTTAGGGCTGAGGGAGATTGCCTGGGTGTAGAGGTCGACGGCGAGCTCGAAGTGGTCGTCGATGAACGCCTCCTTCGCCTTGATCTCCAGATCGGACGCCATGGCCGGGAGGATCTGAGGCGAGCAGAAGGTTCTAGAATCGGAGCAGAAGCGAGATGAGAGGAGGGGGGAGGGGCAATGGAAGAGAGGGTGAAAAGGGGTACTGGACGAGGATCGACTCCGATAGGCTGTGATTTATTTGTAAATGCCACTAATAATATGCGTTTATTATTCCCAGACTATTTTATACGAGTAACCCAAGTCGGGCTAAATTGCAGGCTGAAATGGTAATTTCCTCGCTGTGAAATCGCTGATCTGAAACAGGAAAAATAATTAAAAATAGAAATCTCTTCGAATAAACTCTCGGTAAAATCTCTTTGGAAAGGATTTAGCTTCCGATTTCCTCTTCCTAACAATTTGAGATCGTTCTTGTTTAGCCAAAAGAAATATTCGTTGTCATCTATTGTTTTATGTTTTGCCCCTTCGACGAAAGAGCTCTGGGCTCCCGGGACGGCTTGATGGTGGAGAGCAGGTCAGACAACGCTCGGTGGAGGCTGGGGTTTTGAGGCCGGCATGCTCCAAGCGCATAGCCAGTTTGTCAGAGAACGCGGCGGTGACGGCTGTGGTGGCGGCGGCTGTGGCAAAAGAGAAGGGGTGGAGAGGAAGACGGGGAAGTTGGCGGAAGGCCATGGATAGGGTGGAGGAGGAGACGGAGGAGATGTGAGAGGTGATGAAAGGGAGGAAGTGGGGACGGGAGGAGATGACGAAGAGGCGGAGAGTGGTGACGGAGGGCGAGCTCCACCGGGCGGCACTTGAACTGAACCTTATGTTCGCGAAAAAGCTGGTAACATGACCGGGAGAACACATCTATGAGAACAAAGAACTTTGAAAAAGTTGTATGCACATGCACTTGAATAATACCAGCCCAGTTATTAGCAAACATTTATTATCGATGGAAATTGTGTATACCAATTTCATGAACCAATTAAAACATAAAGGATACTTCTATTTGTCTTATGACTTTTTTGTTATAGAAAAGGTTTTATGAGATGGAATGTTAGAGATTTTTTCTTTTTACTTTAATGAAGACATTGTCCGCATTGGTAGGTTTTTTTTTCTACGTTGGACGTAACATATATCACGAAGAGTCGAATTTACCATAACCTGCGACCAACTCTTGAAAGGCAACCATGGGGGCATCGGCAAGAATTGAAGTCGTCAGCTGTGATCGTGTGGTTCCATCCTCTATATCTTACCAGTAGGACCATC
Organism: Eucalyptus cloeziana; assembly: GCA_014182715.1. Lineage (NCBI taxonomy): Eukaryota > Viridiplantae > Streptophyta > Magnoliopsida > Myrtales > Myrtaceae > Eucalyptus > Eucalyptus cloeziana. The sequence continues at coordinate 3,358,566 of CM024639.1, read as the reverse complement.
GTAAAGAGAGCTAGTACTCCATAGTAAATCTTTTAAATTCGTATATTGAGACACTCGAGGAGTTTACAAACTAATGCAAGCGGTCACAATGGATTCATGACCACGGAACGATTACTTAGGAGACCAGAGTAGCTCCCCAGCCTAGTGGCTTACTATCCACGACAGAGCATGATTTAATTAACCAAAGACAAGTTCTCGCACTCTTAATCGATGTATTTAACACTTTCTTCATCACAGGAGAGTCCGAGACCAACACCTTGGCCTTTCCTTGGGGCCAGTAGATGAGGAGAGGAAACGGATCAACTGTCCTGGAGAGCTGCAGAAGAAAGTGAAGAAGATGAAGGTATTTGCATACAAGCGAGAGAGCTTGAGAATCCACGCCGTTCATCGAGGCACGACTCTTGATGGATAGCTTTTATTCAATTGTCTGAAATGAATTTCTAGATTCGCCGATTTTTAATATCAAATTCGTAACCTTACATCATGAGAACGTGTAGCGATTGTGAAGGTGACTATCAATATAAGATGAACTTTACCCAAAAAGTCGTAAAAGGTTGGCTGAACTCGAGAAAAAGTATTGAAAAAGTCACAAACCTATTAATTTATACTTATACCAATTAAATTTTGGACTTTTTACATTTTGCCAATTGAATCCATTTGGCCAATTTTGGCAAGATGTGACGTGAATGCTAACCGTCATACGTGGTACGACCGACACTAACGTGAACATTTTAAATGATTTTTTTGAATTTTTTATAATTTTTTAATATGTTCTTTATTTTCTATGCTTTACTTTCTTTCTCTTTTGGCCGAGAGCTAGCAAGGGCCCAGTGTTGGCAGTGGACAAGGGCGTCGTGGCCCTTGTCCAATGCCCTTGCTAGCCACAGCGAGGGCGTCACGACCCTTGCCCAAATTAGGGCCAAGAATGTGTTATGACACCCTCACAAGCCAAAGCAAGAGCACATCCCTTGGCCAAAATCTAGCGAGGGCATCACAACCCTCACTGACCCTTAGTACCCAAAAATAATAATAATAATAATAATAATAAAGAAAAGAAAAAATAAAATATTTTTAAAATATTATTAAAATTTGTTTAGATTAGCATTGACCGTGCTATGTAAGAGGGCGGCATCTACTTTCATGATTTTCAACCAAAGTTGACTAGATTAACTCAATTGGCAAAATATTAAAATATTTAAGATTCAATTGGAGTAATTTTGACAATAAAAATTAGTGTAATTACAAAATTTAAGATTGAATTGATATAAATGCAGTAAATTTAATACTTTTTTCTTTGTACTTTTCCACTAATCTTGACCCCCTTTCAGATCATTTTTAGGAGCATCTGCTAGTCTATAACATGAGGACCTCGCTAATAAGAGTCCTTCAAATATTCCAAAATGTTGCATTTCCTAATGCATATGCTATACAAATAAAACCATAAACTTCATTATATTTGCGAAAATATTTTCCATACATCTTTCAAGAAATTGGATACCATCACAATGTGTGGCAACATTGCTATGTCAATCATGTGCGCAAACAACAGCAAACACAAAAGAAGAAAATTACCAAAAAAGTCACAAACATATTGTAATTATTTCAATTCAATTCCAAACTTATTTTTTGACCAATTAATTCTAATTTTTTTTGCAATTGTGATGCTTTAGTCCAACCTGCCAAAATTAACCAGCCACTACCGCCAACAATTTGTTAATAATATTTTATTTTTTCGAATTATTTTATCGATTTTTATCTTTTTTTCTCCTCCCTCCTCCTTCCTTCTTCCTTTGGCTTTGACAACCTACTAGAAGGGAGGACTGGTCGATCATCAAATTGAGGTTGCCAGGCAAGCTCACCTCGCCGTTGTTGGGCAAAGGCGAGCTTGCCTAGCCACTAGCAGGGCAAGTCCCCGCCGGATCTAGCGTGGGCTCACCTTGCCCAATCGCCTCATTCTGACGATCGACCAGCCCTCTCTCTAGCTAGTTGTCGAAGCTAAAAAAGAAGGAGAGAGGAGGAGGGAGGAGGGAGGAGGGGAGAAAAATATTTTTTTTAAAAATAATAATAAAATAATTCGAAAAAATAAAATATTAAAAAAATTATCGCCAACACCAACTGGCGGCCACATTAGTGCCAATCGGCCAAATTTGACTGGATGAACTAAACTAGCACAATTGCAAAAGATTTAGGACTTAGTTGGCCAAACAAAAATGTTATGATTATATTGACATAATTATAATAAGTTTAAGACTTTTTTTTTTTTTTTAATTTTCCCAACACAAAAGAGTAAAGAGCAAGACCAGGAGCCAAAGCTCTATTGCTTCTCAATTCAAAATTTCCAACCAGCAACTTTATAACAAACAGTATTACCAACAACTAGGACCTTTCTATTGAGAATGTATATCTATAGGATTCGGATGCAATCGATGAAGCATAGTTCATGAAGCTAGAATAGAAGCAGCTAAAATATGATTGAAACCTCTCTAGTAGAGTTTCTAGGGTTTCTTGAGTTCTTTAGAATTTTTTTGGGGATGGGTAATATGGGAAATGTATCATATTCTAGAGTGTTTTTTGTGATTAATGCAAGTAGTTGGTAGATAGGAAGATCATACCTCCATCGTTAGATTATGCGAAAATGTATGGTTGTAATTAGAGGAATACTTTTATAAATAGGGATCTCCTCTCTCATTTGTATCATCTCACAAATAATAGAAAATTTAGAATTTTTCTAAGAGTTCCCGTCTTTAAAAATCCTTGAGAGTGTGGTGAGAGGAGGCTTATTGAGAGTGTGGCAAGAGGAGGCTTACTTGAAAGAAAATCAGAGAAACACTAGTTTAGGACTACGAGCCTAATACCTTCTTTGACCTTTTTTACCCCTTCTTTCGTATTGGATAGGACTGTTTCCTCATACTCCACCCATCACATGCATCATCACATCACATGCATCATCACACGTATGAGCAAAATCTTTTAATCTCACTTGTATTTAAGGCGATACCAAAATCTTGTGCTGGAAACCTCCTCAGTGAGCCAAAATAATGCAAAATAATGCAAAATCAAATATGAAGAAAAGACGACCTTCACAAAATTTAGTCCAAAGCTGCATCTCCATCAAACTTTTTTCTTTATCCTAAAATTCAACGAGACACCTCAAGTCAAAATGCAATTTTTCACGTCATTTTGTTGTGACAGAGAAACAAGAGATCAATTTGACAACAAACTCCTTCTTTGTTTGACCTGCAAGTTTTTCGAAGTCTACGCTTTTTCGTTTTAAAGATGAGTATGAGGGCCTCTAAGATCCAGTACCTGTATGTTTCATTTGGCATTATCACCGATAATTGAATCCACCTAGATTAACAGTATAAGAGGGTAATCTTTGTTCTAGACAACCATACTGAAAATAAATCATGTAATTATGGCATTAAATAAAAATGTTGCGAGGCGCTTCCTCTTTAGATGAATTTGTTGTTTGTAATATACTTTGAATTGATATATCCTATACCAAGCACCAATAAAAGCACCAAAAACCGGTATACTTGTAATAAATTGAGGATAAAACCCAAATTGGTATACCGATCAATTACTACATGTCATTAAACTCATAAATTTGATTATAAAATTTAATATAAATAAACGGAGAGTAAATTTATCACCGATATATCAATTTAAGATTTTTCGTGATATTAACCTTAAAGAAAAATATAATTAGAGAAAATCGAGAATCATTATTTTATTTAATCGTAAAGTTAGGCAGCTTTTTTTTTTTTTTTGGTCGGTCTACTCTATTCCTATTCTACACTCACTCGGACTTTTGCCCCGCTCTCTTGCGGGCGTGGGAGTCGAAACCCACTCTTGAAACTTACGTGTCCCCAGCCCATCCCCCGAGAAGGTGGGGATTTGAACCTCACCTCCCCCTTCCATGTTGGAAGGGTGGCCACTAGGGCGAATCCCAGTGGTTCAAAGTTAGGCAGCTTGACTGTATAAATTTCATGGGGGGGGACAAAACGAACCATGTGCCCCTACGAAATTAAAACCGATTGAGATGCTCCTCTACTTCTCATATTTCGGAATTATTCATTTCAATTACGAAAAGTTATGTCTAAAGGCTACGATTCTTGAGTTTCAAACTTCATATATAATTTATCCATTTGCTTACTGTCTAGGGGTAGATGGACATTAGGGTCGAAAATAGAAGATGGATTTTGCATAGAAAAGAAACATTAAAGCAGCAATGCAAACTTTGGACAAATTTCCTGAAAAAGAATGACGGATGATGATAATTCATAAAGTAACGATCCACAATTGAGAAGTTCCATAAGACTCTATTTACTTCGCAGGAAAAGTGATATTTCTATAAAAATGCTTTTCAAAAGTCAATTTCCAAAAAGATAATGATACTATTCGATATTTGGCTTAAACATGAAAATGAGAAGGACAATTTTTTTGGTCATTCAGTAAAAAAATTTGATTTGATTTTCCTAAATAGTCATACACTATTCTCGCATTAGTGCCTCACGCATGGACAACCGGGGAATCGGGTTGGGGCACTAGGGTCCTGCGTTTGGCCTTGATGGACCTCAATCTAGGCATCAAGGACGTGAGCACGGACACCTAGGTTCAAAGCCCAAGAACCTTGTGCCTATGCTCAACTCTTTGGTGCCTTGGCTTGGGTCTAAAGAGGCTGGGTCAAGGACCCAGTGCCCATGCTTGAATCTCCCGTGCCTATGCTTGGGTTCTCGAAATCCGTTGAGGCTAAGCTTGGGCCTGACACCAGGTTCTAGGTCCAACCTCAATGGACTTGTGTGTAGACGTTGGGGTCTCGGGCATTGAGTACTTGAGCATAGACACCAAAGACCTAAGCATGGCCTCAAAGGACCTACCACAAGCTTTAGGTCCCCGGTCTAGCCTTGATAGATTGAGACATGAACACCATGGTCCTCAGCATGACCTCAATGAACCTAAGCATGGGCATCGGAGCCCCAAGCTTTGGCCTTAATGGCCCTGGGCTTTGGCATGGGAGATCCGAGCATTGGTACTAGGGTCCTGAGTGTAGCCTCGATGGACCCGAACACAAGCGTTGAGGACCCAGGCACAAGCGTCGAGGACCCAAGCATAGGCACTAGGGTTCCGAACACAAGCACCAAGGTCCCAAGCCTCGACCTCGATAGACACTTGCTCGAGCACCAAGGACTCGAGCTTGAGTGCCCAAGTGTTAGGGACTTGAGCTCGAGCTTTGGGGACCCAAACACAACCTTTGTGGACAAGGGCCCAAGTGCTGGGCATCAAGTTGGGCACCGGGACATCAAGTTGAGATGTGGGCACCGAGGACTTGGGCCCCACGTATGCACCCAATACTAGACGTCAAGGACCCAAAATCTAACGATGGGTTCCCATGCCCAAGCATAGAGTTTCTAGTCTAAATACAAATTTCTAGTCATAGTTTGGAAAATTATATCCGATTTGTTAAAGGAGATCATTTTTAGAATTTCAATTGATTAAGAAAATATTTTCCGTTCAATTATTTTCCTAAGTCTTTCATTCAATCATCGGAAAATGAAGATAATATTATAAATATAAAAAATCAAAAAGTCTTTTAACACTAGAATATTTCATTAATTTAGTACAAATATTAAATTCAATCTGGATCCAATTCAGTAAATACGCTACCCTCATGTGATAGCTTCTCCTGTAGTACAGTGCCATCCCCTGCTTCGACAACTGCGGACGTTCCGTCTTGACTCTAGTCGACGCCCGACGTACAGAGCCAGAGAGATGCACAAATTATACACACAAGTCGAAATATGAGGTCTTCGAATACTTCTCGCCATGCGGAAGATAGATGGATAGCTCATTCTCGAGTTGCTTCATGGGTTCTATCGTCGGAGATCTTCCATGCGATGATCGAAGCGCCTTGCACGTCGTAACTTGATCTCGAAGAACATCAATCTCGTGGCTATGTTCCATTTCTAAAGCCATCGCTCTCAGCTTCCGATATTCATAATTCGTATAGCTAGAGAGAGAAACATGTCACGCCGGACCCTATACGCACTCTTCAGTGAAAACCCATCATCACGTTTCAGAGATATTTGCTCACGGATATCGGTTTTTTGCAACTCACGGTCTCTTAGAGATGGTATATGCGTTCACAGCCCAGTTATCAAGTTGGGCTTCGAGGATGATCTGTACTTGAACAACAACCTCTTGTGCCTTTATTCGAAATGTTGCGGTCTTGAGCAAGCACGCCAGTTTTTTGATGAAATGCCACAGAGGGACGTGGTGTCTTGGACGGGGCTTTTGTCTGCTTATGTTAAAAGTGGGAATCATGAGAATGCCCTGCAGTTTTTTTATTCAATGTTGACGTCAGGGCAGACTCCGAATGAGTTTACTCTTTCAAGTGTTTTGCGGTTGTGTTCTGCACTAGAAGAATTTGACCATGGATCTAGTATCCATACTTATATTGTAAAGAAGGGGATGGAGTCAAATCCAATCCTTGGTAGTAATTTAATTGATCTATACTACAAATGCGGTTATAGAGAGCAAGCCTGTAATATGCTTATGCATATGGAAAATAGTGATGCAATTGCTTGGACAACAATGATATCGTCATTCCTTGAAGACCGGAAATGGAACTTAGCATTACATCTATACCTTCGGATGGTTGAGGCCAAGGTTCCTCCAAATGAGTACACGTTTGTTAAGCTTCTTGCTGCATCGAGCTTTCTTGGTTTGAAATATGGAATGCTTATTCATGTCCATTTGATAATGTGGGGAATTCAGTTGAATTTGATATTGAAGACAGCTTTAGTGGGCATGTACTCAAGATTTCACAAGATGGAAGATGCCATCAAGATCTTCTCTCTAACACCGGATTGTGATGTATTCTTATGGACTAAAATCATTTCTGGATATGTGCAGAGTTCAAAAGTCAGGGAGGCCATCAAGGCGTTTCTTCTAATGGAAGTATCTGGGGTTACAGCAAATAATTTTACATACTCGAGCCTCTTGACTGCTTGCTCATCAATTCTGTTGCTGGAACTGGGACAACAGCTCCACTCAAGGGTAATCTTAGTTGGCCTGGATAAAGACGTATCTGCTGGAAACGCACTTATAGACATGTATATGAAATGCTCACGCACAGTGGAAAATGCCTTTCAAGTATTTAGATGCATATACTCACCAAATGTCATCTCTTGGACCACCTTGATTGCCGGTCTCACTGCACATAACTATTTAAGGGAATCTTTCCAGTTCTTCCAGGAAATGCGAGAAGCTGGAGTTGAGCCAAATTCCTTCACTCTCTCTAGCATTCTTAGGGCTTGTGGTACGACAGAATATCCTACTCATGCTATGCAGCTTCATGGGTTTATAATCAAAAGTAAGGCAGACCATGACATAACAGTTGGCAATGCACTTGTTGATGCTTATGCCGGACTGGAATTGTTTGATGATGCATGGGGTGTTCTAAGCATGATGGACCACAGAGATATCATCACATACACAACTTTGGCTACAAGAATGAATCATGCGGGTCATCATAGTATGGCATTGAAAATGATTAGACATATGGTAAAGGAAGAAGTCATGATGGATGAATTTAGTCTGGCCTGTTTCTTGTCTGCATCAGCAGGGATGAATGAAATGATTTCCGGGAGGCAACTTCACTGTTATTCCATAAAATCAGGCCTTGGCAGATGGATTTCAGTCTCAAATGCCCTAATTGATTTGTATGCAAAATGTCAGTGTATGAAAGATGCACACAAAACTTTTGAAGAAATACCTGAACCAAATACTGTGTCCTGGAATGGGTTGATCAGTGGATTGGTATCAACAGGGAATATTTCTCCTGCTTTCTCCATGTTTGAAGATCTGAGGTTGTCAGGAGTCAAGCCCGATTCTGTGACACTCTTGTTAGTGCTTTCTGCTTGCAGTCGCGGGGGTTTGGTTGATCTTGGTCTAGAGTATTTTCATTCTGTTAAAGAAGCATACGAAATAGCACCAGAATTGTATCACTATAATTGTCTGGTCAATCTCCTAGGCCAAGCAGGACGTCTAGATGAAGCCAGAGATATGATAGAGAACATGCCCTTAAAACAAAATGCAATGATGTACAAAACGTTGCTCAGTGCCTGCGGATTACATAAGAATGTACCTTTGGGTGAAGAGATGGCAAGAAAAGGAATGAAACTTGACCCATTTGATCTTACATTCTATCTTTTACTTGCAAAGCTGTATGATGCTTCTGGCAGATTTGATCTGGGTGATGGGACTCGCCAAATGATGAGAGATTTGGATTTGAGGAGTTTCCCTCGGCTGAATCAACATGTCTCTTCTGCTGGAGATAGGTTCAATATGCAGATGTAAGATCTATGGACGTTCATCAGATTGGATCTTGCCTCCTGGATGATATATTTGTAAGGATAATTGCGATTTTTCTGAGATTAAGCCACCTCCTGTTGCAGAGCTCAGAGATCTCACTTCTGTTAGCGGCTTAATTGTTTGACTGGTCAGTCTAGTGAGATTATGGGCAATGTGACCTCAGGTCCTCAGGAGATGTAGTGCATCAAAAGTCTAATCTGCAGCAATGACCACCGGTGAAGAAATTTCTAATCACCTCAAGCTTCTGTCATGTCTGAAAATCTAACCATACAGTACTCATCACTTGGTCATTTCATGGTTAGTCAAACTTTGCAAGGCGGAGCAATTTTTCCCTAAGTCTCCAACCATCTTAAATGCAGAAAGCGCCCAGGCCGAGTATGGAGCGTCAGAGTATCAGAGCTGAGATCCACAGACTACAATAGTCAATGATGCACGCGTGGGCAAGGGAGTCTCAAATGCGAGTCTGTTGATTTTGAATTATTACAACTTATGGCATTTACCGATGAGTGATGATCAGTATGCTTAGTGGATGTAGAGTTCCCTCAGAAGAAGATGCAGAGAAAGTTCCCATTACGCCTACCACACATTTTATCTGATCGATCAGACTTATTTCTTTCTCATGCAATGGGTGAAGATGCACTCTAATTCCATATCCTTGAAGTCTCAGATTAAGAGGAAGACGTTATCATATTGCTCTGGTACCATTTCATTTTACAATACGTCTTCTCGTAGTAGCATGCATAGGCTCTTCCTAGCTTCATCAGCAGGAAAAGGAAAGATGTAGACTTTTGGAACGGAGGCAGAACATATTTTGTTCCAAAAGGAGAAGAAAGTGTCAGGATATCTTTTACCCTTCTCATTAATCAAGGCCAAGTAAAATTTCAAAACTACCAACATGTTTTATCTTCTCTCGCCACTCAGATAGAAAGACTGAAAGGCTGATTGACAACTTTCGCCACAATCAAAGAACAAAATATATTCTTGCCAGTGGAGAGACAGTTCCTTTCTGTCACAAATGTAGTTTTCTCCAAGAAAATGAGGAACACATTATGAAAATCTCATTCTTCATTGAGTATGAAACAAAGCTTAAATCCCTCCCATGGCACAGAAATCAATTGAAAACTTTGAGATTACATGCTGAATGCTTCAAAATGAGTCCCATGGTGCGAACTAGTGCATCTAGAAGAAGGGCTTATTACAGAATAACACATCAAAGAGAAAATGGAAATCACATTCAGCCTTTGCAACTCAGTCAGATATCAAGTGCCAGCAGCTCATCATGCCTTCGACTGAGATTCGCCAGAGGTCACTTCAGGCTTACTTTCCTTCTGGCCTATACTAATAGTCTCCAGCGTCTTGTAGAACTCCTCAGGCAGTGGCCCCGGTCGGTGTTGGGGGACATGCTTCGGAATAGGAGCACCATTCTCAATAACCTCACACTCATAGTCATCAGGGACACCCCACGGATCCCACTCTGCAAAATCACAATGTCCACAATAAGCACTGTTTATGCATGAACGTTTCTCTTCCTAACATTCTTCATCTTAGACATCAGGAAACACATCAGTAGAATGTGAAACAGAACTGAGAGTTTGGTTATACACTAAACAGTAACTAACAACCCGAGACTTTTGAAATTTCAACTCTCCTGAAGAGATACTAAGAACTCGACAGACTCAATGAAGATAATGGGAGTTCTATTCATTAAGCTTCCATGCTAAGATTCACAGCAATGCGCCATCTCTAGAGTTGCCGCTTCCTGCGAAGCCAAAGTCAAGATGCCTTGCAACTGATACGATAGAGTACTCACAACCAGGAGGGTTAATCAAGTCGAGAGAGCAATGCGAGAACTTCCTTCAAGGCTCATCCAAGAAGCAGCCATATGTGAAAAAATCCTAGTGCAACGACCCTCTTACATCAGAAGCAAAACCCTACACTAAAGCGTTCACCGGCACACGGGGTTTGCCAAACATATAACCTAAAATAATGAACATGAACAGATATGTCGATCTCAACCAATGACACATACTTCCTCCAGAACCACAACTAATGCAATCTCAAGGGAGGTGGAACTATCAGATTCTTCAGGTCCCTAAAGCCCAACACTTCATTGGAGGCTTTCAATTAGCAATTTCCACGACATTCATTCTCATTTGCTCCAGATTCATCAGAAAGACTTCATCATCGTCTCGCGATAGCTAAATTAATCGGTAACACACCACTCTACCGATTATTGCGAAACCTAACAGCGCAATTCCAAGGATGCGCAAAACTAATCCTTCATCTATCTTAGTAGATTATGCATAATCTAAATGAGCATATATAAGAACATGTAAATCACTGACACAAAACCGCTTCGACAACGCAAAACAATTCGCCCCCATCCATCCATCCATCCATCCATCGTAATACCACTGCACCACCAGAACCGGTCAACACAACACAATGCAATCAAAAGCGGTTTTCGAATCAACGGACCGATCATTTTGGAGATGAGGGTGAGTTCGTCGCGCGCCTCCTCGACGAGCTCTTCCACCTGGCCGCACCCGAGCCGCTTCTCGATCGCCTCCCAGTCCTCCTCCTCCTGGCACACCTTCAACCGGTGCCTCGTGAAGCTCTCCACCGCCTTCCGGTATCCCTCGTCCTCGGGGACCGCCTGGATCTCCTTTAGGGTTTTGCTGTACAGCTCGATCAGCACCTCCCTCGCGTTCGGGACCACGTCCAGCCCCACGATCCCCGTCGTCTGCTTCACCTTGGCCATCAGCGGCCGTCCGATCGCTCGCAGAAACATCTCTGCCGCCGGCGTAGCTTCGCAAGGCACTGGATCGATCACTCTCTCTCTCTCTCTCTCTCTGAGCAGCTGGTTCGAGCTTCAGGAGAAATGGAGGAGGCACTGAAGCTTGCGTCCGCGAAATGGATTCTTGGGCTCCAATTGGCAGGGCCCAAGTTTGATTAAATGGGCCGAAAATCAAATGAGCGGGCTTTATTTATGGGCCCTTGCGTCTAGTTTCTTGCCAATTGAATGATGAATGTGTTATCTCTTTAATATGGTAATTAGTGCGTATGAATTATCTAGCTTGAGTAAAAAATCATCTCCTTAAACCAAAAATATATGCTTTTCATGCTGGGTAAATAATTTCGTGCACACCACGTGGCAAGGATGCAACAAAATCTCTACAATACCCGATGTCTGACTCGGGTTTTCGGCGTAAATCGCGTGTCCAGTGTGATTTAATGTCACCGACCAAGACTCAACGGAACTCCCTCTCTTTCCTCGAAACTTCCACCCTAATCGAGTATAAGATCTGCTCGAGGACGAGTCTCACTTCCTCGGGGCGGAGGAGGCCGAAGGGAGGAGAGTCATAGCTACCTGCTTGTCGTTGTTCGGAGATATCCATGGTCAAGGAGCAGCAAGATGCCTCCGGCAAATGAAATTGTCATGCGAAGGCTACAAAAAGGGTGTCGAGGCAAGCAGCTTCAATTTGACAGAGCTATAATTTTAAGGTTTGCTGATTCACATCTACGCTTTAAGCTTGCAAAGAAGGTCTTTTCATGGGAATTCTTGACAAAAAATTGACGAGAAAAGTGGTCGTGGATCTTTTCTTCTCCATGCCATTTTTGCTAAATCCAATGTCGCCCGTCTCCATTCAGACAAATTTGAGCACGCGCGATAGAGCTCATGGGCCAAGCCGGACCTCATGTTTCGCCGCCCCCCCGGGGCGAAAAAAGCGCGCAAGATCACGAAATCGGTCCGAGATTGACCCGGCCCGGCCCATCCACGAAAGGTACGCGCAATGTTGTAAAGCATGGCCTTGCACGTCTTTTTTGTATATAATTGTTTCATATACAAGCTGATTTCAATATTAATTTTCACGGTCCATTGTAGATCGTTCTCGATTCTTTTCTTCTCGTATATAGTCGTATATTAAGTTTGTTACTTGAAAGCAACATCCATGCCGCCCATCTATTTTTTTATCATTAAAATACGATCCACATGCTGCCGTAGAACCTATTAAATAAACACAAAAACATATATATATATATATATATATATATAATATTTTGGAGATTGTTTGTCGCTCTCTAGGCTGATTTTTTTTTTTTTTTTTTGGATTTGCTGAAGAAATCCAAATGTGGACCGAAGCTTTTGAAGTTCTTTTAGATGGTAATTATCCAAAAGAAATAAGAAGAGAAAAGAGATCACACATAATTAATTTTTTTCATTTATTTTGTGGGTGATTGATATTAGCAGCAACAATTCCAAGCTTGAAAAGTAATTAGCAATTGAGACAAGATCTCCGAAGAAAGCAAAAGACATAATTGAATTCCTTACATAAAATAAGATTAAATCATCATCAATTTGCATTTGCGAATTTCCATCATGAGATTCCATACAAGCTCATATGGGCGATGCATGTTTTCGAGGATGCTCGCCTTGATATCAACAGCCCCATTTGATGATAGAAGCCCATCATTATTGTCATCATGGAAAATGATTATTCTAATGGCAATTTACAGAGATACATTTGTTTTTTCCGTATATTATTTCTCCCCCGTTCAGACCGGTGAGGAGATAAGCATAAAGAAATGGATGAATAAAATAGGTTTGACCGGCTGGCCCAAATAAGAATAAGAAATATTTGACCAGAGAAAAAAATTTTAATAAATTAAAATAAATTAAAATAAAATGGGGCATTAGCGTGAGCGTGTGAAAAGACAAAAAGGGATCTTGCGTTTGTCTCGTGATAAAGGCTACTGGAGCGGAGCCGGTCACGCTCTCCAGCTTCCCTTACAGGGAACCGACAACTGTCATGCACCCACTTGCCTTTCCCTCTATATATCCGTTTAGAATTTATTTTTCTAAAGAAATATAAACTCGATTTTTCCTTCATTTTCTTTATTTACTTAAAATTTCTCCATCTTCAGCTCCAGTTGACCCTCCTCTAGATGATGATGAGTCCCTTATGTTTTTTACATGGAGCAATCGTGCCTTTCAATGATATGAACCTTAAAACTTATCGAGATGAGAATAATAAAAAGTAACCGAGAATGATCATATGCAATCATGCGAGGATCCTTACACACATATTCGATAGAAATTTAAAAAAAAAAATAAAGAAAGATAAAAATAAATGGAAACTTTTTGAGAGACATCATTCACTGACTGAAATATTTACAGACGAACACCTAGCATAAAGAAAAGCACCAACATATGTAAGTTTGTGATCTCATCAAAGCGAATTTCTTTGTAGTTTTACATGCTGTGGGTCGATTGATTCTCTAGCAGCATGCGCCGGATGGGTGATTCGATATGCATATGAAAGATACATGACGTCGGGTACTATGCAGAGGGAGGAATCGAATCGGCTAAAACCCCAAAAGAAGAAGGTGGTGGCATCACGAAAAGGTCAAGGCAAGGGGAAGCTAGTGACGAAAGAGTGCACAAGATGAACACGATTAACCCACCAACCAAGCATCGAGAAAAATGGACAGACGGTGGAAGAAAGATGTGAGAGAGAGAGAGAGAGAGAGAGAGAGAGAAAGAGAGAGAGGTCTGAAGAAGCAAGCTGCTAAACTCAAGTTCACTTCGATATTCCACGCACGGGAGATCATGGACATCCTAGAATTGTTGCTGTACATACAAAACTGAAGGTAAAGACTCGAAGGCGAAAGATTTGAAAAAGAAGAAAAGACAGGCGCAAAAACAGGTGAAAGAGAGGAGAGAACCATGGATATGGTGGCGGACGGAAGAGAAATTCTGCCCATCTCATCGCTTTCTGTACCTAACTGGCGGTGGACGAAGATCTTGTCAAGAAAGAAAAAAGAAAAGAGAGAGCTTTCATATACGAAACGATCCAACTCTGTCTATATATATCCACGTCAAGCCTTGGACTTTTTTTTTTTTTTTTTTTTTTTCCGGGGGGTTCAAGGGCCCCCACCAGCGCCGGCAGCGGCGGAGCTGAACCGGGTGAAGTCCGCCCGGCCGGGACCCGACGAGAAGTTGTCTCCGGAAGCCGGGCTCTGGCCGAGCCCGCGGAACCCCATGAAGATCTCCTCGCTCATGGCCGCCACGTTGGGAATCAGCAGGTCGTCCTCGCCTTCCTCCTCCTCCGGGCGGTCGTCGTTGTCTTCGTCGTCTCCGACCAAGTCCTCGCTGTCCTTGTCCATGCCCAGGTCCTCGCTCGTCAGGAGAGCGCAGGGATGGGCCACGTCCTCGTCGATCGGAGCTGTCAGGGGGGTCGTCGGGGAGAGGCTGGCGGTGTTGGAGGAGGAGCACGGGGCGGCGGGAGCGGAATGGGCCGGGCCGATCGAGTCGGGCTTCTGGAGGGAGGAGGAGGTGTTGTACTTGTTGCGGGTGCTGCCGGCGAGGGAGTTGCGGTGGGTGGGACGGGGGTGGGTGTGGTCGCCCGTATAGGTGATGACGAAGATGTTCGGGTCGGCGTTGCTCCGCTCCACTTGCTTCCTCGCCGAACAACCTTTGGAGCTACTGCATCTGTAGTAGTTCCTGTTCATCATTTTTCATTCAAAATAAAAAAAGAAGGAACGAATGAGACTGTGACTGACGAGTTGTGTGAACTCAATCAAAGGAGTGAAACTTCAAGGAATCGTTGTGGACCTCGGGAATGGAGAACCTTTGATGGGTTTTTGACCGTACTTACGCCAAGCCCATGGATCGGACGACAGATTCTCCGCCGTCACATGGCAAACCGACTTCTTCTGCTGGCTCTTCCTGCCGCAGGAAAAAAGAAACGAAAGAAAAAGGAAATTTAGAAATCTCTTCTGATGATTCGGTGGAACTGTTCGGCGATACGCGAAAGCTGTTACCTTTTTCTGGATCTTGGTGTCTGAGCCTGCATGGCGGGCAGAGGGAACGGAGAAGAAACAGGCTGCTGAGCGGGAAGCACTTTCCGGTCAAGGCCCTGGTGTCGCGCCGCCCGTTGCGGCTGCTGCTGAGGAGCTTGGAGGGCTCCAATGGCGGGAGCCGAGGAAGCCCGGTCGAAGCGGGGGACGGCGGCGGCCTCCGGCGAGACCGGCGCGCGGGAGCCACTAGCGGGCGCGAAATCGGAAGCGCGCGAGAGGGAACGGTCGGCGTCGGGGTAAAAGGGTCTGTACAGTTCTCGGAGCTCATCGAGAGCTCCATTCCGGGGCGCGGCAAGGTTGGGGAAGCCAAACGGGTCCTTGTCGTCGTCCTCGAAAGTCAACGAGGCCAAGCAAGCCAGCGGGTTCTCGCCTTCCGGCGCGGCCGCCGCGGCGGACCAGGCGGAGGCGGAGGCGGAGGCGGCGGAGGAAGAGGAGCAGCTCCTGACCAGGGCGCTCAGATCCCAGTCTTCGGCCATTCAGGGAAAAACGAATGACGGCCTGGGGACAGCCCGGTGTCTGAACTAGGGTTCCGCTTTCTGGGTGCAATGCTTCTTCCTGCTGCTCCGGTTCATGCAAATTGAGCGATTGGGATGGCGGGGGAGGGAGGCACAGGACGGCGCTGACTTTTGGACAGAAGCCAGGGAACGGTGGAGAGAGAACGAGTGAGGAGGGGGCAGCGCGGGGAGAATAGGTGGAGCACTGACTTGGTAAAAATTGTTAATTTATTTATACGCGAGGGAAAGGACACGGAAAGGGAGAGGGAGAGGAGGAAGGAGAGGAGGAGGGGCAGGGGTGTTTTCGTCTTTTCGATTTTTTTTCTCAATTATTTATTTTTTTTTTGGTGGGGTTTCCGGTGGGGGACCACCGGGAGGGGTGGGGGTGTGGGTGGGTGGTTTCCGGGTGTTTGTGTAGTGTCCAAAAGTGGCTTTTACATTGACTTTGCGAAATGTCAAAATGGAGACAGCGCAAATTGCCGAGTGTGGGAATGGAAGGCTCCGATGCTCCCTCCTCTCCTCCAAAAAAAACAAAGAAAAATTGAAAAAAGGGTAACAGAGAAAAGATGCTCTTGTCTCGGTCTTGGCAGAAGAATCCGTGGCGACTCACTAATTTCCGTACTCGAGCTCTCATTGGAACTCTTCTCTCTCTCTCTCTCTCTCTGTGAAATCGTGAAAGTTCCGGGGGGAAAGAGAGAGAGAGAGAGAGAGAAGGGAATCCTCAGTCCCACCCGCGTGGGTGCACTCTCCGATTTAGATGATTCTTTATGGTAAAGAGACAGTCCATTCAAAACAGGATGTGGTGGGTCGATTTTTGTCTTTTCAAATTAGCCTATTTAACCCGCCTTAACTAATTGTCATGAAATACAAATATAATAATTTATATCCGACTCAATCAATACTCGACTCAACCTGTATTGTCGAAACATTTTCATGTTTGACCAAATTTAAGAGAATTCATAATATCAAAATTAAGACAAGAGCACGGAATAAGGAAGTATGAGAATGAGTAAAAAAAGAGTTATAAAGGTAAGTTAAGTCTAAACAGGTGATAAACCTAATTAATACTCATATTATTTTAGATTTTAACATTTTATACTCATTTATCAAATATAATTAATTTATATAACAACTCGATTCATCAAATATTGATCAAGAATCGGGTTATGAAATGTTCTGTAAACTTTCAGCTCGTGAAATAGTCCATAACTTTATGAATTAAATAAGATGTGACTAAAAAGTCAAATCATTTGCATTTTTACGGCGTGTCGTGCCGTTCTTCCTAAAAGTTTAGGAGAAACATCAGCCGGGACCACATCACGCCGGTGCTCGGAACATATTGGATCCAAGCCGAAAGATGTAATTGGGCAGCCGACGAAATTGACGGATGAATTTTCACTTCATGCGGTGAAAATACGAGGGGGGGGACACGAGGGAAGTGGTCGCGACGCGCCGTGCGAGACTAGGATGATCTCGCATCCGCGCGTGCCGAAGGCGAATACAACACGAGCGCATCGCGGAGAAGCTTTGCTTCGCCTGCCAACGTCCCCGCCTTCCCATACGCGCGCGTGTGGCCTGCAAAGCACGCACATCGGGATGGGCCCGTACTTCATTAAACTCGCTCGATCTCGATCTCGACGTCCACGTCGATGTCGATGTCGATGTCGATGGATTCCAAAAGGCGATGTTAGGCGTTGCTGCAAGGAGCGATGCGCGGGGGCGCGTGACCGAAGAAGATGCGCACGGAGGGCGGACCAAATTCGTCGCCGCTGCGTTCCAGCGAAATACGTGGGTTCAAGTGCGTTCGATTGAATTCGCATATTTTTTTCCAAATCAACGGCGCGGCTCATTTTTTCAAAGTGACGGTAAAAGTGTCGGCTCCTTCATTCGCCCCTTTCCATCCCAGCACCACGCGTTTGATTAAAACAAGTGAAACATGAGCAAACGTGTCAATGTGATGCGAGCCGGACGTGTTTACATGTCCCTTTCGGTGCGTCAATAGGCGTTCAAGCATTTTTCCCACGCGTGCTATGAAAATGTTCATATTCAACGATCCTCGTCATGTTATGCGCCGTTGGGCTCATCTGATGGTTGCGCCGTGTTTTGTGTTTTGAAAAGATCACGCAAATTGACGAGCACACTTGTGATCCCATATGATTTAAATTTAACAGGTGATGTGATCATGACATAAAGATGTAAATTACAGAGGCCAATGTACTTTCGGGAGGAAAGAAATGTGAGTGGCTTTTTACATGGATGATGATAACGATTTGTCTTTTCTTGAATGTCAATATTATCCTTTTCAAAACAAAGGATCAAATAAATTGTTTTTGGGTTAAAATTTAAAAACAAAAAGAAAAAAATTCCTCTTTCACCACGAGCATAGTATCTATATATATTCACGCGGTCTATTCAAATTTTCATATGTACTTAAAAGACACATTGAATTTGATAACCTTGGGATAAGAGCGTAGAGCCTCAATCATCCAAAACCTTGTGTAATACCCTGCAAACCTTATAAATTTTAACATTTCCCTTTTCAGTTCTCACAAAAATAGATAGATAACTTCAAAGGGTTTTTTTACCCCTTTTTTGGCACGATGTGTTTATGGCCGGGAGAGGAGGTAAAAGGTAACCTAGGGATAAGAGCATGCATCCCGACTATCTAAAATCTTGTGGAATACCCTGCAAGTCTCGTGAATTTAAACCTTTCTCCTTTTCATTTTCCATGAAAACAGGCACGTAGCATCAAAGGGTTCTTTTTTCTGTTTTGGCCCATTGTCTTTCTCGCCGGAAGGGGAGGTAAAAGAGATAGGTGTCCTGAGAGGATCACCATCTGTCGCCGATCCCCGACTGCTCGAGCTCGAGCTCGAGCGTTTTTCTGGACATGGAAAACAGACACATTGTACGGTCCTCACATGGGACGTATATGCATGTGGAAGAGAGGGGGCATTACTTAATGGCGAAATCCGCAGATTCCTCAAAAGCACCGCAAACGGCAACTCGCATTTACGAGCCCTTTGGATTTTGCCATTAATGGGCTTCTCGATCTCCGGCGAGGGAATCAATCCGTTTCGATTGGAAATCACTTTGATTACTGCCGGTGCCAGTGGTGTTGAGATCGACTGAAAATGGGTTGCGAGACATTTTCAATTTGGCACTTGGAGTTTATGATGCTTCAGTTGATTTGCTAGGTCAATATATATTGATATAGCACTTGCAACTACTATGCATTACTATTTCAAGTGAATATCTAAACCGTTGGCAACGAGGAGAGACTAGTAGCAATGTAGAGATCAACGACGATAAAACCATCAAACAAGATCTAAATTTATTACACTTTAACCAATTCTATTATAGACATGTCAGTTGTGCCAATTAAGTTTTAAATATTTTCATATTTGATCAATTGAATTTTTAATAAAAAAATCGTCGACATGGATGTCAACAGTACCACATAGGATGATTGGCGCTAACTTTGATAATTTTTTATAATTTATTTTGTCTTTCTATCTTTTCCCTTTGTCTTCTACCAAGTTCGGCAAAGGCTGACCACAAATGAGGGCCGACAACTCTCACCAGCCATTGAGCTAGGTCCAACGACCCTTGCTCAGCTCGGAAGAAGAAAGAAAAGTAAAAGAATAACAATTCAAAAGTATTTTTAAAATATTATCTACATTAATGCCGGCTCGTGCCATGTAGAACTCCTGACGTCCACGTCAATGATTTTCGGTTAAAATTATCCATATGGATCAATTGGTAAATGTGAAAATTTTTAGGACTCTATTAGTAATATTGAAAGATTTAGGATTGGATTAGTCAAAATGCAATTGGTTTAGACCTTTTTGAATAGTTTTCTACGTCAATGACTTATTTAGTCCTCGAAAATTATTTGCCACCGGAGCTTGTCCTGATTCAAATTGATTACAAAGAAGGCCTCGTCTTGTCCACTTATAAAGTAATTTACTCTAGCTTAGTTTTCATTTACAATTTTTAATTGCTGCTATATGGTTCATTTGAGAAACTTCATTTCTATTTGCCATCAAAAATTAATTTGAAGAAATTAGATACAGACTCCTCACATCTGAAATGCCATCAAAAAGCAATGTTTTCCACCCATTATGGCCAAGGGATTAATTGAGTTAATCGAGCGATTAGGACGTGCGCCTAAAGGAGCGTGACCAATGTGCGGTCCGAGTAGGAGGTAAAATTAATCAAATGCATAAAAGATAATTGGAGATGTCACATAGTTCCAGCACTCTAAGTAAAACTTCTTTTTTCGGTCAAACTCTAAGTAAAACTGATCTAGTAGCAAAGTCAACAAAGTGCGTAATTAGTGCTTCAAATTATGTCGATGGCAGCACCATCCCACAAAGCATTGTTATAAAGGCACATAACATGTGCATAGACTTCGTCTCATAAAAAGTAGGAGTGCATTTGACCATATACCTCACCAAGATATCACTCTGATCATCCTAACTTCAAGGGTCAGCCAATTCAGGACACGTGTTTGAGGTCCAAACTTTACGAGCTTTTTGAAGATTTGAGAATCAAGAAAGGATCTTTCCTCCTCCTCCTTCTTCTTTACTGTACGAAGAATGAGAAAGTCGTGCGCGCATCAATGTGTCCACAAGGATAGTGGGGAGTCAACGGCGTTCTGCTGGAGTCAACGAAGAGAGAAAGTCAGAGGGGAAAATCGAGGGGAGGGCGATCGGTGACGACGGTCACTTGGGGAGATCGAAGCTCTGGTTGGCCCTCTCACCGCTTTGGATAAGGGTCGGAGAGGGACATACATGGGATGCACTGCACGTAGGAGGGGGGGCCTTGAAAAGCTGAATGAGATGACATTGATGTCTGTCGCTCTCACATGAAAGTGAGTGTACACAGAGAGAGAGAGAGAGAGAGAGAGAGAGAGAGAGATGGGGGCGTTTTTGGGTTTGGCAACTATCACGCATAAAAGAGTGAAGGCGGGGGGAGGGGTCCTGGTGTTACAGGAATGGATAATAAAAAAGACGAGCAACTTTTTCAGTGTTGTCAAGACAAGGAAAGATTGCAATCTTGAATCTAACTAGAAACCCCGTTCCCACTTCTTTTGTTTTTACCCCTCCCTAGCCCTCTTTCTCGACAAGCCCACTTCGCCTTTTCTTCTCAAATTTCCTCTAATTTTCTCGGGGTACTAATGTGAGCTTTTGGATTGGTGGAGACATCGAATTAGTGCTTTTCGCGGTCGTGGAAATAAAGGTGACCTTTCGAGGAGGTTCCATGTATTCTACTCTTTTTCAGACGTGAGTTTAGTACCGGACAGGCTCGCTCTGTTAACTTCTCCGTGTTTGGAGGGGACAGAGAGAGGGGTAGGGGACTGGCCAGTGGCCACCATTAGACGACGCAGGGGTGAGAAAAGTGCCCATGATGCTAGGAGATGCTAAACGATGCCCCCACAACACCTCGAAAGGCGCTGCGGGAGAAGATAGTGCCAAAACACAAGCGGAGACGGAGATGGCAGAAAGCCACGTGTTTAATTTGACTGCAGCTGAGCAAATTTCTGAGTTGAATATAAGCCCCCCGCCCCACCCCCTCAACGCAGAGCGATTTTGGCCCTTGTTGGTGCCTCCGTCCATCATTATATCCGTATGCTATTGCTATGCGCCTTCACTGCCGGAAATGGTAATGGAATTCCATCACTGATTGCGCTCCAGTGACCGAGTGTGTGCTCTCTAGTGTGGTCACACGATGTGGGGCAAAGGCTTTTCTTAAGTAACATGCTGAGGTTTGGAAACGGAAGATTTCTGTTCATCTTCCGTGAAAGAGGGATTTCCCAGCAAAAACACTACAGGATCACCTGAGTGGAAAACAAATAAAACAGAGACAACGCAAGCCGTGATAGGCAAATACAGGCAAAATATCTTCGACCCGAATTTACCAACTTCCACCTCGAAAAAGAGGGAGAAAGTAAAGGCGGGACCCCTAACATTGATTTGGTCAGATATTCAACATGCGACAACTCAAGTTTTATACCAAAGAAGAAAAAGAGGAAGAAACTTATTTATTATTTTGGCATACCGCATCCGCAGTAAATATCTTTTGAAGTTATCCCGAATGAGTAACCTGGGCCTCTGCATGTCAATGCATACACAGGAGCATTCAGATTGCACATCGGGGGATGGGGAGGGAGAGAGAGAGAGAGTAATCATCTTTCATGGACATCTGGAGATATTTGGTACATTAAAATTACAATCATTCCAGCATTTTACAAACTGAACCTAATAATATCATGAGCTAGAGAAAACAGCACGTACATTATTGTCTCTGTTGAATGAAATATACAAGATCGGTTGGCGTCACCAAAACCACGTTATTGCTGCTTTTTAGCTTCACTTCTTCGAATCAATCGAGCTGATCCAGTCTTAGCCAATCCCGAATAGTAATCACCGACGTTTGCCACAAATAGTGGATCCCTGTCCTCACTAACATCAGCGATGTTACCAGCAGCATTTCCATGATCAGTCTGTTCTAACTCTCTCGTTAAATCTTCCATCGTCTTCTTTAAAGTGGCTTTGCTGGCCTGTCCTGCCTCCCCCATTGAAATACCAACCATGGTAATTTTTGGAAGAAAAGGATTAGGTTGCAATTTTTGCTTCACAGTTTCACCAGTCAAGCTTTCTAATCTGTGTGACACATGAGAATAACATAGTAAGATGCCATAAAGTTCATCACATTTCACCGAAATGAATGTGCTACTAGGAGACTACCTAGCACCAACTTCTTTCTGCAGCTTCTGTTGCTCCTTCGACCAAGGATGTCTAAGCCAATCTCCAAACGGGAAGCGGAAATCTGCCTTTTGTCCTAGGTCAACATGGTGGTTTTCTTCTAAGGCAAGCTTGTCTGTTGACTCTTGAGAAGATTCATCTGTTTTCATTCCACGATCGCCGAGATAGTGGGTTAAATCAGAAGCTCTAACTAAAGATGCTGCAGTCCTGAAGAAAAAGGAACTTTAGTGAAAACATTATGGAAAGATCCAGAGCTAAACTGTCTTGATAAGGCAAAGAAGTACTTAAGTAATCTTAAAGCAGTGACAACAAACAAAGAAGTCATAAAATTTCGGACTGTTGGACACAAATAGAAAGAGGCCCATTATCAGGAAGAGAACAAAATTGGTGTTATAAGTGCATCACCTAATTATGTTGTGAAAACTTTCCCAATTAAATACAGAAAACTACAAGATTCCCCAACTCACAGAATAAGTGTAATCCCAGATCAATGGCTCACAAACTGTCATGTTACTTTACCTAATTCATCTGAAGTTTCTAGTGGTCAGAGCATATGGAAAACAAGGAAAACAAGGTATTTGTCCCAGCATCAGAGTTCCTCTTTATTAGAAGTACATACCTTCGCTCAAATGAGTCAACTATATAAGGAAATTTTGGTTGAATCCCAGTGGCTTTGCGCAACCATCGATTTCCCAGGATCACTCTGTCAACAGCATAGAGTAGCTGCATCTCAGCAGCCTTTGAAATGACACTCAAAGGTATACCAGGATGCCCCATCTCTTCCATAACTTCTTGAACCTTTCCAACAAAAAAAAATGGCCATCAACTAAAACTTCTATTATATTATATCATGCCAAAGAAAATCATAATCGATTTTAAGAACACTATTGCCCCCTTGGTGGCTAAGATGAATGGACAATCAGCACATCATAAAACATTGAATCTCCAGCAACTAGCTTCCTGGTCGCTAGATAGCAAAAGCATACTGTTTGCAGACTGGAATATGGTTAGTCCACACATCAAACCTTCCTTACCGTGCAGCAAAAAATGTTGGATTGTAGTTTTTCTTCCTTTCCATCCTTGTCTTTGGGTAGGGTTGTCAACTTAAAATTCGGTGTTTTTTTTTTTTTTTTTTTTCCAATCTGTTGTTTATATTTGTGTCAGAGGATTTTGGGAATTGCTTAAGAGGTAAATTAGAAGTTGTACCTCTGGAGGCTCCCATAGACTATCTCCCACATCATCAGCAACTTCGGTCAGGTTATCATCAATCACATCTCGACGCCGCTGCATGTGCCGAGTTTGAATCAAAGAATGAAAATGCTGCTCAACAGATTCTTCAAGAATGTTGTCAAGCATGTTTTTATCAAAAAAATAAGGAGTATACCTGATAAAGAGAAGATGAGGAAGTGGCTGTTAGATACAGCAAAAGACACTAATCAAACATAGTACCAGAAAATTGAGAAACAACTTCTGCATGTATAGTTCGCGGGTGAGAATATAATGAAGAAATTGAGAATTAACAATGAAAAGAAGCGTCACCAATCCAAATAATCAAATCCAATATCAAATATCTGACTACATAAATTAGGCAGACCAATTTAGAAAAGAATTAAAAAATTAGGACTAGACTCCTGCCAAGTGATCTAATGAGAAACTTTTTTTTTTTTTTTTTTTTGGGGGAGGGGGTGGGGGTTGGGGGGTGAGATGCTCGAACAAGGGACGAACACAAAGGAAGAAAAGAGCTAATGACATTTGATGAAGAACATGATCAAGTGTAAAGCGCTAACCAGCAAGAGAACTGCTAACAGGAAATGTCAAGTTCTTAATCAATAAAATTGACCAAATAAAAGTGAGATGCCGCAGCACATTTGAATGTCAAATCGATGAAAAGAGACGTGTATTAAAGACCTTACCATTTAATACCATCTGAAGTAGCTATTGCAATGTCTAAATTTTGGGCACTAAATACGGGCACACCATCAATTTGTCTATTTCCATTTCCCTGAGATATTGTCTTCAGAAGTTTATTGGCTGCCTTGACCTTCAAAGAAAAAGGGAAAAGCTTAGACATCCATAAATTTGCATGTGCATTGAGTAAGATGGTCTTGCTAGATACCTGTTTCTCGTTAGGAACAAACTGGAACAGGTGAGGTTTCTCCTGCATAAAGATTAAATCAAAAGATAAGTCACTATTTATTAGTGGGAGGTAAAAACTTATTCGGATATCTCAAACAGGAATCTATGAGTTTCCTGAAAAAGTAGTATAAGTATTGTCTGCCATTTTCAGCTGAAACCCCGGACTTACAGATTCTCTGAAAAACTTCACAGTTCTCTCAGCTTACATTACTTTCTACAATCTCACAAGACAATTTCTTAGCTATAGGGTAACAATTGCTTGGAGGTTAACCCTCACATTTTAATGAACTACCATCCTGATATTAAAAATTGTACTGCACATGGAAATGGTAAAGCTTAAACAGAGATTTTCAATGAAACATAATGAAACATAGAATCAAAACATATTGAATAACAGGAAAGAGGGAGTGACATATATCCACAATACGTGCTATATATACTACTACGTATTTATTGAGGTCAGATCTCGGCCGAACGAATTTTGCCCACCTCAAACTTGCCTGCCGCACCTCTCAAAAAGAACTTCCCAAACTGTACAAGCTTCTTCCAAAGCATATGGCTAGGATGTTCAGCACTCATTGAATCGTGATAGAAACAACAGAACCAACAGAAGATGGCCAATGAAGTAGAAAAGGCAATCGATTGTGATGGGTATAACAAGCACCACGCAAGAAAAGAAAACTTCCATGGCAATAGGATTCAAGGATGCATCACGGGCTGGGAATTGGAGTACCTTGAAATGCTCATATGCTAGATCCAGTCGACAAGCACCCACGACGCCACTTGGGATGTTCAACCGCTTAACATAGGTAACTGCAGAGAATACATCAGATCAGAGTTTGAGTCATCATCTGTGCATGCATATACATGCATATAGAGTGAGAGTATCAGTTCAGAAAGGAACATGCACTCGGTTGAGCTTGATCAGTAAAACATCCCCCAGTGTAATTATTCATTTCGTGTATACCAATGAGAGCAGACATCTTCCATCAATTTCACTGAGAATAGGAGGCTTCACAGAGAGAATTTAATGATTTCTAAAGACACAACTATGATCATACAGAACAGGTCATTAGCCACATAGCAACGGCAATGCGTTGGAATATAGCGAAAAGGTTCATCCTTAAGAAGCTAAGAGTGAGAAGCATGCTCATTTAATAAAAGCAAAACCATACCTGCGTCGCCTAGATCCATGAAGAACCGGAAGACAGGGCCATTCCTCTCGCTCTTAGTAATCGAAGCGAACACCTTCTTCAGCCATTCCGGCGTTCTGCACATCAGTTAAGTAGCGACAAAGAACCCTAAGACCTTCAACCATCGAAACGAAGCAATTCAATGGAACAAGGAAAGCACAATTGCACAGCAAAACAAACCGCTTCGAAAGGAAGGGAATATCGAAGTGCGTGGACACGGCCATGAGGCCCGTCCCCGAGAGGTCGCACATGCTGAACACCTGCCCGACGAAGGCCGGCCCACGGCCCTTGCCGTTCGATTTGATCGCCGAAATCCGCACCGTCGACGGGAACGCGCCGGCGGCGGCGCCCTGTTCGGCCGGAGCCTTGACCTCCGGCGCCGGCTTGAGCGGCGTCGGATGAGGCGGCGGCGGCGAGTCGGAGGGCGTGGCGATCGACAGGGCCGGCGGGAGCCGGACGGGGAGGAGGAGCTTGGGAGGCGGAGGCGGGGAGGCCAGGGAAGGAGGGGCGACCTTGTGATTGGGGATGAGAGGGAGGAGAGTGGAGTTGAGGAGGTGGGAGAGGGGGTTGCGGTGGTGAAGGTGCTTGCGCGGCGGCTCGGGGGAGACGGCCATGGCGGGGCGGAGCTCCGGCGGTCGGGTACGACGGTGGGGTGGGAAGCCTGGAGAAAGGAGGAGGAAACGAGGGATAAGGAAGGCCGAAGCTTCTTCGCTCTCTCTCTCTCTCTCCCTCTCCCTCACCGGGCTTCTTCTAGATAGACCGTCCGTGCCATTCGACCGGCTCACGCGCGGTGGCGGTGGCGCGGGTTCTATCAGTGCCTTGTCGCTAATGAGAATGACACGATCACCTAAAGCCAAAGGGCGCCTACGACAAATGTACATATGTATGTATATGTATATATATAATGTATATATGAAAATATTGCTTTATTTTTCCTAATTTTAAAGAGAAAATTTTGTCTAAAATCAGATAATACTAATTAGACGTGTTAGTTCTAAACACTATATGAAGCACATGTCTAATCAGCAGGAAGCAAGCTTTCGAACAGTAGTCCAGTAATCCAGTATCCAACTTAAATATATTCCTTATTTTAATGTGCCAATGTCCGGATGTTTTATGTCCCTAATTTCCCTCGCTCTTGAAAATATTTCTGAATTTTATGTTCTAGAGTTTAGATAAATTGTGACATACTCAAGTCCAAACTTGGAGACCAAAGTGTGCAAGCAAGTGATTCTTAACCTTTGTCTTTTATGATTATATGTGGCATTGGCCAAAAAGGAACTATAAATTCGGGGCATTTTTCCGAATTCAATCAATCCTGCTCTTTAACTCATATTTTATGTACTGATTTATAGATTTTCAGTAACGCATCATGCATCTCGCCATTCTAATTAACTTCATGTAAAAAAAAAAAAAAATCATCCCTAAAATCTGAACCGCCTCCTAAATCTCGTGATTCAAACCAGCTCGTCTTAAAAATTCGCTAAGGCGAGAAGGCCGTTCAAGCCGGTCCGATCTGAGCTAATCCGGGTTTTTGGGGCCTCCGGGCTATTCCTTCACCCCGGATTAGGGGCCCTTCGTGGAGAGAGAAATCGTGGAGGAAGGCTCGGGAACAGAACTAGGGGTGGAACGACCACGGCTGTATAGGAAAAGAAAAGGACGGTTTTCATAATTTTAGTTTGTGGAACTTTATCATGACTTCTTTTTACGGCAAACTTTTTGATAGATCCTATACCCGGGCCACCTTGAATAAATTCAAAGCAAGAGACAAGGAGGGAAGAATTCATATTTCCGCAGGTATCTCTCTAAATATAACAACAGTGCCACACCATACGAGAATGAGCTTGACACAGGTTGAGCCGGCAAAATCAAGAGTATGACTGTAGTCATTCGACCCCAGCTCGTGCGAACTGGTACGGCTAAAAGTATGTCGTCATCGAACAATCTGTTCAGCAGGCGAACAAAATCAAAACGATTTGCACCGGGCACAATTCAAAAGTATAGCGTTGTTCCTCGCACGTACTCTTTATCAGAAATCTCTGAGCAGCAGTGCTCTCCCCCTTCCTGGAAAATCCAGAAAGCAACACCATAATCATATTCCCAATGCCTTCCTCACACCATCATGTGAACCATGAGTCTCCCCTCTATACAAAGGATCCTTCACTTGAGACGAGGGCAGGCCACAAAACAAACATTCGAGCACATTATCTGGTGCCATGGAAGAGATAAACTGAACACATTCTCTCTCTGAACTGCTATAGAGGCCACGGTCAAGAACTTTACATACATTAGAGATCAATCGGATTCATAAACCCCATCTGTGTCCAGAATTGTTTCATCGGCATCAGCTGTGTTCCCTTCCAATGGACTATCAGACTCATTCAATTGCTTAGTGTCTTCAATAATCTTGTCACCATTCACGCTGCTGCTTTCGTTAACAGCATTGAATTCATTCAGACGCTTCGCTGATATTTTAACACGCTTCCCTTTGATGTATCGGTACTCCCATTTTGGTGGTGGGTATTTCTTTGTTAGTTTCTCATATTTGTCCATCATACCCAGCTGTTGGAAGACATTGCCCACCATTGAAACAATTGAGACATTGGGTTTAACTCCAAGTTCCTCCATGTCAGCAAATACCTAAAAAGAAAGTATGAGGGAAAACGAAGAATCTTAATATATAGTCGATAGTGGGCCATGAAAATAAATGGAGTCCAATCATGCATCAAGATGGTCTAAACGGCAAAAAAGAAAGGCGGCAGTTGAAAACATAGGTACCTTAAATAAGCACAAATACATCCTTATAGATGACGAATAGTGAAAACCATATGAGCATGTGCATGGTGCATTTCCCAATAATTTTTTATTGAATTGAGCATGTTTTCAGATGCTTGAAATTTCACTCTGTAATGAAGAGCTAAACCACAAGCAGAGCAGTGCAAGCACGACTAACAGAATTATTCGGAAGTCAATCCATCATGCCTATATCCAATAAGATTAAATAACCAATAGCATCTTTTGTTCTCACAGCTCAAGAAAGTGACATGTACTTTAGTAAGACCAAAGAAGAGTACCTCAAACATCTTGTCATGCATGCCTCTCTTATAATATATAGATATTATTTTGTTGAAGAATTTACGAGGTGTGCCTTCCAGATTCTGAGAAAATATCGTTGTCCACAGTTCCTCAGCTTCGTCAAGCCTGCCATCTTCTGCTAATGCATTAAGCAATGTAAAGTAACTTCCCATCGTTCTTCCTTGACCTTTGCTTATCATCCACTTAGTGACCTATGGCACCAACAAGATTTACGTGATTTGATAGTGAAAAATTCCAGGCAACTGTGCAAGAGATAGGAACACAGAAAGCGGAGGAGCACAGAGGATAAAGAAGTGGCACCTGTATTATTCTCTTCCATTCCTTTTCGTTCTCAAGTGTCTTCAAGGCTTTCTTGACTGTGATCAGGGGAAACTCTAGTTCCCAAGCAATAAACGAATCAAGTGCCCCATAGACTTCCTCTTTTACATTTGACAATCCCTTCACCTGAAAAGAGAGATTGTTAACCCAAAAAAAGCTGTTCAAAGATGCAAAGAAGCCATATATCTTATGAAACAAATAATTTCAAAAAAATTCAATGCCCTAATACTGGTTATATACTTTTATTAGGCTCCTATAAAGTACAGATAAAGGAATGAGATGAGTTTGCAAGCATACACAGTCAACAAGCTTTGCAGACTTGGAGATTGTCCCAATTTTCTTCTGTGATTTCCATACTCGAGGATATCTAGGCCGGGGACCTTTCGCTCCACACACCTAATAATCGTCAAAAAGCCTCGTTGTAAGAGGAGGAATTCCCATCTTATGGTCGCACTAAAGGAAACAAGTAGACAACTTCTTTTCATGATAGAAAACACCCTACTTTGATCACGAAACGGTAATTGCTAATGTATCATTAGGGCGAAATTCCCATAATCATTCACTCCCTCATTTGCAGGTTAGCACTAAGCAGTGAACCATGCGGAAAAAGGTTGTTCAAATATAATTCATCCACAAGCTAATCTGCAGCGGCGGTTCTTATCTTACCACAATAGTTCTAATGTTTCTGGAGATTTGACTCGATTCAAATCTTCTCGGTATAACCGGCAGAGAATACTTGAAACTAAGCATCCTGAAAAAAAAAACACAGAGAGAATCGGTAAATGCAGCAGAATTAAGCTCAACAAAAACCAAGTTACGTAGCAGAGAACCACAAAAACGATTCATGGTCTAACGACCCAATTCCCGGGCTTACTCTAACATTCAACCTTGCGAAAGCAAATATATGAATTTTAAATCAGCTCCCAGTTTGTCCTCGAGGTGCCGCCGACTGCGGACATTACTCGTTGGAATCGAAACTTCATGCTCCTATCTAGTAAGATATAATCCTAAAACAAATGGTCTTCCGACAGCTTCCAATCGAAACGAAACCAAACGCAAAGGCAAGAGCCACTGAATTAGCCGAGAGACGTATTGACAGATGGGGCGGCGCCACAGATAGACGCCGTTCGCACTGAAACTTCACTCAACTCTCTGGCCAAAAGAAAAGGAAGTGGTAATAATCGGACGACCGTGCAAAGTCCCGACTCGACATCATCTCAGCAACGAAGTAACCGCAGCGCTCGTTCGCGGGAAGGAGGGCCAGAAAAACTTACCGTTCGATGATTTCCTCCCTATCTTCGCTGAAAATCCCTTTCACCGTTGAGAACTCTCTCTCCCTCGCCTGCAAATTTCTATCACCATGAAGGCAGCGGAAAGAGAGAATCTGTCGCGGTCGAGTCCGAACCCCGAACTGAATCGCAACGGTGGGCTTCGGTTTTGGGCCCGAAGGATGGGCTTCCGTCGGCCCTAAAATTCGCCACTCAGAAATAAACGGGCCCATAAAAATTGACAGCCAGCAGTAAAAGCTTCCTCTAGATTTTGACTTTTTTTTTTTGGCTGTCAATTGCAAAGAGATAATAAACATGAAATACTGAATTTTATTTTCCCCTTAAAAGGAGAAAAAATTGGGATTATTCATGGCATTTTTAGTAGATTCTTTTTAATGTTTTAACAAATTGCATTTTTTTAGTGAAAACCACTAGAATAAATATTTCTGTATAATTACGAATACTGACCTAATAAGGATGTTGTCCCTGTTGGTGCACACTCTTTCCCACTCTATTTAAAACATAAATTAGTAATTTTTTTTATCACTAAAAATCCCAAGTTAGTATACCTATAACAAATTTACTCTAAAAAAAAAAAAAACTTAAACTAGTACACTTGAAATAAATTTACGCCCAAATTAATTTTTTTAACCATGAAAAACTAAAAATGGTACATTTGCAACAAATAAACCATCCATTAAATTGAATTAATATCATAAAAAATCACAAAATTGATACAACTATGAAAATCATACACCAGTCAACTGTCACATGTCATCCGACACAACTATTTAACAGTAAAATTTAACGGAAACTAACATAAGGTAAATTTATCACAAGTATATCAGTTTGAGGTAAATTTGTCAAAAGTGTATCGGCTTAAGGTTTTTAATGGTAAAAAAATTAGTTTTAGTAAATTTATCACAGGTGTACCAATTTAGGAATTTTTGTTGTATTAATGTCATATAATACACTTATTCCCCTTGTTGTCAAAAGGAAGAAATATGCTAAAATCACTTGCTAAAGAAAATGATAAAAGAATACCCGGAAACACATCTACAAACACTTCTTATATGAATCCACAAAGAAATGATCCAATTGATCAATATGCACAATGAGGATCATATCCATGTGATTTTGCACTTATCGACAAATATAACATCTTTCATTATTTTAAGTGGTTATTCTATTATGGGTAATGAAGAACTTGCTATTCTTAACTCTTGGGTTCAAGAATTTCTATATAACTTAAGTGACACAATAAAAGCTTTTTCTATTCTTTTATTAACTTATTTATGTATTGGATTCCATTCGCCCCATGGTTGGGAACTAATGATTGGCTATATCTACAAAGATTTTGGATTTGCTCACAACGATCAAATTATATTGGGTCTTGTTTCTACTTTTCTAGTCATTCTGGATACAATTTTTAAATATTGGATCTTCCGTTATTTAAATCGTATATCTCCATCACTTGTAGTGATTTATCATTCAATTAATGACTAATCTAACTAGAATATTTGTTACTCTGTACATGAGGTACATAGGCAAAGCAATTCCATTTAACTTACTCTTTCTACCCTATAGGGATTTCTCTTACTTCTTATATTCAAGTAAAATGATTTCAATAAAGTAAATAGTAGAATTGAGAATTGTGGATAGGGGAACTATACAAGCAACCACATCCACCACATCCATCTTTCTCTTGGACTTTTGGAGTTTTGACTTTGGAGATGGAACCCGAGAGTTGGGGTGGGTTTCATATTTTTGTAACATTTTTGGATATTGATGCCGATCTTTTATGATGGGTGACTCACAGAGATAAGTGTGTACGTGGATTTATCGTCCATGAACGAGCAAGACGAAAAGAAGGAAGAGGACCACCACGCTGGCATGAATGAATGGTATGTGTTCTTCAATGGTCTCGTCTCGGTTTGTTTGTTTGTTTTTTTTTATCTTCTAATTAGTTCAATTTCATAGAATTTGGAGCTCTGACCTTCAGTGATGGAACCCAAGAGTTGGGGTGGGTTTGACTTTCGAAGATGGAAGTTGGGGGTGGGTTTCATTTTTCTGAAACTTTTTTGCATGTAATTTTTCTGTAGCTTTTTTGGATGCTAATCTTTTATGGAGAAGGAGTACAAAGTATTCTTGATTTCACTCTATCATCATAAGGCGTGGAATTAGACCAAGGAATCTCCACTCCATAGGAACTAGTCCCTCAGATTTCGCACATAGGAGATCTAGACACAGCCCCAGGGCTATGGGGAAAGATGTAGATCAATCGCTCTAGATAGACAACTACATAAAGGGTCTCCACAAGTCTATATATTCTTTGATTTCATTCCCCCAATAAGATCAATATCGCTTGAATCGGAACCTTTATACGTTAGTAGGCTTTCAACTCAATCTAATAGCCTACCTATTGAGCGCCAATAAAAGAGAGTTTTCGCATGGGCTCATCATCTAATGCAGAACCAATGCGAGAGGGATAAGAAAGATGGGAGAAGCAGGGATTGATCGCTTTCAAGAACTAGTGGAAATGAACGCCACCCTTGTTTTCAAACAAATTCCATCTTGGAGGGGGCGCCTGATTCAACTGACTTTTGGATAAGAAGAAGGTGAGCTGATCTGCTTTGATCAAGGAAAATGCCCAGTCAGCCACCAACTCAGTGCAGGTCACGTGACCTATAGGTCGGCCTTCGCTTTTTGAGGCTTCCTCTACCCACATCTGTATGTGCCCGCGGGCGGCACGTCAAGTCTGGACTTCATGGAGTTATTGAACATGAATGAGCGAGAAGGAAGAGAACACCATGAATGGTATGTGTTCATCAATGGTTTCGTCTTCATTTCTTCTTCTTCTTTTTTTTTTTTTGGATCTCTGACTAGTTCAATTTCAAAGGAATTGACAAAAAATACGACCACCTCAAAGATGGCAACTCTGACATGGGACTGGGGCTCAAGCAATTCCCAGTCGCCCAAGAGCTGCCATTGGAGGGCCTCATAATCCAAGTGTTGCCACGGGACTGGGGCTCGACCAATTCCCAATCGCCCAAGAGCCTAATTCGACAAGTGGAGTTGCCACGAGACTGGGGGCTCGACCAATTCCCATTTGCCCAAGAGCCTAAGCCAGCTTTGCTCTCCCTTGCACTCTCGAATGTAGTAAGCTTTGATCTCCCTTGACTCTCACACTTAAGGAAGAGAATTTTTAGAGAGAGAAAGTAGAGAGAAAAGCTCTAGAGAATACTTGTACTTCTTAAATGAAGTGAATGATATAAATAGGGGAAGGCTCATCTATTTATACAAAATTCCCTCTAATTATAATTATTGATCTTCTACACGATTTAACGGTAGAAGATCTCAATTCTCGTCTAATCGATCCCATGGTGAAGATGCACTTGATCTAATGGTCAAGGATTTTTATTCCCATCACATTAGTCCAGCAGTGGAGATTGATCTCGTCTAACAATTGAGATCGTCAATCTTCATCAAACGATTATGAGGGTTAAAAAAAAGTCAAGAATAAAAGGTAAGGAAAAGTTTGGGTCAACAAAGTTTGAACTATGGTTGACCAAATCCCAATTTAAATTTCTTATCCAGTGCCCACGGACTTCTCCTAGGACCGATCAAGCAGAGGACTATGCTTTTTTCGTGTGTTGACTTTGTTGGCCGTATATATAAGATATATATCCGCTCTTGGTCAGAGAACATTAAAATGCTAATTTTTGTGTGCTGTGGTTACTATATCATGAAAAAGTGCTAAAGTGCTTGGTAGCGGGTCTTCTTATCATTTGTGCATTGAAACTTATTCGTAAATTACATTGAAAAAGTATTAGTGTTCAATCCAATTAAATATCGTTAGTTTAAAATTTGTTTAATTCTGTTGTGAGATTGAAATATTATTTAGGGATGAATTATTGAGTAAAATATCGCATGGGTATAAGTAAGGCTTGAGTGTTTGAGTGACTAGAGTCAATTTTTTTATTTAAATGTGCCTCCAAAGAGAAAACCGTTCTTGAATCGTTTGATCATTTAAAAATTTCTTTATCAAAAACGAGGAAGGACAAAAATTGTTTCCACCGTCACCATTCACTTTTTAGTTGAAAAAAGAAAAAAGAAAAGAAGTGGGAGAGAGGCTTCTCGTAATCTAAGAAATTTAAAAGCTAATTAGCGCAATAAGCACGAAAATATCAATTATTTGAGTAAATGGAAATTTCTTTTGCAAAAATATTATAAATTGAAAATTTTCGTGAAAAGTGGATATTCTCTCGGATCCAACGTGATATCCTATCGATAAAAAAAAGGAAAAGAAAAAGAGAGGGAGAGAGAAGATAAAGTCCAACGCGATGTCCCGATCCAGATCTCCAATTTGGATATTTTGGGCCGAGCCCGGGATCGACTAAAAACGTCAGCTCGTTTCCGTAGCGAGCGGCGCCGTCTAAGCGGGGTTGCGTTTTGGGCGAACGCGAGACGATGATGTCACCTCATCCGCTTCGCTTCTCTTTTCGGCTCGCAACGAACTCAGAGAGTGATATAGAGAGAAAGAGAAGGAAGCGCTTGTGCAGCGCATGATCTCTCGCCACCTCGCGCCTTGATTCTCCGTCCAGCCGGAGCAGCCTCCTCCGCCGGGACGGGACGATGATCGAGTCGGCCATGGCGGTCCGGTTCGCCGCCGGTCCGAGCTTCTCCTCCTCCGCCGCCGCCGCCGCCATAACCTGTAACTCCGTTGCTTCCTCTTCTGTTGCTTCCCTCTGCCTTCTTTGCCGAGAAAATGGCGATGCAACCGTTCGTCTCCGGTCGTTTTTCATGCTAGATTTTTTCAGTAACATCGAACGGCAGCTCACTTTGCTCGTTTGTTGAGATTTTCTTGTGATTTTCGTTCATTTTCTTATTCACTAGAGAGAGGCATAATGTTGTCCGCTCGATGGAGCAAATTTAGATTCTCTTCTTTCTTTCGAAGGTTACCGTTCGTTCTGGAGCTCGGACGAGTGCCCCGGCGCGCACGCGAGCTCTCGCCGGATTTCGCACTCCGGCAGCTTCGACATTCCGTGGTGAGTGCTCGATGCTTAGGCGTGTTTTGATGAATAAAAGCTGTTTTCGGAATTGATTTGGATTTGGAAGCAATGAGATCGGTTGACTGCTACAGTTACCAGAGGTTCAATGGCAGTTCTCTATTGAAAAAGAAGAATGCTGCGAGGAACAAGGTTAGAGCTACTGCGGAGCATTTAGGCTCCGCTTCTGATCCGGCGAAGTGCAATGGAAGGGCCGGGTATCATCCATTTGAGGATATCGCTGAGTTAGCATCTGGCGGGGATGCGACACTTACTGCTGCAGAAACCACGAGGACGATTGTCGAGGTATCTTTGCTGTATATCACAGGCCGGATGTTCATATTGAAGCTTTTGCTGTTATTCATGTGGCTTTACGTTCGATTGAAGTGTTGTTCTTGGTTATGTAGCTGATGCTTCTGTTAGTATGTTGAGTACAGGTTAACACCAAAGCGACCCTGTTGTTTTCTGGTATGATTGATGATGAAATCTACGAGAACATTGTTTGGCCAGATTTGCATTACACGATTGATGAACAGGGAAGTGAGTATACGAAGTCCACTTTGTTCAAATTTTACAATCCTGGTTATACTTCCCTGAGCCACATGAAAAAAAAAAAGCATGAGAATATGTTCTTTCTGCTTTGGCGTTTTGCAGATATTTACTTTCAGGTGAACAACGATGAGGAGATTATTCAAACACTAGCTTCAGGGAGTAATGTTGTGGTATGCCCTTTTTCCACTAGAAATATGTTTGTGCACAGTATTTAAGTTTATATAATTTGAAGTCTTGTTTCTCGAGCAGTGGACACAACTTCTTTTTTTAAACAAAATAACATGATGCTTTTGCAATTCATTCTGCAACAATTGCCTGAAGATGCTTCTGTTGTTATCTTTGTTAATGTGTGTAATATAAAATGTAGCAAGTGATAATAGGCCTGGATACCAAGGGGATGCTCAATGAGATGGAGATATCAGGTCCAGCAGATATTCAGTTTGGGATCGAGGAGATTGGGGAGGAAGATAGTGATATTGATGAGGATGAGGATGAGGATGACGATGACAATGACGATGAGGATGGTGAAGACGATGATTATGGAGAGGTATACATACTTTCAGATACAAAGGAGCCTTGCAATAATGTTGTATAATGTCATATTCTCGACTTTAGTTCTCTTCTTACTTTTGTGCCCAGTATCTTCTTACTAAGATTTAGAATTCCCTTTGTTTTGTTTTATTTGTGGTGTCTTTACTCTTTATACTCTAGTTTTCTGCAATAAAATTTATCTATATGTTATCCGGTGTTAGTTGGTCAATTCCTTGTATGCAGATATCTGTAAATGAGGGAGACATACTTCTATTTTACATGTTTGAATATTACTTTGGCTTCTCAATTAATTTCCTTTTTTCTGTCACAGTACATTCATTCAGACGAGGACAACATTTATATTAGTTTGTATTTGGTGTAATTATTGTGTACGAGTGTCTTACCTTCCCCCTCTGTTAATTTTAAGTAAATTTTGTTATTCTTATAACTGTAAGTGAGGTAAAATTTTGAGTTTGCTTAAACTCAACGAAGGAAATTTTTACTGTGATTCTAACTCATCTTGATTATGGGTATAGTCTATCATTTCACATTCAATAACCAAAGTCCATTTATTTGGAGGCCAGAGAATTGCAATTTTGTTTATTTTAGCATTTTTCATGTGAAGTTACAATGGCAATGTGTTGTACTTTCCCTCATAGAAAAAGAGAAATCATGGCACAGGGCAAAAATGGCTAGACCTCTGAACTAGTTTATCACCTGTGATAGGACTGGGTTTCTGTACTTGATGATGAGGATGATGACGACCAATCTGATGGAGATCCAGGAGATTGGGCAAAATTGGAGACAATGAGATCTTCTCACCCAATATACTTTGCTGAAAAGGTGGCTGAGGTAAATGAGTACTGCTCAAGTTTTTGTCCTGGATAATTAGATACCATGAAAACCGTTAGAATATTTAAACAATAAACCACGCATTAATTTAACGGCTTAAGCTTTTAAAAGAGTTGGCAATGGTTCCACAAAATTTCACATGGTAGCTGGAGGTCTTGTGTTCGATTCTTTTTAGGCCCCATTCGTCTCCCCAATTAAATTTCCAGGCTTAGCACCAGGCAAAAAGACTAAACTAAGCGTGAGGGGGAATGTTAGAATATTTAAATAATAAACCATGTTTTCATTTAATAGCTAAAAGCTTTTAGAAAAGTTGGCAGTGATTCCACAAAATCTCACAAAAACAAAAATCAAGAATGATTTATGCTGGATGCGCCAAAAACTTTCAATGTTTCATAGTATTGTACCTCGTAAAATAAAAACAAATGTGACAGTATTTATCTTTTAATTTGGTTTTCACTTTCACTCGAATTCTTATTTCAGGCTGCTTCAGATAACTCTATTGATTGGATGGAACGGCCTCCTGTTGGCATTGTCATACAAGGCCTTTTAAGCCCTGCACTTCTCGAAGAAAACTCCATCAATCAGAGACATCTATCTAGTCCCGATACTGGTGCCGAAGTAGATCACACTAGAACTATCCTTGAAGACAAACAAGTAGATTCTAGTAGCACTGATGCTGATGGACAAGATCATTCACTTGAAGATGGCCCTAGTCGGGCAGAGGAATTGGGCAAGAATGGAAGCCCCAGGAGTGGGAAGTCCCTTTACAAGCTCGAGATGATCAATATTCAGCTGCTTTCAGTACATGGTCCTCCGGTATGTTCTCAAGATTTTACTCTGTGCTTAAGATCCCGGTGTACTTTGTGAGTATGACTCTGTAACTCATCTCTTTGCATGGCAGGATCATGCGTTTTCACCACACATATGTACACATTTTCACATTCTAAACCATTCTGTACCACATATTTCTCTTTACTGTAGTTGAGTCATTACAATAATTCAGCAAAAAGAGGAGGTTTGCATGATGCCCAAATTGATCCGGACATTGTTGGACTTGTATCTATTTAGTTGTTCCCATTCCTATTTCCGTACTGTTGTCCTCCCACCCCTTAAAGAAGGGAACACAAGTTGGCTAGGTTCAAATTATTGGCCATCATCTGGTTTGTCATTCTAAATACTACATTTTGGCTTAAGGAAAGGAAGAGGTGATTAACTTCAGAGCTAAAAGGCCTAAATACCTGCTGTCTTAGCTCAAATGGAATGCTTTCATTAGCTGTTTTTGGATTTTGAAAAATCACGTGTGATTTCTGTTGAGTTGTTTATATATGACTTTGCTTGTTAAATTGTGATGATTTTATGTAGCAGTTATCTAATTTTCTCCCTTCAACCCAATGCAGCACACTGTTGAGGTAGAAGATTTCAGGAAAGCGCAACCAGATGTTATTGCTCACTCAGCTGCCAAGATCATCTCCCGATTGAAAGCTGGCGAAGAGAAAACTATACAAGCCCTCAAGTCCCTCTGCTGGAGATGCAAGGGGATTCAAGTGGAGGTGAGATACAGACCGGTAGTTAGAAGTTGTTGTGGTGCTTAAGCTGCATGCTTGTACCTCTGCTGTTGCAGTAGTTGAGCTGCATACCTGTATCACTAATGCCAGGGAAAGGAATTTTCTCAGTTGATTAAAAAGTTCTCATTGCTTGTTATGCATCAATTCAAAATGTTTTGTACCTTTTGCAATTTTGAGGATACAGCATGAATTGGTATTTTGACTCAAATGACTCGATCATTCTCAACCCGGAAAAAAATTATTGCCATTTTGTGAAATCTGTTTCCTAATGTGAATTATTACTGTAATTAATCATTATGATGCTTCTCTTGAGTTCAGATATCCTGCCCTATAATAGTAAGAGTGATATTTATGTCCTTTCTGACAGGAAGCTATGATAACTGGCGTTGATGCTCTTGGCTTCGATGTAAGAATCTGCTCAGGAACACAAATTCAAACATTGCGCTTTGCATTTGAAACAAGGGTATGCTGTTTCTGTGCCAAAAAGCATTTCTCTGGGCTTCTTTAGTCGATATAAATCTTGAATTTCCTCTTCTCAAGTTTATGGTTTGTCTGCTTCAGCAAAACTCCCTTCGGGAACTATGAGCTAACACGAGAGAAAAAAAAAAAAAAAACCCTTAGGAGCTTCCTTTCTTTTGTTTCTTTTCCCTTGCTTGAATTGGTTAGAGCTTAATCCTTTTGAGAACGTCAGTGAGATGCATAAGTGTGGCCCTTTTCTATTAAAAGATATCAGGGCAAAGTGATCCTGGCAAACATTGACAAATTTTTATAAGCCATCCCTTTTGGTGAGTTCACCGAGTCCATGACTTATATTCATTTATGAACAGTTAAAATCACTTTTTTGCCATTGCTTCTATGTTTAACTTGCCAAAATTCGAAATGCGTTTTCTGGAGTCGCTATTTCATTCTTCTGACTATTGTCTTTGCAGGCCACTTCAGAGCAAAGTGCTGAGAGACAGGTTAATAATCTACTATTCCCAAGGGTCCCACGCAAGCCACATAAGAAGAAGCCTCATTAAAAGCGAAACGTTTCGTTTTTGGTTTCAACACGAGTGCAGAATTGTTTGTTGTATCGCTCTCGATTGATTAATTTAGCACCTCCAGTGCAAAAAGCAAAAAAGAAAAAGGAATGAAGAAGGAAAAGATGGAGAGAAAAACACAGGATAAGTTCTGTACATGTATTTTCTGCAAGCAATGGATTTCATTCTTCTTCAGAGCCATTTATCATCCGACCCTTGTCTATCTGTCATATTACTTTTTCCATACGTGGTTGGTTCACCGAAACGATCTTGGAGGTGAGCGGGTTGATTAGGCCTGTGATAATTTCTGATCGATTCCCAACCAGATCGTGCAAAAACCATGGCGCACCCAGATATAAACACGGACCATACAGTTTCGAGATCCAAGAGTTGGACAACAGATAGTCCGAGAATGTAAAAGCACATGGCTTAGGAAATTATTTTGAACTATACACAAGGGCAAAAATGCACCATTAATCAGAGAGCTTTGCTCTGTACTACCATAAGAGCTATGATAAAAACATCCAGACGCCTCGATAAATATTGCACAAAATTGAAGAGCTTAAATATAGCTTCCACTCAGATGAATGATCATCAGCTGAAGCGAACCCGAAATTGTGAGCAAGCCTCACTCACGCCCTATAAATACCATCACTTTTCCATAAAAACCATCTGCGAGTGGTCGGAATAATTTCTCAGCCCGATGTTTCAACTTTGAATAGCATGACTCCTCTGAGATGCTATCTGCCAAGGAAATTATTGTCAAAATAAATATCAGAGCTCAGAGTACTTTCCTTAGTAACCCCATCTTTACGGCAATTACTTTTAGTCTTCCGCTCTTTTCCTCGTGGGATTGAATTGGAAGGATACATAAAGTGCTACCCTTGTTCAAGTCTTGCAAGCAGGACTGGGTTTCCTCTCGAATAATTGCAACTATGAGCCACTGGAATGGTTAACCTCAAGCTCAGCCTGAGATATATCCGTTTCTAAATCCACCCACCAATCCTCGTCTTCATCCACACAGTAGTTCTCCTGCAAGATGTGCATCATACTATGAACAATTTGACCAGCCTTCTCCTCCAGCAACAAAGCAGCTCTCTCTCTCAGCAGTCATTTAGTAAAAATGTAGGGTTTAGTATTACCTCTCTTGAAGATCCCCAGATATTTGCACAAATAAGTAAAGTGGATGACTAACCTTGTTGTAATCCACGACCTGTTGGTTTTCTATAGCATTTGCGACTCTTATAGCTTCGAGCCACCAAGCATTCATAGGAGAGCAATTTGCTGTATTTTCATCATTGTCAAGCACATTATTCGTTACATCAGGAGGATTTGCCATCTGCACCGAATCAAAGAATGCTGATAGATCAGGCACACTATCCTCCGGGATCAGGCGCAAGGGAGAGCGGTAACCTGGGCCATTACTAAGCTCGCTTTACCTTCACTTTCACACACAAAAAAGGGTTTCGAATGGATAAATGTGGGACATGACTTTTCTGTACCTTTGCAATCAGGATCATGACATTTCTGGTAATATGCAGCCCGATTAAGATCAACAACGTAGATAACTGGCCACTCATAGTAGGGAAATGATAAGATTGTGTTTCCAAAAGGTAAACTTAAAAAGTATGAATCAACATAAGTAATTTTTTATTAAAAAGACATAGTATATACCGTGATTGCTTTTATGCTCTCTGCCTATCCGCTCACAGAACCTGTTCCTCAACATGTTGTAAACCATGAGTCCATGCTCTGAGAACCAGTACCAGCTTCGAATTTTACCTATATTGCAACAGAATCATCAGCATTACAGCAGAAAAGGAGAAGAAAAGGATAGGCCTTGCAATAGATTGCTTTTTTGACACTATTGCACCTGAAGGAGAAAGTGTCATTCAATGATTTGCTTTCAAATTGGACATATTAATCAAATTAAAATTTCTTTCAGTCTGTCACTTTAAAAAAACCTAGATATAACTTATTGTCTTCCCTGGAAAAAAGTTAGCAATTTTAATATCATCTACAGTCTCAAGTTATCTATAAACTATGTATGAAGCAATTAAAATGACTCATCACTCTGTTTTCTTGAAAATAAAACAATAACAATCACCTGATACAGTTCCAATTGAGGCCACAGATTCAATGAATTTGTCCAACATTGGGAAAGGTGACTTGCCAATGAAGTAATTTGCCGAATTATCACTAGGTAAAGAGTTGAAATTAAGCTCTTGCAAAGCAAGACTGTATCTTCCAAAGTCAGCATTCACCTGCGTAAGGGAGAAAAAAATCCATCATGTAAGAGACCACCACAGAGTGAGACCACCACAGAGTTCTAGCACATTAGACCACCTAGGCTAAGATTTTTCCAGATCTCAGCACCACCAACTCAAGACCACGAGTTTGTAGCTAATAATGAAAAGTCTGGCAAATCATGTGCATATGGTTGATGAAGGGGCCCTACACAAAAACTAATTCAAACTTGTACATACCTCAGTCTCGAACTGAAGTGTCTTTGCACAATCTAACTCCATTTTGCAGACTAAGAGCTTCTGACAATCAACATCCATATTGCAGATCAAAGAAGCCATGAACACGTCTTCCTCACACTGTCAGGAGAGAGTGCATTTTTGGTGTCAAGAAATGCACAAACCTTTAAAAAGCAACTGTGAAAGAGAGATACTACTGTTTCAAACACTGTCACATTTAATCCCCTTTTCTGTGTGCATATACACATCTTCTCATGTCTTAATTTAACCCTCTCAAATAAATAGAGGCACAAAAAACCCTTTGTTGGTAGTTTCACAGAACATTTTGAGCAAACTAGGAACAGATCAACACAACCATGTTCCAAAGATGCCTCACAAGTCACTAGATCTTACTAGCAAGGAGTAACATACCATGTCCTTGCATTTGAAACGCCCAGTTGGCAGAAGTACGGAACTCTTGCCTGCCTTGGATGATAGAGCCAAACGAAAGCATCGATTCCTTGAATAAACAGCAGTGTCCACAAAAATTTGACATGTCGATGTGCTGGAATCTTTCTTGACAAACAACTTCTCATATCTTTTGTCTGTCTCCCTTGCACTAGAAATCCGCGAGCATACCTGTCAAATGGTCATAACAACATCATGGCCACATGCAATGTTACATTTCTCCAAAATGATGTGCCTGCAAGAACAGACAACACCCACCCTTCCCTCCACTGCCCCACAGACACAGAGTTTCTATAGCTCAGCAAAGATGTGAGAATGGCTGTAAAGTGGCGTACACAAAAGTTAAAGATATCTGTTAATTTTCGAGCGGATAAAATATCTCAGAACAGGTGGCTAACTTGAAAGGCATACACAGGAATATTAAATTGGAATTGTCTCTTCCACACAATAACTAATGCGTCTCGCTGGAGCATACCTCTGAAACAAATGCCCCCACATGAGAGTTGTCCTTAAAAGCAGTCTTTGGTATCCTCAGAATCAAATGGCGGGAAAATTTTTCTGCAGACAAGCAGTGCTGTCATTGATATTGCAACAAACTTGTTATGTTCTATGAAAAGATTTAACAAATACAAGGGGGAAAAGGATTCACATGAGATATTCCCAGTGTTTCATAGGCAGATGTAGGAATCAGAAGGCACACACAGACTGATGAAGTCACAGACTCTTCCGTGCCTGAATCTCTCATTCACTCCAAGTGTGACAAAGGGTTCTAGCCTACAATGTGTAAATCCTATTAGTTGTGCCATTAACATCACTCAACCATAACTTTCCAACAACCCAGCTTTCCCCCATGCTTAGTCTGGTCTTTTTGCTTAGTACTAAGTGTGAACATAATTGAAAGGAGAGGCAAATGGGGCCTGGAAAGATTTG
This sequence comes from Eucalyptus cloeziana, assembly GCA_014182715.1. Taxonomy (NCBI): domain Eukaryota; kingdom Viridiplantae; phylum Streptophyta; class Magnoliopsida; order Myrtales; family Myrtaceae; genus Eucalyptus; species Eucalyptus cloeziana. The sequence continues at coordinate 3,314,630 of CM024639.1, read as the reverse complement.
AACTCAAGACCTCTAACTCTAATACAATGTGAGAGATTTTGTGGAAGTTGCACCAACTGTATTGAAAGTTTAAGCTGTTAGATGAAGACCAGTTTATTATTTAAATATTCTAGCAATGAGCAAGGAAAAGATGCAAATAAACTTTGCTCCAATAAAATCCAATTCGTCAAGCATTCATACAGTTAACCAGCCTTTCGAGTGCCCCTCCCCTCCAACATATCTCTTAAAATTGTGACTTGAGGTAGGATATTTGGGTTCAAACAGGGAAAAAAGGATCACTGCTGCAAGAAAGCATCTAGGTAAAGTCCCATGCAGCTCCAACACTCGATGCTTCTTCAAAATAGGTATCATATTGAGCTTCTCCCTAAATGAAAAAGTCAACAGTCTATATAGTTCAATCTAAGATAACCATGCCCTGCAATATATTCCCAGTCAATCCTATCCATGCAATCAATGGTGTCTCAACTTCCAAAAGAGGTACATCATTAAAAGTTCCAAAGCATCATTTGATTTCCATCTTCATAACTGCTTTTAAGTGCAATATTCCTACTAAGTCATTGCTCAAACAAAGATGGACCTAACAAGTGCCAGATATCTCATTCAAAGCTTCTTTTCTTCAATAAACCTAACACAGTTCTCCTACATCAAATGTGAAAGGTCTCCAGAAGAATAATAGAAAATTGTAGGCGGAAGGCACCGTGAAAAAGAAAAAGACAGCCTTTGGCTCACCAGTGTCTATATGATTTTATCTCGATATAAATATTCAGCGAAATGGAGATGTAGCTCATAATATGTGATTGAGTATTGCATGCACCACTCATGACTAATGATGCAATAATAACTAATAGAAGAAGGAAAATTCAAAGTCAGCGTACCTTCAGTTGAAGAATCGAGCTCAACTACCCATTCCTCATTTCCTTGGATTGAGTACTTGTCAAGCAACACTTCCAAAACAACTAAAATCAGAATATCAACCATCTCTTCTCCATTTTTATCCGCATTTTCCCTCTTATTGAACTCCAAATCAAAGTATAAGTGACAAGGCAGGCCCTGGCAAAACATTTGTTGATGGTAGAGCCAAACTTAGATTTTGAAACCCAAATGATGAGCAACTTACTGTTACATTATGTGTTAGATAAAACTTCTAAAGTAACGTCACCAAATGCTTCTTTCAAGTACTAGCGCTATAATGCACTCAATGAAGTTACATACAACACTATTTTCGCCACCTTGTCCTTAGTACTTCCTACTTCTAATTATGTCTTTTGATTCAGTTTATTGCTTGACACATAAAACCAATCAAGAGCTAGAGGCAGAAGATGGAACCAGGAATTGGCTATAACAGATAAAAAGAAATAAAGGAGAAAATCCTAAACCATCCCAATGAGACTCTTAATTGACAAATCATGTGGAGAGATGCTTTCTCTTTAAAGTCCATTCTATACTTTGCAAATCCACTCATAGCATCCAAATGAACATGAAAGCAAAGAGGTTCTCACCTCCTGAATTACTTCATAATGGTGGCGTAACTTTGGATCCATATTGTTGTACCTAATTGAAAAATAACCACAATATGGAGTTATGTAGAACACCAATACCAACCATGGGCAGCCTAAGACAGCAAAGAAAAGATGACCACCTCTTCCAGAACTCCTGGTAAGAAGATACAAGAAATCTTCTCTGGCCATTACAATGGTCTTGGTAACTGAACACATGAACCTCAGGATGAGCCTTAGCAAACTTCATTGCTTCATCTTGCCTTGGGAACGTTGTCCATATTTCCTTCCTAAGGTTGAAAAGAAATGGTGATTCAATTATCAAATGCAAAAGTAGCAAACACACAGGTTGTCCAGTAAAATTGTGAAAAATTCTCAAGGAAATGCAAGGAAGATACAAAGCCAGATATCTTAAAGGAAGAGCTGCTGGAAATGAAGCAAAGAGCATGCACAGGGAATATGTGAAAACATCCAAGGACCTTAGCTTTGATGAATTTTGCGCTGCAAGATCAACCTGTATTTCATTCAGCAATCGCAGCAAACTAGATGGTCTTTTTGGAGGCACGCCATTAGGAGACCCGTAGAACACCACTGGAGAAATATGCACCCCTCTCTTTTGGCTGAACTTGTGTGCTCTAATTGTTGTTGAACCAAGCTGAGAAGTTACAAATGGAAACTCAATCAGCATTCGCCATGACAAACACAAGATTTGGAGCCTGAGCGCTATGGCAAAAGAAAAACATAGAATAAAGCGATCCTTTCAATAATCCATTGGGAACTCGATAAATCAGCCTTCCTCAACAGCAGCCTTGGTTATTTCTTCGATGGCGACAAACCGGCTCGTTTACGAAGACACAGAAATGAATTCATCCGTTGACCCCAAAATTTAACCGTAGCAAGAAATAACTAACAAGCTAACATCCCATACTTTCTCGGTGCAAAGCTGTATGTCCGTTGCCTCATCGTGCCTCTGTGCTGATGATCCTGGACTGAGGGCGCTCGATGCAGAGCCTTCATGTACGGAGCTTCCCTCCTGCCATTTCCTTTTAGATCTCCTCCTCTCTCTCAAGGCCGATTCTGATAAAAATCGAAAAAAAAAAAAACTGTCACGAAGAGAGCACGGAACAGGCACAACAGAATCAACCGCAGCATTTTGCATTAAAGCACACCACACGCCGAACGAAGTAACAGACGTTTCAGACCTGAAATCAACAATGCGCCGTTCGAAAATCCACTCGGATTCTCCATTCGGGGACGCAACTAGCAAATCGAATGGAGAAAAAAAAAGGAAAGAAAGAAAGCGCGAATGAAGCGATGCACCGGGAGCGGGATCGAGGAAGGGAGGAAAGTACCGGGAGGGGAGACGCCGCACTTGAAGCACTTGAACAATCTGTCCACGTCGTCCATTGGAGAGGGGCGGCCTCGAGCTCCTTCGAACGGGGGGATCCGGCGGTCGCGCTTACATCCGAGGCGTTCCGGCGGAAGACGATCGTCTTCTTCCTGAAGCTTCTGAAGAGCAGACAGTTCAGAGAAGGCGGGATCGATTTTGCGAAAGCGAATCGATTCAAAAGCGCGACCGAATTTGGGAGAAATGGAGGGAAAGGAGGATTTCTCGAGCGTTGGGGCCCGTTTCTTGGGTCATCACGGGTGGCTTCTACTTGTCGGCCAGTTTTAGATGTGATTTGGGCCTGGAGAATGGGCCTGGACCATGAAGTGGGCCGAGCCCGCTACATCGCCAGGCGAGATGGGCCACGGGGGCTGGCCGACCCATTAATTTTTCTATCCCGCGTTCCGAATCCACACAAGAAAAGATGCCACATTTACAACCACGGAAGACTTTCTCGTCACCGACCCAAAAAAAAAAATAAAAAATCTCTCGTCATATTTTGCGTACAACACACATTTATTCAAGACAAATAGTGAGCGTGTTTGATTAGGTCAACAAATCTCACGTCTTGTAAAAATTAAACCTATATCCAAAAATTTTCACGTTAATCAAATTAAGAGTTAAAATCCCTCGAAAAGAGTTTGTATTTCTAGATTTAAAATGCCAATAGACTCGCATTTGATTTGAGTTTATTTATGAGTAATTTTAACACACGCCGCTTTGTCCTTTCTTTTAGGGGGCGGAATCCAATTTAGTTTTATCCTCTCGATTCTAGTGGAAGTGTTTGATCGCCAGCCACTAGCCATCGATCGGCTTCTCCGAAACTTCCTTTCTTACTACAAGGTAGGACGATGATGTTTGATGAACCGATTAAATTGACTTTTCCGAATCAGAGCTTTGCGTGAAAGAGATTGTCTCGATATCAAATTGAATAGTACAAGAGGACTTACCTAAGTATACTGACGTAAGGACACTATGCTACCATATGAGGCTCATGTACGATAAAGCACAGCAGGAGTTGTTAGGCAAAGTTAAAAATTTTAAGTTATTAAATATGGTTTAATATTTAAATATTTTAAAAATCTACACCACAAAAATATAGAGGTTTAAAAAGATTTGAACTCAAAACATTTTACCAAATGTCGGAATTTAGAAAGATTTGAATTTAAAATCTCCTACTCTAATATCATGTAGGATTTAATGGAGTTACCGCCAATTATTCTAAGAGTTTAAGTTAATAGATGAAAACGTAATTTAATGTTTTTACTGAAATCGCCGATCCCTCCGAAGAAAGCTGTTGAACCCGTAAAAGGTTGACGAGTCCAATATCATGTCTCCTGATTGCTGTATCTAATGTTAATAAATTCGGCGATGAGACAAAAGTCCAGATTATTCAACGTCATAACGAGGCGAGGCAAGCATAAGTTGCTACAGAGTCATATTCTATTGCTTTTTACTCGAAGCTTCTGTCAGCACTAGCAGCACCCACGCGTGGAAACCGTCCCAGTTTACCAAACCCCCCGAAATAAAGCAAAGAATTGAACGTGTTTTTCTCAGCATGGCGATCTTGGAGCATGCCAGATCGAGGCCATATAATATATTCTTGGTGACAAAGAGTATCTGAAGCTCGAGTCTAACAGATTATCTGGCAATGGCATGCATATACTTTAATAATCTGCCACCATCTACCTCCAAAAAAAGGTTTCCTCGTGAAGCTTCTTGCCTGGTTCTTTCTGGCCTTTTCTTGACCTAATACGTTCTTGGACCTATGGAAGCAACTGCTTCTAGGAGTTGAGCACCGTCTCAAGTAAGTATATGTCCAAAAAATAGAAACCAAAAGCCAAAAAGACAGTTGGTGACCACTTAAATAATGTTCAGAATATTTCTAGAGATTCCCACGTTATTGTGCGATAATCTCACTGAAATAATCACGTTGAGAATTGATTGCTCGTGCAGTGTCCATCCTCACCTAATCCAAGAGGAAGTACTCCAGAAGCAAGTCCAACTTGAGTTTTTAGCAGGCCATGATTAATTTAACATTCTGAAATAAGACTGCGACGCGTAGTAATGTGTCTAGGGATTCTGAAATCTCAAGGTAAATGCAGATACTAGCCACTCCAGTCGGTCACGAGGCAGGTTGATAACTCGATTATGCATAAGGACTTGCTTGGGTAATGTGTCTACTGTCTAGAAGGTGCTTTTGCTTCTCCTTCTGGGGTCGCAGTCTTATTTCAGTAGCTATAAGACGAGTTCGGTGAAATCTAGTCAATGTATTGGCTTAACGTGCGTGGCCTGAACGCCAGTCTCATTCATTCAATAGAGACTCATATTTAGAATCGGCTTCCTTAGCCCAAACGTGAGATTTTATTTGATTTTTATTGCTCAGTTATTTGTTGCAGAAAGCAGCTCCTTTGGCATTTCTGTGTCGCAGATTCTGGGGGGAGCCCCTTGAATTTTTGGCCGAGCTTGCTTCATCTCAAACCTCTAGTCTTTTCTCATTGTTTTACGTATGGCTCCCGTTCTTGACAATTCCTGACCAGGCCTCTTTATAATCGCTTCAACATCATCGCAAGTAGCACTACAATTCAGGTCCCGTTTCTATTTGGCGCTGTAAGAGTGCGTTCAGCACGGTGAGAATGAGAGAGGACGATGTACTGTGTTGCGAGCCAGAGTTCTGGTTGTTTCTAGTTATATGTTTGGCTCTAGTGGTATTTGCTGGCCTCACTTCCGGGCTCGCTTTGGGACTCCTCTCTTTTAGCCAAGTTGATCTCGAGGTCCTCATTAAGGCTGGTCAGCCTCAAGAGAGGAAAGATGCAGGTTCTTGTGCATTATACCTTCTCTTGGCAAATCTACGCTGGTTCTTGTTAACATTGTGCTTCTTTGTTTGTTTTTCTTTTTTTAAATACTGATTGTATTTATTACTTCTGCCTTGGGTTATTGATATATAGCCAGGATTTTACCGCTCGTAAAGAATGAGCATTTGCTTTTGTGTACCCTTCTTGTGGGGAAATCACTGGCAATGGAAGTATGTGCACTTCTTTTCTCTACTTTTGGGTTTAGCGAGAAAGCTTATGACTGCTAATCCATTACTATTTATTCTTGGTCATGAAAGGCACTTCCCCTTTTCCTGGATTCGATTCTCCCATCATGGGCCGCGATTCTAATGTCAGTCACCCTAGTGCTTGCCTTTGCAGAGGTAAACCTTTACTAGTTCTTGCTATTTTGTAGACCAAAAAACTACAGAGAAACAAGTTTATTTACCTGCTTTCATTTGTTTAAACTCCAGATCATCCCACAGGCTGTGTGTTCTCGCTATGGACTCAGTCTTGGTGCTAGATTATCAGTTTTCGTTCGGTTGCTTCTCTTGGTCTTCCTCCCTATATCATACCCAACAAGCAAGGTAAGCTTTTTGCTTTATATTATCGACATTTGGTTTAGTAATTAGGCCATGAAGCCCCTAGATCTGCGTAAAGTCCCAGAATTCTGCACGCACTCGACAGGAAAATTAAGTGGACTAAGCAACGTAGGGCCAGCAGCTTAAATGAACTTTTCAACTCCCTAAGAGCTTGTTGGTTCAAAAGAAAATGGAAGTATGTTGATTACTAATTCTGGTTATAAAACTCGGTTGATATGATCTGAAGCCAAAGCAATTTGCGCAGTTAATGTCCGAGAACTCGTATGGTAGCCTCCTCATGGTTTTTTGGGACGGTAAAAACCATAGTTTCTCATCCAATTTTAGAGAGCAGGATCTGTTGCGAGAAAAAGAGCGACTCTGATATACTGCGAACTGTCTTTTATTTTGTCGATCTCCCCACTACAGATGTTGGACTGGCTTCTCGGAAGGGCACATTCGGCATTATATAGGCGAGCAGAGTTGAAGACTTTGGTGGATCTGCATGCAAACAAGGTTGGCTTCCTTTGCTCCATCTGCCACCATATCAATCATAACAACCATTTTTTCCTGTTTCTAGTGCCGATTAGCAATCTCGATCTTCTGAGAGGTGATGATCATTCTTTAGGCAGGAAAAGGGGGAGACTTGTCACATCACGAAACAAGCATAATCACAGGTGCTTTGGACTTGACACAGAAAACTGCAAAACATGCAATGACTCCTATATCCGAAATATTTTCGCTTGATATAAACTCCAAACTCGACATGTATGTCCTTCGGCCTTTTTATTAACCCGATTATCAAATTCACATAATGCTTTCATGATGATTACATTAGTGTTTTCATCTTAGGCACACGATGGGAGTCATTATGAGCAAAGGCCACAGCAGGATACCTGTGTACTCAGGGACCCCAACGAATATAATCGGCTTAATACTGGTAAGCAAATGTGAATAGACTTTATATCTGGTTCAAGGATGCATCTCTATCTTCATTTAGTTTCATTGAAGTTGCAAGGTTAGGATGCATAAAACGGGAGAAGCTTAACTGAACTCCAACTTTAACCATCTAGAGCAGTGAGAGTAGCAGAATCTTAAGTAGCATCTTAATGATAGCTTCAAAGGCGCATAAACGGTATCATTGAACAGGTTAAGCAAGGGGAAGGAATGCAGGTTTTCTTCACCATTGTTCACAGTAAAAAAGCACAAATATATGCTCATAAAATCATTCTTCTTTGAAGTATTCACTTTGGTAAATATCTGTTATTAATCTAGTTTATCTGGCATTCTTGTTTAATAGGTGAAAAATTTGATCTTCTGTCTCCCTGAAGACAAGACCCCAGTCCAGTTTATGACTATTAGGAGGATTCCTAGGTAGAATCCTTGTGCCCTTTTTGATTCTTCATTTGCCCAACATCTTTCTTTCCAATGAAAAAATTATTTGCTGATCTTATTTGATAATTAACGCATAATTCTTTCCTTCTTCTGCAATAGGGTGCGGGAGGATTGGCCATTGTATGACATACTTACTCTATTCCGGAAGGGTCACAGCCACATGGCTATTGTCCTTAAGAGCAAAGAGGGTGCCAAAGACATGGAAGACTTTTCTAACGAACCTGCAACTACCATGGCAAATACCTATTTGAACTTGAAACAGAATCAAGAAGTGAAGAAAGGCAACAACACTTGCTCCTACTATAAAAAATCAGATTCTGGCTAAAGTTCAACTTTTACATGAAATTTTCCTACAGAAATGCTGAAGTTATGGCATTTTATCTGCAGGAGGACTCTGTTCTCCCTTAAATTGCAGGGAGGGAATCAACATCTCTGCAGTCACATCTCCTTTATATTCCACCTACTCTGAATCTCCGAGCCCTGCTTTGGTAGATGTTATGGAGATGTACAAAGATGTGCCTTCACGGTTCAGAAGGGCGGGAAACAAAGATGCAACCATCTCATTGGAAGATTTAGAATCTCTACCAGGTAACTTAGATGAGGAGGTCATTGGCATAATAACCATGGAGGATGTCATGGAGGAACTCCTACAGGTACACTCCGGGCAATAATGCAACACTCAACATACGCAGTTTTTTTCTCTCAATCGGTGTGTATCAAATGAGGTAATGATGTTTCTTGTGCTTTTTAAGGAAGAAATTTTGGACGAAACTGATGAATATGTCGACCTCCATCACAAGTGAGTACCATCACCTTTCTTTTTGCAGCATCACCCCAGCCTGAGTGTCATTTTCAACTTTTTAGCATCGAAGACACTAAATTGGTGATTATTCCACATTCTTCTTTGTTTTATTCAGGATCAGGATCAATCTGCCATCTTCAAGAGCCTCTTTAGGATCACCTGGAAGGGCGTCGATCTCTCGCATCTGTTGGAGAACTCCTGAGGCATCTCCTCCATATCCCGCCATACTGAATTCACCAATTTCCCCATACATACGGCCACCGCTTGCAAGACCAGTTCTATATGCCTCTCCTGGTGCTTCAGTCAATTCATCAGCCAGCTCTATATTGCCAATTCGCAACTCTCCCTTCTCTCTCAAGGTATGAAAAGTAACTTGGCCTCGGTCTTTTCCAAAAGTAGAAGCACTCCCTATTTGGTGTTAGTGAGTCTAGTTGAAGTTTTCCTTAATCTTGTGAGGGTATGCAGAGCGCACTTGAGCCACTTTAGCCCATTGGTAAATCTCAAGAGGGAAGAGAACTACTGTTGAATTGCACTTGGATAAACGAACTTCTTGATTGAATAGAAACTTACCAATTCATCAGTCTGATGCTGACCTGCAGTAAAATGGAATAAGCTGTGTGTAACTAGCCAATACATGCTTGCATTATATCCATGTAGGGCCAAAACCAACATAAAAGAACCGAGCAATTATTGCTGTCTGCTATGCCTTCTGTCATTCTGTGGTGAAGGTTTTGGGAGTTATAGAGGACAAAATTATCTAAAGAGTGTGCTCCAGGATCCAATTACCAATGAGAATTGCCACTTCGTAGCTTGAGAATGACCACTTCATCAACATGTTCTGCTCGGCATTGTTGAAATAGCCTTCACCTGAGGACAAGGAGGAGGAAATCGACCCTTTTCCTTGAGTAGTTCAGTTGAGCATCCAAGCCAGCTTCACCGCCTCTCTGTCTAGCGTACATAGTTCTGGAGTCACCATCGTGACATGGATACTCATGATCATATACTGATGCGATGAGAATTCAGGTTCAAAAAACATTCATTAAATCTCTTTCTGTTGGCAGATCTCAAGGAATTCATATGAGAAGCTGGACCGTCCTGCCCGTTAATGAGGATCTCGCTGGTGCAACGTTCACATAACCACCAATAATAAAAGTCTTGATCTCCAAATTGCCCCAGAGAAGTATGATGGCATGTATTAGCTAGCGATATTCTTCTCGTTGCAGTGCAACCAGTGTAAATTTGTTAAGAGGCATCGTGTGAGGCAACTGTGGAGTGGGCGCGATGCATTGCAGATGATTAAGCAAGCTTCCTCTGCTGCACAATTGGGACAATATTACAAAGCTATGCAACCCAATCAGCAGTCAAGCTGAACATATCAATGTCAAACATCTTCTGTAAATTTAGAGGAAAAAAAAATACTCAGATTCAACATTCCGAGATCTCCACAGGGACGGCAAGTCAATTTGATGGTATGAATTGCTAATCTAGTACTAATTTCCTGTCAACAAAACTGAACTCAAACACGATAATTTCAATATAGGATGGACATTTCTAAATAAGAAAATGATACCAAATGGTTCATAAACTTTTAATTTATTCAATGTAATCCTAAACTGTAGCCTAATGTGCAATGTGGTCCATGGATTTTTAAATTGTTCAATACGATCTTTGGAGTTATGATATATGTTCAGTTTTTGAATTACACGAAAACTTTCAATGTTATCCATCAACTTGAATTAATAGAAATACAATATTAAATATTTTCCTATAATTCAAGAACTAAGTTGAACAAATTAAAAATTCAAAAATCACGTTACATATTTGACTAAAGTTTAGAGACTACTTAAATAAATTAAAAGTCCATGAACCACATTACATATTGAGTCAAGGTTTAACGACTATTTGTAGCATTATTCCTTTATAAATAGCATATAACTTATAACCCACACTCCCAACACTAGGAAATATCGATTCACGGCCAACTTGCTTATCCATAAATCGAGAAATGTCGACGAAAGCATATGAAAGCCGAAGTCCAAGGCGAAGATATGTATGCTGTAATCTGTACATTTTGAATGTTCGCTTTATGGTTAATACCATTCACAGCCTCCAAATAGAATGTCTTCTCAAGAAATATCTTTAGCAATTAGAGGGGAAAAGAATCTCAGCAGAAAGCGACAAAACAACCTATGAAAAAGAGACCGACCAAAAAAAAAAAAACCTATGAAAAAGAGTAAAAGAGTAGGCTCTGTCTGTCCACTGATTTTTCTGGATAAGGCATCGATCCATATGATATTGTCGTGTCACTAGAACAAATGCAATCCTGAAGCAGCAAGCCACCATGGAAGCTCTCCTCTTTGCCTCAAAACCACCATTGCTCTCTACGAAACACTCCTCGTCGAATTCGCAACCATATCTCCCATCCACGCACTCCTCCCCAATATCTCCAAACCGCCGCCACCCTCCGCCGCTCAAGCCATGGAAGCTTCACGCCAACGCCAAGGGCTTCGCCGGCCCGCCGCCCCCTGGGAAAGCCCGTCCCACCGCCGGAAGACCCGACACGACCAAAAGCAACTCCGGCGGCCGTGAAGACGACGACGACGACGACCAGATCCCGCAGGCGGTGTTCGAGAGGATGATCGGGCGGATTCTGGCGTTCGTGGGCGTCCCGATGGCGGCGGGCATCGCGCTGCTTTACGTCATTGGGGCGATCAAGGAGCGAGAGCTGCTGGACGTCCCTCGGTGGCTGCCCTTCCTGACGACGTTGGTGTGCTTCGGGGCGTCGGCGCTGGGGATCGCGTACGGGACGCTGTCGAGCAGCTGGGACCCGGATAAGTCCGGGTCGGCTCTCGGGTTGGATGAGGCCCAGAGGAATTGGGCCGAGATCTGGAAAGATGAAGGGCAAGCGTAGGAACTTGGGAGCCCACTATTCGGAGTTGCGTATGTCAAACCACATGATTTTGTACGAATTATAGTGGGATTAATTTTTTCCACCATGTACCGATTTTACATACCAAGTTGCTTTGCATAATAGAAAGGTAACTAGTTAGGTCTAATATTACTAATAGATTAGTATAGTAAGAATTAATTTTATACACAAAACTTGATACTCATGAAAATATTACAAGTAACTTTAGTAGGCCATTCCAAAAATAGCTTTTTTTGCTGCAATTACTATCTCTAGGATGTACATATTTTTAGCTAGCAACCGATAAACTTATTAATCGACTTGAACCATCATATGTTTCTTTAGGTTAATCAGATCCAACCACACATAGTTTTCCATTTAAATATTATGATTGAAGATTCTCTTATATAGATTTTCGCTCAAAGGACATCGAATCATAGAAAAAATGTGATCACTAGACTCCTTGTTGCATCACATCAACTAGTAACAGTGTCGCTTTTTCACCCAATCAATTATTTATGCTCCAACGATGTCGCTTATCTTTAGACAAACTTTAGAATGAGCACAAATACATTCAGAATTTTTTACCGATTTACCAAGAAGATATATTAATTTATTTCCTTATTTTTATGTCAACTTCGTTGTGCCCCTATTTCATCACGTCATCACCTGTTTTATTCATGCGTGGTGGCACACCGTGAGGACTTTAAACATCCTTACACTACTTTTTCCAACGCTTTGTTACCTCGACCATCGGGCTCGGAGCTTGACGCATGAAAGGGACGAGAGAGAGAATATCTGAATGGAAAAAGACGAAAACGTGCACCCGTATCGAATGGGATGGCATGTTCATCTAGCGGACAGTGCTTTGTCTCAGGTCACGTCGATTTGAAAACCTCCGTGCCCTTCGAGGACGGCGAGAGCCACCCAAATTCCAAATTATTAATTATTTACAGGGCCACCATCGCCATGAAAAGAATTCGATGGACTAACGACGATCGCGACGTGATATAATAGCGGACGACAAGATCTTTATGTCTATCTGTGCAAACCAGCTGGTCCAGGAGAGGAGATTTTCCAAAAACTAGGATAGCGAACTCGAGATTAGGATGGGGCCAGATGAAGAAAAATTACCATGGGATCAAATCAATCCAATTGCGATGCTATAAAACACATTTCGCTTAAAAATTGTATGAGTCATTAGAGTTGAAGATTTAGGGCTTGATTACGTGCACCCTTCTTCACTCGATTTCAAGGTTTCATGTTTAATTTAAGTCTTTGATGTACTAAAACTGTGTAACAATGATAGGTTACAGCTTTATGATTAACGGAAAAAAGTGATGCGATCCGATGATTATTTGATATATGTACGATATTTTCACTTTTTTCAATTTTTATTATTCTTTCGGATTTAACTTTTCTTGAATCCGAAACATCTAGATTAGTGCTTGTACTAATATCTCGACATAGACTTTTCATAATTTTTTAAATTTAAATTTTTTATTGGTTTAAAAAGTGGAGGGAAATATAATATAAATTATAAGGTGCGACTATCAAGCACTGAAAAGGGTGGAAATATAAAAAGAAAAAGGGAACGCAAAGTTGTTGATTCATGACTTCATCCCAATCCACGAGCCCTGGCGCGCGACCAAATCTGATGACAATCTCCGGGTTTTTTCTGTCATGAAGAATTTTAAAACTACGAACTGAAAAAAAATTTAACCGAGTTTTCATTAGTGCCATCTTATAAACTACCGCACAAGATAGAAATATTAAGTTACGAGGCGGACCAAAACCGGCCGTGTAAATCGGCTGGCAATTGTCGGCTGCATATGGTTCGCTTCACATCAACTTCAGGCATTTGACCGAGAGGTTGGGTGCCTAATTCGAATGAGAAAAATCATGTATTTAAATCACGATGTTTTCACCACTTGAGTGGAGTCTTAGGCAATAAACCAGAACCAAAAGAATTTGTGCAGCAACAGCTCCCATTGAAAAAATTGCGAGTTTGTAGAGCAGGGAGACTCTCAAGTTGAAAAGTCGTGTTACTTTCGGCAATGCTTATCCTTGCCGTAGGACATCAGCAGATTTGTTTGAACACCACCTAAGTGATTTGGGCTCTCATAGACGTCCTTCTAGAAACTAGCTTTCAAATAAGATTAGAATTTTGGGAAAATTCCAAATAAGGATCCGAAGTTAACCAATTTTCTCAAATAAAGACCCGAAATGAATTTTATGTCAGATAAAGGCCTAAAGTTGACTCATTGTTTCAAATAAGGATCCGAAGTAATTGAATCAATTCCAAATAAGAACCTGAGCTTGCTAGTCAGCCAAATATTCGCCGGCTATCAAGCATGTAACATTTTCGATGACCCGAGTTTGGGCAATTTTGTTCAAAAAAAATATAGGCAAAATTAACAAATCCTAAAACAGAAGCAAAAAAAACCCTAGGTTTTCTACGGTCTCCCCGTTCCTTGTACCCATCCTCCGCAAAGTCAAAGATCAAAGTTCTCCCCATTCCTTGTACCCATCCTCCGCAAAGTCGAAGACCCAAATTCTTTGTTGGTTGAGGCACGAATTCAAAAACAAGAAGAAAACCAGACACTTCTTTGTTTGTTTGCGGAGACCCAAATTCTCCGTCGATCAAGCAAGGCGAGGAGCAGCAAGGGAGAAGAAAGAAGAAAACGTAAACATCTAAATGAATAACCTAAACTTAATTAATATAGGATTTTTCATTTTTTTCCAATCACAAATTTCTAACAAAATTGCCTCTATTTTAATTGCTGGAAAATGTTTGCCGGCGAGCTAAGGTCTTTAATAGAGATTACTTTAATCACTTCGGGTCATTATTTGATATAAAATTTATTTTGAATCCTTATTTGAAATAATGGGTCCACTTTGGATCCTTATATGACACAAAATTCACTTTGGATCATTATTTGAGAAAATAGATTCATTTCAAGTCATTATTTGGAATTTTCCCTATAATTTTTGGAATTGTTGGGTTGGAAAGTTTAAGGAGATTGATTGCATCCATAAATATTTGGTTCAGATTGGGCAGATTTTATGTTCAAATCATAGTGTCGCTAGCTAGCTCATATTAATCTTGGGGCCACTCTTGCCACTTATGCATGGGGCCTTGCCCGATACACATAGATGGTTGTTTGCATGTGCTGGTGGGAATTGGAGGGGAAAAGAATATCAGCAGAGAGTAACATAACAACCTATGAAAAAGAGTTTCGACCAAAAAAAAAACCTATGAAAAAGAGTTAAAAAGTAGGCTCTGTCCGTCCACTGATTTTTCTGGGTAAGGCATCGATCCATATGATATTGTCGTGTCACTAGAACAAATGTAATCCTGAAGCAGCAAGCCACCATGGAAGCTCTCCTCTTTACCTCAAAACCACCATCGCTCTCCACGAAACACTCCGCGTCGAATTCGTAACCATATCTCCATCCACGCACTCCTCCCCAATCTCACCAAATCGCCGCCACCCTCCACCGCTCATGCCATGGAAGCTCCACGCCAACGCCAAGGGCTTCGCCGGCCAGCCGCCGCCCGGGAAAGCCTGTCCCGCCGCCGGAAGACCCGATACGACCAAAAGCAACTACGGCCGTGGTGAAGACGACGACGACGACGACCAGATCCCGCAGGTGGTGTTTGAGAGGATGATCGGGCGGATTGTGGCGTTCGTGGGCGTCCCGATGGCGGCGGGCATCGCGCTGCTTTACGTCATTGGGGCGATCAAGGAGCGAGAGCTGCTAGACGTCCCTCGGTGGCTGCCGTCCCTGACGACGTTGGTGTGCTTCGGGGCGTCGGCGCTGGGGATCGCGTACGGGACGCTGTCGAGCAGCTGGGACCCGGATAAGTCCGGGTCGGTTCTCGGGTTGGATGAGGCCCAGAGGAATTGGGCCGAGATCTGGAAAGATGAAGGGCAAGCGTAGGAACTTGGGAGCCCACTATTCGGAGTTGCGTTGTCATGCTATGGAAAGTATGTCAAACCACATGATTTTGTACGAAGTATAGTGGGATTAATTTTTTCCACTACGTACCCATTTTACATACCAAGTTGCTTTGCGTAATAGAAAGGTAACTAGTTAGGTCTAATATTACTAATAGATCAGTATAGTAAGAATTAATTTTATACACAAAACTTGATAATCATGAAAATATCACAACAAGTACCTTTAGTAGGCCATTCCAAAAATAACTTTTTTTTGCTGCAATTACTATCTTTAGGATGTACGTATTTTTAGCTAGCAACCGATACACTTAATAATCGTCTTGAACTATCGTATGTTTCTTTAGGTTAATTAGATCCAATTGCACATAGTCTTCCATTTTCAAATACTATGGTTGAAGATTCTTTTATATAGATTTTCGCTCAAAGGACATCAAAACATAGGAAAAACACGATCACTAGACTCCTTGTTGCATCAATTATTTAGGCTTTAGCATATCGCTCATCTTTAGACAAACTTCAGAATGAGTATAAATACATTCTAGAGTTTTTACCAATTTACCAAGAAGATATATTAATTTAATTCCTTATTTGTATCTCAACTTTGTTGTGATACATCCATGTCCCTATTTCATCACGTCATCACCTGTTTTATTCATGTGTCGTGGAACACCGTGAGGCCATTAAACATCCTAACACTTCGTTTAGGAAGTTTATTAATTTATTTCCTTATTTTTATCTCAACTTTGTCGCTTTTTCTAACGCTCCGCTACCTCGATCATGAAAGGTCCGGACGTCACGTCATGAAAGGGACCAGAGAGAGAATATCTAAATGGTAAAAAGACGAAAACGTGCACCCGTATCGAATGGGATGGAGGGTCATCTAGCGCGAAGTGATTTTATCAGGTCACGTCAAGTTGAAAACCTGCATGCCCTTCGAGGACAGCAACAGCCGCTCGAATTCCAAAAGTCGATAATTTGCAGAGCCATCGCGACGTGATGTAATAGCGGACGACAAGATGTTTGTCTCTATCTGTGCAAACCAGCTGGTCCAGAAGAGGCGGTTTTCCAAAAGCTAGGATATCGAACTCGAGATTAGGATGGGGCCAGATGAAGAAAAAATTTCCATGGGATTGATTTCCGATTTTCATGTTTTAATTAAGCCTTCGGCATAGTGAAACATTTTAACAATGCTAGGCTATGTCTTCATGACTAGTGTGAAAGAGTGTGCTTCAATGTATCTTTACTATTTTGGCTTTTTTTCCTCTTCTTATTGCTCTTTCGGATCTGACTTTTCTCGATCCTAAAACATCTATATTAGCGCTTGTACTAATCTCTCAACATAGACTTTTTGTAATTTTGTGAAAGTTAAACTTGTTATTGATTTCAAAAGTGGAGGGAAATATAATATAAATTAGAAGTACGACTATCAAGCACTGAAAAGGGAAGAATTATAAAAAGAAAAAGGGGACCCAAAAGCTTTCTGGAAGACTTTTGGTGTTGTTGATTCATGACTTCATCCCAATCCAGGACCACTAGCGCGACCCAATCTGATGATCCTCTCGGGGTTTTTTCTGTCATGAAGAACTTTAAAAGTACCAACGGAGAAAATTTTTAACCAATCTTTTATTGATGCCATTTTGTAAACTACCGCACGAAATGGAAATATTAAGTTACGAGAAGGACCAAAACCGGCCGCGTAAATCAGCTGGCAATTATCCGCCGTGTTTGGTCCGCTTCACGTCAATTTCAGGCATTTGACTGAGGGTTGGGCGCTGAATTTGAACGAGAGGAATCTTGTATTCAAATTACGATGTTTTCTTCACGTGAGTGGGGTCTTATCCAATAAATCTGAACTGGGATTTTCAGGCGTCTGCAGAGTCGAACCAAAAGAAATTGTGGAGCAACAGCTCCAATTGAAAAATTTGTGGGTTTGTAGGGCAGCGAGACTCTCAAGTTGAAAAGTCGTGTTACTTTCGGCAATGCTTATCCTTGCCGTAGGACATCA
Organism: Eucalyptus cloeziana; assembly: GCA_014182715.1. Taxonomy (NCBI): domain Eukaryota; kingdom Viridiplantae; phylum Streptophyta; class Magnoliopsida; order Myrtales; family Myrtaceae; genus Eucalyptus; species Eucalyptus cloeziana. The sequence continues at coordinate 3,297,281 of CM024639.1, read as the reverse complement.
GCAGATTTGTTTGGACACTACCTAAATGATTTGGGCTCTCATAGACGTCCTTCTAGAAACTAGCTTTCAAATAAGATGAGATTTTTTGGAATTGTTGGGTTGGAAAAGGTTAAGGAGATTGATTGCGTCCTTAAACATTTGGTTTACGGTGAGTAGATTTTATGTTCAAATCATAGTGTCGCTAGCTTGCTTGTATTAACCTTGGGACCACTCCAGCCACTTATGCATGGGGCCTTGCCCGATACACATGGATGGTTGTTTGTATGAGCTTGTGGAAATTAGACGAACGGCAAATTTTCGATATCACGTCTCATCAAAGAATAAAGAAAGTATAGGGTCGATTATGACTTACAAGATTTATTTTTTCAAAGGAAAGCAACAAGGTACAAGTCAATAGTATACCATCCATCATCAAATTAATCGCGCCTTCAAAATTTAGAACTTTCATGACAATTATGTAAATAAAACAAAAAAATATGATCGACTAGATGATTATAAATATTTCCTTCTTTTATTTGGCTATTGTCAGATATCTCAGGCTGGTCAAGCCCCTAAAAGGAGGATTGAACTCCCCACCTCCCGATCCAAATTGGATGGGTAACAAAAGGGCTGATAATTTAGATTACTTTAGCAAACTGGTGATGACATAAACTATTTTTTCTTTATCGCGGTTTTGATAAAAAAAAACCTAATCTATAGGATACTAATAAGTAAGAATCTGTAAAATGCGATTTGCAAGACAATGGAATATTCACAATTGGACATTTGAATACAGATTTGTGTTTGGAACTATTGATTCAAGCATCCCAATACCATATCATACATAGGATTTTTCAAAGCTCCAACCTTGATTGCCTCCAATTATTCCACTATCTTATTGCTTAAACAGAGATATGTCAAACCGTCCATATTGTCATCAAACGCTGGATTTTTCTGACCATCTAGATTTTTCTAAGAAGCTTTGCGTAATCTCCAAAATATCTCGCCCGGCGCTTGGCTTGGTTTGACCGAAAAAAAAGAAAATCTTGATATCTCCCCTTGTATACTAACGAAAACTACATATTTACTATTGAGTTCTCCGACTTCTTCTTCTTCTTCTTCTTTTCTTCTTCTTTTTACCTATTTTGGTATCATTTGTTATAATTCTTAGTCAAATTCTCAAATGACTATTGACTAGGGCAGAACCAAGACATTGGCAATGATGACCATGTCGAACTCTATCATATCAATTTCAAGCATTCGACTGGGAGGTTGAGTGTTGATTCGCATGATTAAGATCCCATATTCAAATCATGATATCTCTGATATGTAAGTGGAGTCTTATCTAATAAATGTGCGCGACCTTACATGCATCCTTGGAGTTAGAATCGAAACAATTTGTGCAACAACAGCTCCAATTCCAAAATTGTGAGTTTGTAGTGCATCGAAAACCCTCAAATTGAAAGTCCGGTCGGCATGCTTATCCATGCCAGTGGAGCAGGTTTGTTTGGACAATGCCCTAAATGATGTGGGCTCTCATGGACGTCTTTCTAGCTTTCAAAGATTAAACGAGATGAGAATGATTGGACGTGTCGGGTGGGAACCCAAAGGGATTAGCTGAGTGGCTAAAGGTTTCGTTTAGACGGGGCAAATTCTATGTTCAAATAGTAGCGTCGTTCATTCATATCAGCCTTACGAAGCCATGCTTGCCAATTGTTGGTTGAGTCGTACCTAATGCAAGTGGGCAGGTGATTTGTATATATCCATGGGAATTAGTCGAAGGGTAAAATTTGGATATTCTGTGCTATCAAAACAAAAATGAAGAACCAAAGTATCAAGTCAGTTATGACGTACATGATTTATCTTTTCACAGGAAAGGGACGAGGTACAAATCGATAGTATACCATCCATCATCATATTAATCAAGGCTCTCAAAATTTTAAAGTTTTTATGTCAATAATGTAAGTAAAATAGAGACGTCTAATTGACCAGGTGACAATTAATATTTCATTTTTTTTGTGTTGTTGCTAGCTATCACTGGCCAACTAGCCCCACTCCCGAACCCCAAAGATGGGCGTCGAATTCCCTACCTCCTCCATCCAAATCGAATTTGCCGCTAGTAGCTTATAATTTAGATTATGTTATCACGCTAGTGGTGGCATAAACTATTTTTTCTCTGTTATGGTTCTATCAAAAGCTAACCTCTAGGATAATGACAAGCATTCTCGGTATAATTCCATTCACAAAAATGTAATATTTTTTGGTCGGATAATCGTTTTGGGTTTGGAGCAATTGATCTAAACAACCAGGTACATAGCATTTTTCAAAGCTCCAACCCTGATTACGGAAGCTTTAGATGGTGAAAGCATTGTGACATTCCAGCTACATACAAAGGCGATATTTTCAGGCATGCCTCCAATTATTCAACTATTTTATTGCTTGGGTGGAAAAACGTCAAGCCGTCCATATAATTATCTCGTGCAAGATTTTCAAAGGAGCTTGCTTAATCTTTGCAGTGCCTGGCAATTTGAGTCGTGCTATGTCCGTTCCGGCAAAAGAAGAGAGTCGAGTTGTGTTACGTGTCGGAACTTGGTTTGACCCAAAAAAGAAAATCTAGGAACGGCAAGTTCTCTGTGGCTCAGATTTTTTGTTTAATTTCTAATTTTTCTGGGGCACATGCTCGAACTCAAGCGACCACCGAATTGGGCAGAACCGAGACATCGCCAATGATGACAATGTTCGACTGGCGCATCGATGCCTGGTTGTAACTTAGGTTACGTCTGCCTTGCGGGGGGACAGATCTGAGAACGTGGAATTACGTGTTCTTTTGCCACTGCCCTGTCGCCCTTTGTCAGGAGCGAGAGAGATTCGAGTGAAAAACCCTTTTTACCTTTTTCATATTGGGGAGGAGGAGGGCTCGCGGCAGTTTCTTCTTCTTTCTTCTGTTTTTGTCCGGTTCGCACGGTTACAAGATCCCAACTCCCGATCCGATGCGCACCGATTGATTCACAGGAAATATGGAAATTAACATATGCGAAAATTCTGCCCGTCCTAAGCATCGAATCTAATAATTTAAAGAATCAAATCACGACCGCTTCTGCATGCTCTATCACTGTACAGCGAGTCTTTGGAGGAGTACAAAAGAGCCGGTGAGCTCCAAGTCCCCAGCAAAGCAAAGAAGAAGAAAGATTGAATCGAGAGAAGCATATTCCTTGAAAGCAAAATCCGTGATCACTCAAGATACTCAATTAGACATAAAAGAACGACCAACCCCAGTATTTCACACACCTATGTACAGACGAACTTTAAGCTATAATAATCTTCAGCAGAAGCGGTGAAGATAACTATCAGACGCTTGACCCGATTTCAGTATGTTCTCTCTTGCCAAATCTATTCATTTTATGCAGAAGATCTGAGCAAAACGTCGAATCAGCAGATGACGCAGCTATTTGGATCCTCTTCTGCACTATAGTGTCTTGGATGGAAGTACAGGGGTGGTGGAGGAGGCTGATAAAAGCCGTATGGAAACGGGAAGACTTTAGCTGGATCTGCTTTGCCGCCCTTGTCACCGTCCTTCTTCTTGTCCTGATCGTCTTTCTTGTCGCCGTCCTTCTTCTGAGCATCTTTGGCCGGTCCGACTGAGATTATGTCCGTGATAAACACCTTCCTCAGCTTCCCCACAAGCTCCACCGGATCCACAGTTCCCGCCACCGTCAGCTTCTGGTCCTTCAAGTTTATGTCGATCGAATCGACCCCTGCACATATGCAACGAAATTCAGATCCCGTTTCGACTCGGATTTCTCAACTGCAGAAAATTAAGACGTTCTTTTTGTAAAAGTAGAGCGACAGGGGTGAGAAGAAAGCTTGGTCTGATGGATACCTGCAAATCCAGAGACTATCTTCATGGCCTTCCTCTTGTCCTTGTTGTCGTGCACATCCAGCTTCAACACCGCTTTCTGACTCGTCATCAAAACAAGAAGCAGAGTAACGTAAAGATGAATCCCTTTTATCCCAACAAGGACCGCTTTCTCTACAACCAGTATAAGCAAAAGCGCTAAATCGCGAAAGGAAGGTTGAAGGGAATAGAAATTAGATACTCGATCGAGAATACACTACGGAAACGCCTGAAGGCGAGAGCTCACCTGCATGGTTCTGTAAGTGTGTTGAATTTGACAGGACTGATGTTCGTATCTTTCAAGAAAATGGAAAGCTCAAAGCGAAAGGGCTCAGAATTCTGCTGGCTTTTTCTCTTCTCTTCTCGTATAATTACAGAGAGAAAGAGAAGTGAAGAAGTCGAGCAGGGGAAGGCAAGACTTGAGTATGAATGATGAGAAATCTAGGGGGAAAGATGCGGAGTTCGAGGGGTTTATATAGAGCGGAGTCAACTCAAGTCAACTTCGTTTTGGTCAAAGGTACGCAACTGAGCATTAAGGCTCGCGGTCTGAACGCCGTCATTTCAATCCCATCTTGCCCGGCGTTCTGTGTCGCCCGGGAAGACAAAAATTCCAGAAAGAAGTTTGCCCTTCTTTCGCAGTTTCGGAGAAGCTGCCTGGAGCCGAACATCGCCCCGGGGCCGGTGGAGGTACGTGGAGAGACGTGGCTCAGGGGGTACGAAGTCCAGGTCAACGTCAAGTGGGGTCGGGGGCGTTTGAAAAAAAAAACAAGAGTGCGCTGTTGTTGATGGCCCAGCGAAGATTCGGTGGAAAAACGGGACAAGGAAGCTCTTGGGTTTGGTCCGGATGGGGGAACTTGATGGCGGCACCCCCGCCTTCCCGCGCTTAAACCGTCGTTCCAAGCTCCAAAAGCCATGGCTAGGGATGAACTGATCTCAGAATTGGGCTGGTCCCCTAGCTTGGCTCCGCTCGCTCGCTTGCTGTGATTCGTGTTGAATGTTCCTTACAGATCGAAAGATTTGAGCTTGGAGAGTTCGTGGTCCATTAAATTCAAACACTTACCTTTTTATTAGGGAATATTGTAAAAGTAGAATGCTTTAATGCCCTCTAGGTAAAGCAAAATGCTGAGGTAATGTGTGAAAGAGTTAACGCGTGACTTTACTTTTCCGGTATGGATGTACTAACATGTAATATGGACTGGTATAATCTTTGGATCATTTTAATTGGATTTTAGGATTATAGGACTTCTTGGTCTTATTTTGTGAGTACAAGAGTTTTGTTGATATTGGACTATGATGACCCCTATCCAAAAAAAAAAAAAAAAAACTTGCTTTATTTGGTGGAACCATATGAGACTTGACTTGTTCTAGTTACTTTAGTTAATGCTTAGTTGATTATGAATAATAGATTCTTAGGGAAAAAGGGATTTCAATTGACACAATACAGAGCATGGGCAATTTTTGGCTTATTTGACTATCTATGTAGATGCTTTCGATTTTGGTTGGGCGGACTGAGAGATTTTGTGAGATCATTATTAACTATTCTAAAATTTCATTTATTAAATAAATGGGTGATTTAATATACAAATATCTTGACCAAATCGGATCTAATCTCTTTTGCTTTTTACCTTTCACAAAGGTCGCTTTCTATGGTTCGAAAAAGTGAATTAATAAGAGAAAAATTGTCACTTTCATGGCGCAAATGGCTTCGTCTCCACTAACAACGGCTGACGCTTGTTCTTGCCGCTTTATAAGGATGATCATTGAAGTTTCCCCCCTCCCGTTTAGTCTTTTAGTGGATGCGCCTCTTTTTCAAAAATACTGCCTTGGGCTTCAAGTTTCGGAGTTACATTATGTATCCTTCGTATAAATGACAACGGAATCATTACTTCATACGACGACGATCAGATAAAGACTAAGATCAAGTAGGCCCATGCATTCGCATTTATCAATCTATCTATCATAGAAGTAGACATATATTTTATCCGAACATTTTGTTAATGTAAGAAAGAAGTTCCAATTATTTGTGAGGTCAACCGTATCCGCATATGATAGGGGAAATTACCAACAAAATATAAAAATATTTACATCAATACCAATTCAGTTGTAACGAATTTAATTCTAAACTTTTTTGCTTTTTTGCTAATTGGTATTGGCAGAAATCGCTGACAAAGATGTCGGTCGTCTCACGTGGTACGACCAGTGCTAATGTGGACAAAATATTTAGAACTAAATTAATCTCATTAAAATACAATGGGTTTATAATGTTTTTGGTACTTTTTCTATATATGATATTAACCATAAGTCAAGTGGGTTAGGTATATTATTTGCTCAAACACGATACAGTGACGAGTTGGTCCCTAGTTAGTCCATAGTTAGTCCGTAGTCAATGCATATTTCATGAGTAGGCAACTTGGTTATCGTTCGATGTTGCTGGACGGTGGATCCCTTGCCACGTGTAGGCTCTGTCACCCGATGTTAGTTCCAGAACAGAGACTTAGAGAATAGCAGCACGTCACGAGACCTAATTTCGCATTGCGCAAGGAAATATGACATGAATCATCGAGTAGGCCTAACTTGCTCCCGCCATTCGATTTCATCCCGAACCAAATTGTTGATTTGTGTACCGGTGGGGAAAACTACATTTCCATCCATCATAAAATGACAAGGGCGCACCTAAACCAAAGCGAATCACGTTTAGAATTGAATCTCACACGTGCATCATGAGAGCTTTACTCGCCAAAATTGGAACTTTTCCAATTAAAATCCATTTTAGCAAATTGGTCAGAGGTCTCAGTTCCCCTTATGTACTCCAACTCTCTCTTTTTGTGGTGAGGAAGGTGTGTCCGTCCTTTTTGACCTGTTACGGTTAGGAAATTCGGCCTCCACGACAATAGTTAACACAATCTAGAATACCGGGTCACACACAATGTCTGAAATTTCAACAATTTCGTAACCCGAAAGCTAAAGACTGAAAGAAAACGTCACATTTTTCTCAGTGGATCAATCAAACACGAGTGAGGTCGTTGACCCATCACGCGTCATCAATTTCTCGAGCGGGCTTATCGATATTTTATATTAGAACTTAAGAATTGAACCCGCACTACCACATTCATATTAATTTCTCATAGCTTTTAATTTTATCACTGTACATAGCTTCCATACTATTGAGGTATGATTTATACTATTCATCGACAGAAAAGCTTGAACAGGCAGGGTCTGAGAGCCACCCCAATGGGGATCTTGGGGGGCAGTGCTCCTGAAATGCTAGGGAATTTTTATAGTTTTGACCGTATTTTATTGGTAGTTTAAACTTAGGTTCATGAATAACTATCTTATTATTTATAATATCTTCTTCTTCTTCTTCTTCTTCTTCTTCTTTTTTTGTAATCGAGAGTTGCAATAGAGAGGTAAGATGTACTAATTGTAGTGGAATCCTCTACTAAATGTAATCCTAATTTAAAAGAGAACCAAGATAAACCTTACATTTTATATATCTTTCTCGCCTTAACCTTCTATTTCGGTGTTTGTGTAGCTCATCCTAATACAGACATGAACGAGATAAGGAAGAATCTTAGGATTGTGGGTGAGCATAAAGTCAAAAAAGGAACTGTGCATCGACGGCTATTGCCAAGAGCTTTCCTAGGTCAATTTCATAGACTAAAACTGCCCAGAAGGACATGGCATAACCCTAATGTTTTTCCAAATCTCAACTCTGTGATTGGACTTTGACGAGACAAAATTCTAATATGGTCCATCCATGCGATATAGCAATGGAAGTGATGATCAGCTCATGAACATTTGCATGAGATACCGCTTTTTTTACATGTGGAAAAATAGACGTTTTATCGAAGGGAGAAGGGGTGAATTGTCAAATGAATCCGAAAGGTGCCAAGAGTATCCATAGATTTGCTATTTTTGATAACTCAAATGTTTAATGATGTCCAGAGCAACTCACCAACTTTTTGGACGTTTTCCTTTGAAAGTATTCTCGTCTAATCTGGACATTAATTGTCTATAGATAATGATCCTCTGCTCCCGTTGGTATCTCCATACGTTCCATATCGACCCAAATCATAAAATACTTGCAAAATGATCGAGAGCTATTGAGACACTGATGGAGACATTCAGTGGGGGCAAAGAATTCCTTACCTAGGTATATCTAGGACCGGTTCATCTCTTGGTTAGCGCTGCGTGGTACACATTCTACCGAAGATAGATTAATCAAATGGCATACGCAAGTCTCTCCAATAATTTGTCGTGCGATGCGGGGCTGGAAGATGGAGACCGCTGTTTTGTTGCAGTTGACCTTGATTCTCGAAGACCTGTTGACTGGACTTCTGAAGTGTCCTGAGCTGTTTCTGCTTCTAAACGTGCTTAAACTTCCAAGTATGCAAATATTTATACATCCATCTCATGCATAAACTTTTCATAATTTTTTATTAGGACTTTTTTTTATGCTTTTCCCAACTAATCTGATGACCATCACAGGTGTGTTTCTCTAATGAAGAACTTTAAAATTATGAGCGGAGAATTTTGTAATAGTTTAATTTATTCGTTTTATAGATTTCTGCGCAAAATGGAATTATTAACAAGAAGGGCCAAAACTGGTAATGTAAAATCAGTTCGTACTATTAGCCAATAGAAGTCTATCATATCAATTTCGAGCGTTTTTTCTTTTTTGGTCGAAGATAGACTTTAAATTAAACCGGCAAAAGATTACACCCACTTGCAACCGCGTCCGCATTTACAATATCCAAAAGGAAGAAAGGTGGGAAAATGTTTCAGTTGCGGGCTTGATCCATTCGGCCATGGGCTTTCGCGGCCCAGTCAGCCACCGCGTTAGCTTCTCTCCTGCAGAAGGCAAGGCGAAGGTTAGGGTATGCTGAGAGCAGCGACTTAGCTTCTTCGAAAAGTGTCCGGTCCTCCCATGGCGGCGGATTATCCTGGTTCAAGATCTCGACCATGGTCCAACAGTCCGATTCGATCTCCAAGCAGTTGGATTGAAGACCCTGCTTCACCAGACGACGGAGAATGATGCTGAGGGCCTGCACCTCAGATTGCAGCGCGGATGTTGCCAGAAAACCCTCTGTGTACACATCAGTAAGTCGGCCTCGGTAGTCCCTGGTAATACACGCCATCGATCCAGTTCTACTGCCCACCTGATAAGCCCCATCTATATTACACTTCAGGGTTCCGCGAGCAGGGGGCGCCATAGGAAATCAGTCCTGTTTATAGGGGGTTCCTTCGCGTTCCTGTAGGAGATGACCTGACGAAGCTCTTTGTTTGTACTAGAGCGTCTGCAACAACAAGATGGGCCTGAGGCTGCTGATGTCGAAAAACGAAGTTATTGCGTGCCCTCCATATATGCCACAAGACATGTGCAAGGAGCTCAAGCTCAGGTACGTTAATCCTATTCCTAACCTGATCAGTGATCCATGTGGTGATGTTAGTTACTGGAGTCGTAATACTGAGATTGCGCAGATCGGAATGCTGCCAAATCGCCCTTGTCCAAGAACAGTTAAAGAACAGATGTTCAATTGATTCCTGGGTTTGTTGATCACATAAAGGGCAGATAGAGTCTTGAATAATATGTCGCTTAAATAGGTTGTCTTTGGTTGCAAGGGAGTTATGATAAACTGACTAGAAAAAATGTCTAATTTTTGGCTTCGTGTGCATCGTCCAGACTCGTTTCCATAGCTTTCTGTTCTGACTGAAGTTGGTGGAGTCGGTGTGATTGCTGTTGTGTATGATGGTAGTGATAAGGGTCTGATAATTGCTCTTGACTGAATGTGCTCCGCTCTTCATTGCTGTCCATATGAGCTTGTCCGAAGTATGAGTTGGCTTGATAGGGATGTTTAGTATCTGATCTGCAATAGTTTCTTCGTAATGCTGCTGTATAAGAGGAACGTTCCAACATTGGTGAGCCTGATCAATAAGATCAGCCACCAATTCTGGTTCACATCGTGCAGGAGGTCCCGTTAAGGGGCCCATAGATAACCAACGATCCCTACGGATATTAATATGCTGACCATCACCCACCGACCAGCACATGTTCGGACGAATAGCTTCTCGGCCTGTAAGGAGACTTCTCCATCCCCAAGAGGGGCGACACCCATTTACTGCATTTAAAAAGGTTGTATTTGGGAAATAGATTCCCTTAAAAATTTGGCCCCATAAGGATTGCGAATTGTGTATTAATCTCCAGACTTGCTTTCCCAGCAGTGCATCATTGAATGCCATTAAGTCTCTAAAACCCAGACCTCCACTATGCTTGCTTGATTTTAAATTTGCCCACTTCTGCCAATAGACCCCTCGTTTACTGATATCAGTCTTCCACCAGAAGCTAGATATGCACTGTTCTAGACCCTTACAAATAGAGAACGGAAGTTTAAAGACTGACATTACATATTGTGGAATAGCTTGCACCACAGATTTAATAAGGACCTCTTTTCCCCCTTTTGATAATAGGCGTTCTTTCCACCCTTCCATTTTAGCCGTGGCCCTTGCCATGATCCAAGAGAACATTTCTCTTTTCGATCGTCCCCAGTCCGACGGTATACCCAGATACTTACCATGTTGTTGCAGTACAGGAACCCGGAGTTCCCTTGCTAAATTTTCCCGCAAGAGTGACAGACAATATTTGCTGTAGATCAAGCCTGATTTATTCCTGTTAATGGTCTGTCCATTTGCTAGACAATATTGATTCAAAAGATCAGCCATATTCTAACATTCAGTGATAGTACTGTCTAGAAAAAAGACTGAGTCATCAGCAAAAAGTAAGTGGGTTAGGGTCGGACAGGATCTGACAAGTTTAATACCTCTCAGATGGCCATTTTCAACCGCTTGGGCAATTAAGGTAGATAGGACATAAGCTATCAACACAAAGAGGTAAGGAGAAAGCGGATCACCTTGGCGCAGTCCTCCGTAGGCGTGATATAGGGTAGTAGCTCACCATTAAATCGCACACTGAAGGCTGGTGTTGTGATACACTCCATGATCCAGAGAACCCATTTATGATGAAAGCCTAGCTTAATCAAATAGTCTCTCAGGAAATCTCATTCCACCCTATCATAAGCCTTATGCATGTCTGTTTTCAGTAAGATTTTGTACCTCCGCCTCCATTTTCGTGCTTTGAATTGATGCATGACTTCCTGTACGAGCATAACGTTATCTTGGATTTGTCGCCCACTTACAAAAGCTGCTTGTTCTTTGGCGATAAACTAAGGTAGCCAAGGTTTTAGTCTATTGGCAAGGATTTTCGATATGATCTTATATACATAGTTGCAAAGACTAATTGGCCTATATTGATCAAGGTTTTTAGGGTGGGGGGTCTTAGGGATCAGAGCTATGATAGTACGATTAATATGTCTAGGTAATTTACCTGATTGAAAAAAGTCATCCACTAACCGGTAAAGATCATCCTTGATTATTTCCCAGTGCGCTTGATAGAACAGTCCACTTAATCCGTCTGGGCTAGGAGCTTTAGATATCCCCAGTTGGAAAGTCGCCTGACGCACCTCTTCTAGAGTGACCTAGGCAGTAAGCTGGGAATTTATATGTGCGGTGACAATCTGAGGGCATCGATCCAACACCGAGCCATAGGCACGTGACCCCACGGAAGTATATAAGTGCGAGAAATAGGAGTTCGTCATCTCCTTTAAAATTTCAGGATCTCGCACCCATTCATGATTATCATTCTGGAGCACTGTTATCCTATTTCTTTGGCGCCTTTGAATAGTTGAGGCATGAAAGAATTTCGTATTCTTATCCCCCCAGTTCAGCCAATTAATTCTAGATCGCATGGCCTAGAATTGCTCCTCTCTTTGCCATATATGCCTGATTTCTTCACGTATACTAGAAGCGTCAACAACTTCATTGCTGGTGAGGTGCGGGTTGTTGGTGATGTCGATCAATCGCTGATGTAATGAGTTGATTCTAAGATGACCATTCTTGTATTTTGAAGAACTCCAGTCCCGTAACGCTTTAGCGACAGCTTGGAGCTTGGACACGATAAGCGGTTGTCCCCGGTATGAAGAATTCCAGGTTCGGTAGATAACGTCGTGGCATTCAGGATCCTGATTCCAGTAAGCTTCATAAACAAAATGCTTGTTGCCCTTTCTAAATGATGGGTTGGTGATTAGTAATAAGGGGTTGTGATCAGATCCCACAGCCGGCAAAGCAACAACTTTAGCATTCGGATAGAAAATACGCCAATCAGAAGTGCACAAAAGTCAATCAAGACGTTCTTTTATAAGCGCATCCCATGTTCTATTATTCGACCAAGTAAAGTGACAGCCTTTGCTCTCCACTTCCATTAGGGAACAATCATTTATTAGAGACCGAAAGGATGATAGTCGAAACGGAGCTGCTGGTCGCTTGCCTACCTTTTCCCACGGGTATAGTATTTCATTAAAATCCCCTGCACACACCCATGGCCAAGCATTAGAGGTACTGATTATCCGGAGATCTTGCCATATCGATTGTCTCTGGTGATAGGAATAGGGAGCATGGACACATGTAAAACGCATTGTGCGATCATCATTCAAATCCTTACAAAGCACATCCATATAATCCTCAGTAGTGTGAAGCAGATGAATAGATAATGTGTCCTGCCAAAGGAGCACCAATCCCCCTTTCAGACTAATAGGGTCGCGTACAAAAACATGGTGAAATCTAAGTCGCCGTTGCAAGTTGATGAGAACTGGTTCAAGATTCTCGGTCTCCATGAGAAAGACCATATCGGGCTTGTCTTTGGCCACTAAGGCCTTAAGTGATTGAATTGTCAGGGGACTGCCCAAGCCCTGACAGTTCCAACAAAGAAGCTTCATTTGTGTGTGGGTGGCTGTTGAGGGCCAGCCACCATCGCCCATTGAGCCATGTCTTCTGCAATATATACGGGTGTCTCCATCAACTGATGTTCATCAACTTCGGTAAATGCTGAATGTCTTGTCTCATAAGGCGAATACCTTCGTTGCTTTTTGGATGTACCCCCCATGATAGGTGTCCTTGGGGATTTCCTATGAATCTGTATGGAAGAATCCAGTTGATTAATATTAACCACCTTGAGTTTTGTCGATGCAGGTACCTGATTAGTAGTGTGTGGCTTTGCCTGTGCAGCTGCAGCCGGAGGAGGGATCTATTGAGGCTGGTTTTTTGCCCCCATAGGTGTAGGTTCAGGCGGCGGCAATAGTGGAACTTGCTGCTGTGTCGGAGGAGTTTCAGGTATTGTCTCATCCAGTTGTTGATTTATATCCTGAGGATTATAGAAAGCCTTCCAGTATGGGCTATGTTCCCGTACCTCAGCACGTAACCACTGGCCATATGCCATCTTGTTTTTACCTTCTATGAGTGCATTATCATAAGGAAACTCTTGGCAATGTGTCGCAAAATGGCCTATCTTCCCGCACGAGTAACAGAAATGCGGCAAACGTTCGTATCGAAAGTCAAGCCAGAGAGCTTTCCCCTCAATTCTGATAAGCTTGCCAGTTTTTAGTGGTTTGTCCAGCTCTATCTCAATTCGTATTCTGCCATTTCTAATGGTACTACCCTCTGCTGCAGGTGGATCAACAGCAATAACATTTCCTATTGGCTGCATAGCCCTGCGAAGGAGGTGTTTTGTGCTCCATTCTAATGGCAAACCAAACACATGAACCCAGAAAGCACAACAGGTAAAGTCATAGAGGTGCAGGGGCGTCTTAGGGATCCATTGTTTGAAAATGACTAAATGCCCCGAGAATAACCAAGGTCCTCCATCTGCAATTCGTTGTTTCTCATTTTCCAGCTGAAATTTTGCAATATAGAGGCCATCATCCCGCTGTGATATGTCCACTCTTTCTGTTCTCCAGGCTCGCCGCATAGTAGTTTGAAAAGCCAACAAATTGACAGAGGGATTGGAGTAGATGGTGCCGACTAAAGTGAGGCAACATTCATGCAGGCGTTCCGGAGGAGGTGCTTCCTCCCATATATCTATTTCCTTTTCAGAGCATAAACGACCAAGCCGCTGGCATAGGGCAGCTAGGCGTAAAGATTCATCAATAGCAGTGGAGTCCATTATCGCTATCTAACCGCTACCAGCTTAAATTAGTGGACAGGAAACCATTCTCTGGACGCTCACAAGCAAGGCATCGCATAGGCAAAGAAAAATAGTAAAGAGATACAGCAATTTACCACTTTGAGGACAGACGAAGGTTATCCAACACTAGCGCGAGAGAATCGGGGACATGCAACACCTCAAAGGCACTGGGCCAGAGGGCTTGAGCCCTCCTGTGAGTGCCGCATCTGCAATTGATGGAATAGCACAGGGGGTGAACTAAATCGCATGAGATGGTGTCTTGCGCACTCAATTCAGAGGGAAAACCCAGAAGCCCAGAAGAGAGGAGATGTAAGAGGGAAGGATCGAAAAGGATGAAGGGATGGGTAATGGGGATTTAGGTAAGGAGAACCAACGAAACTACCAAGACGGTAGAGATATCTCTACATTGCGAGAGGTTTTTTTCAGCCACTCATTTATTTTGCCTAGAATAGTTTCAATTTCGAGCGTTTGACTGAGAGGTTAAGTACATAATTTGAATGAGAAGGATCATATATCCAAATCACATCATCTCTCTCTAGTAAGTGAAGTCTTATCTAATAGATGTTAACATAGGTTTGCGTGCGTCCATGGAGTTGAATTAGAAGAATTTGTGCAACAACAACTCTAATTGGAATACTATAACTTCATAGTGTAGCAAGACACTATAGTTGAAAACTCCCGTTACTTTCCGGCATGTTATTCATGTGGTTGGTAGACCTGTTAAACAGGTACGCCGAGTTGGGTTTGGATCGGTTCATATATGTTCTAACCCAAATCAACCCGTTTATAACCTAATTATCGTAGTGCAAAATTTTTTACCCATACCCAACCCAACCCATACTCGATTCATTTAATTAAACCTAAGAAATCTTATTTCTTTTTCTTTTTAAATGGTATTACCAAAATACTTTTATGCAATATGAATTTAATGAACAATATATATATTTTAAATTGATTTTTCAATTTTTAATTTTTTAAAAATCGAATTTTAATATTTTTATTTTTTAAGAATATAATTTCTTTTTTTTTTTCTTTTTCTTCTTTTCGTCGGCTATCCAACCGCTCACCACAACGACGGCTGGTGATCGGCCATAGGCTAGCCTCAAGCGAGCCTAGCGAGCTTGACACCGGTGAGCTCGGCGAGCTTGAGGCTCGTTAGATCGACGAGGCTTGAGCCTTACCCAACACTTGCGAGCTTGAGTCTTGCCAGACGTTGGCAAGGCCTTTGCCTCGTTGGATCCAGCCAACTTGAGCTCGCCCGACGCTAGTAATCTCGAGCCTCGCTTGACCAGTCACCAGTCGTCGCCATGTCGCCCACCAGCTAAGAAAGGAGGAAGAAGAAAGGAAAAAAAAAAAAAGGAAAAAAAAAAAAAGAAATTGAAATGTAAAAAATAAATATAATTTCGATTTTTATAAAAAAAAAATTTTTATAAAGTTAAAGAGGGAAGGGGGAGACTGTGAGGCTTTAGTTGAAAGTGAATTCAAGTCCAACCTATTTAAACCCATTTAACTAATTTTTAAAAAAAATAAGTGATCCATACATGACCCATTTATGATTTAAATGGGTCATATATGGTATAAGACCCATTTTGCCACCTCTGGCGGCTAGATATCAGCGCATTTGTTTGGACACTACCTAAATGAAATGGGCTCCCATAGACGTCCTTCTAGAAGCTACTTTTGGATGGGTAACCAGCTGGCTGATTATTTAGATTAAGTTAGCATGCTGGTGGCGGCATAAACTATCTTTTTTTATTATTATTATGGCTCTAATCAGAAAGCTTAGCTCCAAGATAATGATAGGTAGATATGATCCGTAAAATTTTGTTTACGAAACGAATGTAATATTCAGCGATGCACATTTGAACAGGCATCATTTTGTGTTTGGAGCTATTGATCCAAACAACCAAATACCATCACACATAGCATTGTTCAAAGCTCCAACACTAAGTACAGAAGCTAGATGGTGAAAGCATCATGACATTCCAGCAAAATACAAAGGAGACATATTCTAATAGAAAGCAAATCGTGTCCTATTTTTCTGCTTTCTTATTGCTTGAATAGAGATATGTCAAACCGTCCATATGGTTATCTCGTGCTAGATTTTCAAAGAAGCTTGTGAAATCTTTGAAACATCTTGCTCTGTGCTTGGCCATTTAAGTCGTGCTTTGCCTACCCAGAGCAAGAAGGGAGGCGTGTTTCCTTACGTGCTAGTTTGACAAACAAAGAAATTCTCGAGCTCTCCCATAGTTTGTAACTTGCTATCCTCTTATCTAGCAGGCAAAAATTTGCCTCCATGAAAAGGATGATTCATTCTTATCAACACAAGAGTCCAACTCATAGCCAGAATTCATTTTGTATATTTATATTTGAAAAAAAGAGGTTGATCTCCTTGCTACTCTCATGATACAATCTTCTCTGTGCTGTGTCCCCTCTAAATCAACATGACTATATTTTAAATCAATTTCTATTGAGGCCCCAATTTTCTTGGTTTATTTATTTGTCACATGCTCAAACTCAAGTGACCATTGACTTCGGCAACCAAGACATCGGCAGCGGTGATAGCGTTCAACAGAGCATTGATGACCAGATATAACCTAGGTTGCGTCTGCTCTGCGGGGAAACCAATCTTTTAACGTAGGATTACATGTTTTTTTACTGGATTCTCGCGTAGCATGGACTACAAGCCAATTAGCAATATGTGGCCCTTTTAATCGGGAGCGAGAGATTCAAGTAAACAAAGCCTTCTTTTTGATATTGGGGAAAGGAGGGCCCGCAGCAAATTTCTTTTTGTTTTTGGCCCAATTTGCACGGTTTTAAGATTCCAACTCTCGATCCAATGCACTGATTGATTCACTGAATGATGGAAATTAGTTTATGCGAAAGCTCTGCCCGTCCTAATCACCAGATATAATTACTCAAAATAACAAATCGTGACTGCTTTTGTCTGCTGTATCACTGTACTGTACAGCGAGTCTTTGGAGTCCAAACCTGCGGGTGAGCCCCTAGTCCCCAACAAAGAAGAAGAAGGAGGAGGAGAAAAAAAAACAGTTTGCATCGAGAAAAGGGTATTCCTTGAGAGAAAAATCACAGTACACTCAAAATTCTCAGTTAAACATCAAAGGACAATCAGCCCTAGAGTTTGATATGCTTATGCACACGCAAGGACTCTTAAGCCGTAATAATTTTTAGCTGAAGCGGTAAAGAATAGTTATCAGAGACTTGACCAGATTTCAAGCTCTTCTCTTCTGCCAAATCTACTTATTCCATGCAAAAGATCTGAGCAAAACGTCCAGTCAGCAGATGACGCAGCCATTTGGATCCTCTTCTATGCTTACGTATCCTCCACAGCAGTACATGGGTGGCGGGGGAAGAGGGTGATGATACACGGGGAGGTACGAGGATGGTAGAGGAAGAGGTCTATAAAAACCGTGCTGAAACGGGTAGACTATGGGCTGATCAGGCTTTGGGTCTTTCGGCTTGCTCTTGTCATCGTCCTTCTCCTTCTTTGGAGGCTCTTTGGCCGGTCCGACCGAGACTATCTCCGCAGAAAACTGCTTCCTCAGCTTCCCCGCGATATTCACCGGATCCATAGCTCCGGCCACCGTCAGCTTCTGGTCCTTCACGTTCATGTCGATCGACTCGACCCCTGCACATAAGCAGCGAGGTTCACACTCTGTTTTGACTGGGTTAACTGCAGAATTTAAGATCTGGGTTTTGTTCTTTTTGTAGAAATAGAGAAACAGGTGAGGAAAAAGGTTGAACTGATTGATACCTGCAAATCCAGAGGCTATCCTCATGGCCTTCTGCTTCTCCTTGTCACTGTGCAAATGCAGCTTGAACACCGCTTTCTGACTCTGTCATCAAAACAAAAAGCAGAGCAACGTAAAAACGAACTCTTTTTAGCCCAACAAGGACCGCTTTCTCTTCAACCAGTATAAGCAAAAGCGCTAAATCGCAGAAGGAAGGTTAAAGGGAACAGAAATTAGATACTCGATCGAGAATATACTACGGAAACGCCCGACGGCGAGAGCTCACCTGCATGGTTTTGCAAGTGTGTTGAATTTCGCAAAATTGATTCTTGTGTCTTTCAAGAAAATGGAAATCTCAAAGAGAGAGGGCTCCGAACCCTGCTGGCTTTTTCACTTCTCTTCTCGTATAATTAGAGAGAGAGAGAAGTGAAGAAGTCGAGCAAAGGAAGACGCAACTGAATGTGAATGATGAGAAATCTCGGGGAAACGATGCTGGTTATATAGGGGCGGAGTCAACCTAAGTCAACCTCGCCTCAGTCAAAGGTACCCAAATGAACACGAAAGTTCGCGGTCTGAACGCCGTCGTTTCAATCCCATCTTACCCGACGGTCTGTGTGGTCCGTAGGGGCAAAAGAAGTTCGCCTTTTTCGCAGGCTTCGGAGAAGCTGCCTCTAGCAAAACATCGCCCCAGGGCGCCGGGCGGTACGTGGAGAGACGTGGCTCACGGGGTAGGAAGCCCAGCCGAGTCAACGTTGAGTGGGGGCGGGGTGTGTTGGAAAAATGGTACGAGGAAGCTCTTGGGGTTGGTCTGATGGGGGATTTTGATTGCCTCGCCCCACCCTCCGGCACTTGCACCGTCGTTCCAAGCTCCAAACCCCGTGGCTAGGGGGTGAGCATGGTCCGATTGGTCCACAAGCCCCGGCTCCGCTCGCTCGCTGCTACGATTCGCGTTGGATATTCATTATTGATCGAGACTTATTGACATGAACTCAATTTCTATCGTTTTGTTTCGTCGGTTTTGTTTCCCGCAAAATTTTTTTCATCAAACAATTCATTTTGGTTTTATCATAGAAAACTGGGTTCTGTGTTAAATATGGAAATAGAAGATGCAAGGATAAATTTTATTCTCAACTTGTATATACAATTCCAACAATTAATACTCAGATGGCTCAAAGACCGACAACTTCCAGGCACAAATTACACTGAAATTTAATCAATGATGTAATCTGAACACAAGTTGCTAGGTAGCCTACACTTCGGGCTCAAATTATAGCTTGTTCTAGACGCGTAGATGGAATTTAATCAATAGCAATACCTCTGGATAAAAAATACAATCTGGAATTTAATCGACGACATAGAGCTTCTAGAATAATACCGAAATTTAATCAATAATGCTAAACCAGATAAAGACACATGTCAAAATTTAATCGACGGTGGGAATCTTGAAACTACAACTAAAATGCGAATAAGTAAAGATAAAATAAAGATAGTTGTATTCTTTGGGGGCCTCTTCGTTGAGCATTTTGCAATAATTATAGGGTGAACGGGTAGCCATTAGTTGGTTACTTCTCCTTGGGCGCCACATTTAGCATTCCTCACGTTTTGCTTCTTTTTTTTTTTTTTACAATCGTATCCATAAGCAGCTGTTTCATGACTTGTCGACGAGGCCCACATGACTTGCCCATCAAGTAAATAATGGCTTACCTATTTTTATGTGCATTTCATGCAGCAACTATTCTTGTGTGAGCTCTAATGTTAATTCTACTTAAACTCCAAGTTTGATGCATTTCTCTCGTAGCCTGACACGTGGCAATTTATTACCTTATTGTCGACTCAGGTATACCTGTCTAGATCCCTGTCAACACTTAGCTCAAATTCCTTCATAAAAATTGGTTGCCCTAAGCTTTCACAAAAAAAAAAAAAAAAAAAAAAAAAAAAAAAAAAAAACGAGGCGTACCACTCTTATTATTACCCTCATAGCCAACACATGACAATAAGGATAATTTTGAGTGTCAGCATATTCAAAACCTTATGATGGCCATTTTTATTTTTTTTTTGGTAAGGTAAGTATTATAAGGACTTGAACCAAAAATTCACGGCACCAAAAACTTACACTCATGATAACGAATATGTCAAAATGAGTTGAAGGGTGTCGGAAGGAGGAAAAACACAAAGCCAAACAATGGCAATCAAAAGAGGAATAGCAGCTACAGGCAGCCAACTAGCGACACCCAAAGGAAGGGGGAAGAGAGGAATGAGGACAGCAGCTAGCAAAACAACAGCACCTGTCACAACAAACGACAACGAACATTGAAGAACCAGATGCAGGCTGCAGCTTCAATGGATCGTCATACCCGCCACAGCAACAAGACAGCAACAAGAACTAGGGCAGAGGAAGAACAGAGACGTAAATCAAAATCGTATCCATAAGCAAAATGCTTATTAGGGAATATCGTAAAAGTAAAATGCTTTAACGCCCTCTAGATAAAGCAAAATGCTAAGGTGACGTGTCAAAGAGTTGATGCATGATTTTAATTTTCCTATATGGATGTATTTACATGTAATATGCATTGGTACAATCTTTGGATCATTTTAATTGGATTTTAGGATTATAGGTGGTCGTATTTCGTGATTACACTGGTTTTGTTGATATCGAGCTATCATGACACCCACCCAAAAAAAAAAAAAAATTAACTTGAGCTATTGAGTGGAATCATATGAGACTCAACTTGTTCCTAGTTACTTTAGGTATGTTTAGTTGATTACGGATAATAGATTCTTAGGAAAAAAAGGGCTTCAAATGACACGAGACAAAGAGCATGGGCAATTTTTTGCTTATTTGACTATTGTTCATATCTTTTCGATTTTGGTCAAGTTGAGAGATTCTGTGAGATTATTACTAATCGTTCTACAAAATTTCAAATGGGTGATTTAATATACAAATATCCTATCCTAACCAAATCGGATCCAACCTCTTTGGCTTTTTACCTTTCACAAAGGTTGCTTTCTATGGCCCCAAAAAGTGAATTAATTAGGAAAAAAAGGGTCACTTTCTTAAGCGCAGGCTTCGTCTCCACTAAAAACGGCTGACACTTGGTCTTATTGCTTTAGAAGGATGACCATTGAAGTTTTCCCCCCTCCCGTTTTTTCAGTGAATGCACCGTTCTTTCAAAAATACTGCCTTGGTCAGGTCGAGAGATTATTACTGATAGTTCTAAAAAATTTCAAATGGGTGATTTAATATACAAATATCCTATCCTAACCAAATCGGATCCAACCTTTTTGACTTTTTACCTTTTCACAAATGTTGCTTTCTATGGCCCCAAAAAGTGAATTAATTAGGAAAAAAATGTCACTTTCTTGAGCGCAAGCTTCGTCTCCACTAAGAACGGCTGACGCTTGTTCTTTATCGCTTTATAAGGATGACCATTGAAGTTTTCCCCCCTCCCGTTTTTTCAGTGGATGCATCGTTCTTTCAAAAAAACTGCCTTGGGCTTCAAGAATCAGAGTTACATTACGCATCTTTCACATAAATGACCACGGAATCATTACTTTATACGACGACAATCAGATAAAGACTGAGATCAACTAGGTCCATGCATTCGCGTTTATCTATCTATCGTAGGAGTACACATATATCTTGGGAATATGTTCATTAGAAATCTTAAAGCTTATTATGAAAGTGCAATTGAATCCTAAAAGTTACAAAAAGTACAATTAAATCTTTAAACTTATCAAATTATTATAATCAAGTCATTCCATTAACACTGTTAATTTGACTAATGAAAAATGCTAACATGGCATTTTTTATTTAATTTATATTTCCTACATGGAATTTTTTATTTTTTTATTCAATTCTTATTTAAATTACATTAATAAACTAAAAAATGAAAAGTTAAAATTTTATAAAAAATTGGAAAAAGAGAGAGAGAGAGAGATGGCAAGCCTAGGTGCTTCCACCACCCCTTGATGGAAGGTGTCCGGCCATTGCTCAAGCAAGGCGAGGCCTCGTCGGCTCCAAGCAAGGGTCGGCGACCCTTGCTAGGCTCAAGCAAGGGTGACACCAATAGTCGCTTGAGGCCGGCGAGGGTCGATGAGGCCTCGCCCAGGCCTTGCAAGAGTTGCTAGCCCTTGCCTGGGTTCGGTGAGGCCTCGCCTAGGGTGGGCAATGGTTGTTGACCTCAAGGGAGGGCCAGCATCACCTGGATATGGCTTCTCTTGCTTGAGCTTGATGAGGGTCTCTAGCCCTCGCTTGGGGCCGATGAGGCCATCCCCAAGCCGAGTAAGGGCAGGCGACCTCCATTAGCCCTTTGATGATGGACAGCGGCAGCGAAAGTGCTCATTGGGGAGCTTTAGTATTTTCTTCTTCTTCTTCTTTTTCTAGTTTTGTTTTTTAAATAAAATTTAAGCATTTCTTTTTTAGTTTTTAAATATAATTTTTAAATATGGATTTGAATAAAAATAACAATAAATGCCACATGTGAAAGAGATATTAATTTTAAAATGCCACGTAGGAATTAGTAATTAAAATTAAAAATGCCACGTCAATATTTTCCGTTATTCAAATTCACTGTGTTAACATAATGATTTGATTGCATCAATTTGATAGGTTTTAGGACTTGATTGCACTTTTTGTAAGTTTTAGGCCTTAATTGCACTTTCACGACAAGTAAACGTATCCCTATATTTTATCTAAACAATGTGTCAATGTAAGAAAGAAGTTTCAATTATTTGTTAGGTCAACCGTATTTGTATATGATATGCGAACATACCAACATAATCTAAAACCTATGACATTGCTACCAATTCAGTTATAAACCTTTCAAATAAACCAATTTAGTCCTAAAACTTTTGTTTTTTAGCCAATTGATATTGGCAGGAAATCATTGATAAGAATGTTAATCATCTTACGTGACACAACCGGTATTGACGTGAATAAAATTTATAATTTTTTAATATTAATATCATTTTTCAATTATTTTCATTTTCTTTTTATTTTATTTTTTTCATTGTGGCCGATGAGGGGTCGCAACCCTCGCTTAGGCCATTGCTAGCAACAAACGAGGGCTCAACCCTTGCAATCAAGTGAGGGCTTAGCGGCTAGTGATGGCCACCACCCTCACTGGTGGCTAGCGAGCTATAATGAAAAAAAAGAAAAGAAAAAATATTTAAAATTTATAAAATTTGTCCATGTCAATGCTAGTTGGGCCATATAGGATAGCTGGCATACATGTTAGTGATTTCCAACCAAAATTGGCCCAATAACTCAGTTATCACAAATATAAAAGATTTAAAACTAAATTAATTCAATTGAAATATTTAAGACTAAATTAATTACAATGCAATAGGTTTATAATTTTTTTTTTATACTTTCCCTGTATATGATATTATATGGGGTTAATATACAGAAAAACTTCAAAATGGTACATTTATGACAAATTTACTCAAAACTAATTTTTTGATAATGAAAAATCCAAAACTGGTATATTTGTGACAAATTTACCCCAAGTGACCACAAAAAAGCCAAATCGATACACTTGTGACAAATTTACTCCAAACTAATTTGTTCAACCGCCACAAGCCCCCTAAATTGGTACATTCGTAATAAATATATCCTCCGTTAAATTGGATTAATAACACAAAAAACTATAAAAATGGTACAACTGTGACACGTAGATAGTAAAATTCCAAACTAGTACACTAGTACACTAGTTTACTATCACATGTCATTCAACTCAGTAATTTGATAGTAAAATTTAACGGAAACTATCAGATGGTAAATTTGTCACGATTGTATCAATTTGGGGTAAATTTATCAAATATGTACTAGTTTGAAGGTTTTTTGTGGTCAAAAAATTAGTTTTTTGTAAATTTGTCACACGTATACCAATTTGGGATTTTTCAAAATATTAACCTTATTATATATAAGTCAAGCAGGTTGGGTCAATTACTTGCCCAGATACAATATAATGACGAGTTAGTCCGTAGTCCATGTAGATTTCATGAGTAGGCAACTTGGTTATCGTTGAATGTTGCTGGACGGTGGATCCCTTGCCACGCTAGTGTCTCTCTTGATCGGATAGCAAAAATTCTAACTGCCCAAGAGATGGAGAAGCAATGAAAACACCTAGCGTGGTAGAAGATTGTCACCCGATGTTAATTCCAAAACAGAGACTTAGAGAATGGCAACACGTCACGGGACCTAATTTTGCATTGCGCCAAGCAAAAATGACATGAGTCATCGAATAGGCCTAACTTTCTCCCACGATTCGATTTCATCCCAAACCAGATTGGTCAGAGGCCACAGTTCCCCTCCCGTACTCCAACTCTCTCTTTTTTTGGGGGTGAGGAAGGTGGGTCCGTCCTTTTTTACCTGTGGCAATTAGGAAATTCGGCCTCCACGACAATAATTAAAGCAATCTAGAATTCTTGGTCGCGCACATTGTCTGAAATTTCAACAATTTCGTAACCCAAAAGCGAAAACAGGAAAAGAAACCTCGCATTTTTCTTGGTGGATCAATCAAACACTTATGGGTTCGTTTTCCCATCACCAGTCACCAATTTCTTGAGTGGGCCTATCGATATTTCATATTAAATCTTTAGAATTGAACCGGCACTAACACCTTGATATTAATTTCTCTTAGCCTTAGATTTTGTCGTCATACGCAGCATCCAGACGTGAACAAGATGAGGTAGAAACTTAGAATTGTGGGCAGACATAAAGACGAAAAAAGGAACTGTGTCGATGGCTAGTGCCAAGAGCTTTGAGGAGGTCGAAAATTTCATATACTAACACTGCCTTTAAGGACACGGCATGACCCTAATGTTTTTTCCGATCTCAACTCTATGATTGGACTTCGATGAGGCATGATCCTAATATGGTCGATACATGTGATATAGCAATGGAAGTGATAATCAGCTCGTGAACCTTTTGCTTGAGATACCATCTTTTTTCAAATGTGGAAAAAGAGATGTTTTATTGAGGGAGGAGGGATGAATTGTCAAATGAATGTGAAGGGCGTCTCTCAGGATGATCGTGTTAATTTTCCCCTTTTTTAAACCTATGATTTCCGTTGCTTTGTGAAAAAGAAAAATAGGAAAATTGGTGTAGAAGTCATACATGCAAGTGCCAAGAGTATCCAAAGATTTGCCATCTCTCATAACTTAAATGTTTCACAATGTCAAGAGCAACTCACCAACTTTTTAGATATTTACCTCTGAAAGCATTCTCATATAATTTGGACTATATCTAAGAATACTCTACTCCCATTGGCATCTCCATCCGCTCCATATCTGTTGGAAATTTGTTTGTAAAACAAACTAAGTATATGTTTCATTGTCCCATATAGAAAAAGTGAGAGGAAGTGGGTCAATTAATAAGTGTGAGATTTCTTTAACGTACCTAAATAAATAATTGGGTGTGAACTAGACTATAATTACCTGATTTTGGCGCACTTAGCAATGCACGCCAGTGGTTTAATTAGCACTAACCCATTTGTTATTTATAACGCACCTGCACACAGGTATGGTGAGTCTAGCCCACACCCAATCATTTCTTTAGGTACGCTAAAGAAATCTCACACTTATTAATTGGCCTACTTTCTCCCACTTTTCTATGTGGGACAAATCCCACACTTATTAATTGGCCCACTTTCTTCCACTTTTCCTATGTGGGATAAGAAAACATACACTTAGTACAATATCAACCCACATGATTAAGTAATTGCAGAATGATCAAGAGTTGTCGAGATACTGATGGAAACACTCTGTGGGGGCAGAGAATTCCTTATTTAGATATATCTAGGACCGGTTCATGTTTTGGTTAGCAATGCGTGATACACTTGCCACCGGAGATAGATTAATTAAATGGCGTACGCCAATCTCTCCTAACTTTTGTCGTGCGATGCGGTGCCGATAGATAGGGGCTGTTGTTGTGCAGTTGACCTTGATTCTCGAAGACCTGTTGACTGGACTTATGAAGTGTCCTGAGCTGTTTTTGTTTCTAAACTTGCTTAAGCTTTCATGGAATTACTCGGAACAGATACAATCATGATTCTTCTTCCATTTTAATTACTGGTTGGATTGTACAGAGAATTAAAACAACTATTAGGGGGAGGTAACGTGATTGTCTTGAGGTTAGGAAGCGGGTGAATGGTGATAATTGTGAAAATCTTTATTATAAGGGTTAATACAACGAAAAATCTTAACTAGTATACATGCGACAAATTTGCCATAAACCAAAAACTGTGACGTTTATAACAATTTTACTCTCCGTTAGTTTCCATTAAATTAAATTAATATCATAAAAAATCACAAATTAATAAAAGTGTAACAAATGGAGGGTAAACCCCAAATCGATACACCCATCAACTGTTATATGCCGTTTGACTTAGTAGTTTGATAATAAAATTTTAACAGAAACTAATGGAAGGTAAATTTGTCACAAATATACTAGTTTAGAGTTTTTGCTAGTCAAAAATTAATTTGAAGTAAATTCTTTATAGGTATATCAGTTAGGGGGTTTTTCAAGATATCAACTCTTATTATAATTAAGATTTAGGCTAACCAGCGTTTAGCTTCTTGAGCATGTAGCTGGCTGCTCACGTGCTTCCTTGAAATGGACTAAAATTAGTGTGAAAGAGTGTATGGGGCTAATATCAGATTTCAACTCATGCGTGATGGTTTAGTTCATAGATTGAGTTAGCTATTCAACTTCACTCGTGTCTATTTAGAGTGAAATTATTTCTAAGGTTTCAACTTTTTTTTCTTTATTCTTATTTCTCTCTCGATTTGACTTATGTTTGATTCGAAATATTTAAAACCTTTCCAAGTATGCAAAATTCAGTAATAGTTTTATTAATTCCAGTTTGTAGATTTCTGGACAATATAGAAATATTAACGAGAAAGGCCAAAGCCGGTCATGTGAAATCAATTCATAATTACCATCCAATAGATGTCTGTTACATCAATTTCAAGCGTTTGACTGAGAGGTTGAGTATTTAACTTGAACGCGAAGGATCATATGTTCAAATCACATTGTTTCTCACCCGTAAGTGAAGTCTTATCTAATGGATGTGAACAAGGGTTTGCATATCGGAAGAATTTGTGCAACCACAGCTCTAATTGAAATACTATAACTACGTAGTGCACCAAGACACTCTAGTTGAAATGTCCTGTTGCTTTCCGGCATGTTTTCCATGCGGCTGGTGTGAGTACTTTTGTTTGGACACTACCTGAATGATTTGGGCTCTCGGAGACGTCCTGCTGGAGCCTGGAAGCTACTTTTGGATGGGTAACCAGCTGGCTAATCATTTGGATTAAGTTAGCATGCTAGTGGTGGCATAAACTATTTTTTCTTTATTATGGCTCTAATAAGAAAGCTAAGCTCTTGGATAATGATTGGTAGGTATGATCCGTAAAATTTGGCTCGCGAATCAAACGCAATATTCACTGATGGACATTTGAACAGGCATCATTTTGCGTTTGGAGCTATTGATCCAAACAACCGAATATTATCATACATAGCATTGTTAAAAGCTCCAGCACTTAATACAGAAGCTCGATGGTGAAAGCATCATGACATTCCACCAAAATACAAAGGAGACAAATTCAAATAGAAGCAAATCCCATCCAACTATTCTACCATCTTATTGCTTGAATAGAGATATGTCAAGCCATCCAAATAGTTATGTCATGCGAGATTTCCAAAGAAAGATTCCGAAATCTTTGAAATATCTTGCACTGTGCTCGGCGATTTAAGTCGTGCTTTGCCTACCCCACAGCAAGAAGGGAATGGTGTTCTTACGTGCTGGTTTGACCAAACGAAGAAAATCTCGAGCTCTCCCTTAGTTTATACTTATGAAATCAACATGGTCATATTTTAGGCCAGTTTCTCTTAAGGCTCAATTTTCTCGTTTCATTTATTTTTTTATTAATTTTTGTCACATGCTGAAACTCAAGTGACCATAGACTTCGGCATAACCAAGACATCGGCAGTGGTGACAACGTTCAACTGTACATTGATGACCAGATGTAACTTAGGTTGCGTCTGCTCTGCGGGGAAACCCATCTTTTAACGTAGGATTACATAATTTTTTTTCACTGCATTGTCGCGTAACATGGGCTACTAGCCACTTAGCCATGTTGCCCTTTATGAGGAGCGAGAGATTCAAGTAACAAAGCCTTCTTTTTGATATTGGGGAGAGGAGGGCCTGTAGCAGTTTTTTTTTTTTTTTTTTTTGCCCAATTTGCGCGGTTTTAAGATTCCATCTCTCGATCCAATGCGCTGATTGATTCACTGAATGATAGATATTAATTTATGCGAAAGCTCTGCCCGTCCTAAGCACCAGGTATAATTAATCAAAATATCAAATCGCGACTGCTTTCATCTGCTGTATCACTGTACTGTACAGCGAGTCTTTGGAGTCCAAACCAGGCGGCGAGCCCCAAATCCCCAACAAAGGAGGAGGAGGAGGAAAGATTGCAACGAGAAAAGCGTACTATTTGGGAGGAAAATCAGAGTACACTCAAAATTCTCAATTAAGCATCAAAGAACAATCAGCCCCAGAGTTTGATATGCTTATTATGCACACGCAAGGACACTAAGCCGTAATAATTTTCAGCTGAAGCGGTAATGATTAGTTATAAGACACTTGACCCCGATTTCAAGATCTTCTCTTTTGCCAAACCTACTTATACCATCCAAAAGATCTGAGCAAAACGTCGACTCAGCAGATGACGCAGCCATTTGGATCCTCTTCTACGCTTACGTATCCTCCATAGTAGTACCTGGGCGGTGGAGGAGGTTGATAATGCCCGGGGTAGTACAGGGGTTGTGGAGGAGGAAGTCTATAGACCCCGTCTGGAAAGTAGACAACGGACGGATCAGGCTGTTTGACTTTCGGCTGCTCGTTCTTGTTGCTCTTGTTGTCGTCCTTCTTCTTGTCCGGATTGTCTTTCTTGTTGTCGTCCTTCTTCGGAGCCTCTTTGGCCGGGCCGACCGAGACCATCTCCGCGGTGAACAGCTTCCTTAGCTTCTCCACCAGCTTCACCGGATCCATAGTTCCGACGACCGTCAGCTTCTTGTCCTTCATGTCCATGGCGATCGACTCGACCCCTGCACATAAGCAGCGAGGTTCACTCTCCGTTTTGACTAGGTTCACTTAACTGCAGAAATTAAGATCTGGGTTTTGTTCTTTTTGTAGAAATAGAGAGACGGGTGAGGATAAAGGTTGATCCGATTGATACCTGCAAATTCAGAAACTTTCTTCATGGCCTTCTTCTTCTCCTTGTCATCGTGTAAATCCAGCTTCAACACCGCTTTCTGCCATCAAAACAAAAAGCAGAGCAACGTAAAAATAAACCCCTTTTTAGACCAACAAGGACCACTTTCTCTTCAACCAGTATAAGCAAAAGCGCTAAATCGCAAAAGGAAGGTTAGAGGAAATAGAAGTCAGATACTGGATTGAGAATATACTACGGAAACACCAGAGGGCGAGAGCTTACCAGCATGTTTGCGTCGGTGTTGGTGTGTTGAATTTGACAGGACTGATGTTTCTCTCTTTCAAAGAAAATGTAAATCTGAAAGAGAGAGGGCTGAGAATCCTGCCCGCTTTTTCTCCCCTCTTCTCGTATGATTAGAGGGAGAAAGATCAGTGAAGAAGTCGAGCAGAGGAAGAAGCGAATGAGTGTGTGCGACGGGAGTCCTGCGTTTATATCCTAAATCTGGTCAATCAGAGTCAATTTCGAGCCCCATTCGTAGATACGCAACTGGTGGTGGTAGGTAGTGGAAGTATCCCCGCACGAGTCAGCAGCGACCGAGAATACGAGCTCGCAGCCTCAGCTAAAACGCCATCGTTTCGAGCCAGTTGGAATTGGCCTAATATCCTAGAAACCTCCAATTTTAATTTATCTCATAAAAAACATACGAATTTAGGTCCAATCTCAATTCTATCATAAACTTTTTCTTTGTCTCATAAAAAATCCTCCGTTTTAGATTCGATACTAATTCTACCCTAAACTTCTTTATTGTCTTATAAAAAAATCTCAACTTTAGGTCCGGTTTTAATGTCACTCTACTTTTTTGTCACATAAAAAACTACCAACTTTTACTTTAGTCATAAATCTACCTCTATTAACTCGCCGTCAAAATCACCCTCAAGTATCTTGTGCTTTATCTTCGATCACTTGTGTTTGAGAGTTTTTCATCTCTTGATTTTCAATAATAAATTTTGGATGGACGATTAATAAGAACAAATTTGCGACTCAAGTTAAAATTTTGTGTTTTTTTTATGAGACCGTAAAGATTTTAAGATAAAATTTGGAACTAGACAATAAAAATTAGGATAAGACCTAAAGTTTAGGATTTTATGTAATTAGGGTTTTATGGGATAAAAAAGTTTAGGAGGAAAACTGCGACATGACTTAAAATTGGGGAGCTTAAGATATAATTGAGACTGGATATAAAAAAATGAAGGTTTTTTATAAGATAAAAAAATAAAATTGAGAAAAGATTTAAAAGTTAGAGGTTTTTTCAGGATTTTAATTTTTGAAGAGAGAGAATTCCAAAAAGAAGTCGGCTTTTTTCCCCGTATTTTCGGAGAAGCTTCCTGAAGCGAGAAAATATTGGGTAGGTTTTACTGTCCACGTAGGTGAAATGTGAGACCATAGAGAAGTCGACACGTGGCAAAATTTGGGCCCACTTGTCAGCCCCAACTCTCTCCCTTAACTCCGTCTCTCTCTCCTTTACTCTCTCTCCTCCCCTCCGTTTCTGCGCACAACTCCCTCGGCTCCCCCTCTTCTCTCTCCACTTCTATTTTCTTTCTCTTGCGTCTGCCATGGCTTGAGCTCGAGTCTGCTCATGGCCGCTTCAGGTCGAGGAGGGACGGTGCGCTGCCGGACGGAGACCGCTTTGGGCTTCGTTTGCGGTGAGATGGCTTGAGGCCGAGCTCGAAACTCGAGCGCTAACCAAAGCTCCGAGTTTGAGGTCGAGCGAGTGTTGTCCATGGCTGGCTGCGAGTGTCGTCCATGGTGGACGGGAAAAAACAATACCCAGGAACAGGCGAGGACGACCCACGTGATGAAATCGCATTAAATAAGGAAACCGAAGCCGACCCGATACGTCTACGCGTCCGTTTACAAAACCCATTTTTGCTCATTTCCTCCTCCCAGTTCCGCGTCCGACCCCGCCTGCTGAAATTCTTCAAGAAACTTTGGGTTTTTATTTTTCATTTCATCTATCCTTGTCCGTCTGCCCGTTCGGTTGTCGTCCCAGAGACCATTTGGGAGATGGGTCTGATCTTCTCAAGCAAGTCCTTGCGTTCCGCCCCCCGCACAGGCCGTGACAGCCATGTATGAGCGTCGGCGTGCTTGTGAGCCCCTTGATCATATGCCCTCCGAACCGCGCAAAGTCCCTGCGAGGCATCGGCGTGAAGCCTCCCGCTTCCGCCTGTCCATGGTCCGGACCCTCTTGGCGTCTTCGCCTTTGGATTGCGAAGAAGAACAGCGTGGCGACGACCAGCGAGTTGGCCACAGTGGCCGCCACCGCCTTGACGATCGTCTTGCTTGAGGATGATGACGAGTCCGGCGGCGGCGACGCTTGGAGCATGTCTATTACAGAAGGAGGAGGAGAGTTGGTGACGGTGGTGGCGGTTGGAGAAAAGAGAGAAGAGGGAGAGAGAGCGTCGCACGCAGAAAAAAAGAGAAGTAGAGAGAGAAGAGGGAGAGAGAGTTGTCGACAGAAACGGAGGGGAGGAGAGAGATTAAAGGGAAGATAGACGGAGCGTTAACGGAGAAGTGAAGCCTGACAGGTGGGCCCAAATTTATCACGTGTCGACTTCTCTATGGTCTTACATTTCGTGGATAGTAAAACCTACCCAATATTTTCTCGAATGAAGCAGGCACAGAGGCCCTCTGTCAGAGGGTACGGAGCACAGCAGAGTCAAGGTCAAGTTGAGTGGGCGTCGGACGTGCTGGAAAAAAGAACAGGAGTATTTTGAAATCACGCGTTAAGGAAGGACGGATATTGGATCAGTGGGAAAACGGTACAAGGAAGCTCTCGGGGTTGGTCAGATGGCGAATTTGATTTTGCCACACCCACCCTCGCCGCTGCTTCCCAGTATTTATCCGCAGATGTACGAATTATACTCATCGGATCATCTTAGTTAAGACCGTAGGATTATAGGATTTAATTGGTCTTGTTTTGTGATTGCCCGAGCTTTTGCTGATATCAAACTACGAGACTCGACTTAGTATGGGCTATTCGGTCAAATTGTATGAGACTCTGACTTGCTTCTCGCGAAAATAAGCTGTCCGCTTGATGTTGTATTGATAGTGCTTCACTGCAATGCGAAGGAATGCACGGTTAACAATTCATTACTAAAGTTGCTGTGCTTTTAAATTAAATAAAGGATTACTATCATGAAAAACTTCAAATTGATACATTTTCGACAAATTTACCATAGATTAATTTTTTTACTATAAAAAGTTCTAAACTAATATACTCGCGATAAATTTATTTTTCGTTAAATTTTACTATCAAATTGCTAAATTTGATGATCCATAATAGTTTATTGATGTACTAGTTCACAAATGTATTAGTTTGTGATTCTTTTGTGATATTGATCCAATTTAGTAAAGACTAATGAAGGATAAATTTATAAAAAATGTACAAGTTTGGGATTTTTTTTTATGATCAAAAAATTAATTTGGGATAAATTTATCGTAAGTATATAAGTTTAGGATTTTTTATAGTCAAAAAATGAATTCGAAATAAATTTTTCATAAATATACCAACTTGGGGTTTTTCGTGGAATTAACCCTACTTATATCTTAGCCAAAAATATAAATAAATAAGCGTTGCCCACGGGAACCTTTAAACTGAATAGACTAACGTTACTAATGTCACTAAAACTTTCTTGATCAAATATGGGTAATGGATCCTTTGAGAAAAAAGGGTTTGAAATGGCACAAATCGATCGCTTTCTCGAGTAAAAATGGCTTCATCTCCACTGACCACGGCCCATGGCTTGTTCTCACCACTTTACATAGACTAAAAAGACAGATATTATTTTCCCTCCCGTTTAATCTTTTAGCCAATGCTCCCTTCTTTCAAATCAGAGTTATATGAGGCACATTTGATATGAATTCCATGAGTAGGCAATTTGGTTTTTGGTTGATGTTGCGGGGTATGGATCCCTTAATGTGCACAGTATTTCTCTCGATCCGTAGGCAAATTTCAATAAATATGGCAATTTTTAACTTGTGGTTCACAAGAGATGGAGAAGCAAGACACTTGACTGTTGCAATTGCTGATATATGAATATGAATTTGTTCTTAACAGTTGAGATTGGTCCAGACACCAACGAAAACGTTATATGCAGTAGAAGATTTTGATCCGAGGTTGGTACCAACTACCAACACAAAGACATGGAGAATAGCAACCTCTTATGTCACGGAACATAATTTTGGATCGTGCAAGGAAAAACGACATGAAGCATCGAACAGTCACTAATCTGCTTCCCCAAGGATTCAATTTCATCCCAAACCAGATTTTAGAGTTGCATATCGGTAGGGAAAACAAGATTTTCATGATAAAATGACACATATGCACCTAAACCAAAGTCAATCGCGTCACCTTCCAAAATTAAAACTGAATCTCACACATGCATAATATGACCGTGGCTCGTCAAGATCATTATTTTCCCGATAGAAATCCTCTTCAATAATTGTTCAGGGGTCTCAATTCCTCCTGTATTCCAGTTACTAATGTCCCCTCTCTTTCCAACTGTCTTTCTTTGGGGGCGAGGAAGGTGCGTACTTCCTTTTCGACGTGTTTCAATCGGAAATTCGGCCTCCACGACATTAATTAAGTCAAACCTAGATGCTTAGGTCACATGGAGTGTCTGAAATTTTAACTATGGATAGAAACGAAAGCATCAGATATCGTAACCCGAAGGCGAAAAAGAGAAAGCAAGCCTAATTTTTTTCTCAGTGGATCAATCAAACGCCCTTGGTCGGTTTCCCACCACAGGTCATCAATATCTTGAGTGGGCAAAAAGAGAGGGAAGAAGGTCATCACTTGCTCGTCGATGCTACATATTCAAACTTAAGGATCGCAAAAAAGTCATCAAATCCTTAATATAAATTTCTTTTGGCGTTTGATCTTATCAACTTACGTAAGACTGGGACATGAATGAGATGAGGAGGATCTTAGATTCGTGGGAGGACATGAAGACAAAAAAGGAGCACTGTTTCGCTAAGTGCGAAGTGCTTTTGGTATGTCGACATTTCAAATGCTGACAGCGCCTTTAAGGACACGGCAACGAATATAACCCTAATTTTTGATGAATGGATTCTGATGAGATATTTGATATGGTCGAGACATGTCATGTAACAATGGAAGTGATAGGCTTAAAAGTACCAAGATTTCAAGAGCAACTTGCCAACTTTCTGGACATTTTACCTTTGCAAATATTGGAGCCTGATTTGGACATGGACTGTATCCAGATGAGATTCTTAGTCCTATTGGAGTCTCCATGGGTTTCATATCAACACAAACCAACAAGTAATTGTGAAATGATCAAGATTTGTGTACAGACCAATGGAGACACCGCATAGTGCAGAGAATTCTTATCCCCTTCCATCTAGCACCGCTTTATCTCTCTGTTAGCATTGCGTGATAGGCTTGCTACCAAACATAGATTAATCAAACGGCATGTGCAAGTCTCTCCTATCTGTTGTCTGTACAAAGTGGAATTGGAAGACAGAGACCACTTGGATTTAGGTTGTTCTGTTCCAGCAAAAGTATGGACCGCTGTATTGGAGTTGACCCTTATTTCTCGAAGACCTGTTGACTGGAATTCCTGAGGTGGCTTGAGCTGTTTCTGCTTCGAAAGGAAAATAATTCCCTTGTTTCGTGCTTAAGCTTTCATGGAATGCGTATTTGCATTACATTTAAATGTCTAAGAACAGGTACATGCAGGATTCTTCTATCACTATAATTACTTATAGAGGAGGAGGTAACGCGATTGCTTTGAGATTAGAAAGAAGGTGAATGGTGGTACTTATAGAAATCCTTATTGTAATTGGGGATCTAGCCTACCGGAGTTTATCTTATTGAGCACGTAGCTGGCTGCTCACGCTCCTCTTGCTTATTTGCGATAAACTAAAGCTTTCTAAGAAATATCACGTAAGATTGATGACGTGAGAGCGTACGACCTCATAGCGATAATCGAGACAAGTATTAAACAAGAAGAAGTCATGTCCAATTCCGATAATGAGTCCAACCTAACTATTTGCTCCCACCGAAATGTCAAAAGAACGTGCCTTCTTCCTCTACTATGACCGTGAAAGAGGCTTGCTTCTTGTCTTTTATTAACAGGTTGAGAATAAATCACCATGGCTCTACTGGCGGAATGATACCAAGCATATCCTTCGCTATCATGAATCCTAAAAGGCGCAACAAGAAAGCCGTTGAGGTCCAAACCTCGATTGTCATGCTTATTAAGTCGACGTCGCAGATAACTAAAACAATGCGTCACAGAGCACGACAAAACACAAGTCTTTCAAATGTTCATCAGAAGACATTTCGTTCCAGGAACACTATGAACGAAAATCTAGAAACGTTAATAATCCGATGGCGTCGGATAATAGTAATATGGGTAATGGGTATGGGTATGGGTATGGGTATGGGTATGGGTATAGGGGTAAGCTACATGGTCCGGGTGAAGACTGCCTGAGCTGTTGTCGTTGGTGTCGGGGTTGAGCTCTTCAGTTCTGGGCTTCGGAGTCTCTTTCGGTCCCACGTACTCGATGACCGTGCCAAATCGCTTCCTCAAGTGTTCAGCTACCTGTACCGGGTCCATGTTCCCAATCACCGTCACCTTCTTGTTGTCCCTGTCCACGGCCACCGATTGTATCCCTTCAAGCAACTTAAGATTAGCTAAGTGCGAACACTGTAGATTATAAAAGTATGCTGGTAAAGAGCTACGCATTCTGATGGAACCCTCAACCCTAGTTTCAACCAAGCAGCTCGAGATCTGAGATCATCGTTTCACAGTTTTGTGGGTACCTTCATATGCAGAGACCATCTTCACGGCCCTCTTCCTTTCTTTTTCGTTGCCCCATTCCACCCTCAGAACAGCTTTCTGCTCAAGACAAAAAAACCAGGACGACGTATAAATCTAATGATGTTCTTGTTTTTTTTCTTTTTGGCGGCCCCATGGAGAAAAGGTGCGAGGAACGCAACGTGGGAATAGAGATCCTGACCTGCATTCTTTGGCCGAGAGCGTGAAGCGGATTAAAGAAGTGAAAATGGGGGAGAGTTGAGTGGAAGAAGAGTGACTGCTGAATACAATCGACAGGAATCTTGGGAAAGCGATGGGGTTACAACTTGCAATTATAGAGGACCCCAATGGACCCAAGTCAAGCAAAAAATATTAGTCAAATTAATGGACTTGTACCACGAATTTCAAATCAGCTCAGTCTAGTTCGCGTCCGTCGGTGGTCAAGACAGACAGGAGTCCAACAAGTTGCTTAACGCATACTAAAGAAGCGTTAATACTTCGCTATTTTTTTTAAATATAGTTCAGTTGTAATTTTGATTATACTGATTTTGAGAATTGAAGGTTCCAATTTTGAGTGTATAATGGTTGATTAAGTTGCCTTGCAATTTCAAAATATACTTCTCATATGTCAAAATATCCAACGTCATTTGATTTTAAAGTTTTTACGCTGTTCATTTACATGCAATCTCACTCTATTTATTAATTCATGCTTTCGGTTGCGCTTTTTAACTGTGGGATCTAGCTTAAGTTTTCTATTGGCTAATGGATAAAGACAATTGATTCTTAAGATTATCTCTTGTCGATTTTAATTGGTTTTCAGTTATAGATAAATGGTTTTTTAAAAAGGGAGTAGACGACAAAGATCCTCGAACGGCGGCTGAGTCTGTGAATGCGCCTTCGAGGAAGCTGCCTCCAGATGCATGCCATTTGGAACATTTTCCGCAACACTAGGCTTTTTGACCCTCACATGCAGCTCCTTTAAATTACGGTATTCCCAGATGCAGCTTGTCGGAGCTGCCAATCTGGCTTGGAGACCGGGACCGCTTCTGGGTACTTAATTGATAATGTATTCTTGCTTTCCATCGAGTAATTTATCAAGTAAACACGTGGTCACTTGAAGAGCATGAACTTAGGTGGGGCTTAACATTCAAACCCTAGAGTAGAGCCATGCTAATAAAGGCCAGGGTGAGCCAGTAGAGTCAAAGACAATCAGTGTGCCTAGACAGGCCGATCTTAGCAAGCCAATCACTTCATGATTATATCTTGCTAAGCAGTGCGTGACTGGCTTGGTACCAAAGATAAGATTACTCCAATGGCGTATTTAAGTCTCTCCTATCTGTCGTTGTCTGTGTGCAACGTGGGGCTGGAAGACAAAGACCACTTGTTTTATTGGTTGTTTTGTTCCAAAAATAATAAAGTGTGGACTGTTGTTTGCAATAAACTAAAACTTAATTTGACCATAGAGCATTCGCAATGTGCTGAATCCAATACCCGAAAATTGGGATTTAAGGAACTCAGTTCCTAACGTAAGACGCTCCTTTTTTTTTTTAGGCAATATTATAAAGTAGAATACTTAATGCTCTCTAGGTAAAGCGAAATGCTGAAATGATGTATGGAATGAGCTCATGCTTGATTTTGATATTCATGTATAGTGAACAAATATATAATTTGGATTAGTACAATCTTTGAATTCTCTTAATATTATAGGGCTACTTGGTCTTGTTTTGTGATTACATGATTTTTGTCCCGTAAAAGAACACAATTTGGCCAACTCAGATAAATCATGAGACTCTCCTTGTTCCTTGTTACTTTAACTTGCTTCATTAATTATGGGTAATAGATCCTTCGGGAAAAAAAAAAGGATTTGAGATGGCATAAAACGATGAGAATGGGCAACTTTTGGTTGTTTGACTCTCAAGTCGGATCCTTTTAGCTTCTGGTCGAGTGAATTAGATCCAATCTCTTTTAAGTTTTTGCCTTTCAGAAAAAAGGTCGCTTTCTTTTGGCCAAAATATAAGTGAATTAATTAGAAATTGGTTGCTTGCTTGCGTAGACGGCTTCTTCTCCACTAACAACGGCCCACGCTTTTTCTTACCTCTTTATCTAAACAAAAAAATGTAGTTATTATTAAATTTTTTCCTCTCTCATTTAGTTTTTTAGTGAATTATATACCCGGCTCATGAGAAATGAAGAAGTAAAATACGTGACGTGGGTGTTGTAACCTTGATATATGTAAATGAATTTGATATAAGATGAAATTTGTTGAAATACTAACAAAAAACCCTAGATAACAAAGAAGATTCTGATCTGACGTTGGTTCCGACATATGTCATGAAACATATTTTTGCATTGTGCTAGGAGATATGACGTGGAGCGTAGAATAGTCCTAATCTACGCTGAGGTTTCAATTTCATGTTAAATCTGATAGTTGCTTTGTCTACCGGCGGGGAAAACGTCATTTTCAGGATAGAATGACACGTGTGCACCTAACGTGTGCAACCTAAACCAAAGTAAATCACGTCTCCACCCAAACCTAAGATTGAATCTCACACGTGCACAGTAAGAGCTTTGCTCGTCGAGATCAGAAGAATTTTCTCAACAGAATCCTGCCCAGTAATTGGTCTGTAGTCCACTAAACAACGTGCCCTCCTTTTCCCACCGCCTTTCTTCCTTTTTGACCAATTCCAATCGGGTAGTCGGCCTCCTCCACGACGATTAATATGATCTAGAATACTGGGTCACGCAATCTTTAGAATTTCAACTGAATCTAACGCTTTCGTCAAACCCAAAAGCCAAAATGGAAACAAAACCTCGACGTTTTCCTTAATGGATCGATCAAACACGCGACGTTTTCCCATCACAAGTCATCAAAATTTCGTGCAGCCTTTGATCTTATCAACTTACGTAGGATTCAGACGTAAAGGAGATGACGAAGAGCCTTGGGTTTGTGGTTGGTCATCGAGGACAAAAAGAGGAGCTTTTTCTAGTGTCGTTGGCTAGTGCCAGGTGCTTTTTAGTCAAAATTCCAGACGCTAGCAAAGTGCCTTTAGGGGCACGGCAATAACCCCAGTGCTTTCATTAAAGACGCCGCTCGCCACACACCATCTATGAATGGATTCCAATGAGATAAGATCCTAACATGGTCGAGACATGTGTTATAGCAATGGAAGTGATAATCAGCTCATGAACATCGTCATGAGATACCTTCTGTTCTTTATACGTAGAAAAGGAGATGCTTTGCGGTGTTATCGAGCCTAATTCCTGTGGTCCTGATATACTTTCTTGGAAGCTGACTGCCTCGGGGGACTTCTCAGTTGGTAGTGCATGGAATGCTTTGAGAACTAAGGGCGTGAAGGTGCCTTGGTGTTGATTGATTTGATGCAGCCCTAGTATACTAAAACGCCAACTTTATCTCTTGGTCAGTAATGCATGATAGTCTTGCTACCGTAGACAGATTAATCAAATGGCATATGCAAGTCTGTCCTATCTGTTGCCTATGCAAATTGTGGGGCTGGAAGATAGAGACCACTTGTTTTTTCTGTTGTTCCGTCTCGATAAAACGGTGGGCTGTTATGTTGCAATTATACCTTATTATTGACTAGAAACACAATTATGACTCTTCTTTCATTACAAATACTGACACGATGGTATTAAGGATTAAAACAGCTGTTATGATGAGGCAACGTTATCGTCTTGTGTTCAAGACGAAGGCAAATGGTGATACTCCTTGGGATCTAACTTACTGGTGTCTAGCTTCTTGAGCATGTAGCTGGCTGCTCCTGCGTTCTTGTTCCTTTCCAATAAACTAAAACTTATTGAACAAAAAAATCGTAAAACAGCGAGGCTGAATGTTTGCGATTAGAAGCTAGACAGATGCTCGGATGAGAGGCAAACATAATCCCATACTTGAAAGTTAGCGCAACCACCTACGCAAGCTTGATGACATGAGAGATTATGACCTCAAAGCGATAACCGAGACAACTAGAAGTCTAGAAGAAGTTGTGTCCAATTCCGATAATGAATCCAACCTAACTACTTGCCCTACCAAGAAGTCAAAAGAACGTGCCTTCTTTCTCTGCTATGACCATGAAAGAGGCTTGCGACTTTTCTTTTATTAACAGGTCAGAGAGAAAATCGCCATAGCTACTCTGGCCGAATGATACCGAGCATATTCCTTCCCATCCGTACATACTAAAAGACGCAACAAGAAGCCTTGAAGGTCCAAACTTCGCTTTGTCACCCTCATAAAGTCGACATGGAAGATAAACAAAAAGATGCGTCATGACAATTTTGAGCAACATCAAACACAAGGCTTTTACCGTTTCACATGTTCATCAAAAAGCACTTCGTTCCAGGATGAACCCTCTTAAAAGGGATTCTATTAATAATGATTTGAGGGGTAATAAGAAGATATGGTGTGCGGTAGGGGTAATTATAAGTTATTCCCCAGTAATAATTGTTTGGACTGTCGATGTTGCTGTCGGTGCTAGGCTCCAGTTCTGGGATCTCGCCTGATCTGGGTCTCTTTCGTTCCCACTTACTCGATGACCGTCTCAAATCGCTTCCTCAAGTTTTGAACTAGCTGTACCGAGTCCATGTCCCCAATCACCGCCGCCTTCTTGTTGTTCACGTCCACGGCCACCAATTGTATTTCTTCAAGCCACTTGAGATTAGTTAAACGCGAACATGGTAGGGTACAAAATATGCTGGTAAAGAGCTACGCGTTCTTATTTGTACATTCAACCCTAGTTTCAACCCCGCAAACTCGAGATCTGAGATTATCGTTTTGCAATTTTGTGGGGTACCTTCATATGCAGAGACCATCTTCGTGGCCCTCTTCCTTCCCAATGGAGAAAAGGTACAAAGAACACAGAAAGGAAGGCACGTGGACATAAAGATCCTGACCGGCACGGTTTGGCCGGATTCGTGAAATAGGTTAAAGAAGCAAAACGCGCTTTTGCTCTTTGCAAGAAGAGAAGTGGGAGTAGAATAGCTAGGAATCTTTGGGAAAGCGATGGGGGTTGCGAGTTGCAATTATAGAGGGCCCCAGTTGACCAGAGTCAAATTAATGGAATTATACCACGATTTTCAAATTCTCTTAGTCTAGCTCGCGTGCGTCAGGGTTCCACCCACATAGGAGTCGAACAAGTTGCTTGATGCATACAAAAGAAGCGTACGTGTCCACCCCCTTTTGCAATTAATAAAAAATTAATTCAAGTAGGTATCCGAAGTGCAATCTATTAACTAACGGATTAAAATACAGGTACACATCGGCTCTTAATGATTCCTCAACAGCGGCTCAGTTTGTGTAAGAACCTCCGAGGAAGCTGCCTCCGATGCATGCCAGATATTTGGAACATTTCCCGTAATGCTAGTTAATATAATCTTTGCTAAACAGGCCGATCACACCAAATCAGACGATACATTAACATCCATGCGAACTTACAAAGTGTAGGGTAGAGCGATACAAGTGAATAGCCATTGACATATTCGATACAGCCCTATTGAGGAGGATAGTAACCATTGTAACCCCCATACGGTGGATAGCCATTGTAACCCCCATACGGTGGATAGCCATTGTAATTCCCGTACAAGGGATAGCCATTGGGAGGGTTGGGGTAATATGGGTGTCCATAGGGTGGAGGAGGCTCTGACGCCGGTGCCTCGACCGCTGTTGAGACTGGGGTCTCGCTTTTCAGCTTAACAATTTGCGTCATCGGGAAGTGCTTTCTCATCTTTTTGACGAGCGATACGGCATCCATGTCCCCATCGAATGTTAGTTGCTTCTTCTCTTCGTCCACTGAAAATGATTTTACGTCTACACAGCCACATGAAAAAAAAAAATGGATGTACTCAGAACATTTACTTATTTTCATTTAGAATGGACAATATTCAAGTCAAGGTACCTTCATTTTGGGAGACCAGCTTGATGGCCTTCTTCTTTCTCTTCTCGTCGGACCAATCCACCTGGATAATAACTTCCTGCATCGGAACCAAAAACACATCGATGTAACAAAGACCGTACATACAAAATTGATCATACTTCATTTCTCATATCAAAGTACTCACATCACGTCTTAGAACCTAAAATTGTCAATTTCATCTTTTATAGCTAACTACAAGATGCATCTCTCACTCACGAAAGCATAATTTTTTCCAAATGGAATTTTGCGAAAACGAGTTCGGATAACAAATTAGGCTCGACCCAACCCTCCTTTTTCTCAAAGAAGGGCACTGTACCTGCATGTTTTTTTGCCAGAGTTTTGAAGTAGATAGACGAGAATTCCGCTGGCTCTTCCCCACCCGAGTAAGCTTGGACAGAGCACGAGAATTCTCAAGTTTGGTGGGAATGTGTTGGAAGATGATTGAGAATTTGAGATGCCTTTTATAGAGACCTAAGTCCACCGGAGTAAAGCGGACGATGCAAATGCAAAGGAAGAAATTGGGTGCCAAAAAATGCAAAATCCACTCAGCCTCGCTCACGGATCCCACAGTGTTGTGACTGTTGTCTTACGTATGGAGGCGTGACCTCACTCGGTGACGTCATCGCATGACTGTCGCATGGGGCTCGTTTATTAGTAGAAATTATGCGTGGAAGGGAAGTAATACGTGGTGGATTTGCTTCTAGAAGGTGTAATTGCTACCTACTTGTGTTTGCACAAAAGAAAGTAGCACCTATATAAGGAAGCATGTCAAGATAGGGAGTTATTAGAAATATTAATCGTATTTTCTTCATCTTTGTATTATCTAATTGGGCAATTTGAGAAAGTTGGTAAAAGCCAGAAAACCCACTTCTCGGCTTTATATTCTAGACCGATTCGCATGTCTCAAAATACGAAGGATAATATGAGGCATACAGTAATTTCATAGAAGCGGCTGGTTATTTGATAAAGCAATGATTTAACTTCGTGTATTTAGCCTTTTATGTAGATCAAAAAGAATCTTGAAAAGTGAGACCGAAATTTCATGTTTTTTCGAGTGGTATATTAGATTGCTAATGTTATCTCATATTAGGAAGTAAAGACCAGCACTTTCTAGAGAAGGGTTCTATTTGGTCGGTCGGGCTTAATGGAGAGAGCACTGATGACCGGAGAAAATTTCTTCAAGCACGTGCTCCGCTTGGAGGCCCCATATTCGACATTTGATTGGAGATGATAAAGCAGCCTCTTTTTCTAAGCAATGATAGTTATCAGCCTTTTTGATGTTTTCAGCGGATGCATATCCTCAAAGAGTCGTGTATGACTCTCCTATAGGCAATTGTAGGTAGCAAAGTCGAGGTCGCGAGACCCTTGTCATGTCTTTAGAGGCGATCGATGGCCGGGTGGAACTATTATCTAGGCCTGAGAGGCACAAGGTGGGGTCCGGATAGTGTCCTTACGCGTGGAAGGCCCGCCGGCCCAAGTTTGGTCGGGGGGCTGGAAGTTCAAATGTAATTTTAAGGAAGATTTATCCAAAAAGTTCGAAACCTATTACACTTTTATTAATTTAATTTTAAATATTTTTAATTATGTTAATTGAAGCATAAATCTAACATCTTTTTTAATAATATTTTAACATTTTATAGGATTTTTAAAATTTTTGTTCTTGTCATTTCAATCTTTACTTTTTTTTCTCCTTCATTTTTCTTTTCCCTTTTTCCCTCCGTGGGACATGGTCAGGCTTGTTGATGGTCGACAGAAGTCGACATCCTCAGTCGAGGGTCACCCTCCCTTAGGAGGGCATAGGCCAAGAGCAGCCCTTGCTTGAGGTCAGCAAGAGCGGCCCTCGCCTAAAGTCGCCAACCATTAACTATGCCTGGCGATGGCTGATAGAAGGAAAAAGGGAAAAAGAGAAAATGAATTAAAAAAATAAAAAAGATTCACACAAAAATTCGAAAAAAAAAAAAATATTCATGTTAACATTAGTCATATCACGTAAAATGGTCAATGTGCTCATTAGTGATTTTCAGTCAAAATTGATTTGATGGACTCAATTGAAAAAAAATGAAAATATTTAAAACTTAATTAATACAATTAAGGATTAAAACAGGTGTTATGGGAAGACAACGTGATTGTCTTGAGGTCAAGAAGGTAAATAGCGATACTCGTTGGGATCTAGCTTACCGGTATTTAGCTTCTTCAGCATGTAGCTGGTTGCTCCCGCGGTCTTGTTCCTTTCCAACAAACTAAAACTTATAGAACAAAAAGATCGTAAAACGGGGAGGCTGAATGTTTGCGATTAGAAGCTAGACAGATGCTCAGATGAGAGGCAAACATGATCTCGTACTTGAAAGTTAACGAAACCGCCTACGCAAGCTTTGATGACATGAGAGCTTACGACCTCAAAGCGATAACCGAGACAACTTGTCCAACTCCAACCTAACTACTTGCCCCACCAAGATGACAAAAGAACGTGCATTCTTCCTATGCTATGACCATGAAAGAGGCTTTCGACTTTTCTTTTATAAACAGGTTGCGAGAAAATCGCCATAGCTACTCTGGCCGAATGATACCAAGCATATTCCTTCGCATCCGTACATACTAAAAGGCGCAACAAGAAGCCTTGAAGGTCCAAACTTCGCTTGTCACACTCATAAAGTCGACATTGAAGATAAACAAAAAGATACAAAAGATAAGGCTTTTACATGTTCATCAGGAAGCACTTCGTTCCAGGATCAACACTCTTAAAAGGGATTTTATAAATAATGATTTGAGAAATGATAAGGAAATGGGTATGGTGTGTAGTAGGGGTAATAAGCGACTCCCGTGTAACTATTGTTTGGGCTGTTGATGTTGCTGTTGGTGCTAGGCTCTTC
Source organism: Eucalyptus cloeziana (assembly GCA_014182715.1). Taxonomy (NCBI): domain Eukaryota; kingdom Viridiplantae; phylum Streptophyta; class Magnoliopsida; order Myrtales; family Myrtaceae; genus Eucalyptus; species Eucalyptus cloeziana. The sequence continues at coordinate 3,252,724 of CM024639.1, read as the reverse complement.
AGTTGTGGGATCTCGCTTGGGTCTGATTCTCTTTCGGTCCCACGTACTCGACGACCGTCTCAAATCGCTTCCTCAAGTTTTCAACTAGCTGTGCCGGGTCTATGTCGCCAATCATCATCGCCTTCTTGTTGTCCATGTCCACGGCCACCGGTTGTATCCCTTCGAGCCACTTGAGATTCGTTAAATGCGAACATGGTAGGTTATAAAATATGCTGGTAAAGAGCTCCGCATTCTTATTGAACCTTCAATCCTAGCTTCAACCACGCAAGCTCAAGATCTGAGATCATCGTTTCGCAATTTTGTGGAGTACCTTCATATGCAGAGACCATCTACATGGCCCTCTTCCTTTCCCTTTCGTTGCCCTATTCCAGCCTCAGAACAGCTTTCTGCTCCAAGACATAAGATCACGACGACGTGTCGTTCTCAATAATGTTCTTGTTTATTTGTTCCGGACCCCATGGAGAAAAGGTACGGATCGTTTGGCCGTGTTCGTGAAGTATATTAAAGAAGTAAAACGTGCTTTTGCTCTTTGCAAGAAGAAAAAAGGGAAGGAGTTCGAGTACAAGAAGAGAAGTGCGAACAGAATAGCTAGGAGTCTTGGGAACGCGATGGGGTCGCAACTCGCAATTATAGAGGGCCCCCCTTGAACCTAGTCTAGCGAAAAATATTAGTCCAATGAATGGAATCATACCATGATTTTCAAATTCCCTCAGTCTAATTCGCGTCCGTACATGGTCCACCCACATAGGAGTCGAGCAAGTTGCCTAATGCATACAAAAGCAGCATTATAAAAAGGGTTTATTTCTAATTATAATTATACCAGTCTAGAGACTTTTGCGTTCCAATTTCAAGGAAAGACTATCAATCAGGTTGCCGTGCAATCTGAAAATATATTAAATCATCCAAACTCGCTTGACTGTAGAATTTATATGCTCTTTATATACACATAATTTCCCCCATTCTGTTAATTTTTTAAGTTTCTTGATTGTACATTCAAACATGATATCGGAATCAAATTCTGTCGAATTTATTTCGCGCATGCCTCCTCCCCTTTTTCAATTAATAAGAAATTAATTCAAGTGGGTATTGTGTGTGCACGATCTATCAGCTAATGGATTAAAATATAGACAAGCGGTAGCTCTTAATGATTCCTCAAATGACGGCTCAGTTTGTGTAAGAACTTCCGAGGAAGCTGCCTCGTATGCATGCCCAGCATTTGGAACATTTCCCGCTAGCTAGGTCGCTCATTAGGTTTTATTTTTTCTAACACCTTCTTTGAATCAATTCACGTGCAGCTCTTTTAAAATTCCAATATATCACCCGAAGCTACTCAACCGATGATGAAACCTTTGCTAGTCAGGCCGATCAACACCAGACCAAACTAAACGGTTTATTAACATCCATGCAAACTTACAAAGGGTAAGGCAGTGCGATACAAGCGAAAGGCTGTGTGCAAACGAGAACCGGAGCACTTGTGAAGTCCACATAGCCATGAACATATTCCTATTGAAAAGGGCAGTTATCATTGTAACCCCCGTACAACGGCGGCCCAAAAGGCTCGTGGCGGTGCCTCGGCCGCCCTCTGGTTCATGGCGACAATCTGTGTCGTCGGGAATTTATTTCTTATCTTAATTACGAGTGACACTAGATCCATCTTCCCATTCAGCGGTAGCTGCTTCTTCTTGTCGTCCACGGAAAATGATTCCACATTTACACGGCCACATGAATATACACACACATAATCAAAAAGGTTTACTTATTTTCATTTAGAATGGACAATATCTCAAGTCACCGCACCACCTTGATTTTTTGAGACCATCTCGATTGCCTTCTTCTTGCTCCTATCGTTGGACCAATTCACCTGGATAATGAGGGCGCTCTTGGTAACATTTCTGTTATAGAAAACAATTTTTGAATAGAAATAGTTTTTTTCTATTTATGTTCTCGGGAACAATTTTTGAGCATAAGAACGCGCTTGGTAATTGTAAAAAATTTATATTCTAGGAATAGAAATATGTTTGGTAAACTTGTATAATTTTGTTGTTTCTTTTAATTTTTCAATATTTTTATTATATTTTTCCTTTTTTCTTCTTTCTTTTTTCTTTTTTTTTTCTTTTTTCTTCCTTTTGGCTGGTCGCCGGCCTTGACCATGGTCGGCGACCGGCCGACGAGGGCCGGCAACCTCGCTGGAGCGTCGCCGGCCCCTAGCGACCTCACCAAAGCGTCGCTGGCCCCCGGCGAGGCTCGGCCTCAACTTGGCCAACCACCGGCGAGGCTCAGCCTTCAACGAAGCTTCCTCCAGATGCATGCCATTTGGAACATTTTCCGTAAGACTAGGCTTTTTGACCCTCATATGCAGCTCCTTTAAATTACAGTATTCCCCAATGCAACTTGTCGGAGCTGCCAATCTGGCTTGGAGAGCGGAACCGCTTCTGGGTACTTAATTGATAATGTATTATTGCTTTCCATCGAGTAATTTATCAAGTAAACACGTGGTCACTTGAAGAGCATGAACTTAGGTGGGGCTTAACATTCAAACCCTAGAGTAGAGCCATGCTAATAAAGGCTAGGGTGAGCCAGTTTATTCAAAGACAATCAGGATGGGCATTTAGAAAGCCCATCCAGTCCAATGCAAAGGCTGAAAGCCTAAAGCTACTTGGGGAAAATGCAATCGTGTTTGGTAAAAAAATTTTCCAAATGGGCTTTGAGTTGAATGTGTGTTTGGTAAAAAATACTTTGGTAAGGGGCTTTGATGGGTATATATATATTTTATTTTATTTTTTTCTTTTCTTTTCTTATTTTTTGAAAATTTAGCTAAGCCCTTCGCCGGACCGGCGAGAGGTGCGGCCACGGCGAGCCGGATCTGCGCCGGCGGCCGTCGGATGAGGTCTCCCGAGGTCGGGCGACCTCCGGCGAGGGTCGCGTGACCCCCGTAGGGGACGCCGGAGGTCGCCCGACCTCGGGCGACCCTCGGCGAGGGTCGCGCGACCCGTAGGGCCACGGAGGTCGCCCGACCTCGGGCGACCGGGGTCGCTCGACCCGGGGGCCGCGCGACCCGGGCGACCGCCGCCCTGGGTCTCGCGGCCGCAGCGGCCCTCGCCTGGGTCTCGCGAGGGTCGCACGACCCGACGCCGTCACGCGACCCTCGCGAGACCCGGGCGAGGGCCGCTGCGGCCGCGAGACCCGGCGGCGGTCGCCCGGTCGCGCGGCTCTCTGGTCGAGCGACCCTCGCCGAGGGTCGCCCGAGGTCGGGCGACCTCCGGCGGCCCTCGGGTGGGTCGCGCGACCCTCGCCGGAGGTCGCCCGACCTCGGGCGACCTCGGCCGACGGCCGCCGGCGCCCAGATCCGGCTCGCCCGGCGACCACTCGCCCTTCGCCGGTCCGGCGAAGGGCTGCTGAATTTTCAATTAAAAAATAAATAAATACAAGGGCAAGAAAGGAAATATAAAAAATTAATGAGGGTAATTTAGGAAAAGAAAATTGTTTTTCAAAGCATTTGGTTGAAAGCCGAAAGCTCAGGCTAGTCCTCTACCAGCCTCGAGCTTTCGGCATTTTCAGCCCCAGAACTTTCATTTGAAAGCTCCTTCCGGATGGGTTCCAAAACACCCACATTTTCGGTGAATTTGGGGTGAATGGGCTTTCTAAATGCCCATCCATACGCACCCTCAGTGTGCCTAGACAGGCCGATCTTACCAAACTAATCACTTCATAATTATATCTTGCTCAGCAGCGTATGATTGGCTTGGTACCAAAGATAAGATTACTCCAATGGCGTATTTAAGTCTCTCCTATCTGTTGTTGTCTGTGTGCAACGTGGGGCTGGAAGACAAAGACCACTTGCTTTATTGGTTGTTTGGTTCCCCCCGAAAAAAAGTGTGGACTGTTGGTTGCAATAAACTAAAACTTAATTTGACCACAGAGCATTCGCAATGTGCTGAATCCAATACCCGAAAATTGGGATTTAAGGAACTCAGTTCCTAACGTAAGACGCTCCTGTTTTTTTTTAGGCAATATTATAAAGTAGAATACTTAATGCTCTCTAGGTAAAGCGAAATGCCGAAATGATGTATGGAGTGAGCTCATGCTTGATTTTGATATTCATGTATAGTGAACAAATATATAATCTGGATTAGTACAATCTTTGAATTCTCTTAATACTATAGGGCTACTTGGTCTTGTTTTGTGAATACATGATTTTTGTCCCGTAAAAGAACACAATTTGGCCAACTCAGATAAATCATGAGACTCTCCTTGTTCCTTGTTACTTTAACTTGCTTCATTAATTATGGGTAATAGATCCTTCGGGAAAAAAAAAAAAAAAGGATTTGAGATGGCATAAAACGATGAGAATGGGCAACTTTTGGTTGTTTGACTCTCAAGTCGGATCCTTTTAGCTTCTGGTCGAGTGAATTAGATCCAATCTCTTTTAAGTTTTTGCCTTTCAGAAAAAAGGTCGCTTTCTTTGGCCAAAATATAAGTGAATTAATTAGAAATAATTGGTCGCTTGCTTGCGTAGACGGCTTATTCTCCACTAACAACGGCCCACGCTTTTTCTTACCTCTTTATCTAAACAAAAAAATGTAGTTATTATTAAATTTTTTCCTCTCTCATTTAGTTTTTTTAGTGAATTATATACCCAGCTCACGAGAAATGAAGAAGCAAAATACATGACGTGGGTGTTGTAACCTTGATATATGTAAATGAATTTGATATCAGATGAAATTTGTTGAAATACTAACAAAACAACCCTAGATAACAAAGAAGATTCTGATCTGACGTTGGTTCCGACATATGTCATGAAACATATTTTTGCAGTGTGCTAGGAGATATGACGTGGAGCGTAGAATAGTCCTAATCTACGCTGAGGTTTCAATTTCATGTTAAATCTGATAGTTGCTTTGTCTACTGGGAGGGAAGACGACATTTTCAGGATAGAATGACGCGTGTGCACCTAACGTGTGCAACCTAAACCAAAGTAAATCACTTCTCCTCCCAAACCTAAGATTGAATCTCACACGTGCACAGAAGAGCTTTGCTCGTCGAGATCAGAAGAATTTTCTCAACAGAAGATCCTGCCCAGTAATTGGTCTGTAGTCCACTAAACCACGTGCCCTCCTTTTCCAACCGCCTTTCTTCCTTTTTGACCAATTCCAATCGGTTAGTCGGCCTCCTCCACGATGATCAATATAATCTAAAATACTGGGTCACGCGATCTTTAGAATTTCAACGGAATCTAACGCTTTCGTTAAACCCAAAAGCCAAAAACGAAAAGAAAACCTCAACTTTTTCCTTAATGGATCGATCAAATACGCGAGGATCGTTTTCCCATCACGAGTCATCAAAATTTCGTGCGGCCTTTGATCTTATCAACTTACGTAGGATTCAGACGTAAAGGAGATGACGAAGAGCCTTGGGCTTGTGGTTGGTCATGAAGACGAAACGAGGAGCTTTTTCTAGTGTGTCGTTGGCTAGTGCCAGGTGCTTTCTAGTCAAAATTCCAAACGCTAGAAGAGTGCCTTTAAGGGCACGGCAATAACCCTAGTGCTTTCATGAAAGATGCCACTCGCCACGCACCATCTATGAATGGATTCCGATGAGATAGGATCCTAACATGGTCGAGACATGTGGTATAGCAACGGAAGTGATAATCAGCTCATAAACATTGGCGTGAGATACCTTCTGTTCTTTCTACTTGGAAAAAGAGATGCTTTGCGGTGTTATTGAGCCTAATTCCTGTGGTCCTGATAAGAGTTTCTTGGAAGCTGACTGCCTCAGGGAACTTCTCAGTTGGTAGTGCATGGAACGCTTTGAGACCTGAGGGCGTGAAGGTACCTTGGTGTGTAGATTGATTTGGTGCAGCCCTAGTATACCAAAGCACCGACTTTATCTCTTGGTTAGTAATGCATGATAGGCTTGTTATCAAAGATTAATCAAATGGCATATGCAAGTCTGTCCTATCTGTTGTCTATGCAAAATGTGGGGCTGGAAGATAAAGACCACTTGTCTTTTTGGTTGTTCCGTTTCGATAAAACTGTGTGACTGTTATGTTGCAATTGTACTTTATTATAGACTAGAAACACAATCATGACTCTTCTTTCATTACAAATACTGGTACGATGGTATTAAGGATTAAAACAGCTGCTATGGGGAGGCAACGTGATTGTCTTTTGGTCAAGAAGAAGGTAAATGGTGATATTCGTTGGGATCTGGCTTACCTGTGTTTAGCTTCTCAAGCATGTAGCTGGCTGCTCCTGCGTTCTTGTTCCTTTCCAATAAACTAAAACTTATCGAACAAAAAGATCGTAAAACAGTGAGGCTGAATGTTTGCAATTAGAAGCTAGACAGATGCTCGGATTAGAGGCAAACATAATCCTGTACTTGAAAGTTAATGAAATTGCCTACTCAAGCTTGATGACGTGAGAGCTCTTGACCTGAAAGCGATAACTGAGACTATTAGACTACACCTAAATAAAAAACTAATGATCCCCATCTATCATTCACAAACAAATACATGCATAATTTGGGATTAATTTGTGAAAATGTAAAGATCAACATACTTTCAACCATTGATGAACATCTGTAAATGCGGAAAATCCTGAAACCTTGGATGAATGCAAAATCTATTTGATGAACATCCTGTTCTATTAGCCAATATCCCTCAAGAGGGATGATGTGTTCTCTATAGTGATTTGATTTGAACTAGACAACAAAAATTTCACCTAATTGGGCATGTCTAGCATATTTTTTCATAGTAGCAAGATCACTATAACTGACTCCATTGAGTTCCCTACCATAGAACTCAACAGTTACATCCACTTGTTCAACACTATACTTTGATTCCGCCCTTCGAAAAGGAATGTCGGCTCGAACAATTCCGTCTCTGTCTACCAAAACAACCGGAAATGTTTCAAAAAAAGTAGGCATACGACGTACAAAAAGTTCACGCCCTACTTTATCTCGAAAGATAGGATGTCCTAACCACCCAACAGCTATTCCATCCCCGTTGTCCATTGAATCCGCTCTAAATAATCCCCCCTTTGCCGGATTATTACCGATATAATCATAAAAAGCTAATTTTTCAGGAATTTTAGACCAATCTTTCCGTTTCTTACGTCTTTCATCAAAACCATTATGGTAACATATTAACAAGCATATATCACGTAATAAATGCGGGTAATAAGTTGGGCAATAAATCATAATTAATTGGGAAATATAAAATTGGGTTAGAATAATAAATATATATTATAATAGAGACAACTAGAAGAAGTGTGTCCAATTCCAATAATGAATTTAACCTAACTACTTGCCCCACCAAGATGACAAAAGAACGTGCATTCTTCCTATGCTATGACCATGAAAGAGGCTTTCGACTTTTCTTTTATAAACAGGTTGCGAGAAAATCGCCATAGCTACTCTGGCCGAATGATACCAAGCATATTCCTTCGCATCCGTACATACTAAAAGGCGCAACAAGAAGCCTTGAAGGTCCAAACTTCGCTTGTCACACTCATAAAGTCGACATTGAAGATAAACAAAAAGATACAAAAGATAAGGCTTTTACATGTTCATCAGGAAGCACTTCGTTCCAGGATCAACACTCTTAAAAGGGATTTTATAAATAATGATTTGAGAAATAATAAGGAAATGAGTATGGTGTGTAGTAGGGGTAATAAGCTACTCTGGCCGAATGATACCAAGCATATTCCTTCGCATCCGTACATAAAAAGGCGCAACAAGAAGCCTTGAAGGTCCAAACTTCGCTTGTCACACTCATAAAGTCGACATTGAAGATAAACAAAAAGATACAAAAGATAAGGCTTTTACATGTTCATCAGGAAGCACTTCGTTCCAGGATCAACACTCTTAAAAGGGATTTTATAAATAATGATTTGAGAAATAATAAGGAAATGGGTATGGTGTGTAGTAGGGGTAATAAGCTACTCCCGAGTAACTATTGTTTGGGCTGTTGATGTTGCTGTGGGTGCTAGGCTCTTCAGTTCTGGGAACTCGCCTAGTCCAAGTCTCTTTCGGTCCCACGCACTCGATGACCGTCTCAAATCGCTTCCTCAAGTTTTGAAATAGCTGTACCGGGTCCATGTCCCCAATCATCATCGCCTTCTTGTTGTCCATGTCCACGGCCACCGGTTGTATCCCTTCGAGCCACTTGAGATTAGTTAAATGCGAACATGGTAGGGTATAAAATATGCTGGTAAAGAGCTCCGCATTCTTATCGAACCTTCAACCCTACCTTCAACCACGCAAGCTCAAGATATGAGATCATCGTTTCGCAATTTTGTGGAGTACCTTCATATGCAGAGACCATCTTCATGGCCCTCTTACTTTCCCTTTCGTTGCCCTATTCCAGCCTCAGAACAGCTTTCTGCTCCAAGACATAAGATCACGACGACGTGTCGTTCTCAATAATGCTCTTGTTTATTTGTTCCGGACCCCATGGAGAAAAGGTACGACTCAAGCCTGAGAGGCGACGTGGACATTGAGATCCCTGACCGGCACCATTTGGCGGGATTTGTGAAGTCGGTTAAAGAAGCGAAACGTGCTTTTGCTCTTTGCAAGAAGAGAAATAGAGTGAGCCGAGTAGAAGGAGAGAAATGCGAATAGAATAGCTAGGAATCTTGGAAACGTGATGGGATTGCAACTTGCAATTATAGAGGGCCCCGGTTGACCTGAGTCCAGCAAAAAAATATTAGTCCAATGAATGAAATTATACCACGATTTTCAAATTCTCTGTCTAATTCGCGTCCGTGACTGTGAGTGGTCCACTTACATAGGATTCGAGCAAGTTGCCTAATGCATACAAAAGAAGCCAAAAAAAAAAAGAAGCTTTTTTTTTTAATTATGGCTATACTGGTCTAGAGACTTTCAAGTTCTGATTTCAAGAATAAGATTATCGACCAAATTGTCCTACCATCTGAAAACACATTGAATTATCCCATGTCACTTGAATCTAGGACTTATATACTTTTTTTATATATATGGTCTCCATTTATCTGGTAATTTTTATTTTTTTTAAGTTTCTTGGTTACACATTTAAATACGATATCGAATCAAGTTTTGTCGAGTTTGTTTCGCATCCTTTTTCAATTAATAAGAAATTAATCCAAGTGGGTATTGTGTGTGCACGATCTATTAGCTAACGGATTAAGGTATATCCATGCGCGCCTTTTTTAAATTACTAAGAAATTAATTCAAGTGGGTATTGTGCGTGATCTATTAGCTAACGGATTAAGGTATAGACAAGCGGCAGCTCTTAATGACTCCTCAAACGGCGGCTCAGTTTGTGCGAGAACCTTCGAGGAAGCTGCCTCCGATGCATGCCAGGCATTTGGAACATTTCCCGTGACGCTAGCTAGGTCGCTCGTTAGGGTTCTTTTCCTAACGCCTTGTTTATATCACTTCATATGCAGCTCTTCTAAAATTCCAATATGTCTCCCGAAGCTGCTCGACTGATGATGTGACCTTTGCTAACCAGGCCGAGATCACACCAAACCGAACGGTACATTAACATCCATGCAAACTTACAAAGGGCAGGGCAGAGCGATACAGATGACATGCCATACAAAATAGGACCGGAGCATTTGACGAAGTCCACATAGCCGCGAACATATTCCTACTGAAAAGGATAGTAAATATTGTGACCCCCGTACAGTGGCGGCGCGGACGGCTGCCCCCAATTGGAATAACCGGGGTACTGTGGCTGTCCATAGGGTGGCCAAAACTGAGGATTGGGGTAATGAGGGGTTTCGGGGGATGGACGAGGCTGTTGTGGTTGTGCCTCGACTGAGATCTGGGTCATGGCGATAATCTGCGTCGGAAATTCCTTTCTCATCTTTTTCACAAGTGGTACAGGATCCATCTCCCCTTCCAGCGTTAGCTGCTTCTTCTCGTCGTTCACAGAAAATGATTCTACGTCTACATAGCCACATGAAAAATATATATATATCACACAAAACGTTTACTTATTTTCATTTAAAATGGACGATATTCAAGTCGTAGCACCTTGGTTTTTGGAGACCATCTTGATGGCCTTCTTCTTGCTCTTCTCGTTGTCCCAATCCACCTGGATGATAACTCTCTGCTCCAAAACCATAACCACATCAACATGACACGCACCCTAGAGGAAAAATTTACCATACTTCACCTCCCACGTCAAACTACCTTCCTCGCATTTCGAAACCTACAATTATCATTCTCTATCTTTTGCAGCTAACTTCAAAATGCATCTCTCACTGATCCACGCATAATTTTATACGAACGGAATTTCATCACAAATTAGTTCAGAAACAAATTAGGCTCGACTTGACCCTCCTATTTCTCAACGAAGGGAAGTGTACCTGCATAGTTTTTGCCGGAGTTTCGAAGTAGATAGAAGATAATTCTGCCGGCTCTTCCCCCGCTCGAGTAAGCTTTGGACAGAGCTTGTGAATTCTCAAGTTTGATGGGAATGTGTTGGAAGACGAGGCCTTTTATATAGAGACCTAAGTCCACTTCAAGTCAATCGGAATTTACTAATGAAAAAAAGAAATTGGGTGCCATAATAAGCAAAATTCACTCAGCCACGCTCACGGATCCCACGTCAAGGGTAGGTCGTCTTACGTATGCAGCGTGATCTCAGTCGGCAACGTCATCGCATGTCGCATGGGCTCAATTATTTGTAGAGAAAAATGTGTGGAAGGGTATTAATACACGATTGACGTGCTTCTAGAAGGTGTGGCGGCTGCCTACTGGTGTTTGCAAAAAAAGAAAATAGCACCTATATAAGAAAAGTGTTGAAGAAAGAGAGATATTGGAAATACTAACCGTAATTTCATCATCCTTCTTACATTTAACTGGTTAATTCGAGAAAGTCAGTAAAAGCAAGAGAAAACCCACTTTTTGGCTTTGTATTATAGACTGATTCGCAGAAGTATGAAGGATGAAAATAGTGGGGTCATTAAATACGAGAGCGGATAACAATTCTATAGAAATGGATGATTATTTGATGGAATGATAAGAGAAAAAGAAAAATCAAATTATGATGATCAACTTTGTGTATTTATCTTTTTATGTAGACCAAAAAGAATCTTGAAAAGTGAGACCGAAATTTATGTTTTTTCTCCAGTGGTAATGTTAATATGTTATCTCATATTAGGAAGGAAGCAAAGATGGTCAAAGACTCCCTCCAGCACTTTCTAAAGAATGGTCCTATTTAGTCGGTTGGGCACACTGGAGAGCGCACTGATGACCGGAGAAAATTTCTCCAAGCATGTGCTCCCATTGAGGCCCCATATATGACATTTGATTGGACATGATTAAGAAACCTAATTTTCTAAGTTATGATAGTTAGTAGCCTTTTGGGAGTTTTAGCCTATGCATAACCTTAAAGAGTCGTGTATGACTCTCCTATAGCCAATTGAACCAAAGTTGGGGGACGCGAGACACTTGTCATGTCTTTAGTGGCGATCGACTGCCAGGTGGGCTAATGTCTAGGCTTGAGAGGCAAAACGTGGGTTCGAATAGGATCATTACGGGAGAAGGGCTCATCCAGCAGAGTTTGGTCATGGGTGAGAAATTCATTTATAATTTTTTGGGAAAATTATCTTAAAAATCTTAACTTGCAGAAATTTTGTTAATTTAATTTTAAATCTATTAATTATACCAATTAAGTCGTAAACATTTACATATTTTATCAATTAAATCAATCTAACCAATTTTGAGGAAAATTATTAACGTGAATGTTCATCGTCCTACGTATGCATTGAACCTTCAACCCTAGTTTCAACCACACAAGCTCGAGATTTGAGATTATCGTTTCCCAATTTTGTGGGGCACCTTCATATGCGTAGACGATCTTCATGGCCGTCTTTCTTTCCCTTTCGTTGCCCCATTCCAGCCTCAGAAGCTCCAAGACAAAAGATCACGACGACATATGAATCTCAATAATGTTCTAGTTTATTTGTTCCGGACCCCATGGAGAAAAAGTACGACTCAAGCCAGAGAGGCGATGTGGTTATTAATATCCCTGAGTGGCACCGTTTGGCCGGATTCGTGAAGTGGGTTAAAGAAGCAAAACGTGCTTATGCTCTTTGCAAGAAGAGAAATAGAGTGAGCTGAGTAGAAGAAGAGAAGTGCGAATAGAATAGCTAGGAATCTTGGGAAAGCAATGGGGTCGCAACTTGCAATTATAGAGGACCCCAGGCTGACCCAAGTCAAGCGAAAAAATACTAGTCAAATTAATGGAATTATACCATGATTTTCAAATTCCCTCAGTCTAGTTCGCGTCCGTAAGTGGTCCGCCCACATAGGAGTCGAGCAAGTTACCTAATGCATACAAAATGAGCATTAAAAAACATGATTTATTTCTAATTATGATTATACTGGTCTAGAGACTTTCACATTCCAATTTCAAGAATAAGACTCTCGATCAAGTTGCCGTGCAATTTGAAAATACGTTGAATCATCCCACGTCACTTGACCGAGGGGTTTATGTGCTCTTTAATATAATATGATTTCTCTTCATCTGTTAACTTTTTTAATTTAAGTTTCTCGATTGTAAGTTCAAACATAATATTGGAACCGTATTCCGTCGAGTTTTATTTTGCGTATACATCTGCGCCTTTTTTTAATTAATAAGAAATTAATTCAAGTGGGTATTGTGCGTGATCTATTAGCTAACGGATTAAGGTATAGACAAGCGGCGGCTCTTAATTCCTCAAACAGCGGCGGCTCAGTTTGTGTAAGAACCTCCGAGGAAGCTGCCTCCGATGCATGCCAGGCATTTGGAACATTTCCCGTAACGCTATCTAGGTCGCTCATTAGTTTTTTTTCTCCTAACGCCTTGTTTATATCAATTCATGTGGAGCTCTTTTAAAATTCCAATATATCTACCGAAGCTACTCAACAGATGATGTAACCTTTGGTAGACAGGCCGAGATCACACCAAACCAAACGGTACATTAACATCCATGCAAACTTACAAAGGATAGAGCAAAGCGACACAGGTGAAAAGCTGTACAAAGTAGAATCAAGGACTTGTGAAGTCCACATAGCCGTGAGCATATTCCCACTGAGGAGGATATTAACCATGGTAACCCGGGAACAGCAGCGGTGCGGACAGCCCCCCATTGTAAGGATTGTGGTCATGTGGGTATCCGTAGGCTTGATAAGGGCCGGAACCATAGTTATGATTATTATAAGGAGCAGCATGGTAGCCATGGTTCAGATTATTATAGGGATCGTGGTGATAGCCGTGGTTCAGATTATTATAGGGATCGTGGTGATAGCCGCGATTAGTATTATTATAGGGATCATGGTAATTATGGTTACGGGGATTACGCTCCCTTTGTGAGGCCTCAAGCATCCTTGAGGCCTCACTCTCCATGTAGACAATATCCGCTGTTGGGAATTTCTTTCTCATATTTTTCACGAGTGCTACGGTATCCATGCCCCCATTCACTGTAATCTGCTTGTTCTCGTCGTCCACGTTGAATGATTGTACTTCTACACAGCCACACGAAAGAATAACTCAAGATGTTTGCCTATTTTCTTTATGAATGGACATATTAAAGTCGCAAGTCCCAATACCTTCATTTTTGGAGACTATCTTGATGGCCTTCTTCTTGTGCTTCTCGCTGGACCAATCAACCTTAATAATAACCGTCTGTGCCAAAACCAAAGCCATATCCACATAAGAAAAACCCTAGTTAAAAATTTACCCTACTTAACTTCTCATATCAAAATACTTTCCTCACGTTTCAAAACCTACAATTACCATCCTCATCATTTAAAACTAACTTCAAGATGCATCTCTTGCCCACCGCACGCATAATTTTATACAAATGGAGTTCGTCACGAGCGAGCTCGGACAACAAACTAGGCTCCGACCAGACCATCCTATGACTCTAAGGAGGGCCCCGTACCTGCATGGTTTTTGCCGGAGTTTCGAAGTAGATAGAAGAGAATTCTGTCGACTCTTCCCCTGCTCGAGTAGGCTTGGACAGAGCGCGTGAATTCTCAAGTTTGATGGAAATGTGTTGGAAGATGAGGCCTTTAATAGAGACCTGAGTCCCCCCCGAGTCATGGGGAAAATAGTAATGAAATGAAGGAATTGGGTGCCCAAAAAAAAGCCAAAATCCCCACTCATCCTCGCTCTCGGATTCCACGTCAAGGTGGGATCGTCTTACGTATGCAGCATGACGTCAGGGAGGGCTGATATATTACTAGAAATTATGTGTGGAAGGGAATAAATGCACGATGGATGTGCTTCGAGAAGGTGTGGCTGCTACCAACTGATGTTTGCACTAAAGAAAGTAGCACCTAATATCAGAGTTTGAAAATAGAGAGTTATCAGGAATACTAATAGTGTTTCCGCCATTTTTCTTCTATTTGACTGGAAAATTCGAAAAAGTCAGTAAAAGCAAGAGAAAACCCACTTTTTTCGGCTTTATATTATAGATTGATTTGCGGGTCTTGAAGTATGAACAATGAAAATAGTGGGGTCATTAAATCTGAAAATGAAAGCAGATATCAATTCCATAGAAGTGGATGATTATTTGATAAAGCAATAAGAAGAAAAGAAAAATTAAATTATTATTATCTAACTCTGTGTATTTACTTTTCTATGTAGATCAAAAAGAATCTCGAAAAGTAAGACCAAAATTCATGTTTTTTTCCAGTGGTATATTAGATTGTTAATGTTATCCCGTACTAGGAAGCGAATACGGTCAAAGATTCCCTCCGGTACTTTCTAAAGAACGGTTCTATTTGGTCGGTCGGGCTCATTGGAGGGAGCACTAATGGCCGGAGGAAATTTCTAAAAGCACGTGCTCCCCTTGGAGGCCCCACATTTGACATTTTGATTGGAGCTGATAAAGCAAACTCTAAATCTAATCGATGCATATCCTCAAAGAGTCGTGAAAGACTCTCCTATGGGCATTTGTACCAAAGTCGAGGGACGCGAGACACCTGTCGTGTCTTTAGAGGCTATCGATGGACGGGTGGGCTAATGTCTAGGCCTAAGAGGCAAAACGCAGATTTGGATTAGATCCTTATGGGAGGAGGGCCCGACCAGCCCAAGTTTGGTCTTGGGCAAGAAGCTCATTTATATTTTTTAGGGAAAATTGTTTGAAAAATCTTAAGTCTATTGAACTTTTATCAATTCAATCTTAAACCTATTAATTGTGTTAATTGTGCTAGTTGAGTCCATCCGGCTAAATTTGACTTAAAATCATTGATGTGAACATTAGTCGTCTTACATGATACAATTGACACTGACGTGAACACTTTTAATAATATTTTAATATATTTTTGGATTTTTTATTTTTCTCTTTGCTAACAATCATCGGGGCTTGTCGATGGCCAGCAGAGGTCACAAGCCTCAATCAAGGGTCGCTCTCACTTGGGAGAGCATAGCCCACCCTCATCACCCTTGCTCGAGGTTGACAAGGGTAGCCCTCACCTAAGGTCATCGACCATTGATAGTGCCTGAAAAAGGGGAAAAACAAGAAAAGGAAAAGAATAAATAAAAAGATTCAAAAAAATATTTAAAAATTATCTACGTCAATATCAGTCGTGTCACTTAAAATAACTAATGTCCACGTAAGTGATTTTTATCCAAAATTGATTTAATAGACTCAATTAGCAAATCAGAAAAATATTTAAGACTGAATTGATAAAAGTGCAATAGATTTATGACTTTTTAAACAATTTTCCAGTAATTTTCACGTGATGGGCGGGTTGCCCAACTCATTAGGCCCGACCTTTGTCGAAGTCAAAGGGTAACTGGCCAGCCTTCAATGGGCCTTCCCACGTAAGTAAACTAACTTATAGTTGGGCCTGGAAGTTGATTCAAGCCCACATACTTTTGCAACGCATCGTACGAAGCCCGAGATTTACTTTTGCCCTAATGATAGAAAGCGCCAAAGCCTCTGCCTGAAAGGAAATGGATTCGCAACGAGACCGGTCAATCAGCTTCATCGAACCAGCAATCTCGACTCGATCTCTTCGAATATCTATCTCGAGCAGCCCGGTTGGCCCAAATGGAGCAGTGGCAACGCATTTCTGGCTATGGATCGTGAACGAATGCTTATCCAAACACGCACTTTCTTTGCCCGCCATTCATCCAAGCCAATTGCCATGCCCGAAATAAAATTGATGCTCATGATCGCTGAATGGGTGATTGATTTGAGTAGATGGAAAACGGACCGAGGGGATGGCGAAAGGAACACAGGAAGGAAGGCTGAAGCTCGAGAGGCGACATGGACATAGAGATCCTTGACCGCCACCGGTTGTCCGGATTCGTGAAGTAGGTTAAAGAAGCAAAACGTGCTTTTGCTCTTTGCAAGAAGAGAAGTCAAGTAATTCTTTTTTTTCTTTTTTTGTTGTCAAAAAGACTATTTCATTCATCATCGCAAGACATCGAAACACAATAGATGAGTCTCATAACACAACATATCCTAGAGAGGCGAAGGGGGATAACATAACCATTAGGGGTCCCGTTCGTTTCGCGGAAAATAATTTTCGGAAAACGTTTTCTGGATTTTTCGACGTTTGTTTCACGAAAAATGAATTCATTGAGAAAATGTTTTCCATCAAAAAAAGTCTTAAAGTAGGGAAAAATGTTTTCCACTTTTGAAAAGTAGAAAACATTTTCCTCACTTGATCTCTCTTATCTCATTCTTCTACAAATCCTGACTTTCTCCTCTCCTTTCTTTTTTCTTCTTTTCTTTTTTCATTCAAATTATTTTTTAATTTTCTTTTTTTAATTCGAATTATTTTTAATTTACTTTTTTTCTTTTTTTTTTTTTTTTTTTTCTCATCTTCTTCTTTCTTGGCTAGTCGTCAAACCAAGTGAACCTCAAACTTGTCAATCTCAAACTCGCGCTTGTCGATCTAGCAAGTCTGGAGCTTAATGCTCGCGCTCGCTAATCTGGGAGCGGAAAATATTTTTTTACCGAACACCGGAAAAACATTTTCTAAAACATCTTCGATTTTTAGCCGAACACCAGAAAATATTATCATTTTCCTGGAAAATGACTTATGGGAAAATATTTTCCAGAAATGACTCATTTTTCACGAAACGAACGGACCCTAGGAATGCGGGATTTCCCACCTTTTACCAACCCAATCAAGTAGCTAGTTGGCCTCTCGTGGACAATAATTTACTTGCACGTCTTTCATCTGGGCTAAGTACGTCTGGCAATCTTCAATCACATTTTGCAGGGCCCATGGGCTTTGGCTTTCTCTTGAAATGAACAGCGCACTATAAGTTATTACTTTCCATCTCCACATTCTTATCTCGAAGACTCCATAGATCAATTCTACCCTTTCAACTGCTAAATCTTCGATTTGGCTTGTAGAAGCCACATGCATTGTTTTTGCAAAACTAGCAATCAATTATCAGTTCTGATCTCTTCATACTCCAGCTACCGATCCTTCGCCACTTCCTTCTACCCAAAGAGCTGTCGATGTTGAGCTCGATGGATTTACTTGCCAATGGAATCCATCGAATTGGCCGAGGAGATAAGTTTTCATTTCCCTATTTTTTCCTTCTTGATTTAGGGTTCCACATTTGATAATTCATGTTGATTACAAGTGCGGTATCAATAATGGAGCTGGGAGCCGACTTGCGAGCTTGGAAGACAAATGAATTCCGAGCTCAAGCCAGCCATCGCTATGGCCGGCGACTGGCCAAAAAAAGAAGCTGGGAAACAAAAGAAAAGAAAAAGAAAAAAAGAAATAGAAAAGAAAATTAAAATTAAAATAATTCAAATGAAAAAAAAGAAAAGAAGAAGAAGAAGGGGAGGAGGAAGTGAGGATTTTGTAGAGGTGTGAGATAAAAAAGATCAAGTGAGGAAAATAAAAGTGAAAAACATGTTCTTCTAATTTACAAGACTTGTTTCCTTTCATGGAAATTTTTTTCTCTAAGGAATTTATTTTTCGTGAATCAAACGCCGGAAAATTCGTAAAAGTGGAGGAGGGCCTGACCAGCCCAAGTTTGGTCATGGGCAAGAAGTTCATTTAAAATTTTTAGGGAAACTTGTCTAGAACATCTTAAGCCTATTGAAATTTTTCCAGTTCAGTCTAAACCTATTAACTATGTCGATTAAGTCATACACATTTTCATATTTTATCAATTGCATCCATCTGGTCAATTATGACCGAAAATCATTAATGTGAACGTCAATCGCTATATGTGTAAATCAACATTGATGTGGACATTTTTAATGATATTTTAATATATTTTCAGATTTTTTTATTTTTTCCTTAGCTGACAATCATTAGGGCTCGTTGATGAATAGCAAAGGTCGTCGCCCTCAGTCAAGGGTTGCCCTCGCCCGAGGCTGATGAGCAACCATTGACAATGCCTCAAAAAGGGAAAAAAAAAGAAAAGAATAAATCAAAAGATTCAAAAAAATTTTAAAAATTTTTTTAAAAAAAATTCACGTCAATACTAGTCGTGATATGTAAAATGACCGACATCCACGTGAGCAATTTCCAGCTAAAATTGGCTAAATGGACTGAATAAGCAAAATAGAAAAACGTTTAATATTAAATTGATAAAAATGGAACGGGTTTATAACGTTTAAGACGATTTTCCTGTAATTTCTATGTGATGGGCGGGCTGCGCGACTCATTAGGCCCGGCCTTTGTCGAAGTCAAAGGGTAACTGGCCAGCCTTTAATGGGCCTTCCCCCCAAGTGAAGAAACTAACTTCTAGTTGGGCATGGAAGTTGGTCCAAGCCCACATAACTTTTGCAACGCATCGTGCGAAGCTCCAGACCTTACTTTTGCCCTGAAAATAGAAGGCTCCAAAGCCACTGCCCGAAAGGAAATGGATTCGCAACGAGACCACTCAATCTGCTTTATCAGAGCAGCAATCTTGACTCGATCTCTTCGAATATCCATCGCAAGCACCTCAGTTGGCCCAAATGGAGCAGTGGCAACACTTTTCTGGCTATGGATCGTGAACGAATGCTTATCAAAACACGCACTTTCTCTGCCCACCATTCGTCCAACTCAATTGCCATGCCCAAAATACAATGGATTCTCATGATCACGGGACGGGTGATTGATTTGAGTAGATGGAAAATGCACTGAGGGGATGGCAAAAGGAACACAAAAAGGAAGGCTGAAGCTTGAGACGCGACGTGGACATACAGATCCCTGATCAGCACCGTTGGGCCGGTTCGTAAAGTAGGTTAAGAAGCAACCGTGCTTTTGCTCTTTGCAAGAAGAGAAATGGAGCAAATTTTATTTTTGTTTTTGGTCAAAAAGACTATTCCATTCATTGTTGCAAAACATCGGAACAAGATAGATGAATACAACATATCCAGGAGAGGCGAAGGGGGATAATATAATTAATTAGGAATGAGGGGTTTCCTACTATAGGTTTTAGCAACCCAATTGACTAGCTTGGTGGCCTCGCGTGAACAATAATTCACTCACACGTCTTTCATCTTGGCTAAGTAAATCCAATAGTCTTCAATCACATTTTGCAGGGCCCATGGGCTTTGGCTTTCTCCTGAAATGAACAGCACAATTAATAAGGTATCACTTTCCATCTCCACACTTTTATCTTTAAGGCTCCACAGATCATTTCTGCCCTTCAAGTACAAAAGATCCTTCTTCAATTGCAATATCTTCAATTTGGCTTGCAAAATCTTCAATTTAAAAATACATGGAATCATCCCATGTCGCTTGACTGTGGGGTTTATATGCTCTTTATATGCATATGGTCGCCCTCCATATGTTGACAAGTTAAGTTTCTTTGTTGCATATT
This sequence comes from Eucalyptus cloeziana, assembly GCA_014182715.1. Taxonomy (NCBI): domain Eukaryota; kingdom Viridiplantae; phylum Streptophyta; class Magnoliopsida; order Myrtales; family Myrtaceae; genus Eucalyptus; species Eucalyptus cloeziana. Next base: position 3,232,947 of record CM024639.1, on the reverse strand, counting down.
TAATCATGATATCGAAGCCAAATTTCGTTGAGTTTATTTTGCACACATGTCCGCCCCTTTTTCAATTAATAAGAAATTGATTTGAGTGGGTTTCGACTCCCACGCTCTGCAAGAGGCAGGGCAAAAGTCTGAGAGTGAGTGTAGAATAGGAATAGAGTAGGACTGCCAAAAAAAAAAAAAATCTATCAGCTAACGGATTAAAATACAGATGAGCGGCGGTTCTTTATGATTCCTCAAACGGCTACTCAATTTGTGTATGAACCTCTAAGGAAGTTGCCTTTGATGCATGCCAGGCACTTGGAACATTTCCCATGACACTAGCTAATATAATCTTTGTTAGACCGGACGCAGGAGAATTACCAAAAAAATCCTAAACCTATTGCAATTGTGCCAATTCAATCCTAAATCTTTTTTTTTGTCCAATTTAGTTCTAAACCTTTTATAATTGTGCCAATTCCAGTCCATCCGACCAAAAATTGGCCCGGTGCTAACGTGGATGCCCGGCGGGACAAATCCCAGGCGAGGCAATTTTTTAATATTTAATTTTATTTTATTTTATTTTATTTCGAATTTAAAATATTTTTTAAAAAAATTAATTATTTTTCTCACCGAGGTGAGGACCGGGCGAGGCTCGCCCCGTCGGTCGGAGGCAAGGACCAATGAGTTCAACCTCATCGCCCACCGGTGGGGTCGGCCTCGCCGAGATCCGGTAGGGCCTCGCCCGGCCACGGCGAGGGTTGACCTCGCTAGTGGCCGGCGAGGCCGCCGTCACGACGGAAAGAGCTTGGAGCTGCCCATACGAGACATTCTCCAAGCAAATGCCACCGCCTTACACCCGATCCCCGCCCTCCCCGACCGACCCGCCCTCTCGAGGGCCACAATGCCGAGCACCGAGGAGTGGGGGTGGTTCACGACGTGCTTGACGACGGGAGGGAAGTCACGGATACGGCAACCTCGCCGTGGCCACCGGCGAGGTCGACCCTCGCCTTGGATGGGCGAGGCCTGCCGAGGATCCGGCGAGGCCGAGCTCGCCAGATATAGTGGGGCCTCGCCCGCCCACCCTCGCCTCTAGCCAGCGGGGGCGAGCCTCGCCATTGACCTTGCCGGAGTCCTCGCCTCTAGTCGGCACCGAAAGGGGAAGGTGGGAAAAAAAATAAAAGAAAAAAATTTTAAAATTTTTTAAAAAAAAAAAAATATTTAAAAATTCGAAATTTTTTTTAAAAATTAAAAAATTGCCTTGCCGTCCGCTATCCCCGCCAACGTCCATGCCATGCTGGCCAGCCAATTTTAGCCGGATGGACCGAATTGACACAATTATAAAAGGTTTAGGACTAAATTGGATAAAAAAAAAAGGTTTAGGACCGAATTGGCACAATTACAATAGATTTATAACTTTTTCGATAATTCTCCCGACTAGACGCTCACACCAAATCAAACAATACATTAACATCCATGCGAACTTACGAAGTGTAGGGTAGAGCGATACAGGTGAAAAGTTGTGTAGAGTAGAATCAAAGCACTTGGGAAGTCTCCGTGAACACGTTCCTACCAAGGACGATAGTAACCATGGTAACCCTCTACAGCGGCGGTGCCGACGGCTCCCATAAAAATGGCGGATGATGGTCATAAAATTTTGGTGGGGCGTTGATCGCTGGCGGGGTCTCGAGCTTCGTGGTGACAATATCCGTAGGGAACTGCTTTCGCATCTTTTTCACAAGCGTTATGGGATCCATGTCACCGTACATGGTCAGTTGCTTGTCCTGGTCGTCCACTTCAAATGATTGTACGTCTACGCAGGCACATGAAAAAGTATACTCAAAACGTTAACTTATTTTCTTTCCAAATGGACATATTCAAGTCGCAAGTTGTGATACCTTCATTTTCAGAGACCATCTTGATGGCTTTCTTCTTGCGCTTCTCGCTGGACCAATCCACCTTGATGATGACTTTCTGCACCAAAACCAAAACCACGTTGACGTTATACGAATCCTGGATAAAAATTTATCGTGCTTTACTATTCATATCAAAGTACCCTCCTCACGTCTCAAAACTTACATCCTCATCTTGTGCAGCTAATTTCAAGATGCATCTCTCATCCACCCACACATAATTTTACACGGAGAGAATTTTGTCGAGAACGATTTCAGACAATAAATTAGGCTCGACCCAACCCTCCTATTTCTCAAAGGACAGTGTACCTGCATGGTTTTTGCCGGAGTTTCGAAGTAGATAGAAGAGAATTCTGCCGGCTCTTCCCCCGCTCGAGTAAGCTCGGACAGGGCTCGCGAATTCCCAAGTTTGGTGGGAATGTGTTGGGAGATGAAGCCTTTAACAGAGAACTAAGTCCACCCGCGTCAAGCGGTAAATGCAAATGAAAGAAGAAATTGGGTGCGTGGAAGGTCAGCATGGAGCTTGACCTCAATCGGTGCATATCGCGTGGGGCTCGTTTATTAGTAGAAATTATGCGCGGAGGGGAAGTAATACGCGGTGGATTTGCTTCTAGAAGGTGTGGTTGCTACCAATTGGTGTTTGCACAGAAGTAGCACCTATATAAGAAAGCGTTTCAAGATACAGAGATATCAGAAATACTAACCGTATTTTTGTCATCTTTCTTATATTTAAGGAGAAAGTTGGGTAAAAGCGAGAAAACCCGCTTTTGGCTTCATATTATAGATTGATCTGCATGTCTCAAAATACGAATGGTGAAAATTGTGGGGTCGTTAGATATGAGATCAGATAGGAATTCCATAGAAATGGATGGTTATTTCACTACAAAGACACTTTGAGAAAATATGGCTTTGAATTGGGTAAATAATGAAGTCGGATCTTTAGAGTAATCGAGTCGACTTTGAGGCGTAATATCACTTTCTTTGATGATTTATTTGCCCCACAACGTTGCTAATGATCACGGGCAAATTTCCTATAAGATATAACAAAGTCTCAAATGAGAATATTAGATAAAATTAGTATTTATCTTGGGTCTCTCTATGAAACAAATTGAAAAGATGGTTGTAGATTTTTCAGAAAAAAGGCTCGAAATGATAAAAATGATCACACTCCCATTCTTCTTAAAACCGACATGTGTGTGTGTATATATATATATATATATATATATATATATATATATATATATATATATATATATATATATATATAATAGTCTTAAAAACATAGGCAACTCTTCGTGAAATGTTGCAAAGCGAACAAATGTATCCTTTTGAAAATTGTCCAAATAAACAAAGGCGTCCATTCGAAAGAAGTTGAAAGAACGAACAATTACAACCCTTCGGGAAAAGTTGCAAACTAAACGAGTATCTTTTCCAAAAGTTGTCTTAAAAAGACACAAACAAAAATTCGGAATAATAATTTTTTTAAATAAATAAAATTCAAATTTTTTGCAAAGCGAACAAATGTATCCTTTTGAAAACTTTTTAGATAAACAAAGGCGTCCATTCGAAAGAAGTTGAAAGAACGAACAATTACAACCCTTCGGGAAAAGTTGCAAACTAAACGAGTATCTTTTCCAAAAATTGTCTTAAAAAGAAATAAACAAAAATTCGGAATAATAATTTTTTTAAAATAAATAAAATTTCAAATTTTTTGCAAAGCGAACAAATGTATCCTTTTGAAAATTGTCAAGATAAACAAATACGTCCATTCGAAAGAAGTTGAAAGAACGAACAATTACAACCTTTCGGGAAAAGTTGCAAACTAAACGAGTATCTTTTCCAAAAGTTGTCTTAAAAAGACACAAACAAAAATTCGAAATATTAATTTTTTTTAAATAAATAAAATTTCAAATTTTTTGCAAAGCGAACAAATGTATCCTTTTGAAAATTGTCAAGATAAACAAAGGCGTCCATTCGAAAGAAGTTGAAAGAATAAACAATTACAACCCTTCGGGAAAAGTTGCAAACTAAACGAGTATCTTTTCCAAAAGTTGTCTTAAAAAAGACACAAACAAAAATTCATAATAATAATTTTTTAAAATAAATAAAATTTCAAAATTTTCTTTTTTAATAATTTCCGAAAATTCTCAAAATCAAAAAACAACCTTTGAATTGATTAAAGTTAACAAGATAACCGTACGAAAGAAAAAATAAAATAACAAAGGGGTTGCGCCAAAATCGTACAATTATTCGCGCACCCACACGCGTGGATATGGTAGAGTCGCGCATCCAATTATTCATTTAGGTATATAAAGAAAATCCCACACTTATTAATTGGCTTACTTTCTCCCACTTTTCTTACGTGGGATAAGGAAAATATACTTAATTTGTTTTTACAAACAAACTTTCAATAAGCACTTTCTAAAGAAAGGTTCTAACTTCTATCTGGTTGGTGGGGCTGATGGAGAGAGAGCAGTGATGACTGAAGAAAATTTCTTCAAGCACGTGATCCCCTTGGAGGCCCCGTATTCGACATTTGATTGGAGATTACGAAGAAACCTCTTTTTCCAAGTCATGATCAGCAGAATCTTTGATGTGTTTTAGTCGATGCATATCGTCAAAGGGCCGCGTATGACTCCCCCTATAGGCAATCGTAGCGAAGTCGAGGCATGCGAGACACGTGCCGTGTCTCTAGAGGCGATCGATGGCCGGGTGGGCTATTATCTAGGCTTGAGAGGCGAAACGCGGGTTCGGATAACGTCTTTAAAGGCAAGAAGTTAATATGTAATTTCGAGGAAAATTGTCCGAAGGTCTTAAGCCTAACTGACTTTCACCAATTTAATCATAAACCTCTTAATTGTACTAATTGAATCATAAGCCTTTTTTATATTTGTCGGTGAGTCCATCGGTTTTGGCGGTCTGCCATTGTGCTTACGTGATAAGGCGATATTGACGTGAATATTTTTAATAATATTTAAATATATTTTCGAATTTTCTTTATTTTTATTTTCATTTTTTCATTTTTTTTCTTCTCTTTTCCTTCTTCACTTTTTTTCTTTTTTTCTTTTTCCCTCCGCCAGCCATCACTGAGGCTTGTCAATGGCCAACGAAGGTCGCTAGCCTTTGTCAATGGTTGCCCTTGCTTGGGAGGGCATAGACCACCCTCGCTTGAGGCTAGCGAGAATGGCCCTCGCTCAAGGTCATAGACAATAATGATGCTTGGCCATGGCCATCGGAGGGAAAAAAGGAAAAAAATAAAATTGTCTACATCAACATTAATCGTGTCAGTCGATATTCTTTATCAAAATTAGTTGGATTGATTCAATTAGTAAAATATTTAAAATTCAATTAGCACAATTAAAAAGTTTCATGGCTTTAAGGATAATTTTCCTGTAATTCTTATATCGTGAGCGGGTTGCGCAATTCATTAGGCTCGACCTTTGTCGAAGTGAAAGGATAACTTGCCAACCTTCAATGGGCCTTCCCCAAGTGAGGAAACTAACTTCTAGTTGGGCCTGAAAGTTGGTCCAAGCCCACGTAACTTTTGCAACGCATCGTGCGAAGCACGGGACCCTACTTCTTGCCCTGAAAATAGAAAGCTCCAAAGCCCCTGCCTGAAAGAAAATGGATTCGCAACGAGACCGCTCAATCTGCTTTATCAGAACCAAAAATCTTGACTCGATCTCTTCGAATATCCATCGCGAGCACCCCCAGTTGGCCCAAATGCAGCAGCAACCACACTTTTCTGGCTACTGATCGTGAACGAATGCCTATCGAGACACGTACTTCTTTGCCCGCGATCCATCCAAGCCAATTGCCATGCCCAAAATACAATGGATTCTCATGATCGCGGGATGGGCGATTGATTTGAATAGATGGAAAACGCACTAAGAGGATGGCAAAAGGAAATACTTGCTTAAATCGTATGTCTAGAAAATCAGAATAATTAGTTGAATCAAGCCTAAACCTAATCTCTCGACCTTTCTTTCATTTCAATGTGGGCAGGTTTAACTTTATTTTACCACGCATCATTTTTCGATATCTAGTTGTAAGAGCCTCATTTTAAAAATTAGCCTTTGCACAAACACCAACATAATTAACTCGGGTGAATGAAGGATGGATCCCAAAAAGTGAACTTTTTTGTCCATGGGAGGAAAGGGGTTTTTACGAACCTTGGAAACCATCAAATCAATAAAATAGTTATCTTGACTAGATAATTGAAAATGTTCCACACTTTTAAATATTGTGACATATTGCATAAGAATTTTGGAAAAAAAATGACATAAGGATATATAATGTAGTTTTTTAATCTTTAATTTGTTTGATGTAATTTTTGAATTATAATCCCTAATAAAAATATGTATAAAAGTTTAAGGATTATTATATTTAGAAAATCAAAAAATTTAAAAATTACATATGAAGTTAGAATTTATTGATCATTTATAATATTATTCTTAAAAAGATCGAGCAAGGGTCGGGGACCGATCTTTCCGGTGCCGCGGGGAACATAAAGCGAGAAATGAGGGGAAATAAAAATATCTGGCCCTTTACACTCGGAGTAGGGCCCCATGGAAAATATCTAAGAGGAGATTGTGGCGTTCGGGAACGGGAGGGGCCACAGCGTGGCGGTTGTTTACTGGCTACGGAAATGGGCGTGGAGACGCGATCGGGGCCGAAGGGTTGGGATGTCCGCCACGTATCCGCCTCCGATTGGGCCTGAGTGGCGGACTTCACTTCACTACTCCTCACGTTTCAGTCCCTTTTCTGTTACCCACCCAACCATGCTTCGGAGGTGTGATCGCCTGCTTCCCTACCCACGCTACTCCCTCGTGCTCCTTTTCGTTAGGGTCTAATTTCAATTTTGCATATCTCTATCTATCAACACGACATAATACCTCTGACAACCATTTATGTCCAAGTATTTATATGAATAATGAAAATATTCTTTCATTCATTTATTTCTTTTTAAATGGTACAAACGTTTTTAGAAAAATATTTTTTCAAATTATTCATTTTTTTATGAAATAGATACATCGATAATTGATTTAGTTATTAAACTTAAATGGCTTTCTTGCATGTCGAAAGAAGTCTCTCCATTTTGATTCCATTTTTCGCTTGCTTCTGATATGTATGTATCACGTAATATTAGCACTTCATTTTCGTAACCATGAAATACGTCAAGAATTTTTAGTCATTTCTAAGTTTGCACGACTTTGACCGTAAATATTTTGCATTTTTTTCTTATGCTAGAGGTAATATGTGAGATAAAAAACATAGTGAAAAACTCCACATTTTATTGTCAGGGGTTTGCAGCTTGAATTTGCTCATAAATTTCTTTTTCTTTTTTCTATTTGTCTTTATGTATGCATTTTGTGCATATCTTATTGTGTATAATTGGAAAGTAGCCTTTCCACAGTACAAAATACTAAAAAGTCATAGCTAGATAGCTTCTATTCGTTGTATTGAATGGATGGTCAGTGGATTGCAATCCTCACGCTTAGTAATAGTTCATAGCAAGCGCGTTAATTAGGATGAAACTCTAAAAAAATTATTGGATGAAACTTTGTAATAGCAATGTATAGGATTAAATGTGACATGTATATATTACATCTTCAATTTCAATAATAAAGTCAAGATATTTACACCTCCATGAATCCTAATTACCTAAATTGCGTACTTCTCGCCCGGTTACTCCGATTTTCACTGAAAATATCAGCCAGTAAAAAGGTCTTCCCTCGTAAAAAAATATCCTCGTTTTTCACTGCGCCTCCATCGGAAACGGGGGTGCAAAAACGCTCGAAAAGATGCGACGAGATGGAGCGGAAGTACGAGGATTTTATAAAGGGCGGTTATGTTCCCGCGCCTCAGATCACCCCACTAAGAAACCGTGGCGACCTCTGGTTGGGCCACGTGTGGCGGACTACCAAACGCCGGACCGCAGCGGAGACCAGCCCCGCCCCTCCCTATATAACCTCCTCGCGTGTCCTCTCTGCAACGAGCCGCAAATTTTCCATTTCTCCCTCCTTTCAAAAAAGTCCCCACTAAAACAATTCCGTTTTTCATGGTGTCCAAGAACCCGAGCCCGGCCGAGGGATTCTACCTGGATCCGAACGGAATGGCGCTCCCCGGCTTCGGGCCGTTCTCGGCGGCGAATGCGGCTGCGGCGGCGGCGGCGGCGGCGGCGGCGTCCGCCACCTCGGCGTCGTCGGAGGATCTGGCGAAGAAGGTCCGGAAACCCTACACCATCACCAAGTCCCGGGAGAGCTGGACGGAGCCGGAGCACGACAAGTTCCTCGAGGCGCTTCAGCTGTAAGTCCGATTTCCGAATTGCTCGCGCGCGCCCCCTCGGCGGTAGGGTTTCGGCGCGTGATAGCGCGTGGGGTCGTTTGGGGGCGGGTAGCTTGAGCTATTTCGCGGGTTGGTTCCGAGGTGCTCTTGTAGTGGATGCTAATTGGCGGGTGTGTTCGAATGTATTTGAGCTTATTGGTAAGATAATTGACTTGTGGAGCGATGCGATGCTTTGTAATGAGTGCGAGAGTTGTGTCGTGTTGAGCTGGACTTGTGGAATGGCGGTGCCTGGCTTGATTTTCGCATATGCTGTTTTCTGTTGTCCAGGAATAGATGGAAACCGAGTGGGGAGAGAATTTTCATTTTCTGTCTATTGTTAAGGGTCGATTGTTGTTTCCGGTTCAGAGGAGAAAGATCTGCCCTTCCTCAGAATGTGAACGTGGCTGGCATGTGGCAATTAGAGTACCTTATATGAAAATTGCTATTTTGTGGATTTTGAGCTGCCTTGCCTACATATCGGATGACTAAAAACGAACTTTGTGTGCTTATTAATTGAAAATGAATCCATGTGTATGGAGAGTTGTGGAGGAAGTGGGATGTGACTTGTGAGTGGCTTGAAAAATCAGCTATCTTACGTGCATGATTGTAGATCTACTTTACGAATTTCTGGGTTGATGACGATGTTCTACTGTCTATGGTACGTGAAGGTATACTTTTATGAAGACTTAAACATGCATTTCTCAAGAATGCATTGCTTTATCGGCTTGTTGATGCTACTTAGAGACTGCTTTGTTAAGGTCGAGACTCATTTGGTTATCTGGAAGACCCATCTACTTTTATGATTATCCTGGTGTAGAGGCTAAGACTCATATTCTCTTTCAATGCTTTTACAGCTTTGACCGTGACTGGAAAAAGATTGAAGCCTTTGTTGGGTCAAAGACAGTCATCCAGGTAGTGCTCAGTGAATTTACTCCTTCAGTGTATGAGAATATTCATGAGATTATTGGTCTAATTTCAGAGAAATAAGGTGTTTGGTGGCATATCTAACATTATCACAATGATATTCTGAATAGTAGCCTTGCATCTCATCAGTCTTCTGTTAATTGTTGATATGACCCCTATGGATCTATTCATGAGTCTAATGGAGAGTGATGGTTTTGTGATTGCTGACCTTTTGGTTGTGAAAAGACTTACAAGATATCAATATTAAAAGTTGCTCTGATCCATGTTTACATGTTGGGTGCAGATACGCAGTCATGCTCAGAAGTACTTTCTGAAAGTGCAGAAGAGTGGCACAAATGAACACCTACCACCCCCTCGACCAAAAAGGAAGGCTGCTCATCCGTATCCTCAAAAAGCGTCAAAAAATGGTTAGATTAATGGACTGATGCTGAGTTGAATGCAGAAAGTCCTTTTACTTATTTTTGCTATGACTAACGAGCCATATATGGCAGCTTTGGTTCCGACACAAGCCTCGGGGGCTTTTCATGCTTCGCCTGCACTGCTTGAATCTGGATATGTTCTTCGGCCTGATTCCTCTTCAGTTCTCAGAAATCCTGTTAATAATGCTCCAGTGTCTTCCTGGACGAATAAGACAGTGCAGACTGTCAGTTTCTCCCGCCCAACAAAAGGTTTGTGCATCAAATATGCTTTGTCCAAAGCAGACTCCATCGTCCAAGGAAGTGACCTTGGCAACTTTCTGTGTCATATAAAAAGCTCTTGCACTATATTTCCATCAATAATGATGTGTGTTATCAGGCACAAATGTGATCAATAACTCCTGTAGCAGCACTGACAGCACTCCGAGAACACGGCCAAGTTGTGAAACAACTGACCAAGGTCATAATGCTCCTGCACTGAGAGGTACGGAATCCATCTCTTCATCCCTTCTGACCCTTCTCGACTAAAAATTGCTTCAGGCTAATTTCAATACTTTGGGTACTTACAACTTACTTGTAGAGGTACTAGTTGGCAACTCAGTTGATCTGTATGATGTAACCCTCGGTTGTTGATAGTCATCTTAATTTAACGTCATGCAAGTTCTAGATGAAACTAAATCACTTTTTTTCTTTTAAATCAGCTGTATATGTGCATATCATGTGGATTTGCAACAGTTGTCCTTCTTCTCTTTTTAGCTCAGTTAGTAGCCCCTGCCAAATGCCTAGTCAATTGCTGATTGTTATTGCTGATTTGTGTGAGCTTCTTGGACATTCAGCTGTATTTCTGCATCATCATTTACCGACTTTTGGTTCTATTTTCTTTTCATTTTCTAAGAGTCATTTTAACTACCCCCAAATTCTCCTCTTCCATACACATCAATTCTGTTACTATTGGAAGAAATATGTTTGCACCAAATTTATGTTCTGGATTGACTTAGTTTTATTAAGAAAGTTGAAGGGTTGGTGCTGAAATTTAAAATTTTAAAGCTGCTGCGGAGTGGCTATAGGATTGTCATGTAATAAATTGCTGTCATATGTTAATTCGGTTTCGAAGGAGGATGTGGTGCACCATTCTGGACTCTGCATATTTTTGAGTCTTGTTTGGTGTTGACTTTTCACAAGTTGGTGCTTGTGCTGGGGTAATCATGTTGCATGTACCATGGAATTATTCTTCCCCAGTTGATTAGGTGAATCATCTTTTGTTGGGAGTTTCATTCATCTGCATTTATACTATAACTAGTGACATATTTTTCTTTGTACATGGTGCAGTTTTACCTGATTTCGCTCAGGTATACAGTTTCATTGGCAGTGTCTTTGACCCGGACACCTCTGGTCATGTGCAGAAACTGAAAAAAATGGATCCTATTGACGTTGAAACAGTATGTTCCTTCTGCTCTTCCAAATTTGTGAAACTCTTTTTTTGGTCACTTCCTCAACCAGGAGTAATGGTTCTGTTAGTAATACCTCATGTCTGTATGTATTAGAATTAGTGTCTTAATTACTCATTGGATGGTTTCTGAGTTTTATATGAACTATAAGATCTCTAAAATTTAGTGAGAAACAGCAAAACTGTCAAGGTTAAAGAGTGACTTTGTGTTTTGTTTGAATGTGTGAAATGGATTAGTTCAAGGCTTATGGAGTGTAGAATAAACTGGAGGGGGGGCATCAGTATGGGAATTTAAGTTTCTGGTATCAGCAGTTCTTGAATTGAGAAAATGGAAACAGCTTATCAGTTTATTGTCAGGATCCTCACCCTAACTGGTCTGTCTTTGAGCTTCTTATCCTGGAGTACTCATTACTTTCAATATTGTCTTTTGGCTTCAAACATTTGGACTGAGCAGCTGTATGCATAGCTATATCATTTATGCAGTTTTGCTTTTTGCCCAAACAAGTGAAAACAATAGCAATAAATTTAGTTTCTATTGGATTCTTTTGCTCTTTGAGTTCATGGAGAAATTCCTTTTCCCAAAACTGCTCATGCCTCCCATGCTTTTCAAACTTATGTTGTCACTTACTTTGTTACAGGTGCTTCTGTTGATGAGAAATCTATCCATTAATCTGACAAGCCCAGATTTTGAGGATCACGTGAGTAGAACCTCTCTCCCTCTATCCCACATGCGCACAGGGCAACACACAACAGGCACAGACAGTTGACTATATTGTTTTTCTCTTTCCTGGGGTAGTTACTGATGAATGATCGTACTGTTTCATTTTTTATTTTTCTGGAACTCATGAGGTGAAATTCTATTTTTCTATTAAAAGGCCTCTATTGGATTCTTTTGCTCTGAGTTCATGGGATGGTTAATGGTACCAATGAGTTTTATGAACCGTGTGCCTTTTGTTGGCATGAGATTTTGGCTTACCTCTGTTCATTGAATTGTTTCAGAGGAGGTTGCTTTCAACTTATGAGATAGATACGCCAACTGGCGGTGGAGCACACACTCGTAATGATCGACCCAACAATGTCATGTAATTATGGTAGAGATGCGAAAAGAGAGCAATTGGTTCTTGCTGGTGGTGGCTCGCCAGTCGCTTGATACCCATGGCCTCAAAATCAAAAGCGTCGATTCTCAGGCTATAAGATTGTTGGGGCAGTCTTTTCTTTTGTCATGGGGCTAGATAAAGTTAATCCCAAGGTGGCCTGTAGCGGTCATTGTCTATTTATAGTTGCATACAAGGTCTGCTGGGTATATATTACCGGAATGAAATAACTTGGGATTTGTATAGTCGCCAGATGGGCGGTGCTTTGTGCAGGAGTCCCCAATTCTTGGCCGAGTTTTACTGATTGAACAGGAGCTAAGTGTTAGTTTGTACAGTTGTAGGTATCTGTGTATTTTAAGTTTTGCTTCCTTGATCAGTACGGTTATCAATCGGTGTCATTGCCACTGCTCATACCCTAACCGGGTTCTGGTCCCGATATTCTTACTTTGGTCCAAGTTATTAATCCTGAAGAGCTCGATCGAATTAAAGAGGTGAAGAAAACAGGTAGCTTCATGGAACGATGACACATCAACCGTTCATAATTATTTTGCCCATTGTATGTGTTCATTTAATATCTAAGACACGTTATGCCAGAATCTTAAAAGCTTAAGCTGGAGATGCTATTGACGTGATAACAAACGATTAGTCACGTCCTCAGGCAAACAAGCAGAGGGAACTTTCCACTAAACGTTTTTTTGTCGCAAATGCACTACTAATTCACAAGGTGGAAGACAGGTAGAACATCAGACAGACGGTCCTTTGTCATGCATTACACCACTCGTCCGAAAGGAACACACTTACAGGAATACCTCACCATGAAACATTGGCTGACGCCACCTAAACTATTACGAGAGGGAAACCGACAAAAAAGTGCAGACCCAACTTTCATGAACTGTGTTTAACTTTGAAGGGCAACTCAGTCCACTTCCTCCATCTTGCTCTCCTCGGCACCATCCTCCTCCAACGGGGGCATGTCAGCATCATCGCCTCCCGCTTCCTCCTCGTCAATGCTAAGACCCAATTTCAACATCCGGTGAATCCTGGCCGCAAAAGTGTTGGGCTCGTCGAGGCTGAAACCTGAGGTCAAGAGTGCAGTCTCAAAGAGCAACATTGTAAGATCCTTCACCGACTTGTCATTCTTGTCAGCCTCAGCTCTTTCCTCAGCTCCTCCATGATTCCATTGTCAGGGTTAATTTCCATGGTCTTCTTGCTAGACATGTAGGAGCCCATGCTGTTGTCCCTGAGGGCCTGAGCCTTCATGATTCTTTCCATGTTTGCCGTCCAGCCATACTCTCCCGTCACCAGGCAGCAAGGCGAGTCCACAATCCTGTCGGACACAACAACCTTCTCCACCCTGTCGCCTAGGATGTCCTTGATGGTCTTGCATAGGTTCTCGAAGGACTTCTTTTTCTCTTCTTTCTTTTTCTTCTCCTCTTCGGTCTCTTCATCAAGTTTTAGTCCCTCCTTGGTGGCAGAGACCAGCTTCTTACCATCATATTCCTTCAACTGCCCAACAGCATACTCATCAATTGCATCAACCATGAACAGCACTTCATAACCCTTCTTCTTGAGTCTCTCCAAGAACGGTGAGTTCTCAACCGCTTTCTTGCTTTCACCAGTAATGTAGTAAATATCCTTTTGGCCTTCCTTCATTCTGGTGACATAGTCCTTCAAGCTGGTCACCTCATCGCCACTCTTGGTTGAGTGGTAGCGGAGCAGGTCAGCCAATTTGGCTCTGTTCTGGCTGTCCTCATGGATACCCAACTTCAGGTTCTTGGAGAAAGACTCGTAGAACTTGTTGTAATCCTCCTTGTTCTCTGCAATCTCATTGAACATCTCAATGCACTTCTTCACAAGGTTCTTCCTGATAACCTTCAGAATCTTGTTCTGCTGCAGCATCTCACGGGAAATGTTGAGTGGCAAGTCATCGGAGTCCACAACTCCCTTCACAAAGCCAAGGTACTCAGGGATAAGTTCCTCGCAGTTGTCCATGATGAACACCCTCCTGACATAGAGTTTGATATTGTTCATCTTCTTCCTGGTGTCGAAGAGATCAAATGGAGCTCTCTTTGGAACAAAGAGTATCGCTTTGAATTCGAGCTGGCCTTCAACAGAGAAGTGCTTGACTGCAAGGTGCTCTTCCCAGTCGTTGGTCAAGCTCTTGTAGAAGGCAGCATACTCCTCCTTGGTGATCTCCTCTGGCTTTCGCAGCCAGATGGGTTTCTGCTTGTTGATGAGTTGCCACTCGTGGGACACCTCATTTATCTTTTTCTTCTTCCCTTTCTTATCTTCTTTGTCCTCATCAACCTCCTCAACTTCTCCCTCCGCTTCCTTCTTGCCTTCATCTTCATCTTCATCATCGCTGATTTCCTTCTCAGTTGTTTTCTCGGTCCAGAGGTAGATGGGGTAACTGATGAATTCGGAATGCTTCTTCACAAGGTCCTTGATCCTCCTCTCCTCCAAGTACTCCAACTGTCAACAGAAAGCCAAACATCAGCAACCATAATCAGTGACCAGTTCAGTCCATTACCAACAGATAAAGTAGACTCTCCGAAATGAACACAAATGCAGCATGATCCAGTTGGAAGTCGAAAAGTATCCTACCTGGTCCTCCTTGAGGAACAGTGTGATTTTGGTTCCTCTTCCGAGTTGCTCTCCACTGACGTCCCTTGTGACAGTGAAGGAACCTCCAGCCTGCGATTCCCAGATGTATTGCTCATCGTCATTGTGCTTCGTGGTCACGATAACTTTCTCAGCCACGAGGTAAGCTGAGTAAAACCCAACACCGAATTGGCCAATCATGCTAACATCAGCACCAGCTTGCAACGCCTCCATGAATTCCTTGGTCCCAGACCTCGCGATGGTACCCAGGTTATTCACAAGATCTGCTCAAAGACAAAAAGGCGGAATTACAGTTTGTGCGAAGAAAATCATTTTGATAAAAAAATCACGAGGGAGCTCATTAGGGAAGTAAATCTCACCTGCTTTGGTCATGCCGATACCACTGTCGATGATCGACAGGGTTTTGTTAGTCTTGTCCGGAACAAGCCTGATGAAAAGCTCGGGCTGCCCATCGAGTTTGCTCTTGTCCGTGAGACTCTCGTAACGGATTTTGTCCAAAGCCTGCATTATTTTCGCGACAAAGCCAATTTCAGTTCTGTTCCGACAGTTACCGGTCATATTCCACAACAGACGGACATTATCAAACCATCCAAATCAACCCCCTGAACCTTCTGTTACTACAGATTATTAAGAGATCATTCAAGGCCTAGTAAAAGAACAGCCTTTAAAGTACTAGCCGATAGCTATATAACAACTCGGAGATTAGTTCAAAGGCTCGAAGATGCAGGGGACAACTGTGTCTTGGTCTATAACTGTGTCAAAATATTTAAATTAATAAATAAGGCCTTCATCTAACGACTTAGACTTTCTCACAATGCATTAAGTAGAAAACTCTGAATTCAAATACCTATAGATCAGAAGATTCTGAGTTTGAATTTTTCCAAACCCACAATTGAATATTTCCATACCTAGTACTACTTACAAAAATTTGATCTGATAGCTTGAGCTTAAGATTTTGTCTCAAGCCTGCATTTGTCACAGAAGTACTAGTTTTGAGGATTCAGCAGCTCGACGATGCAGGGGACAACCGTGTTTTGGTCTACAATTGAATATAACGGCCTCCCAGCATCAATGCAAGTGAATCAAACCGATGGCAAAATTGACTGATCTACAAGCTGTCGATTCTAGGCATGACTATTTCGCCATCTTTCAGCCTTTTAACTCATTCCATACCAGGCGTCTCGTTCCCTAAGCGAGCACAACGCGATGCACGCCGCGCACACACGATCGCGGACAAACATTCGCAAAAGAAACAGGGGGAAGCAGAGAGAGAGAGAGAGAGAGACGTACGTCGGAGGAGTTGCTGATGATTTCACGGAGGAAGATCTCCTTGTTGCTGTAGAAGGTGTTGATGATCAGGCTCAGGAGCTGGTTGATCTCCGCCTGGAACGCGAAGGTCTCCGCGTCGGCCATCTGCACATCCGCCATTCTCCGCACACGCAAGGCGAGGAAGCACGAACGAACGAACGATCGGCGAAACGAGAGCGCGAAAGAAGATGAAAACAATCGCAGAAGATCGTATCGAGCGCAAGGGATCAGTACTCTGCTTCAGAGAGGAGAACTCGAAGCTCTATTTATTGGCGCGAAGAAGAGAGACCGCGTGGGTTCTGGAGAGTTCCATGCAACGGCGTCGTTGACGGAGACGGAGATGCCTTAACCCGATGCGAAGTCGCCGTCATCTTTCGTGGTTTGGAGGAGGGGGAATCGAGAATGTTCGTCCAGGTCACGAGTCTCGAATGTTCTTGTCAGGTCTTTTTGCCCGTTGACCGTGACTCCGCACGGGGCCGAGCGGTTCGACAGGCCTGGTCCAGGCCCGAATTCCGGACCAGGCCTTGTTGGGCCCAGACTGGCCCGCTCGATCTTGGGCCTAAGCATGCTCGGCCCGCCCACTGTCAAAATGCGAGTTCCAGACCAAGACTACGACAACAGGGAGTTTATGGACAAATTTTGCCAATAACGAGAATGAAAAATCACGAGGCGATGAGATAGTTGCATCTAAATCAAATCGTCACGGTTTAAATCTTACCAGCTTTTTAGTAAAACAAGACTTCTTCAAGGGTATGTGAGAAGTCGCGGCTAATGGGAGAAGAATTAAATTCTTAATCGACAATAGAATTGATGAAGTCGGTTTTCTAGTCCATTAAATGTTTTCATCTATTACGATTCTAAATCCTGACTACCTCGTTCTTGATTATTTACAACACATAATGGAATCTAGCACTAAGTTGATTTTGATGTGGATTCAATCTATGTTTCTACCTTTATATCATGGTGAGTGGTGATTTGTTGGTTTATAACAAAAATTTTAGCATTCTTTTATTGTTAAAGAGAGCTTATGAAATAATTTCACATGACATAAATTAACTACTAATAAATTGTGAAGTTTAGTGTGCAAATGGGATGGATCGTGAAAGATCAAAAGCCTTTTGTGATTTGTTTTTCATGGGCACTGTTTACTAATTATGATAGATTTCAACGTAAAAAATAATGGATTTCTTTTACACTTCTTGTCCTTCACCCGTGATTCTGCACAAGTGATTGTTAGGCAAATCCATCTACTTCAACAAATCTATTAAAAGAAACTGTGGCTTGTCAGCATTTTGGAATTGGAGGAACAAAAGATTAGTTCAGAGTTCAGATGGACTTATCTATTCTCATTATACTTGTGAATCGGAATATAGATTGACTTCTTAGAAAGAGAAAAGAGATAAGCTTATGGGCTGGACCATCTCTCATTTTGATTGGATCAAGCTTAATCCCGACGGGCCTCTAAATGCAATTGGGGTTTAACTTCTGTCCGTGGGCTTCTTTGTAATTAATTGGGCAACTAGCATGCTAGGCACGTGCAAACTGTGTAAATGCGTTTTTCACTCAAAGCAAAACTTTGGGAAATATTTTTTTCTTTTTCGGAAAAAAAGCACTTTAAGGGAGAAAACCGATGTACGGATTTATTGGTAATTACTAATTAGGTCATTCGATCTCGTGTTATCGAGCTCCGTTAGGGGATAAATGGTGTCAACGTCGGCCTTGTCCCCTCTCTCCCTCTTCCGAAGTCAAAAAACGATCATCCCCTAGATCACGGCGAAAGCTTCCCCGGCCGACGAGCCTCCCGGCGCCGCCAACTCTCGGCTCGCGATCAGCTTCCTTCCCTCCTGGTTTCCCGATGAGATCCGCAGCGCATGGCGGCTAAGAAGAGGGTCACCAGCAGGCGACCGCCCAAGCTCAAGCCCGACGGCGACGGCGACGGCGGCGTCGTCACCTCTCCCATGCCTCATCGGCAGCGCCCCAATTCCGGATACCGGCGGAGGATCGCCCTCCTGCTCCCGGCGTTCCTGCTCTTGTTCCTCGTCGGCTTCGCGAGCGTTTACCGGAACAGGTCGGGAAGTTTCGCGGTCGACGACGTGTCCCCGGCCGTGTACTCGATCGAAGTGGTGCGCGAGTTCCCTCACGATCCCCAAGCCTTCACTCAGGTTATCATACTGATTTCTCGCTGGATTCTTTTCCGGCATTTTCTTCGTCATCGAATTCTCCATTCGCTGCCTTTTCATTACGTGAATTTTTCAGCGTTCGCTTGTCGTTCTGATTTTCTTGACATAAATAAACCGCAATTTGTTTATTTTATCGCGATCTAGTTGACGACTGCGGTTCATTGCTTAATTTCGATATGCAATTTTAGTTCTTTGCGCAATGAAGTCCTTGTTACTGATGACAAGTTTGTGCACATCTTCTTACGTTGCATGTTGCGGATTTGGGGGTTGTTTTGTTTTTACCTCCTTTTCGATAATATATTGCGTGCTGTTTGTTTATGTGAAAGCGGAATGTGGGTAGGATAGAAGTCCTGATGCGAATTTAATGTTGCAATTTGAATGAATTTGCTTCCTTTTGCAAATTGTGATTATGCTTCTGATTTGGGAATTTCAGGGGCTTCTTTACGCGGGAAATGATACTTTGTTTGAGTCGACCGGTCTCCATGGGCAGGTAAGTCTACCGTCTTAGGACATGAATCAATGGGGTTCCCCTTCACTTTTGTTCTCACTTTCTTCCATCAGATATAAGTTATGCAACACTGTAGTTTTGGCATATGTTTCATCTCTCAACTGTTTGCTTTCGTTCCAGTCATCAGTTCGAAAGGTAGCTCTCCAAAGTGGAAAGGTATGTCATGCTATTTCTCTTTGACTGCCTGAATTTTAATTTAGTGTGCATCTCTTTGAGTTAGATACAATTGAGAGTCTATGAAATATCAGTGACAATTTCATGGAGATTATTATAATGAAATGAACAAGGTAGTTGAAAGTCGAAGCTTTCTTCAGTTATATTACAGAATTTCCATGAGTATGTTGCATGGAGTAGATTGCTAATTACTGGTGTTCTTATGCCTTCCTCAGCACTTCTTAGATTGAATCTGGCTTCACAGGTCCATTTATCCAAATTTTTATAGGTTGAGGCAATGCAAAAGATGGATTCGTCTTACTTTGGGGAAGGTTTGACTCTTCTTGATGAAAGGTATGTCAAAATGTCAGTAGCATTAGTGTAATGCATGAGCAAAATCAGCAAGGTAAAGTTGGTGTGGGTGTGTGAGTATTGGCATTATGTTGAGTATAGAAGGAACTTGAACTTACATATGAGTATCATTTTGGCTGGGCAAATCACAGAAAGGGATATACATTGTCCTATAAAACAATGGGAATCATTTGGACTTTCCAAGACATGCAGCTTAAAAGATTGTGCAAGTGCCGCTGTGAATGTATACTTGTTGATTGATTTAAAATGGCACCTCTTCCAATCGAAGAGTCTTCTAGTTATGCAATTCAGGAATTCTACCTTTTCTTGAAAAGAATATAGAGATGGAAGTTGCATTTTAATAGGATACGAAAATTAACTATGGTTATTTTTAATCTTCTTTTTAATCAAAGTTTTTCCCTCTCGTATCACAAAAACTAGAGATTAAGACATGCGTGGATCGTGCATACAGAAACAAAGAAATAATTTCCGTCATCAGAAAATATCATAAGCAATTGAATGGAGAACACCAGCAATTGTGTATCAAAGTAATAAGATAAAGAATCTAGGGATGTTAGGAGTAGAAAATTATGTAATTTAAATGCTTAACAATATGATTATTTGAACCTACAGTATGACCGAGATTTACTCTTCGTAACATTTTTTTATTCTGAGAAAGCAGAAAATTGGTTGGTTGCACTGAATTAGATGGTTAATAATGGAGGAGCAAAACCCTTATCTCTCTCTGGAGGAGTATCAGTTTTAAGAATTACCTTCCAGTCTCATAAGTGCATGTTTAACTTTTTTAGTCGTTGAACTAGTTGGAAAATTACTGGAGTGGTCTAGTAGGATCCTGTTTAATAAAATAATTTTTTTTTTTTAAATAAAAAATTGTTTGTGTCAGGAATGTGGGCTTTTTCCCAATATGATTCAGCCATTCTTTGCTTTTAACTGAATCACTGTTGCTGTTTCTTATATTTCCATGTTTCTTTGTGATTTGAACTGCTCTTACTTCAAAGATCCTACTCTGCATGCTAATTTTGTACCTTTCATCCTTTTGTGTAGGCTGTTTCAAGTAACTTGGTTGCAGAAAACTGGTTTCATATATGACAGAAATAATTTAAGCAAAGTTCGTCTCTTACTTTTTCATAGTTATGACAATTAAGTTTATTGTTGCTGGTATATTTAAATAAGTTTTCTCTTAAGAAGTGAGCTCTCTGAAATGCTCATGTGCATTAGTGTTCTTCTGATTTTCAGGGAGTCATTAATATCAATCTGTGTACTGGGTTCCTCTCAAATTAAGAAATATCTCATTCCTGTTTACAGGCTGTTCTGTACACCCAAGGGCTGTAATAGAAGGATAGCCATATGCTCAAAGCTTCTCATCGAGTTTTCTATCTAACATGTAACCATTCAAAAGTTGCATGACCACTACTGCCTTTGTGCAGCTGCTTGTATGCAGTTGTGAATTTTATGTAGACACTGCAGTTATTGAGAAGATTATGAAATTTGAGATGGCATCTGAATGGAAGATAAGGCATAGTGCTAATATGAATCTAGAGTATTGCATATGACTTAGCAGAGTCTACACCCTTAAAATAATGTATTTTGGCAAAAATACTTCCTCTTTGCAGTTACAGTGAAAAAATAACTTCTCTTGTTTTCCCATTGCATGCACCCCTTTCAGATTCACTTTCCCAGAAGATTTAGTTTTAGTTGGTTATCATTATTGTTGCATAGACTCTTGTATTAGGTGATGTTAGCTTTCAACTTGTGATGTTTTATTGTGCTCTTTCTTTCCCTCTCTCGCCTGTTGCCTTGGTGGCCGGTCATTGCCATTGCCATCTCTCTCTATCTTGCCTTGTTTATTCATGGTATGCCATTGGAGCTGCTGATTGGGGTTCTTCCTGGATACCAACTCATTCATCATTTTTTGCTCAGTGCAGTTTGAAGAATTCACTCATGAGATGCAAGATGGGTGGGGACTAGCAACTGATGGAAAAACATTGTTTGGAAGCGATGGAACTTCAACATTGTATCAAATTGATCCTCATAATTTCAGAGGTGCTCTAACTTGCCCTTTCTTCCACCCAGCCTTTGCCATCATTGCGACCTTTTCCTTTAACAGAGAGGGTTTTTATACTGATAGGCGGCAATCTTTGTTGCAGTTATTGATAAACAGGTTGTCAGATACAGGACTCATGAAGTTCACAACCTAAATGAGCTGGAGTATATTAATGGGGAAGTTTGGGCAAACATATGGCAGGTAAACATTCAATTCTCGGAGTATTGTAGGCGGGGAGAGAGCCTGACATGTGAATATGGCAATCTTACCTGGCATGACAAATTTCCTCTCTGCTTCAACTCCCAATTTCTAGGGAAGAACAGTCACTGTTTGAGTTCCAAATGTTTGAATACTGTTATTCTTTCACTCATAGCAATGCTAATATGGGTGCAAAATGCTATCTGTTACATTGTTGGAATATCATAAGTTGATGATTCTACTATTATCATTCTGCCCAAATGAAGAGATTGTCCTTAAAACCATGGCCTCATATCTCTTGGATTATCCTTACCATGGCCTCATATCTCTTGGATTATCCTTTGTGTATTGTGCAGAGTGACTGCATTGCGAGAATCTCTTATAAGGATGGCAAAGTAATTGGCTGGATACTTCTTCCAAATTTGAGGTGTCAATTCTTTCCTTGTAAATGGGCCTTGGATGCTTTTTCATAAGCTGGAAGTAGTTGAGTTGGCTCATAACCTTATTAACTTGCTGCATTTGTCTCTATTCCGCAGGGAAGGATTGTTAACAGCAGGATATAAAGTAAGCTATAGAGATGAAACAATTGAATCCAATTTTATTGAACTTTGCCAGCTTTGATACTGTTCACGCTCTGTGTGGAGAATTCCAATAAGGCTTGGCCAGGCAAGCATGAATGCTTGTGTCTGGATGAGATTACCTTTTGTAAATCTGATAGTGTATTTGGTCCATGACCTGCACAGTTTAAGTAATTTTTTTTGGGACAAGGGACGCCTATCCACAACATTTCATCTAAAAGTACCCTCGTTTTTGGCTGTATGAAAATTAATTATTTTGTCCGTACTCTTATTTTATGAGAAGTTATTGTCTATTTAACTTGTCTAATTCATGTGGGCATTTTGTGTTCTGCCAGGGATTTGATGTTTTAAATGGCATAGCTTGGGATAGCGAAGAGAAGCGCTTATTTGGTGAGCCCTCATCTTCGACCTGCATTTTCCAGCATGTATTCTTCATAGCCTCAATTTTGTATCTCTACGAGCCACTCATTTGGTGATCATTTACTGGAATGGTCGGATGCTCTTCTGTCATAGATGGGTATTCATAGGCAATGCTTTGAGATGAGACTTTGTGATAGTTTTCTGCCCTGGTTTATGTTGTTTTTTTTTTTTTTTTGGTAAAGAGACCTGGTTTATGTTGCTGTGACACACTAATCTGTATTTTCTGTAGCTAAAGTGCTGTGGTCAAGATGCTGGTCTCGAGCATACTTGAAGTCATGCTTCTTTACAGGCCACATTATTTATTTGTTGATGTTTTGTGTGCAGTAACTGGAAAATTATGGCCGAACCTATATGAGATCCGGTTGCATCCTGTAAAAAGGCGATTTGATGATGGAGTCATCGAGCAACTATGTCTGCGGATGCCTTTCAATTTTGGAAAGCCATAGTCTGATGGAGGAGTCATTCACGGCATGGTTAGTTATGGTTAGTTGTGCTACAAACAAGGTGGCATGATCGGGATTATGATGTTCGGATATACTGTGTCCATCGCTGAGAAGCATACAATCGTGGAAGGGAAGAAATAAAGTGGCACAAAGTTAAAGGAAAATGAAGTCCTTTCCACGTTGATAAGTTTGATCTCTGTCTGTATCTCTCTGCGTCTCGTCTCGTCTCTTCCATGTTCCATCTCATGCGGCTCACTAGGAGTTCACATAGGACTCTGCATATTCATTGGCTCAAATCTTTCTTTGAGTTAAATGGATTTGAATGGATGGAGTCCCACCTTCACAAAATCGTAACAAGTGGAAAATTTATATAGACAAATTACGCTTCTGTTGCTTTATTCGTTCTGGGTAAAATCAATTATAGAGTAGATACTTCTAAATGTCGGGAAAATTGTCTAAAAAATCCTAGATCTATTTCTCTTTGTCAAATAAGTACTAAACCTTCAATTTTGTTATTTCAGTCTTAAGTCATTTCACTTCTTGTCAATTGTTGGTAGGAATTTGCTGACATGGATGGCTGGCGTGGCTCGTTTTTAATAATATTTTAATGATATTTATATATTTTTTGAAAATTTTATGGTCTTGTTTTTTTGTTTTTAATTTTCTATCCTTTTTTTTTGGGGGGTTTGGAGTTTGGCCGGGGAGGGTGGCCGGTTGACCCTTGCCGGAAACCCTAGCCGGCCCTAGCTTAAAAAAAAGAAGCAAAAAAAGTAAAAAAAATTCAAAATATTATTAAAATTGCCACATCATTAGCGGTTGTCCATATCAACAATCTTCAATCAAAATTGTCCGGATTGAGTTGACTCAATTGGTTAGAAGTGAAAAAATTTAGGACTGAATTGATAAAATTGAAAAGTTTAGGACCGAATTGAATAGATTTAGGATTTTAATAATTTTCCCCCTAAATGGTTAGATCGGTGAGACCGTTTCATCTGTTGCATAAACCCAGTTTCCAATTTGGATTTCAACTTTGAAGATTGAAGTTGAAGATCTATCTCCACATCACAATAAATAAATTGAATAACAATTATTTTTTTCTTTTAGGGTTATTACTACAAAAAAAAAAATTATTAATTGATACACGTGACAAATTAATTTTAAATTAATTTTTAACCACTGAAATCTCAAATTGATATACTTATAATAAATTTACTTACCGTTTATTTTTATTAAATTTTACTATTAAATTATTGAGTTAGATAACATATGGTATAGTTTAGAGTTTTACCTTCCATTTATTATAGGTATATTAATTTGTGATTTTTGGTGGTACTATCTAATTTAATGAAAAATAAAAAGTGATAAATTTGTTATAAATATATAAGTTTAGGATTTTTTGTTATTAAAAAATTAGTTTGAAGTAAATTTATCACGGGTTACCGATTCGGAGTTCTTTGAGGTCAAAAAATTAGTTTAAGATAAATTTATATATATATCAGTTTGAGGTTTTTCGTGATAATAATCCATTGCATAAGTGAACGACAATCCTTAATCGAGCGAGTTTCGCTGTTTAAAAGGTATGGAGACCCTGCTTTCGTAAACGGAACGCCTAGCAATAATCTGTTGTATGGTGCTATTGCGGTCAAATATGGAACATGGCCCCCCTTCATAGTCCTATTTGAATATGAAACTTAATGGTTCGCCCTCCTTAACCGCCGCAAATTTTCTACGAATTATCATCATATTTGCTCCGGATTGCTAATGTATCCGTCGTTGATGCTCCTGCAATTCCGTTCACCAAACGCGTCCTGTTAAAAGGACGGTGAGCTCCGTCCCATGAATTTGTTCCCGTACGATGAACCGCGGAACACTGAACGACGACAGGTCTCCCAGGTCAGCGACACCTCAGCGGGCGTTGGGAAAAGAACCGGTCTTCTCCGAGATGATCGGGGACGAAGATTTGGTTAGGTACCAGAATCTCGCGCCGCTGAAAGGCAAATTAACGAACTAACAACGTTTGAACTTCAATCTATCTTAATCCACTTCAACTTCAAGCTCTGTTCATCTCCCTCTCTCTCTCTCTCTTGAAGCCACAGTCAAGTCATGCCATCAAACTCGCCGCTCTTCGGACCCCGGTTATGGATTCAAATACTGGCGTTCTCGGCCACCGTCGTGGTTTTGTTCCTGCTCCCTATCTTCTTCATTTGCTGCTACCGCAGAAAGCCGTCCGCGCCCCCCCGCTCCCAGCTGTCGAACCCTGCCGCGGCCAAGAGTTGTTTCGGTCCAAGAGCTTCGTCGTTGGATCACAGACTGCTGTCTTCGTTCCGCCTCTCTGACGTTGAGATGGAAGCCGTCCTGTTCAATCAGTGGAGGGCGGCTCCGGCTCGTGAGAGCGGGGTGTTCCGGACGAGCCTTGTGGCTGATCCGGAATCAGTTGTGGGGAAGACGAGGTTAGCGCTTGATGAGATTAAATTTGCGACAAATGGATTTGCCTGCGAAAATGTGATTGGATGCGGAGACCATGCGGTTGTTTACCGGGGGTTTTGCTGAACAATGTAAGAGTGGCAGTGAAGAGATTGCTGTGCAGCAGGTACTAAACAACTTTTGTAGCTGGATACATCTAGGCACTCCTGAGAAATTAGCTTTAAATTGAATCTATGCGACGATCAATGGTAGGCCTCGGAAATAGATATCGGAAATTAGTAGCGTCAGAGCGTTGCCTCATGATTAAGTTAGTAACCGCGGGAACTGATTTAAAGTCCGGATGAACACGTTCATTTTGATTCTGTGGAGACTGGGCTTTGTTACTAAGGCTTCTGTGGTTCCTCAGTCTGGAAGATGAGGAATTCAAGCGAGAAGTGGAGGTGATATCGCATGTTAGACACAAGAATCTCGTGAAGCTGCTTGGATACTGTGCCGAAGGAGATTACAGGTAACATCTAGGTACACGCTCGTCAAATATTGCTTTCCATAGAATGTTGAAATGTTGAGTTGAATCATCATTATATCAGGGTGCTTGTCTATGAGTATGTTGATAATGGCAATCTGCATCAGTGGCTTCATGACTGTAGTGGGAAGGCCAGTCCTCTAACATGGGGTCAAAGGATAAATATTATCCGAGGAACGGCAAAAGGGTGCGTTTGCTGAACCTAAACTCGATTTTATGTCATTTATAATCGATATCTTGAGGAGCAAGTTCTTGCAGATTGGCCTACATTCACGAGGACACTGAACCGAAGGTTGTCCATTGCAATATCAAATCTAGCAACATACTCCTTGATCATCAGTGGAATCCAAAAATTTCTGATATAGGGTCGGCCGAGCTCTATGAACCGGAGCCAAGTCACATGTCAAGCGAACAATCGAGGTAAAACGGTTTACTGATCAAGGATGGGTTTTTGATCTAGTGAATTCACGAAACTCAATTATTCATATGACTGACCGAAATTCCTCGGGTCCTCAGTTATGCAGCACTGGATTATGACGTCTATTGCTTCGGAGTACTCGTTATGGAGATAGTAACAGGGAGGCTTCCTGTAGATGAAAGTCGACCCCAGGTAAGGCCTATGGAACTGCAAATCAATTACGTCTCCAACTGTGACAGATGGTAAGATCAAAGGATGCATTGACTTAAAATTTGATTTCTGCTGACAGGCACATTTGATTGATTGGTTGAAGTTCATGATTGCAAATCAGAGAACTGTACATGTGGTCGATTCTAATATACCCGAAAGGCCTTCTTCAAAGGAACTCAAACGCGTTCTTCTGATTGCTCTAAGATGCGTCGATCCGGATTTAAATCACAGGCCTAGAATGGGGGATGTAGTTCACATGCTAGAGATGAGGGATCTGCTAATTGGAGATGTTAGATTATTCGTAGATTAACTGCAAAAACATTATGTTTTCGTGTTTGCAAATTATCCGTTAATTCAATCATGTAGCCCCCATTTGGTTTGGTTTGATCTAGAAGCAAGGCATCGGCAGAAGGCAATTTCTTGTCCTTATGCAGAAACCATTCAGAGTTTTGCTGGATCATATAAAAGTCTTTGCCTTATTCCAAAAGGGGAAAACACCATCATGTACCAGAAAATGACACCAAATCAACACGATGATCATGCAGAGATGGATAGAGCGAACATGATTTTCAGGTCTTAAATGATCAAGCTTAGATAAATTTTCCATCTCCATGGTGCTTTTTCATCCTGAAATCTCTTAGTTCTTAGGCTCTATAGTTTTTTTCATTCTCATCCAATCTTATATGAGAAAATGAGCCTTGCGGAAGACGAGGACTCCTTGTTCCATCCTCCCAAAAGAACATCGTTCTGTTTCTTATTGGTGATTACTAGGTAGAGAGACAAATTATCCTGCTACACTCTTCCGGTAGATAATATCATTTATGATACTGCACAATTGCACGGATCAAAGGAAGACCGAATAAAAACAGAAATTCAAGATTGTAGCAATTCCAGCGCATTGGCACACAGTTTCTTGGAAGCATCGCTCTTAAAACTCGACAAACACTAGTGAACATAGTTTTAAGGAACAGGGCACATCTTCAACTCCACATCCTCAATTGGCAGCTTATCCTTAGGGAAAGGACAGTCCATTGCTGGTTCCTTCACGGGCAACAGATCACAAGCCACAGGAGTCCCGTTGCTTGTAACTCCTGCTATGTCCGTGCAGTTCCACTGTATTTTTTCTGGTTTTAGGCTCAATCCGATATGGACATTCGAAATGCAGATCCCAGTGAAAGGATCTCCTTTTATTCCTTCAAGTCTAGCTGAATAAGTCACATTTTCAGCCACCATGTCTCTGTAATTTATTCCTTGAATCACAGGTAGCGCCTTGGGATCGTACCCAGGGTCGGGGTGGGAATTAAAGCTGCCACTCGTCCAAAACATGTAATTCATTGTCTTCATGATCATCGACCTCATGAAAATGTCCTTGATATACCCTCCTCTTCCAGGAGCCGTTTTGATTCTGATACCCGATTGGGTGTTGATGGGCACAACATTCTCGGCTCTTATGTCCTGGATTCCACCAGACATCTGGCTGCCAAGAGCTATTGCAGCACCTTTCGGAGAAGTGCACGTAATCCGTCTTATAATGACATGTCGTGTCGGCATTCCGAATGCAATCCCGTACTGGTTCCAGCCACTCTTGATTGCGACGCAGTCATCTCCGGACACTATATAGCAATCCTCAATCCGGACGTTTGTGCATGAATCTGAGGATTGGAATTGACCCGCGATTAATCAGCTTATATTAAGGAGACTGAAGGTTCACTGATAAGAAGTAAACTAATAGCTTAAGAACTTATGAGCTTCATTCGGAAACAAGATAATTTCCAAGTTGTTCTCCGTCTAAGAGCAGCTACTGCAATTAATTATTGGAGTAAAAAACTAGAAGGCTAACCAGGGTCTACTCCATCAGTACTGGGAGAATCAACTGGTGCGAGAATGGTTAGCCTTTGAACCAAAATATTGCTGCAATCATCGCTATAATAGTCAATAGCAGTCTCAAACTAACAAAAGATTAAAACACATTTTAAAAATTAATTTCACTGTTCCAAGCATGACATAGAAGCGGGCAAACCTGCTGTAAATTGGATGAACGAACCACGACGGAGAATCAACCAAAGTAAGATTAGATATCTGGACCCAATTCGAGTACATGATTTCAATAAGGTAAGGTAGAGTCAAGTTCAGCTCTCCTTTCCTGAACTTGTCCCACCAGTAAGCACCCTGTCCGTGAATTGTACCTTTGTTTCCTGCAAAATCATCATTCAGAAAAGTTCTCGACCAGAAATTTGTATCAAAATCAGATGATTAGACCTTACCTATATGTGAACTTAATTACAGTAACAAGCTGAAGGGGAGAAAAGCCGAATCTTGACTAAACATACATATACCTGTGATCACAACGTCAGTGAGATTTATACCGAAGATTAGACTGCTGAACCGTCCGCCAGGAGTGTTTCTTCCTGCCCCGTACGACGGCAAGATAGCCACTCGAGGCCATTCCGATTCATCCTGTATGACAATATAATACACATATCCCATACTTATCCGTGCCCCGGTGCATGCGCACATTAAAATATTCAAAGTACATTGTGTGCACAGACACAGAAAAACGCAAAGAGTTTAAGTGCAAATGCCTAAAAATTTACAGTAGCAAAACCAGCTGTTGAGAATAGGAAACTCTTTTCGTGTTCGAATCTAAGAAGTGACATCACAAGCAGATGGAACAGAGGCTTTTCATTACTTATCATGTTCCAACAGTAGACTTTGTAAAAAAACATGAGATGAATCATGTTTTTCTTTATGTTCCAGCTCGGATGCTCTGCCTTCCGAAAGACATGATTTATCCTCAAGACCATCTCATGAAGAATCGGACGTGAGACCTTGCGGTCGGCGAAGTGACTCCACGGATAAACCACGCAAAGAGAACGACGTTGTCTTTTGTGCTTTGTAAAGCGTTACCACCCACACGAGCGTGTACCTGGGATGCGAGAATAGTGGCGTTTCGGTCGAGGTACAGCGTGAAGTGGCTGGTGAGATTGAAACTCCCCGTCAACCACTTCCCCGCTGGCACCACTAGCTGTGCCCCGCCGTCCAGCGCGTACTCGCTCAGGTTCGCGACTGCCCGCCTGAACGCCTCCGTGTTCGACGTCCTCCCGTCCCCGACGCCTCCAAAATCCACCAGCGACGCGGTGTGCTTCCGGCAACTGATTGCCGGGTAGGATTCTCCTCCTCTCGCCAAGAGCAGGGACAAAAGGAGGAGCAGCAACGCCGAGGGACCCGGCAACCGCACGATCATCTGTTTCGAAACGATGTAGACAAAGAAAAGGAAGAACGCAGAAGATGGTTTAGGCCAAACGAAAGAAAAGAAAAAGAATCACGAATGAGCAGTGATCGAGAAGATTATCGCGTGAAACTAAAAACAGACGGGAAGACAGAGTACAACGAACGAAGCAATCAACCTTAGAACTCAAGGGTTGTATCATCATCGTCAGGATGATGAGATGATGATGATGATGATGATGATGATGATGATGATGATGGTGATGGGAGTGATTGAAGATGGTTTTTTAAAGTTCCAAATGGATATGCATTTAAGTTCTTGGTTACCATAATGGAATCAAATCTGGGAGTGCATCTTCTCTCCAGGATTCTTGATTGGGGTCTCAAGTTCAGGTTCTCTTCTGTCGGTCTTTTGGTCAGGAATTAGACGTGACGTTCTGAGCGTGTGGGTGGATATGGAACTGGAAGTAAAGACCAACCTCTTGCACGCCGGATCGCATGCAGCACCATTTACGGGTAGGTATTCAAGCTTTGCTCCGCATATGCGAAGAACACGGAAACCTTAGATTATGCAGTCAAGTTATTGCTAGATTTTACAGCGACTGCTCTCTCACTTTCCGTTTTCTTTTCACCCTAAAATAGGAAAGGCCACTCCCTTCCATCCAAGCACCATCTGGTATTGCTCCTATAAATTTTCCTAGATTAGCTTTCCAAATTCCACGCGCGAATTTGGAAACTCTGGATATGGACATACGATTTTGCTGCTTGGTTGAGGAGAAAATCACCGAAAAAAAAAGTGTCCTAAACATATTGCGTTTTCACCGATTTAGTCCCATCAGTTGAGTTCAAACATTTTCATGTTTTATCTAATTGAGTCTATCCGGCCAATTTTCTTTTCTATTTTAATTGGATTAGTCGACGACAATTTTCAATTTGACCGTGTCAACTAGTACTTCCCAAAGTACTTCCCAAAATTTATCTAAACCCACTTGAATTACTACGTGTAATCTATATATATCGACTGCATGTGAGCTTAACTACACCACATGTAGAATATTAGACTTCTATTTTGAGGGAGGCTCCACCGTTAAGAAGTTATGGAGACGCTGCTTTTGCATACTGAATGCCTAGCAATAGCCTGGTGCATGGTGCTATTGCTGCACAAGGTGCCACCAAAGCCAACACGTGCTCGCCGGCCGATGAAGACATGGCCAGCCGACATTGAAAACTTTTGAGAACAGGGGGACTCGCTGGCGAAAGTGTGATAGGATGCAGAGACTATGCAGTTGTTTACCTGGGGGTTTTGCTGAATAATGTGAGAGTGGCAGTAAAGAGATTGCTGTGCAGATGTTACTAAACAACTTTTGTAGCTGGATACATCTAGGAACTCCTGAGAAATTAGTTTAAATTGAATCCATGCAGTGGTTAATGGTAGGCCTCAGAAATGGATATCGAAAATTAAAAACTTGCAGAGCATTGCCATGCTATAAAGACCATGAATAAGTTGGTAACTACTGGAACTGATTTTAAGTCCGGATAAACTCAGTTCGTTTTGGCTGGTCAATGGAAAAAAAGTGGTGTCTGGGCTTTTATTACTAAAGCTTCTGTCGTTCCTCAGTCTGGAAGAAGAGAAATTCAACCTGAGAAGTGGAGGTGCTATCGCATGTTAGATGCAAGAATCTCATGAAGCTGCTCGGGTACTGTGCCGAAGGAGATTACGGGTAACATCTAGGCACACGCTCGTCATGAGTATGTTGATAATGGCAATCTGCATCAGGATGTCGATAATGGCAATCTGCATCAGGGGCTTCATGACTGTAGTGGAAAGGCCAGTCCTCTAACATGGGGTCAAAGGATAAATATTATCCGAGGAACGGCGAAAGGGTGTGTTTGCTGAACTTAAATGAGATTTCATGTCATTGATAATCGCTATCTTGAGGAGCAAGTTCTTGCGACAACTGAACCGAAGGTTGTCCATTGCAATATCAAGTTTAGCAACATACTGCTCGATCATCAGTGGAATCCAAGGATCTCTGATAATGAGTTGGCCAAGCTCTATAACTGGAGCAGAGTCACATGTCAAGCGAACAATCGAGGTAAAGCAGTTTGCTGATCAAGGATGGGTTTTTGATCTAGTGAATTAAATTCCTTGAGTCCTCAGTTATGCAGCACCAGATTAAGATGTCTATTGCTTCAGAGTACTTGTCATGGCAATAGTCACAGGGAGGCTTCCTGTAGATGAAAGTGAACCCCAGGTAAGGCCAATGGAACGGCAAATCAATTACGTCTCCGACTGTGACAGATGGTAAGATCAAATGATACATCGACTTAAAATTTGATATCTGCTGACAGGCACATTTGAATGATTCATTGAAGTTCATGATTGCAGATCAGAGAACTGTACATGTGGTCGAATCTAAAATACCCAAAAGGCCTTCTTCAAAGTAACTCAAGCAGGTTCTTCTGATTGCTCTAATATGCGTTGATCTGGATTTAAATCACAGGCCTAGAATGGGGATGTAGTTCAAATGCTAGAGACGAGGGATTTACTAATCAGAGATGTTATATTATTTGCAGATTAACCACGAAACATTATGTTTTTGCGTTTGCAAATTCTCTGTTATTTCTTTCATCTAGCCCCCATTTGGTTCGGTTTGATCTAAAAGCAAGGCATTGGCGAAAGGCGACCTCTTGTACTTATGCAGAAAACAATCATGAGTTTTGTTGAATCATATCAAAGTCTTTGCCTTATTCCAAAAGGGGAAAACACCATCACGTACCTGAAAATGACACCAAATTAACTCGATGATCATGCAGAGATTGATAGAGCAAACATGATTTCAGGTCTTAAATGATTATGCTTACATAAAGTTTTCCATCTCCACGGTACTTTTTTATCCTGAAATCTCTTAATTCTTTGCTCTATAGCCTTTTTCGTTCTCATCCAATCCTGAAATGAGAAAATGAGCATAAGACTTCTTGTTCCATCCTCCCAAAAGAACATTGTTCTGTTTCTCATTGGTGATTACTAGGTGAAGAGACAATTATCCTGCTACAATCTTCCTGTAGATAAATATTATTTATGATACTGCACAATTGCACGCTTTCTAGTGAAGCATCGCTCTTAAAACTCGACAAACACTAGTGAGCATAGTTTTAAGGAACAGGACACATCTTCAACTCCACATCCTCAATTGGCAGCTTATCCGTAGGGAAAGGACAGTCTATTGCCGGTTCCTTCTCGGGCAACAGATCACAAGCCACAGGAGTCACGTCGCTTGTAACTCCCTCTATGTCCGTGCAGTTCCACTGTAGTTTTTTCGGTTTCTTGCTCAATTCGATCTGGACATTCGAGATGCAGATCCCAGTAAAAGGATCTCCTTTTATTCCATCAAGCCTAGCTGAATAAGTCACATTTTCAGCCACCATGTCTCTGTAATTTATTCCTTGAATCACAGGTAGCGCCTTCGGATCGTAACCAGTGTCAGGGTGGGAACTATAGCTACCAGTCATCCAAAACGCATACTTCATGGTCTTCATGATCACCCCCTTCACGAAAATGTCCTTGACATAGCCTCCTCTTCCGGGGCGGTTTTGATTCTGACACCTGATTCGGTGTTGATTGCCAAGATAGTCTCGGCTCTAATGTCTTGGATTCCACCAGACATCTCGCTGCCCAGAGCTATTGCAGCGCTGTATGGAGAAATGCAAGTAAGCCGTCTTATGCTCACGTGTTCTGTCGGTATTCCAAACTTGATCCCGTACTGGTCCCAGCCACTCTTGATTGCGATGCAGTCATCGCCGGACACTATGTAGCTATCCTCAATTCGGACATTTCTGCTTGAATCTGAGGATTGGAATTAGCAAGCGATTAATTAGCTCATATTATGGAGACTGAAGGGTCAACAATAAGAATTAAACTAAAGCTATAAACTTATGAGCTGCATTAGAAAACAAGATAATTTCCCAGTTTACTCAGTCTAAGAGCAGCTACCGTAAACTGGCACTTGGTAAGCGGCAACAAAGAAGAAGCAGTTAATTATGGAGTAATAAAACTAGAAGGCTAACCAGGGTCTATTCCATCAGTATTCGGCGAATCAATTGGTGCGAGGATGGTTACCTCTTGAACGAAAATGTTGCTGCAATCATCACTTTAATTTTCAGTAGCAGTCTCAAACTGACAAAAGATTCAAACCCATTTTAAGATAAATTTTCGCAGTTCCAAGTGTGACATAGAAGCGGGCAAACCTGCTGTAAACTGGATGAACAAACCAGGACGGAGAATCAACCAAAGTAAGATAAGCTATCTGGACCTGATCCGAGTACAAAAATTCAATAAGGTAAGGTCGAGTCAGGTTCAGTTCGTCTTTCTTGAACTTGTCCCACCAGTAAGCACCCTGTCCGTCTATGGTACCGTTATTTCCTGCAAAATCACCATTCAGAAAAGTTCTCGACCAGAAATGTCTATCAATATATGCTGATTAGACCTATCTACATGTGAACACATTTACAGTAACAAGCTGAAGGGGAGAAAAGCCAAATCTTGGCTAAATATGTTTACCTGTGATCACTACGTCGGTGAGATTTGTACCGAAAATTAGACTGCTGAACCGTCCCCCAGGAGCGTCTCTTCCTCTCCCATACGACGGCAAGATAGCCACTTGCGGCCAGTCCGATTCATCCTGCACGATGATATAATGCATAAATCCCATACTTATCCACGGAGCATACGCACATTCGATATTCAAAGTACATTGTGTGCACAGACACAAGACAGGACGAAGAGTTAAGTACAAATGCTTAATAATCTACAATAGCAAAACCAGCAGTTAAGAATACAAAACCCTTTTCGTGTTTGAATCCAAGAAGACACCACAAGCAGATGGAACAGAGGCTGTTGGTTGATTACCATGTTCCAGTCCAACAATAGCCTTTTTCAAAAAACGTGAAATGAATCATGTTTTTCTATATGTTCCAGCTTGGATCCTCTGCTTTAGGAAAGATGTGATGGAATTAGTCTGTGGACTCTATGTATCCTCGGACCTTCTCATGAAGAATCGGACGTGAGACCTTGCGGTCGGCGACGTGATTCCACGGACAAACCATGCGAAGCAAACGACGTTGTCTTTTGTGCTTTGCAAAGCGTTACCACCCACGCGAGCATGTACCTGGGATGCGAGAATAGTGGCGTTTCCGTCGAGGTAGAGCGTGAAGTGGCTGGTGAGATTAAAACTCCCCGTCAACCACTTCCCTGCTGGCACCACCAGCTGCGCCCCACCGTCTGCGGCGTAAC
This sequence comes from Eucalyptus cloeziana, assembly GCA_014182715.1. Lineage (NCBI taxonomy): Eukaryota > Viridiplantae > Streptophyta > Magnoliopsida > Myrtales > Myrtaceae > Eucalyptus > Eucalyptus cloeziana. The sequence goes on along the minus strand of CM024639.1, from coordinate 3,197,928 downwards.
CGCTCAGGTTCGCGACCGCCCGCCTGAACGCCTCCGTGTTCAACGTCTTCCCATCCCCGACGCCTCCGAAATCCACGAGCGACTTGGTGTGCTTCCGGCAACTGATGGCCGCGTAGGATTCTCCTCCTCTCACCGAGAGCAGGGACGAAAGGAGGAGGAGGAGCAGCAACGCCAAGAGAACCGGCAACCGCACGATCATCTGTTTCTAAACAAGATAAAAGAAAAGGAAGAACGCAGAAGACGGTTTATGCCGAAAAATAAAAGGAAACACAGACGAGCAGGATCGAGAAGATTATCGCCTGAAACGAAAAACAACGGGAAGATGAAGAGGATAAGGAATGAAGCAATGAACCTTAGAAATCAAGAGCTGCATCATCATCATCATCAACATCACGATGCGAGGGAATGAAGATGGTTTTCGAAGTTATAAATGGATATGCATGCATTTAAGTTCTCGGTTACTGTAATGGAATCAAATCTGGCTTTGCATCTCATCTCCAGGATCATCAAATCGGATATGTTCAGATTCTCTTAATTTGTTCTTCTGGTCAGCAATCAAATGTAACGGTCTAAACGTGTCCGTACATGGAAGTAAAGATCGACCTCGCACGAGGGATTGCATTTGCAGAGATGCAGCAACACCTTATGGCAGGTATCCAGCTCCGTATATACCGAGAAGAGAATATGGAAACCTCGGATTTTCCTGTCGAAGTATTTCTAGGAGTTAGATCAATTGCTCTATAACTGACCTTTTTTCTTTTCCCCCTCAAAAATAGGAAGGTGACACCGTTTTATCCAAGCACTATCTTCTATTGCCCTATTCGCACGTAGGAATTTGCTCGAAGGAAAACTATTTCAGGAAATTTTTTCTGACTTTTTGGTGTTCGAATGATACAAAACTGATCGATTTGTATAAAATTATCTTCCTTCAACCAAAAACAAGTTTAGATTTGGAAAAAATAACTTCGTCGGAGGAAAACACTCTCCCTTAACCACAAAGCAAATGAAAAAGAATCGTTTTGCTAAAAAGTGATTTTTATGATAAATATTTTCTTTTATCATGAAATTTTTAGTAAAATAAACACAACTGACCATGTTATGAAGTGTCACTTAATTTTTTCATTATTCAAAAGAAAAAAAAAAAGATTTAGGCTGAGGAGGTCGAGGCAGGTCAAGGAGACGGCGAAAGTTATTCTTAATTTTCTCTTTAGTGATCAGAATTGAAGAGACGACCACCATCATACCTCTTAGTTCCGACAATCGATCGAGATAATCAATCCAAGACTAGTTCCATCCATTGATAACATGCCTTTGCGTATCTTGAACCATTGAGCAATCTTTTGGGCATAATTACATAGACCTTGATGTTGCTTTGGCATTGTCTAACCGATCGATCCTCATTCGACAATGATGTGGCACTACACACGCGTTTATCATATCTAACTTATGTCTAGATTTGTCCAAATTGATCATAAATCTATTTCTTAATCCATATTTGATGGTCTGGATTAATAAATAAATTAGTCATATTCAATAAATGAGTCACAAATGATTTAGAATGGTAAGGCTCAAAACAATGAGTATTAATGGGTTCGCAACTTCTGTAGACCCAAGACTCAATACATCTCTATGACTCTCTTTTTACTGTGTCGCCTCACCTTCGATCTCACGCTCCCCACTCCAAGCTCTCACCTTAGTTTGGGTTTAGAATTGGTTACATACATGAACGTTTTAACAATGTGGGTTGGATCAAGTATGAATTGAGTCGGATATGAGTCACCAGATTTATATTTTATGAAAACTGGTCAAAACGGATTAAATTGATTAATCTAGGTCAGATCATTTTCGATTGAACCCGATTCACTCATTTGATAGGTCTACAAGCTAGCAGAAAAGGCACAAACGACTCGGGTGAAAAAGATAATGATGCTCCAGTGGTCATGCAGTTCAGTCTGGGTATAATTTGCGAGTGTCACGAAGACAAACAAGGGAACTGTTAAACCATGAAAAACATCTATATCACTAAGTGAGAGATATGATGAGCACATACAAATCTGCCTTAAGATAAGCACATTCACGAACACCAACCTAAAAATAAAAACAAATGTTGCCTCCAACTCCATCGACTCCAGGATATGAAATATCACAGTAGCTCGCCGGTCCTAATGGAGGAACCACCCATTCTTTGGGGATGATAGCCAGTTTCAGGTCCACAAATGACCTTTCACGTCACCTACTTGCTCGTTGGAAGCAAGTTGATCAATTATAGGATGAGAAGATGAAATGTTTTGCTGACAAGAAATGAATATTTCACCTATACGAGTTTCTTTTGTGCATTTGTGTGAGTTTGTGCAGGTTTCGAAGGGAGGGGAAGGCTAAACTGAAGCATACCTTGGATGATCAATCTAGCATACACAAGAAGGTACCTCAAGTTAATGCAATAAATTCAACTTGATCCACAAGTATGCGATTATCCAAGCAACTCCTGATTAAGTCACAGCAAAGTGTACCTACTGAACCAACAGGGCTAAAGAATAAAAGCCATTTGAACACCAATAAAAGAACAGGCCCTAGTCATCTAGCTAACAAGTGAAAAGAAAGGATCTCCCAACACAAAAATCATCACCTCAGATCCCAACTCAAAAATCATTAACTCAGAAGGGATAGACACACTGACCCAAATTATACACAGCTTGACAATTTTTTCTACTCTTGGACGAGTAACTGGTAGCCTTCAATCCACAAGCAGATACTTGTACTTCAAAACGTTGCAACTCTGAGCCCACCAGAATTCATTCAACATGAATCTAAAACATCATCAACTCTATCAACACCTTAACTTCAGCCTCCAAAGAGGGAGAAAAACCCGCGCTTCTTCGGCTCCTCCTCCACCATCACAGCCTTCATACTATCCTGCTCAACAAGTCTCCAAGCAGCCTGCTCGAAAGCCAAACCTGCCAATGTCGGTGGCTTGTTCAAAACAAGAGGATACCCTCGATTCGTACTCCTAAGCACTTCAGAATCCTCCGGTATCACCCCCAACAAAGCCAAACCCAGCATCTCCTGAACATCGAGAACCGACATCATATCCTCCCCCTTTATCATGTCAGTCCTGACCCTGTTCACAATCATCTTTATATCCCTGATCCCGTCGCACTCCAACAACCCGGTGACCCTATCCGCATCTCTCAAGCTCGTTATGTCGGGAGTCGTCACCAACACGGCCTCATTGGCCGGGGTTATCGCGGTGATGAACCCGGCATCAATGCCGGCGGGACAATCAATGATTATAAAATCAGGAGACCCTTCTTGCCTAGATTTCAACGCATCAACAAGCCAGACCAATGCCTTCCCACCGAACCCAAGCGGCAGCTTCGACCTCGGCTTCGAAATACACAGCAACTCGAAATTAGACCAGCGCTTATCCCTAACCAGAGCCTGATCGAGCCTACAGTCCCCGTTAAGTACCTCGACCACGGTGTAGTTGACGCGGTTCTCGAGGCCGAGGAGGAGGTCGAGGTTGCGGAGGCCGACGTCGGCGTCGATGGCGACGACGGAGAAGCCGAGGCGGGCGAGGGAGAGGCCGACGTTGGCGGTGGTGGTGGTCTTGCCGACGCCGCCCTTGCCGGAGGTGATGACGACGACGCGAGGGGTCTCGCCGGCCAGCTGGGGCTTCCGGTTCCACTGGAGGACGGACTGGATCGGCGGGGGGTGATTGGGACGGAGGGGTTTAAGGGTTTTGACGGGATTGAAGAAAGACGAGAGCTTTGAGGTGGAGGAGAGATTGGGCGGCGCGGCGGCGGAGGAGGGTTGCAGAGAAGGCATTGCTTTGTAGTGAGAGAGAGAGAGAGAGAGAGAGAGAGAGAGAGGTTGAAGGAGGAGCAGAGCTGAGCAGGGAGCGAGTGCGGACGGAGCAGGGTGAATGTTCAGCGGGCAGCGATATTTTTCTTTTTCTCTCTTGAAGGAAGAATTTGTAATTTTCATTTTTTAACCGAAAAACAATAACATAAAAAAAATAAAAAAAAGGGGAAATTTTTGAAATAAATAAATATTTTTTTTTTGGTGAAACAAAAAAAAATATGAAGAGTCAGTTTTTTCGAAAGAAGGTCGGGAGTAGCTATTGTCTCAAAATAAATGCTTGCGTTGATCAAATTAGTCTCAAATAGGATCCAAATTTGCCAATTTGCAACAAATTAGTCTCAAATAGGATCCAAATTTGCCAATTTGCCAAATCTTTGCCGACTGGTGTGTCGCGCGACTAATCCAAGCAACAAAGCATTGGCTTTGTGCATTATTACCAACTTTTCCAAGCACAATGTTTTTGACTTTATTACACCACGAGAGCTTTGTCCAACATCACAATAAGTCATTTGTTTTGTAACTTTTGTCCACCTTTTTCATAATGTATTGTGAATGAATGCTTGTAATATTAACCACCAGCCGTGGTGGCTCTATTGAATAAATGCTCCGTTGATCCTTTCCAAAAAATGAGGAGTTCGAAACCCCGTGGAGGCGCTTGGTGTTTTAAGTGTGATGTCGGGGTAGTTGATCCTCCGTTAGATTACCCCAAATTTACTTCGCCGGCTGCCAGCTGTAAGAGGGTTCTTGAGTCATAAAAAAAAAAAAATGCTTGTAATATTACCAACATGTGTCAAGATGCATAAAGTATATCTACAACCGTCCTCACATTTTAAATAACTTACAATCGTGTGTAATTGTTAAATCACTTGAATTAAAACGAATAACATACTTCCTTTCACTACTTTCGGTTGCCTTGATATAAGTGTGCAATAGCCCATTAGTTTCCAATTTAAGAACATACACAGACAAAGCATGCAAGAACTTAGCTTGGAAAATGCCTACAAATGACATGAGTATACACATTTGTAGCATGTTTTAAAATTTCACTTTTTTCAATCATAATTTATGGCCTTTCTCAAGTACACTCAAAATCAATAACAACTTTAAAGTCATGCAATTTTTTTAGCTTACTTCTCATAATGATCGACAAATTCAAACAAACTCACAATTTTACACGCCATATCTTGAAAGATATTATTTGTGATCTCACTTCTTTGTGTGGATCTAATTCCTATAGAAAAAATATCACAATCAAATCCAAGACATCTTTTATGACACAACCAATACATGTTGTCGAATTGCTTGTTATCCCCTAAGCTCCATTATTGACAAATAACTTTCCAAACACTCTCCATTTTAAATTTAGATCCACAATGATATAAAATATTATACTAAAATTTATAGCAAAAGCCCGATTTCCCAACAAGATGCCCGATATGATGTGTAGCATTTTTTCTAATGTGTCATATACATAAATGATTATTAATATTCATAAGAACAATATTAATGGCATTTGTCGTGGCATGACCTTAATTGGTGAAAATAGTCTTGGGTGCTTTATTACCTATTGATTCTAAAAGTAATTGAAATGTCCGAACAAAAAAAGAAAAAGAAAAAAGCAATAGCTTCATTCAATGGAAATGCACAATCATAGTGAACATTCTTCCAATGATGTTCAAGCCAACAAAATATGCACATATCATATTATTCTTATTTGCATGGTAAGTTATATCAAAACCACCATACATCCAAAACTTTCATAGTCCAGTTTAGATATATCATCAAACCAAAAAAAAGTTGGTCAATCTTTGTCTCTTATCCAATTGAAATGTGTAAGAAAAATTACTTCCCTTTGATTCTAAGTAATTAAAATGGTTATAATGAGACTTTGACAATCATATGCACTAATCAAGTCCATTCTCTTCGATTGTAAGAAATTTTGACAATTACATAAAGTAGAGTCACCATTCTCCTTTCCTCCCACTTCATCATTGAGATAGTAATATGTTTTCGTAAACCTTGCCATAAAAAGTCAAAATACTTTTATTAGTATTTGTTATGTATTGGTATGATCATATCAAATGTTTCTATATATCGTAGATAAAAGGATGATTATGTACTTCATTAAACTTGTCCACTACTCAAACTCCTATTTTCGATTTTGAATTTTATGCAAACTTAACATCTAGTTCTCTTTATTGTCCTATAAACATCTTCTTATTCATGAGGTGAGATTGATGAAGAATGTCATTCACAATTACAAAGAAATGTGCATGTTCGCAATATTCTTTCCCTATTATTTGCCTTTTGTCATATTCTCACTCCAAATCCCTTACAAATTATATATGCACCATATGTTTTATGGATTTTGTCCCTGTTAGTAAATGTCGTGTCAATTTTAAATTCAAATTCTTTATGAATGTTATGCATGATGATATTATCCTTTGCAGTCTCCATAATTATTTTAAAGAAAAAAAAATCTAATTCTATAGAGAAGGCAGATAAAGTAAAAACAAATTTTAATTTTAAAAAGATGAGTCATATCCATATATTCCAAAAATAAATCAAGCTAGCGGCGAAGTACTAGAAATAATTTATCAAAAATTTGTACAAATGTAAGTTAGTGACATTTTTGAAAGATTGTGCGTGTGCATATTTCAATCACAACAGAAAATGCCATACCGACTTATTTGCTGGCCACTTCTAGTTTTGTTCTCACTCTTGATTTTTATAAAAACTGCCTTAACTGCTCGAAGCCAATTTCAAGATAAATGTGAATGAAGGGAATGGACGTTGATGTCAATAAAGGGGAGACAAACTAGTGAAAGTTGAAAAGAGGAAAGAGGAAACATAATCGTTATTGTTTTTAGCCGAACAACTGCTACAAATATAATGTGAAACCCATAACAACCACGACTCGAGCAAGAGATTCATTTTTCGTAGAACCAGAAGAAGCTAACAAATCATATCATAGCTTCCATTTATTGTTTTCAAACCACATCCTACCAGAACCCTCCACTGAATTTTATCAGCATAAGACTAGGAGATGAACTGCACTTCATTCACTCACAACTATCTTGTACTCATGACAATTAAACTTAAAATCATAATCTCTCTCTCTCGACATTCACAGCCTCCACGCCAAACGAAGATTTTGAGAAGAGAGGAAATAAAAACCATCATAGAAGATTGAAAAACTTTGAAATCTCAAACCTGCTGTTCCCTTGTTATCAGCTCGAGAATCGCACCTCCTTGGAAAGCTATATGCGAGAGCACCTGCGGCTAACAAATGGGTTTTGTCGAAACAGAGAAACGAGCTTTGTTGGAGGAGCTAAGAAACGTGAAAGAGGACCTCTTCATCTTCCAAACGAAGTCGCACCCCCTTGGAAAGCCATGCGAGAGAGAGCACCTACGGCTAAGAACCGAGTTTTGAGCTTCGTCATAAACGAGAAATGTGATTCGTTGAAGGAGCACCGGAACGCGAAAGCAAGGGGACCTCATCTTCCGAACGAAATAAGTTTTGTGATGGAGTAGAAACATAGAAGAGGAAAGAGAGCAGGTAATAAATGTCGGTATTTATTGTCGTTCGTGCTAGGTCCCTTTTCATTATGGTTAATAACTTAAAAATCCTAAACTAGTACACTAGTGACAAATTTACCAAAAACTATTTTTTTGATCATGAAAAACTCCAAACTGGTACACCCGTGACAAATTTATCCAAAACTAATTTATTCGACTACAAAAAAAAAAACCCAAAATTGATAAATTTGTGACTAATATACCCTCCGTTAAATTGGATTAATACCACAAAAAAATCACAAAAATTATAAACTGTGACAAATGGAGTGTAAAATCTTAAATTGATATACCAATCAATTGTCACGTGTCATTTAATTTAATAATTTGACAATAAAATTTAATGAAAATTAACAGATGATAGATTTGTCACAAGTGTACCAGTTTAGGATAAATTTGTCAAAGGAATATCAGTTTGGGGTTTTTTGTAGTCAAAAAAATAATTTGGGATAAATTTGTCACAAATATATCGGTTTGGAATTTTTTCAGGATATTAACATTTTCATTATCACCACAGCCTGTCGACTAGATGAAAGAAAGTCTGCGGTTTTAATTTAAAATGTGAGTCGTTAGGGGAGCGCCGAAACAGGAAAGTAAGGGGACCTCATTTTCCGAATAAAATGAGTTTTGTGATAGAGTAGAAACATAAAAGAGGAAAGAGAGCAAGTAACGAATGTGAGTATTTATTGTCGTTTGTGCTCAGTCCTTTTTCTTCATTACCCCCACAGTCTGTCGACTAGATAAACGAAAGTATGCGGTTTTAATTTTTTATTTTTATCCAATCTATATCAAAAGACATGTGTCGCCGTTTAGATGGAGTCGACTAAGCTCACACAGTCATATAGAATGGTGACATAGTGGTCACTAATTAATATAATAACTGAATCACGTCATATAGAATGGTGACATAGTGGTCACTAATTAATCGAACTCCTTCCCTTGCGTTAGGGGATAATAACTGAATCTTTTATATACGTTCAATTTAATCTTTGAAATGAATGAAGATATTCAATATTATCTTTTCATCAATTAAAATTAATGATAATATTAAGTATTTTTATATAATCTAATTATTGAATTAATATGTATAAAAAAATTATTAAATATATTTAAAGTTTAAGGATGGCATTATGCATTTTGAGTTAAATTTCAAGAATTATATTAGACAAATCTAAACTTAAAAATTATATTATATATTGAATTAAAATTTATGGGTTTGTCATTTATCCTGATTGAGAAAAAGATTTTTGGGTATCCGAAAGCAAAAAGATGTCGACCATCTACTCGCGAAAACAAAGAGTTTTTAAAAAAAAAGAAAGTTATTTAAGATTTTTTGGTAAAAGATGGTGGTGCCCCACGTATGCGTGTTCTCTTATCGTGATAGGATGGGGAAGTAGGAGGAAGGAACTTCACGAAGCTTCAAACCCCAAGATCTGCCACGTGTCAGAGTACAAGGCTGACCCACCATTAACCCTGTCTCCAAGGGAGAATCTTCGTACTCCGGGTGTCCATGGGCTCAGCTAATCTCGCCCGTTGAATCTCGCGGGAATCTCTCGGGGCCCACGTGATCCACGGCCGAAACGTACCGGGCTCACGTGTACCGGGTCCACGGAAGCGCGGCCTCCCCTAGAGGAGGAAAAGTCAGACCATCCGGACTGACTTTACCCTTCCCCTCGGCCTCCGCCATCACGATCAGATCACGCCCCTCCCCGGGGGACACGTGTCCCGTCGGCATTCGTGGTTGACACGACTCCGCTTCCCCACTTCTCCTCCGTCACCGCTCTCTCATGTGATCAGTTACTTTATCGCTTTTGCTTCCTCCTCCCTTCCTCCTTCATATATTTCTTTTCTTTTTCCACACCCTTCCTTCTCTCTCGCTCTCTCTCGATCTGAACTCCACTCGAACGAAGCCCCGCTCCGCTCCGCTTCGCTTTTCCGTCCACGGAGATCGCCGGAGAATCGCCGCTCGCCTCCCACCACAAAGTCAGGTGCGGTCTCTTCTTCTTCCCCTGCTCGGATTTCAGGAACTGTTGTTCCTTTTTGCCGGCGGTCGCGATTCTCGGATTTCCGGGGTCGGTTCGCCCTGTCTATTCGTGTCTCGCGTCTCGCGGTCGGGGGGAATTTCGGATCTGGCGTTGATTTCGCTTCGGAATTTTTGCCTTTTTTGCTCGTGTTTCGAGTCCAATAGAGCTTGGCTTCAGTAGGTGAATGCGCCTTGCTCGGAAATGGAGTTCGATTTAGGGTTCTGATGCATCGTCTGAGTTAGATCTGTAATTTAGCGTTCGGATTCCTAGTGTGAGTGATAGCTTCCGGTAGAATTTAGCGCAGGATTGGGGTTGGATTATTGGGGATTGATTAATTGATCCTCGATCTGGATTGATATACCGAGATTTCATGAGGACGACAATCTCAATTCAAGATTCTACTGATGAAAAGGTGTCATTTTTGGTTGTATTCTTAAATTAATTCCGCGTGCAAGTTGCACTCCTCTCAAGCCTCGCTGTACGCTAATTGAAATTGTGGGTTGAAACCATTAGCTGCTTTTTAAAGTATTAAGATATCAATTGAGACATTAAAACATACATAAAGTTTATGGCTGCGAAGGATCCGTCTCCTGAGGATCTTACATCGCAGGAGACTGTTTTTAGTGTTGTAGACTAGAACTCCGCGCCCCCAAAAACCAAAAAAAAAACCAAAATTAATTGTTTTGTCCCCCCTTCATCCTCTCATCTAAGTGTCACCTTGTATTTATTGGCGGATAGAGACGAATCAAGCTTATCAGTGGCGTTCCAGTAAATCTATAGTTGTTATTGTGCTTGTGTTTCTCACACATGCTTTTCTTTTATAGGATCGAACAGTTTGAAATTGTTGTTTCATACTTTCTCTTGTTGGGTCTAGACATAGCTGAAAATCTGTCTTGGAAGTTGCCATTAACGCAGGCTTATTCTGGCACTGTGCTTCATTACCATAAAGTGCTTCCTTCATGTGTGCTGAGCCATATTCTTTTGATGGTTGGCTGACCCTGTTTCTTTCCCCCGTGGCCTTATGCAGGCCAATGTGAGCTTTCTAAATCTGGACAATAAGAGTCTCCTCAGTTGTTCAGTTCATTGGTCTTTACCTATTGTGGACAATGGGCAAATACAAGGGCTGTGGAAAATTAGGAAGAAAGATGCCAAGGGATGTGGACTCGAGTGCTTACCTTTTTGCCCTTATGCTCTCACCCGTTGTTTCCGTTTGGGAATGTGTCATCCGTAAGATGAGGTATTCCTACAGACCTGAGTGGGTGTAGTTTCTGTACATTTGAGCGTTACATTAGGTTACTAAACAGTAATTTAGGGTTTACATACTTCAGCAAAAGGAAGACTTGTTTCAAAGAATAACAGTTAATTGGATATGTTTTAGAGGAATCTCCATTTGAATAGCAGTTATAAACACTAAACTTACTAGAGTCTGGTAGTTATCATGGATAACTTGGCACAAAACAAAGGACAACCTGCTGTGAGGAAAGTAAAAAAGAAGCAGGGGAAGGATGAGCTGGATCGACTCAAGCAGGCTGAGAAGAAGAAGAGACGCCTGGAGAAAGCCCTCGCTACATCTGCAGCTATCCGGGCTGAGCTAGAGAAGAAGAAACTGAAGAAACAAGAGGAACAGCAAAAGCTTGATGAAGAGGGTGCTGCGATTGCCGAGGCTGTTGCCTTGCAAGTTCTACTTGGTGAAGACTCAGATGATGCATGTAAGATCGTCCTAAATGAAGACAATGAGGGTTTTAATCCTTGGGACTCTAATGGCCATATTAACTTCTTTATGGGCGGAAGGAGTGCTGATGTGCCTTATCACCATACCCTGAACTACGCGCTTGACCCAGTTGGGTGGATCTCACATTCTCAGGATTCTAGAGTTGAGTGGGGTGGTGATTGGGGATGTTCCGGTGGAACCCATGAACGTGATCTACGTGGTCAATTCATCAAGAATGGAGGTTGGACATCTGCAGATCTCTCGCCTGGCCTAATTGCAGCACAAGCTGTTTCGTCTCTGCGGATAAGAGAAGATGGGGATGTGAACACCATTCTTCTGAATGGGATGCTCAGAGGGTAGGCCATTGTCCGAGATATCATTGCAGTCTGAAAGGGGGGCTTTAACTATGGTTTTTCATGATGGCTTCCTTGTGTATATATCTGTCAAAGTTGCTGCATTTGCTACCTATCAGATATGGAACTCATTAAAGTAGTATTGCGGGGTTCTTGAGCTATTTTTAAGCCTTTACTGGAATTATGATGTTTGACAATCAGACACATGTAGACTCCTGTGGTGTAATTTCTTCGATGGAGAAAATTATCAGCTGTTCATCCTGGTTTCGGAATGTATGATTTTCTGTAACTTGATGTGCTTTGCGAGCTTCTGGTACCACCCTTTCTCGAGTGTAATAGGGTGACCGTCTGTCTCTGCTCAATGGACCATTAAAAAAAGGGTTCTTTTTTAAAGAGGTTTCGGATTCTGGTTATCATATCATATTTGCATTTATAATGAATTGATATTGCATAATACGAGTAAGACTGTTTTGAAGATGAGAAAGTTTCTTTATTTAAATGTCCAACAAGTGTTCCCTAGTTGTTCTCTAATCACTCCACAATTAAATTTAAAATTTTAAAATTTCCTTTTATTGTTTTTCATCCAACGAATCATGTAAATTAAATTGTCTCTCCTTCTCTCACATGCACAAGCTCACACGCATCACAAAAAACGTTTTTTTTTTTCCAAATTTGCGAGAATGAAAGAGTCCCCAATCAAGTTTTTATTGCAGAGAAAAATTATATAATGTATAGTTAGTACATTAAGAGGTAAGTGAAGAGCCAGCGCAACTGTCTACGTAATTTTAAATTCAAAGTATTAATTTTTACCTAATTGTCACTCAAAATTCAATCCTAGATACGATATGTGGATAAATAGAATGGTCCAATAAATAGATCATACACGAAAAGTAAAATTATATTGACACGGCTTGAATTTAAAGGAAATTAATTTACAGATAAATCAAAGTAAAAAAAAAAAAAATTGCACATGATTGGATTCCACCCATAGAGTATTAATGAAAGAAGATACCTCAATATGGCTAACAGTGTCTGACTTGTCTGGCTAAATGGCATCACGTGTCACGACAAAACGTCAGAAACAAAGCCAGGGACAAAATATTACGAACAATGCCACTGCAGGCCAACGGATTTTGATAAAGAATCTCCAGTCCGTTGATGAGCTCCTCCGAGGCGGTCGAACGTCGCGCCTCATCCACCATCGATGGCGTCCTCCGCCGCAGCGGTGGCGCTCGCGGCGCCTCTCTCTCGGTCTCCGCCGCCCCCTCGACGGTTCCCTCGCCGCCCGGTGGCCATATCGCCCGCCGACGCTCGCTCCACCTGCTTCGTCGCCCCCGGCGGGGAGGCGCGCGCGTCCCCATTTAGGTCCGTCATTTCGCCTCCGACGACGCCGAACACATCGCTCCGGAGCTTGAACCGGACGTGGAAGGTGAGGTCGCTGATCAAGCATCAGCAGCCTCTTATCTCCGCCGATGATCAGTGGGGCATGTGGACCGCTCTCTTCGCGACCGGCGCTTTTGGTCTCTGGTAGTGGTATCTCTCCTTGCTCTTTCATCGATCGCACTGTTCGCAGTCTGATTTTAGCTACTCAACGACTTTGATAGTTTGTGCTAGTTTTTGGCAATGCCAGAGAGAGAGAGAGAGAGAGAGAGAGAGAGAGAGACTGATTTAGTTCGTTAACTTGATGCAAGGTCTGAGAAGACCAGGATTGGGAGCATGGTGAGTGCTGCATTGGTCAGCACTTTGATTGGACTCGCGGCAAGCAATGTTGGGATCATTCCTTGCGAAGCGCCTGCTTACTCGACGGTGCTGGAATTCCTGCTGCCATTGACCATTCCGTTGTTATTGTTCCGAGCGGACTTGCGCAATGTGTTTCGATCCACTGGGAAGTTGCTCTTGGCTTTCTTGCTCGGCTCAGGTAAGGTAATTGCAGTAGCTTTAAGGAGGGCGTATGGTGAAACTCGCTCAAAGATTGATTGCCACATCATGGATAGAATAAGAAATCCTTGCAATCGATTTTTCCAATGACCTCCTTTTTTTCTATCTTCTCGAGGATCGTTGCTCATTTCTTACCCTGCAATGACATATATTTCAGCACTCGATACCATTCAACAGTTTGTTGGAGTTCTTTCTTCTGCAAGTTAATATAATAAAGCAATTTTATTATACCAGAATTACATTAGCTGACTGTAATATTATTCAGCACTCTCTCATGTGACTCTTCGTTACTCTTTGCAATATTATAAAATGATCTTTTTGCTTGGTCTACGTTGGAGTAATACTTTCTTTTTTCCAATTATCGCAGTTGCCACTGTAGTCGGTACTGTCGTGGCATTTCTGCTAGTGCCAATGAGATCGCTTGGTCAGGATAGTTGGAAGATTGCTGCTGCTCTTATGGGAAGTTATATTGGTGGATGTGAGTCCTAAGCATATGTCGTTGCAGATCTTTATACATAACTGAACTCTCCAAAGAACGGATCTCTCTCTTTACTATACATTCAGTTTGCAGCTTTTGACTGTATTATCTTATATATCGCATCGATCCCATCTGTGTGATTCTTTGTTCATTTTCTAGTCTTGTCGCATTTATGGTTCATGACCTTAAAAAAGTGGATAAAAAATTTCTGTCTTCTTGTTATCTCACTCTCAATTGAAAGTGTATGTCCCTACTCAACCCTACTCAACATTGACGAGAATTTGCAGAATGAATTCGCTTGATCGTTTCCATAGTCGAGTCTCCTGTTATTTTAGATTTTCTAGTTATATTGCATTGTCTTTCTTTACAAACAATATATATACTGATGGCATTAATGCCTGAGATGGTTCATTTTATCCAGTTTGATTATCAACTTTTATGTTTATACTTTTGTATAGATGAGTTCCCCTTTCAAGGGCTAAGACATGCCTGAGCTATTGTGTGATTTTGTATCCTAGAATTACGTTCACTTCTTGATAATTTAATCAAACATGTCCATTTCTTTCACGAAGTTGATGTCATGACTGACAGATATTTTCTCTTCCCTTATATTGGGCCCTTGATGACTCCTGTAGCTGTTAATTATGTCGCAATCTCCAAGGCTCTTTCAATTTCTCCATCAGTAGTGGCTGCTGGGGTGGCTGCAGACAATGTCATATGTGCTGCATACTTCATGATATTGTTTGCCTTGGCCTCCAAAGTACCTCCTGAGACTTCAAAGTCACCCAGTGGTAATGCATTATGTAGCCTTCTCTACTGTCTGGTCTTCATTATCTCTTAGAAATTATGGGCAGTAACATATCTGTATTTAGTATACTCTTTTTTTATGCATATAACTCCTTGAATCATATACTTGTTAGACAATATTGTTCATGAGTATCACATTGGAGCACAAGCTGATTGATCTTCATTTTCTGGAAATTCCTTTTGCAGATGTTTCAGTATCTCTGGAGTTGGATTCTGGAGGCAAGATCCCTCTTCTACAAACTGCTACAGCCGTGGCTACAGCATTTGCCATTTGTAAAATTGGAACTTATATAACAAAGCTAAGTGGAATTCAAGGAGGAGGTCTGCCAATTATAACAGCTCTAGTTGTCATTTTAGCAACTATTTTTCCTGCACAGTTTGGTTCCCTTGCACATTCCGGTGATGCTATTTCGCTGGTTCTGATGCAGGTAACAGACTAAACAGGGTTATCATTAGTGTTGCCGCTAGGCAAGATTTGATTCTTCCTTTCTTGCAGTCGACCATCTCACATCTTTTCTGCCCTGTAGCAAAACTAGTACTAGGCATCATTTTAGTGCAATCATAGAG
Organism: Eucalyptus cloeziana; assembly: GCA_014182715.1. Lineage (NCBI taxonomy): Eukaryota > Viridiplantae > Streptophyta > Magnoliopsida > Myrtales > Myrtaceae > Eucalyptus > Eucalyptus cloeziana. The sequence continues at coordinate 3,182,613 of CM024639.1, read as the reverse complement.
TTGTTGGTGTTTTGCATCCTAAAGTCCATCATAAGCACTGGACAACCTGCAAGGTTTGATGTGACAGCATCTACCCTATTTTTTGATGAAACAATCTAGTCAGCCCTATTTAAAACCAGTTTCGAACCCAGGTTTGTGTCAGGTCTATATTCTTGAGAATACAACCTAATAGCCCAGGAATTATTTTGAATGGGAAGAAGTTCCCCCAGTATAAGCTTTTGAATCAAAACATCTAAGCTTTGTGTGACTTAAAGGATTTCACATCCTAAAATGCAGTATCTGGTTTTTACTCTCATTTATCATCACTTCCCCTGGATAGCTTTGTGAAACTTTCTTTGATCTCAAGCTTCTGTGTTGGATGTAACTTTAAATGGAATTGGATAATTCTTTCTGCAGGTTTTTTTTGCTGTGGTGGGAGCTAGTGGTAGCATCTTAAATGTCATCAACACAGCTCCTAGCATCTTCATGTTTGCTCTAGTTCAAGTGAGCATCCATCTAGCTTTGATCATAGGATTTGGAAAGCTGTTTCGCTTTGATCTGAAGCTTTTAACTTTGGCGTCCAATGCCAATATTGGAGGCCCTACGACAGCCTGTGGGATGGCCACTGCCAAAGGATGGGAATCTTTGGTTGTTCCCGGAATTCTTGCTGGCATTTTTGGAGTCTCAATAGCTACTTTTCTAGGCATAGCTTTTGGATTGACTGTTCTAAGATACATGTAGAAGAACTGCAGCATCTTATTTGCCAAGCCTGATGTGATTAACTTTTCTTTAACTCTATTTAAAGAAACAAGAGTTTTCATGAATACAGTTAGTTGTGAGAGATATATCAGCTTCCATCCTCCTGCCCCCTGCATCATTTGTCTCTGTGCATTGCCTCCTATCTGCGCTTGCATGCGCGTGGATGTGTTGTGGCAGCACATAAATGTGGGATTTAAGTGTCAAGATCAGCATCATATACACAATGGCTGCAATAATTCACAATTCAGAAGAAACATTCGCAGGGAATGTAAATTGACTTTTTTGATCTCATCTCATTAGTGACATCCAACTTTAGACCCTTATTTAGAATTTTTCCTATTCCTAAATTTGCTTCCTAGTTGCTATTTAGAGTTTATGGTACCAGTTCAAAATGCAAATTCAACTGTACTTGAAGTGCCTCAAAAAAAGTCAACTGTACTATCAACGAATCAAATGTGTACTGCGCATCATTGTTTAGATAATCAAAGCACAACCAAGAGAAGAAGTGAAAGGTCAACAATCGGATAGTCTTAAGCCAAAAAACAGCTCGACATATCCAAAATTTCTCAAGATTTTTGTAATATCTTCATAAATATATTTTCATTGTATAAATATAGTGCTCCTCATATCGATCTGTTTAAACTCTTGTTTGGATTTTGACCAAAAAAAAAAAAAAACTCTTGTTTGGATAGCGAGATAAAGCATCATATCCCGTTGCTATTACCAGGTTGAGAGGAGTTTAACGTTTTAACTAACATCCTAATCAACTGACAAATGCTTCCATCAGATCTAGTCAAGTGGACATCACCTTCACATCGCTCCTTTGTTATCCAAAGAAATCAATAAGGAAAGTTCAATTCTTTATTTTAGGGTTATTCCGTCGTGACGACAGACTGCATCCAAGAGAGGCAAGTTGGAAGGAAGTATAAAGATCACGATTAAGTCTGGGAAAAGAACTGCATGAATCATGCTGCAACCTTTTCTGTGGCTCAGTACGTGTGATGTTGATGTTCAAAGGCAACTCTATATATAGGAGCACCCTCATTAGGTTTTAAAAAGAGCACGAATAGCTGAACTCAGATTCTCACTCTCTGTGCTAGATACCTGCCATTTTCCATTCCTTCTGCTTCATCTCTCGGTGATTAGAGGATAGCAAAATGATTATCCAGAAAGTCCTAAAGATGGTGTTTTTTATGGTCTTTCTTGGGTGGCTCATGATTTGGATAATGCTGCCAACAAAAACTTACAAAAACAAATGGACTCCCAATCTTCAGATGAAGCTCGATTCTACTTACTTTGAAAGACAGGGTACGGTCTCTGGCTTTTCTTTCTGCTCATGTTTTCTGCTTCCGATTCATCCGCCCATGCTTATGGCACAACAATTATATGCATCTATATCAACATATACTTATGGAACATGACGAGATTTTCTTGAACTTACTATTTGGATAACTAACTTTTTTGTGCACTCCATAGTTTGGTTTTTCCTGATATTCTGTCTCTTTTTCTCATTTCACTGCATCGCAACTTCTGTTCAGGCATAAATCTTCTGCTCCTAACGTTCCCAGTAATGTTCATTGCTGCTTTTGGCTGTGTCTACCTCCATTTACAGAGGAAATCCGAGAAACTTTACACTAAAAGGTTACAGCAATTTCTATTATATTCACGTGCCATCTTATATCATTATTCACATACATCGGAGTTTGAAAACATTGGCTGTATGACAAAGTTGCCTCGATATGGTTTTGCAGTGCCAGCAAAACTGGATGTTTGGCCTTCTTGCGACGACCGGTTCTGGTCATGCCTACTCTGGGAATTGTCACGCTGACAGAGCTCGCTTTTGTAGCCATGTTCATCTCTCTCTTGATTTGGTCTCTTGCCAATTACATATATATCAGTTATAATGGCCACCTTCATATGGATAAAGGGGTGGAAGTGTAAGCAACTGAGCACAATTTATTTGGCTTTGTTTTCGCTAATCCTAACATACACCAAAAGCACACATTGTGTTCGTGTTTTGTCAAAGTTTAAAAGCAAATGCTGATAAGAACTCGTCATTTAGCTTGTGTTGATCGCTCTCTCGGCGTCTGTGCAGGTGGCAGGCCAAGTTCAGGAGCGTGTCGCTGAGGCTCGGGTATATTGGGAACATCTGCTGGGCATTTTTGTTCTTCCCAGTGACAAGAGGGTCATCAATTTTGCCATTAGTTGGACTCACATCAGAGTCAAGCATCAAGTATCACATCTGGTTGGGCCATCTCTCCAACCTCCTCTTCCTCCTCCACACCATTGGCTTCATCATTTACTGGGGCATCACCCATCAAATGTCTCTGGTATACATTTCCAGGCATCCCCACCTTTCTTTTATTTGCTTTGTCATTTTCTGTTTCCAAATATCAGTACTACTACTTCAATATCTTTCGTTCCTTCTTCTTTCTTCTTTTTCGTTATGGTTACCACAGAACTGAGAGAATTATTTGCCTCGACAAGTTCCATCCATACAAAAAAGATAGACTTTATGTCCTCTGATCATGACATAAAGATGGCGCAGTGCCACTTTATTCTTCGTCCTTTTCTTCTCTTTTAGGTCGAGCAGACGTGCTTCCTTGGCTTCTTGTCCTTTTTCTCTCCGATGGAAAATATGGGATATCCTTCATTGACCCGTCTTTTGTAGGAAATTTCCTCAATGAAGCATTGCTGTCATTTTATAGTCAAGAAGATAGATGATCTTTGAATCACTGTTTCTTTTGTTGCGTCAACATTGAAAAATCCACTATCTTAAGCGAAAAATAGAAAATGAAAAAAGAACGATCAGATAATTAGGCACATGGACTAAAATATGTCAGCTTATCATCTAACTTAGATATATTATGTATACGAGATAAGTGAGACATTGATAAGGGTATCAAGAAATTAAATGTTAGAAAATTCGGTTTCAAAGATTAAAATCCTTTTCAGAGGACATAAGACCACATGTATACAAAAACTGGCATCGATTGTCAATTGTGATGGCCATTCTGTTTAGTGGGAAACGTTTCTTATGATAGTTACACGCTTTAGCCATGCTGATAATCAGTGGGATGACATTTTGTGGTTGCAGTGTCACCCACAGAGATGGTAGTAGAAGATAAGGTTAGAGAGAGATTATCAGGATAAATTAGTGAAACTAAACCCAAAACTAATTTTTTTTTTATTTAAAAAATCTGCTTGTTCGACTGTTCTTTATTTTTTCTGCGCAATTCGAATAATTTGGTGTTATCCATATAAGTAATAGTCGTGTGATCTCGTCACGAATAAGTGGTATTAGTTTTTTTCCCCAAAAGAAGCTGTTTCCAAAATGCGAGTCTTTTCTAACCATGCACGCAGTCGATACTGAGAATCTTAATTTACGCACCAGTTGCATATAATCACGGGGCTGGGATTGTCATTGCAGATGCTAGAATGGGCAGCACATGGGTATCGAACGTGGCGGGAGAGATCGCCATGGTTTTCGCGGCGGCCATGTGGATCACGAGCTTCCACCCCATTCGCAGGAAAATGTTCGAAGTTTTCTTCTACACCCACCAGCTCTACGCACTCTACATCATCTTCTACGTCTTGCACGTCGGCGCAGCCTACTTCTGCATGATTATCCCGGGGATTTTTCTCTTTGTCATCGATCGACACTTGAGGTTCCTACAGTCACGGCAACGAGTTAGATTACTCGCCGCGCGCCTCTTGCCCTCCGGCATGATCGAGCTGAACTTTTCCAAGAGTCCAGGTGTGTGTCAGGATTGAAATAATTTGATAGAGCGAGCTTACATATACCTTAGCCTCCAGTCAGTTTAAAATCATATGAGGCGTATGATCAAGAGACGTTTCTTGCTAAAAGAGTACAAATGACTATTAGGCGAAAACCTGCAAGTATCTCTACCTTCGAGCCTTTATAATTGTTGAGCTACAAAAGTTATTATATCGGCTTGTTCTAATTGACCGTGTGGCTTACATATCAAGAAACGGTGAAGCACACGCTACGTCCCACTTGAAAATAAAAGTTTCCATATAATATCTAGTTTTTTAAATTGTGATTGATTCTGTCTATTACGTCGTATCATATAGTATTTATTGAACTAGTAGGGCTGGATACATAAATTGATAAATACATATGGAACTTCTCATTCTAATTATGTAGCAAATCTGTTACTGAAAAGAAAATGAGTTTACCCATTACGGACGCATTTTTTGTTTGGAATTAGCTTCTTCAGAAACAGTTAAGTTATGGTTTGCACTAGCTACAATTCATTGAACAAAACAGGCCACGTGCAATTTCCTTAAGAGTCTTGCGTTATATGTCATCTTTTGCTTGATCATTTACATGCAAAACCACTTCCCCTCAATGAATTGCAGAAGTGAAATACAACCCGACGAGCATCATGTTCGTAAACATCCCAAGCATCTCCAAGCTGCAATGGCACCCCTTCACGGTCACATCCAGCAGCAACATGGAGCCCGACCGCCTCAGCGTGGCCATCAAATGTCAAGGAAGCTGGTCTCGCCGCCTCTTCGAATCTCTTTCCTCCTCCTCCTCTTCTTCTCTGGACCATCTTCAAGTCTCTGTGGAAGGACCCTACGGACCGAGTTCTTCTCAGTTCCTTAGGTCAATGCCTCCTCTAATTTCTCAACTTCTCAGACATAATCCTATTTTATATACATTGCCTTGCAATTGCATCTGTTATCGACCATGTAAACTGCATTTATCGCCCCAAAATCAGACATTTATATGATGACCAGGTAGGCCGTGCGTCAAGAGCTTAAACGGATATGCGGCTTCAATTAGCTGTTTCGTTCTAGAGAATGTTCTTTCGATTGAACACAAAGCTCATCTCGAGTACTAACTCGGTGAACTTATGCAGGCACGAAACGCTGGTGATGGTGAGCGGAGGAAGCGGCATCAGTCCATTCATTTCCATAATCCGTGAGATCATCCACCAAACCAACCAACAACAAACTGACATCGCTGCCTCATCAAAGCTCCCGAATGTTCTCCTCTTATGCGCCTTCAAGACATCGGCCGAACTCGCCATCCTTGACCTCTTGCTTCCCCTCTCTCTCAATCCCTCCTCCCGCTTCTCTCCTCAACTCCAGCTCCGGATCGAGGCCTACGTCACCCGAGACCACCACCAGCAGCTCGACCCCGCCCAGAAGCTCATCCAAACCACCTGGTTCAAGCCCGACCCTCTCGACTCCCCCATCACCCCCGCCCTTGGCTCCAACTCCTGGCTCTGGCTGGGTGCCATCATAGCCTCCTCGTTCGCCATGTTCCTGCTCTTGTTGGGGATCGTGACCCGCTACCACATCTACCCGATCGAGCACGGCGACGACAGGAAATACCATTTCTCGTATTGGACGCTTTGGGAGATGTTCTTGATGTGCGCTTGCGTGTTCTTGGCCTCAAGCGGCGTTTTCTTGTGGCGCAAGAAAGGGGCCACCGCCGGAGGGAGGCAAGTGAAGAGCATGGAGGTCCCGACGCCGACAGCGTCACCTGGGTCGTGGTTCAGCAATGTGGAGGAGAGAGGGGTGGAGAGCGTTCCGCATCAGTCGCTGGTTGAAGCCACGAATGTGCATTACGGGGGAAGGCCTGACCTAAAAAGTAAGCTTCTTAGTACGTGATCCTTCTTGACAACATAAACTTTAGACATGCAAGAAAAGTTTTCGCTCAGCTTATAAATTTTCTTATTCAACCACGATATTATGGGTGAAAACGATGACAAGTAAAAAAGCATGCCCTGGAAGCCCGACAACAGGCCTGAACCGGCGTAACGATGGAGCCTAAAAGGCCGAAATGGGGTCATAATCAAGCCCGATATCAGCCCAGAAGACCCAAAATGTGTCAAATTCCTGGGCCGTGATTAGATTTACATGTCGAGGAAATTATTCTTTTCTTGTTTTCCTTGTTGCCCTTTTGAAATTTTGCCTTTTGCAGAGTCACTGTCGGAGTGCAAAGGGCCGGACACGGGAGTTCTCGTATGCGGGCCCAGAGAAATGAGGCACGAGGTTGCCAAGATATGTGCGTCCGGTTTGGGAGAGAACCTGCATTTCGAGTCCATCAGCTTCAACTGGTGACACGATGGATTGATTAACTTTAATTAAGCACGGGGACAACGTGTATGTCGCGCAGAACTGGGTTGTGTTTTCGTGCCAGTCATCGCATTTGCATTTCTCTGTGTCTTGGGGTGTGAGAGAGCGTGGGCATCAGCTGATTTGTGTGATAAATGCCTGTGATTTGGAAATTGCCCATCGTGAATGATCATCTGATTTGGCCTTGAAAATCCATGCATTTCGCCCTCTGTCGACTCCACAATTAATCAACACGGTTGCGGCACGAAAAGATATGAACTGGATAAACCTATCAAAATGAATCTTAAATTCATGCATTACCTATTTAAAAAATAAATTGGTCGTATATGGATCACTTCAATTTTGAAGAGTCTATCTTAAATAAATTTTAAATATAAAGGCTAAGATAAATGGGTTAAGTTTAGAATTTCTAATCCACTAGGCTCATACACTCTCTCCCTCTTCAGCCTCATAAAAATATTTAAAAAAAATTAGAATTATAATTATTTTTTTTTTCTTTCTTTCTTTCTCACCCTTCTTCCATCTTTCTCGGTTGGTGGACAACAACTAGCCAAGCGAGAGACAAGCTTGTTGGAGGTCGGTGAACCTTGAGCTCGCCAACCTAGCACTGGCAAGGCTCGAGCTCGCTAGCCTAGGGTGAGGCTCAACTAACCGAAGTTGGGTGAGCTTGAGCCTCACCAACCTATGGCAAGGCTCGAGCTCACCTATGACCAGTCTTTGGCCGTCACTATGGCCAATGACTTGGTTGAAGAAGAAGGAAAAAAGAAAAACGAAAAAAGTTAAAATTTTAATTTCTTAAAATTTAAAATTTTGGAAATTATTAAAAGGAGTGCATAGAGGAAAATCTAATCAAATTTTCCATACAAAACAACAGAAAATATTTTCTAATTTATTTTCATATTTTAGGCAAATATTAGAAAATGACTTCTTGAAAAACAATTCTTTTTTTAAAACGAGCCTCAATTTTTTAAGAAATTATAAAAATTGTTCATTAAATTTGTATTGCATAAAAGTGTTTTAGCGGTACCATTTTTATAAAATAAAAATAAAAAATCATAAGAAACAAGCTTTCAAAGATTTGGTTAAATGGATTAGGTCGGATATTAGTCGGGTATAGGTTGGATCAGGTAGAGGTCAAAAATTTTGTATTACGACAAATAGGTCATAAAAGGGTTAAATGGGTCAATTTGAATCGAATTATTTATAATTCAATCTCACCTGTTTGATAAATCTAGAATTAGACTACGAGAATCCAAGCCAGCTTTCAACGGCAGGAGCCAGTAAATCTACAATTTTCATTAACAAGACGCCCGAGAGCGTAAGGGATCCGATGCTGGACATTGTAAATGACCCCATTTTCCCGTGGCGAGAACGGCTCGGGCGGAACAAAAGCGTGCATAGGAGTAATCAATGGAGGGAAAGTCTAGAGGAGGGGGGACGTCGTGAATGCACCTCATCGCAAATGACGAGAGTGTCGGCTGGCCCGGGTTCTTCCATCCAGCAATGATGACAACATCCATAATCATAAAGATTGTAATAATAATAACAACAGCAGCAGCATTCCTTATGTCTACAGGAGCCTCCTGTAAATACAAGAGTCTTAACCAAAAGCTGTCGTCAAATACCGTTAGGTTGATCCTATGGTATCGATAATACCTTCAGTGATAGCGTATCCTGTAAGAATCCTGCTGCCGGAGATTGTCATTTTAGTAAGGAGTATTCACAAGGAAGGCGATGTCGTGTGGAGTATATTTGATAGATTATTACATTCGTAGCGAAAAAGGTGTTCGCTATTAATGAATATTGCGTTGGAAGGAACGATAAAGCCATGCACTGGGCCTCCAAGATGATATGCTGGCCTCTCTGTCTCCCGTAGGAGTCAAATATCTCCTCCCAAAAGTGCTCGCTCAAATTGACTCCTGATACGGTAATTCACCTGTCGCATTTGCTTGAGGTAATCCGTCATCGGTTCCCGACGAACTTTGCTATATAACCATGTTCGCGGAGGGAATATTAATGGCGAATTGAGAGAGATAGACAGAGACAGAGACAGAGACAGAGAGAGACAGAGATGGAAGACGCTTGTTGCGAAGGCGTGAAGATGGCGGTGATGAGATTAGCCATGAAAGTCCTAATCATGGTCGTCTTTCTTGGGTACATTTCGATACTGATAATGATGCCCACCAACACTTTCTACTTGCGCTGGATGCCAAACATCCGCAGCAAAACCCAGTCCACGTACTTCGGACAACAAGGTACTTTTGCTCGTGCTTCATTTGTCTTGCAGTTGCAAACTCTAGCTCATTTTGCCCTTTCTATGACATGAGCTTCTTGCCGTTTCCATTGCTTGTTCAATTTCATTGTTTCAGGGAGAGAGAGAGAGAGAGAGAGAGAGAGAGAGATAATAATAGTAACGAAGGAAAACGATGAAACACAAGGACTAGCTGAACTTCACTCAATCCTTTATGGTTTTTCCTTCAGGAGCGAGTCTTCTGATATATGTCTTCCCCATTCTATTCATTGCCACATTGGGTGCTTTCTATTCCCATCTAGGGAAGAGAGGCGTAGATCGCAGCGACTCAAGGTGACCGACTCTATTCCCTTGGAAATATCCCAGCCAGAAATTGTCCTCTTTATGATTCAAGCGAACGCCGATGACGTGTTATATCTTTTCCCTGTTGACAGAGTGCAGGGAAGGAGTCCCCGGTACGACTCATGGAAGATGCCCGCGTTGGTCAAAGGCCCTCTAGGAATCGTTTCTTGGATAGAGCTCGCCTTCTTGGCCATGTTCTCAGCTCTATTAGTATGGTCTTTCTCCTCTTACTTGCATGCTATGTTTGCAAATGTCGCGCAAGAGGCGATCCAAGAGAGGGAGCGAGTGTGAGTACCGCTTATCTTCAAAATTTTGCGCGTTAAAGAGCACTTAAATGCTGCGCAGGGAGTGAACGGAATTTTCCTTTGGCAGGTGGGATGTAAAGCTAGATAGTGCAGCTCTGTTGCTCGGCCTGGTTGGGAACATCTGCTTAGCCTTCTTGTTCTTCCCAGTCACGAGAGGATCCTCAGTTTTGCAGTTCATTGGTGTGACCTCTGAGGCGAGTGTCAAGTACCACATCTGGCTTGGCCACGTTACCATGACTCTCTTCACTGCGCATGGCTTGTGCTATGTCATTTTCTGGGCCAATACTCAACAAATCTTAGAGGTGATTTGCAATAGTGAACTGCAAGTTTTGTAGTGACTTCTAACACAGCTTTACACAAATTTGATAAAGCTTGAATCATCTTGATCATGGTTGCAGATGATAAAATGGGACAAGGTTGGAGTTTCCAACGTGGCCGGGGAAATCTCGTTACTGGCCGGAGTGATAATGTGGGCAACTGCGTTTCAGCAAATTAGGAGAAAGATATTCGAACTCTTCTTCTACACTCACTACCTGTACATTATTTTCGTCCTGTTTTTCGTACTTCATGTTGGGTTTTCCACTGCCTGCGTCATGCTTCCTGGTCTCTATCTCTTCTTAATCGATCGATGCCTGCGATTCTTGCAATCCCAACAGAAGATTCAGCTTGTTTGTGCTCGGGTGCTACCCTGTCAAGCAGTTGAATTGAACTTTTCGAAGAGTCCAGGTAGAGTTGAATATCAATTTGATCTGCAAATCTTTTTGCCTCCACTTGCTTTTATTTTTGCCATATTAATTCCTCCTTTGTCTGGTTTAAGGATTGAGCTATTCTCCAACTAGCACAGTGTTTCTCAACATCCCTAGCATATCGAAGCTGCAATGGCATCCTTTCACTATTACATCAAGTAGTAATTTGGATTGCGACAAGCTAAGCATAGTGGTAAAAAGCGAAGGAAGATGGACTAAGATGTTGTATGAGACCGTGTCCTCTTCCTCACCTGTAGAGAGGCTTGAAGTTTCGCTTGAAGGACCATATGGACCTCCTTCGACCGATTTGCTGAGGTGAGTCCTTTGGTAGCAGTTATTTGGGGGAAAAAGATATTAATGTGTTGACATTACAAGGAAATGCTGCAAAACACCATAACTAGACTCACTAGATATCGAGACTGAATTCACTTTCGGACATAGGAAAAGTGCCAGTGATCGTTTCGCTAGTATTTGTTCATCGAATATCATTCCCTATTATTTCAGCTTAGATGCCTTATAAGTTTAGCTTGATCAAGATGGCCGAAACATTCTACAGGCACGACATGCTGGTGATGATTAGTGGAGGGAGTGGCATCACGCCTTTCATTTCCATCATCCGGGAGCTCCTCTTCACAGCTAACATGGCAAGTCATAAGGCTCCACGAATTCTTCTCATTCGTGCTTTCAAGAAAGAACTTGATCTGGCCATGCTGGAACTCCTCCTCCCTGTTTCAGGCACGAATCTTGACATATCCTGCCTTCACCTTCATGTTGAAGCCTATGTGACAAGAGAGAAAGAGACTGTAAAAGATTATCAGGAGCTCATCCGAACCGTGTGGCTCAAGCCTAACACAAATGATGTACCAGTTTCTGCAGTTCTAGGTAGCAGAAGCTGGCTGTGGCTAGGACTAATAATTTCATCATCCTCTGCAATATTCCTAGTACTTGTTGGAATTATAACACGATATTACATATACCCGACTGAACGTGACTCGAATGGAATGTACTCGGATGCTTCCAGAGCTGTTCTGTACATGGTGTTTGCTTGCGTCTGCATAGCTGCAAGTGCCACCGGTGCTTTTCTTTGGAACAAGAAACAGAGTTTGAGAGAAGCGGTGCAGATACAAGACATGAAAACTCCACCAACAGCATCACCAGTTGCCAGAGTCGACGCCGGTGACCGGGAGTTGGAAAGCCTCCCTTGCCAAACTCTCATTCAATCGACCAATGTGCACTATGGCGAAAGGCCCAACCTCAAGAGTGAGTATTTCCTCTGAATTGTTTTTAGTCACTGAATACTCGAACTTGGGAAGAAAGACATCAGTTTAAAAAACCAGCCCATGATTAAATGGATATGCTTCTAACTGGAAAGATCAGTGAAACATCAACTCACAGAGGTTAAACTAACGTTGATTGCAGAGATTTTGCTGGGCATTGAAGGGTCGAGCATCGGAGTGCTTGTTAGCGGTCCGCGGAAGATGAGACAAGATGTAGCTGCTGTATGTTCATCTGGGGTGATATCCAACATACACTTCCAGTCCATCAGTTTTAGCTGGTGACGTCAAGGAACTATATATGATCATCTGGTGACATCAAGAATCTACATGTGATTATTGTCTTTCTACGCAAACATAGAGAGATTCAAGGTGAAAATAATTTCGATCTTCAGTTTTAATAGACAGAGTTAGCAGGATGAAATTAAGCATCTTCTTTTCTTTTCTTTTGCTTTATGTATTTTAACCAGGTGAAAATTAGTGCCTTTGAAATGCATATATTTCCACACCATTCTCTCGGCATTATCAAGGGGGAAAACTATTAAGCGAAAGTTCATAAACATAAAGCAAAAGCATGCAATGAGAAAGTGCTCATAGCGGGTATTTCCAAATGAGAAAATCGTCTTCACTTTGCATCTGGTCACATTGGCCTATACACTTCTATCAATTTCTCAGTACATCCTTCAAACAATTATCAGTGAATCTCCCTGAAATGTCCCAAATGGCAGTGTCATGGGATTGAACAGAGGTATGTCTCGACAAATCAATGCATGGAATAATGTCACCAAATGTGAAGTTAGAAGTACCATGACCAGATATTAAATTACAAAGGTTCACCAGATTATCCATAGTACAGGCAAAGTACAGACAGTATTTCCTTTCCATTACGCAGAAATTGAAATGGCAAAAGAACAAAGCAAAATACCAACGGGTGTATGATCACATACCATCAAACCTCCAACTATAAAAGTACAAGGGCAATGACACGACCATCCTTCCACCCAAAAGGGCACGGCTTCAAATATTATCAGCATTAACCTATCGCCCTAAATATAACTCCATTCAAACATCCGATAGAATAGAGAACTGGTTATAGGATCGCAGTTCTAAAATCCATTAATAATATATATTTTTCCAACTAAGAAACTAAACCTCAACGGATACCGTTTCAGACATATATTAGACTATCTCTACTCATAATCAAATTTTAACTAACAAAGTTCTCGTTAATAGTGCTCTCATCCTACTAGCTACTAATTGAAGAACTTGAAAAAGATTTGGATAAAAGGGGTGAGTAACCATAACTCAATGACTAATGAATGCCTCTTTTAAGCAAATCACATACCCACTATACATATTTACAAAACCATAATGAAACTCAACAATCTCAAGTTCGGTTGATAATATACATACAATTTCAAATATAAGTTATTTTCGAATTCTAGACACCCGGATTGTCAAAACTTAGTATGAGGTGACACTTAAGTGCCAAAAGTTAGGAGGTTAACACTTAAGTGTTAAATTCAGAGTAAAATGGATCCATTAAATATCAACGATCAAAATGTTGACGTGGAGATTTTCAGTGAGACAAGTGCAAAATGACATTTTTTTGCACTCGACATGGCTAAACAAGTGCAAAAACGATGTCGTTTTGCTATTAACGTAGGTTGATAATTAATATAAATATTAATTAAATTAAATTTAAAAGAAAATTATTTAATTTTTTATTTAATAGAGAGAGAGAGAGAGAGAGGAGGAGGAGGAGATGGAGATTGTAGGTGGGGAGGGTTGAGCCCTCACCGGCAATTGTGGGGGAAGGGTCGCCGAGGTTGCCAGGCCCTAACCAAGGGTTGACGACCCTAGTCCCTAGTCGACTGACGACAAGGGCCTATGAGCCCTTACCCAAATCTAGGATAAGAGTCGCGGCCCCCCTAGATTGGTCGCTGGCCCTCGCTCGCCAAGCCAAAGACCGCCACACCAAGGCCTAGAAACCCTAGACAATCAATGACGAGGGCTTGCAAGCCCTTATCGCCGATCAATCGAGGTCGCCGGCCCCTAGCCAGGGCCCAGCGACCCCAGCTGACCCTTCCTCCACCATCGCCAGCCCTTCCTGACAGTGAGCCCTCGTTGCCTATAATCTCCATCTTCCTCTTTTTTTTTTTTAATATAAAATTTAGTTTTACATTTAATTTAATTAATATTTATATTAAAATTCAAATCCATACTAAAACAACGCCATTTTAGTGTTTCTTTGCTGAGACAGCTCTCCAGCGAGCGACATATGCGAGCAATATTAATATAAAATTGCCATGTATGATTTCCAACATAATTCCCCAAACTTGATACTCAAGTATCCCATTTCTCAAAAAAAGTAGTACTTAAGCGTCATTTTTATAACTTTTAGCACTTGGGCTATTCTTTTGCCTTTATTTCCTTTTGGCAAAAATTCATGTGTATAAGTTCAAAATATACAAGAAATATGCGGTCATGTGAATAGTAAAATAATTAAGTATTCATTACTTTCTAATATCACAGTTTATATACGTACAATACCAAAAGGGGTTATATCTTTCCACAAAATTTTATACATATTAGGAATCCTCATCTAAATCAACAACATCGAATTATATATCAATAGTCCATCTATTAATCTCATCGTATCACATGTCGATAATCCATTCCATCGACTAATCTCATACCACATGTCATTGGTTAATTCCATTAACCAAGCTCATGCTTAAATATCTAACTATGATCACGCATAACGCTTCGTGATAAGGTCACCAAGATTTTCCTAGCTAGCTCTCCATCGATTGTCAACCGATGTCTCAATCCAGAGCAATATTTTGAAACTAGTATATATACCCAAAAATCCCTCAATGTTTCACAGCGATATTGAGGATAAACCTTATTCTCTAATAATCCCACGATCAAAACCATAATTCATCTCATAAACCATTTTCATAAACCGAATCATGTCACTTTTCACAACCTTTTTATAAAACAGAAAGTGTTTCATCAAGCATTTCGTAATTCAATATTTATGACCTTTCATAAACATACTCAAAATCAAAAGCTTTCTAAAATTCTTCCACAGAAAGAATTCACAAACTCAAAATATATAATCTTTGTCAATTCCATTGATCAAACAGAATATACATATATATACATGTGTGTGTATATATATTATAACGCATTTCTCACACCATTTTGAAACGCATTTCATAAAACATTTCTCAAACTATATAAATAACCGAAAAGTAATAAATGTTCGATCCAACGTTTTATGCAACAAACATACTATTTCATAACTCACACTATACAATCAATATTACTTTTGAAATATGATTTACAAACTCAAATAAGAAATAGCACCACTCGCGAAAGCTATAAACCAACTTACCAAGGTTACTCAAAGCAACAAACACAGAATCCTATCAAAGAAGCAATAAATATCATCAAAATCACATAAAGCACTATCTTAACCACGAATCGGCTAAACTAAAGCTAATAAAATGATTCATAAGCGTCAACAAATCACTCATCCAAAATGATTATTTAAGCTATCCACAACATGGAACTCACACGCAAAACTCTAAAATTTCGCACCAACTAAACATTACTCTAAATTGAGTCTCATCAAACCCCACATCTCTACAATACCATAATCCCCCATTTCCATTAAATCTCATAGTTCAACAACTAAAAAATCAAACTTTGCAGCTCAAATTTCACAAAACTTCAAATTTAAGCCATACTTTCCAAAACTTCTCCATTTGGAATATCGGAGGGCATGAGCACTTACTAGCCATTGCGATACATAATTGATCCGGCTCGACAAAGCCTCTGTGGCGACAGCTCTTTTGCTTTCCCTTTTCTCCTCTTCTTTCTTTCTCTTCTCTTCTTTTATTTTCTTTTTCTCTCCCGCTGTCCTCTGCGTGCGCTCTCCTTTCCCTTTTTATTTGAGCTGAACCTGCACTTTTCTCTTCCTGTGACTTTTCTACGTTCTTCTCTTCTTCTTCTTCTATTGACTTGGTCAAAATAGTCCAAATATCATACATACCATCTCACCGTTTGATCTAATCCGGATTAGTAGCTCGTACAGAGTTTACTATGCAAAAAGAAACTACGAAACCAATCAAGCAGCTTCATGGATAGATAGCAAAGATACATACATAAACAGGGCTGTTGTAATTTAAAAAAAAAAATCTGCTTAACATTAAAAGGGGCAAAATTCAGATGATTATCTCTAGTGCACAAGGAGTAGATTTTCTATAAGCTACCCTGCCCGCGGTTTGCATGTAATCACGGGGCGGTCGTTGCAGATGCTAGAATGGAGCAGCACATGGGTATCGAACGTGGCCGGAGAGATCGCTATGGTTCTGGCAGGGGCCATGTGGATAACGAGCTTCCGCCCTATTCGTGAGAAAATGTTCGAAGCTTTCTTCTACACCTACCGGCTCTACGCACTCCACATCATCGACTACATCTTGCACGTCGGTGCAGCCTATTTTTGCATGATTGTCCCGAAGATTTTTCTCTTTGTCATCGATCGACACTTGAGGTTCCTTTAGTCACGGCTACACGTTAGATTTCTCGCTGCACCCCTCCTTGCCCTCCAGCATGATCGATTGAACTTTGCCAAAAGTCCAGGTTTGTGTCGCAATCGAAATGATTTGATGGAGCAAGCTTATATATACCTTAGCCTCCAGTTAGTTTAAATTTATATGAGATACATGATGAAGAGGCGTTTTCTTGTTAAAAGAACACAAATCACTATTAGGCAAAAGTCCACAAGTATCTCTACCTTAACTTCGACTCTTTAGGAAATGTTGAGCTACAAAAGTTATCATATCGGCTTCTTCTATTCGATTCTGTCATTTACATATCAAGAAATAGTGGAACACGTGCTCGGTCCCACTTGAAAATAAAGCAGTTTTCACTTAGGGTGCGTTTGTTTGTGTTTTTTGCTTTGTGTTAGGGAACGAAATAGAAAAAATTATTTCTGTTCCGGGGAACATTTTTGAACAAAATGCGCGTTTGGTAAACTTGTTCTGAAATAAAAAAGAACAAAAACATGTTTGGTTAATTTATGTTCTTTTTTATTTCTTTTAATTTTTTAATGTTTATTTTTTATTTTTTATTTTTCTTTCTTTTTATTTTTCTTTTTTTTTCTTGCTTTGGCGGTGCCGCCTCGGCCATGGCCGGCCGGCGACCAGCCCGACGGGGCCGGCGGCCTCGCCCGGCCACGGCGAGGCTCGCCGGCCCCGGCGAGGCCGAGCCTCGCCGTGGTTGGGCGAGGCTCGGCCTCGCCTTGGGCCGGGCGAGCTCGGCCTCGCCGGATCTGGGCGAGCCCGAGCTCGCCCGACCAAGGCGCGATCGCGGCCGGGGGGCGAGCTCGGGCTCGCCCGGATCCGGCGAGGCCGAGCTCGCCCGGCCCACCGGGAGGGTCGGCCTCGTCGGGCCACCGCTGCCAGTCGGCGTCGCCGGCGGTGGCCCGGCAAGGCCGAGCCTCGCCGGTGGGCGGGCGAGCTCGGCCTCGCCGGATCTGGGCAAGCCCGAGCTCGCCCGCCAAGGCGAGGCCGAGCCTCGCCCAACCACGGCGAGGCTCGGCCTCGCGGGGCCGGCGAGCCTCGCCGTGGCCGGGCGAGGCCGCCGGCCCTCGTCGGCGGCTCGCCGCGCCATGGCCGAGGCCGTCGGCCGGTCGCCGGCCATGGCCGAGGCCGCGACCGGCCAAAGAAAGAAGAAGAAGAAAAGAAGAAGAAGAAGAAAAAAAAGAAGAAAAAAAAGAAAAGAGAAGAGAGAGAGAGAAAAGTGTTTCGTTTTTGTTCAAACAAGAAACAACTTTTTTGTTTTCTTGTTTACATTCTTTCTTTCGTTCTAATAAAAAAACAGATTTAACAAAAACGCTTCCAAACGCGTTTACTTCTTTTTTTGTTCCTTAACAAAAACAGAAAAAACTGTTTCGGAACGAGAAAAAGAAACACAAACAAACAGCCCTTAGTGTCTGCTTTTTAAATTGTGATTGATTCTGTCCATCACGTCATTCATAAAATAAATCTAAATAAATCTATTAATAATTTTTCCTCAAACTAATAGGGCCCGATATATAAATTGATAATACATATAGAACTTCTCACTATCATTTTTTCGCATTTATGTTACTGAGAAAAGATGAGTTTACCCATGGCATACTGCATTTATGTGTTTGGGTCACTGAATTAGCTTCTTCAAAAGAGGTAAGTCATAGTTTGCTCTAGCTACAATGCACTGGACAAACTAGGCCACATGCAATTTTCCCCATAGTTTTGGGTTACGTGTCATCTTTTGCACGATCCTTTACATGGAATAACACTTTCCTCAATAGATTGCAGAGGTAAAATACAACTCGACGAGCATTACGTTCATAAACATACCAAGCATCTCCAAGAGAACTTATGCAGGCACGAAACGCTGGTGATGGTGAGCGTAGAAGCGGCAATGCTCCGTTTTTCTCCATAATTCGTGAGATCATCCACGAAGCCAACCAACAACAACCCGACACTGCCTCCTCATGAAAGCTCTTGCGCATGCTCCTCGCATGTGCCTTAAAGACATCAGCCGATCTCGCCATCTTTGACCTCCTGCTTCCCTTCTCTCTCCCTCTTTCCTTCCACCTCCCTCCTCAACTCCACCTCCGGATGGAGGCCTACGTCACCCCGAGACCACAACTGGTTCAAGCACGACCCTCTTGACTCCCCCATCACCCCTGCCCTCAGTTCCAACTCCTGGCTCTGGCTCAGTGCCATCATAACCTCCTCGTTCGCCATCCAAACCACCTGGTTCAAGCTACGAAAGTGCATTTCGGGGCGAGGCCTGACCTTAGAAGTAAGTTTCTTTTTCAAGTTATCATGCGACCTTCTTGACAACTAAAACATACACATGCGAGAGTTTTTGCGTAGTTGATAAATTAAAGGCCGAAAGGGAGGTCATTCAAGCCCGACATCAGCCCCAGAGACCCAAAATGTGTCAAATGTGAGGGCTTGTCGGGCCTAGTTATGGACCGTGAAGCCCTTGATTAAAATAATTTTTTAAAGGAACCGATTCTTTTGTTTTTTTTCACTTTTTGCCCTTTTGAAATTTTGCTTTGCAGAGATACTGTCGTAGTGCAAAGGGTAGAAAATATTAGATTCATATAGTGCTAGCGTGGCAAATAAGAAGACCCTTTTTGAAAACTCTTCCCTCCCCTCTCTCTTCTCGCTGCACGCTCTGTCTCTCTTCTGCCTCCCCAGCACGGTCACTTTCTCTCCTCTCTTCTCCCGCGGTTGAAGCTATGCATACACCTTCCTCTCTCCCCAAAAAAAAACTCCATCCCCAACAAACAAGAGGAGACGAACAAAAACAATCGTTTCTAGTATTTCTTTATTCCTAATTCAAACTTAATCGAGTTCCCGTTTCGATTTCGATTGTCATTTTTTTTTTGTGGGTTTTTGTGCATTTTCGATCCGAGCCATTTCAAGTAGCTTCTGTCTTCACCGACACTAGGAACCGAGACTTCTTGGAGGGGTGTCGGCTATCCACCTCATCCTCCATGCTACTGAAGACCACGAACCCGAGGGATAGCTCCGGGAGCGCCAGGATGCTTAGATCGAACTTCTTGCGATGCCCTTGGCTCTACGTGTGCATGGACCCCACGCCCTCTGAGACACTCACCCCGCTAGCAGTCAAAGCGGCAGCGGGGACCTCATAGTGGCACCGCTCGTGCCCGCCAAGAGCCCCGGTGGGGAAGCTCTTGTGGCAAATCAAGTACTCATACACGTTGAAGGAGGTGGTTGCCGCGGAGGTCAAGGTGGTCGGCTGTTCGTCCGCATCAACGAAGAGAGAGCGTGCTTTGGTGTGTAGCCCGGGGGAGGGGCGGGGGCAGCAGAGCTTGCAGGGGAGGCAGAAGAGAGGAGAGGAGAGGAGTTTTCAAAATGGATCATGTGACATGTCTCGCGCTCTCGAATACCTTCTTATTTGCATCCTTAGTACATAAAATGCACCCAATATTCTCTTGTGAGCGTGAGCCTAGAAAAATGAGGCACGAAGTTGCCATAGTATGTCCATCCGGTATGGGACAGAACCTGCATTTTGAGTCCCTCAGCTCTACCTGGCGATGGATTAGTTTTAATCAGACATGGGGACAAAGTGTGTATCAGGCAAAACTGAGTTTCACTTTCGTGTTGTCATCGCATTGCATTCCTCTGCGCCTGTGGTTGTGAGTGTGCACCCGCTGATTTGATCCTATCAGTACTAATGTAGCTTGTACAAAGTCTACTATGCCAAAAAGAAACCTCAAGACCAAAAAGCAGCTTCATGGATAGATAGCAAAAGAGGATACATACATAAATGGGGAAGCTGTGATAGAATTAAATCTGCTTAACAACAAAAGGGGCAAAAAAATTTCAGTTACAGATGACCATCTCTAATGCACAAAGAAAAGATTTTCTGTAAACTACCCCGCCCGCTGAAAACATTTCTGAACAAGCAGCAGCCCTGATGCGATGCGTTACAACAAGGGCTGCACATTCTTTCAGCCAATCCAACCTGTATTTTTTATAAGAAGTTCTCTGAAGATTTGAAAAATCTTTAGTATGACTTTGCAAATATAGCAACTTCACTGGCTGGGTTTCCCGTCATCAAGCATGTCTTGATGTCTTCCGGCTGGTCAAAAGGAAAGCACCTGATTGTAGCCCCAGTTTCTTCTTTTACTCTCAACTCATCCTGGTCACTGTAGCCATATGCCAGCCATGGTATCAGGAAGCCAAGCAAATGCACTTGCTGATAGCAAAAGAGAACGAATGTACAAAAAAGAGAACCATCATGAAAAAGATGATAGCACAAGATACCTTGCTGACCAAGGGCCTCTTGCCCATTTGCCCTGGGAAATTGCTTCTTTCAATTCATCGTAGGAGCTCACATCCAAAATGTTCCTGCACAAGGTAAATGCTCCTTTAAATACAATCACTTGAATAAACCTGAACAGAAATGATATTGCAGGAGACGAAGATAACCGCTAAACACAAGTTTCTTTCTATTTACATAACTACAAGGATATTATTAAAACATTCATATGGTTGACCAAACTTCACTGAAATTAATCTAGAGATGCACATTCAGAGCCGTTTGCAAGCATAACAACAGCAAGTACCCAGAGAGCTTAAGATTTGCAAAGGAAAAGCATCCCCTTTTCTTTGATTCTAAACCTATAACCATAGGCATGATACTTTAGTAATCTAATTCATAAATTAAAGTGTTGTCATTTGTTTAATCTTTAAACTGAGGTACCATGTATTTGGAACTTTTGCTCAGCACTAACTAGATGAGCACAAGGTAATATGACAATTCTGATTGCACGTTGGTGTTTCCTATTTGAATGAAAATCAGTCAATCACAAAAATTATCATTGCACCAAGTCAATCACAAAAATTATCATTGGCAACTTTGGTGCAACAACCATATTGACTAATCGAAAGCAGATAGTAGACTATGAACATGCAGCAACATGGAGTAATGCAGTTTCTCCAGAATGAGCATGAGATCAAAGTGAAAGTTCCCAATCTCCATGATCGATTTTAGGTTGTGCATTTAGTTTGAAACTCAAGCAATGCCAGGCTAAAGCAAAAGTATGCACCTATCTCTGAATAATTTCGCCCTCTGGAGAAGAGAAGATTGGATCTCATCCAACTTATCTTTGACATAAGCTTCTAAAACAGCTGGTTCCATGGAAATTCCAAAAACTTTTCCTTCCTTTCCAGGAATATCTCTCCTGGAGACAACCACACTCCCACTTGCAACATCACGAGGACCAATTTCAATCCTTAGAGGGACTCCCTGTGACATTAAGAGCAGTTATTAGGTTATCCAGTAACAGAATTGTAAATGACTGCTCATCTTTGAAAATGAGAACTGAAAATGCATGCCCCTTCATATTATGCAATAAAATGGTGATTATTTAACATGACACACACTTTCATTTCTCTCTCCAAGCAAAGAACAAGGCCTGATGCAAGGTGAAATGCAAAACCAGGTTTCTAATGGGATTTAAGAAACACAATGATATCTTATAGAATACAAGTCTCCCAAGGTCACAAGCAGGAGGAGGCTTGTCCATTTTTCTGCAAGTGAATGGCAGATGCAGATGCTTTGGCAAGGAAAAAACTATCCACAAGAAGTTTACACTTTGAACAATGATTTAGGTTTACACTTTGAACAATGATTTAGAAGTGAAAACAAACCTTCATCTCCCAGAAGTTGAATTTCCATCCCGGTGTTCTCTGTTCTGAGTCATCAAGTTTAACTTTGACCCCAGCCGATTGCAAAGCGTCTTTTACAGATGAAGCAGCACTTATAACTCCGGATTTTTCATCAGCTTTCTTATATATTGGTATGACTATCACCTTGGAGAATCCAGACACAGGAACTGAACTAGTGAGCAAAATGTAACATGCAGCCAATGTTCTGATGAAGAGAAAAGGTAAGTACATGACAAACAACGAAATCTACATGATGAAAGACAAATAAAGAATCGATCGAGAAAGTCCGTCCACGTGATGCCATTAGACTAGTTAACGAACAATGAAATTACATGATGAAAGACAAAAGAATAGATTTAGAAAGTTCCCCCATGTGATGCCACTGGACTAGTTATATCCCATAATCAATTGAAGATAGTCTAGGATTTGGTTTCGAACAATTGTACTTCACTATGAAAGACATGATGAAAGACAAATAAAGAATCGATCGAGAAAGTCCCTCCATGTGATGCCACTGGACTAGCTATATCCATAATCAATTGAAGATAGTCTAGGATTTGGTTCCAAACAATTGCACTTCATTCATGTAAATAGAAAACTGCATGCGGAAGATACATCCTAAATCCACATCAGGCAGTGTTCAATGTGGATTCATTTTAAACCATTATGGGATGATGAGTTGCAGCCGAAATTGGCAGATTTCCAGTGAGTACATCTTGTTTATAATTTTGTTGCTCAATTATATTTTACTTGTTTAAGTGTGCTTTACACAAGAAACTTTGAAAGATATACTTTTGAGAGCACTCGAATTTTGCAGACACTGGAAGTCTACCGCTCAACTAACCTTTTCCTTTTCTGCTTTCTTTCAATAACTAAACGTCTGGTAGGATAAAATATTCAAAGCTGCAACACTAAGAGGCCTTTGCACTTACTTGTATTGGTGCCAGTCTTGGAGGAAGCATTAGGCCAGCATCATCTCCATGAGTCATGATTATACCCCCAACAAAGCGAGTGCTGACAGCCCATGAAGTCTGCCACACGTGCTGCCTATTGCCATTTTCATCAGCGAACTGCACCAGGTAACACAGACCCAATTAAATCCAAACAGTATCGCAAGTTCTCGAAGGTGGTAAATAAGTGAAAACACAAGAACTACTATAGAGTGGTTACCCCCCACTGCATCAAGGGTATGTGTACTCAATAGCGTGTCCCAACACAACAGAAACAGCAAAACGATATCACAAAGCCAACACGAAACGCATTAGCATGCCCGAAAACAAGCATGAGCCTACCTGTGTTCCGAATGCTCGAGAGAAGTTCTGTCCAAGATTGTGACTCGTGCCAGCCTGCAGAGCCTTGCGGTCCCCCATCATAGCCTCTATTGTATATGTCCTATCAGCACCAGCAAATCTTTCAATATTTGATTTCCGACCTGCAATAACAGGTATTGCAGCTTGCTCATAAGCGAATTTTGTATAGACATCAATCATCTGTAAAGCCTGCGATTGAGCATCAAAAACCCCTTTAATAAAAGATGACAACTAAGCTCTTGCATCAAGAATAGTGTGAAAAGGCGCAAACCTCCTTTTCAGCCTCTTCAGGAGTTGCATGAGCAGTATGACCTTCCTGCCACAGAAACTCAAGAGTCCTAATAAATGGCTTAGTTCTCATCTCCCATCTTGTGACGTTTGCCCACTGACAATGTTAATGGCAAGACATAAGAAATAAAGAAACATTTCTGCAGATCAATAATCAACTTCCATGAAGAATACCTGAAACATAAAAAGCTTGTGCTAAAAAAAAAAAAGCTCTCACCTGGTTTATCATGAGAGGAAGATCGCGATGACTATGAATCCATTGAGTAAACATGTGATTCACGATGGTTTCACTAGTAGGCCGAACCTGCCACAACCTCAGGAAGCGCAACAATCAAAGCCAAAACTCAGGCCACGATACTTCATGAGTTTAAATTACTTTGCGTATCGGCATATCTTGACTAGTTTTTGGGGAATGAGAATCAAAAGGGGGATAGAAAAGCAATAATGGTGTGTAAATTCATGTACCACGAGTTTTTCTTCGAGTTCCTTTCCGCCGCCAATGGTCACAAGCGCCAATTCTGGGCTGAAACCCTCAACATGACTAGCTTCCTTCTCAATAAATGAGTATGGAATGAACTGGAACCACAGCACAGGATCCATCAGTTGAAAAACGCACTTTACAAAGCAAACCTAGAGAAGTATCATAAACAAAACTATCCAGAAAATCCTTAAAAGCAACCGCAGATTAATGTCAATCAAAATAACCAAAGTACGAGTCGATAACCAGACCTGTGGAAAGTACATGTTACTGTGACCGGTCTCCTTGAACTTGACGTTCAGATAATCCTGCATTCCGAAGAGAATCGCCATCAACACTTGCAACATTTTTACGAAAAATTCCAACAAATTCCCCCAAATAAGACAGAGGAAGCAATCAAAAATAGTCCACCAAATGAGAAAAACACCTGAATAGCTTCCCAAATCGCGTAACCATACGGCCTTATCACCATCGTCCCTCGCACGGGGCCGTAATCGGCGAGCTCCGCGTGCTCAATCACGTCGAGGTACCAGGCGTTGAAGTCCTGCGACCTCGGCGTGACGGCTCGGTCCTCCCCCTGCGACTTCTGCTTGCCGCCCCGCTCATCGGTCGCCGGAGGGACGGCGGCCGTGCTCTGGGCGGAGAAGCCGGCGGCCGGCGGGGGGCGCGGGTGGTGGGCCCGCCGGAACACGGCCTTGGAGCGGCGGCCGAGGGCGGCGGAGGGCGAGGTGAAAAGGTAGGCGAGGGACGGGAGCCTCAGCGACGCCACCATTTTTCGACGTCTCCTCTGCTGAACTCGGGCTTCAGTCCTGCAAGTGCGTCCTCGGAGAAGATGAGGTTTTCTGGACGCAGGCCGGGCATGATGATGGGTCGGGTCGCATCGGGTCGTGGATTGCCCGCCGTTAGATTCGAATACTCGATTTTCGTATGGGATTGTTGGGCCCGTGGGCCATATGTCGAGCCCTCTCTTCGATATTGGGCCCGTTACAATTGTTTCGACATGGCAATCCCCATAGTCCATCATCCATCGCTCCAAAAAATTAGAATGGGAAGAACACAATTAAAGAGGTCTTCTTCAAAGCTTTTTTATATGACCATAGGTTGTAAAACTAAGTTGTGTATTGCTTAGTTCTAGGTAAGAAAAAAATATAATTTCAATTGTTGAATATGAGGTGTACAGGTACTGATACGTTAAAATAAAGAACGCATCTAAGTTATTTAATGCGTTAGCAGAGAATCATCGGAATCCCTCATTTGGACAAATCCTCCTTCTTTGGTATAGATGATCTCAAGAAGATTTTTTATATAATACTCCCAAACTAAGTAGGCCCACTTTGCACGACCAAATGGCTAGGAGTTTTCTAATAAATTTTCATTTGGGAAGCGTCGACAAAGCTTTCTCATAGTACTAATTATGATTTGAGAAAACACCACGTACAGCCGATTTGGCACTCTCAACTAACAAATGAAACAAGTTGCGTCGGTCAAAGCCCTCGCGAGCACAACTTTTCCTGAGGTGGTCCTATTCCCGATAATCATCCAATCCCAATCCTCTCGTTAGGCGTGAATATCATGTGCAATCACTCCGCCATTCTCTTAACAAGGCCGCTTGTTTCCATTAAAAAGGAAACTGCTCCAAACCCCAAAAGAAGTGATTTTCTCTTCCAGCGGCCAGCACTTACTTGTCAAATTTGATCACATTGGAACAAAAGATGGGGATATACCAATTCGTCATTTGATTCGAGAACCATCTCCACCAAACAGAACCACACCCTTACAAGGAATGATTCGAGTCGGTCAGAATCCTTGCAAACTTTTCTTGAGGTCGCCCCAACAGCCTCCTATCCCCGATAAACATCCATATCGCGGTCCTCTCATCGGGGCTGATTATAATGTGCGATCGCTTCACTGTTCTTTCCATAAAAAAGGAAACTGCTCCAAACCCTAAAAAGGCCGAAGTGATTTTTCCGTCCAGCGGGCAGCGATAGCTTGTCAAATTTGATCACATTCTCCACTGAACAAGAGAGAGGACAAATACCCAACCAATAAATTCGACTTCGGCACATGGGAGTTTACCTACCCAACATGCCAAACCCATCGTGCTCAATCTTTTCGAATCGACGCGAATACGCAAAGCGCTGGAATCGAAGCAGCTTTCACAGGGGCAAACGAATATGGACCGGACCCCTAGGAACGAGAGAGAGTCCAAGGCTTCTCTGTGCGCTTTATTGACTTTCCTCCTCTCCTTTAGCCCACCCGATCGACTCGAAGTCCAACGCCACCCGCAAGATGCCGAGGCGGGGGCACAGCCGCATGTGGCTGCCCAGGAGCTCGGACAAAACGACGAACGGAGCGAGGGACGGGGATACAAGACGGCTTTGACGCTACGCCTCCTTTTTCGCCCCCTTTTCTCCTCCACTTTTCGCCTGCTTTCCGCTCTCTTTTTCTCCGTTCACCACCCCGAGGGAAAGGAATTTTTATCTTCGGGCGATATTGAAACTCGGACGGGCGGGGCCCTCCCCGGTTTGACTTGCCCTGTCGATTATTATTTCTAACGAATCTCGGTGTCGTGTTCCGTCCTGTGGATCGTCCACTCGCGAGCAGGGGGGAAATGACCTTGTATGGGCCTTTTATAATTCGCAATTATTAGCGGAAGGATCGATTGGGCGATTCGGTAATATTTCTTTTCCTTCTTGTTGCGTCGGGTTTTATGTTGAAACACCATAATACGATTCGCTCGCTATAAGTAGAGAAGATACGCATCGCCGCCCTGCTGGATAACGTTCCTTAATGCAGGTAAATGAGGAGGTTTTTTTTATGCACTTGCTTGCTTCGCCAAATAAAAAGAAAGAAAGAAAATCAAGAGATATTGCTATTCGCGTTGAGAGAAGGCTAATGGAAGATGTTTGAGAAGTAATCGAGGGCCCCGAGAGATTTTTATTACGAGGATTTTTTGCTCTGATATCATGCGTGACGTAGGTACGTCGACTGCTAACCCGATATAATATTATTTAGCTAATTTGTGATGGATGCGTGACCCATTTCTCTTTGCATCTGTCGACATACTTCTTGCAATGCTCCCGTAGGAACTGACCAACCGAACACATACCAAGTTCCAACCAGACATGCACTAAGTGGTTGGCCAGAAAGACGCATACTTGAGTTCACCTAATCTCTGGTGCTACATTGTATAATCATGAAAGGGCTTCATCATCATGAGAACCGGCGCTTGCCGGCCTTATCTCTAGGGTTTTGGACACCGTGACTGCTCCCCCATCTTTTATTTAAACATCGCGTATGGGGCATCCCCTCATGATTATGCATTTATTTCTCTTGCGCCAAATACACGTGATGAGTAGATCCCTATGTGTATGGACCGAAATTAAGGGTGCAATAGTCTTCGGTGAATACCAAAAGTTTGACAAAAATTATCTAATCACTCGTAGAGTTATTCGATGACATGGCGATATGTCATGTAAGATAGCTAAAATGACTAAATTATCATGTCAGAAGTTTTCAGTGAAAATGATTAGAATAACTATGTTAAAATTTCATATAAATTGACAAAATTGAAATATTTTGAATTGAATTAGCAAAGTAAACCTATCAAAGTTGGTCATAAACTCATTTCTTAACTCATATTTAATAAGCTGAGTTTTTATATGGGTTGTTTATATTCAATAAATGAATCATAATGATTTTGGAGCCAACTCCGTGAGTCATAAATGGGTTTAATATGGGTGTTAAATGAATTCCCATCTTACTTAGACCCAACCCACTTTTATAACTCTCTATTGCCCTCCGTGGACCTCGGGCTCGCTCGCTTCGTGCATTTACGTTAATTTGGGTACGAGTTTCCTAAACTGGATTACATATAGAAGTATTTTAGCAATATAAATCGGATTGGATAAGTGTTGAATCGAGTATGAGTCGCTAGATTTCAAAATGAATTAAAACAAGTTAAATTGATCAATTTAGATTAGGCTATTTTCAACCTGACTCAATCCACTTGTTTGAAGGTCTAGGTTTAGGACAGATTCAATCATTTTGTCCTAAATATTGAGTTTTTTTATTTAATGAAATTCATAAAAAAAAAAATCCGGATTATCAAAGAAATGAAATATACAATAAATTTAGAGATTCAGTCGTCACCCTGAGAATCTATCTAGATTCTCTTCTCTTTTCGTTTCTTTTTATTTTTTTCGAATTGTTTTCCTAGGAACGCACATTCACGCTTGGTCTTTCCCCGTTTTCGATCGTGGCCTTCGCATGAAACATGCCCTGCGAATTCAAATTTTGCTGCCATCCTTGTTGGAGTCAAAACCTCAACACCGACGCATGCTTTTCTCGTGTCTATTTCTAATCGTTGAACAAAATCGAAGTCAACGCGTGATTTTACCTTAATTCCCGTCAACCCATCAAGAGAAGCATAAAAATCTGAGCAGACCTTATTCCCCAGTTTAACGTGACTCCGACAATTCCCGATTTGACCAGTAATTATGAAGACGATATGTGTGAAATGGGCTCTATTGGACCACCACCGCAAAGCTACAAGTTCCTTCGCGAGATTTATTGCAATCACAAATCATTGACTGTATAGACGGTGGAAATACTCCACTAGGCGATCAACGGATGTGATTTAGTATGATCTCTATAGGTTGATCGAGTCTATTTTGCCCTAAATCAAGATACTCTCACTGTCGAGGAGAGCAAACATTCGCTCGTGTAACTTTCTCCACTTGACAACTTTCCTCGCACGGCATCTCTTCTATATAGTACGAAAGCTTCGAATTACTTAAGTATTACTAGGTACCCTTCAGATTATTATTTTTTTATTGTACCGAGTCTATTTTACTAGGGTGAATTTCCTCATCATTAGCAAACATTCCCCACCATCGGATAACTCGGAATTCTATATTTTTTATATCCAAAAAATGAGCAAATCATGTGTAATTAATTTCCCGAATTTAAATAGCTCAGAATGCAATAACCCACCTTTTTTTATTTAAAAAGAAATTAAACGTGCCCCGTTCATACATTTGATGATGCTCGTTTATAGTTTCCCTTTTTTTCTTTTTTTCTTTTTTTTTTTTTTTCTTTTTTTCTTTTTTTCTTTTTTTCTTTTGACGAAGAATAAGCCTCTTTGGAGCGCGGCCATCGAAGATTCCTCGAGGAAATGTCCACGCTTGAATTTGTCAATAGGCTCTTTTCTATTATAAACATTTCCCTGCTTAGAATATATAGTTCTCAGCTCTTTCTTCTGCTGGTAATCGCGAAAGCGTCATACAGCTTCGATACACATTCGGAGACCCCTTCCTAGTCCCAAGTATTATTTTCACATATGCCGACAAGAACCGTCCTGGCCAAGAAAACCAAACATCGCGAGCGTGAGGGAGTAGGTTGGCTATGTCCTCAGTCGAGAATAAAAGGCTGTTTGTCCATTCAAAACTTGGTCAATGATTAAGAATTTTCCATTATAAGAGGGCCACATATTCAGGTCTTGTAAAAACACGGAATATTCTAAGATGGGAATTGAGACTATTGTAAGAAAAATCGCTCCATGTTAAGCTTCCATTCGTCAGACAAGAGGAAAAAAAAAGCTTCTATTCCCTTGAAGGGGCAAAATTACACATTGACCCCTTTTTACCTTCTTACTTCATACTTCACACCCCCCCCTATACGAGTTTGCCCCTATCATTGTACGTGATTTTCTTTTTCTATATAAATGGGTATGATTATCAAAAGAGGCTGTTCGCTCACAATTTGATGAGTAGAATATTCGAAAATTTCAGACAATTAAAACATTCATTATTTAATACCACTTTTCGTTTCTTTTTATTGCGATCGCCTCAGCATTACCACTTTCATTATTTAATACCACGAGAAAGACCAAATGGTCTAATTAGACTCATGTCAGGTTTCTGAATCCAACACAAAATGAGGTGGGATTAAGATACGATACTTGAGTAAAACATTCATCCTTTCACGAGATTAGACTTAATTATTTTTTCATTATCATTAATGGTATATACGCGATACATATCGTGATACACGAGCACTTGGTGACAAGATTCTAGCACACTTCCTGAATTCCCGGTTAATCCAAGGTTTAGCAAGCAAACGTTATTGCCCGCAATTATACGCGAGAAGCACCCCAATCGCACACGACCCTCGAAACCTGAAAAAGAAAGAACACGTGCACGTGTGAAAAGGCTAAGCAAGTAGGCAGCCTCCTTATGCCCAGCGCGAATCACTTGGGAGGGGGGGGGTAAAACCGGAAGTGCACAATGACGATGCAAATAGAATAATGCACGACATACTCTCGCTCTCTCTCCTCCTTAAAGACAGAGCCGAAATGGAGCTCGAGCTAAGCTGCGAACTACGAACCCCCAGAAATGATGTGACAGGTGGAGCCCAACCAACAACAGCTATCGACGGGGGAGGGAGGGGGGAGGAAAGAGTGCGCACAAGAATTCAATACACAACCAAAACGAATAACGCAAGAAGTGAATGCAATGCACGGGAATTCCTTTTTTCCTCAAATCCAAACATCTTTCTTTTATTACTCAATTGCTTGGGTGGGGGAATGGGATTCTCTTCTTCTTTTTCCCATTTTCTCAGGAAAAGAAAGAAAAAAAAACATCTCGAAAACAATACATTATAAGATATCACGTCCTCGTCGTCCTCGTCTTCGTCATGATCATCATCCATCACCTTTGCCATCACGATCGCCATCGCCATCACCATCCATAGCACATAACATACAACATACGTATATCAATTTGGTTAATACTTTTTCGGGAAAGTGGGTGCGCTGAAGGGGGGAGAGGGGAGCGAGTGGAGCTCAACGCCAGGCGGATGCGACGGTGAGTGTTCGGCCGAGCCAGCCGAAGCAAACCCCACCATTCTCTTCTTTCACCGTGAATCCCGGGTTGACCCGGTTCCCACTGTCGAGCCTCGCCTTCATTGATTCGGCCACGTGTTGACCCAGCGGCTTCGGCTCGAACCCAGCCATCCCCATGCGGGCCCTCCACTTCCCGAACACCTCGCATCTTTCGACCCGGTCCCTACCTTCGCAAGCAACCGAGTTCCCCAATTTCCGACTCAGCCCCTCCTCCGCCCTCGCCCGGTCCGAGCTGTCCCGCGGCACCGTGGAGTCGAGCGACTCGAGCAGCGCCCCGTAGTACACCAGCGCCTCCCCCGCGCGCGTCGCGAAGGGCGCCGTGTTCCCGTTCATCTCCTGCTCCACCAGCGTCACCACCCGCGGCGCCAGGCCCTTCACGCGCCGGAGGAGCTCGTCGCGCGGGTTCTCCACGGACACGCTCTCGTCCGGCATTCGGAACAGCTTGAACGCCAGGTTCACCGCCAGCACCTCGTCGGGCTCGCAGCCCAGCGAGTCGCGGCTCAGCTCGCTCAGCTTCTGGCTCACGATGTTGAATACTAACCTAACTCCCATCTTGGCCGCGTCTTCGCTCAGCCGATCCCTAACCATCCTGAGCCTATCCTCCCCGTTGAAGCAATCGGCGAGCGTCGTGATCTTGAGGGTGTGTTGAATGCCCGCCTGATGCGTGGACAGCGCGTGGAGGAGATGGATGTACTGTCCTCCCTGACCAACATCGAAATCAATTACATGGAGCTTGTTGGTGGAGGGTTGCTCCGATGCAGCTTCCAAAATCACGAGATTGGCAGCCATGAAACCGAGCTTGAAGCAAGGAGACAGCTCGTAAAGCGACTGAGTCGACGACACATGGTCCTTGGTGAACAACTCCGCCACGGGAGGGGGGTTATCGGCAGGGCTCACGCGCGATTTAAGCGCGGACAACATGTATTCCATCAGTTTCTGCTCCGAATTACTTTTGGGGTTCGGCACGGCAGACAAGCGCGTCAGGATCTCCGAAGCCACGTCCCCCCTGCCCTCGTATATCGCCGTCGCGGCCTCCATTAGCGACTGCTTCGAGCAGATGGATACCGGCGACGGCACGGACAATGAAGACGAAGGCGAGGACGACGAAGAAGACGAGGTCGGCGACGGAGATATCTGCTTCTGACCGGGACTTATGAGACTCTGAATTGTCTCGGACCACTCGCTGTTAGTGTTAGTAATCACGGAGACGGCGTCCCCGTCGCCCTCCTCGTCGTCATCCAAGAGCTGCTTTTCGAGCTCCTGCAGACGATTCATCATCTTGTTCTCCGGCTCCGCTTGGTGAGGATTCGCTCTGTTTTGGAGCACGTTCGCGAACGAAACTCCCCCCAGAGCCTGATTGCTCATGTGGATCGCCCCGTTACCGAGGTTAATGGGCTGTGGCCTGAGCTGTTGAAGGAGAGGAAGGCCGTACCTTTGCGCGGAGAAGCCCGCCGGCGAAGACAGCGCCGATAAGCTAGACATTACGTCGGGGGAAGAAACGGCCGCGGAGAAGTCCAGGTGCGAAATCGGCGAGGCCCGCGGAGAGATTTTCGACCTCACGGACCGCAAGATGAGGTTGCTCAGGGCCTGGTTCTGCTGATGCTGCTGCTGCTGGTGCTGCGCCTGAAACTCCATGAGCGTCCGCTTGCCGACGAGGCCCGGCGGTGGCTGCGCCGGCTGCGGCGCCATCTGGGAGTTAGGCTCCAGGAAGATTCCGGCCCCGAACTGCGGCTGCGATCGGAAGGGGGACTGCGAGGCGGCGTTGCCGTTGACGGAGCTCATGGCGCTGGCGATAGATCTGGCGCTCATCCCACCGGCGGCCGTGTAGAACTCCGGGCCCCCGCCGCCGCTCCCGCCGGAGAAGCCAGACGACATTCTGCTTCTCTCCCTCTCTCTCTCTCTCTCTCTCTCTCTACCGCCTGTCTCCTAATTCTCTCTCTCTCTCTCTCCCAGAGGAACCGAGGAAAGCTTATGAAGAAGAATAGATGGGGGGGAGTTACGAGAGTTGGTACATAGAGAAACGCAAGAGAGGAGAGAGAAAGCGGGGGGAGAGAGAGAGCAGTTTTTATGGTGTTGAATTGATTCTTTGTTGAAAAAAATAATAATAATTATAATGGGGGACGGGGGGGGGGCAGTTTCCAATTAGCTCCCCAGCTTTTCTCCGGTTTTGGGTTTTCTCGGTTGATCAAGCAATGTTAGGTCGGGTCTTCCCGAAAGCATTTATCCCCTCCCCATCCCAGCCGTCCGTTTCGACCTCCCCGGCCGTCTCGAGAATTTCGTATGCCGAATCGACGGCGATTACGCCCGCCAGATCTGCTCCACGCGAACGCTCTTTTTTAAAAAATTCCCCCCAACCCCGGTCGCTCGACCCCGACACCGACCCCGACCCCACGCGCCCCCGAATCCCCCTCGCGTGCGGCGCACGCACCAATGGGAGGGGCGAGAATTCGGCAGGGCGTCGGGCGAAAACCTCTGCGGTTGGTAGACCGGCGGCGCGTGCACGCGTGAGGATGTTGACGGTCGGAGCCTCCGCGGGGGAGATGATCTTTTCTCGTTTGGGCAACTGATCATCTGACTCAACAGTTGCGGACTATTTAATGAAAAGGCGAAGGGGATGGAACCTCGGAATTCAATATGGGGCAGGGGGCAAAGCTGACGTGGGACGGCGCCAGTGGAGCCGTGACGGGGCCGTCCGTCACCGCCCGTCACGATAAGACCGTCCCCCCCGCAGCTCGCCGATTCGAAATTCAACAGCTGGTTTCGAGTAGAACGCGGGGACGGGCGATTCCCGGTCGGTTCCGGACGGGGCCACGGACACGCGTCGGTCGGTCGCCGCTGGCCCCCACCCCCTCCCCCATCCCTTTGCGTCTGAACACGGAATTTCTGAAATGCCCGAGAGATGTGCGTCTACGTTGGCCAAGCCCCAGCCATTAAAAAATATATTTTAATATTATTTATGCCCCAGGAGTCCTGGGCAGATACCAAAAAGCGTAAACGAGATTGGAAAATTTTTTGGTTTTTAGGCCGACTGGATCAAAACCTTGTTTTGGTTAATAACCCCTAAACTAATGGAATTAGAATCTTCTCTCCGTTCGGCGTCAAATGACCGTATTGCCCACCGCCCGCACCTTTGCCGTACGACGTTCGCGTATAAAATAATGAGCACCCCCGCGACGTCAAAGGCGCCCTATTTTTTTTTTTTTTTTTTTTTTTTCGCACCGATCTGCCGACGTGTAACCACTAATTCCCCATTCGCAAGGAACCAGGCGGGGCGTTCAAGATTAATATGAGTACCGACTTGCCTGTAATTACCGGACTCGTCGTACTTGAGTCAAACGCTTAATAATTCGATCGAAATGGTGCCTTGAAGGTTCATCCTTCAACTTGGTCATTTACAACTGGAGGTTACTTGCTTACAACATGACTTGTGTATGATTAATAGGGAGGAAAATACGAGCCACTGCAGTGATACGGATACTTGATTATCAAGCTTTACACCGATGTAACCTTCCATATTGTCAATTCAAATTAAAAAAAAAAAAAATCGTTTGTTTTTTGGTAATCATTCATTTGATGATACTCACAAAATAATATCCTTAGCAAACTAGAAATTACATTTACGGTGATAAGATGACTTGAGACGTAAATGTCATATGGTGTCAAATGAGCGTAGTATATGTATCATGTCATCAACAATAATCATGGCTGTAATACTAATTGACTATTTTACCAAGTCCACTGATTAGTGAACAAGGTCAAGATGGCAACAATGCATAAAGAATTACACGTGTCACGATGATAAAACAAGCAGGCTTCGTCATAAGCACGATATTTTGTCTAGGCAATTAAAAAAATGTCTCCATTTTAATTAACAGTGTGAGAATGCTCATAAAAGATAATCAATACCCGCATTTAATTGGTGGATTGAGCCCAATACCCTCACTTTCATCAAATTCGCATTAAAGTGCGATTGCTTAGTAAAAGAATGCATGATTTAGAAAATATATTTTTGAAAATGGCCACTTGCTTTAATTGCAAAAAAGAATGAATGAAAAATATTTTCATGATAAATTGTTGTCAATAATGAAAACAGATTTCGTTAACTAATTATTTCAACTGATATAAATAATTATTTTTAATAAAAATATATATTTTAAAATAATTCATTTTTTTTCGCAAAATAAACAAAGCCTAAATAGCATATGATCGTTGAAACTTGAGGTTACAAAGTTTGGCAAGACGATGGCAGAGAATGAACATGTCAAAACCAACACGTCGAGGTCGGCATAATTGATCGGGCAATCAACAATTAGCGAATAAAAATTAGAGATTATAAGTTAGAATCCAGCAAAGTACATTCAAACCACATTGGGTTAGGACCATCTACGTAGATCAAACCCAAACTTACTCATTTTATATTATCTAGATAAACGGGTGGTCTACACTAAATTTGTAAAAAGAATATCGGAACTGGTAATGGTTGGTTGGAACACGGTGACTTGGGTAATTGAATATCACAAACAATAATCTCTTCCTCTTCTTCTTCTTTTCTTTTTTATCCTCCTTGAAATTTGCATTTAAAGAAGATGGTGCTCGGGTTGGAGCCAATTTGGCCAAAGGGACTGAAGTTAGGTGGAACGATTAGTTACGTGAAACGCGCGGTGCGATCAGCAGTCACATCGCCAATCACATATTTAATTGAAAAAAAATCACAAACTTTATTAATCTTTTCATGGCCGTTTAGTAATTGGTCCTTCCGATATCATTCGTCTTCCTTTCAAAGATTGATTATAAAAACTTAAAAGAGATGAATAAACAACTATCATCCCATAAATTAAAGTGAAGGAAGCAAACCCTCTAGTCAATAAAGAAACATAAATTGGAGGAGCGACGCCCTCACGGTTCCACCATCGATAGAAGGGGAGGCCTCAATTGGGTTCGATGACGCGACAATTGTCCTAATGCATCGCGGCGTGCATGCGCACGTAGAAAGAAATAGAAGAAATGATTGGTGATAATTTTTAATTTATGTAACAATTATAGTATATTTTGGACCACAAAAAATATAATAATGAATAGTTATAAATTGTCGTGGGACCTCTTCATTTAAAAATTTTGACTCATGATAAATTTTTATTTTCACGGTAATAAAAAAACTGTTATGTTGGTGAAATTCGAGAGAGAAATGGAGAGGGGAGAAAGAATAGTGGGGCTCGCCATTTCCTTTGCTGGGTCCATCGGGAAACTAGCGCCGAGGGTCAATGAGAGCCGCCGTG
The DNA here is from genome assembly GCA_014182715.1 of Eucalyptus cloeziana. Lineage (NCBI taxonomy): Eukaryota > Viridiplantae > Streptophyta > Magnoliopsida > Myrtales > Myrtaceae > Eucalyptus > Eucalyptus cloeziana. The sequence continues at coordinate 3,146,313 of CM024639.1, read as the reverse complement.
CGGATGATCGGACAACCTCAGCCCCCGGTCCCGACGGCGGAGAGCGAGCTGTGACGTCAGCACTTTCATCCAGACGGCGGTGGGACCGAGCCGTATAAAAAACACGAAACCGAACCGGAAACGGTGATGCAATAAAGGCGGGAACAGGTCTCGCGGGACATTCGGTATCGTCATCGCACGTAATCACGCAGTCCGACGCGACGTTTCTTCTACGAAACCCCCAGCGACATTCACACCGTACGTACGCCACCGTTCATTATACGTGCCCACAGGACACTTCATCGTACGCCTGTCGACTCCCCCGGCATCGAATTGTGTAAATTTCGAGCAGAAAAAAAAAAAAAAAACGCTGGAGATTTAGACAAGTGGCGGAGGAGGGAGGCGCAATTGGGGACGGTAAAGGAGCGGGTTGCGTGCGGGCAAAAGATTATGCGTGAGAAAATATAGGTTAGCGACTTAAAGAAAAAACCAGGCCGAACCGCCTTACCGTCTTATCCCTCCCCCCCACTTTCCTCGCAATTGGAATCTGAGCCCTTTCCCATCCACACGTGTCGCGTCTCGAAACACAAAGAGAAATAAATTAGTAAAATTGGGACGTGCCAGTTGTTCCTTGCCCAACCTCCCCCACCTCCCCCATTCGCATATAATCTCGTTTCTCCGAAATCCGAACCGTGGCCATTCCCCGGGTTTTCTTTGTCTTTTAATCTTAAACGGCAGGTTCCGAAAGAAGCCGCTTGTTGAGGGTGCCTTGAAAGAAAAATGATCATGCGGCAGTTTTCAATAAAGATCCATTCCTAATCATAAAAAATCAAACAATAAATAATTATAAATTTTTCTGAATTTTTTTTTTTTTTGTCAATCCTACTCTTCTCTACTCACTCTCGGAACTTTTCTTCTGTCTTTTTATAGGGCATAGGAATCGAAATCCACTCTTGAAACGAAATCGTCCCCATCCCAACCCCTTGAGTAGGTGAGGATTCGAACCCTCCACATCCCCTTTTCGAGTTAGAAGAGTGGCCACCAGGGCATTTGTAACTCATGATAAGTTGTTATTTTTTTTTTTTAAATTGTCATGTTAACAAAGCTCGCCGTGAAATGCCAAGTGCCTTTGGGAGAGCTTTGGGAAGATGTAAAGCCATTTTCCAAAAACGTATGGTTGAAGGTGAACGTGTTGAAAGCCAATAGAGTTTAGATGATTGGCTCTTGGTCTATATATTTTATAGTAATTTGCAAGTAAAAAAAAAAAAAAAGTTAAAAAAGAGAAGGCAAGCGATTGAGCGAGCATCGGCAAAGAAGGTGGGGATAATGGGCCAGCTTTGGCATTGACTAGAGGCGACCATCTACTAGGCGAGAGTCAACAGGTGACCCGCGTCACATTAGATGTCCACTGGTCTGCTCGGCTGGCGGATTGTCGGCAATTAGATCTCGTGCTGATGGACCCCCATTGCATTGGATCTCGAATTAGGATGATCAGCCCTTGATGATTAGATTTTGTGTTGATTGAGTCTCATCGTACCATGACGTATCTGGTAGTTGACCCTAGTTGCACCAAATCTCAACCTCAACCGGTCAACCTTCGACAAACAGATCTTGCGTGAACCTCGATAACTTCAATGGCCAAGTCAACAGCAATGGAGATCTGAGGCTATTGGTCTGAGGTTGCTCGCGACTACCTGAGTTTTGCGACACCCAATGGGGCATTTGGGGTAAAAGCGAAATTTTAATAAGTTTATGAATACAAGAAAAGCGAATAAAAATATCCATTCATTGTCGAAGAAGGCTTTTTCAAAATGCTGAAAACCTTGGCCTTGGGATTTGTTGAGGTAATATTTTTTGTTCCAAGTGGTCCAAAAAAAAAAAAAAATTACAAGCGCCCCAGCTTGGACTTTAGAGGTCCAGAGTTGCTTCCCCAGAGCTGCGCTAAACTATAGGTTAACATATATACAAATTAGATGGTATGATAAGCTCCGATTGGATATGGAGATAAGTGGGGCCCACAAATTAAATCATTGATTATTCTCTGTACCCACTACAAAAATTGTCACATCATTGGGTGGATTTTCGTTTTTTTTCTAATGACGGTGTGGCCATGTTCGGCTATGGAATTGGATAAGTTGCAGAATTGACAACCAATCTGAATTCGGGACCGCAAAATATTATGGAATTCTTCCATAAATAGATGAAAACAACCTTTCTTAATTATAATTTGATGACAATGCTATGAACGTGAGTTGATATAAAGTTTAGCCATGAGTTAATTCATCTTCAAATACATTGAAGCAATTTTTTGCAATTCTCTAAAGTCGGTGATTTTTAACTCATACTCTACATCGCCTTGATGGTTCGTTTGGGACTTGCATTATGTATCAGCGTTCTATGTTCTTGTAGTGACTCCTTCATTAACAGAGTGCGAAGATTATACCTTAAGCCCGAAAAGATAGAATTGGGAGAATTGGGTGAGATCATAATTAGTTAATCGTTGCATCAAATTTGGTTAATTCAACATATTTGAAAATCCAAATAGCTCGAAATGTCAAGACGACGTTAATGAGTTAAATTATCCCGTGATCTCAATTCTCTAAGATTCAAGTCAAATTAGATATTAAAGAAAGCGAGCCGTTTCAAGAGAGAAATTATTGTATACATCGATCACTCGGTTGAAATGATGAAATCACTCGATGACATCATCGCGCGACATCTAAGGTAAATTAATTTTGCATTTTGATTCTGAAATTCTATTTGCTGATTTTTTTTTTTTATCTTTCGGATGTCGTTACCAATTGACGTCGCCGTTCGAGCTAACATGTCAATCGCTCTCCCCACGGTGCCCACTAATCACAGCCACACACAAGTACGCGAAGCCAAAATCATATCCCGGGGGGCACTTCCGTCATTCCGCTGCCCCCACGCACTTTATTTAAGGGAAAAGCTGTCGGGTTTATGAGTTGGTGGAGACCGCCTAACAGAAAAGCGAATCGCCCCCGGAACGCAGGTCGTCCGGGCTCGCGGCCACCGGAGAGGGAGGGCATTCTCGTCACACCGCTCCATCCCCGGTGGGACCCCTCGATTTCTTTATCACGTTTTAGAAATAAAAAATAATAATAATAATAATAATATAATTTTAATAATAATAATAATAATAATAATAATTTTTGTTGTTTCTCTGTTGTTCTTGCTGTTAGACAGAACCCGCAGGTCGCGACGCAGCATCGCGTGTGTGAACACGCGCGCGCGTCGCGCCACACGAAATCCACACTCCTTCTAGACACGCACTCGGGGGCGTGGGCGAGATGGACCGGTAACGACGGAATTGCGGCATTATAGGAAAAATCCGGAGACTTAGGTATGTGCGGTAATCCATTTGTCGGCTACTCCCTTCTTCCTTATTTTGTACGAAGAAGCTTGACTTTCAAGTTCATTATGCTTTCGACGATATAAAGATATCTCGACGTGGTACTTAGTTTCAAAGCCTGTAAAGGGATGACCTTTCGATGCAACACATTAACTTTAGCAATTGATCAAGCGATCCAATGATCTGATCCTGATGCAATGAGGTGCCGATATGTCGATCGGGAATAATATTGGGGTCGTGCCTATCGTGCTACGAATTGACTTTTACTTTATGCACATCGGCAGAACAAATTGTGGGTAATTGTAAGATTGTGTAGTTGAGCCTAACTCATGCTTTCGGAAAAAGAAAGAGCGAAAGCGAGAGGGAGACAAAGGGGTGCGGGGTTGTGAAGAAAGCTCGCATGTGTGGACTGCCTTTTATATTTGGGCAAATGAAAAAGACACTTGCATGGGGAGCTTTGCGAATTTTTATAACAAGATATGATTAAATAGAAAGAACATGAAAATTTTTCAAGTGACAAAAAGTAACAAATTCGTGCACTTACCCATTTCTCGAGGATAAATCTCATTTAGATCCAAGCACATTGATTCGACTCCATCACAACAATCCATTTTTTATTAATTCATACGTCGGGCCGGCATAGATATTATGAAATAACTAGTCGTGATTGACTCAATCCACTTAGCCCGAGTCTATATAAGAAATTCCCTTTCTTAATATCAAAGGATTTGTGGCCTCCACATTCAAGGTGAAAGGATTATTATATTGTCGTGGAGAAACGCGAGTCAATGACCATTGAGATTAACAACTAAAGCATAATCAGTTTTCTTAATGCTTAAGACAATTTTTTTATCCTCAAATAAGAAGAAGACTCGCAACATACAACCCATCTTGAAAAGTCGAGGTTTTAGAATAACGCGTTCCTTCGAGACAAAATAGTCTACTAATTAAAAATAATGAATTTCGTGACTAATTGAATGGACAATCACGTGATATTCCAAAACATCTCAGTGCCTTATCTGCTAAACCCGGGTGGTCCACAATCTAGATCAGCTCGCGCTGGATTTTGTTGGAGATTGCTAATTAGGGATTTTCTCCTAGGGGATCGACACACGGAAAATCCTAAACGAAGATCCTGTTTCCCACCCATCGATCGCCAAGTTGACTTTCGATTACGTAATCTAGGACGACACGGCGCGTCCGTTCCTCCCCCCTAAAACCACATCCTAATTCCCCCGCTCGTTCGCCCTCGTCGAGTGGACTTTCGATTACGCGATCGAGAGCCGACTCGGCGTGCCCGGGACACCGTTTTCGCGTACGCACGCACGCGCAACATACACGGGGTGGGGAAATGCCGGATGAACTTCCTTCCCCCCGTTCGGATTCACATTCCACGAGCGGCAGCGGTCAAGGAGGAGGCCGTTCCCAGCTTCTTTTCTCGAGGGCCGTTCTTTTTCCTTTTTCTAATGTTGTTTTCGTGGTACGCAAAGTTGCTACTTTCGATTTAATTAATCCTTGCCAATACACAAAGGTTGTCGCTTCATCGTGCCGCACAAACCATTTATTCCGAAGGATTAAACTAGTAGGAAACGAGTCGCTTTTAACATATGGTCAGTGATATGAATAAATTTTTGTCCACATGCCACGGGGACTCGCTGCACTCCGGAAGACTTCGTGCTTTCGATCGGGGGTGGAAAGAAGTTCAAACACGGCCACGTTTTATCGAGGAAAGAGGCGGAATCCGTCTCTAAATAGAGCGAAGCGCGAGCACCTAAAGCGCACAGATTAACTCGTTTACGACCTCTGAATAGGACGTTCATGTTGGACGAAAAAGAAAAAGGAAGTTAATGATGCAAGTTGGCCCATGTAGCAATCATTTATAAGGACTGACCGCGTACAAGGTGCGTCGATAACTCGCTTTTGAACACATCTAGGTTGGAGAATCGCCTTTCTCTACGGCTTTGTTTTGTTTGAGTACATTCATCTTCTTCTTTTGCACAATCCGATTCGATCATCGAAGGGTTTTCTCGAGGGAAAGCTCAAAGGGCTTTCTTGTAGGACTCGAGCTCGTTCGAGGGAAAGATATTGTGAGATTGAAGTTAGATCTCTAGCTTTATCAATTTAACCCTCCCCCTCGTGTGCTGTGCTGGCGGGTCTTACTTTCGCAACATAGACAAGGACGAAATCACTTTGACATGATAAATGTCGAAATTCGATAAATAGACATAAAATATAACATGAATAACAAGTAGGAGAAAATTGAGGAGGAGTATCGGATAAGATCTTCGACACTTACTTCAAACCACAATAATTAAACCCTGTCTCCCCAAAACTTAAAACATTTAAAGATCTATTATCAATGTTGTCGACTAAATCGACATGATCCTCTTATTTTGGTAGGAGAAGATTATAGAATATTCTCTAGATTTGGTAGTCTTTCCTTGTTCGATTATTATATTGTATATTCCTTATAATTTAGCAAACAATGATGAACCTCTATCCATAAAAAAACAGTCCCTCTCTCAAAGATTCCATAACAAAAAAAAAAAAAAAAAAAAAAAAAAAAAAAAACTTTGAGAGAGGATTCCTAATGACATAAGTATACTTAGTTGAACCTCGTTAAATTATTGCTTGCGTTCCTAATGACATAAGTATACTTAGTTGAACCTCGTTAAATTATTGCTTGCGTTCTTTGTCTCTAAATCTATCAAATGCATTTAGAGATGGTGCCTTAACCATATACAAAAAAAAGGCCCTACCCATAAAGTGTAGAATGTTTAAGCACACAATTAGTGATGTAACGTCAATATCCAAATCCAATATTTCCCATATGCAAACCTAAATACTTGGTAACTCAATTGAATTCGAATTCTTTATGACTTTAGTTAAAGTTATGGGATTGAAATCATTTTCTAAATAAAATTATATATCACAAAACATTAGTAGTTACATATCACTAAATAAAGAAAAATTAATCATTTTTTTGTCATCGTGAAATTTTATTCCAAGTAGGCGCACCCTAAATCTAGAAATCTAGGATCCTCATGCTTCTCCAAAAATTGCCCTGCAGGCTGCTACAGTATCGGAAAGCGAAGCTACCTGGTTTGGATCCGTTCGGATACACGTCGCGAGCATAGAACGAGGAAGCACTCGTCTCTACCCACCGGCCGCACGTGTGGGTTCCCGAGTTGACTTTGCCCCGCCGCGACCGGCTATAGGCGGTACCCGGAATGGGGAAGTACATGCTGGGGGTGGGGCCTGCCGAGCTGTCAATCTCGCTTTAGTTCTCACCGTGGGCCCCGCTGACGCCACCCGTCGCAGCAGAAACTGCACAACCCTTCCCTCCTCCTCCCGTCTCCCTCATCGCCGAGCGCGCGCCGTAAACGAGGGCCGATCGGGGCCGTTGGATTCGCGCCTCGCTAGATCTCGTCAGAGGAACGTGTCGGGTCGTGAGTCACGCTCGTTCGCGATCATGAATAGTACGGGGATTTTTAGTGGGGGAGGAGGGCACGTGATCTCGCACGTGTACCCGATCGGCGATGGTGAAAAATCCGTCCTCGGAATGGGGCTGGGCCGGCAGGTTTTTTTTACCTTATGCTCTCTTTATCTGCTGCGTTCTGCTGTACTTCTCTTTTCCTTTTTTGGACGGTGCAGTACTTCTCTTTTCGCAGGGGTAATCCGTTGGGTAAATTGCTTTACCCGTTTTTTTTTTTTTAAAAAGTAAATCAGGTGGGTCTTTCACGTATTTTTTGATTGGACATGAGGATGATTTTTTTTTTTTGTCGATCCTACGCTAATCATATTTTAATATTCACTCTCAGACTTTTGCTCTGCCTCTTTATCAGGGCGTGAGAATCGAAACTCACTCCTGAAATGAAAGCGTCCCCACCCCAATCCACTCTGAAAATATGGAAATTTGAACCCCTAACCCTCCCTTCCAATATGGAAAGGTGGTCATTGGGGCGAACCCTCAGTGGTTGGACATGAGGATGGTTTGGATACGAGGGAATATATAATTTCCTATAAATTAGATGGATGGACGCATCCTGCATTTGGTATTCGATATCATTAAGTATTTGGAAGTAAATATTCGATAATTCAAATGCTTGAATGTACAAATTTTATTGAGTCTTCTTATGAAAAAAATGTTGCAAACGCCGCTAGATCTGTAACAGGCATTAATATTTGATTGCACAACTAATTTTCGAACACAGGAGTCACTTATCCGATCTCCTTTGTCAAAATTCCTTTATGTCATCAGTTATTTCAATAAAATGACAGACAAAATTCTCCCTTTAAAACTCTCTTTTATCCTGGAAGAATAAAAAGCAGGATTCTATTCGAATCCAGCGAAGAGACTAAATATTGGGCTATGTCTACAGCCACTAGTGAAATGGTTTAATTACACATGCTTCCATTGAATTGTGGATTCATTTCACTGCTACAAGGCCAACCACTGGGATTCGCCTTAGTGGCCACCCTTCCAACATGGAAGGGGGAGGTGAGGTTGCTCAAATCCCCACCTTCTCGGGGGGATGGGGTGGGGACACGTAAGTTTCAAGTGGGTTTCGACTCCCACGTCCCCGCAAGAGGCGTGACAAAAAAGTGAGAGTAAGTGTAGAATAGGAATAGAGTAGGACTGACCAAAAAATACAAGGCCTCTTCATTTCGACAATAATGGCCCTTTTTAGATTGCAACCAACCCTATATTTAATGAGCATACCAATAATAAATGAAGTTACCATAACTACGGCTTTTTTTTAATTGAAAATTATAACAAAAGGTAGGAAGTTCTCACTTAATCATTTATAGTGATAGCGATGAAAACAAATAGTATACATGGAACGAATATGGCAGTATTGATCAATGCAATTTCCAATTCTTTTTTTTTTCTCACAGGGATTTTAAAAAGAATGAGATGACTAGACAGGAAAAAATAAAATCAGTATCTCAAATTTCCTCTTTAGGGTGGCTTAGATATAGAGTGACATAACTTTATGGATACCGTATGGTCAACGTTTGTTGAGTGATATGACCAAAGGTATGTCTTGCACATCGAAAAAGAAAGGCGCGTCGACGAATTCTAGAGTTGATGCGAAGAAACCGATTGTTCTGACGGAAGACGCGGGACAGAGATTGAAAATGACTGCGAAATCCAGTGCCAAAGAGCCCAAACCACTTCACTGGCCCACCTTAGGCCCATCAAACTAATAATGCGATCTAAATTCACTAATTTAACCCATCAGCTCGATTCAAGATTCATATTTAGCAATTTTTCTCTTTGAATTGTTGTTTTTGAAGAATGAATCGGCTCTTCGAGTTAGCGAGAGAGTTTGGGGGTCGGGTTATAAACGGGGGCTTAAAGATGGTGGCGAATATATGATCTGGATCATTCATCAATCACGAAATGCATTCGGGCTTTGGTTCAATACATTGGATTGGCGCTTGACGAAAGCCGATTTACATTTTTATAATAATAAAAATAAGTCCATACTAATTTATTTTCTCTTGCTTATTTTCCACAATTGCACATCTCGGTTGACAAGCAAGCTATGAATTTGTTACACGACAATACATTTGTCAAGCAATCAGTGCGTCATCAATTATATTTTTTCGTCGAAAGATGTATAACAATCGGATTCAAATCTTATACCGTCAGCAATTGGAGAGTACTTAATTCGTCTTCAAAATCACAGATTTTTGAGTGATGAGTTTTGTGGATTCGGAAACTTACAAATTACCGTACATCGTCCTGCAATGATCCCCTAAGTGAGTTGATATTTCAACTAATGCGCCTCGAAATTGCTTTGCTACCTCCGGCAAAATTTAATCATTGAAGCTTGGAAGTGTCTAAGACATATCGCGGGCTTCACAAAAAAATCAATAAAAGACTATGAAAACTTATCCTCATTATCAAACGAGAGTGTCTTGTGGCTCTCCGGCAAAGTTCTAAAGTGCTTGGTTCTAGTGGCCCATTGGAGCCAAGCATATAAGACCTCCACTTAAACTAATTAAAATAGAAGAAGAAAAAAATAATAAAAGAAAAGGAATAAGTTGTTCGGTCCGGTCCGGTCAGTAGATTCCTTGTGCAGAGTTGAGAATCGGACCGGTTATTGCCGATTTCTAATTTTGGGAATTGGTAACCAGACCGGTTCTTGAATTGGACTGAAACCATGGTCACCCCTAATAGACAAGACGCTACAAGAGTTTACAGTGTCGGCAAAAGAGAAAATGATCAATTTGTGCAGACGCAGACAATGAGATCCAAGATATGGAGCTCGCAGTCCCCAAAGCCAAAGGGGGAACTTGCTATCGAAGGAGAGGACGACGTCTTGAACGAAATGGGAGTGGCCGGCGAGGCGGTGTCGCCGGATGCTGTAGATCTTGTCCTTCTTGGAGAGGTGCCAGAGGATGGACTTGCTGCCGTAGATAGATTGGTGGGCTGGATATGGGCAAAACCTGAATTCATTTAAAATCCATATCCGATCGAACTTTATAACTCTAAACCTATCATGACCCATTTTTTTAAAGCTAGCCTAACTCATTATATATGGTTAAAAAGTGACTTATATATGACCCACTTTGATATCTCTAGTCCGCACATGTCGAACACGAGAGTCGGCAATAGCAACGGAGCATGGCACCCAAAACACATTGGTTGGGATAAGATGACCGTCAGTCTTGGACAAAACCTAATAAACAGTGAAAGATAAACCCATGGACGTGGCCCCCTTGAAAGCCATGAAGCAAGAGAACCCGGTTTCTCAAACAGAAGGCCCACTCCGATCTGGCGGAAGCGCAAGATCAGGAATCTGGAACAGAACGAAAAGCGCAGACCGACCGGACCCAATCGTCAGTCCGGACCGTCACAGCCACATCTCTCTCTCTCTAAGTACTTAAATGATTCTTGGATTTATTCTCGGAATAAGAATCAACTTTTTTTTATTCTTAATTGTGTTCTAAATCTACTCACAGGAACAAAAAAATAGAAATTTGTTTCAGAGAGCAAAATTTTTACTAAACACGATTCTATTCCAAAACTACTATGAAATAAAAAATCAGAATCCCAAGACTGTTTGGATGGTTCCAAACACGCCTAAAATAGTCAGCTCAAACTCTTCCATTCGTTTCGCGGAAAATAATTTCCAGGAAAACGTTTTCCGAATTTTTCGGCATTCGTTTCACGGAAAATGTTTTCCATTAAAGGAAAAAAGTCTTTTAAAATAGGGAAAATGTTTTCTACTTTTGAAAAGTAGAAAACATTTTCCTCACTTGATTTCTTTATTTCATATCTCCACAAATCCTGACTTCTTCCTCCCTTTTCTTTTTCTTATTTTCTTTTTTAATACGAATTATATTTTAATTTTCTTTTTCTTTTTTTTTTTTTAATTCGAATTATTTTTAATTTCCTTTTTTTTCTTTTATTTTTTTTCCTATCTTCTTCTTTTTCTTGGCCAAAAACCAAGTGAACCTTAAGCTCATCGATCTCAAACTTGCGCTTGTCGATCTAGCGAGCCTTGAGCTTGATGCTTACGCTCACTAATCTGGTGAGCGGAAAATATTTTCCATACCGAATAGCGGAAAATATTTTCCGAAACATTTTCAGGTTTTAGCCGAACACCAGAAAATATTGTCATTTTCTTGGAAAATTACCTCCGGAAAAATATTTTCCAAAAATGGCTTATTTTCCGCGAAACGAACAGACCTAAAGTAATGAAATAAGTACAAACAGCCGTTAAATAGCCATTCGAGGTACGAGATATCGAAGATACGCTGGCCCTTACTCTTGTCATATTCATTTCTCTTTGAAGCTCAAACCGACTCGATCGTGGTCGGAGATTCCTCAAAAATTTATCATGAGGACTTTCTTATGTTATGTCCAGATATCATGGCTTAACGTTTGGATTTCGTTTCGCTCTTTCTCTCTTTTCGCCACGCTTTTCGTCTGCTCCAACTCCAGTAAAAGCGCAACGGACGTTTGCCTACCTTCCAGGATCGATCCCAACTTCACACCCTCCACGCCCTTCAGCCTGTCGTCACCTTCGACACTGCGATCTCCAGTCCACACGCGGGATCGAACCCAGTTGACGCCCGGTCGTGAAAATGGAGACGCCGCTCCTCTACGGCGGTGGCGGCGAGGATGGAGACTACGCGCCAGTAAGTAGCTTCCGGGAGGCGAAGACGGTGTTCTGGATAGAGACTGCGCGGATGTGGAAGATCGCCGCCCCGATCGCTTTCAACATTCTCTGCCAGTACGGGACCAACTCGTTCACCAACATCTTTGTCGGGCACATCGGCGATGTCGAGCTCTCTGCCGTCGCGATCTCTCTCTCCGTCATCGGCACCTTCTCCTTCGGCTTCATGGTTAGCTTTCCTTTTCTCATCGGAGTCCGAATTGCCGTCATTTTGGAGCTGCATTTATGTCTGTTCTGTGTGTTTGGAGATTTAAGCATTGGCGTTCCTCGCTTGAGTTCACGCCGATCATCAGAGACGTAGTTTTCTTGCATTTCTTGATCGCTTTAACAGACAAAAGAACCTTCCTTTGATCGACATATCTGCGTAGCCCCATGATGATTGCTTCTATCTCCACACATACTGTTTTCTGCAATGCTGGATTCGCTTATATGTTCTTCGTGAATGGTTGACTTGCTGTTGAGGAAGAGGATGGCGTCTATGATATAAAGTTCATATGGTCCGAGCTCAGCTCCTCATAGAAAGAAAATAGGATGCATATATGGACATACGAATATCAGTCAAAATCACTCTCGAGTCTTAAACAGTCAAAAATTTTAGACTGCGAAATTGATGAAGAATGCCTTCTGTCGGTCAGCTCATTTCTCTTCAAACTTCATCAATAAGCCTGTTAGGATACGCCTTTCTTGATAACTTACATGGCAATTACTCGTCTAATTCAAGTTAAAGCTGAGGAAGTTGTATGGCAATAACATTGGACAGTCTCAATGCATCTACTCGCTGTTTTATATCCGTTGAACATCCAGAAGACATTGTTTTGCAAAGTGTGCTGCACTTAGACCTTCAATGTCTTCCACTTTTATCATGTCCTATGAATCAATCATTGCAGCTTGGGATGGGAAGTGCAGTCGAGACGCTTTGCGGTCAAGCCTTCGGTGCAGGGCAGGTTTACTTGCTTGGAATTTATATGCAAAGATCATGGATAATCCTTTCGGTCACATGTATCGCCTTTCTACCTGTTTATATATACGCCACTCCCATCCTAAAGATCCTGGGCCAACAGGACGAGATAGCTGATCTAGCTGGAGAATTCACGCTCCAAATAATTCCTCAACTGTTCTCGCTTGCCATCAATTTCCCCACGCAGAAGTTCCTTCAAGCCCAGAGCAAGGTCAGTGCGCTCGCCTGGATTGGGTTCATAGCTCTGATCACACACATTGGACTGCTTTGGCTCTTCATTAGTGTATTCAAATGGGGCACTACCGGCGCAGCCGTTGCATATGACATTACAAGCTGGGGAATTACAGTGGCTCAGGTTCTTTATGTCTTCTGGTTTTGCAAAGATGGCTGGAATGGGCCATCGTGGTCTGCGTTTAGGGACATATGGGCATTTGTGAGGCTCTCCCTTGCCTCGGCAGTGATGCTCTGCGTGGAGATATGGTATATGATGAGTATGATCATCCTGACTGGCCATCTCGATAATGCTGTGATCGCCGTTGGCTCCCTTTCTATATGGTGAGTGATTGGTGATTTCACATATAATCGGCTGGAAAGTTCATGCCAATCAGGACCCCAAACCGGCGTAGACGTCATTCTCGTCATTTTTTTTGTGTCTACATATGTTCTTCTGGTCTGTTTATTCACTGTGCTCATCCTTGGATTTAAAACTGCAGCATGAACTTTAATGGGTGGGAAGCTATGTTGTTCATCGGAATAAATGCTGCCATCAGGTGACTAACCTATTCTCCCTCTCGTGAATTGTCTGTCACATCTTCAAAGCAGGCGCCGATTTATGACTCTGTAAAGCATCAGAGATGAAGATGTGAGAAAAGTCATTGTTTGGGAGGGAAATGATGGAGTGTTTTGAAAGCATCTGTACTTGAATGGTACCGATGGTATTCAGGTTGCATTCATCATGTGGAATCAATGAATTTTAGGATTGTTCACAAAAACAAAGAATTGAAAGTTGGAGTGGTGGCCATGTTATGTACACTGAACTGTACAGCAGCTAAGAGTAAATCGATGTCTTTTATTTTCGTTCCTTTTTTTGGCTGGAAGTCTTTTCCTTTGTTAGAAGTGTCCGAGTACTGTGTCTGATTGAACTATCCTTCATTCAGCGTTCGTATTTCTAACGAGCTGGGGCTGGGACATCCGAGAGCGGCCAAATACTGTGTCTACGTGACGGTATTTCAGTCTCTTCTAATCGGACTTCTCTGCATGGCTGCTATTTTGCTAACAAGAGACCATTTCTCCATCATTTTCACAAGCAGTAAGAGATTACAAGAGGCAGTGTCTCACCTGGCATATCTGCTCGCGGTGACTATGGTCTTGAATAGCGTCCAGCCGGTCATATCAGGTTCGAAACCTCTATTTTCATTCTCCATGATGTACTTCGACCTTCATCGTCGCGCTGCGTACTTAAATGTACTAAAAGATACCCCTACCTTCATTTCTTTCGCAGGTGTTGCCGTTGGGGGTGGATGGCAAGCATTAGTTGCCTATATAAACTTGGGCAGTTATTATCTTTTCGGGCTTCCTCTTGGATTTTTTCTGGGTTACACTGCAGAATTAGGCGTGATGGTAGAACATTTACTTCCAATAGAATCTGCTTGGTAGTACTGCATTTTTGGCCGCTGGGAATATTTTAAGCTTTATGTCCCGATAGAATACATCTTCCTATCCACCCACACAAAGGTGGTGCCAGGTTAACTTGCTGGCAGTGATGGTGTTATTCCCCATCTGATGCTTCTTAGCAGCCGAGCTGATACATTTCTGCATCCATCACACTTACTCATTCCAGCTTTATCCTGACTAAAGCTCAACATCTCAGGGTCTCTGGGGCGGCATGATCTGTGGAACTGCCTTGCAAACCTTGCTGCTGTTGTTGGTGCTCTACAAAACGAACTGGAAGAAGGAAGTAAGTAACGCTATTCCTGCAAATCTGAGAGTAGCTAAAATAAGCTTACATCTCTACACAACCGATGTTCAGGAGGATTTCCATAAGCACCACGCGTTCCAAGCATCTGATAAACAAAAATTTGCAGAAAAAAGCCACTTGCTGAGGCTGAGATGAAGATGAACCTGAAACGGGACTATCGGCGCGCAAGTTCTAATGCGTTTGGTCCGATGTCCTTCGCAGGTAGAACAAACGACGGAGCGCATGAGAAAGTGGGGCGGGCAAGACATGATATGCCGAAGCTAGCTCGGGATCTCATGCAACAGCAAAAGCCATCAGCATAGCAAAACATCCGCATCGCCACGACGGATCAAAGGGCCAATCTTCCCCGGGTTATTCCGATCTCACCAAGTACTCTTCGCCCTTCGGGAGCGCGCGCCGCATAGGAAGAAAAATAAAGCAAAGCAACAAAAGACGAGAAGCAAGGAGGAAGAACCAAATCGAGCTACTAAAGTCCAAACCCTGAAATATAAATTAGTTCACATCAGGCGCACGAGTCACGCTTTCGGATTTTCAATAAATTAGCGCACGCGTTGGACGATGAGAGGTGTCCATCATCTGTATCCTTATTCCGCTCGAAAGAAAGGCCAAGGCCAACCACCTTCGTAAAGCAAGGAAATGGTGCTTTGCTTTTGCGTTTTGGCTTCTTTCTTCCCCCAAAATCGTTACCTAAAATCCAACGAAAATTCGTAAAGCAAGGAAATGGTGCTTTGCATTTTCGTTTTGACTTCTTTCTTCCCCCAAAATCGTTACCTAAAATCCAACGATGGTTACCTAAAATCTAATGAAAATTCGTAAAGCAAGGAAATGGTGCAATCCAACGAAAATTCAAAGCACCACCTAAAATCCAACGAAAATTCGTAAAGCAAGGAAATGGTGATTTGCATTTTCGTTTTGGCTTCTTTCTTCCCCCAAAATCGTTACCTAAAATCCAACGAAAATTCATAAAGCAAGGAAATGGTGCTTTGCATTTTTCGTTTTGGCTTCTTTCTTCCCCCAAAATCGTTACCTAAAATCCAACGAAAAAAGAAAAGAAAATTGTCAGAAGTGGGATTTGAACCCACGCCCTCTCTCGAAGACCAGAACTTGAGTCTGGCGCCTTAGACCACTCGGCCATCCTGACTTTGATGCCTAAAACTGGAGTCGAAATATAATATATCTCAAATGCAGAAGACAGAAGCCGAATTCGAGATTGGAGATGGGCCCAACCCAAGAGGTTGTTGTGCGTGCCATGTCACATTCCACTCCGCCCGACAGTCGCAGGCCAACCATTTCCAAGGCAACGAAAAAAAGCCAGATTCGCCAACGTCACCCGCCGAGCGTTCCGTCACTCGCTCCCATGGTCTTATCCACTCACGCTTTTCTCGTTTCTCTCTCTCCCCTCCCCCACAACCATCCTCCCCTTGGCCTTTTCCTACTGCTAATTACCCGTGAAAAACGACTGGGCCCCCCCGCGCGAACGTTCCGCGCGAGGGATTTTCGCAGTATTCCACCGGTCGCGAGGGCAGACCGGTCGATTCACTACCTTCCCGAGACCACCTATTAAATTCCCTCTCGACAGCTCGAAATATTCTGCTACCTCGGTCGCTTCGCTCGCCAGCAACCCCATAGAAAAGCCAGAACAACGCAGCTGGCGTCACGCTACGGGCGGACTGGAGGTCCACATCCACTAAAGTCCGAATCGCGAAATCGAAACCAGCTCACTTCAGGCGTACGAGTAACCCCCCACTTTTGGATTTTCAATAAATTGGCGCGAGCGTTTGATCGGATCGGTGGGCCTGCTGGAGTTAAAGTGACCGATGAATATAGCTCATACGAGGAGATACAGAGAGCGTTTTTCCGGGACGCCAATGGTACTTCTTCTTTTTTTTCAGTTACTAGCGTTTGCGTTTACTGCTTTTGGCTCTTTCTTCCGCGAAAATCGCCCTTCGAATAAGCGTGTAGTGGGGGAGGGTGGGATTTATATTTTCCGCTTGGGCGCAGGCCATAGATCCTTCCATAAATTAAATGAAATGTCCATGGTGGGATTTGAACCCACCATTGGGTACTTGGGTAGTGCCCGAGTAGGCTGTACATTAGTCCATTAATTAATTACCGCGTTCATACAAGACTCCACTCTTTGGTTTTTTTTCCTTTTCTTTTCTTCTACCGTACAGAGCTTCGACTTTTCTATCTTTATCTCTAATGCACCAACAGTGACAGACGTGATGAATTATCAGAGAGCATGCAATCTGAACAATTATAGAGTTTGATCCTGAAACCATTCGTAGGGGAGAAGAAAAGAAAACCCGAAATGAAAGTGAGAGAAGAAAAGAAAATTATAGTGGGGTCAGTGTACACATGACAATTAATTATAATGGTGTCGATGGCTATGAGACGACCCAAACATAAATAGAAGTATGCCCATTGTGTCCCTAGTAGATCCTAATCCCGTTGACACCCAAAAATGATCAATCTTTTCATTATTATCGACAAATATTGGACAACATTGGGTACTTGACTAGTGCCAAGTTGGCCATACATTAGTCCATTAATTAATTGTCACATGTACATTGGACCCCACTCTTTATTTTTTCCCTTGTCTTTTCTTTTGACATACAGAGCTTCAGTTTCTCTATCTTCATCTCTGATGCATCAACAATGACAAATGTGACTGAACCATCAGAATGCTTGCACAACAACTCGAATTGAAATCCAAACAACAAGAAGAGTTTGATCCTGAAATCATTTGTAGGGGAGAAAAAAAGAAAACTCGGAATGAAGCAGGAGAAGAAAAGAAAATTAGAGAGTGGGGCCTAGTGTATATATTCGTGGAGTCGATGGTTACGAGACCAAACTAACTTGACCCCCGCATGAAGAAGTATGCCCATTGTGACTCAACTCGAAATATGACCTAAACAAATCATGAACTTGTTAACACCAAAAAATGATCAACTTTTTGGTTATTATCAACAAATATTGGATTTAGTTGATAAAAGTAGAATTAAGTCAATAATGAATAGAACAATTGACAACTTGATAATTTGCCAAGGAAGTCATTGACAATGGTGGCTAGCTTGTTGGGCCGAAGCTTCCTTAGGAGTAACGACACAGCTATAGGTAGAGTCAATAGTGGTGACGAAGAGGGAGATTGAGGTGAGGACAAAATGGACAGAGTTGAGAGCGTGAAGGTATTCTTGATTGCTAGGATTTGGAGACTATGTTATGGAGGTAAAAGCTATGGACAGGGATGATAAATCCAATGACTTCACGATCTAGAAGCATTAATGTTTACTGGTGTTTCCATATTATGTTTCGGGTAGGTACCCAAAGAGTTACATTGTCTTATTTTATTTATTTATTTATTTATTTAGCATTTCAAACCAAAATAAGAATCGATTCAAATTTTTTAACTAAAATTTAATTGGGTTAAGTCCAGCTAGTTAGAATAATTTTTTACAACCCCCATTAATTTAATGGATTAATGTACATCTTGCTTGGCACTACTCAAGCACCCAACATTTTTCTCAAAAACTTCGAGTGCGGTCGCGACTTTAGCATCAGAAACAGAGGATTCACTAATTCGAATTTCAAAGAAAGGAGTGGGAGACGGACCGTCTCTTTCGGGAACAACGTGCGAGGGAAGTTCAAAAGGGAGACGGGCCCACCCAGCCCGGCCCACCCGGTCCCGCCGCGTGCCGCGTTCCCACCGCGTGATGGCCGCGGGCCAACCATTCCCAAAGGTTAAAAAAAAATAAAAGCAGAGATTCGCCAATAACCACACGCCATTCCATCGCTCGCTTTCCTCCCTTTTTGTCCCTTTCCTACTGCTATAATGCTATTTACCCTTCAACCTATCCTGCCGAAGCAACGTTCGAACTTCGAAGAGCTTAGTACAAGAGTTTTTTTTAAAATTTTTTTGGGTCTGGTCGGATAATATTATTAGCGTATTTTCCAAGAGGATATTCCCCGCATGGCATTTTCGTAGTATATCGCTAATCACGAGGGCAAATTGCCAATCTACCCCACCTTGGTCCTTGACGCCACCTATAAAATTCCCCTCTCCACCACTCTCCCTTCTCCAGTCCGTTCGCATTCTCCCTTTAAGTCTTCTACCACCGGAAAAGAGATAATTAAAAGGCTCTCGGAAATGGCGTCCCGCTACGAGCTGGAGGTGACCGTGTCGTCGGCCAAGGACCTCAAGAACGTGAACTGGCGCCATGGCCCGACCCGACCCTACGCCGTCCTCTGGGTCGACCCGAGCAACAAGTGCTCCACCCGGGTGGACGAGGAGGGCGACACGTCCCCGATGTGGGACCAGACCCTCGTCATCCCCTTGCCCCCCGGCCCCATCGAGGACGCCACCCTCTACATCGACGTCGTCCACGCCGGCTCCGAGGAGGACTGCAAGCCCCTGATCGGCTCCGCCCGGCTCAAGATCCGCGACGTGCTCGACGAGGCCGGCTTCGGCGATGCCTTCAAGCGCGGCCTCCAGCTGAAGCGCCCCTCCGGCCGCCCCCACGGCAAGGTCGAGGTCAAGGTCTGCGTCCGGGAGCCGCGCTATCGCGCCCCCGACCCGTACCACGCGGCCCCCTACGGCGTCCCCCCGGCGACGAGGGAGTACGCCCCGCCGGCGTACGGCAACCCCTACGCCGCCCCGCAGCGCGACCCGTACTACGCGGCGGCGCCCCCGGCCTACGGGGGGTACAACGCGCCGCCGCCGCAGCCGCAGTACGGGCAGCCGAGCTACGGGCAGGCGCCGCAGTACGGGTACGGCGGGGAGCAGGCGTACGGGCAGTACGGGCAGCCTGAGGAGAAGAAGAAGAGCAAGTTCGGGGGATGGGGATGGGGACGGGGCTGGCCGTGGGCGCGGTGGCCGGGGCGATCGGTGGGATCGCCCTGACGGAGGGGTTCGAGCACCTGGAGGACAAGATCGCCGATGACGCGGCGGAGAAGGTGGAGGACGACCTCGGCTACGACGATGTAGCCGATGAAGCCGAGGAAGAAGACTTCTAAGGAAACGGCTCTCGTCCTTTTGCTTTTTTTTTTTTTTTTTTTTTTAATGAAGTTTTATCGTTTTCTTTGCGGGTGATGTTGGCGTCGGAGTGCCTTCGGGTGCGTGCAGGTCCGTTGATGTGTCAAGCGTGTCTAATCCGACGCATAAGAAAGCTCTATAATTTTATTTTATTTTTATAATTATATGTGCATGCGAGAGCGAGATGATGCTTTCTTCTTTCCCAAGATTGCAATAAATTAATTATAAAATGCGTCCAATGGGCGGAAGAGAGAGAGACCTTGCGTAGCGTTCTCTAATAACGTGGTCGTCGATGCCAAAAGCTTAGAGACAGACGTAAAGTAGACGGTGGCGATTGGTTCCCTTTCGCTTTCGGCATGGCAGCGATGCAGAAGAATCAACTCACGAGCCCACCTCGTCAATCAACCTAATCCGTTTGATTTTTATCGTGATATGATCCAACGGATGCCGTGAGGAGAAGGGGTTCCAGATAAAGTTTCCTAAGGAGTTGAAGAGCGAGACTGATTTGGTTTGGTTAAGGCTAAAGAAATGTTTCCCAATTTGGGTCGATTTCTTAATTTAAAGAAATTAGCACATTTCCTAATTAAAGTTCATTTCCTAATTCGATCAGATTTTTAGCTTGTTTTTAAGTATAGGTAGGGTTCCTAGTTTAAATACGCGTTCAAGTTTTTGCAGGTTTCCTAATGAGAATAGGTTTCCCAATTTCGGAAGATTTTCTAATTTGGATAGGTTTATTGGTTCGATTTGTTTCCTAATTTGATTAAGTTTGCCAATTTTCATACCATTTGTTGGTAGTGAATTTTAAAATTCTTAGTTTCCTTATCCACTCATGGCCATGGGTGACGGGCCTCCAACTTCTTCGTCCTCGATACCTTCCTTGACAGCAAACTTTTCCATCCCAAAGTCATTCTACTTCACACACACGAAACACATTAATTCATTCCCTTACAAACACACCTTACATCAATTAGGGTCGAGGCTGATTGGCTGGCTTAAACGAAATCCGAAGACTCATATGACATTATAATGGCCTTCCGAATCTTTACATATGGTTTTGCTTTCGCAGCTATTAGGAAACGAGAATCGCAAGCTTATATAAGTTTGAAGTTCAATTTAACCCAATTTCATATTTTGGGTCAAATAAAATGATTGGTCTATAAGTAGTGTTCCCCTGTGACATAAACGTGGAGCACAACAAATGATTCGACACCGAATAGTTATGGTCATGTTAATTGGTCAGGTGACCAATTGATGTC
Organism: Eucalyptus cloeziana; assembly: GCA_014182715.1. NCBI lineage: Eukaryota > Viridiplantae > Streptophyta > Magnoliopsida > Myrtales > Myrtaceae > Eucalyptus > Eucalyptus cloeziana. The sequence goes on along the minus strand of CM024639.1, from coordinate 3,125,542 downwards.
ACGCTCAAGTTTCGTCAACCACTACCGGTCAAATCAAATGAAAATGAGTTCGCTGAGGTCACGATCGATGGCCAACACGGTTCGAACTGTAGCTAAGCTTTCCAGTACAGAACGCTCTTCCAGAACCATACACTTCTTCGAACTCGGGCCCGGTCGAGTTGACTAGGCCTCACTCAACAACTCTTCTGGCCTTAACCTTTGTTCCGGCCGCCATGATTTGAAATACTCCGGGCAGGCTCACTAGATCCACCGGTCTACATCGCCTACGTCCGGACATGATTCTTATTCTCATCGCAACCGACTCTCCAAAGCACACCCGACAACGCCACTCACGATATCTCTCTGTCTTCTCTGGAAAAACCCACTTAAAAAGGAGAATCCATCTAGAGTCGAGTTCCATCTTCGGCCGTCGAGAGTGGCGGTGGTCCAGGTGGGACGATGCAATTAAGTTTTTGAAAATATTCGTTTCGCTGGATGTTATCCTATGATAAAAACTTTGCCTCGTCAACTTTCCTCTCTGTCTCCCATTTCAACTCATGATGCTTTCTTAGTCCCTAAGAAAGTAGGCCTAATCTTAATCAGCTAGCCTGGACCAGGACTTTGAAGACCCAATATCTAGTTTGGTGGGCCCATGACGTGAAATCACATTTCATGGTATCATTGGTATGGGTGGACCTGGAGCCTCAGACCGAGAATATGAATATGCTCGCATATTCTCACCCAACTTGTGCTTTGAGCCTGGACGAGCCGGCCCGGTTGTTAGCATGACAGTTTTGGATAAACTCACTTAAAACATTACCTGTTTTGGCTTGTTTCGTACTGAGCCTCATGATTTTGTTCTTTGGCGTATAAGCAGGCACTTTCCCAAGAGGTCACTCATATTGGTAGTGCTTTAACATGAGCTCGCTTAATTTTGGAGTTTTAAAGTAAGGCTTGTTGCTATGTGAAACGGCGCATCGGTGGGTTAATTCTAATTTTCACTTATATATTTCAGAATTGCTTTCCTTTTGTTTAATAGGCGATTCGGTTCATTCCTATTCCCTTCATTGTCCTAAGAATTTGTTAGGAGCCGTTTTTTGTTCAGGCTCTCAGGTCCAGACGACTACTCCCTGATCTTGTCAGATTGGGTTGTTACGATTAAACTCGTGATTAAGTTTAATAAGGAGTTCCTGACATTGAATGTGGAGGGCAATTTTGCGAATTTAGAATATGAATTTGCCCTCTTGTTGTGCAGGAACATCTCCTGCAACCGTAACGTGCCGCATCTTTGTTAGTCTATTCTTTACCTTTTACGGATCGAAACAAGAGCATTATTCGCTTCGCTTCTACTACAAGTACGAGGTCACCCCCAAAACCGTTTCCTTAAATCTTAGGGCAAAGAAAACGATGTCTCATTCTTGAAACTATAAATATTATTCCTCACTTCTAATATTTTCCCCTCCCCACCCACCAAAACGACATTGAAAAAGCACTTAGCTCGTGTTCTTGAGGCGCTCTAATTTTTTCAGGTACTTCCCATTTCTCATCACATGTAATAATCCTTATGATCCCTTTTCCATTTACTGATTTCTTCTGCTTTCTTTGCTGTGATAGTCATGCGGTTATTGCCGGTTCGAGGCACCAGAATGACAGGCAGAATCGTGGCACGCATCAAAAGATTTCTTCCGAGCTGTGGTGATTCGCTTACCTTTTTGCACCGTCTTTGATCACCCCTTATATCATCTAATGCGTTCTCGCGTCGATGATTTATGAGCTAATTCTTTTTCCCGGCTAGAAATGATAAGTTGCTAATGCACAATTCTCAAGAGCACAAATATTTGTAACCAAACAGTAAGGAAGAGTGTGTTCATTTTTTTTTTTTGAGCAACAATACCGTAATTTCAAAAGATAAATTGAGTCAATTCCCATTATATCTATGTGGAGTAGTTGATTGATTCTCCCGTCAATCGAAATTGCATCAATTAGTAGGGACCGTATTATCTCGTAATAGATAATTTTTTGAATTGGCGTCCGCGAAAGCCGTCGAACAATCTTTAGTTTTCATGACATGTCTTTTCAGCTACAAATCGTATAGCCTCCTAATTATGCTATCGGCCCCGTCATTGGCGGCGTACAGGCACGGACCCCGAAGCCCTAAGCCCCGAAGCCAGCTTGGACTTGCGCGAAGAATATGCCAACGCCTTCCGCACGGAATCCTACAACGATTTCTGGGCACGCGTCCTCGCCCTCTCCGACGACAATCCTCCCCCGCGCGACCCCGCCGGGTCGACCGCCGCCGCTCGGCTCCCCTCCTACCGCCTCTTCGTCGAGCATCTCCTGGAGCCGGACCAGCCCGCCGTCATACGGATCCTCGACTTGGCCCGTATCCGGCCCGCGCAGAAGTCCCTGTTGGCCGAGTACTTCTCCGAAACCGCCAGGGCCTCCGTCCTCTGCGGCGCCTTGCTGAAGCACGTCGACCGGACGCGGGTCCAATACCGCTCCGTCAAATCGGCCCTCCGGTCTCTCGGCAACTCCCAATTCGGATCATTGAACCAATTCCCGAAAGTCGTAGCCCGCCTGACCGAATTCTTGAATTGCGAGAGCCCGTTAACCTCGTCTTCTTCTTCGACTGCCCATATGGAATCCACCCAAGCCGGTTGTGCCGCGCTGTTGAGCCGGCTCGAGTCGAGCCGTAGCAAAGCGAAAGCCAAGCTCAAGACCATCGACAGACTCCAGCATGGCTCGGCTATGTTCCTCATAGTCGTGACCGGCTCACTGGCTATAATCATCCTGTCTCATGGCCTCGCGATGCTGGTGGCTGCGCCGGCCGTAGCGGCCGCTTCGTTCGAAATGGCTTCGGCCAAGCGCTTGAGAAAAGTGTTGGCTCAGCTGGACGCGGCTGCCAAAGGGACATACACATTGAAGAGGGACATGGACACGATTAGCCGGCTCGTGGCTCGGATCAACGACGAGCTGGAGCACATGCGCACGATGGTTCGGTTTTGGCTCGACCGAGGAGACGACAAGATCCAGGCCGGCGGGAAGGTGACGCTCGGCGAAAACGAGCGCAACTTCGCACAGCAGCTTGATGAACTAGAGGAGCACTTGTACTTGTGTTTCATGACCATCAACAGGGCACGAAATCTCGTTGTGAAGGAGCTTTTGGATCCAAGTTAAATCAAACGTATAGGGATCCTCTATATTTATGATATAGTCAATCCGAAAATTATTGGCTGGATTCATCTTGAAATTATTCTGTCTTGGAATGATTCTCCCTGCCTAAATTATAACGTCAAAAACATAAATCAAATAACGTTTTCATTAACTGAAATTATCTTAGTGCAAAGAATTTGTAAGCATTGGCAACTGGCAAGGCCTGGGGTTGGTGGCCTTCGCCTCTAAATTTCATTTTTCAATATAAGTAATAAAAAAGAAAATCATGTACCTCGTGTTCTAGCTAAAAATAAAAAACTTTTTGTCTCTCTTCCAACCTAATATGGTCGACATTTCCCATTACTCAATCTTATCCTGCCGTTACTTTGCCTCCCTTTAACACTTGTATGTTATCAAGGCTCTCATATTATCTATAAAAGACTAGAGACTCTATCATGGATTCAATGGCCAAATAGGTATCTCATTTCTTGTGCGTGATTAATAGATAGTTTAAACTGTCTCCTCACCAATATATTTCTATTCCATTGATTCGTACGACCCTAAAATATACAAAATGCATTTAAAACAATACAATATAGTTGAATAGTTTCAGGATGGTTAATTCTAACATTGAAATCTCCTTGATCTTTGAGAAACTGAAATTGGATCGAACCAAATGGAATGTTTTAGGCCAATTCCAGAATTGACATTGGAATCGACCAAGCGAAAATCATAACACAATTGTGTTGTTTAAACAAACACATCCAATTGGCCAATCTTGAGATAATTCTTTTCTCTCATTGGAGACATTTGAAAATTTCAAATCGCGAGATTCTAAAAATTATTAAATTATTAAAAATGCAGCACAAAAATGAGAGGATTGAAGCAATCGAGAGAGAAGACGCTCAAATAAACAGCCATCAAAGTGTCATGGAAAGGATTTAGGGATATGGAGTGAAAATCAATGGTGGAGGGAGGCAGCCACAAGTGGCTTGAGGGTTAAAGAATCCTCGTTGCTTTTCCTGAAATTAATTTTGCCCTGCAAGATGAACATGAGGAGACTTCCAAAATGGACATGGACACAATAAGTTAGCTTTGCTGGACAATTTAGACGACAGGTCCAATTTAATAGAAGAGTAATGTCCTACGGGAATGAGTGCCACTTTTTACCAAATGGTATCATTGCCTAGAAGCACATGGCTCTATAGAGTATACTTCTTTCTTTTGTCACTCTAAATTTCTTTTTAACATTAGCAGCATACAATTATATAAAAAGTTCATTCCAAATTTGTATTCCAAATAATTTCATTATATTACAAACCTTATAGAACTTGTCATCGTAAATAATTATAGCCTCTGTTATATACAATTCAAATGACAAATGGCCGTGTTAACTAATAAAATTATTTTCTGAAAAAAATACTAAAATAATTATATTATAAATAAATTCATCTTGGATATTGACAATTTTTTAAAAGTTAATAAGATATCATCATAATGGCTAATAAACTAATGGCTTATCTCATCATATAACATATTATAAAGTATGTTATATGTATGTTATAAGTGTATGATTAAGTTATTAATTGGCCAAGTTATTACTGTATTGTGCTTATAAGCTATGGCTTAATGTTAGAACATAAATTTTTGACTAAGCTCTATTTTTTTTATTTTTTTTTTACGGAAAATGAAGGATTTGAAAATTTTTCCGAAAAATGATCATATTAGCAAATTATACAGACTTGCTAACATAACACTGAACTTTAGCATTTGCGACAAAATAAAGAATCTTGCTAGGAAAGGCCTTAGAAGTTTCTCGATAATCTCAATGCTTAATGTCGTTAAATTTACATTTGATGACAAGTCCGGAATACAATAGAAGCAAAATTTATTCAAAAGAAAGGAATGGTTTCGAGAATGGGTGCAAATTTACAATGATCATCAGCGATGCGGTGAGATTAATCATGGCCTAAGATGTGTCGAGATAATTTCAATGCGATCGAGATTAAAACCTGATCATTGCCCTTTAGGTTTGTTCAAGCCGAGGTTCGGACAAGACTATCCAGTTAACGAAAGCCCGATCCGACTCAGTTAGGCCCGACCCAGCCCAATTGGATCGGGCCCGACCGACTTCTCTACTCCCCGTAGCGCTTAAAAGTTGCAAGGAGGAAAGATAGAGCTGTGTCACTGGGACGATGGGGTTCTTCGACCTGAACGTTCCCTACGACGCCTCCGCTTCGCCGTCCGGCAAGGCCGACCGCGTCCGGATCGCCACCAAGGCGATGGAGCTCGGCTACGACGGCGTCGCCTACAACCGCTCGATGCGCGGCGTCATGTCCGACCGCGACCGCTGCTCCATCCCGCCCCTCTCCCTCGCCGCGCTCCTCAAGGTCGCCCCCTCGCTCTCCTCGTCCGTCTCCCTCCACCGCGGCCTCCTCGGCCTACCCCTCGCCTCCGCCTTCCGCCAGTACACGCGCCTCACCGTCCTCGCCGAGACCGTCCCCCAGGCTCAGGTCCTGAACTCCGCGAACCCCGTTCTCAAGAGCTACGACCTGGTCGCCGTCAGGCCTTTGAACCAGGCCGTGTTCGATCACGCTTGTGAGAAATCCGAGGTAATGTGAGAGCGTGACAAAGTTACGATTCTTACTTCTTTGTTCGGGAAGTCGAACGCCTCAGTGTTCTTTCTTGATTGTCGCAAGTTATTAGGGACATAGACTGAATTTATCTTCAGAAGCGGAGAAAAGTAATGGAAACTGGAGTTGTTGATTAGTATCGATCCTATGTTTCAATGGAATTGTTTTGTAATAGTCTTTTCCTGTAATTTGCGTAGGTAGATATAATTGCAATTGATTTCTCGGAGAAGCTGCCCTTTCGCTTGAAGCTTTCCATGGTTAAAACTGCTATTGAGGTCTGTCCCCATAGTTATTCCTTGTTCTACTCGTTTTATTTTAATGGTAGGGATGGATGATGAATTGTGGAGATTGATCTATAGGTTTTGTATGACAGCGAGGAGTATATTTTGAGATCTCCTACTCGAGTCTCATCTCAGATCCTCAGATGAGGAGACAAGTGATATCGACTGCTAAGGTAAGGCTACACTCCATGTTCTTCAAGAAGTTGGACAATGTGGTGTGTGTTTTTCATGTTCTTTTTTGCTCAATTATAGTGGAGATATATTAATATATGGTTTTCCATTCTTTAGTATGCTAGATACTTGCTCTTTTGTAAGTCCCTGTAATAGTTTTGCAATCGGAATTCATGATTCTAAAATAATAAAGAGAGATATTTTAATCACGCAGAATTATGTATCCAAAGAGATTGCAGTATTTTGCAGTAGTGCTGCTTAGTTAGAGAGTTTGGAATCATCTTGTAGCTTTGCACATATTGCATTTCTAGCGGACTAATAAGTGCAGCCACTTTGGATCAGTTTTGCCAATTTCTTATCGAAATTTGCTGACAGTTGATTAGTCTAATTAGGATGAATTGGTTTAGAGGATTTTCGAGCAACCGTTTTTGTTCCTATAAAATGTTTCTTTTTGAAGCATGTGTTATTTAAGAGTTTAGCATGTTCTCATATGTCAAGTTGAAAGTTGCGACATTACAACTACAGCTCAATAATCATCTTTCAGATTGATTAAATTATGTCTGTCTTTCTTATTTGCTCATTGAGAAGACAATACTCCTTTTTTAAAGCTTGGCTTTGCACTCCATACTGAAATCATTTGCAAACAACTATTGGTGTAGCCTCATAATGGCCAACTTTTGGACATTGAGTTGGTGCTCCAAGTGTCGAATAATCTCACATGCTCATCATGATTATTGCTGGACAGTAGCCATGAGTCAGTACCCTTTATTTTAGTGAAAAACTTGTCATGTTGTTGGTGGCACATTGATGATGTTCTGAGCAATTTCGATTTCTTTAAATGTTTTTCCCTCCTTTTTTTTTGTCTTGAATGTATGGCAGAAGCACTCTGACATACTCAGTTCTTGTTCCATTTATTTTAGCTACTGGTGGATTGGACGCGTGGAAAAAATCTTATTATTACAAGTGCTGCATCTTCTGTCAATGAAATTAGAGGGCCTAATGATGTTGCAAATGTGTTGTCCTTGCTTGGTATTTCCATGGAACAAGGGAAAGCTTCTATCTCCAAGAATTGTAGGTACGATAACTCTATTTTATGAGGCTGTTAGGATTATCATAATGTTATTGTGTTTCTTGTCGACCCATTGTTATTTTCGCTTAGCTTATTGACCTATACGATGCAGGGTTCTTATTGCAAATGCTTTAAAGAAGAAGAAATTCTTCAAGGAGGCCATTAGAGTTGAGGCCATGCCATCATCTGAAAGATTAGGCTCTGAGGAACTCTCGTCTGGTGACCTGCTTAAGTGGGATCCTCTCTCCAGTGGCGATGGTGATATTCTTTTAGATGACTTAAAAAAGTCCTTCTCTATATCAAATAATGTGTCCGGAACTGTGAAAGCGATTGATTTCAATTCAATTATTAACAGCATGTCATCAGAGGGTTTTCAAGTTAAGGATTTGACATATGGAAATAAGGCAGCCAAACTTTCATTAGATCAGAGTAAAACTTTGCAATGTGCTTCTCGGGTAGTGAGCTCATTCTCCAGGGATAATGAGAGTTTAGAGCCTGGAAAGCTTGATGGATTGAATATACTTTCTAAACAGAATCAGAGTTCATTGTTTGGTACATCCACACTGCATCGAATGCCCAGCAACAAAGTTTCTGAGAAACCAGGTCTGCTGAGTGAAGCTGTTGATGTTGCAGAAGACAGAGAGGAGATTGGTTCTACAAAAGGTGAGAATTTATATACAAATGCATTAAAAGGGCATGTTAACTCAAACCAAGTTGATATGGTTAGGTTGGAATCATCACAACCTGCCTCACCTGATCAATCTATTGCAGCCTTATGGCATGAAAATGCTGTATCTGAGGCGCTGGTGAAGGATGCTGGTTTACAGACTCCTTGTTGTGATGTTAGTAAGTTTGTTGTTTCCACTCCATCTCTATGGGACACCATTGTTCCTGCCTCTCTGAATAGAGGGGTGCCTAAGGGCTTAGACAGCTGTGCAGTGCGGAATGGTGATCCTTTGGAAAAAGATCAAGAGTCTAAGGATTCAAAAAGTGAAGAGGCATTTTCTGGTATACATTGTGCTACAGATGAAAAAACAATGGAGAGTCTGGATTTAAAGCCTCGAGAAGAGTTATGTTTGGTCTCCGATAATTTACCTTCTTGTGAAGATGTATCGGAGTCTAGACAAGTAAGGGAACATACGGATGATGCAACCTTATGTGAAGAAGTAATGCATTTTTCAAAATGTGATGATCCTATTGAATTAAATGATGAATCAGAAAGTGACGAGTCACTGGAGGGGGTTTCTGTGGAACCTCAGACACTTGTGCAAGGGGATGCAGGAATTTCTCAGCCTAATTTGAATTTAATGTCATCAGGTACTAGCTATGCCCCTTTTACTACCTTGTGAGATTTATAGATTACTTACAGTGAAATGGCTGCACCATAGGGCTTTTGATGTGTCGCTTCTTAAATAAATGTTCTTGTTGACAAGATCTTATGTTCCTTTTCAGTAACTAGTGCTCTATGTTATGTTAGAATGCTGCTAGACATTTTCATATCAGTTTATTAGGCACGTATGTGAGAGGGAAGCCTTCCTATCTACTTAATGTGAAGGATGACTTTGCAGGTCATTTTGGAAAAAAAATATTTTTAATTTTCAGTTGCATAAATTAATTAGTGGCTAGCAAGAATTTGGGCTAGGGAGCACTTCTCATGTTTCATACTTGAATTTTCCATTATCAGCTCTCCTTTTGAGCCCTACCCTCGACCATTTTTCTCTCTAGATCATGTAAGTTCTGCCAAAGGCATGGCTAGTTTTCTCACTCCATTTTTCAACAGCTGCAGATGAAGGCAGAACAAGGCGGAAGTTGCGTCATCGATCTATTGCTTTTCCGCTCAAGCGCTTGTTGAGTCCTGTTCTTTTCAAAAAGAAAGCTCGAAAACATCGGAGAAAGTTTTGAAACTCTTAGGAGACTAGCATGGCAAAGATAATAAGCTTCGTTCTGGAGGGCTATTGGCAGAAAAAGCTGGCACATGTTAGAGGTGGCATATTATGTCTACACTGTTTCATTACAATTAAGATTATCATTTTACTTTTTGCCATGTTTCAGTATATGAGGAGGGTAAATTACCAGCAGAAGCTTTGCGGCTTTGCCTATTTTTCGCTGCATCTTTGTGTATTGGTTTTGGCAATTTTATGCATTGTTAACATTATTTTTTGGATACTGGAGTTTCATCACCATATCTGAAGATAGAAAGAATTGAGAGTTCTTTGCCCTTTGTCATTCTACCTTGTACGAGTAACCTCGGGATCATGTGAAGAATCATATTCGTGTTAGATGACTAATCAAAGAAGACATGTGGTTTTGTATATAATTTTTTAATTAGGTACATATAATTCTAATCATGAATTAAGCCACTGAAGCATATCACTCGAACATATACATGCATAGTTTTTCTTGTTTGCCATAAAATGTGACATTTTGATGGCCGCTCCAAAATGAGTATTTTTCACACTAATGAAAATTGACCCTGTTTTTCTCCATGACAAGTCGTTGATAAAGCAGAGCAATCAGCGCCAATGAATGACTTATCTCCTTTGCATTACCAAATATTGAAAATTTCCTTTCCTTGTGGTAATGGTGGACTAGGATTCAGGTTTGAGATCAACCAAGGGGATGAGGTTTATGGGTATGTAAGGAAGATCATTGTCTTGTCTCATTTTCAAAAATACTCTAGTATAATCTACAATGACAATGGCAAGTCCACGAGTGCATTTTTTTCAAATGGTCGGTTTTGATGATAAGCATTATTAGTTTGACAAGCGATGGGCATGCTTGAGCGAGAATCCTTGTATCAGACAAAGTTACAGGTTTCGACAAGCCTAAAGGAGCAGTAAAACTGATTGGGTCGGTCCTAAACTCTGCCGGTTACGATTTCACCTTTTTTTTTTATTTTTAAATATGTTCTTTTGGCTAAGATTAGGTATGAGATGTAAGTGCTAACATAATTCTTATGTGGAAATTCACAATAATTTTTTTTTAGCTCTTCGTAATTTATTCACGATAAGAATGATGAAGACTTACATTTATTCATTACAATAATTTTGAGAAGATGATTGTTGCTAAAATAGGAGAAATCTGTTCTAGAACTGATTGAGATCTTGCACAACATAAGCAAAATCTGTTTGAAAGAAATTCATGGTTTCGACAATAGGTGCAGATTCACAATGATCATCAGCAACGATGTGAGACATAAGATGTGTGGAGATAGCTTCAATGTGATCCAGACTAATCTAATCATAGTCCTCTAGGTTCACTTAAGTCGAATTTTGGGCAGCTTCGGACAAGGCTATCCAGTCACGAAGCCCGGTCCGACTCAATTGGGCCTAACCAGCCCAATTGGATCAGACTCAATATGTGGGACCGTGACAAGGCTATTTCTCATCTTACACCCTCAGATGACCATCAATAATCTAGTGGTGAATGTGATTTCGATTCTAGTTAAATTAATTAGTCCATTCTCCGTATCGATGAAAAAATAAATATGATATTTTCAACATTATACACTCCTTTTCAAACAGAGATTATCAATCAAATAGGATTTTCACTAGCTAAAATTATTTTAATCAAAAGTACTAGTCATCATTGGCGGAGCTTAGGGGCCAGCGGAGGCCCTCACTTTCATAGCTTTCTTCGATGTACTAATAATTTTTAAAAATCATATACTTCACGTTCAAGTTTAGAATTTTCTCGTTCCTCCAACCTAATATGCTCGATCCATATCTTTCGTGATTCTATTACTCAATCTCATTCCACCGTTACTTTTGCCACCCTTTAGCAATTGCATAGCACCTTTTCATGGTTAGTGAGATAATTCTCTAAAAAGTCATAAATTTATTGTATGGTGAATAATTTAATTTTAGAACTTTCAATTGTACCAATTGAATCTTAAATTTGTTATTTGGATATTTGGCCAAATAATCACTTTGGCAAATCATCTAAAGGTCTAGAGCTAATCATCGAAATGTGTATAACTAAACTGACACTCGAAGGATTTGAAATTAAATTAGCTTCCGCACAATATATTCCATAGCTTAGTAATTATACTTTTCCATTATGATAGTGATTCAATGAGCTTTGAATTGTTCACACTTTTCCATATGTTGGCGACTGGATGACTTCTCGTGCGATATCTAGTGTTGAAATAATGAAGAGAAGTTGTCTTGAGGAGAAAAGAAATGTGATGTCGTCAATCTTGTCGGGAATCATGTCACTAGACGAAGTCTTTGACCTAAGTAGTCATCTTAAGAGGCAACCAAAAAAATATCTTGCTAGCCCTGAAATTCTTGTGAAAGGACCTGTTATCGTTATCGTTTGTGACGGTAATCGAAGCACAAAATGCGATGTTGGTTAATGGGCTTTTTTGTTTGTACACTTGATAATAGTAATAGGGTGTAACTCGATCCTCCTCGCCCAAGTTCCTTGATAACTCGGCTCTTTACCTTACACACCCAAAGACAAAACAGTACCTGAGGGACATGTTTTTTGGGACCTCCAACTAAACCTGTAAAAATGGCCATCTACCTATTTCTTAACCCGCATTTCATTAACTAAGTTTTTTTTGTATGAGTTAGTTATATTTAATAAATGAATCATAAATGAGTTTAGAGTGATAAAGCTCAAAATAATATTGATATTAAATGGGTTCATAACTTACTTAGTTCAACCCACTTCTATCACTCTCTTTTATCCTCATGTGATTTCATGCTCACTCACTCCATGCTCTCCCCTCGGTTTGTGTATGAGTTTTTCTAGATTTGATTAAACATGAAAGCGTCTTGGTAATATGGGTACAGGTTGGATCGGATATAAGTCACTAGATTTGTATTGCATGGATATGTGTTAATTTGGATAGGACCATTTTTAACCCAACCTGATCCACCCATTTGACAAGTCTACCTCTGACGCTTAATTTAGCTTGAGCTTGAAAGAAATGAATTTGATAGAGTGAAGGGCTTATATATCTTAAATATCCAATGCCTCAATATTGCTATTTATGCTTCTTCTTAGAGATGGGAGGGGGCCTTCGGTTTAAGAACCGGACTTTCTTACTTCATCGCTTGGCCGTCTTGCTTCTTGTGCATAACTGATGTAATCAATTTATTTTCGTTTCCAACTCTGAAGGGCAAGTCCTCCTAAAAAAAGAGTCAATACCTACTACTCCTCCCAAAGAGATTTTCCATCTAAATTCAAGTGGGAACATTACTAAAAAAGCAATAAACATATTGTATGGATGTCAATTTATTAATTAAGCTATTTAGTCCCAAATATTTTTTTGGCCAATTTTGATTGGAAATTACTAACGTGGACATCAAATGATTGGCATTGACATGGATTATTTTTACAATTTTTAAATAATTTTTTCTATTTTTCCATTTTTCTCTTTTTTCCTTTTTTTAACCTAAGGTTGGAGCCTAGCGACCCTCACCAAATCTAGCCAAGTGAGGGTAGTGACCTTTGCTGACCAACACTGAGGTTGCAGGCCGACAGAGCAAAATAAGAAAAAAATAAAAAATAAAAAGAAAAAGAAATGGAAAAAATAATAAAACTAAAAAAAAATTATCTACGTCAATATAGATTATGCCACTTAATATGACTGGCATGTATTCTAGAGGTTTCTGGCCAAAATGGGTCCAAAGGACTACATTAGCAAATTCTCTAAAGTTTTAGAATTAAGTTGGTCAAATTAAAAGATTTGTAACTAAATTGGCATTTGCACAATATGCTTAAGACTTTTTTGATAATTTTTTCCAATTCAAGTGGTGAATCCACACATGGATTTTACACATTTTCATAAATTGTCAAATCAATCCTTTTTTTTTTTTAATGGTTAGTCGTTGTGCATTTATTTATTAGCTAATGCTAAACTATTACTCAAATCCTAATTTCAAATTTCACTATAAGTTTCTAACCATTTCAGTGATGAGAAATGAGCAACTATTTAGTCTCATCCACTGATATTTTCTCATGGATGTGGGGGGCCCCAATCAAGTGACTAAAATTCAATATGTCAAGCTCAGTTTTGGAGAGGATCCGAGCACTTACTTGATAAATTGTCGAGTTTTGTTTTCGAAACGACGACATGCGTCACATAAGAAGTACCATTATTTCAGGACGGAAACCACTAAGCAGAATGTTTCGTACATTTTAATTAATTCCTCAAATTCTTGGACAGGATCCTAATTCTAATCCTGATCCTAATCCTCAACCTGATCCTAATCCCAAGCTGCTACTGTCTGCCTCCCTCTCTGTCAAGATAATCAATCGCACGACCAATTTCATGTCTGCCACCTACTTCTCCCCTCGCCAAGTCGAACATGTGGCGTGCTGGTTTAGTGTTTGTCGTGTAGGACCCAAGCCCCGCTCGGCCACAACCCCAGCACATCCAATTTCGAGATTGCCCCGGGCCGATGTGCACGTCCTCCCTGGACCACCTCCTCGTTCTTCTTCTTCTTAGCCTCTCCCCCAAAATTTTGCTAAAAATTCACGTTCTCCTAACGGAACCCGGACGATGCATTCGAACAGCTTGAATATTAATATGTCAAATTGCCGTACACCTCATTAAATTTTTTTTTTCCATGTAAAAGTCATGAATGTTGAAATACACTGACATTTATATGCGATTTATATATATGTGATGGGACTTACTAATATAGTATTATTACACATTTTCAATTTATATTTTTGGGTCGAGGCTAAAGTCCAGCCTACCCGTGATATTAACCGATTCCCTCGTCATTATCCCTAATTCTTGCCTCAGTGATATTAATAATAAAAACGCGTATTTTTGTGGGTTTTCTCAAAGTTTCGATCTCCATTCATCCCCTGTTTCAATTAGCCGAATGAAAAAGTATGAAAAGGAAAAAAGCAAAAAAGAAACCCAATTTCCCTTTTCACTCGCTTCACTTTCGATTCATCATTCAAGCTCTCAATGATATGATCTTTTTCCTAGGGAAAAAGAAGAATGGGGGTGAAAGGCGAGGTAAACGAAAGAGAGGCAGGACAAGGACGGAGTACCTAAAAAGGGTGGATGTGCGATGGAAAATCATTATCGGACTGCAAAGTTTTAGCTAAAGGTAGGAGGAGAGTAAATATGTATGGAGACTGGAGAGGCCGTTTGAAGCTGAATTCTAGAGAGAGAGAGAGAGAGAGAGAGAGAGAGAGAGAGTCACTTTCTTTGGTCATGAAAACACATCATCACACAAGTTGCTACCCACACGTGCGCAACTCTGCTTGGAAAGTCACCTTTTTGAGGGGGGTAAAGCGAAGAACATCCCAAAAAGTAAAACAGCTTCTTCCACTGATGGCCTCCTCTTCTTTTTTGATTTAACAACTTTTTACCGTAAAGTTTGTTTCACGAATTGTCTTGTTTTTTGCGACCTTTGTTTTGGGGGAGAAAACCATGGGTTATTTGCCTAAATCCGCTTATTTTACTAAACATATATTTTTTTAAAAAATAATTACTTTTTTTTATGGTAAAGTTATTTTTTTTTGGTAAAAAAAAATAATTACTTTTATCACTTAAAAAAATGAATGAATTGAAAATATTTTCATCATCTACAAAAAAATATTTTAACATAAATTGTCATTGATAATAAATATATTTTTCATTAGCTAATTTTTTCAAGAGACATAAGCGATTATTTTTTGGAAAATATTTTTGAAATAATTTATTTTCCGTGAAATAAACAAAATTTTAGTACTTATGTTCTGCCGTCTCATTCTTTTTTGTCTCCTTTCAAACGAGATTTGCAGGTTACTCTCTTAATAAGTATGGATTAAATTAATCGTGTAGTTCCTAAACCAATGAATTGTTTCCATCATATTACTCTTTTTTAATCGGTATACTTTGCAACCCAAATGACAAGTACCGAACAAATCTGTTATAAAATTTTGTAGAACCGCGATCAACCGTTTTTAAAAATTTAATCAGAAAGATAAAGGCAAACTTTACCATTCAAATATTCTATCACTCTTAGCTTTATATGGATAAAACCAAAAACAAAAATAATTTGTCATTCAATATTAAAATTCTTGTAAGATTCTAACGGTTTCATATCGTTTGCCTATAGGGTTATATACACTCCATGTGGCCTCCTCAACTCATGTTGTACTCGTGTCCATTTGCTTACCTAAGATGAGGACCATCCTATCCAAATCGATCCGTCTCCTTATTAGCCAAAAAATGAAACAAAAAGAAAAAAACATATGTCGTGACCGTATCTCTAGTCCGTCCAATAATATATATTGAATGTATCGACTGCATATGACTTGATTCATCTGCATTGTGGAAATAATAGCCTTTGAACTTTGAGTCAATGTAATTTGACCTTTCGAACTGTAAATTTCTTCGTTACGATTTTTAGAAAGTTCAGATCAGCGTGCGATCTGGTTTCGCAAATCCAAATTTTTACTGTAGCGGAAGATGCTGAGGAGGTAGATTCGCGGTCAATGTCGGGGAAGGAGCCACTCCACATCGAGCCGAAAAAGCAGGGAAAGGATTATTAACAAATGAGAGATATGATAATAATGCAGGCGCCTGGGATTGGAAGGCCGTCGTAATCAATCTTTTCTGCAGCGAAAGCTGCAATTATTAAATCGCGAGGCGATGGGATAACGACACACACGAGAGCCTAGAGAGAGAAACGGAACCCCAACCGAACCGAACCTAGAGAGAGAAAGCGCCCCCCCCTACTAGCCTCCTCTTCCCTGTACATTACTACCTCCGACCTTTGCCATTTCCAGATCGAATTCGGCGGACGACCTCCCACATGTTTCGGCGCTTCCGGTCTTGCCGACCAGCATGAGGGCCGCCGCCAACAGCAGCGTCGACACCGTCAACGCCGCCGCCGCCGCGATCGTCACCGCCGAGGCCCGCTCGCAGCCCGCCGCCGCTCAGGTAAGGCTTGTCGGATCGGTTATTTGGATGCGTGTGGGCGAGAAACGGTTCGCGGCAAATCTCGAGCTGCGCGGACGAACTGTGAGGCGCGTCCGTGCGATCCTCGGGTCGTTGTATCGTTTCTCTGTCTGAGTTCTTTTAGTACTCCCGTGCTTTCTGTTTCGCTTTGGTTCGATAGTCGCGTCTGTGGAGTCGTCAGTTTTCGGAATCCTCGGTTTTTCTCATCCGAGCATAGGTCTTAGGATCGTGTCCATGTGCGCCGAGTTCGAATGAATCGAGATACTTTAGATTCCTTGGCTACCTTCCTTTTTCCTCTTCTCTTTTTCGGAGCTTTCCTTCATCTCTACCTGTCGTCAACAGTGAGGAAAGAGACGACGAGAGAAAGCTATGATGGTTCAGGAATCAACAGTGAGTCAATTGACCGGGGAACCTCTCGTGGGCGTGGTCCTCGTCAAAAAGGAAAATTGGGTTATCTAGTGGCCTCCTCTGTGTACTGAAAATTTGGAAAAAAGAAGCGGCTTGCTAATGATTTTACCTTTTAGCTTTAGCTTTATGATTATATTTATATATGCAGCAAACAGCCCGTTTCATCTGTTTCGCCTTTCCCGATGATTAAACTAGTCCACTGTCCGAATCGCCTATTTTTTATTGCCTCTTCCTTTGTTTTTTGGCACCCATTAGCTAGTAGCAAAGCCTGGAAATGCCTGTGAAGCTGGTATTACTTATAGTTGCGACTTTGCAAGTACCTAGTCTCTCTGGTCTACAGCTAGGAGGTAAGCAACCTTCGTGTGAATGTTCACAGGGTGAAGTCATATTTTTGGACAAATTGGGAAGTTATATTTAGGGTAAAATAAAAAAGCTACCTTACGAATGCGACCGCTACTCCTACACCATCGGTCATATTGGTCTTCTAGAAAAAAATTCGTTTTCTGTTAACTGAATGGGGAAGTAGTGATGTCAGTGGAATCATAACATTCTTTTGGAAATGTCTCCCTAGCCTGGGAAAACTGTCCCCTTCCTTATCTTCCTGAAAGGCAACGCCAATTGTTAGTGTTGATATAGATGAGACACTGTTGACCAGGGTTCTAACTGGCTATATTCTGACCAACTGCCTAATTTGATTTTCTTTTCTGATGTCACTGAAGGAGATGACCAATTTGAAAATAGTGATTCTAAGACACCCAAATGAATTTGAGGATGAACTCTAGAGATTGCTGGTAGAACTCTACCAGAGAACATATTGCCCTTCCAAGGATATGTTCCGGAGGTTGTTGAGTGTAATATTGCTGATAAAACAATATTAAAATGACTAGGCCGATACTTTCTTAGCTCAGTTAGACATATTTCTTCATTAAAATTGCTTTTGAGCTGGCCATATTCTGCTCTGGGGCACAATTGAGTGATTGATTCGAAAATAGATTTTTCCTTCTAGAATGAAGCCTTTGAAGCCAGGAGAAATCGAAAAGTGTGGTAGCCCATTTTTTGCGTCTCTTCTTTTCCAGTCTCTCACCTTGCTTCCCTCATTATTCAAGTATATTGAGGTCTCTGTGTGCAATTGGTCGGGCCTCATTATTTTGAATTACAGAAGTGTGCGATCACATAAATCATATCATGAGCTTGTTATCATCTCAAGCTGAGTATCTCTGGTAGTTGATCGTTTAGTGGAAAAACAATGGTGAATCTTTGTGATTTTATATGCTTTTTCTTGAATTCCCTCTTTATCCTATTGATTCCAGAGAAGAAGATGGGGAAGCTGCTGGAGCCTATACTGGTGTTTTGGGTATCATAGAAATAGCAAAAGGATAGGCCATGCTGTTCTTGTCCCTGAACCAGTGGTCCCCAGTGCTGAAGTACCTGCTGCGGAGAACTTACCACCTTCAACTGCCATTGTGCTGCCATTCATCGCTCCTCCTTCTTCACCTACATCTATTTTACAATCGGATCCTCCGTCAGTCTCCCAGTCACCTGTTGGATTAGTATCATTGGCTGCCCTAGCTGTCAGCCACTCTCCTGGTGGCCCTCCTTCTATTTTCTCGGTCGGCCCTTATGCTTATGAAACACAGTTGGTGTCACCGCCTGTATTTTCTACCTTCACCACAGAACCATCCACGGCTTCTTTCACTCCTCCTCCTGAATCACTGCAGGCGACTACACCTTCTTCCCCTGAAGTGCCATTTGCTCAGTTACTGACTTCTTCGCTCGAACGTGCAAGAAGAAATAGTGGGCCTAAACAGAAGTTTTCATTATCTCAATGTGAGTTTCAGCCTTACCAAATTTATCCAGGAAGCCCGGGTGGCAAATTCATATCCCCAGGTTCTACAGTTTCAAATTCTGGTACCTCTTCTCCTTTTCCTGGCAAATACCCAGTCTTTGGGTTTCGTATTGGAGAAGCTCCTAAACTATTGGGCTTTGAATACTTCGATGCTCGCAAGTGGGGTTCAAGGCTAGGTTCGGGATCCTTAACACCAGATGGTGCAGCGCTGGGCTCCAGGCTTGGTTCTGGTGCTTTGACTCCAGATGGTGCCGGACAAAGTTCCGGACTAGGTTCTGGATGTTTGACGCCTAATGGAGCGGGGCCTCCATCTCGAGATGGTGATATTCTGCTTGATAAACCGATGAGTGTTGAGGATGGATCTGTACATGAGGAGCCTGTAGTTCATCACAGAATTTCATTTGAGTTGACTAGTGAGGATGTGGCCCGTTGTCTTGAAAGTAAATCAGCTACTTCTATTGGTCTGGAATATTCACAGGAATTAGTGGCGGGAAGCACCACTGAAGGAGGTAGAATTCAAATGGATGCTGAAAATAGCTGTGAGAAGTGCATTAGGGAAGGTGCGGATGGAAAAGCTGAAAAAGCTCCAGGAGAGACGGGAAGAGGTTTCTGTGAAAAGCATTGTCTGAACAAACTTGGTTCAGTGAAAGAGTTCAACTTTGATAATTCTGACAGAAATCTCCATGAGCATTCTGCTATCAGGTCCGAATGGTGGGCCAATGACAACATTGCTGTGAAGGAAGCTAAGCCTGAAAGCACATGGTCTTTCTTGCCTTTCCTGCAACCAGAAGTTAGCTGATGCCCATTGAGAGTCTTGTCTTCATATCAACTCATGAACTTAGAAGGAAATACGCTCCTCATGAGCAGCTCGACATTCGACAAAGTAGATATTCTTTGGCACATGTGCATAGCTTGGGATCTGATGGATGATTAATCAATCTATGGTGCAGTCAAATGTTCATCGCTCAAAAACAGTGTAGAATTACTAAAACCGTTTGTGCAAGCACTGATACTGTATTGTCCATCAGTTTTTTTGGGCAGAAAAGTAGGGATAATATGTATGAGATGCAGACAATGCATTTGGGGTCATTCGTTCTAGACATGTGCAAGGGGAACATTTCAAGAATGGATCAATAATTCCGTATCTCTTACTTGGTAAGAAAGATGTAATCTTTTATTTCTGATTGAAGGTGGGTAGGCTCAACAATGGAAGGATCAACCAGTGTCAATCAAATACCTGGTAAGTGTCCATGATGCTTTTTGACTCGTTATCCATCTGCAACGGTTGCTTCTGTCCTTGAGTCTTTACGTTTGATAGAGATGCACAGGACAGAATGATAGTGGTTCACTCACTATATACCAGGCTTATCTGTAAGATTCTGGTTTACTTTTCTTCCCATCACACGACTAGTCAGATGTTGCGAACATGTGTGTTCTCAAAATATCTATAGTCAGTACTTCCATTTTGATCAGCAATGACATTCCTGAGTGTTGTTCCATAAGCATCATCTCGTCTGGATGATATTCTATTAGATCGGTATAGACCAATAAAGGTAGGTACCTTTTTTTTTTTTTTTTTTTGGGGGGGGGGGGGGCGTGGTATGGGTTGGCAAGAGCGAGTCCTAACAACCGAGGCTATAGAAAGAATCATTGATGATTGATTTGACCAGTTTCTATTCTTTGGGTGAGCGAGGCCTTTGTTCTGTGAAGTTGCTCCATGCTGGGATACTCGGTGGTTTCCAGAGAATCTCTAGCTGTTTGCTGTCGTGTTTGCCTTATCTTGCCTGCACGTATTATAAAGCCTGTGGCCCCGTGTTAATAGATGATATTTGACCCATCATTCTTCCGAGCTATCTGAGCTGTTGTTTATAAGCTTTGCAGTCATAGACCATGGCCTAGCTTCGACAGGTTATCACGAATTCGTTTCACTATAAAATGAAAGAGGGACCGACCTGGAATGATTACATTATTCGTTGATAGCAATCAGATTGTACAAGAAATGAGTAGTATCGCGTGGGGGTTCTGCACTATTTTACCGATAGCATGTGGATGCTAATTTTGCTTTCAAAGTGAATGATGAGAACTACATGAAGAACTGAATTGGCAATGAAGCAAAGCTCATTCAGAAGCTTGTAAGGGCGAGGGGAGCAAGTTCTGCAAGTAGAAGTGCAGTCCTTTTCAAGTTGAGAGATTGTATCGTAGTTGACGTTCATCATTGTAGCCACGACTCATGAGAATTTTTTAAAGTTAGGATCAACCTCATCGAAATGTCCGGAAAATTACTAAAACAATCGTAAACCTTGCACCAGTGGTATTTCAGTCAAATCTTTTAATATTATCAATTGAGTCCTAAACTTTTTTACAATTTGTCAATTCAGTCATTCTAGATAAATTTGATTGGGATTTGTTAATGTGCATGGTCGCGGCCGATGTTGACGTGGAATTATTTTATAATTTTTCGAAAAAAATTGACTCATGTTAATTATTTTTTATTGTTAATTATTTTTTATTTTATTTTCTTTGTTTTGCATTTTCCTTCTTCCTCCACTGGTCGTCAGGCCTTAACGACGATCGTTGACCGGCCACAACAGAGGCTGATGTTGAGACTCATGAGATTCGATGATTAAAATCTCACTCGAGGCTAGCGAGGCTCGATCCAACCTAAGTAGCACTGATATTGATATGCGACACGACACAACATGACATGTCGACACGTCGTTTTTAAAAAAATAGAGAATTTCGACACGTTGACAAGTATATGAAATATATATATATATATATATATATATATATGATAAATTATCATTTTTATGATTATTTTAATTAAATCAATTTGATTCAAAATCATAAATAAATAAATAATAGAAAAAAAGCCTATAATAAATTTTCACTAAAAACATTAATCCACTATTTGTTAATATCATTAATTGTTCCAATTTGACAATTTTACTCTATTCCAATAATCCATAAAACTTGGAGGAAAAAAAGAGAAACAAAATACATTCTAGACTTGCATGTTTGAACGTGTCGGAAGAGGAGAAGAAAACAAACTTGGGGATGAATTATATATCATGGGAAATGAGAATCAGAAGAGAAGACTAGATTTTTTTTTCTTTCCCCATTTATTATTTTTATTATTTTTACATATTTACATTTCGATATCTCATTTATTAAGATTTTTTAAAATTAATCCAATGCGGGTTTGAATCATGTGTTGGAATTCCGAACTCACATGTTGGAACTCCAGACTCTGACACATTTGTTGATAGATTGTCGGCAGGTGTTGAAGAGTGTTGGACAAGTATTTGAGTGTCTGACAAGATACGAAAGTTTTCGGAGAGCATCGGTGATTTCTAGGATCCAATTGGAATAAGGCGAGGCTTGCTCTCACTAGGTGAGATTTGAGCTTGACTTGCAAGATTCAGCAAGATCGATGAGGGTTCACTTCACCAGATCTAGGTGAGCTCAAGCTTCGCTTGTAGGTGGTCATCGGCCATCGCCTTGGCTCGTTGATCAGAGGAGGAAGAAGGAAGATGAAAAAAGAAAATAAAAAAAAAAAGAAAAATCAAATTTTTTTTTTTATAAAGATTGTAAAAATTGTCAACATCAGTGTTAACCGTGCCACATAGGTTGGCTAACATAAGATGGCTAACATTGGCTAATAAGGATGGCTAACATAGGATGGCTAACATCAATGTCAACAATTTCCGATGAAATTTGGACGGAATGATTAAATTAAGATTCTGTCAAAAGGTTTAAGATTGAATTAAAATAATCGAAAGATTATGACCTTTTTATTTTATATTAGAGAAATGTTAGAATTGAATAGATATAAGTACAATAAATTTAGGACGTTTTATTTTTATTAATTAGCCAAAATGCAAATGTCTGTATACTCAAACAAGAGAAGTACAATTATACGGTCCATCAGCAGCGAAGTACCCATATGTACGTAAAAGTGACGTTCGGTCATCTTCTCCGCAATCCCCGCTCCGTGTAAATCAATCTGTCCCTAAAGAAATGTCGAAACCCAGGAAGTCTCTCTCCCGACCTTGAGAGAGAATCTCTCTTTCATCTCGCTCGAATTCTCCAATGCCAGATCGAAAATCAGACAGGAAGCACTACATTTGCAACCTTCTGCTGAGTCGCTGTCCATTGAAATTGGCAACATCATAATCGATGGTCATCACCGCCGTAAAAAATCCGAATAGAAACAATCCATCAGCGGTCGGCTAACGCCCTACCGAGTCAAGGCGTCTACTTTGACTCTCCTAACCCGTCCCACGATATCATGTACAGTGTCGTCGTTATCTCCCCGAAAATTGTCGTTCTAGTCTGATCTTTTCTCATCTCGTGATGAGGAAAAACAGAAGGCGGACACTCATGCGTCGAAGGGGACCATCCGTCGTGAATAAAAAGCCACTGAAAATACATTGCGCCTTTGAATGTAGCGACCGCGGCTGACGATCGAGTGG
This sequence comes from Eucalyptus cloeziana, assembly GCA_014182715.1. Taxonomy (NCBI): domain Eukaryota; kingdom Viridiplantae; phylum Streptophyta; class Magnoliopsida; order Myrtales; family Myrtaceae; genus Eucalyptus; species Eucalyptus cloeziana. The sequence continues at coordinate 3,102,607 of CM024639.1, read as the reverse complement.
AATAAAGAAATACAAAGACTGCTTTCACGTATCTCCGGTGATATAATCGAAAACATTACGTCGCGCGGACGGTGACGTCTAGCCTGATTGTGCTCCAACTTGTGATTTTAAATTTCTCGTAATTAGACATCTTTGGAAGGGAAACGGGCCGTGCCAGCCAATCCGCCAGTGCTTGAGGAAGAGCATGGAAACACTAAAGATGAACTATTCTCGATGCAGGTTGGAGCATGATCAGGCGAGGGGAACAAGTTCTGCAAGTAGAAATGCAGTCCTATTTAAGTTACTTTAAGTTGAGAGATTGCATTGTAGTCATTCTTCTTTGTAGCCGCGACTCATGAGAATTTTTTTAATGTTTATTTGACCACCTCATGCAAATGTTGAGAAAATTACCAAAAAAGTCGTAAACTTATTGCACTTGTGGTACAAATCTTTAATTATCCCAATTGAATTTTATACCTTTTGACAATTTGGCATTTTAGTCATTCTAGCCAAATTTGATTAGGAATTGTTAATGTGCATGCTAGTTATCTTACGTGGCATGACCAACGTTGACGTAGATTTTTTTACATTTTTTTTTTTTAAATTCGACTCATTTTAATTTTTTTTTTGTTTTCTTTTTTTGTCCACCGGTCGCATGGCCTTGGCAACTATCTGTGACTAGCCACAGGAAAAGCTGATGTCGAGCCTTGTGAGATCTGATGATTAAGCCTCAACCAAGGCTAGCAAAGCTCAATCCAATTGGGATAAGGCAAGGCTCGCCCTCACCAGGTAAGACTTGAGCTTGTTGGGATATGGCAACTCACAAGATCGAGCAAGGCCGGCAAGGCTTCACCTTACTAGATCTAGGGGAGCTCAAGCTTCGCTTGTGGTTGGTCACCAGCTAATGTAAAGGCTCGACATTCAGAGGAGGAAGAAGGAAAATGAAAAAGAAAAGAAAAGAAATTAAAAAAAATTAGAAAATTCAATTTTTTTAGAAAGATTATAAAAATTATTTACGTCAGCGTCAACTATGCCACATAAGACGGCTAACATCAATGTTAGCAATTTCTGACGAAATTTGGTCGGAATGACTATATTGGCATTTTATCAAAAGATTTAGAATTGAATGGACATAATTGAAAGGTAATGAATTTTTTTAATTAGAGAAATGTTAGGATTAAATTGAAATGAGTTCAATAGGTTTAGGACTTCTTATTTATTTATTAATTTCCTATGCAAATGTCTGTATACTTGAATAAGAGAAGTATAATTATACGGTCCGTCAGCAGCGGAGTACCTATACATCTATTAATGATGTTTGGTCATTTGATTTCCGAGAATGCATCATCATCTCCGCAATCCCCCCTCCGTGTAAATTAATCTTTCCTTAAAGAAATTTCAAAACCCAGGGAGTCTCTCCGCCGACCTTGAGAGAGAATCTCTCCTCCAATGCCAGAGGAAAAATCAGACTGAAAGCACTTCATTTGTAACCTTCTGCTGAATCGCTGTCCATTGAAATTGGAAGAATCCTACTCGATCGTCATCACCGGCGTGGAAAATCCGAATAGAAACAACACATCAGCGATCAGCTAACGACTACCGAGTCGAGGTCCGTCGACATCTTGCCAAAAATGGTTATACTAGTCCGATCTTTTCTTGTCTCGTGATGAGGAAAAATAGGAGGAGGACACCTACGCGTCGAAGGGGACCATCCATCGTGAATAAAAAGTGGTTGGAAACACATCGTGCCTTCGAGTGTGTTGATCGCAGCTGACAATGAGGTCGATGCTGGCGGTCGGGTGGAATAAAGAAATACAGAGACTGCTCTCGCGCATCTCCCTTGAAAAGTAGAGATGATATCGAAAACATTACGTCGCGCGGACGGTGACGTGTAGCCTGATCATGCTGGAACCTGTGATTTTAAATTTCTCGTAATTTGACATCGTTCGAAGGAAAACGGGCCGTGCCAGCCAATCAGACAGTACTTGAGGAAGGGCATGGAAACACTACAGATGAATTCTTCTCAATGCATGCCCGAAAATGCGTGTCCAAATTACACGTGTCTGCCTCGAGAACCCTCTCCTGCACGGGTCAAATTTGCAGCGTAGAGACGTAGACCGGAGGTGCACCGTAAGGAGTTCCGAGCTACGGTTCTCATGTCAAGACGTGTCGTTTTCTCTTCATTTTCTATTGTATTATCGTTGTACGTGGTCACTGCCAGCTGATAAGCAGCATTCTGCGCAAAAGTCGTGCGAGGAAGAGTCGGAATCTTCTGCCTCGGTTATGAGCTCATCGATATTGCCTGGACATTTCGGGTCCATCCATATCTCCATGGCATTTTCTTCTTGAGTTTCCGATCGCCGGGAGCCAGATTTTGCTGAAGGCCTACGTGTGATCCGGGACTTGATAAAGATCGAAGGCCCGAGGTAAATTTTTTGCAGCCTTAACGAGTTACATTTTCTTGTTATCTATCATGCTGTTCAGCACCTTCAGTTTTTCTAGGATTAATACCCTCAGTTTCGAGCTCTGGCTCTGTTTTATCATCCCTCGCGTATCGCTACTTTACTGTGATGTGTCCCAAAGTCAGTTAATATAGCTGACACTTAAACAGGAGTTGACTAATTTGTGGTTGGTAAGTAAAGGGATCACCAAAAAAAGTGGGATTTGTCAGTTGCCTTTATTTTCTCATGATCACGTTTTCTTTACTTATGTCAGTGAAAAGATTTTAGGAGTTGGTCCGCATTTTAGTATCCTGTCCCTTGCGCTCGAGATCGCTCTTGAGACTTCGTTTTCTAGTGAAAAAGAACAGCAGACAAAAAAAGTTCAAATTCAAAGTTTGGCTTCATTTCTTTCCTCAGAGACAAATCCATAATTCATTGATGGGCTCTCTTTCGAGGAAAGAGAGATGTTAATCTAACTTTGCAACTAATTATTACATTTTTTCAGTCCTCGAAAGGTTCTGTAGGCTACAAAGTTGACAGCTTCCCTGGCGGGCGGCGACGTTCGTATAGCTTTCTGTCTATTTGAATCTGGCGTCGGCTCTGGTGAAGTTATTGCAATTAATATCCTCATCAATTGAAGTTTCAATTTCGGGAAACTTGTAAATCTTCCAAAAATGGCACTTGCTTCTACCGAAAAAGTGATTCTCGGGTCTATTGCCTTTGCGATATTCTGGGTATTGGCCGTTTTCCCGTCTGTGCCGTTCCTACCTGTAGGAAGAACTGCAGGTTCGCTCCTTGGAGCGATGCTTATGGTGATTTTCCGGGTCATAACGCCAGAGCAAGCTTATGCTGCCATTGACCTCCCAATCCTTGGCCTTCTCTTTGGGACGATGGTGGTTAGTGTATATCTGGAAAAGGCCGATATGTTCAATTATCTGGGTAAATTGCTCTCCTGGAAAAGCAAGGGAGCACATGACTTGCTTTGTCGGATTTGTTTGATCTCCGCCATTTCAAGTGCTCTCTTCACAAATGATACGTCTTGTGTTGTTCTGACTGAGTTTGTGCTTAAAATAGCTAGGCAGCACAATCTCCCGCCGCATCCTTTTTTACTTGCCCTCGCCTCGAGCGCCAATATTGGGTCTTCGGCGACTCCCATTGGGAATCCTCAAAATTTAGTTATAGCTGTTCAGAGTAGGATCTCGTTTGGAAGTTTTCTTGTCGGACTTCTCCCTGCAATGCTGATCGGGATTCTTGTCAATGCGCTGATTCTTCTATGTATGTACTGGAAGCTACTGTCCATCCAAAAGGACGAAGAAGATGCAGCTGCTGAAGTAGTGGCCGAGGAAGATGTGAGTTCTCATCGATTTTCACCCGCCACAATGTCGCACTTCACATCCCTAAATTCGCAAGAATGGAACTCTAGGTTTGAGCCAATGGACATACAGAACCCTCCTTCAACCATGAATGGGAATGCAAATCATGTCGAGTCGCTTAGAAACCGGTCGACTTCTTATGAGAATGAAATTCACCGGGTCTCAAGCAGTTTGCCTGCCTCAGCAAGGAACTCAACTGCATCGAAAGAGACGCTTCATGACGGTGCTTTTCATAAAAGGCATGAAACGGCTCCTTCCAAGGAAGTCGTATCCATCAATGGGTTGAATGATGTGTTTCCAGTGAAGCATATGGAGGAGAAGGAAACACTTTCCTCTAGATATAAGAGGATTTTGTGCAAATCATGCGTTTACCTTGTCACCGTCGGTATGCTGATCTCTTTGTTGATGGGTCTGAATATGTCTTGGACAGCTATTACCGCCGCCCTGGCCCTTGTAGTTCTTGATTTTAAAGATGCTCACTCTTGCCTAGAGAAGGTATAGTCTCTCTCCAGATTCTATGTGCCTGAACTCCCGATAAAGGAACTTGGAATTTTCTTTGTAAGTCATTTTTCTTCGTGATTTTACCAGGTCTCCTACTCTCTGTTGATATTCTTTTGCGGAATGTTCATCACGGTGGACGGATTCAACAGAACTGGAATTCCAGGCACTCTCTGGGACTGGATGGAGCCACATGCCAAAGTCAATCACGCCAGCGGAATAGCTGTTCTTGCTGTTGTCATTCTGGTGTTGTCAAATGTCGCTTCGAATGTGCCAACTGGTATGCCGATGCTACTCCTGAAAAGACCTGACATTTAGTTAGTCTAACAGAACACTCTGGTCTAGGGCTTGTCTATTGCGCCAATAAGAAATTTCAAATCAAACAATGTACATATGACTTTGAAGGCTTTGAAGTTTTACCAATTGCACAACACGGGTGCATCACCTAAACTCTTACATGTTTTTAAATATAATTGGTTTGACGTCTACCCCTCGAACCTATTAGTCATCGCCATCCTGTTTAAGTAAGACCAAAGATTCTTCATACTTGATGCCACATTTTGCTGATCGATCCTTTTTGCCCTGCAAACAATACCATAAGGTTATCCTTGGTTTCGGTATCTTATCTTGACAAGTCCACAGAAGTTCCACATTCCTATGCTAATGTTTCTACCTTCCCTATCTTCACTAGTTCAATGTTTCCAACACTTTGTTCTTCAGTTCTCCTGCTTGGCGGACCAGTGGCTGCGTCGGCGGCTGCTATTTCAACCGTGGAAGAGAAGAAGTCATGGCTCATATTAGCTTGGGTGAGCACCGTTGCAGGGAATCTCTCGCTGCTCGGATCGGCAGCCAACTTGATTGTGTGCGAGCAGGCTCGCCGTGCTCCGGATCTTGGCTACACTCTGTCCTTCTGGAACCACTTGAAGTTTGGAGTCCCTTCCACCATTATTGTAACTGCTATAGGTTTGATGCTGATAAGATGACAAGAAGTAACTAATAGCATCTCTAGGGACTGCTCAATAGTTCCTTTAATTAAGGCGATCTCCTGCTGAATTCGCTATAAGATTCGAACTCCGTCTTTTGTTCTAGGGATGAGGGAACAAATCAAAGAATTATATTGACTTTGCTCATTTCCCACCTAGAGCTGAGTGTTTTTATTTTTATGCGGGAGTATCAACTTCTATTGATCCACTCTTATATTCAACTCATGTCCAGCCCAATCATTATCCTTGCAAGCAAAGGTCAATTTTGACTGCAATTTTAATCGATGAGTTCAAGGTAAAAAATATCGATTCTATTTGAAAGTAATCAATTCAACATACTAGTTGTTGATCGATGATCAAGATGTCGACATATAAGGTTGTTGTTGATTTCATGGTTGCTAATCGACTACTTAGGTCGTGTTTGGTAATACTCTTAGAAACAGATTTGGAATAGAAATAAGAAACAAAAAAAAAAAGTTGCTTCTTGTACTCGGGAACAACTCGAGAAACAAAAAGCAAGAATCAAGCTTTTTTTCCTTGTTCTTTTCTTCCTCTATTTTTTTTTTCGTTTCTCTTCCTCCCTTCTTCCCCTAGTTGGTCACCTGCCTCGGCGCCAGCCAGATGAGGCTTGGTGACCTTGCTAGAGCCTCGCCAACCCCTAGTGAGGCCCCCTCGAGCCTCACCGTGGTTGGAAAAGCTCCCTCGAGCCTTGCTGGCCACCAACGAGGCCCCCTTAAACCTCACTGGCCACCAACAAGGCCCCCTCGAGCCTCGCCCAGCCACAACAAGGCTCGACCTCGCCGAAGGCCAAGCGAGGTCGCCTCGTAGGCCCTTGTTCAGTTGGTCGTTGGTCATTGGCCGATGACCAGCTAGAGGAAGGAGAAGAAAAAGAAAAATAAAGAAATAAAGAAATAAAATTACTAATAAATTAAAAGAAATTCTAAGTCATAAAAATGGGAAAAGTACCAAAAAAGTCATAAACCTATTGCATTGGTACCAATTCAGTCCATCCGGCCAATTTTGGCCGGCCAACGCCGACGTGGACGCCCGGCGGGCTGATGTGGCAATTTTTATAATTTTTATAATTTTTTCGAATTTTTTTTTAATTTTTTTTTCTGTCTTCTTCCTAGTGGTGGCTGGCGAGGGTCGCGGCCCTTGCCTAGCCTCTCCTAGGGCCGCCGGCAAGGCGGGGTCGCCCGAATCTAGGTGAGGCTCCTTGCCGGCGGCATGTGAGGGCTTCGCGGTCAGTGAGGCTCGCCGGCCACTGCCAGGAAGAAAAAAGAAAAGAAAAAGAAAAAGAAAAAGGAATTAATAAAAAATTAATAAAAAAATCATAAAAATTGCCACGTCGGCGGTCCGGTCGCTAGCCGACGTCCATGTCAGCGTCGGCTGGCCAAAATTGACTGGATGGACTGAATTGGTACCAATATTAAAAGGTTTAGGACTGAATTTGTCTAATTGAAAAGTTTATGACTGAATTGGTACCAATGCAATAGGTTTAGGACTTTTTTGGTACTTTTCCCCATAAAAATATACAGGGTTGTACCAAATGTATTTCTCTTCCGAGATTTTGTTTTTTTTTGTGTAGTTTTCAAATTCGTTCAAATGCTCAGAAGCTGTTCTTGGGAATAGAAATAGAAAAGAGTGTTTATAAAAAAAATTGTTGCCTAGAATAGAAACGTTATTACATGCATCCTTAGGATGTGAATGATAATTATTTTAGCTAGAAATTAATTTCTGGAAGAGAAATGGATTTTTCTATTTCTATTCTTGGATAAGTTTCAAAGCAAAAATATGTATTTGATAATAATACAAAATTTCTATTTGTGGAATAAAAATTCTTTTGATAATGACACAAAATTTCTCCCTCCAGAGTGGCGGCTAGCAGCCGGCGGTAGCTAGCGGTTGACGGACGGTGACCAGGGAGCGGTGGTGGTGGACCATGAACGGCGATCGGTAATGGTGGATGGGTGGCCGGCTAGTAGTGAGAACAAATAATGAAATTTTTACTTTTGATTTTTGTTGAAAGCCTATTTCTAGAGTAAACATCTATTTCAAAAATAGAAAAATAAAATAGTTTTACCAAACGGATTTCTATTCCAAAACAAGTCTAGAACAGAAAAATAGTTTTGGAATAGAAATAGAATCGTTATCATGCACGCCCCTAATAGCTAGAGGCTGTTTGGGTCTATTTCTATTGTTGTTTGTTAATCTTTTAAGGTGGCTATTTGGTTCCAAGGCTAGTGGACGAATTTGGAGAGTCTGATACTAGATACATGCATTTGGTCTTAATTAAATGCATTTAGTCCTAGTTTTTATGAGTCTTTACCGGGAGTCATTTCCATTTTTAGGATTCCAAAAACCATTTTCTTATGCTTAGAATCACTATAAAAGAAAAAGTGTAATCTCATTTGTATGATAGATCAGACTTGCATTTGAATATAAGTGAGATTTTCCTCAAATGAATGAATTTTTATTCAGATTCTTCATCCAAGTTCTTTGGTCATGAATCAAGAAGTTCTTTATCCCTGATTGGTAGTTTCTTTTATACCTTGATGGTGAACTTATTCTATTTCGAAAAAATCCTTTGTCCTTTACTGGCGGTGTTTCTTTATGCCTTAGTGATGAATTTCATATATTTCGATCTTTATCCTCAGCTAGTGGTGTTCCTTAAGGCCTTAGTGGTGAATTTATTTATCTCGATCTTTATCCTAGGCCGGTGGAGTGACAACTATGTCTTGGTGGTGATGTTCAAAAATCTTATCGTTACTCAAAAAGGCATCCCCATCACGCATCGCTTTTACATTTCATGATATGATCACATTCATAAGTCAAAACTGGGTTCTTTTGGGCACTGGACAAATGCTATGAAACATATCAGAAGTTTTCCTCAGTAAACTTCACGACTATGGGCATGTGCAGGATGCAATAATCAGAATTTCAGACAGGAGATTAAAGCCTCATCAACGCCGCTCTGGCATCGAGTAATACCCAGTGGCACCAAGTTGCTCCGTCGGGCCCCAGTCCAGCACATAGGCGCCCACAGGATAAGCTCTCTACAGCCCAAGCTGGCACGATAGTGGTTTTATAAGGAGAGAACTAGGACTTCTGCAAGCCCTCACTGGATAAGTTTCTTTGCTTCAGGACTTCCTATAGTTCATCTGAACGAAAGCAGAGTATAATATACAACGTAATCTTGCATCTCGCGACGGCGAATCTCCTGCGACTTTACTTAGAATGAGATGACAAGAGCATGACGTTGCTCCTCCTTCCTCTTTGCTTCTCGCAAAAATAGAAAGAAGACAGTTAATTTTCTCTCTCTATTTTTTTTTTCTCTTTTTTCCTTTTGTTTTGAATTTATGGATTCAGTGCGACTTCTGCTATGTTGAGTTTGTGGCGACGTTGAACAAGACGAAAATACTGGACATACTTAAAATTTTCACTAGAACTTGTGTATTGGGTAGCGGCGGATTCCACAAATGATTGTCTTTCCATGTGATCTCGCCCATTCATTTAGTAAATAATCATCAAAGAAACGGTATTTCTATCCTAAGCTCCGTTTTGGATGCTTAAGAAAAAGAGTCAAAGGAAAGTGTTTTTTTAGTTAACGGAAAATTTATACTTAAATTCAGAAAAATAATTTTCATTTAAAAAAATCAGAAATTATTTTACAAATTATGATTAGATAACGGTGCTTGGACCAAAAATTATTATTTGGACACAAGAACCCAACGCTTGTTCCTGGTCTCTTGGCAAGGCCGGGCCCAACTTCATTGAGGTCTATTGAGAACAAGCCCAAGTCCAGAAAGTCCCGGTTCGGAACCCCGGTGCTTGGGCCTTGTTCCATGGAGGTTGGGCTCGGGATACTAGCACTGGTGGCTAGGCCTAGGTCTTTAGTTGTGACATCCTGAATTTCGACCCCGTCCCGAATATATGAAATGGGCATCTTGTCGACGCACCTATGGTCCTTTTTCTCTGAGCTGATCACTCACGAGTTAACTAATCTATTGGGTGAAGCCATTAAGGGATATAACCGCAGTAAAATCCCTAAAAGCTACCTGGTAGGTTGGATCGAACTAAAATTGCATTCGATTGATTTTAACCACGAAATAGAATTTGGTTTTGGAAATCGGACGTTCGTTCAAGCCTTTTAGGGACAGCCTTTTAGTAGGAAACTAGTCGGACCTTTAGTTCAGAGCCTAGAGACACTCAAATAAAACCAGGATGATAATGTTTCTAACTATCCGAGTTGCATTTCTCAGAGGATCCTACCAGGCTAGAGAAGAAGAGGGAGTTTAGAAAGCCATGAGAGAGAAATAACAAAGCACACACTTTACTTCAAGGGACTTTGCCTAGCACATTACATCCTCCTCGCCTTTTATAGGCAATTAGAGGTTACACACAAATAAGGACCAAGATCACGGGTCCTGAAACAAACAGAGGCACCGAAAGCATTCGGTCGGGAATTATTCGCACGGTATGAACAGTGACAGTGAACTGTGATTTCCCTAGCCTACTGCTACAGTAAAAGTGAACAGTAACTTGCCACAATAAACTTGTACAGACAATGGTCTTGTTCAGCGGTCTCGTCCGTCACGAGCATTGTAGTCATAGTCCGAATCATCTGAGCTGTGCACTGTTGCTAGAACATGTTCATCATATTTTTGTTCAAGTGCCTCGAGATCTTCTGGTGAAAGGATTTGGTTGAGCGGAACTGGTGCAGATGCAGATGCTTCTTCTTGTGCCCAATCTGTGTTGTCGGTGTCTGCGGTATCGGTAGGAATGCTTGGCTGAGGCCAATTAGATGACTGTGCATAAAAAGGTGTTCATGTTTTGAGATAAGGACAGAGATCCTTAATCATAGGGGTCTTGAGAGAGAGGACCTCCCCATCTAGTATAGAGGTCTTGAGAGGACTGTGCAATGTCATATGTGTCTGCCATTTCGTGTTCTTACGATGATGCTGCTTGTTTGTACTGCTCAAGTGCTTCCTTGGCTTCTGGTGCCAGGTTATAATGATCCCATGCAGTGGGTACATTATAATTCCATGCATATTTAGGAATAGTTTTGTTCTCCTGATACAAAATTCTTTAGAGTTCTCGGTATTGGTATTCACAACATCTAACGGTCCTGGATAAGATTTGTGAATCCAAGCTTGTTTGTTGTCCAGCTGCGGTTTGTAGGATGTGGTACCTACAATTTGTGGAGTATTTATGATATTACCATTATTTGTGAAAAAATGCCATGGACGTCTAAAGAACAAAATAGTGTGGACTTCAGGGTTTGGTTGAATGGTCCGCAATTCTTTTTCCAAGAGATATTTCCAGTGAGTAGGAGGGTAAAACCAATTGAGAAAGTTTAAGAGATTCTTGTCACTTTCTTTTTCGATTTTTCCTTTGCCGAGTGAGAATATCCTAGTGAGGTTTGTAATGAATCTTCTAGTCGGAACTTCAATAGCTATTAAATACTTATTGGTTAAGTACCATAATAACCATCTAAGTTGATCAGGGAAATCATCTTCTTTCCAGATTAAAGGATGTATGAATGAATAGTCTGCATTTAATCCAAAAGGATAAAGAATTGAACCTCCATTGAATTTGAACAAATCTGTGTGGCATTGCCACATAAGATCATCCAAATTCTCAGTGAGACTATCATTCTGGATGTATTCCACAATCTCTTGGGGGTATTTCCAGCTTGGCCAATCTTTGATCTTCTCAATCTTATACTTTTTACCATGTTGACGCATATAAAAAGCATGCCTCATGATATACATGTTGATTTCTACTGGTGCTTTTTGTCTTGACAAGAAATCAGCAAGCACATTCTTTTTTCCTGGAATGTGTTTGGTTTCAAATGAATATTTTGAAAACCATTCAGCTATCGAAGCAGTTAAGAGTTTGGAACTTGCTTTTGTTTGAATTTGGTCATCTGAGGGAAAGATGCCATATCCAATTCTACTAGGAAGTGATGGCTAATGAGATGAAATTCGAACTTCTTTATGTCATTTTTTACTGCCAAGATTTCTTTGAAAGTGGAGTGATAATGCATTTCAGTTTGGGAAAACTTTCCACTTTTGTAAGCGCACAAATGTCTCTTACCATCAATTTCTTTGAACAGGATAGTGGCCCAGTATTCATCACTGGCGTCTGTTTGAAGAATTCTTTTTCCTGTCAATGGGATTTGCAAGGGAGGAAGAGATTGCATAATCTCTTTTAGTTCAGCAACTACAATAGTCTGAGATTTTTCCCAGGATAGAGGATTCTTCTTCAGCATTGTTTGCAATAGGATTAGCAGCTTTGCAAGATTTGGAACAAAATCTCTAAGATAATTAATTATCCCAAGAAATTGTTGAACTTACTTTGCAGTGAAGTTATCTTCAGGAAACTTCAGCAATTCCTAAGCAATATGTGGCCCTGGATAGTATGTTTCTTTGTTAAGGTGCATACCAAGGAATTCAATTTCTGTTTGGGCGATGTTCATCTTTCTTTGGGAAAGCATGATTCCATGCTTTTTCACAATCTCTGCGAACTACTCAAGAAGTAGGCAGTGCATTTGCTCATCAGGGCTGTAGAGCAAAATATCATCATGTAGACCGCTGCACTTGACATGATTGGTTGAAAGATTCGACATATGGCCTTTTGAAAGAGAGATGGTGTAACTTTTAGGCCAAAAGGAAGAACTTTCCATTGGAAGTGCTGATTTGGGATACAGAACCCTGTCTTGGGTCTGTCTTCAGGATGAATGCCCAATTGCCAGGCTTTGAGATCAAATTTGGAATAGATCTAGACCTTGGATAATCCAGCAAAAAGAGAATTTTTGGAAGGTAGAAGGAATTTATCATCTTAGAGGAAAAGATTAAGAGACTGGTAATTTATGACCAATTTCATCTTTCCTTGGTTCTGTTCTGCTCTCTGTTTGACATAGAAAGCTTCACAAGCCCATTGAGAATGAAAGATCTCAATAAGGCCTTGCTGCAACAATTCTGAACATTCTCTTTGAGCCAAAACCAAGTGTTCTAGATTCATTCCCATATGATTTGCCTTGATTGGATTGATATTTTCATTTTTTTTGAAAGGAAGGCGAACAAAGAACTCTGGGTTTTTCCATAAATGATGAGAACACTTCTGAGCGAACTCAGAATGAGATTCCAAACAAGATTCTAACAATTTTTGCATGATCGGATCTAATAGACTCATTTGGATGGAAAAAAGTCTTTGGATATTGACAAATTCAGAGAATTGGTCCTTATATTTAAGATATTTTTCAGGAATAATGTGAAGTTGAGAAATTTGAATCATGATATCCCAACCGATGATCAAATCCTTGTTGAGAAGGCTTGAAACAAATATTTTTGTGGTTATGGAACACTGGGGGAAAAACGGGACAGTTATTGGGGGTAGTTCTCACATTTGTAGAGAAAGTATCTCCCGAAGCGGAGTTGAAATACCGGACGCATGAAGTCCAATATTTTTCAGGAAGAACTTCAGTGTCTAATATAAAGGAGGATGCTCTTGTGTCTATAAGAGCAATGACAATGATTGGCTTGGCAAACTTTGAAGTAAATATTTTCACAGGAAAATGGGGACAATGAGTTTGGCTTGAAAATATGTCAGTGCTTTTTTCTAAAGGAGTTAAAGATATATGAAAAATATCTTCAGGGTCTGAATCCAAATTAGTTTCACTAAGAGTTTGGTAACAAGGGATGACACAAAGAGTTTGGTCACATGGCTCTTCATCAGCAGAGAATAAAGATTCGATATCATCATTTTCAAGAGAGATACCAGTTTCATTCTCTATATGATGTATCAAATGATTCTGACCTTTTTTTCCCTTGAGGATAATTTTTGGCAAAATGTCCCTTTTGTTTGCAGATGAAGTATTGATTTGATTTCTTGTGTCTGGAGCAATCTTTTCTTTTGCGTAGGTATCGCCATTTCTTCTTTCTTCGGAAGTGTTTAGAGCCATGCTTGGATTTGTTTATCCAGAGCTTCTTGAAGTGCTTCTTTTTTCTGGAAGATTTTCCACAAGAACCATCACAGTTTTTCTTGGAGCATTTGATCTTTAGGTTCTGACGAGAGCATGCTCTATCAAGTTCTCTGTTGTCATGGATATAAGTCTGGATCATTTGGCGCTTTATACACAATTCTTCTAAACACCAGTGAACTTCTTGTTGGAGTTCTCTTAATGGAACATCCTAGATCCTTCTCTGTTTGGACAGAAAGTTTCTCTCTACTGTTTGAGATAATTCTTTGGGAATGGAAGTCAGGAAAACATGTTTCAAATTTGGATCAGCTCCAATTTGGTAGAAGAGCTTAAGCATCTCACGATAATGCTTATCAAGATGTCTTTTCTGGTGAGAGCAACATCTTCTTTCGAAAAATTCTCTTCTTTTGAGCTCTATGAGGTCAACAGGTTTTCCCACAAAGAAGTGGTACATAAGGGTAATTGCATAGTGGAAGTTTAGTGCCATTAAAAAATGAAGTTGATCTTGTTCTGACACAGATGCTCACTAAAGTTTAAGACTACTTGTAAACCTTGTGACAAAATTAAAAAGAACATCATACTTGTCCTGGTTGGTGATGGCTTGAGTATTTAGCTAAATATGAAATTCTTCAAGTCTTTCTGGCCATTTATGATAAGGAATGTCATTAATATTGAAGAACTGTTTTGATGATGTAGTTAAATTCTGAGAGAGATTATTTGACTGAACAACTTCTGGTTCAGAAGGGTTTGATTCCATATCATGATTTGGAGGATCGGCCATGAATATTGATGAAGTTATTGGGGCTATAAGGAAGGAATCGATGGTAGGGATTGAAAAGGATGATGAAGACAAAAGAGATATTGAATCTGATTCGGTATCAAAAATGTTTGGAAAGGCTTGTTCTGTTGGGAACATAATCTAATATGTTGGAATAACGGGATCAATCTGTGGTGGAGGGTGTTGAGTATCAGGATTAGGCTGTGGTTCCTGGTTACCCAAATCTCTGAGAAAAGATTCTAATGGATTTGACAGCATCAATTGATCTGGCCTTTCTCTTATGTTAAGTGGAGATTCTTCTGGCATTTTCTCTTTTCCCTTGTTCTTCCTTATGCGATCCAATTCTTTGAGGAGATTTCACATTTCCGCGACATCTGTCTTGTCTTATTTGACTGGAACATCTGCAATAGCAGCAAAGATAGACGTCCGAGGTGGTGGAGGAGGAAGCGGATCTGCTCGCAAAGTTGCTGGAAATGGATTAAGTCTTCATTCTTCAAGAATCTGGATTTGCCTTTTAAGCTTATCTATTTCCGCTCGAGGGCTTTCGAGATAATGATATCCCAAATGTTGTCTTGATTCCAAAGCATGAAGCCTCTTCTAGAAATCATAAAGCATCTTCTTGGTGGTTTCATCATATCTCCGTAAATCTTGCCATACATTCCCTATCTTGGAATCAATTGCTTTGAAGGCATTGTTATGAGTTAAAAGAGTCTCTGATTGTCAATTTAAAATAGCTTCAGCAACAGGAGTTCTTTTTTGTCTTCCATGTTCATCCACATTAGTAGGGGCAGGTATTTTAGGAACATGTTTATATCTGCCTTGTGGATTAACAAACTCTTATGGAATGGGAAACAAGAGTTTTGAACCTTCCTTAGTAAGAGGACGAAAATTTGTTTATTGGAACATGGAGATGGAAGAGTTAGGTGGTGTTTGTGCTTGAACCTCAAGTGGGTAGGAATGCTTCTTTACCCATTTCACAATCGGCTTGTAAAATGGGGAAATGGCTGGTTTTTTCTGAGGAGGAGATGGATGAGGTGATGGAGGAGGTGAAACTGAATGAGGAACAGGGAACTCTGGTGGTGGAGTTGGAGCATATGAAACCACAAACCGAAATTTGTCACTCACCAAGAGTATCAACGGAGGAATCTTCGTTCAGGTACCTTTGGTATACTGAATCTTTTGGCTTCTTACGTCTTCACCGAGGTATTGTATTTGGATCTACCTTGTCTGGAGAATTTGTGCAGTAAGAGCATTGACAAAAAGTGTCACGCCCCGATCCTCGAACGCGTGTCCATCCCTCACCTGGTCGATTAGTAGCAACGTCCTAGGACGTATCGCCGACCCTGTTCATTTTATATGCGCAAGCGGAAGTATAAAGAAAATCCCCAGACAATAAAACAATAGGATAGAAAAGCAGAGCCATAATTTTCACATTGAAGTTTATAACCAAACTTTTATATAAAGCACAAACCAAAGTACTTTACAACTGTTCACAACTTTTACTCTAACTCTATTCACATCAAAATGGAGTTCACAAAAGAAGATGGGATCTCAGTCCATTAGGATCGTACTCAAAATCCCTCTCGATGCTATCTTCTTCTCCCAAAAATTCTTCTCCTTCGGTTTCACCTCTGAGTTTTCCTTCTCAGATTCCTCCTCCTCAGCTCCTCATTGGGATCCTGAAATGTTGTCCCACAACCGGGATGAGACTACGTCTCAGCGAGTTCTACCCCACTAAGACTCAATTAGGGAGCCAATACACTACTCAGTTGCCTAAGTACAGCACGATTCAGAGGACTTATCTTGGCCTTAGTCTCAACCTACAATTCAAGGTTATATACAACGTTTCATAATTCACAACGGACAATCAATCAAATCATTATTCAATCGAACTAGTCGATTACATGTCAGACGGACCATTTTAGGTCATTAACTACACACCATAAAATCTCCCATAGGGTACTCGATCACAGAGCCACATCAATACTCTCGGGCATCAAATTCGCCAAGGTGACTTATCCACTAGATAATTGCGTGCGTTCTTTAAGGTGCCGTTTTCGCCAGTGATATCCCACATCACCGAACCACGCATGCCTATAACAATATGTTTAATAGACAAGTGCATGCGTTCTTTAAGGCATCATTTTCGCCAGTGATGTCTTTAATCACCGAACCATGCATGCCTATAACAATATGAGTACTAGACCGATACGTGCGTTCTTTAAGACGCCGTTTTCGCCAGTGACATCTTTATTCACCGAACCACGTAGATCCATACACCGTGCCTGATCAGTCCAACCCCAAAGTACTTCTGATTCACTCTCATCATTCCACACACTTTACAACCCAACACAACATAAGAATGCTGAATAAACATACATGGCCATTTTCCAATCAATAACTCAATCTCAATCCATTCCAATCAATTTAGGGTAAAACCCTAAAATAACATAATTTAATTAATTTCAAGCAACGTAGAGCTCAAATAAATAAACGGACTGTGCCACGACAATCAGTACGAGATTTCGGTCGTCGGCCATTTCCGCCTTGATTTCCGAAAAATAAATAAATAATTAATTAATTTCGAAAATTAAATAATAAATATTAGAAATTCAATTTAGCTCAAAATGAAGCTCGATTAAATAAACGGACTTCACCACTGTCATCAGAATAATATTCTGATCGCTGGCCATCATAGTTGAATTTTCGGAAAATAAATAATTAAATAATTAATTTCGAAAATTAAATAAATAACTACAATAAATTCAATTCAGCACAATATAAAGCTCAGTTAAATAAACGGGCTACACCACGATCATCAGCATAATATTCCGGTCGCTGGCCATCACAGTTGAATTTCGGAAAATAAATAATTATTTAATTTAATTTCGAAAAATAATATTTAAATGTCAAAAATTCCACTTAGGCCCGAAATATCAAATTGAAGCCCGATAAAGGGTCGGAAAATTCCCGGGCTACCCTCAATAAATAGTAGACCATGTCTACTTGTTAATTACACATTAAATTTGACTAATTTACATCATAATCGACTAATAAACCCTAATAAAATCACCTAAGCTTAATTAAATAAACTAAACAACCAATTAAGCATAATTAACCCACGAAGCAAGGATTAGTGTGGTTACCCATCGGAATCGCGCGCAACCGGTACCAAATTGACGAGCTCGGTGCGGGGAACAACAAACTCCAAAGCGGGTCTCAGGTTCGGGACCTGGAAATGACCCAAAAGCGGGCCTAAAGCCGCTGGAATACCCACTCGTGGGTTGCTGCGATGGCTGGCCGGAGGAGTTCCAGTGGCCAAGAGGGCGAGGGGAGGGTCGATGGAGGTGAGGGGGGACACCGGGGAGGTAGGGCGGCGGCTTGGCGATGTGTGGCGGCGGCTGGAGACGGCGGCCGAGCTGGGCGGGGGCTGGTCGCGCACGGGGACGGGCGCATGGGCGCGGGTGAACGGCGGCAAGCGGTGCAGCGCGGTGGCGTGGGTGCGTGGGCGGCGGAACGGCGGCGACGGGCGGTGCGTGGCTGTCCGGCGAGCTCCTTCCTCCTCTAGTTTGCTGGTTTTTCTTTCACAAGAAGAAGGAAGAAGAAGATGGTGGTTCGGTTACGTGGGGTGGGGAAAGAGGGAGGAGAGAGAAGAAGAAAGAAAAGAAAAGAAAGAAAAGAGAGATAAGGATGGGTTGAAAAGTCAAAGGTAAAAAGGTGAAAGGAAAGCCAAATTGAACTTGGCTTTTAGGGGGTGTCGCACGGAAGGGGGAATCCACACATGGGAGAAAGGGGGAGGAGAGAGAGAGGAGAGAGAAAGAAAAAGAAAGAAAAGAAAGGGAAGAAAATAAAAAGAAAAAGAAAAAGAAAAAGAAAAATAATTAAATAGTAAAACAATTTTACTATTTCAATTATTCAAATTATTTTCCTTTTCTCTTTTTATTTTCTTCCGGTCCTCGATTTTCCTTCTGATAATTTCTTTCTCGAATTTTCGGACTCATCAATAAATTGACGGACGATGAGACAATTTCCCAAAAATAAGAATTATGACATGCTTAAAATTCGATTCTCGAAATCGAGTTCAATTTCGTGGTTAAAATCAATCAGACGCGATTTTAGTCCAATCCAACCAATTAAGTAGCTTTTAGGGATTTTCACCGCGGATACATCCCTTAACGGCTTCACTCAATGGGTTGGTTAACTCGTGAGTGATCAGCTCAGAGAAAAAGGACTGTAGGAACGTCGACGAAAGGCCCATTTTACTTTGTCGAAACGGGGTTGAATTTCGGGATGTCACAAAAAGGATCCCTAAAACAATGACCATATTTATCTTTGTAGTAATGGACAAGATGTCCATCACTGTTGAAATGTCGAACAAGCTTTTTTGGATCTGGCTCGGAAATTGATTCAGGAACACATGGTTCAATTATGAAGAGAGTTTGGAAGATAAAAGAATGACCTTTTTTTTTTTCCTTGCCAAATTTGATGGAAACGGTTCCATCATTTTTTCTGACAAACTCGGAATCTGATGACTAGAAAGGCTTGTTATTCTGATGCAACTTTTCATAGTTGGTAATCCAAGTTTCTGGAAGGAGTTTGGCCAACTTTTCTTTTGGGATCTACCTGGGAACATGAATGCAAGATGCTTGGTCATTCTGCATGGAAATGAATAAAGCATCTTCATTCCCATTGTGGAAATTTAAATCAAGGGCATAGTTTTGCACTCTGTAAACCATATGGTAGTGTAGGGTGGCAGTGATAGAATAAGTAGTTTGGGGTGCTCCCGTGAGCTGGATTTGGATTTTCAGAAAGGAGAGTAACTGTGGATCTGAAAGGCAATATTGAAGTTTGGATACAGGGTAACAAAAACTGTTACAACATTTAAAGTGGTTTGGACAGTACCAATGCAAGCATGCTAGTATTCGAAAAATCTAGTATCCAACAATGTTATCCTTGCCACAACCGGCAAACCCTTGTGTCCATGAAAGGTAAGAGCAAGACGAACAGCTCTATAATGGACATAAGAGTATCCTTGTTGAATCCACTATCTGGGAAACTCTGGAGGGATTTGAAAAATAACAAAATATTCATTTTCAGTAGCAAGAATCGGGTGCTGGTCAAACTTGGATGACTGAACATACTCCTTTACTTCTTTCGGAGTCTGACGAATGAATTGCCTAATAGAGCGGATGGGTGAGAATGACGAAGTGGGTTTAGCAAAAGCAGAATAGGGATTCATCAGAGGAAGCTGGGTTTCAGAAATCTTAGTTTCATCACTAAGAGAGACTTCATAGAGATAGTTTATCTTAGAAGCGTTTGAAACTCGAAAATCAGAAGGGATGGAAGAATATGAAGTTGGAGTAAGAGAAACAGGTGCTTCAAGTATTTCTGGATTTGCTATAATGTAGAGAGATCTTCTCAGCACTGGATTTACCTACTAAGCGCATGGAACGGATAAATTACAAACGAAACCATGGCTCTGATACCATGCGCTTGTAAAATATCTTTGTCCTTATCTCAAAACATGAACACAATTTATGCACAATCATCTAATTGGCCTCAGCCAAGCATTCCTGCCAATACCGCAGATACCGACAACATAGATTGTGCACAAGAAGAAGTATCTATATCTGCACCAGTTCCGCTCAACCAGATCCTTTCACCAGAAGACCTCGAGGCACTTGAACAAAAATATGATGAACATGTTCTAGGAATAGTGCATAGCTTAGATGATTCGGACCATGACTACAAAACTCGTGACGGACAAGACCGCTGAACAAGACCACTGTCCGTACAAATTTACTGTAGCAAGTTACTGTTCACTTTTACTGTAGCAGTAGGCTAGGGAAATTACTATTCACCGTCACTATTCATACCGTGCGAATAATTCCCGACCAAATGCTTTCGGTGCCTTTGTTTGTTTCAAGACCCGTGATCTTAGTCCTTATTTGTGCGTAACCTCTAATTGCCTATAAAAGGTGAGGATGATGTAATGTGTTGGGTAGAGTCCTTTAAAGTAAAGTGTGTGCTTTGTGTATTTCTCTCTCATGGTTTTCTGAACTCCCTCTTCTTCTCCAGCTTGGTAGGATCCTCTGAGAAATGCAGCTCAAATAGTTAAAAACGTTATCATCCTAGTTTTATTTGAGTGTCTCTAGGCTCTGAACTAAAGGTCCGAGTAGTTTCCTGCTAAAAGACTGTCCTTGAAGGGCTTGAACGGGAGGTTTGCCCAATGTGGGAAGGCATATCTGCAGAAAATTGACTTTGGCCTCCCTAGTTCTAAGTCTAGATACATTCGATGGCTTATTCATTTATAGGATGTCGTCTTGTCTTTCAAAAAAATTCCATTAAGTTCAGAATTTTTACGAAAGATTGATTTGGACGTTGCGGAAAAATAGCGGAAATTCAGATGGGCTCAATTGAAGGAAATTTGGACTTACAAGCTGAGCTATTTGACGTTAGGGACTTGGAAAAGTGGTATAGGCTTTTTCTTCGACGAAATTGGACATTGAATTGAGGAAATTAGAGAAGAAGTTGAAGCTTAAATTATGAAATTCGTATGCTCATAGGAGGGCTGGAATTTTAGCTTCAATTTGGTTTAATTATGAGATATTATGCTTGAAAATGATGGGGGAAGACATAAAGGATGAGGTTGAGGATTGGTGGGACCAAGTATCCAATGTTTTGGCTAAGCCATGTTGACTATTATTTTCCCTCTTAGTTGACTTCTCCCTCATGCATGGCCCCACCCCTTCACGTTTCTCTCTCTTTCTATTGAAGCCACGCACGAAAGGCCCCCCATCAGCTGACCACCCTGACTTGATCTTCTTTTGTTTACTCATTCCTTTTGACTTTTCACTCATGCTTATCCCTTTTCTTATTCTCTCTCTCTTTCTTTTCATTTTTGCATGTTTCCTCTCTTAGTTGTCTTCGGCTTCTTTCTCATCTTCGTCCGCGACAACTGCCCACAATTTTTCTCTCCCCTTTTTGTCCCATGTCCGTGCAGCTCCATTCCCTTTCAATTTCCTTCGTTGACTCCAGTGCCCAGCAAACCTCGCCAAAGCTGACCGCAAGTCTTCATCTACCATCCCACACCCATCTTCATCATCATTATCCCATCCATCTTCTCTCCACCGAACGCTAGCAGGCCGCCCCATCTCCACGCGTCTTCGTAGTCAATGAAACCAACAGCTCCTCCATCTTGTTGACTGAAGCCAGTGAAGCTGAAGCCGCACGCGTCCAACACCTCCATCGTCCCGCACATCTTCAGCATTGCCTTCTTTGTGTCTTCGTTTGAGAGGCACGAAGTTAAGCCCTGCAAATTCTCCTTTGTTGCTACCTTGGTCTGCCCAGCTCACGGCCTTCATCTTGTCATGCGAAGTCCACCAAAGTCCAGCGTTGTGGGCCCATCTCAACCGAAATTCCAACAGCAACCCATTTGAAGCCCACACGAATAGTTAAGTTCGGCCCAAGTTTTAGGCAACAATTAATGCAATATCTATGAGAAAATATTTGGATTTCCTTCTGATTATTTGAATTTTCCTTATTTATGCAGAATAATGATATATGGAGAAGATAAGGAAAAAGATGGCAAAACGAGGAATTTAAATCAAGCGAACGAGCTATAGGAGATAGATATCAAATCAAAATCCTCTGATTTACTCCCTGATTTTGTGCGCAATTGCTTGGAGATAAGGATCTTGGATATATCCTATGAAGAGGAGAATAAGGAGAGGAAGAGCAGCTAGGTTTTAGGGAGTTTTTCTGTTAGATCGTTTTTCATTGTTCAGAGAGTTTTTCAAGTATTTTGAAGATAAGACAAAAGTGGTGACAAAATTCTTGTTCTTTGATTCAAGATGCTGAGTTTAATTTATATTTTTATTTATTCATCTACTATGTTCTAATTTTCTTTTGTTAGGGCTACGATGTAGCCTTACCATGATAATGTGAATTTTATGATTTTTATGTTTTATAATTGATTTCATTCATGTGAGTTATATATTATTATGTTTAATGCTTTTGAGTGACTGGCCACCACTTGAATAATCTGATGTGCATATTTGAGACTGAGAAGTGATAATATGCAATTGCTTATTATAATATATAATCATGAATTAAACGTGGATAGAAATATACTGCGTTATTTGTGTAGCTTTCGGTGATAAGGTGATCCAAAAGACTCATTGTAAGCCGAGAATATTCATAGTTTTTAATGCACTCATATTTATTTTAATTCACATAGAGATATAGTGGATTAATAAACTAAGTAGGTTTGCTATATCTAAAGATAGGATAGTAAATAGGTTAGGAAATTCCGCTATCACATGTTTGATATCATTATTGTATTCACAACAATCTGAAATTCATATCTAGTGGTTATGGTGAAATCGGATGCTCTAACATATTTATCTGATCGATTTACTACATTTAGTCTACAAATTTTGTTTTTAATTTATTTTCAATTATATTTTGATCTGTTAGATAAATTTTAGAATTAATCTATTTTAGTAGTTAATTAGTTTATTAATCATCGATCTCCGTGGGACGATATTCTTTCTCATCATTATATTACTTGTTCGACACGTTCACTTACGTTTAGAATTTTACGAACAAGTTTTTGGCGCCGTTGCCGGGGATCGTTTGTTTAATACTAATTAATATTGATACCAGATAATTCTAAATTTAATCTAGCTTTATTTTTGTTTTATTTTTCAGGGTGTACATCGGTTTATGACACGTAGCCAACAAGTGAAACTTGTTGAGCTTGATTCAGAAATCGAACGTACATTCAAAAGGCGACTGAGAGAACAGAGAAATCACGCTAAGATGGCAGATGGTGAGAATGAAAATCCACGTAGACTCTTAAGAGATTATGCTGCGCCAACAGTTCAAGGCACCACATCAAGTATCAGAAGACCTGCAATTCAAGCAAACAACTTTAAGATCAAGCCATCACTCATTCAGATGCTTCAACAATCAGTGCAATTTAGTGGGCTACCAAGCGATGATCCAAACGCTCACATCGATGCTTTTCTTGAAATCTACGACACCATTAAATATAATGGAGTTACAGATGATGCTATTAGATTGAGATTATTTCCATTCTCTCTAAGAGACAAAGCTAAAAGTTGGCTTTCTTCTCTTCCTGCAGGATCAATCACTACATGGAATGATATGGCTCATAAATTTCTTGGTAAGTTCTTTCCACCTGCAAAGTCTGCGAAGATGCGTAACTATATTACTAATTTTATGCAGATGGATAATGAATTATTATATGCAGCATGGGAAAGATTCAAAGAATTTCTTAGGAGATGCCCACATCATGGACTACCCGTATGGATGCAGGTATAAACTTTTTATGGCTCTAGTGCAAATCTTCGTTCTATGATTGATGCAGCTACAGGAGGAACTCTAAATAATAAAACACCAGAAGAAGCCTACAATTTATTAGAGGAGATGGCGTCCAATAGTTATCAATGGCCTACTGAGAGACTACCAATGCGAAAAGTTAGTGGAGTTCACGAAGTGGATGCTTTTGCTGCAATTGCTACGCAATTTGAAACACTCAACAAAAAGCTTGATAATATGAGTGTTTCAGCCATGAAAATTCAGAATTTGAAATGTGATTTTTGTGGTGGAGGACATGTTAGCATAGCATGTCAGGTAGGTAATACTTTTAAACAATCTAGTGAAAATTCTAACTTTGTTGGGAATTTTAACAGGTCACAGAATAATCCTTACTCCAACACGTACAATCTGGGATGGCGCAATCATCCAAATTTTTCATGGAATAATCAGAATGTGACGAGACCATCGGGATTCAAACAATCAGAAGAGACAAAGTCAAATTTGGAAGATATAG
Source organism: Eucalyptus cloeziana (assembly GCA_014182715.1). NCBI lineage: Eukaryota > Viridiplantae > Streptophyta > Magnoliopsida > Myrtales > Myrtaceae > Eucalyptus > Eucalyptus cloeziana. Next base: position 3,078,712 of record CM024639.1, on the reverse strand, counting down.
TCACCAAACTTGCTAATACGACTCATGACTTCATCAAAAGCACGGATGTGAGATTTCAAAACCAAGAGGCTTCAATCAGAAATTTGGAGGTGCAAGTGGGTCAGTTAGCAAGCATGATGTTAGGAAGACAACAAGGTTCTTTGCCGAGTAACACAGAGAAAAATCCAATTGAAAACATAAATGCTATTACCCTGAGAAGTGGTAAACAAGTGGGAGAAGAAGAGATTGTCAAAGACAAGGAAGATGTGACCAATAAACAATCAAAGGAGACAAGCAAGAGTAAACCTTTTCCAGATAATCCCAAGCCATATGTGTTGCCAATTCCATTCCCTCAGCGACTCCAGCAGCACAAAATAGATAAGTAATTTTCTAAATTTCTTGATGTATTTAAAAAATTGCATATTAACATTCATTTTGCAAATACTTTAGCGCAAATGCCTAGTTATGCAAAATTTTTGAAGGAGATTTTGGCAAACAAAAGGAAATTGGCTGATCGATCAATTAAATATCCAAGAGGTATTGTGGAAGATGTTTTGGTAAAAGTTGACAAATTTATTTTCCCTGCAGATTTCATAGTTCGACATGAAGGAAGATTTTGAGGTACCACTTATCTTAGGTCGACCTTTTCTAGCAACAGGAAGAGCTCTTATTAATGTGCAACAAGGGAAGTTGATCCTTAGAGTTCAAGATGATCTTGTTTCATTTAATGTTTTTAAAGCGATGAAATATCCATCTGATGATAATTTTTGTTTTAGAATTGAGACAGTTGACAAGTTGGTGAATAAGGTTTTTTAGGAAAATATTTTTAAAGATCCACTTGAAGCATGTCTGATTCAACCAAGGGACAAAGATATTCAGAATGAGGAGCTAAAGAAGTACACAAATTTTATGGAGGCAATTCCACCATATTCAAGGCAAAAAGCAATTAAATTTGAGGAGTTGGGACAACACATTACAAAGCCTAAACCATCAATTGAAGAGCCTCCAATTCTTGAACTCAAACCCTTACCTTCTCATTTGAAATATGCTTATTTAGATGAAGTTTCTTCTTTACCAATAATTATATCTTCTTCTTTAACAGATTTGATGGAGGAGAAATTGCTCAGAGTATTAAGAGAGCATAAGGGTGCAATTGGATGGAAAATAGCTGATATCAAGGGAATTAGTCCTTCAATTTGCATGCACAAAATTTTGATGGAGGAGCAATATAAACCTATTATCCAACCTCAGAGGCGTTTGAACCCGAAGATGCAAGAAGTAGTGAAAGCTGAGGTAATTAAGCTACTTGATGCAGGTATCATCTATCCTATCTCTGATAGTTCTTGGGTAAGTCCTGTACAAGTTGTGCCAAAGAAAGGTGGTATGACTGTTCAGAAAAACGACAACAATGAATTGATTCCAACTAGAACAGTTACTGGGTCGCGTGTGTGTATAGATTACAGAAAATTGAATGATGCCACTAGAAAAGATCACTTTCCTTTACCATTTATTGATCAGATGTTAGAAAGACTTGCAGGGCATGAGTTTTATTGCTTTCTGGATGGATATTCAGGGTATAATCAGATTCCTATTGCACCGGAAGATCAAGAGAAAACTACTTTCACTTGTCCCTATGGTACTTTTGCTTTTAGAAGAATGCCCTTTGGTCTTTGTAATGCACCGGCTACTTTTCAGAGATACATGATGACTATTTTCTCTGATATGGTTGAAAAATATATTGAGATTTTCATGGATGATTTTTCTGTTTTTGGCTTATCATTTGATTCTTGTTTAAATAAATTGGCTTTGGTCTTACAAAGATGTGAGGAGACTAACCTTTTTTGAATTGGGAGAAGTGCCACTTTATGGTGCAGGAAGGAATAGTGCTCGGGCATAAAATTTCTCAAAATGGAATAGAAGTCGATCGAGCCAAAGTGGAGGTTATTGCAAAATTACCTCCGCCAACATCTGTGAAACTTGTCAGAGGATTTTTGGGGCATGCATGATTTTACAGGCGATTTATAAAAGATTTTTCAAAAATTGCTAAACCTCTTTCTAATCTTTTGGAAAAAGATGCTCCTTTTAATTTTTCTATTGAATGCATGCAGGCTTTTAACACTTTAAAGGAGAAGTTAACGTCGGCACCAATTATGGCAGCACCAAATTGGGATTTACCTTTGAACCGATGTGTGATGCTAGCGATTTTGCAGTAGGAGCTGTTTTGGGACAAAAGAAGAATAAATTTTTTCGAACCATATACTATGTCAGTAGAACCTTATCAGGTGCACAATTGAATTATTCAACAACAGAAAAGGAACTTTTGGCGATAATATTTGCTTTTGATAAATTTCGTTCTTATTTAATTGGCTCAAAAGTTATAGTTTATTCTGACCACTATGTTCTTAAGTATCTACTTGAAAAGAAAGAATCAAAACCTAGATTGATCAAGTGGATTCTATTGCTGCAAGAATTTGATTTGGAAATCAAGGATAAGAAGGGGACTGAAAATCTAATTGCAGATCACTTATCAAGAATTCCAAATTCAAAGGAAGAGATAAGACCAATTTTGGAAGAGTTCCCTGATGAGAAAATTTTTTCCATTAAGTCCACAAAAATTCCCTGGTACGCAGACTTTGTAAATTATTTGGTAAGTAATGTTCTTCCTCCTGAATTATCATATCAACAGAAGAAAAAATTCTTTTCTGATGTTAAAAATTATTTTTGGGAAGAACCTTTCTTGTTTAAAGTATGTGCAGACATGGTCATAAGGAGATGTGTTTCAGACGAAGAAAAGGCAAACATTCTACATCATTGTCATGATGGAGAGGCAGGTGGCCATTTTGGTGCCACCAAAACTGCAGCTAAGATTTTACAATCTGGTTTTTATTGGCCTACACTTTTTAAAGATGCATACTCCTATGTAGTTTCATGTGATAGGTGTCAGAGAACTGGAAATATTTCAAGAAAAAATGAGATGCCTTTAAACAATATTATTGTGTGTGAATTATTTGATGTTTGGGGTATTGATTTCATGGGACCCTTTACACCTTCTTATGGAAATTTATACATTTTAGTGGCTGTGGAGTATGTGTCTAAGTGGGTAGAAGCTGTAGCATTGTCAACAAATAATGCTAAGGTTGTGGTCAAATTCTTAAAGAAAAATATTTTTACTCAATTCGGCACTCCTAAGGCAATCATAAGTGATAGGGGGACACATTTTTATAACAAACAATTTGAAGCACTTTTGAGTAAGTATGGAGTCACACATAAGGTTGCAACCCCTTATCATCCTCAGATTAGTGGTCAAGTAGAGATTTCAAATATGGAAATCAAGAGAATTTTAGAAAAAACAGTGAATGCCTCTAGAAAAGATTGGTCAATAAAACTTGATGATGCACTTTGGGCCTATAGGACAGCGTTCAAAACTCTAATTGGGATGTCTCCTTTTAGGCTAGTGTTTGGAAAGGTTTGTCACTTACCAGTGGAATTAGAGCATAAAGCATATTGGGCATTGAAATTTCTGAATTTTGATATGCAGTCTGTAGGTAAAGAAAGATTATTGCAACTGAATGAATTGGAGGAATTTCGCAATGAGGCCTATGAAAATTCTAAGTTGTACAAGGAGCATACAAAAAGATGGCATGACAAGCACATATTTAAAAGAGAGTTTAAAATTGGTCAAAAAGTCTTACTTTATAACTCTCGTCTTAAACTTTTTCCAGGAAAGTTGCGGTCTCGATGGTCTGGTCCTTTTACAGTTACACAGGTATTCCCATATGGAACAGTTGAAGTTGCGCATGACACTGAGGGCACATTCAAAGTGAACGGTCAACGTTTGAAGCCCTACTTTAAAGGTGGTTACAATAAGCAGAAGACCACAATTGAACTTCATTCTCCAAAATAGCGACATCTGAGATAGTTTAGCTGAAACTATAAAGCAAGCGCTTCTTGGGAGGCAACCCAAGCATTTTAATTATGTTTTTATTTATTGTTAATTTTATGTTTTGCAAAAAAAAAAAAAAAAAAAAAGATTAACTTTTCTTTGTTTTATCCAGGTTAATTTTTTAGGGATCATCTTTCAAGAGTTTAATCATCAAGGTCATCAATGAACTTATCCTACAACCAGGGGAGTTTTCTTCTTCCTATTTCTATTATTCGCATTGAGGACACTGCTTCATTCAAGTTTGGGGGGAAGACAAAATTTTTTGCTAAATTTTTTTTTTTTTATCATGATTACATTCCTGGTTGTGAATTTTTGCGATTCTTAGGAAAATTTAAATTTTATTTAAACTTGCAATTGATGTGTGAGTTAATCTTAATTCTAATTGTGTTGATCCACTTACTGAGCACTAAAAGTCCTTAATTTTTGAATTGTATGTAAATTTAGAGAACATTCATGTGAAGTATGTGATTTTCTTAGATTTCACCCGAATCTTAGAATTTGTTTGATTTTCTCTTGAGGCGAAATCCTAAGCTAAATCTAACTAAGAAAATGATTTAGGCAATTTTTGGATCGATTGAGCCTTTCAAGCTAACCCTGTTTATTTATCCCTAGTCACCCCGTTGAGCCTTAATTACTACCCAATTTTTCATTGGCACCCATATATATTTAGCCTAGCCGTTATCAAATTATATCATTGTCCCATGCCCTATGAACACGTTGATTTTCTTTTGGGATAAAAAAATTATTTGAGCTTGATAGAAATTTGGGAGGAAGGATGGAGTATGAAAAAAAGAAAAGAAAAATGATTGCTATAGTTGTTTGGGGTGTATTGTGAAAAAAAAAAATGCTTTTATGGTTCCCTATCCAACTTTCAATTGAGTGAGCCTTTTGGATACTCAATGGGTTGGAAATTTTCATATTATATTAGGAGGGACTTTGGGAGAAACTCCACCATAAAGCAATTCAAAAGAAAAAAAAAAAAAAGAAAAAGAAAAAGGAGAAGAAAAAAAAAAAAGAATGATGATATATGGTGGCAAAGAAAAATTATTTTGAAGGAGTGAAATTGGACAATGACATTGGCTCTAATTAGATCCTAGAAATCAACGTGTTGATGGGTGATTTGAGCTTAAAATTCCCATTATCTCACCTTTAGCCCAGCCTTACATTACAACCCGAGAAAAGTCCTATTGATTTTTGGTTGGATAATTAGCTTACATTAGTGGAGAGAGGAATGAAAAGCAAACCAATGAGATTTGGTCATAATTATTGAGAATTTTTGAGAGGTTGCATATCAATGTGAATTTATCTAGATTGCATATAATTTGAAAAAGATGAGGACTCTCACACACACACTTGGATCACATAATTAGAATTGGTCTTAACTTATAAATCAATTTCAATATTTGGATGAAATTTGTGTTTTTCTTTGAATTGTGAATTTGAGCAATTATGAAAAGATGTCATGGAGGAGGTTGTTAGCTTGAGTATGTGTTATGTCTTGATTTTGCTCGAGAACTAGCAAAAGGTTAAGTTTGGGGGTTTGATAACTCTATAAAAATAGAGTTATTTTACCTATTTTAGGCAACAATTAATGCAATATCTATGAGAAAATATTTGGATTTCCTTCTGATTATTTGAATTTTCCTTATTTATGCAGAATAATGATATATAGAGAAGATAAGGAAAAAGATGGCAAAACTGAGGAATTTAAATCAAGCAGCAGCAAGAGATAGATATCAAATCAAAATCCTCTGATTTACTCCCTGATTTTGTGCGCAATTGCTTGGAGATAAGGATCTTGGATATATCCTATGAAGAGGAGAATAAGGAGAGGAAGAGCAGCTAGGTTTTAGGGAGTTTTTCTGTTAGATCGTTTTTCATTGTTCAAAGAGTTTTTCAAGTATTTTGAAGAGAAGACAAAAGTGGTGACAAAATTCTTGTTCTTTGATTCAAGATACTGAGTTTAATTTATATTTTTATTTATTCATCTACTATGTTTTAATTTTCTTTTGTTAGGGCTATGATGTAGCCTTATCATGATAATGTGAATTTCATGATTTTTATGTTTTATAATTGATTTCATTCATGTGAGTTATATATTATTATGTTTAATGCTTTTGAGTGACTGGCACCACTTGAATGATCGATGTGCATATTTGAGACGAGAAGTGATAATATGCAATTGCTCATTATAATATATAACCATGAATTAAACGTGGATAGAAATATACTGCGTTATTTGTGTAGCTTTCGGTGATAAGGTGATCCAAAAGACTCATTGTAAGCCGGGAATATTCATAGTTTTTAATACACTCATGTTTATTTTAATTCACATAGAGATATAGTGGATTAATAAACTAAGTAGGTTTGCTATACCTAGAGATAGGATAGTAAATAGGTTAGGAAATTCCGCTATCACATGTTTGATATCATTCTTGTATTCGCAACAATCTGAAATTCATATATAGTGGTTATGGTGAAATCGGATGCTTTAACATATTTATCTGATCGATTTACTACATTTAGTCTACAAATTTTGTTTTTAATTTATTCTCAATTATATTTTGATCTGTTAGATAAATTTTAGAATTAATCTATTTTAGTAGTTAATTAGTTTATTAATCATCGATCTCCATGGGACGATATTCTTTCTCATCATTATATTACTTGTTCGACACGTTCACTTGCGTTTAGAATTTTACGAACACCAAGCTCGGCAGCCCATTCGCAGTCCATATCATAGTCCAAGTGAACAACAATTTAGCCCACATTTTCAGCCCAAGTTTGCAATCCTCAGCCCCATCTCCAGCAAAGTTTCGGCCCGCGAAGCAAGTCGACCCAAGTTTGGCCCAAGTCCAGCTTTTGCTGTGGGCTTGCAAGGCTAGTAGGCCTAGCCCAAGTGTCCGTCGATGCCGCCGAAAGTTCGGGTTTCAGCCGCTGTCGCGTCACCATCATGGTGATCCGGTCTCCGCTTTTAACCAAGTGAGTTTTGCTCACTAATGCTTTCTTAGTTTGCTAATTATGCTTAAGGGTTGATTAGATTTAATTAAGTGCAATTAGGTGGTTATATTAGTTTAGAACAATTAAATTAGTGACTTAATGATGCATGTTAGGTGGTTAAACTTAGTCATTAGCAAATAGAGAGCTTCTTATATTTATTGAATACATCTCGGGATTTTTCCCGACCCCTCTCGGGCTCCAATTAGGCATTATGGGCATAAATTGGATTTTTAGTATTTATTTATTAATTTTCGAAATTAATTTAATTATTTATTTATTTTTCGGAAATTAGGTTAGGATAACCGATGATCGAAATTTCATGTTGATTGTCGTGGTGCAGTCCGTTTATTTATTTGAGCTCTACATTGTATGTAATTGAATTGATTGTGATATTTTAGGAATTTATCATAAATTGAGTGGAATTGAATGATTGATTGGTAGATGGCCGAGTATGGTTATTTAGCATTAGTAATGCTTTGATGAGTTGTAAAGTTGAAAGAATTGTGAAAGTGAACTGGAAATACTCTTGACTAAGACCAATCAGGCACGATGTTATGGACTAACGTGGTTCGGTGATTAGGACATCACTGGTGAAAACGACGCCTTAAAGAACGCACATCACGATCTAGTACATACATCATTATGGATATACGTGATTCGGTGATTGAGAATATTATTGGCAAAAACAGCGCCTTAAAGAATGCATGTAAAAGTATGTCACGTTGGTGAAAACGGGGCTAGAGAGAAAGAATATACGTGACTTATAGACACGTGGTTTGATGATAAGGACATCACTGGTGAAAACGGCGCCTTAAAGAACACACGTTGCTATCTATTACATACATCACCTTGGCGGAAACGACGCCCCAGATAAGACACGTGGTTCGGTGATTAAGGATATCACTAGTGAAAACGGCACCTTAAAAAACGCACGGTGTCGAAAATCGGTATGTCATCTGGCGAAAACGACGCCTGAGAAAATATATGTGGTCTGGTGACCAAGTATACCATTTAGGAATCATGGTATGAGTGGGAATGACCTAGAGATGGTCCGACTGACATGTAATCGACTAAGTCGATTGATCAACGATTTGATCTGTTGTCGTGAATTGATTGAATGTTGGATGTGATACATGAGGCATCTGTGTATAACCTTGAATTGCAAATTGAGACTGAGGCCATGGTAAGTCTTCTGACTCGTGTTATGCTTAGGCAACCGTATGGCGTATTGGTTTACTAATCAAGTCTTAGGGAGTAGAACTCGCTGAGACGTAATCTCATTGGTTATTGAATAACCATTTCAGGTCTGTAGAGGGACCAAAGGAGGACTACCTGTTGGATGACCCTAATGACGAGCTAGCAGAAGGTGAAGAGCTTGAAGAAAACGAGCTTAGTAAAGAAGAGTCTAAGGAAGATCGGGATGATGATCCCGAGTACGACCCGGATGAGGACTGAGATCCCATCCCGTTTTGTGAACCTTGTGTACTTATGGATATGTGTTAGATCAGACCTATGTTAATAGTATTGTAAGATACTATGAGGTGCATGTGTATAAAAGTGCAGTTGTGAATTTCAATATGAAAAATATGGCATGCTTTTCTATCCCATTGTTCTATTGTTTGGGGATTTATAACTACTTCCGCATGTGCAAATATAAATGAAAGGGTCGGCGATACATAGTCCTGGGATATCGCATTCTAAAATCAACCAAGTAGAAGGATGGGTGCGTTCGACGAGGATCGGGGCGTGACACTAGTACCGTCGCTTGACTCCCTACCACCTTGGCTCGAGCCCTAGACCTCGGTGCTCGTGCTGAAGTCCCGAGTTCTTGAGTATAGTTCAATGAGGCCGAGCTCGGGTCCATCAAGGTTGGGCCTGTGACTCAGTGCCAATGCTCAAGTCCCAAATGCCTAGGCTAGTGTCCATCGGGGTCAAGCCTCTGTCCATCAAGGCCGGGCTTGGATCCTTGCGCCCATGCTTATGTCCCTACGCTGGGCTCGAGACCTCAATGCCAATGCCTAGGTCCATAGACGTCGAGCTTGTGTCCATCGAGGCCAAGCCCATGTGCGTTGAGGTTGGGTTTGAGACCTTGATGCTCATGCCCAAGTTCATCGAGGCTAGCCTAGGTCCATCAAGGTTTGGCCTAGGACTCTGGTGCTTGTGCCCAGGTCCATTGAGGCTAAGCTTGAGACATCGGTGCCTGCACCCCTGTCCATTGAGGTTGGCTTGGGTCCATCAAGGTCCACCTAGGGACTTTGGTGCTCACGCCTAGATCCACGACAATTGTGTTCGGTTCCATTAACTCGAGACATTGAAGCCTATGGCCTTCATCCCTAGCACGCAAATCTATTGACATTGGACTAGGGATTGATGCTCGTGCTCGTGCTCGAGTTAGGGTCAGGGTCGAGGTCGGGGTCCACTGAGATTGAACTCAAAGCCTTAGTGCTTATACTCGATTTTCCGGTTGTTCATGCGCAATTTACTAGAGCTCGAATGCGGTATATCTAATTAGGAAATTTTGATTTTTCTAACTAAATGATGGCAAATATTTTTTAATTTATTTTCAGGTTACAACTGAATATTTAAAAGTATTGTCATTTTTGAAAAATATGAATTTTTGAAAAATATTTTCTAAAAGTATTATATTTTTCACAAAACAAATAGAGCCTAAGATATTGATGTCACGCCTTTTAAGTGTAATATACAAGCACATGCATGTTCATCGCAACATCTCATTTATAAAGGGCAGTAATTCGCATTTATTTTCAAGAAGCTACCACCCAATTTTAAAGTATTAATTGTATTGATATACTGGTTCTTTATTACTTATCTGGATGATTGGCATTGTCAAAGCGTGCGAAGTGATAACGTGATGTATTATTCTCAGAGCATTTCGTAATCCTCTCACAAAAAGAGTGGAATCATGTCAATGCAAAAGTAAATCTCAGGGAATTGGTCGACAACACCACCCCCTCAAAAGATGCTGAGGCTCGGATTCGGTTCGTGCTTGCCACAACCTCTTGAAAATAAAAAATCACGAGTGCCCCCTTTTCAAACCGATGACCTGTTTTCGGTCAAATTGGATAGGTAAATTTGAGGGAAAAAATACCAAAAAAATTGATTTATAACATCGATACTACTTTAATTATAGATCTGAATCAATTTAGTTATAAATATTTTTATAGTTATATTAAAAATTATTAATATGGACACCGATCGTCCTACGAGTCACAATTAGTGTTGATGTTGACACTTTTATATAAAATTTAAATATTTTTTTGAATTTTTTAAATTTTATATTAATTTTTTTTCTCCTTCTTCCTTATTTTCCTCCACCAACCTTCATGATGGTCGGTGGAGATCATCGACTACAGGCAAGGGTGTGGGTTGAGACGCCCTAGTCGATCTTTGGCGAGGGTTGATGAGGGCTGAGCGAGGCCACCCCTCACCAAATCTAATGAAGGGGACCTCCACCGGCCCTTGTTGGAGGGGTGAAGGCTAGCAAGCATTAAGAAGCCCTCATTGGCCTCTAGTGAGGGTTGGCTTTGCCAATGCTAGCCAGAGGTCATTGAGGCCACCCCTTGGTAGATCTAGCAAGGGCAGTCTCACCTGGATGACGAGGGGCCTTGTCCAAGTGAGGGGTCTCGTCTAGATGAGGCTGGTCATCGCCAAAGGCTGGCAAGGACTTCCTAGCGCTCACCAGCCCTTGGGCCGATCTCACTTGTTATCGATGAGGGCGTCATAGCCCTTGCCCTCGCCGACAATCGGCAACGTTCACTGGCCATCACGGAGGCTAGCAGAGGAAAATAAGGAAAAAGAAAAAAAAAAAAAGGAAAGGAAAAAATTCAAAAAAATAATTAATATTATATCAAAATATCAACATTAACGTTTGTTGGTTGTGCCATGTAGGACGATTGACGTTAATGTTAATAATTTTTCAGCATAAACTGGCAGGATTGACTCAATTGGTATTAATATGAAAATGCTTAGAACTAAATTGGTCTAATTAAAAAGTGTAGATAAATTTATGACTTTTTTGATATTTTTCCCTCAATTTCACTAGTGTGCACCTTGATATCATATGATATCCATTGAGATTGGAAGTAAACAAAAGAAGAGAAATAAATTACTCGGATTAGAGAAAGATGCATTTAACTCAAGCCATTCATATGCAGACCCATCTTTCGCCAGAGGGAGGGATCGTAATGACAGAATTCAGAAATCGCAAGCAGTCGAAAAGTCACATTTTCGCTTCATCTTTTCACTTCCAGATTCCATCTGGCATGGCCGAGCCCATCGTAGAGCCTCATTCGACGGACGCGATTAACTATTTACTAAAACTAGGGTAAACTTCATTTCATAACTTCTTAAGATACCAATTGAATATATACGACCTTCAAAGCCTCATTCGATGGTGGTCAACTCCATTCGATTAATAAAGATTAGCAAAATAAACATACGAAATACAAAGTAAAAATAATGGTGCTGAGTGCGCCTCCTAGTCACGCACCCAAGTATCGTGGGATTTTACTCACTACCCATTTGCTCCTTCTAAAGAAACTAAAAGACTCTCACACTAGCCCACTTCCTCTCAACTTTTCCTATGTGGAACTAGGATAAACCCCATTTGTTTATTTCAACCAAGAGAAAGGAGTTCCAAGTTACGGTTCTCATATCAGGACGTGTTCTCTTCATTTTCTATTGTATTATTGCACGTAGTGACTGCAAGCTGATAAGCAGCATTTTGTGCAAAGTCGTGCGATGAAGAGTCGAATTCTTCACCTCCGGTTGTGAGCTGATCGGCATTACCTGGACATGTCGGGTCCATCCATATCTCCATGGAGTTCTCTTCTTGAGTTTTTGACCGCCAGGAACCAAATTTTGCTGAAGTCCTTCCTGTGATTTGGGACTTAATAAAGATCAAAAGTTGAGGTAAATTTTGCAGCTTTACAAGTTACATTTTCTTGTTTTTCTCTCATGCTGTTCAGCACCTGCAATTTTTCTTGAATTAATACGCCCAGTTTCGAGCTCCAGCATTGTTTTATCATCCCTCTCGTGTCGCTACTTTAATGTGATGTGTCCCGAAGTCAGTTGTTATAGGTGACCCTTAACAGGAGTTGACTAATTTGCGGTTGGTAAGTAAAAGGATCACCAAGAAAAGTAGGATTTGCCAATTGCCTTAATTTTCTTATAATTATATTTTCTTTACTTATGTCAGTGAATAGAATCCAGAAGTTGGTCGAAGTTTTTCTGTCCTGTCCCTGGCGATCGAGATTGCTCTTCGGATTCTTTTTCTAGTGAAAAAGTAACAGCAGACAAAAATGTTCAAATTTAAAGTTTGGCTTCAGTTCTTTCCCACATAGACAAATACGCAATTTATTGAGAGGCTCTTTTTCTGGGAAGAGATGGTAACTAACTATTACCCTTTTTCAGTCCTTGAAAGGTTTTATAGGCTGCGAAAGTTGACAGCTTCCCTGGTGCTGATGTTCATCTAGCTTTCTATGTAATGGATTCTGGTATCCTGTCAGGATGTCTGTGGTGAAGTTATAGCAATTAAAATCCTCACCAATTGAAGTTTTGATTTCGGGAAACTTGTAAATCTTCCAAAAATGGCACTTGCTTCTACCGAAAAAGTGATTCTCGGGTCTATTGCCTTTGCGATATTCTGGGTATTGGCCGTTTTCCCATCTGTGCCATTCCTACCTGTAGGAAGAACAGCAGGTTCGCTCCTTGGAGCGATGCTTATGGTCATTTTCCGGGTCATAACCCCAGAGCAAGCTTACGCTGCGATTGACCTCCCAATCCTTGGCCTTCTCTTTGGGACGATGGTGGTTAGTGTCTATCTGGAAAAGGCCGATTTGTTCAATCATCTGGGTAAGTTGCTCTCCTGGAAAAGCAAGGGAGCACATGACTTGCTTTGTCGGATTTGCTTGATATCTGCCATTTCAAGTGCTCTCTTCACAAATGATACGTCTTGTATTGTTCTGACTGAGTTCGTGCTTAAGATAGCCAGGCAACACAATCTCCCGCCACATCCATTTTTACTTGCCCTCGCCTCAAGTGCCAATATTGGGTCTTCGGCGACTCCCATTGGGAATCCTCAAAATTTAGTCATAGCCATACAGAGTAAGATCTCATTCGGGAGCTTTCTCGTCGGACTCCTTCCTCCAATGGTGATCGGGGTTCTTGTCAATGCGCTGATTCTTCTATGCATGTACTGGAAGCTACTGTCCGTCCAAAAGGACGAAGAAGACGCAGCTTCTGAAGTAGTGGCTGAGGAAGATGTGAGTTCTCATCGATTTTCGCCCGCCACAATGTCACACTTCACATACCTAAACTCGCAAGAAGAGAACTCTAGGTTCGAGCCAATGGACATACAGAGCCCTCCCTCAACCGTTAATGGGAATGCAAATCAAGTCGAGTCGCTTAGAAACCGGTTGACTTCTTATGAGATTGAAATTCACCAGGTCTCAAGCAGTGCGCCTGCCTTGGCTAGGAACTCAACTGCATTGGAAGAGACGCTTCACAACGGTGCTTCTCAGAAAAAGCATGAAACGGCTGCTTCCAAGGAAGTCGTATCTGTCGACGGGTTGAATGATGTGTTCCCAGTGAAGCATTCGGAGGGGAAGGAAACACTTGCCTCTCGATATAAGAGGATATTGTGGAAATCATGCGTTTACCTTGTCACTATCGGTATGCTGATCTCTTTGTTGATGGGTCTGAATATGTCTTGGACAGCTATAACCGCTGCCCTGGCCCTCGTAGTTCTCGAGTTTAAAGATGCTCAGTCTTGTCTAGAGAAGGTATAGTCTATCTCTGGATTCTATGTGCCGGAACTCTCGATTAGGGAACTTGGGATTTGCTTTGTAAGTCATTTCTTTGTGATTTCACCAGGTCTCCTACTCTCTGTTGATATTCTTTTGTGGAATGTTCATCACGGTCGATGGATTCAACAGAACTGGAATTCCAAGCACTCTCTGGGACTGGATGGAGCCACATGCCAAAGTCAATTGCACTAGCGGGATAGCTGTTCTTGCTGTTGTCATTTTGGTGCTGTCGAATGTCGCGTCGAATGTGCCAACTGGTATGCTGAATTGCTGATGCTACTCCTGAATAAACCTGACATTTAATTAGTCTATCTGAATCCTCAACTTGGTTACCTCTTTGGTCTGGGGCTTGTCTATCGTGCCGATAAGAAACTTCAAACCAAACAGTTTACAGATGACCGAAATATCTTTGTAGAAGCTTTAACAATTGCACAACATGGATGCATTACCTAAATTCTCACATGTTTTTAACTATAATTGGTTCGATGTCTATCCCTCGAACCTATCTGTCATCGCCATCCTGTTTAAGTAAGACCAAAGATTTCTGCATACTTGATTCGAGATTTTGCTGATTGATCATTTGCCTTGCATACAATACCATAAGGTTGAGCCTGTTGAGCTTAGGACCAAGCACCGGACCGACCCTATGGGTGTGATCCGGTTCCAGGGTCATCCCAAGACGAACTGATTTTTTTTTTTTTGTTTCATTTTTTGTATTTCTTAAAAGAACAAATATATTATTTCAAATTACATATCCATCAATAATACGACATTGAGCAACTAAACTACGAATGTCAGTACATATTAAACATAAATATAAGATAATGTAATAACTGAAATTTCAAACTTGCACATGAGGTGAGCGAGGAGAGGCTAAAGATGAGCAACGGGGTGAGTGAACAAAGGCAAGCAACCTGGCCAGCTAGGTAAATGAATAGAGAATAGGGTTCTATTTTATGTTTATTTTTTTGGTTGAATTAGGGCTAGGTTTCATTCCACTTTCTAATTTACACGGCAAACAGTGCAGGGTCTAGGAGTCCCAGAACCAAAAACCGACCCAGTCCTCTTGAGAATCGAACCGGGACTAGTTAGGTTGGGTTGGTCCAGGGTCGGCCCAGGATTGATCTCAGATCAATGCCCACCCCTAATTATACTTAATTTATGTATCTTATCTTGACATGTCCATGCCGATTCCACATTCCTATTCTAATGTTTCTACCTCCTCTTACTATATCTTATCTTGACATGTCCACGCAGATTCTGTATTCCTATTCTAATGTTTCTACCTCCCCTTACCGTATCTTATCTTGACATATCCATGCAGATTCCACATTCCTATTCTAACGTTTCTACCTCCCCTTACTTCTTTAGTTCAATGTTTTTAACACTTTGTTTTTCAGTTCTCTTGCTTGGAAGCCAGGTGGCTGCATCGGCGGCTGCTATTTCAGCCACGGACGAGAAGAAGTCATGGCTCATATTAGCTTGGGTGAGCACCGTTGCAGGGAATCTCTCACTGCTCGGATCGGCGGCCAACTTGATTGTGTGTGAACAGGCTCGCCGTGCCCCGGACCTCGGCTACACTCTATCCTTCTGGAACCACTTGAAGTTTGGAGTCCCTTCCACCATTATTGTAACTGCCATAGGTTTGGCACTGATAAGATGACAAGAAGTAACTAATAGCATCTCTAGTGAGTGCTCAGTGGATCTTTTAATTAAGGCAATTCTCACTGAATTCTCTTATCAGGTTCTTATCATATCTATTGTTCTAGGGATGATGGAACAGATCAACGAATAATATTGATTTTGCTTATTTCCCACCTAGAGCTGAGGGTTTTTCTATGCGGGAGTAACAACTTCTATCGATCCACTCTTAAACTCAACTTAAGTCCAGCCCAATCATTACCCTTTCAAGCAAAGGTCAAATTCGGCTACAATTTGATTTGATGGATTCAATGTTGAAGATGTGAATTCTATAAGCTAGTTATCATCAACATATTAGTTGTTGATCGACTACCAAGATGTCAACTTACATGTTTGTTATTGATTTCAAGGCTGCTAATTGACTACCTAGTAATTGGAGGTTGTTTTGGTTTATTTCCATTTCTGTTTATTAATTTTTTTAGGTGACCATTTGGCTTCCAGGACTACTGGATGAATTTTGAGAGTCTAATATTAGATACATGCATTTGGTCTCGGTTACATGCATTTAGTCCTAGATTTTTTTTAAGTCTTTACCAAGAGCCATTTCGTTTTTACGATTCCAAGAGCCATTTTCTCATTTGATGATGAACCGGACTGGCATTTGAATATAAGTGTGATTTTCTTCAAATGAGTGAATTTCTATTTTGATTCTTTATCTAAGTTCTTTGATGGTGAATCGAGGAGTTCTTTGTGCTTGATCAGTGATTTCCTTTGGATTTTAATGGTGAACTTATCCTATCTCAAAATCCTTTATTCTTGACCGGTGCTGTTCCTTTAGGCCTTAGTGGTGAATTTCATTTATCTTGATCATTATCCTAAACCGGTGAAGTGAACATTTATGTCTTGGTGGTGATGTTCTCCATAAAAAAATCTTATTATCACTCGAAAGGCATCTTCAACACGCTTCACTTTTACATTTCACGATATGATCACGTTCATAAGTCGAACTGGGTTCTCTTGGGCATTGGACAAATGCTAGGAAACATATCAGAAGTTTTTGACAGTAAACTTCCCGACTATGGGCATGTGCAGAATGCGATAATCAGAATTTCAGACGGGAGATGAAAGCCTCATCAACACCTCTCTGGCATCGAGTAATACCAGGCGGTACCAAGTTGCTCCATCGGGCCCCAATCCAGCACATAGGCGCCCACAGGTTAAGCTCTCTACAGCCGAAGCTCGTACGGTAATGGTTTTATAAAGAGAGAACTAGGACTTCTGCAAGCCTTCGCCGGATAGTTTTTTTTTTCCTTCAGGACTTCCGTTAGTTAATCTGAACGACGGCAGAGTATACTATACAACGTAATCTTGCACACCACGAGGGCGGATCTCCCCCGACTTGACTTAGAATGAGATGACGAGCATGTAGTTGCTCCTACTTCCTTTTTGCTTCTCGCGAAAATAAAAAAGAAGACGATCAATTTTCTTGTTTTTTTCCTCTTTTTTCCTTTCGTTTTGAATTTGTGAATTCAGTACGACTTCTGCTATGCTTTGTTGCGAGGATAGACAGGACAGCAATAGTGAACATACTTACAATTTTTTTAAAAACTTGTGCATTGGGTTGCGACCGATTTGACAAATGATTGTCTTTCAATGTGATCTTGCCCAATCATTTAGTAAATAATCATCAAAGAAACGGTATTTCTATCTTAGGCTCCGTTTGTTTTGTGAAAATATCATTTGAAAAAACGTTTTCCTCGTTTTTCATTATTTAGATGCTTAGGAAAAAGAGTCAAAGAAAAATGTTTTCATAGATAAATTCAGGAAATTAATTTTCACTTTTAAAAGATCGAAAATCATTTTCCAAAATATGATTATGATACCGGTGTTTGGACTAGAAACACATTTGTTCTTGGGCTCTTGGCAGTAGATTCAAGTCTAAAGGCCAGGCCTAGGTCCGCCTGGGTCCACTGAGGCCAAGCATAAGTCCAAAAAGGTTAAGTTGGGAACCTTGGTGCCTGGGCACTAGTCCACAAAGGTTGGGCTCAAGACACTAGCTTTGGTGGTTGGGCCTAGGACTCTAGTACCGTCACCTAACTCCCTCCCACCCCGTCTTGAGCCCTAGACCTCATGCTTGTGCCCAGGTCCCTCGTACTTGGGCATGGCTCCATTGAGGCAAGCCTCAGGTCCATAGTGCTTGGGCTTGACGCTACTCTTGGGATTGGGTCCATCAAAGCCGAGCTTATGACTCCGGTGCTAGTGCCTATGTCCATTGAGGCTGTGCTTGTGTCCACCAATGTCGCACCCTTGTCCATCAAGGCCAGGCTTGGGTCCCCTACACCCATGCTTATGTCCCCACACTTGAAATCAAATGCATTTAACTCAGGCCTAAAACCTTGATGCTAGTGCTCGAATCCATCAAGCCTAGGCTCGTGTCCATCAAGGCCAGGCCTGAGACAATAGCATAGGGCCTGGGTGCCTCGAGGCCGAGTCCAAGACCCTGGCATCCGCGCACGAGTTCATTGAGGTCGAGCTTGAGACCCAAGCTCTCATGCCTAGGTCCATCAAGGTTGACCTTAGGACCCTAGTGCTGCTCCTTGTCCATTAAGGCCATCCAAGTCCATCAAGGTCGGGCCTAAGGCTCATGTGCCTATGCCTAAGTCCATTAAGGTCGAGCTCAAGATCCAGTGCCTACACCCCTATCTATTGAGGCTAGCTTGGATCCATTGAGGTCAGGCCTAGGACTTCAGTGCCCATGCCAACTCCCGAAAATTCACACCCAGTCCCATTAACCCGAGACATTGGAGTGCGTATCCTCGGTCCCTGGCGTGCCTGTGCATTGAGACCAGACTTGGGATTGATGGCCATGCTTGTGCCTGAGACCCAAACACCCATGCCTAGGTCAGGGCCCATTGAGGCCAAATCCAGGGCCTTAGTGCTCATGCTCGATTTTCCGACTATTCATGCGTAATTCACTACAGCCCAATTGTGGTATATCTACTTAGGAAACCAAACAATGGAAAAAAAATTCTCAATTTATTTTTCAAGTTACATTCAATTATCGGAAAATATTTTCATTTTCTTGAAAAATGACTTTTTAAAAAAATTTCTTGAGAATGTTATATTTTTCACGAAACAAATAAGCTTAAGATATCGATGTCACGCCTCAAGGGGCAATAATTGGAAGTTGTTTTGAAGAAGCAATCACTCAATTTTAAAGTATTATTTGCTTTGGTATATTGGTTCTTTATTATTTATCTAGATGATTGGCATAGTCAAAGCATAAGAAGTGATAACGTGATGTATTATTTTTTAGAGCCTTTCGCAATCCTTTCGCTGTCCCGAAAGGAATGAAATCAAGTCAAAACAAAACGAGTCCAGAACGTCTCGACCGAGAGAAATTCTAGGGAATTGGTCGACTCCACTACCCCCCTCGAAAGATGCCGAGTCTCGGATTCGGTCCGCTCTCAATACGACCTCTCCAGAAAAATAGAATATCGCTAGTGCTCAACTTTTCAAACCGACGACCCGTTCTCGGTCAAAGCAGACCCGCCTTTCGCTAGAGTGGAGGATCGTATGGACGGAACTCACAAATCGCGAGCAGCCGAAAAGTCGGATTCCGCTCCGTCTTTTGACCTCCGGATTTTATCTGGCGCGGTCGAGTGCATCGTGAAGCTTCATTTGACGGACGCGATTAACCGTTTACTAGAATTAGGGTCAACTCCATTTCGAGAAATGACAAGAACCTAGGCTCCCACCCTTCCAACATAAAAAGAGGGAGGTAGGGAGTTTGAATTCCCACAGTCTCAGAAGGTTGGGATAATGATGATTTAGTTTCAAGTGTGGGTTTCGAGTCCCACGCTCTATAATGAAGTAGGGCGAAAATATGAGATTAGAGTAGAAGTAGAGTAAGATTGACAAAAAAAAAAAAAAAAAAAGAACTAATCCGCTGGGTTGTTCCTATTTTGCGCCTTATCTTTTTCACTCCATAGATTTGGCTTTCATTTTCTTTCTTTTTTTCCATAATTTAAGGTCATGGACGTGGAGAGATTCGGCTTCCTCATGCACCTGTCGAGCCTCGCCAGACGATTAAGCTCGGAGCTTTGACTAAGGATGACAAATTCCCCTTCCCGTTTGATATCCGCACTACCCATCTTCACAAGGGGCGAATGAAGTCCGCAACCAATTGATTTTGCCGGTGAAGACGCGGTCAACTATCCATGGAATCAGAAAATCACTGTTTAAATGTTCATTCTCTTAGCACTTTACGACGACTCAGGAGCTCATTGACGTGGGTTTCTCAATGAAACTACTCATCTTGTATCATCCAATTTCCTAACATGTGATAAGTAGACATGATCATAAACTTAGGCACTTCATTGCCCTCTTAGACCCTACTCGAGCCATAAGTGTCTAAAAGCATTTGAGCAAGGCTTGAGTAAGGCCCTGTACTTGTACAGCCTAGCCTAGTTTGGCCAACCTCACCCCTATGCAAATTTATCATATACAATGTCGATGGGTGTGCTTAGCTGGGTCTAATCTAGCTTTACCCATCGATCATTTCGAGTGATCAAGCAGGGATAACACAAATATTGTTCTCCCATGAGATAAAAAGTGGAGAATAACTTTTTTTAACAAAACAAATAAACCGAATACGTGATTATTGCACTATATCGACGTTAGTCATCGAAGCTATGTTAGTTGCAATGGAATCTTAATGTTTGGTTTAATCTAAAGATACATGTAATTATGATCTACATTATTGACATATTGCGTGACGGCTCTCTTGTACCTAATATCATATAAGTCCTATCAAATAAATTTTCTATTTTTCAATTGCAAATAACCACGTTGAATTTGCAAAGCCGTTTACAACAACTCTACAACATGACTCTGTAGCTTGACTATAAAGCAAAGAAAAAAAATATTTAAAAAAAAAAAAAAAAGGGAGGAGGAAGAAGAAAAAGAAGAAAAAAGAAAGAAACTCGGGAAGCGAAATGTGGGCCGCCGTCCCGCTACCGAGGGCAAAAGCGTAAAATGACCCGCGGCCAGCACAGTCGGACTCCCACTTCGGCCTTACCCAGTCGGAGACTGGATCATGACTCAATTAAAAAATAAATAAAACAACGAATGATGGGGACGATGATTTTTCTTTTTTCTTTTTTCTTTTTTTTTTCCCAAAGGAGTCAATTTCTTTCCCCAAAAAAAAAAAAATGAGAAGCTGGCTGGCTACGTAAAATTTCTCCCCCACTCCTACTCCCATAATTCCAAGTCAAAAATTATTTTAAGCTTCTCAAATTGACGTAAGAGTCAAAAGAAAAAACATAACACTCTCGGGGAAAAAGAAAAGAGAAGAAGAAGACGATTTCGCGTCCGAGAATGACACGGCAAAAAAATAAAAAAAAATAAGAAAAAGAAAAGGAAAAGGAAAGGGAGAAGACCGCAAATGATATTCGCCTTTTTAAAATACGTTTTTACCGGAAGAAAAACAGGCGAAATATAAAAATCCACTCGCAATCAACGTAGAGACAACTTATGTCTTAACTAAGACACAGTCGTTTCTCTCTCTTCAGCTTCTCTCTCTTCTCCTTCTCTCTCCATTTGTTTCAGTCCCTTTCTGTACGCGATCTCTACACAGGCCTGCTGCGCTCTCAAAATTCGCAGCGAATCCTCCCCAAAATCTCCCCCCAACTTCGATTCCTCCCGACGCATTCCGCCGCGCGCCTAGGGTTCCGATTCCGCTCCGGCGGTCGCCAATCGCTCCAGATTCGGGGGTGGGGGGGGCGCTGCCCGCTCGATTCTTCCGGGGGCAATCGCCAATCAGTGTGCTCGGGGGCTGCTCAGCTCACGGAGCTTCCCCGCCGCGAGCAGCGACGACCCGTCTTCTAATTCCGGTGAATTCTCGGGGGCAATCGAGCTGAATCAGCTGCGCGCCGTGTATGTTGTTCCTCCTCCCGCGGGGCTCTCGCGCTCGCGTGTAGATCTGTATCGCGTGTAGATCGTCGGCCGTTGTGGGGGGTAGCGGGAGGAGTGATGGCGGGCGAAGGGAAAGTGGGCGTTTTTGGGAATCGCGTGCTCGTGCTTGGGTTTTCTGGGGAATTTTGTGGGTTGCATTGTGTTTGCTTGCTGGTCTTTCGATAGCAGTTCGCTTACTTGCGGGGTGCGCGCGCGATCGGGAAGGTCTAGTAAATTTCGGACTCTATCGTCCACTTTGGGATTCTTGATGCGTTAAAGAAAGAATTTTTTTTTTTTTTTTGCTCTAATTAGGAGAGTGGCGAATTTCAGTGAATCCATGCTACTAATGAATCGGAGTGAAGAACATTGTGCGTCTTTATGGTTACTCGCTTCTTTGATGATAATTTATCATAGATTCTATAGGGGAATGGACGCTTGGCATATAGGCAACTCTTATATTGAAATGGTCAAGTTATTCCATAATATGCTCGTGGTTATCTGAAATTACTCCATGTCGGGGCCATCTGGCAAGTTAGGCATCGCTGTTTTGCTTAGTTAGTAGATGCTGTTTCCTATTGTTACAAATCTCGAGGATGACAAATGGTTTTTGTACAGAGACACTCAACCTAGGCTATCTGATTGTTTGCAACTACTGGATCTTGGAGAGAGGGGCTATTTTCAGGACTGCTTTCTGAATAATCTCAGACAAGTGGATTTTCCAGTTTAAGTGAGTAGTAAGTTTTTGTAATACTTTTGGAAAAACATGGTATGTACATATATAAATGTTCTTATTTCACATGTGTTCAGGTTATACATATTGTGAACAGGAAGTTCTGAGAACCCAGTAAATCAAAGCAGGCATTCGATTGTTTCTGCTTGTTTGACTCATCCATGCTCCAGTTTAAAGCTTGCTCAGTCCTCCTAGGCATTGTGTATTTGCTATTGTATTCGCTCCAAAATTAGCTGTGGTAAAAAGATAATCTCGGATGTCTTTCCAGTGACATCATGTGGAGGCTCTAATTTCTAGTTTAAGTGTATGTGGATGGGTTTAATTTGTTGAACTAGCTTGCCATCGTTACAAGCATTGAAGTGCGAGGATGCCTTCATGGTGGGGGAAGTCATCACATAAGGACGCTAAGAAGAAAACTAACAAGGAGAGTTTCATTGATACATTGCATCGCAAATTCAAAAATCCTTCTGATGGAAAATTGAACATCATCAGATCAGGAGGATCACGTAGACATTGTGACACAGTCTCAGAGAAGGGATCATTATCTCGAGCAGAATCGCGATCGCCTTCTCCTTCCAAGGCAGTTTCCAGATGCCAAAGTTTTGCTGAAAGGCCACTTGCTCAGCCACTTCCACTTCCTGGTCCTCACCCTGCAAGTGTTGGTCGTACAGATTCTGGGATCAGTGTGCCGAAACCTCGGTCAGATAAAGGCCCCAACCTTTTTCTACCTCGCCTACCTCTCCCCAGACCTGCATGCATACGTAGCAAGGCAAATCATGCCGAATTAGATGGAGACTTGGTCACCGCTTCAGTTTCCAGTGAGGGCTCCATTGATAGTGAGGATCCTGCAGACTCCCGGCAGCGTAGTCCTTGTGCAACTGACTATGATAATGGGGCCAGAACTACTGCAAGCAGTCCTTCCAGGTAAGCCTGTGTCTAACGATTACATTTTCTTTCTGGTGGAAACAATCGCCATAGTTTGGTTTGAACCTTTTTTTTTTTTCCTCTCTAATTGTTTAACTGTGTACCTCCCTGCTCATAGAATGAGTCTGTGTTTTGACAAATTTATCTTTTCTGTTCTCGGAAGATTGATACTCAAGGATCAGAAACCTACTGTTGCCCATATAAGTGCAAGAGAAGCCAGAAGACCAGCTAACCTTTGTCTAGGCAATCATGTTTCCCCTGCATCACCCAAGCAGAGACCTTTAAACAGTCATTTGCCAAATCTGCAAGTTCCATACTCTGGTACATTATATAGTGCTCCAGACAGCTCCATGTCCAGTCCTTCCAGA